>CM036908.1:30493450-31923450 GCA_020800305.1 Porphyrio hochstetteri
TACTGGCTGATTTAAGTAAACTGTAACTTGTGATATATAAGTATAATAAATTGATAATGACGAAGCCGTAGAAATAAATACAACTCTGCATGTCTATTTAGTGAAATAAATCATTGTAAGGAAAGATTTCTTTGTCCACTAGTGAGAAGAGACTTGTTCAGTTATGAACGTGTTACAAACCTGATTTGCGATTCATCTTCTGCTGTAAGTTATGCCATTCACAGGGAACTGAAAAGGGCTGGAAATGCAGTCATATGTGCTCTGGACTTCTTTTGTTTCCTTGGGTTAATTCATTAAACTCACCAAGTCTCAGTTTCTTCTTTTGTAAAGTGAGTGCTGGGAGAGTTGCTTAGTAAAGGTTGAAGGTATTCTGAGATTTCTGGAACACGAGAAATTGCACAGATTGCTGAATATTAGACTGCTTTGCCACCTTCTGTGACAGAGTAACCAGGGTAGAGTCTCAAAGTAATAGAGCCTCTTTACAGAGGTGCCTCTTCGAGGAGATTGACCCCCACCTGCTGAAAAGATGGGAGGGCTCTCCCCTCAAACCTGCCGCCTTCCCGGGGTGGCACTTTGCGTCCCTGCTAGGTCCAGCTTTTCCTTGCCTGCATCAGCTCCCAAAATCTTAATGACCAAAACTGATTAAGGAGAAAAAAACCTGAAGAAACCTTTGTTTTCTCCCTTTTTGCACTTTATTTTTGCCTGCTTAAAGGTAGCGTGATGGGGACATCCCCTGATCCTGTCATCTCAGCCCTGGTCTGTGTAGTGTTAATGCCATGGAGAAGCTGCCAGAGTGGTTGTGTGCGGAGGACCGATGTGGCCTGGTATAATTAGTGTGGAGTTTGCGCCTGCTGTGCCAGGGGTCTTATGTATTTGGATGACCCCCGTCTCTTTCATGACCTTGCTCCACAGGAGCTGCTGGACTACAGAGCTTTGCCAAGTAGCAACATAAGGATTCATATTCAAATTAAAACCTAAAATTATTTTTGTTTCAGTAGTTTATGTTGGAGTCTAATTTGACTCAAACAATATTTCTATTTGAATTATTGTCTGATATTAGCACTGAAGCCAGACAAAGAAGTAATTTTTGTTAACTTTTTGAAAGTGTTTGTCTAAGTGAAGAGATCTTGTTATTTTGAAGAGATCTTGTAATTTTGAATCAGTTCAAGAGGAATAGATTGAAAGAGTACAGAGAGCAATACATACTGACTGCTACTATTTAGAATATTCCTTACCTTTTTTAAATTTTCTCTGCAATGAGTGGTTGGAGGAGTATTATCATGCCATAGGATCCCTGATAATAATGTTAATGGTAGTCAGTTTTTCAGAGAAAATATAGAATTTTCATATTTTAAAAGGACCCAGTGTAACTTTTCCATGCCAATAAAAGTTGTTAAGGATATATCTTTAGCTGAATAAGGATAATTCTTTTAACCTCAGTACAGCTGCTCTGACTTACTGTGTCTGAGGATGTGACCAATACTTGAAAGTCTGTAACAATTCTATGTCTGTGTCATCATTCCTAGATTAAAAAATTTCTTTTCAATTCTGTTCATATTTGGCTTAAAACTGCAGACACTGGACACCCTTGTTGATTGTTCATGGAAGGGATGACAGCCCTATCAGCTAAATATGCTTGTAAAGCTGTATGTTCTGTATGGGAATGCTTTCAAAATTGACCATAGAGCTCTCAACAAGTGTCCATGAGAAAAATTAAACTACTCAGATCTGTTTTCAGGAGTGATAGGCTGCGCATATTACGTACTGTTTGCTTGTCTGTTATAAATTATTACCAATAAATGTAAGTGGGAAACTGTTACAAAATATAGCCCTGAGCAAAAATTGACACTGTTTGAGAAGACAAGACTTCTTTACAAATGCAGATCATACGTTTTATCCTTAAAATATAGGAAAAAATGGGTCAGAGATGAAAACCACAACAAGGCGCTGTGCAGTTCAATGTTAAGCTGCATCACAAGTTAAAATAGAATATTTCAGTATTTTAGCTAAAATCAGTTGTAAGAGATCTAACTGTGTTTAAATGGTAATGGTAAAAATGATTAAAATCACTGTCAATATTTTCAGTCTGCACTGTGTTTTTTAGTTTCTACTATCTTGGAGACACCTTCATTTGACTGGGCCTTTGGTTTGTGTGCTGGTTTATCTTTTTCCTCGTATTCTGATAGCTGTGCTTTGTGATGTTCTTTGACACATTCCAAAATACTAACACGGAACTTTGAGCACATGGAAATGTGGAGCAATTCAGACCCTGGGCGCTCTTCACCTTTACCCTTATGACTGATTTTGCTGTGCATGTTTCCGTCTCCTTGTTAGAGATCAGTTGCCGTATTTTCCATGCAAACAGGATAGCTGAGGCCTCTCAGTTAGTGCAAATTATTTCTTCCTAACAATTTTGTGGTACTTTGCAGAACTGAAGCCAAAAAACAGGGAGAGTTTGTAGTTTCCTTTGCAACTGATATGGAGTGCTGTATGCAGAGACTGCACACTGCTTGATCTCTCCAAGCTGAGTGATGGAGCAGTGTTTTACCTGTGACAGTTATTTTTTAATGTTCTCTGATACTTTTCAGTGCCTAGTCCAAATACCTTAATGAGTTCCTGAAAAATATGAAACTTGCATTGGGAAACTGGTTAATAGTAAACAGTGATTTCAGGTTTTGGTTTGGGTTTTTTTTAGTTTGTTTTTCTAAATATCAAATGAAAATACTTGATATTGTTAAGTATGTCATGTTAAGAATAAAATGATTAATAGTAATGTCTTAGTTACTTATTTTATTTTTTTTTAAAGGCAGTTCAAATTGGTAGAGATTTCACCAGTGCATCTTGTGAGAGGAGGTTTAAAGTCTCAATAAATTGAACTTTAAATTGTTTGCACTTCTTAATGGCAACCAATTAGCTTAATTAATAGAGGTGACAGTGTTTTGTTTTGCTTTGTTTAAATTCTTAGACTGTTGCAATTATTTATGTTTTGTCTTCATATATTCATGTTGAGGTAAATTAAGGAAAAAAGGCCCCATCTACTCCCTCCAATGAAACCTTTCGCAGCCCAAGCAGTGGAGGGCTTTGTGGGAGAAAGAGAGGAGTTGCCGCATTGTTGTTCTTGGCCATGTTGCCAATTAAACAGGGGTATTTCTGAAATATTTCCTGGGTAGTTTCAGCTGGGCATAGTATCCTCCGTAATCTTTTTCCGAACAGTATGCTGCTTCAGACTACCCTGTCCTTTATCCCAGTAGTAGCTGCCGCTCACTGGTAAAGAGGTGGTCCCTGTAGGGATCTGTAAACACAGTTTAGGGTTCCCATTGTGCATGTATGTAAGGATCATATTGTGTAAGACAGTTCAAAACAAAGAAATATTGTGCACAATGCTGCCTTATGAAAACCTGCTTGTAAGGACTATCAAAACTCAGAATTTCTCAAAGTAGCAAAAAGTGGGGCATTTTGTCTAGTTTTGTTTTCTCTGATCAAAATGTTCATGCATTTAAAATTGTGGGTGTTTGCTACCTTCCGTCCTTCTTTTGTTCCCACTCACCCACATCCCAATCTGTCCTCCCAAATTTGCTGCTTAGCCCCTTGAAAACAATGCCACAACTAGGAATATCAGCTAGAGTGTATCAACATCCTAATGCAGTGGAAAAGAAGATGCTGTGTTGTATGATGTAGTGTAGCGCACAAGAGTAAGCATCAATGGCCAAAACCTGTGAGCTGGATGTAGATGGGAAGCCCAGCCTTTTGGTGCTGCACCTGAGTTCCTGGAGGTGCTGAGACAAGGCACGGAAGGTATGCCTGCTTGTGTGGAGCCTGCATCTTTTCCTTAACCTCTTCTGCAAGGCTAACAACATATTTAAACAGTCCTTGTGCCTGCTTTATCCGCAAGGGTTAGGGTCACGCCTGGCTCTGGTGCAACTGTGCAGGGTAGAAAAAAGCTGCTTGTCCCTTACTGCCTTCTTGAATGTTCCTTAAGAGAAAAGCTTGTGTCAAGACTGGTTCTTTGTTCTTGTGTATTTTGCTTTTCTTCTTTCCTTTGTAAGTCCCCCAGCACTGGTGAAACTAAAAAATATGGGAAGCTGATGTGCATTTACATCATAAATGTACAAGGATTTGTGCGTTTGTCAGCAGTGACTGGCATACTGTTACAGAAAAGGTAATTTGTGATGTCACTCAACAATGCAAGATTTCAGGAAGAATTTAAGTTTAGCTTCACTTCTGTGAACCAGACAAAAATATTTTTCCAAGTATATGTCCTACCTAAGACACTTTTTTATGTTTTATAGGATGCCCAGAGCTACTGTAGATATAAAACACAATTTCTGGTTGTGAGATCTCTGCATCACCAAAATGCAAATTTCACTCCTGAATATGTAGGCCACTTGCTGAATAACCTAAAGAAATATATGGTGGAAATGCTAGTTCTCATGTATTCAGATTACCCCTTCAAAGGTTTTCCTTGGGTTTTTAATATCCTGAAAGTCCCAGCTCTCAGGCAGTCTGCAGTTCAAACTTCATTTTCGGTTCTTAGAGTGAAGTCATTTAAATAAACAAATAAAAGTGGCGTGTCACGCATAGCTTCTGCCAAAGTACGCCATGTGCCAGTTAGAATTAATTTTTATGAATCCTCACATACATGAGTTTGTAACAACAGTGCAGGTACATTTCCTTGTCCCTAGCATCTCTGATGACACTTGCAGTACTTCAAATGTGCTGCACAAGTAACATCCCAGCACAGTTCTGCCCTGTGTTTATTTTTATATTTAATGAATCACCTTCTTTTTTCTTTTTCATTTAATGAAAGGCATATAAATCTTATTGCTAAATAATGCTAGAGTGTTTGATAGTAAAAATAAAATCCCTCCTCCTTTTCTTTGTGAATATCCAGATAGATGTGTTTACCCTTTAGAGAAATTTAGATTGGATATTTTTGTTATGTTTTGTTTTCTTCCTGGTAATTATGTAGGCACTTTGCTGATCCCTAGTTGTGCATTTTTACAATGGAAGGTGACAATTTGATTGTCTTCAGTTGGAGAAACAAGTAATTTTATATTCACCAAGCTGTCAGGTAACAGTACCTCACAGTACTAAGAGCTCCTGGCAATGTGGTTTGGCACCTATATTTAAGTGCTTTGAGGCTTGCGTAACCTCTACTGAATCAGAAATATTTTGCCTGCTGGAAATGTTTTTAGACTTGTAGTGTAAGGTTTTTATTAAAAAGAATCCGTAGCTGAGCAGCAGAGCCATTGTTCCATGGAGGTGCTAATTGGGTGGCTTAGTGCAACTGGCTACAGGTGAGCCTGAAATGGATACTTCGTTTCGCTGTCTGTTGAGGTGATTGATTTAGAAATGAGAAACAACAATATGGCAGGGAGGGAGGAGAACAGGGAAGGAGGGGGGGAGAAATATCACTGTAGATAAACTATTTCAGTTCTGAAGAGGCAGCACAGAGAAATGGCATGTGATCTTTTGTTTTCCCACCTGTAATATTGAAAATTAACTCTTTAACTCATTATGAGAAATCTTAGGCACCTCCTGAAAAATATCAGTAGGAGGAAAAAAATAAGAATACTGTATCTTACTTTTAGAATATGAATCTCATAGAGTATTGAAAGGAGTTAATGAAACTTCAGGTATTTATGCCCATCAAGTTTAAGTGTGGTCAGGAAGATTTCTAGTTATTAGCACAAGGTCTTAACAGGCTTTGTAAGGGGGGGGGGGGGGGGGGAGAAAAAAACCCCAACATTCTTGTCCTGTGTATAAAGACTCAACTCAAAGTCTAAACATGCTAAAATAAATTCCTCAGTATTTTTAGGCATCCTTTATCAAAACCATTTATATAATCCTTCAGCTAAACAATTAAGATATTCTATTCCATAAAAATATGTGAATCAATGCTTATTTATAGCAACCATTGTTTTTTAATTTTATTGTTAATGATTGCTTTTATTTATATTGCATATTCTGTTACTTGCTGCCTAGAACAACAAATCCTAATAAGTTGCTGATGGATAAATTCTTGGCCTGCTCACTCTTGTTCCCATAGTTATTGGTAAAGATAGCTGGAAGTCAGCACTGCCTTTTTTCTTTTTCTTTTTCCAACAGTAAGAAATCAGATATCCAGAGACACATGGCATAGTCATAGGACTTTAAAGGCAGTCATCACTGAGAAGCTAATACCAACCAATTAAACAGAGGTGGTTACGTGATGTAACATTATCAGGAGAAACAATTCATGAGTCAAAGCATTCCAGGGCATATGAGCTGCAGTCCAAAGAACAGTCTCAAGCTGTTTAAATAAAGTGACAGCAATATTGTCAGCTAAATATAAACTATAGAAAATATTAACTACGGTGGCTGAAGATGACCACATCCCAGGTGCTAAGTGACTATTCTTTCATTGCCCTTTACTGCATTCAATGTGAGTTCACCTTAGGCATTTTCAGTGAAAGCTCCTGGTAGTGAATAAAGAGAGGGAAACATTTAACCTACTAGAAAGGTAGGTTGTATTTTTAATGTTTTATGAATCCGAATAAACACTTTGGATTTTCACTGAAAAGTCATCAAGGGCTGCGAGGAGGTTTTGTAGCATTCATTTTAATGTTTTCATCACCTAGATGAATAGACTGGAACTCATTCCCTAACCAAAATACTTTACTGTGGTTGCATGGCTGAGAAGGTCGCTGTAAAGGCAGAACGTAAGAGAAAGTCTGTTATGCTCTTACTTTGTTTGGTTACAAATGAGAAGAAATACCATAAAAAATGTTCCAAACCCTCTGAGATTTGTGGAGTATGAATCTGAAGTCAAACTTTGTGATTTGGATTCATATCTATTAGCAGAAATATAAGCAGAATAGTTGAGTGTGTATCTTGGAAGCTGTGGGTGTATTTCTCAGCTTGATGCTTATTTCAGCTAGAGATTTGGGTGCTTAGTTAACATTAGAGCTGTCATGTCTTGAATCATATTTGCTTCCTTCCCTATGGCCCCATCCCCCGCCTTTTATTTCCAAGGTGATTCCTATGACTACCATAAACTCTCTAAACTTGTAATGTTGTTTATGATCTATATGTAACCAATTCTTGGAGTATTTACGCAAAATGAAGCCAAGGAAGAGCTTGAGGGAGCTGAGCTGACTTGCCTAAGGCCTTGCTGTGACTCAGAGCTGGAGCCTGGAACAGAAACAGAGAGGTTCTTACCATTGCTACCTTGTCAATCTATAAAGGTTTTGTGCATAGGGATTCATGTTGGGGCGTGGGGCCCCAGGAGAATGGAGTCTTTTAAAAATGGTTCATTTGTGTTACTAAGGCTCATTGAAAAACAGATATGAGATTTCATAATTTTAGGAAATAACTGTTTATTCTACAATGGCAGACAGATTACAGCATTAGATTTACAATGAATTATGCTACTGAGATATACCTACATAACATTGTTTCACAGGGGCAGAACTGTGAAGTATGTTGGCTACTGGCAAAGAATTTTCATTTTTCTTTAAGTCTATCTTAACACTTCTGTAACTAGTACCTTTATACAGCAAAAATAAAGATCAGTTTTCCTGAGTATTTAAATGATGCTAAACTGATTCACAGCTCGAAATAAGTGATTTGTTCCAGTAGTTTCTATGCAACCGTGTCAGTGTACCCCTTTCTACATCAGGCCTGTACTAATATAAGTGAACTTGCACTGCAAAATAGATTGCATAAAAGATGATCCATAGATAACAGTCTTCAGTTTCAGAAGGGGTTTGATGAACCCTGAAAGGCACGGGGCACAAGTGATGAGGTTTGGCATAAGTAAGAAAGAGTAGGATACTGTGGGCAGTGCAGGCAAAGAAGAATATACGATGCATTTACTTTATCCCAAAGCTGAGTGCCGATTTGTAAGGAAGGGTCCCATAAGTCACACTTAATATTATGAGAGGAATATGCACATTTTTTGCTATTTTAGAAAGTGGGGAGGGATAAGGTGCTGTGCCTGAGTTTTACATTTCATGAACACCAGGTTAGCATAAAAGTTTAGAAGGAAATATTTAAACGGTTATGAGTAGTTCTAAAATTGGTTTCTCTTAATTTATTTAGTTCTGGAGTCACCAAAGCACTTAGACATGTGCTTAACTTTTTGAAACTGAGTAGTCCAATTTGAAATTAGTGGACTGCTTGCATACTTACAGTTAATCATGCACTTATGTACTTTAATCTGGCACTTTGGGGAAAATGAATGGAGACTGTTCATAAAAGCTCTGTAAGCGAATGTATTTCTAATCTAATCTGATTCCAATCTACTGTTGGAGTTGTAGACCTGGGTTATGTCTCTACTGCAGTCATTAAAGTGGGATGAATTAGTCCATCTGAGTACCATGCTACTGTAGTTGGAGCGCTATCAGAAATGAGCTTGTTTAAAATTAGTTTGGATATCTTAGTGTTACAAAGCAGTTATTTATGTGGCTGCAGTATAGGCATGCCTTTAGGTTTGAATGCTTTGTGAGGGTGGAGCAGAGCAGAAGTTAGACTAGCCAGCCAACTACAAGTCTGCTTTGTCATATATCTTGTTATTTCTCGGTTTGTATGTTTTTGGAACAGTGTCTGAGCTGTGACATTGTTATCTGTGTTAATACTTTGTGTCTTGATTCTGAAATGTCTAGCAACTAAAACTCCAGATCTAGCCATAGTTTCCACTGCAAAATTTAATAATTTGAGCAGTTAGCAGGGATGGAAGCTTTTAGGCTTTTAGGTCAGGAATATCATCTAATTGTTTTGAATAAGAAGATATACAGTGTTTGAAGATTTGAGACCACAGAAAAGCCTTAGAAGAAAAAAAACGTATTATTGTTTGCATTTATAAAGGTATAAATGGACACAAACTGTCCCTAGGAAATAAGGAAAAACAATGTTTTGAGAGTCTGACAGTCTTCATTAGGTCAGAGAGAATTTCTTTGCTTGGTTAAAATAAAAAAACATGTCATATGTACAGAGAAGGGAGCTGTTTGGAACTGTGTTTAGGTTTATGTAGGTAAAAATGCCTTAGCAGTTCAATTTTAGGTTTACTACCTTAGTATTGAGGCTGACTGAAATTGGGATCCAATTTCTGAGCTTTACTGATCTCATTCTTTTCCTGTGTTGATTTCAAAACAAGACAGAATTTACTCTAGTTTTGGAAAATCCAATTCACAATTTGTTTAGGTTGAGTAGGTGATAGGACTTCAGATAATTAGAGCCTTTTCCAATTTTTTTTTTCCTATCTATTAGGTATATTTTCCACCTTTAGTGATTGCTGTGTTCAGCTAATCTCTCAATTTAACCAAAGCAACAATTTCACAATGTAGTTTTCTTTCTGATTGTGTGCTGTGTAATCAATATACTGATATAATGTGAGTGTAATTTCCTCTCTTATTTTATCTCTACTGCACACTATTATAAATAAACAGCTAAAAAAGAAAAAAGAAAGAAAAGCACCAAACAAATCTGTTGCATCTTCTTTTAAGATTGTACCACTGTAGACACTTGTTCTAGTAAAGTAGAATTGGACCCACTTGATTGCATTTAAATTTTTCATGCTTCAGCAGTTTGTCTGGGAGCACAGTAAAGAAAACCCCCCGAGCGAGGATAGTTTAGAATAATAGAACTTGATTTTGTGTATTATAGCGGCACCATTTGCGCTGCTGTAGTTAGGGTTGTGTCAGCACTTCCATTATAAACCCCTGTTTGCAGGGGTTATAACTAGGGAGATATTTTTTATCAGAAACTTCTTTTTTAAAAACCATTTGAGTGAATTTAATTGATAATAGGAGAAAAAAAATTATAATGGAAACTAGTAAATTGCTGATACCTTTTACAAGCCTTATTTATCCTGGATATTGGTGGGTTTTTTTCCTCTTGCTAGGGATCTTAGCAAATGAATTTTGAATATTTTAAATGTAAAATTTTGAAGTTGTTATGGCTTAAAATTTGACTGCTATTCATACCCATATTTTAACATTAAAACATTTTAGCACAACAACAGATTCTATGGTTTAATATTATCATAAGCTACTCAAATGGGCCAGATTCTTCTCCCTTTGGATTTGGTGAGACCTTGAAGTTTTTGGCTGAACTCTGCCTTGGGACCTGATGGACTTCATGTACAGAATTCTCCTATTTAAGTAAACCCAAAAGGTAACGAGAGAAACCTGCGTGAAGTAACTGACTGGATAACACTCAGTTACATAGTCTATATTTGCTCTGTTTTACTGGTTATAAACCCAGGCATGATCAATATTTGGTGCCTAACCTGGCATCCTCAGAAAGGATGTACACATGAGGTGTATTGACTGAGTTAGTGATTGTACTGGGAAAAGAAGGTGGGTCGCTCAATCCAGCAGGGTCCTATATCTCTGTTCATTTTTCCCCAATGTTTAAAACCTAGCAAGCAAAAACCTGAGAGGTGTCACTAAGTGCTGACCTCTGACCAGAATTAATATGCTAAATCTTGCTGTTTTAACAAAGGTTTGGGGGAAAATGGAAATGAAACATACCCCTAACAATTATGTCATGAGGAAAGCAAGTGCCTGGAGGCCTTCCTGAGCTTGTCTTTATTTTCAGGCTCTAGGACTATAGGTAACAGAGTAAAGTACAGTATGAAAATGTGTCTGACCATAATGCAACAGTGGAGAAAAGGGGTAGGTGCAGCTAGAAAGCATTCGAACCTTGCTCTTGGTTCATTCTCTTAGTCTAGTACAGCAAAAAAAGATGTTTGGCATAGTTTGTGATTATTAGTGAATGCGACTGTCAATATAATTTTATTTAAGGTTAAGAGAGTCCTCTTTTCTCTGAGTAATCAACTTAACAAAACATGAATAGAGAATTTTTTAATTGCATTTAAAACATCACGAATAAGAGTAAAGTATATTAGTGTATATGGCAGAGAAAAAGTGTTTCCTCTATAGTGCGTTACCAGTCAATAGCTTTACTCAATGGTCACTTGAGGAAATACCAAAAGCCTGTTTATGAAATAGAGGTGAAGCCTCTCTAGACTAATTATATTCAGCATGCAATTTCTAAACTTCAGTCTGAATTTTGATTTTCAATTAACATTCCCAATTTGAAGATAATTTTCTATTTAATGTAATTGCAGGAAATAATTTATTGGCTGATTAAGACTGAGGGCCCAGCCTTCCTTAAGAAAACAGTCCCTAACAAACCAGCCTTTAAAGCCAACTCGTAGCTTTGGACAGATTCAGCCTATTTTTGCAGCTGCAGAGTTGTATTTAATTAGGATTGAGCACTATTATTCATTGGTGCAGTTTGTAGTTGAAATTATTCTTAAGAGACATTTTCATTTCTAGTTTTGTGTCATGATTAATTTATGGTGAAGAAACAGCCATAGCTATTGCTTTTCGCAGAAGCTTGTTCAGTATGAAACAGGAATGAGATCTGTTGAGAAGGTGAAAGGAAGGAAAATCCTTTATTGTGACTCAGTTTTTATGTCTGGTCTTCAAACTGCAGAGTGCATTGACTTATATTTTCATGTGAGGGATTACATTAGCATCACTATTTTAATGAGAAAAGGGAAAGTAAACCTTTTATTTTATCTTGGATCATAGTAATTATGAAGCAGAACCTTTTGAAGTACGTACCATAACGATGGTTGCTGAACTCTTGGCACGTTCTCTGTAGCATCCACACAAATTCTTTTGCATAGTAAGAATGTAATACATGGTTTAAATTCCTCTGTTCTGCTTATTGGCAACATTAATATTAGACTCCCACTTACACTTAGGATCCCCTAAAGAAAACACAGCCCTCTTTTTCCCCACCAGTATTGAGTTTAAGAGGCAGGATTATCTCTATTTACAGAATGGTTATTCTAAATAGGTATCAGTGTTTTAATATGTTTCAAAGCACTTCAAAGCTTGTAATACTTTCAAATAGAACTGTACATAATTAGATTAGTTGATCCTATATTAATTTTTTTTCACTGTAGGATACTAAATCTGAACTCCCTCATTAATTGTGAGAAATTTAGCATTAGCTGTTAAATCCTATGTGAAACACAGGCTGCTACATAAAAACTACTGTTTAAATTGGAATTAACTTAATTATTTTTCTTTGCACTTGATATTTCCTTCACTGTAATATTCATGAAAGCATGTGACAGATTTGTAAATTTAACTGTTAGTCTCAGATTTCCAGACCCTTTAATCAGTATTTATTTGTCTGTAGAAACAGTACTAGCAAGTTAATGATTTGCTAATTTGAAAAATGCTCATGTGGTTTCCTATGTTAACTGATTTGTGCATTTTTAAAGAAATGGTATGAAATCAATTATTGTTAAAAAGCAATTAAGGTGAAGATCTTATTCCTTAGTTTCTCAGCAATTTCAGTGTCAAGGATATTCTAAAGTTACTAAGCCCTCGGAAAATAGCTAATATATTTTAGCTGTCTTCTTTTAGGTTTATTAATGATTGTTTTAACAGTTGCAGTTAATCTTATTAGAAATTTTAAACAAAGTGTTTTCAGATTTTGAGTTGAAGTCAGTTATATTTTCATTTAAGTGCAGAAACTGGTGAAAGCTGTGTTTGCATATGAGATGGTCGTAAGAGGCCATTATTAAGAAAAGACATTTAACATAAATCAATGCATTTATTCATTACACTTTTAAGTCATTTAAAGTAATTTGTTGAGCTATATCCTGTACTGGATGCCTAATATGAAATGAAACATAATTATTTTAGATTTTTAGTTCAAACTGTAAAAGATTGCTCAGATGTTATCCATCAATTCAATATACCATTTGGTTTTAGAACACTTTTCACATGAACTTCTCAAAACGCTATCCAAAGGGTAAAACTGGGGAAAATTTTAACACATTATGAGCAGATACAGCTTTGAACAAATAGCAAAAGGACTTATTTGGCAGAATTTGTAATGGATTTAAAAATTCTTATTTGTGTAGAAGACATCTGCTTAAAAGAAATGAGGGTAGGAAATCATGATGGGCTCTAATTTAAACGTTTGCTTATAACCTTCATATTGCTCATGTGAGTACGAATTTAAAGGTTTGAACTCTTTGGCAAAATCAACATGAAAATAGCAATAAAATCCCTGTTCAGATGGCTGGAGAAAATGATATTGTTTGACAAGTCTAAATGAATGGAACGACATCATATAAGTTAACCCTGACCTTGACTTGGCATCAATGCATATTTTATTTCAATGTTTTGGGTCCAGATCACCTAAACCCATACTTGTTACAGTACTTTTGTCAACTGCATATTATTAATTTATAACTGTTGTAAGCAAGCAGGGTGTGTTTAGAGGGCTGTTTTGAGCTTGATTTTTACATTTAATGTCAATGTTGTCTTATTGTCTGCTTTTCTTGTTTTGTAGAAGAATGTCTTCCAAGCAGGCTACCTCTCCATTTGCATGTGCAGCTGATGGAGAGGAAACAATGACCCAGGACTTAGCATCACGAGACAAGGAAGAGGGCAACAGTGATCAGCATGCGACCTCTCATCTGCCTCTACATAATGTAATGCACAACAAACCTCACTCTGAGGAGCTACCAACTCTGGTCACGACGATCCAACAAGATCCTGAGTGGGATGGAGTCATCTCAGCCCAACACAGAATGGTGAGTTTCACAGTTCTCACAGGGGCTTTCTAAACTGCTGTTGTAAAAGGCTGTTGACTTCCATTTTGAAAGACATGTTCAATACAGTCCTTCATGGGTGTGAAGCTTTTTAAATGTTAAAGTGTCAGTGTTAGTAATAGATCAACATCAAAATGGTGTAAATGTAAATTACAATTGTATAATCTTCTTAAGTATACAGGTCTATGTGAATGAGGTCATTTGATGAGTTCACCTTCGGAAAGGAAATGCATCTATTTATCATGTTTTCATTCATACCTTGATTTATGTCATAACCTCTCTAGCTCATATATTCAAGCATTAATTTCTGACAGGAGGATGTAGCTCACAACTGTTTGTCATGTGCAAAGTGTTGTGCTGAAGGAAGAAACATTAATGTATTTTTTTAATGTGTCCCTCAGAAATGGAACCCACCAAATCTAGAATATTACAGCTTTACGCCACAACAAAGAAGGCGTTAATTTAGGTGACACAAGCATCCTGCTGTATTTGTTAAATATTATGTGGAGGGGAAAGTTTTTTATGAGTAACCATGCCATCCTCTTCTCTAGATCACCAGTTTGTATATAGGTAATGTTAGAAATGATCAGAGTTATTATCTGTGTTCTCTTCAGTAGCATAGATAAAATTATTTTGCAGCTGTAATTCTGTCTCTGCATCCCCAAAAATTCTGCAGTAGATGGGTGAACTGAATGAAGACTGAATGGGCATAGCATCTCAGTCAATTTATTTTCCTTGCATGCGTTCCTCTGGAAAAGAATTAGGGTACGTGGAGCAGCCAGACATTCTGTAAATTTAGAACATCATAATTCCATACTCTCCATAAAGTGACTTTCACAGACATTAAATTCACACAGTTATTTTAAAAAGAATACCCTGCCTTTTCATAAAATTTCTTCTTTAATTTTATTAAATGACTATGAGTGGATTTTTTCTAGCAAGTCTATTTTTTCCCCATAGTATGAATCAGCAGCTTTCAATAGGGTTAAAAAACAAAATTAGAATTTTTTGACAGTGTGAACAATAATAAACTTAAATTTGAAATTTGACTAGAAATAATAATTCTTGCGTTAATCAACAAAGGATTCTTCATGCATATTGTGGTGCCTGGAGTTAATTAATAGCAGAGAGGCATGTGCACATCTCTGCACATGTGCAGAGAGGCATGTGATTTTTGGTCAGGACACCGACACCATCGTCAAAATGGCTCTGTGTCCCAGAAAGAAAGGAACTCTTAGCCTCTAGAAGTCCCTCAAAACATTAGGTTTTGGGTCAAGCTGTTCCTTGGAGTAATGCTTAAGCCAAAATGATAGAACCTCTATTGGTATGAGCAGTTGTACTCATTTGTATGGCTCTGAGTTTAAACTCACAGTGCAATCTCTGTTTTCTTTTTTAATGCTGCACTATCATGTCAATGCCTGCTGTACCTCTGGACAGGCATTAATCAATATCCAGCTTATCATGTTTCAGAACAGGTGCATAAACTTAGCTTGAGTGACTTAGCACTCTGGTTTTCCTCTCTCCTTTTTTTTTCCCCAGTAAATATTCAGTCATACATGTAGATGAATGTCCTGAAAATCATTAGGAGTTTCCACAATTCCCTTGGGTTAAATCTGGTGGTGGATGTACATCATCCTTATTTAGGTAGCGCTCAGCTAAACCAAACAGATTTTTTTTCCCAGCTCAAAGCTGGGTATAATTTACTTCCACAAGCTGGAAGGGAAAACTGAAGTTCTAAGGCATGTTGTTTGGTTGTGCTTGAGAGAGATCTAAAACATAGAGAGCAAGGTCCCAGTGTATTTACAGTTTAGGTGAGTTAGATGACTGGTTTCATTTCTCCTTGAGGGACTGTCATTTAGGGAACTTATTTAAATTTTTAAATTTTTTTTTCCCCTTATTTATATCCTTCATGAGCAAACCTTTAAGCCTCGCTTAATTGCATAAAGTTTCACTGAAACACCTCAATCTCTAAGCAGGCATCAGTATTGATAAGAAAGAATTCAGAGGTGCTTGCAGTTTTCCTGATGATTGCAAATTCATGCTCCTTTAAGGGAGGATAGAAGTTTCTTTCCAGAAAAAGAAATTCCAGAAGGTGGGTTGGGCAATTTTGAGATAGGTGCTGTGGCAGTGACTGCTTTTCTGCTTAATAAAAGAGAATTCCCAGAAGGTAAGCACGTTCTGACCTTTCTCAGATGGATCCTTCCAAAGCAGATTTGAAGAAGCACCTGCTCATACCATTTACTCTGAAAGTAAAGACAGTAGTGCTGTCATTAAAATGCATCATAAATTCGTGTTGTCTGGTTATAAGATAGCAAATTCAAAGAATGCTGTGTCGACATATGGGGAGGAAAAAAATTCTGGTTTATGTGGTACCTAATTAAAGGGACAATTCTGCTGCCTTTGTGCCCTTAAAACTACAAAAGTGTTCACTGGAATTTGTGACAGCACACAGTATGTGTCGTAACATGTTATGAGGGCTGATCTTAGGTGAAAAAAAGATTCTGTAGTAGGGCAATTTGACTGAAAAAGGATTATTTTCCCAACATCTATGGTATGCAGCACTTTCTGTAATATCAGATACCTTTAAACTACATTGTGTATTATCATAAAAAACCCCCACACTGGCTAGAAATGTTTTCAAACTTTCACTCCCTTTTGATATCAGGCATTGCTTTCCACTGAGTCCTTTGTGTATTCTGAATGTCTGGAAGCCAAAATATTTTGTTTTAACTCCCACTCTATAGTATTTCCCAGCTGTGTACTTATATGGTGTAATAAAAGGATTTAACAAATGGGAAATAGCAGCTGCATTTGGAAATTCCCTTTGTGCTCCCTTTTCATTTGACAGATTCAGCAATGTGTAACAACTGTAACGTCAGACCTGTAATGACTTACACTGTGACTATCGTATCACCAGCCAATTTGATGTTACAGTGGGGAGAAAATAAAACAACCAAAAAATTTCAGTAATTTCTTATTGCTGAGCTGAAAAGATTACTGTGTATTTCTAACTGTAGCTTAATATAAAAATACCTGGACAGATGGGTATTTATTGCTGACTATAGTTATACTAGAAAAAAAAAATCTATTTTAGGCTAAGGATGTATCTGTTTGCTGCAGAAAACTTTAGGGAAGAGGACAAAGTGGTACTAAGATAATGATGAAATTATCCTGCTTTCTCTCATGGACAGTGAGTAAGCAGGCAAGATTGCATCCAAAACCTGGCGCTCTTGGGGCAACAGACTGAGAGAGGGTGAGGGAAGAAAGTAAACAATATCTACTTTTACTGAATTTAATAGAGACTTAGTTGTTGTATCTCAATAATATATTTACTAGTAATTATGTAAAGAAATGGAGAATCATAATTTGTGATTTGTTCAGTGGGGAACAGGCATGGTCCCCATCTTCATAGAGAGCCATGCATGGCTTGTGTGGTACATCATGCAGGATTTTTATTTTTGCTCTGAAGTATCAGAGGAAAGCAATGCCAACAAGAAGGTACAAATTTAGAAGGATAAGTGGTCTGATTCCCTTCAAGGAGTGGAGTAGTGTATTCCCATGACTGTAAAGGCTAGATGTGGGCCTTGTGAACAATAAATTCGAGCAGCTTTAACTTAATGAAATCTGGAATCATTCTTCAAATCACAGAAGGGCCTCAACAGTAAAGAGAGATGCAAATTTTATTCCCATCCCGGATCCCAATATAACGAATCTGGTAACAGAGAGGGTTTGTGAAGAACTAGCAGGCACTACTCTGATCACTATTCATGATGATGTATCACTCTGATGGTCACTGTATTTTCTTTTCCCATTAATGTTTCTCCACTGCCCACCTCCTTAAGGGGTATTATATAGGCAGCGTTTGCATGCACTGAATGAGGGCATCCAAATCTTTTTGCTCTATGATTACTTGGAACGATGCAGGGAAAAGACTGTTACAGGGAACCACAGCAGGAACTGAAGTATAAAGGATGGATGCTATTTTCCCGTGACTGAGGAAAAATAAATGCATTTAAAAATACAAGTTAATTACCTCCAAATATGTGCTATATTTCCCTGTACATTTTGTAACATCATTCAGGGATCCTTTGGATTTATAAATGAAATTTATCTCATTGGATTTTAGCTCAAATGGCAACATCGACATATATTTCATAATTATGTCAAGTCTCTGTCTTTTGTTGACTTCCTGCCAAAGGAGTGAAAGGCTTGCTACCTTTCCATTGTGTCCATGTGTACTTTTCAGCACTGCTGAAAGCAGATTTGTATATGCAGCAGGAAAAGTGAAGATCTCTTAGTGCAACGTGCATTTGTTCCTTTTAAAATGATTTAAAATCATGAAGTATCCAATTTAGCTTTATATATCGTTAGCAAAACTACTGGCATCAGAAAGGCAGAAGTAGGTGGTATCCTGAAAGTCTTAATGTTTCAGTGTTTACTGTCTTTACATAAACCAAAAACAATCTTGTTGCTCCCCCCCTCCCCCCACCGGCCTTGTTATTAACTTCTCTTGTTGAAAGTTCTTCCCTTTAAGGAAAATAAACTCACGTTTTTAGGAAAGATCATTGAAAAACATTTATACATGCTAAACACACTGAATTTGTTGTTATATAAATTCATGGCTTCAAATTCTCAAAAGTTATAGATACAATTACATGTTTTGAAATTTTATTTTTAGTTCATTTACGGGCTGGATATAAGCATATAAAATGCATCAAATGTAAATGCCCTAAACTCTGGCAATTCTCTATCTGCTAAATTGCTCATGCAGCTGTTATTTACATGTACAAATCTGAGTTTTATGATGACCGAAAGCAATTCTCTGTGCTTGTGATATTATTTCTGCATGCCAGGTAGTGCATCGGAATTTTTATCTAACTAAAGAGATAAATACCTTCATATGTAATTGCATGGGTACAAAGTTTTGACTGAAAAAAAAAGCACAGATGATACATTATTTTATGGAAAAAATAACCATCCATGAGAAATATATAATAGAAAAGATAGAAATATTTTTTTTCCAGTCATGTGTTTTTGACTCAGAAGGTATTCAGGTATGTGCTTAATTTCATGTTATAAGGACTCCCAACAAATACAAGTTAAGCATATGCATAAAGTTTGGAAAGATGAAGGACTTAGTTTTACTAGCTTTAGCATAAAAAGATATTTACATTTCAAAATCAAAATAATAAAACCATTCCCTAAAAGTGTGCAGGATAATGTGCATAATGGGGTGGTGAAATACAAAATTTACTTTATTTGAAGAAGAATCAAATCACTGTTCTTTTGGCATGCTTTTATAACTCTATTATTCTCATTTTGACACTGTACAATTTGGGTTTTTTTGCAAATGCATGGTCTATTTTAAACCTTTCCCTATATCCTAGAGTGAAATGTGTTTTAATAGACTTAATCATCACCTGACTTTTTTGCAAAAGACTTGTAGTTTATGATTATCTAATCCTGTAGCAATTTTCTTCCTTTCTCTTATTTTAACATTTCCTATTTTTATAAACCTATTTTTGAAAAGTTTTTAATTCACTTCTGTATATCAATCTGAATTTTTTCAAAAGTAGAAGCATTAACACGCTCTAAATTGTTAAATTTTTTTTTTTTCCTTGGGCAAGAAGGAATCAGGTATGCATGCTGATTAACACACTCCAGTCATTAACATGTGATTATGTGGGCTGCATATTGAGCACCTGCCAAAAGATAAAATCCAGCACTTTACTACATCTGTGCAAGGACTTTTTGCATTTCTTTTGTACTTTGACAGCTCAAGAAAAAACAGACTTTGGTATCTTTGTTCAGCATAATAAAACTGTGTACATAAAATGTCTTCATGGAGGATGGAAAGATATTACATATATTTATTTTAATCTTTGAGGCCATGAAAAATCCAGTGACTGAGACTTGCACAGCACCAAGCGTAATATGAATCTCCTAATGTACTGTATCACTGACATTCATATACAGTTTACAACATTCCTGCATGTTTATAAGGATTATCTGTTCTGGGATTTAGCCAATGTTATTGTAATTCACAACAGTTTTATGTGATACCTTTATGTCTCATAAATGTCCTGGTTTTATTTCAATCTTCCAAATGTTTCATCAGTGTTTACCTTAAAGAAATACAAGTACTCTATGCAGCAGGCTGGCTTCCTGCATGCATTCCTCTGCAAATGCTAAAAGGGAAACATAAAGCATGTAATACATGTCATGTAACTATATACAGAGAAGGATTTCCATGTGCATTTGATATTGCTAAAAACATAAATACAATTTTTATTCCAATATTTACAGTAGATCTAGTTATAAGTTGGAAAACTAAGACGACCTAATAGGAAGAAGTTGGATATATACGAAGTAGTCTGGAATATCCAAGCCACACAATCCTTATTTTATTTGGCAGCTTCTGACAAGCATACGTCACAAAATATGTGTCTTTATTTACCCAAAAGGTAAACATTGCTAATCAGCTGGGACTGATCACAATGCATTTCAGTTTCAGTTTAGATGAAAATATGTCTAAATACTTATTCTGTAAATGGTTGTCCATTACTCTTTCCTTAATAAGAGCATTTAACCAAAGTCCAGGACATAAAGTCTCAATATTGTTAGAATTTATTACCCAACCTAAGCACAGAGAATTAAGACATATGGTATTTGGATAATTAAGGAAATCCTTAGCATATAACTTACAAAAGTGCATACATGAGTTTGTGTGTATCATTTGTGATTGAGTTATTCGCCACCTAGAAATGATTTGCCATTGTATTTAAGAATTTTGATTTTTATCTTCTAGAATGGAGCAAAATGCCTGTCAACATTTTTCACAGATTTGTAAAGAGGTTTTAAATCACACAGTTGAAAAATTGTAACCTTATAAAATCACTCTAGCCCTTAGTTGATGCGGATTCATTTGGTCTGCCCCAACAACTGAGTATCAAAGAATTACTGCAATTAAGTGGTCACATTTAACATCAAACAAAAAGTCCCTACCTGTTCCTTCCAAGCAGATGTCTAGTCTCGCAGTGGCCTATTCATACGGCCATATTCATATAATGTATGCCTGATTATTAGGTCATCTCAATTTTAAACCTTAGATCTAAAGTTATTTTCATCGTGTTTTTTATTTCTTCATTTAGGATATTATTTCTTGGCTTAGAACTAGTGCTTACTGTTGTATTGTTTCTTCTTGAGCTTTTTAGATGTGTATAAAAAGACAATATACAAGCCTTCTACAGATTGTATTCAGCCTATACTTTGGCAGTGAAATCAGTGTAAGTTTTATCAGAGTAAATGCTGAGTTAAAGACTTGAAGTTTTATTCCATTACTAGTGATTTGCCCTCCCACCAGCATAATTTGCTGAGACTTTAGAAATTATGTTCTCTCAAAAGCTCGTAGCAGTCATTCTCAAGCCTTGGATTTAAATAAATCTTTCTTAATAAAACTTTTGTGTTTTTTTTAATCAGATGAGAATTGGAAATGATCACTTAGATTTTTAATTTCTCTTAATTCTATTTAATTAAATTCCTCAAAATGGGAAACCTTATTTAATGTAGTGATTGGAAATGATTTTGTAAACATTTGCTTTCATTATATGTTAACTCCAGAATAGTTCCAAGTGCCAGCATGCCTCTCGTACTTGGAATCAAAACCACTCTGGATATCCAACTTTCCTGGGGTGTTTACATGTGTCCCATTCAATGCAGAGACAGATAAATATCCCTTTATAACAGAAAAGCCTCATCCACATGGAAATAAGCAATTCAACTAACACATTTTATGTTAGTAATATTTACTTTCTACTTCTTGGCCATTCATCCTGTGATTTTAGTTGAACTCTTACAGAAACAGTTTTCTCTCTGGCTATTGAGTAGGATTGCAGTCATCAACTTTCAATCAAAGTTGACGGTAGTTATTCTTAAATTGCTAACTAACACTGTGATCCTGATTTTGTACAGCCCACAGTTTTAGTTCCTGAGTTTTCCTCTTTTCTCACCTTCAGAGAGCTTCTCTCTTTGAGACACAATCTATCCTGCCTAAGTGAAAGATATATCCAACCATAAAGGAACTGCAAAGTCTCGTTATTAAAATCTGCAGCCTTGTGCACTCTCCGCTTCTAAGGGTCCAAATCAGAGAATTCAGTTCATCAGACTGTTGGTCTGTCCTTAACCCTTACAGAGATCCAAAGAGAGATCTGTCCCAGACCAGATCTCCACTTGTGATTGTCGAGTCCCCAGACTGAGATGCTGCTTCTCAGCCCCCAAATGCAGCCCCCATATTTTGTACTTTGGCCATTCAGAGGAAGGAACAAAAATATTGCATCTTATTTTTAGCCTCCAAACTTTCACTGATAGAAATGTCATTTTGTGTGTGTTTGCTCTATTTTGGAAGTGAGAGGGCTTCAAAAAAGTTGACACAAGTTGGCTCATGATTCAGTTTGCAAGTATTGCTATAAACATTAGCTTCCTGATATGAAAAATCCTGGGTCAACTTTCAGTACCCTTACTTACATCAGTTACAGCAGTACTCCCTCATTTATCCTGTTAAAAACAGTGGGACCACTGATGGGAAAATGAACTACTTAAACTGTTAGAATCTAAATACACAAGAAAATAAATTTTTTACAGTAACAAGAAAATGATGATTATTTGTTCAATCCCTTTTCAACAGAAACTTCTAAGAAGGTATATAGATTTTCCTTCCTTTATACTGAGGCAGCTCTTTTGAAGAATGTTACCAACATTACTTGTGAAATTTAGTGAACGTACATGCTAAAAAATAATTTCTCAGAGTAAAAGGCATTCTGAAATACGTATAAATATTATCTTAAAGCTAGTTTTATAGGAATTAATATGAAGCATGAAAAAAACACCATGTATATAGCTACAAAGAGTCCCCCTCTTTACTTATACAAAGCCATTGTTTGTAGTTATTCAGAACTGTTTCTGCCCCTAGCAAAAGTATACTGAGCCATTCACAACAACTCTAAAACGAATAGCCAACAGGCCAATCATTGTTTACACCAGGCAGCCTGGAAAGCTGATGAGACTAAGGACACTGTTGTTGGACCACATATATTCAAACCAAACTTGGGATTGGTTAAAGAAGTGTGCTGCCCCTCTAGCATGAAAAAAACCCCAAGGATAGACCTGGGAAAGCTATTACCATATTGCACTGGAAATCTTATGCTGTTTTCTCATTAATGTATGAGTAGGGCTTAGGCAGAGTTTTTAGAAGTAAAAGTATGATTTCATGCGTGGGCTACCTATGCCCAAGTAAGCCATGCATAGCATTTTAACATTCATGCCTTGCTAATTTCCAGTTTTCTGTCTTTTGTGTCTTATCTTTCTCCATTTTGTCCACTTTGAAAACTAATCCTTAAATTTTAATGTCTCTGTATAAGTATTTAATCTGTTACAATAGGGATGTTTTGTCAAAATGCTAAGCAGAATGGGTTGAATGATATGCAGTAAAATTTTGCCTGCGGTAATGCCCTGGCAAGGAAATCTATACAAGAAAACTGGCCTTTATTTACCTTGATATTAAACCCCAATGATTAAAAAATAGACTAAAATTTCACCCTGCTGAATCAGAGTGGCAAAGCAAAGAAGAAAGCGTAAGATGCAAAATCATCACACATATTGTTCCCTAAACAATCAGATTTAAGCTGTCCTCAAAGTTTATTTTTTGCCGATTATTAAGGGCTAGCCTAGAAATGCCACCGTTGTGGGCAAAAATCCCTGTGCAATACCTTTGTGTATTTTGGTGTGGTCATAAATGGTTATTCTACAATTACCCAGTATTATTGTGTAAGTGGGAGGATAGTTTTGGAAGTACAGGAAATTTATGGTCGGATCCTGACCAATCTGTGCCAGATGTCAGTTTGGATCAAACTGAGAAGAAACTTACTTTGATATGTTACCTGTAGTAAGCAATGCTTTTACCTAACACTTTCTGCTAGTACTGACTTAAAAATTTTAAAGACATAGCTTTTTCTTAAATTTCTTCTTCTCTAAGCACTTCATTCTTCTTGGAAGTAAAATACGCTTCAGATTGACTTAATTTTTTGATACTGACACTTTATTAATATGGTCTATTTCTTGACTGATAATTGAATTATCCTAGTATAGTCACTATTTAAAATGTGCAGGGTTTACTGTGAATTTCACCAATGTTGGATGAAGAAGGTGCTTTGTTAAGTCTCTCGTTCATAGACTAAATATTTGCTATTTATCTTATTATGACGTATTTTCTTCCCCCCACCCCCCCACCCTCCTTACAGGTTGATTATTGAAATCAGCAAGAAAATGCAACTTTCAAGGGACTTCCATGTATTGAAGATATTCAAGTTTAGATTTAAATGCCTGTTTACACAGATACATGAATTTTAAACCTGAAAATTCAGGGATATGTCAGTTGTTGAATGTATTATGTTGCTATTGGATGCGTCTGCACACCAGATTGTGTCCCAATACATTCAGTGGACATTCATATCAGTCATATTCTCTTGCCCATTTTCTTATCCAGTATTATCAGGTTTGCTGGAAAAAAGTTGATTTGCATGGAGAATTTTCATCAGTTCTGATGGATTACTGAACTGGATTTTTTAAAATGAAAACATTTGAGTTGATCCTGGCTAGGCATTTTATTTCTCTTTACCTCTTCTTCCATGCTCTTGGAAAAAGCAGAAAAAATACCTTTAATAGCATCCATTCTTCCCTCTTTTCAGGTCAAATGAACTGGGGCTTCCTCATTCTGTAAAAGCTGGCTTCATAAAGTGTCTCATGGATAGGATCCCTTTCCTTATTAAATCCTCCCATATTCAAAAGAACCGGGTTCTCCTTTCCTAACCATATATTTATTTTCTTGTTCCATGAGAAGCAGTATGGTGGTCCTTTTCCATACAGACATCCAGATTTTCTAGTGTAGTACCCTATTCATTAAAGCAAGAGAACCAGCAAACAACTTGTAGAGATGATATACCTCTTCTCCCAGGCAGCACACATGATCTGCTAGTCTCTTCTCAGATGATACCAGAGCTGTCAAAATGTATTTCCAGTTGCACTAGGAGGGTATCTGCATACTGCTTGTGAATGCCAATGCAAACTAATTTTTGATAGCTAGGCCTGCATCTGATATATATGATAGTGGCACTTTTGGTCATGCAAATAGGTGATGTGCTGGATGGTGATGTGCTGGAACATAAATGTGATGTGCATTGGTCTGCAAAAGACTATGAGATTCACCAGGCAAATTTAAGCTCTTCATAAATTTGCTGCGAACTTTATTTGATTTTCGACAAACTGTCGAAACAACTTCCTTTCCAATACAGTAGAGTCACCTTTCTAGAGAAAATGTAACAGAAATTCTTCCCTTCTCCCATTGGGGTTTTTTTGTCTGTCTAGTTTTCAATGAATATGAGGTCAATATAACCTGTTTATATGGATGGAATAAATCCAAAAGCTGCTGACAGTAGATACATAGGAGTAAAAATATCTGTTCTGATTGCATAGCTATAAAATTCCTTCTGAAGCCTTTTCAGTGTTTCATTTTAGCTACATTTTATTTGTAGATTATTCACAAATTTATGTAGAATCATAGAGTGCGTGTGAATCAATTCTGTTTCTTGTAGATTATTCTACATGAGGCTGATTTAGATTTTTCTAGCTGAGTTCTGCTATTATTACATTAGGTATTTACACTGGACTTGTCTACAGTTTTTCCATTTGCCCCTTTAATCTCTTAAATGCCTTTCAGTTTGTGTAGTTCTCCTGCTTGAATCCTCAGCCACTCTTTTTAACCATTTCTGATTTATGAAAAAGATGGGTCTCAGAAAGTCTGGGTTTCTTAGAATGACCATTCAGATAATACACTGAAATTGTATTACCCATTAATGACACCAGTACTACAGCTGTAGGGCTGAACAGAACCAAAATTAGGGACACCTTTTATTTTCATTCTATGTTTTAATGACCCACTTTTTTATTCTTTCAGTTAGACAGACCCTCCTTCTAGCAAAGGCTGTCATTCTGCCTCCAGCCTATAAACATGCATCATTTGCATGGAGTTTAAACTCATCTTCATTATGGACATTACAGTCTTTTGGGTGAGAAAAAGAAATGTTGATGTGCTGACTTGGAGAGTCATTAGCTGTGAAGGAACATTGTGCTGGACCATGCATGCATCCAAATGAGGGAGAGGACAGGTTATCAGGAGGAAGAACATTCAGTCATTTCTTTTTACGCCACAGCTTAGCTTTATCTTCTTGTTTCCGGCCTAAACAATAGATTTAGTGTTCCTTGCTGAGAGCATGAAAAACCCTGCATTGAGTCTGATGGATATACTTCATGCACTGTAAGAGGATGTTGCTTTAAAATTACTAAGTTACTCTTGTACTGTAGTCTGCAAAGGTGAAAAAGCCATGTTATATTAATTCTTCATTGAACAAAGGTATTATAGAAATTAAATTTGAAATTTGAAAAATATTAGGAGGTATTTTTTAAATCTCTGTGGTAACTTAGACCAAGTTTTAAGGAAAATGCAAAGTAGCTTTCAGAAAAAATTGAAGATAAGAAAGCCTTTTCTAAAGGCAACTATGTAAGTTCAGGTCTGTACCTGATCTGTCCAAGCTATTGTTGTCCTTTGTGATGTTTGATTCTTTAATGAATACAAATGGGTGGAATGAATTTTTTTTAATGTTTGATAGGTGAAAAAATGAATGTAAAGTTTTTGTTCCAAGTCATCTCTCTCTGCATGTGCTTACAAAATTTCAGTCAGTCCTACTGTGTTGACAGGGGTGCTGCTACTGCTGGGGTGAGGTAGTGTCGTCTTCTAGTTTCCTGTCTTATTGAATAAATACATTTTCAATGTCACTAGCAAATGGTGCCTCCTCCAATGGCAATAATAGAACTGTGCTTGATGACGACTTGTCACCACCACCTTCTATGCAGTCCACAGACCTTAGTTACCACATTTGCTCATTGTTAGTGTTGCTCCTTCTGTTACTTTGCACACCTACTTCTTAATACGTTCAAGACTGAAGCAAAGATTTATACCTGATGTTATTCTTGATGGTTAATGTTCTCTAGTCCGTCTTTCTTCAGAACTCCTTGTTTCACCTGGGATATTTCCCAACACAAGTTTCAGCTCATAAAGTAGTAGGAGTATTATTGTTTGTGGCAAACACTATGCATTGGGAAAATGATTTTTGATAGAACTATCAATTAATCTCTTACTTCTTAAATATATTGCCACTATTATTATTGCTGTTTAAAGAAAATATGTTTTATGGCATTGAATGTACATGGTGACACATCTAGGCATATGCAAAAAATCTTGATTTTTTTTTACCCCAAACTGTTAGCACTCCTAGTCTGGTATTATTAAAAATTAAAATAGAATAATAATTTTTGAAAGGGAAATGTGCAAGAAATTCCCATGGTTGAGTTTTTGAGGGCACATTGAAATATTTGTGCTCTTTTTAGCTGTAGAAGTGAAAGTAGAGATGCAGTGAATGTTGCATCTATGGTTGGGAGAATCAGGAGTCTGAGCCAGAGAAGTTCACAAAGGGCTTGACTGTTGGGTGATCTCAAAGAACTGAGTAGAATTGACATGACTTGTTGCTTTATGATGGTTTTAGGCGGGTTTTTTTTTTTTTTTAGCTCATTGCTCAAATACTAGTGTTATCTAATGACAAGGGAGATGAACATTTTACTTTCTGTGGGTTTGACTATATAACACCTTCTTGGATACATGCAGTCTCAATGCCTATGTGTAAGCATATGTGACTTGTTCTGCCATAAACTTATTTCCTTGCTCATTCATGTCTGTATTAGCCTGGAAGGTAACATCTCCTTTTGTATATTACCAGCATTATAACCTTAATTCTTTAAGAAAAGGATTTTATTTAAAGAATGAGCATGGGTAAACATGTACCATAAGCTTTGTGTACGAGAAGTAGATTCCTTGTTCTTCATTCATTATTGGCCTAGCACTTTCCAGTTTTAAATTTATGTTGTTTTCCATTAGCTGAGGACCTATCCAGGAACAATTTGTCCTTGCCCCTATTTTCTCTCTCAGTGCTATATATATTGCCCTTAAGGACTTCAGAAAATTGTACAAGTCACTTGTTTCTGATGAGGAAAAACCTTGGTGAGTATCTCAGACAAGAAGTATGAGTGTTAGAAGCATGGGAAGGAATGGCCTTAAGGAAAAAAGAGCCCCTGTCAAGTACGGAAACTGAGAAAATTCAAATCATAATGCTCATTTTAAAAGACAGACAATAGATGTACGTTTGTTAGTATTACAGAATAATAAACAATGATTTCAACCTTTACCTATTTGAGATCCTTCTGATACAGCATATGTTTTCACATCGTATTGTTTCTTTGCAGGAGTCAGAGAGTAATAAGTTATGTTCCCTATATTCCTTCCGAAATACCTCTACCTCACCAAACAAACCTGATGAAGGAGGTCGTGACCGCAGTGAGCTAATGACCAGTGTTAATTTTGGAACACCAGAACGTCGCAAAGGAAGCCTTGCAGATGTGGTGGACACACTGAAGCAGAAGAAACTAGAAGAAATGACCAGGACTGAGCAAGAGGGTATGTGTTGGATAAGACCAGTACAGTTTCCTCAATTCCAAACCCTATAATTTTTATGGCATAAAGAATCTGTGGGTATCAAGAGCCAGAAAATTGCATAATTGGCAATGGCTAGGATAAAGTTATTCAGAGGTTACCATGGCAATTGTAGCTTGAGATCCATCAGGGGGTTTAGACAAATATGCCAGTTTTAAAAAACTTTCTAAATTGTGTTGGTTGTCTGTGAGTCAAAGCAAGAATATCGGTTTAGGTGAAAACACTTACTTGAAAGGTTATGATGGTTTCTTAGCTGGTTTTAGAGTTGTGAGCGATATTCTTCACTGGTATTTGTTCTTTTTCTTTTAAAAGATAAATAATTATTTTAAATAATAGGAATGAATAAAACATGAGCTGGTTTATTTTGTCTTAGAAATTCTTATCTTTCATCACCTTAATGACTTAGGATGTGTGGCTAGGAGAATGGGAAACAGTTTTAAGTGTAGAGTGCCTAGTTCTGATCTATAAATGTGGCTGAAGAAATATTTCTTTTTGCAGTCTGCTTAGATATTGTTACAAGTGTTAGAGAGAGAGAAACGAGGACAAATCTTCAAGTTCTAAGGCAGTTTATGTATTCAGTCCTTATTCAGATATTTTTATTGACTTTGCTAAGATTTTGGCCTTGATAGGAACTAAACAGAATTGGAGACTGAGCTTATCTGTATATGTGTGCACATGGTCAGGGTCCACTATCAAAATCTTTCCCCATGTCAAGTAGAATGAAGTCTTAATTACTTCTGCAACAATACCTTCTAGTCTGTGAGCTCATACATGAGTTTGAATCAGGGAAGATGTGCGAGCCAGAAGCTCTGAAATAGACAAACAGATGTGGAGGCATCTGCATGGATTCTGTTAGTTAATTTACCAGTGCTGTTTTGTGGCATTAAAAATAACCCAGGAAGAATATTTGTAACATAGTAGAACCACAAGGCAGTAGAATTCTATGATTTTTTTTTTTTTTAAATATAAATGAGTTGAGAATGATTTTACCTCCTCAATTTCATGGTATGGTCACAGTGCACTTCAAATGGTGCACTTTAGGATCCCTTGGCTCCATGTAGCAGTGTAGATTTCAATTAAAATTTATGCTGATACAATAATATGTTTAAATATGGGATAAAGCCGTGTAGGGATGGAAGCAGGCTTTCAAATTTCTTGGCATAATTGTTAAATGCCAGCACATAGATAAATGTGTTCTATAGGTGTCCTTTCTGAAGCTGGTGAAACATCTCTAAAGAGAGAATGTCCCAGATTCTTTACTACCATCTGTCTGTTTTCAGCTGTAAAGATCACTCTTTAAAAAATTGCTTTCTTAGATTTCATGGTTAGACTAGAAAAACTATTTTAAATGTTGCTTTGGCAAAGTTGTTTTTTACAGTCAGTAACAGTCGTTCGACACTCCATATTAATCAAAGGTCTTGGCTCATACTTTGCTGCAGGAGTACACAAGTTGCTGTTGATTATAGTGACACCACCGCTAAGGCTTTTCCAGGAGTATACTGAATGGTGTGCTAATAAAAATATGCATCAAAAAGTTTAAATGCAGTATCTTAGTGTAAGGATTCAAGCATTTCATAGCTTATTTTTGTATGAATTCTCAAAATTTTTTTGCACTTCCTCTGTATTAGTACACACTAGTTTATTTGAGAGGTATGTGCACAGCAGAGAGATACCTCTTACGGAGACTGAGCCTTCCATGCTGTATGTTCTCACCAGCTGTGAAATAAAGGTCATTCCTGATCTATAAAATAATCTTGCCTTTTATGGACCACATTATGCTGGAAAATTATTCTAAAGTCTGACTGTAAGTTCAAAGGTAATTGACTGTGTTGTCGTGTTAAGTTTCACTCAGTCCATCCAGCATTTTCTGTAGAAAAAAAAGGTGACTTCCATTTTACAGAAAGTAATTAAAGAATCTCTGACTGGTACTACATAAACACAGGAAAATCATTAATAGAAAGATTGGAAATGCTTCAGGATGTTACACTTAGGAAGTTCAATGGTTTTAAACGTCTACGTAGACTGTGAATTCCAAAATTCTTATGACAGATTTGAATAGCTATTTCAGTATTCAGAGGTTTATCTGAAATAAAAAGTAAACTCTCCATACTTGTTTGGTTGGAATAGAATAACATTGTGAAAATATTTACTATTTTAAGACTATGATCTTTGTTATGACTGTGAGTGCTGCAGCTCAGTACAGGGTACATTGGAGAAATGACATCTGAGATTATGAAAATGTTTTGCCGTGTTTTTTAAACAACCTAATTAATATCTCAATCAGATATGTACCATACATGATGCTCTTTAACAGCTATCCTTTAAGATAGGTTTCTATGGAGTTCTTTTCTTAAAATGGTATGCAGCCAATGCTTTTGAGGAGCCCTTTGTATAGTAAATTCTGATCTGTCACAAAATTGCTTATCCAAATTGAAAAAAAATTGCTGATTTTTCCCCCTTTTTTTTAGCAAATAGATAGCATAATATAATTGCTTTAATGAATGTAATAAAGAAAAGATATGTATTTCTAATGCATACTGCTGTGTAAAATCAGTGAGGCTTAAAGTCTTGCCTGACTCCTTTGAATAAATTAATAGTACATGTTAGCATTTTTATAGGGTGGAGCTCCATGACCATTGATGTAACTGTGGGAATTGGCCTAACATACGGTCAGATGTCAAGTTAATTGTAGAGTTAGAAGTGGAATAAAGAACTCAAGAATTTCAGTCATCTGCTCTAACCCCCACACAAGTACAGCAACAAGTCTCTTTTACTGTTGTTATAGAAACTTTCTGGTCTCTCTATAGGATCTGAGTCAGATCAGTTGCTGGTGTCAAATACTTAAATATTTTGTGGTATACCTTCGGATATTTGCTGTCTGTTTTACTTGTATACACTACTTGTGGTCTCCGTTGTACTTCATAACACTGGGAAAGAACCATGTACTGAGAGACTTTATCATGTCTAAATAGAGTCCTTTGGCTTCTGAAAATAAGTTGTCTAATGAGAATTTCATCTGAGCAGCTGTGACTGAGGAGGTCAACAGGCATTGCCTAAGAGAATATGGCCCAGCTGGTTAAATCTGGTTGTTGTAGTGATTTAAATGGTCAAGTGCTGCTTGTAATCCAGGACCGTCTGTTTGTAAAGGAAAGAGTGAGTGCTCCAGCATAATGTACAGCTGTTTTAATCTCTCTTTAATAATAGTGCTCCAGCCAGTGTCATGTCTTGTGTATAATACTGGGAACATGAGCACCTCATGCAGGACTGAATGTACCGTAGGTGTGTTTTTAGTATTATTTGTAGTTTGAACAAAGATTACCATCATCACAGGATAAACAGCATTTTTTTTACTTTCATGGTCCAGTATTTGCATATTAAGGCATTCCTATGTTTAATTTGTAATGATTTGGAAATGAGAAAATTTATGAGAAAAATTGTAACTGGGGGAAAAAGAAACACAACAAAAGAGTGCTACAAATATTTAGAGTAAATTTGAGTATGTAAAGACTTTGCTGATGTGTTCTCACAAGACAGAAGAGGTCAGAAATGAACAGGTGTCTAATTTAATCAACAGCTCTAAACTCTTAGGGCCTCTTGGATAACTTCAATATATTCATCTTAGTTTTTGTGTGAGCAGAAAGATTGTTTTACTGGCTTTTTCTTTTGGAATTATCCACCAGTACAATCATGTATTAAATCTCTTTACAGTTCAAATGAAGAGTGTTACGTTAGGAAGTATGATTAGACTGCTGCTTTCCCTTTCTATTCCCCTTCAGTAAAAGAACTTTCCTTCAGAATATTGCTTACATTACTTTTGTGAGACAGATTTACATTGCCTGGGCTGCCTGAATTCAAGGCTGAGAATTGGCTTCCAGACAACTATCCTACTGTACTTCATCATAAGCCTCTACGAGCAATAATTAGTAGTACACATCTTGTCTGTAGCTAGGAGAGCAGATTTCCCCCTTTCAGATCTGGAATGATAGGTTGGCAGGTCAGCTGGCACTTCTGAGCTGGAAACTGGGCATGTCATTTCTGCTAAGTGCTAAGCCCTTATTACTCAGGGCCTGGATTCCTAATTCACTTTTGACCTTGATTCTGAGCGATGTATGCAGTATCATTTTTCAACCAAGCTCAGTTCAGAATTCTAGCACAAGCTTTTTATAAACTGCTTCCCATTCTTGTTTCCTCCTTGAAGACCATACTTGAACATTCAGAGATCAAAGATTTTTACGTATGCATGTTGGAATAATGAACCTCTATATAAAGAGTAGTATATTCATAAATTTCCATCTATTCTCTGTCATGTGCACCTGTTTGTACTCACTCTCTATGGGTGGATATATGTAACTCAGTGATATATAATACGTCTAAAGATATCTGAATTAAAAATTAAGGGTTCACATGTATTATTCATTTTACACACAGTAGTGAAAATCTTACTACGCTACTCGGTAGTGGTGTTTTTTTCTGGTTTGGTCTTTTCTGATTTTTGGGTTTTTTTCACCTCCAGCTTCATTAGTTAATAATAATTGAAGGCATTCTCTTACATTGACTTAAAATAGATTTTCTACTAAGCTAGTAAGGACAACATACTCAAGAATTACACATTCAAATGTGTGCATATTTCCTGTTGACTTCACTGGGAAATAAAGAAACAAACTTTCACATACTCGTGTTTTATAAATGGACATTGGTAAACCTGGGGCCTACAGGAAAAATGGAGAGGGACACTTTCTCAGGTAATGCAGTGATAAGACAAGGGATAATTGGTTTAAACTAAAAGAGGGCAGATTTAGATTAGATATTGGTAAGAAATTCTTTCCGGTGAGGGTGGTGAGGCCTCGGCACAAGTTGCCCAGAGAAGCTGTGGCTGTCCCTTTTCTGGCAGAGTTCAAGGCCAGACTGGATGGGTCTTTGGGCAACCTGGGCTAGTGGAGGGTGTCCCTACCCATGGCAGGGGGTTGGAACAAGATGGGCTTTGGGGTTCCTTCCAACCCAAACCATTTTATGATTTCAGTTGTAATTTTATGCAGGTTTTTAAATTGTTGGGGTTTTTTTTCTTTTTTGGGTGGGGTTCTTTTGTTGTTGTTATTGTTGTTTTGGATTCTTTTTTCAATGGACTTTGTGTGTGCTATATCATAGAAAAAGAATGAAGAGTTTCAGTTTTGTTTTCTTTGTTTTAAGTCTGCCATAGCTGAGAACAGAGTTCAGGCTTGTTTGCTGGTATAGTTTTAAGCACAGCATTTGAGGACATTACATGTCAGGAGCTCTCTTTTGTGGATCAGGATTAAAAGTGAACTACTGATGATCTGTGGTTAATGAATTTTTTTAAATGTTTTACAGAGGTTTTACTGAGATTTAATTCAGGTTACCTGTCTTGTGGTGTGCTGTATCTATACCCACACTTTCCACTGATCAAAGCATGATTCCTGGTAGTCCTAATAGACCTGGAATATATAGACCCTTGTTCTTTATTCTTCAGTTTTCTTGATGGCTGCAGATACTTTGCTCTGATTCAAGGTTTTCAAAATCGTACTACTATTTGGTATTAGGATCATCTAAACTAATTGTTAAAAATGAATTATTTTTAACACTGTTTTATTTTTTTGATACCTATGGAATTCACAAATGGCATCTGGGGATCCTGCAACAAGTCCTTTGGATGTGAAAAAACCCACATTCTTCAATGCCCTTTCATAATCTTTGAAAAACCTTGACACATCTGCAAAGTACCACCCTCATCATGTTTCCCTTTTCTTTTTCTTAGAAATATTTTTGGTAAGCAAATTTAGAATTGGCCTTGTATATAGTTAATTTATTACATATTTTTTACTTGCTTTCTCTTAGAAGCTGTATATGATAGTATCTAGGCTGAGGAATTTTTCTGCTAAGCACCAAAAATGTTTCTAAAATAAAAACACAAAAGCCCAAAAGTCCACAGAATAGATAGATGACTCAGATCAAGTTAGAGGAACTGCTATTTTCTTGAGTTACTTACCTCTTTACCATATAATTAAATGTAACTCAGCATCTCTTTTTTCCATCCAATGATCTTGATAAAATCACACTGGTCACTCCTGTTTCTTGCAATTTATGTTGGTGTTTTAAAAATATATATTCTTCTACTTAGAGAAGTTGTATACATCATAAAAATTCGAAGAATTCATTTGTTGAAGTGCACAGTGAATTCCTATGTCTTAATATGTTAAAGTAATTTAGAACTTTTTAGGAACATTAGCACAGAGAAAGTGGTTTCTAGGGTTATTTTCCTGGCAATTACAAGAACATGCAGCCTAGTTTCTTTCTATCTGATGTATTAGATTTTTCTACCAAAAATTCAATCCTGTTTCAAACAGAAATAACTTTGATGACCTTGTTTTATTGACATTTAGAATGCAGCATATGTCTAGGTAAAGTTTTTTTCTCTTCTTTATTTGCAAAGGTAGATCCAGCCTGTGTAACCTCACCGTAACTGATCATTAATATTTTGTCTCATGTTTTTATTTATCCTTCTAGGTATATGAGAATTTTTGTATTTTTGATTATTTTCTGTCTAATTTCCTTTATGTCTTTCAGAGTACTGTTTTGTGATCATATTCTATCTCACAATTCTTAGGAAACTAGCTTATGTTGTCATCTTTCCATCTTATCTTGCATTTATTCCAGCTGTCTACACTACAGTCTTGCCCAGTGTTGTAGCATTGGAGCATCTGATCATTACTCACAGGTTCTGTGTGGATTACAGTATAGTAGTTCTTCAGCAATTTTCGGTATGTCTCATCCTACATTTGAAAGTTTCTCTTCAGTTTTCTTTGTTCTGAAATTTGTTCATGGCACAGAAAAGGGAAACAGTACAGGGTTTTACACAGCTATCATGAAGTTTGGTGAATAAATCAATAGATACCATCCATTAGAGACCATCTATATAGATAATAGAGACCAACTTTTTTGCTGAAAGGTTTTCATGTCCATTCAGTTCTTAGATCTAATTTGGGATAATCAGCAAAACATGATGAGTACAATGGTAGCATTTTTCATAACAGGATCTCCTGGAAGTTGAACAGAAATAGTCATATGAGGACCTCTTGGGTGAAAATACACATTGGTTACCTGGCAGTTTCCTAGATGTAGGATCTGTGGCATTTTGTTGAGATTCTACTTTTATGGAGGTTCTATTTCCCTGTGCAGGTTGTTTTCTTATTGAACCTTTGCATCTCTGCACCCCTACAAAACTGTTCCTTTTGCAAATAAACAGAATTGATCATAGCTTGAATCCTGATATGGAGAGAGTCTGAAATTCAGGTCTCAAATATGAAGATTGGGACATTCATTCAAGCTATAAGAGTGACAGATTAAATTGAAACAAGCCAAGACCTTCTCAGTGCCAACATCTAGCGACTATTCCTACCAGTTCCTCCCCTGTGACTGTTTTTCAATATCTTATCTTCAGGGGCCATCTCATCTTTTTCTTTAATCGAACTGTACCCCTCAGTTCTGACATTGTCCACAGCTGGATACAATTAAATTAAATTAGATCTAATTTAATTTTTCCTGTGTGATAAATTGTCTCTATGCTTCTGGTTTATATAATTTTTTCTGCACTATGCTCCTCTACATTTTTGTCTCATTTTTAGACATGGTATAAGGTCTGCTATCTTTACACTATTTATATGTTATTAGTATTATGAAAGCATTGTTAAAAAAGAATATCTAAAAAGCCAGCTTTTTCCTTAGGGCAGTAAGAAGCACAAGTGCAGTATGACTGGGTACAACTGACATGGGGCTCTGCAGCAAAGAACGTATGTGAGTAAATGGCTGTAAAAATATGGAGAGTTTCTTTAGGTTCGTGATCTTGTCAGCAGAAAAATAAATTCAAGCTTCATTGATTTCTGATGTACCATAACACAAATGAAGTTATGATCAGATCATGCTTTAGTATGAGAATTGAAATACATTTTGTAGTTATCATGTTAATAGTAGGGACTAGATCGCCATACTGCCCTTCCTAAAATTGCTCCTGTAAATATAAAAGTATGAGGGAAAGATAGGGCTTGAATCTTGCATCCCATTGTATTTTTCAAGTTCTGTAAGGTGAATGACTTCAGATTTCTTTGGTGATGAACTTTAGTCTTAGCTGGTCCTATTTGCTTCGCCATTCCTGCTGTTTTGCAACAGGGCCTAAAAGTGCTTTAAGTGCTTGTGACTGGGGTAATGAATGAAAATATCTTTCCAGCGCTGAGAGTATTGCATTAGACTGAATAGTCACCTTACTTGTAAAAGCACTATTAGAGAGGGGCAGCTGTAAGTAAGGATAACGATTTGTGTCCAGTGCTTATTTACTGAAAATTGTAAATGTATTATTTATTGAGAGCTCTCCAGACAGTGCTTGTCAGAATAAAAATGTCAACTCTAAGCAAAATGTTATAATACATAATAAAAATGCTAGGTACGCACTTTAGAGATACAGCTAATTAGATCTGCTTTTCTTAAAGAAATGACAGTAAAAATGCTCAGCAGCATATACATTTTAAATGCTGATATATTCCTTATTTTTCTAGACAGTATTTGGTTTAGATACCTTATCATTACTTAAAAATAATTTTGACAACTTTATTTGGTTGCCACAAGAGAGACAGAGGCATTTGCTGCCTGGCTGCAGGAGGCAGCTACATGCTTAAGCTGACTGGTTTGTCTGAGGGAGAGAGCAGCTACTCCCACCTCTGTGTTTTTGTCTGAAACTCCAAGATGCCACTTCTTTCATGAGAGAAAACTGCCTCCAGTGGAAACAACAAACAATTATTAAGATTAGTCTTCAGTTGTGCTGATTAACCCCCCCCCCCCCCAAATATTATATTGAGGGGGCTAATCCATTCAACATTAGTGTTACTTTTGTGTATTATTAAATAGAAGTAAGAATTAAGAAAAAAGAGTAGTTCAATTTTTTCATTTTAAATGCTACTTTATTTGAGTATTTTTTATTACATTTTAATTTTTCCTGAAATTTGTAATGGGAAGAATTTGAGCTTAAAACATCTGGAAATTTTTTTAGAGTGCTTTGTAATGTGAGGGGAGGAAACTGGGTTTTGAATTTATCCATTTTATAAAGAACTGCTCGGTTCAGCATCATAAAATTTAGGATATCATCATTAAATGCATCTTTCTTCTTTCAAGCATATCAGCCAATACATGAAAAAGCCTTAGTGTCTTTATTTCAGTGACTATCCATGTTCTCCTGCCCTCAGTTTGCTGTCGGTTACATAGAGCCAGATAATCACAGAGTGACTGAGGTGGGAAGGAACCGCTTGCAGTTGTCTGGTCCAGCCACTCTGCTCAGAGCAGGATTGCCTGGAACCGGTTGCTCAGGGACATGACCCATCAGTTTTTAGTATCGCCAAGGATGGGAATTCTGTAACCTGTAACTGAGTGTTTGGTCATCTGTAAAACAAGAAAGGTTTTTCTTATCTTTCAAGGGAATTTCTTGTATTTCCATTTGTGCCCTTTGGCTCTGTGCCTGTCACTGGCCACCACAGTGAAGGTGTGGGTCTGTCTTCTTTACTCCTGCCAACAGATATTTATACTGTCCCCTGGAGCCTGCCCTTTTTCAGGCTAAAAACTCATGGCGCTCTCAGCCCCTCTTTGGATGAGAGATCCTCTACTCAGTTGTCCTGTTGGCCATTGCTGAACTCTTTCCTGTATATCCATGTCTGTCTCACACTGGGGAGCCCTGAACTGGACACAGCACTCCAGATGTGTGCTTAGATAAGGTTTATTTTAAGACCTTTAGCTCTACACTGTAGGACTATTCCGGTACCTTTAAAGCGTAGAAGGGCTTTATCATTAACTCAGTGGTTGTATGCTCAAGCCCTGCCTTAGTCCTCTTTGTATAATTAAAGTTTTAAGCCAGCATGTGCGCTCTCACTTCCCAGTGCAAAACTGATGAGTACAAAGTGAAAAAAAAAAACCCATAACTCAGTGTTCTGAGCTGCACATTTCTGTGTTTCATATGTGTATTTTGGATTGTAAGGAATTCTTCTAATTCTCCTTATTTTCTTATTGGCACGTTAATCTCCAAAATGAAGCAAGAGTTAGTAGATGTTGATGTGTCAAAAACCTTCCTATTCTCTGTTGCTTTAATAATATAAAGAAGTGGTGGTGTTGTAAAGTTCAGGATGTGCTGTTCGTGGAAATAAGAGTGCAATAGCCTTGGATAATAAAGTCGTAAGGGCAAGTACTGGGTAAACACCTGCAGATAGCTCCTGCTAGCGTTGCTCCATCCTGACTCGCAGCACCCATTCTGCTGCGGTCTTTCACAGAGGCTGCCAATCACTAAACCAGTGCCAAAACGTCTTGTTCTACAGCCTAGCATTTTGGAATCTATCTAATAGCTGTTTTCTTTTATTAATCATAATATATTTTTAGTTTTACTTACATAGGTGCCCAGAGTTCCTGGGCACAGTGCCCTACGTATGAATGCCTGTTTATTTTCATCTTCCGTTTTGTTAACTGTTTAACTTAATGCTTTGCATAACTATTTGCTGTATTTTGACACAAAGCTATAATGCACTGCTGCCTGCTCACATTTCTTAAAGAACTTGATGTGACATCACCTTCTACAGTGAATCGTGATCTTCACTGAATCAAAAATCCCCCATCTTTACTACTCCTCTGGATTTTATTTGCTTGAAAATGATGAGGCAAGTAGGCTCTTTCACCTACCTGGAGGAACACTGAACACAGTCTAGGGAGCCTGCAGCGGCACCAAGATCCATTGTAGAGCTCTGTACTGAGTTTCTTGTTAGTCTAACACCACCTTAAGACCAAATTCTGTCTGCATATATGCTGTGCTGTACATATTAGGGGATTATGCATGAGGACAGGGTTTGGCTCTTTCTACTCTATCTTCAAATTTACCTGCATATTCGACGTTTAAAACAGCTCTGGTTCTCAGTGTAGGTCTTAGCAGTCCTTATCATATCTTCAATATGTAGCAGGCAGATTACTTTTAAATATTTACAGTGAAACAAAACCTAACACATCAGGCGGAGGTTTGTTAAAATGTCAAAAGAACTTGCTATAGTGAAAAATAAATATTGAACCAAGTTTATTCCTGAAATGACTCTATTAATTTCAATGGAATTACTGCAGGAATAGTTCTGAAAAAAAAAAAAAATCTACATTTTTATCATAATTTTAAATTTTTTTGCAGAAATTTAAATAACTCAGAAGTAATTTTATAGATCTGGCATGCACATGCCTCACCATGTAAAATAAGCTTCCTTTGCTTCAGTTTCTCGATTTTCTCTCTGGACTGTTTGTGGTTTTAGCTGTTTAAATGCAGTTCCTGCAGGTTTATTAATCAGCTTTGTTATTTCCGCATTTACCCGTGTAATTAAAAATTTAGTTCCTCCAAGTTTCAGTGGGTCTGTTGTTTCTGTGATATAATGACTAGACAACGCATCGTGTGTGTTGCCTTTCTGTGTCTGTGTATCAGATAACACAACAGACAGTGACTAGACACCTAGCCTCAAAAATCAAACCAATTTGTTAAAGAACTAGCATGGGAATGTAATAGCCATCTCTATTCAGTCATTTTCCCCAGCTTCCAGTTCTTCCTTAGAGCAAAAGTAGCTAGTGCTGTATCAACAAATTATTTGATGACAACAATTTGGCTGATCAGAATGCAAGGAAAAAGCCCCAGTCTAATGAGAAAACACTGTGTATTAGGTGGCAAAATGTGGCTAATATTTTATCTTTTATTGTAAAACCACAATTTGCAACTTTTGGTAGTTCACGATTTTTGTGTTCTCCCCCTCCCCCTCCATGCAAACTACATCATTAAAAAAAAGGCCAAAAAGAGACTACAGGATTTGAAACACAGTGGCCCTGAAGTGATGGGAAAATGGCCAAGGTGTCACAGCTAATTTCTGACCCTGCTTTATGAGTTCTGCTGTTCCTTATTCCCCTTGTCAGTCTGTGAATCCCTGAGGCTGTACAAACTGGCCTAACATCACTCAACTCCAGTTTTATATCCTCTTTTAATAATGTTGAGTCTATTCTGTCCAACTTTGATTCAGACAACCTGCTTGTCTTGAAAAAGTGATATATTTAATCAGTGGCTCTGTCTCCAGCATAGCTCCCACTGCGTGAGACTAGAGCCAAAGAGTAGTGCAGTGGCCTGTCACTTCTGTTTGAATAGGTAATGTGGAGCCGTTCAGCCGAAGAGACAGGAGCTGGAACTGCTTGTTAGGACACATGATCAAAAGCCACTCTCTGCTTTCTGCCAATCAAGCCTCATGTCGCCTTGTGGGGCAGACATTAAATAGATTTTTCTGCCGTACACTGTGGGCACTTTGCCAGTTTGACATGTGAACTGTTACAAAAGATACCAGAGTTTCCACTGCTTGCTGACTGCTTTTAAATATTACCAAGCCCTTGCAGTCCAAAGTAGACTATTTTAAATAATGGATTATGATAAATTTCCACTACTATTAGACAGTCTCCTTCCTGCTCCCAACAGTTCAAAGATATTTTTAAAAACAAAACTATAAGTTGGTTTCTGAAAACAAGCAAGCAAACAAAAAACTGTTGAACAACCCTATGGCACATAGATTTGAACGACGTGATTATTGTCTGAGAGTTACGGTGACTTGTCACTTTCACTGGCACGATTTTGAATATTGTTTCTGGTTTTGGTCTTTTAAAATTATTTAATTAGATTTTCCCAGTGGAAGTCATAGCACTTTTATTATTATGTTTATGTGGAGGGTTGGCTTGTTTTGTAAATTAGCTGAGTTTATTTATTATGTTTATTGGTTGCTGGTGCAAATATAAATGTCCTAAAGTGGATCTGTAGTTGGTTTTAGATATACTGTCCCTTGTTTTTTTTTCCCTCTTTGTCTATTACCCTTCATAACCACCTCAGCTCTTGTGCCCATAGCAACAACACTCAGTTGTGGAGGCTAACAAAGATGACATTTAGGCTTTGCCGAAGTAATGAATATTCTTTTGTAACTTCCAGGGCCACCGAATTTATGTCATTTTTTAGAGATCCCCAGTACCTACATGACTGCTTCTATTAGTGTACTTGTGGTCATGATACCCAGATATTTGCTCCCTTGTGCTTGCTCTTCCTGACATAATACCTTTTTATTTTTTCTAGTAAAACATTTTTACCAAAACATACCATGGCAATCTAGTGGAACTCATTTAAACAGTGAGTTACACATAAACAGCTGCTCCTTCAATAAGCCATTCTTTATAATACCCTTATTACCTTCTAGTGTCTCAAATTCTGATTAGTCAACAGTGCTGATTACTGTATGGCATTCCACTGCCCATCTTCCTTCTGCTCAGCTGCTCATGTCTTAGCTGTTATGTGATTACAACACAACTTGTGCATTGTTTCTCTGACTTGTTCTTCATATTGTATATCTGAAAAAAACCCCCCACAACTAAACCCTCTTAAGGAGATAGAAAAATAATTGAGTTACTTTTGTGATTTTAAAATTTTTTTTTTCAACTGTGATCTTCACAGTCTGTGTGCTCTGCACCTTTCTACTAGGATGAGTAAGTTCTTTAGATTTACAAAGGGTAATCTATAAATAAATTTGAATTAAAAGAGCTTTAGAAAAATGATGGTTAGTTATTGTGAGATTTGTAATATGGCAGAGCAGGAGAGACCTAAAACTGGTTTAAAAAACCCCTAACAAAACCCCAAAACCACACAACAATCAGTGGGTTCAACAGTCAGAAAAAGCAGAGCTATATCACGGAAAAGCAGTTTGGAAAATGTACCCCCTGTAATATGTGCTGAGTTTCAGAAAGGTGTGTAGTGGTACCAGGAATGCACAGAATGAAAATGGGAAGAGAAGGAATTGTATCACCAGTGCTCTGGATCTTTGATTTCTGGTCAAGGTATCAAACACAGAGGTTTTTTAAGGACATTAAAACTTTTTCAGCTGGTTTATAGGTAAATAGTGCAGTGGTGAGGAGAACACCCTTGCTGTGGCTCTGTAACCCCCTGCAGCTTCCTTTGGTGCAGCCCCTTAGAATTAAGTCTTGGTGAGTATGAAACGCTGACACACTCAAAACGCAACCCCATTAAAGGCCTTAAATCTGTCATTGTGCTCTGGAGCCTGTTCTGAAAATAGCAAAGCTCTCTTTGTAAATTAAAATCGGTGTGAATGGGAACAGATGTTGACATGCTTTACTTTATCTGCAGGGATCCCCGTTAGGGGGGAGAGGGTCAGTGAGGTTAGGTGGTAGGAATTACTGCAAATGTGCAAAGGATGGGATAGTCTAATATAGACAGTGTCTTTGGTTTTATGTAGCACTGTAATAATTTCTAGTGGTTACTTCTGGTTGCTGGTAAGTCTGAATGTAAGGAAAGATGATTGTGTAATACCTTTAATTCCTTGGAGAACGCTGTCCCCTTTTCTGTCTGTTTACACAGATAACGGGGAGGGATGCTCGCCCTGTTTTTCAGAGTTGCTGTACTCAGTCAGATCTGTATTCCAAGAGACTCTCAGTGACCTCAGTGACCTCAGTTCCCATTTAGTTCCGTGTTACCTGAGCTCACTCAGGACCTCGTGGAAAGTGTTTAGTATATCCTAGGCTCAGCCTACGAAGTGTTTGTATTCAGTTAGACATTGGGCAGCATTTCTGGCGTTTCAATGTTACTTGTGAAGATTTGAGTGAACTCTCATGTTGCATTAGTCATCATCAACTTTTAATGTTTTTTGAAATAAAAAACTAGTTCTATTCTGAAATATGCAATTTATTAAATAGCTTTGCTAGTCAATCTAAATAAATTCTTGTTGAAGATTTTTCCGGATTTAAAAAAATATATCAAAGGATGAATTTATTTATAAGAACTGTAATGGTTTCCCTCAATTCCCTTTATATTTTAGATTACCTTATAATTTTCTAAATCTACATGAACAATAATGATCAATTTTGTCAGTATTATTCACACCTTTTATTAATTTAGCATAGATGAATAAATGTGAATGTTGTGAAGAGTTGATTGGGAATAGATTTTAAATCTGACAGTTAGATTACAGGGTACCTAAGAAAAAATGGCTCTTTCAGTAGGTACCTAGTAATTTAATTCTTGTTTGAAATTATTATAATTTATTACAGTGTGTGGGTCCTAATGAATGTCTACTATTAAATGAAAAGGAGAAATTGAAATTATGAAATTCTTTTAACTTGTATCTTAAAAATCCTCTTAAACAGTTCAGTAGATATTAATAAGCAATGTGCTTTTCTTTCCATTTTATGTGAATGCAAACAAAAACATTTTTGCCAGTACATGATGATATTAGATGAGTGCTGCTGGTGATTCTTACTTCGAATCAAGACTGTCTTAAAATAGAATGGAATCATTTTATGTGATGAAAAATATCTAAAATTTGCTATCTTGATTAGACATTTAGATCTGAACATATGAGTTCTTCAAGGAAAGCTCAAAATAATTCTCTAGAAGTTTTACCTTTGTTAGATATGTTTTAAAACTTCTCAGCATTTTTCCTGCTGAAATAGTCAGTCACCAGGGGATGAGAATATAATGAAGTATTATGCTTTTTCTACCATTGTATAAGATTAGTTTTGTGTTTTCCTTATTGGCTTTGTTTTGAAAATGGTTAAGCAAACTTGGTAAAAATGGGTAGGTATTTCCAAATAAATTTGAAGAATAGGCTATAGTAACATTTTAAATCAGTAATGGAACACAAATTGTGAAGTATCCTTGTTAAGGGCATGAATTCACATTAGAAAATTCTTAGATACAAACTATATAAATTCATAGTACTGTAGCTCACATAAAATTAGGCCACTAATGCAGTTATACCATGATAAAATCTCTGTTTAAAGAATGGACAAACTGGTTTTGTCTGTAATGTAGCATGGTATTTAAAATTAAGTGAGCATTATATAAACAGCTGATAAATAAAAAAAGGTGGAAATGTTATCTGCAAGTACACTGTTTACAAGTCAGTTAACAGTTGTGGCCATGGACATTCATTGGTTTCAAACTGGCTCGGGTTTCTCATCTGTACTGTTTTATTGTAGTTCTGCTGGTCTTACTGTAGAGGATTTCCTTTATTGAAACATGAACTGGGATCTTCCTACAAGTCAGAAAAGCATAATTCTATGCTGAACAAGTCACTAGGGCGGCCTGTCATTTCTTGATTATTTTCCTCAAAAGGTAAACCATATAGTACTCCTCCTTAGTGAAGTCTACTTAGTATGAGTAATAAAATATTATTTAGTTACCTGTTGCTGTCTTGCAGCTGACAGATGGAGCATCAGTTGGATATTCCATTTTGAGCTACCAAGGTAGCATTGCATGCTTGCATACTCTGAGATGCATGTGTCTTTTCCTCTGGTAAGAGTGTGTGGGATATTATTCCACTGCATGTTTCCTGATGTGGAGCCAGAAAGGAAAAGAAAAATGAATAGAAAAGACAACAGAAAGAAAATGAAAATATAAAAGAAAAGGAGACAGGTCTGGCTTGGGGTGTGGGTGTGATTTGTCACCACAATAATTTTTGCTTTTTCATCAAATGGAGGTTTCTAAATTCAAACGGACAAAGCTGAAGCAAGTATTTTAAATATTAACTGGGATTTGGGACGGGGTTGGGTTTTTAAAAAATATATGTACAAAATAAAAGGCATCCAAAATCACCATATTTGAAAGTGACATTAAGCACAGAACAAAACTGGTTACATTAACCCTTTGTGCTCTTTTTCACTACCCACATTTGTGGTGCAGAATCTGATAGTCTGTGAACCTTGTTATCTAACTGATCAAATCTGTTTCAAGCTATTAGTAGAAAAATGGAAACTGAACAGAATCTGCTCTTCTCAAACTTCTAAAAATACTTGAGTCCTTCTCATGAGTTAGGAATTTTTATATGTTTACTGTTCTTCACTATAACCAATTCCAACAACTGCCCTATTACAGTAAAAAAATAGGAGCACGTGAAAACATGAGCTGAAATATCTTTAAGAGCTAACATTTTAAAATACAAATATGAGTTAACACAAGTGTCAATTTTGTTCCTATTATCCAAATATCTTAGGTATATATTGTAGTTATGTGTTTATTAGAATTTCTTTTCAGCAAAACATGTAAATGCTATGAAATGAAATTATTTTATTAAACTTGTGGTTTTGGTTTTTATTTGAACCTTGAATGTGGAAATTGGAATGAGATGAGATTAAAAGGTTTAAATAGCTTTAAAATTGTATTTACATTTGTGCAATCTGTCAGTTTTAATACTAATCTGCTTTTTTAGTAGAGATTGTATTATAAAAAACCTCCCAAAGTGGGTTAAAATATTCCAAAATATTTGCACTGTGAAGCTCGTTTGTTTGTTTCTTAATCAGTCAGAGTTCTCAAGGAAAAGTTCCGTTCAGATATTAGCTATACTTCTTAGAAATGACCTTGTGGGGTAGAGAAGCATGGCACAGTGGCACTTTCCAGCTGTACACATGGTATCCGTCGGGGTACAATCATGCTCAGTCCCAGCACCGCAGGCTTGGACATATGTTGAGTTTTATTTCTTTCTTCTGACATTAATCCTATTCACCAGCTGTTCTGCCAGCTGCCATTCTTCAGCTTGGAGATTACATTTTGGGGGATACCAACAATCGCGTAGTTGACCAGTGTTCTCCCCACTTACTTTAAAAATTATTTGAGTTCTGGGTTAGCATTACTCTGTCTTTTTTACTGCCTATGTCCTTAACTGTCTTTGAATTCTAGACTTGATTTATGATCACTTTGAATCCACTGCAGAAAAGCCCTCAAAAGAGCTCTGATTTCCACCATACTGGTAAATCTGTGCTCACAGGAAAAAAAAAAAAAGGTTTGCAGTTAACATTCTGAAAGCTGTAATTAATGTTACACGCACTATTATGTAAACAGCATTAATTAGTGACAAATTCTTCTGATAAAAATGATATTTTAGTCAAAAGAATGTCTTAATTTTTGATTTTTGCACTTGTCTATTTTAAGAAGTTGCATTTTTGTAAGAAACTGTTTCACTACTCTGGTTTGAACAGACTATTAAATCTCTGTTACACTCTTAACATATACTAATAAGTCGTATAGATTTCTCAGTTCATATTCCAGATGATCTGTCCATAAGCAGGATGTTAAACATCTGTAGTTTAAGCCTTCTGGGACTAACAAATGCATTAATGCTGGAAAGAAATGTGGCCTGAACAATAAGGTTACAGACCATGTGGTAAAGAAACAACCCCGATATCATCAACTCAGCACATACGGTGCACTGTGCCCCAGTTGTAATACAGCAATAAAAGAACAATGACAGTCTTAAACTGTATCCATTTATAGCATATATTTATCACATTCATATCTGTAAAGACAGAGAATCCCATAGTCAACGTAATTATTTCACGTGGCAATTTAAAGTTCTTTGTTGCATATCCTTCACAATTGAGCAAAATTGGCTATTAGCTGGATAAGGTTAAGCTAAACTATAATGGTAAATATTTATTACAGGAATATTCAATTAATAACTCATATTCTGCATTTCTCTGCACAGCCAGTGATTACATTCAGATCATGTAAAGCAGACGTTGGAATCCTCTAACTTGGATCGCATTTTAAGGAAACAGTAGCTCCATTAATAAAAACCACCCACCTTGATTCCTTTTCCCTGTTCTCTTCACTCAGAGTTCATTTAGTACAGTTATGGGATTAAGGTATCGATACTTAACGCAGAGGAAATATTTATTGATTTTTTTTTAACATAGGAGTTACTCTTGATTTCTACTCTAGGCAAAAAAAGTTTTGGAGTGGAATGGGGGGTGGAGGGTGGGTGGGGAAGAATCCTAAGAAATATTCCCGATGAGATGATGTTCCAGACTCACCAGTAGTGAACCCCCTTTACTAAATATGGCCATTCTATTTATAGAAATATTCATATTTTCATTGGTGGCCAAAGCACTGCTTATAGGAAAACCTACAGGTGACTAATAGGAGTTGCTCACTAAGTGGAATAATGAATAGTATTAGGTGTCAATTAAATCAAGCTTCCCCGAGGTGCAGGTGCTCCACAATGTACTGACACATTTCAAGTAGCAGCGCCACTTCACCCATGCATATGAACAAGCACATTTGCATATTAAAAAGCTGAAAATTATTTAACTGAAGCAAAAGTCTTTTAGAGATGATGGAGGTTATTAAAACTGTTGACAAGAAAGAAGGTAATTGCCTGAAAATGAGAGATGACATTCTGCTATACACAGGGAACGTTGTTTTTGTTGTATTGTGCAGCAGTGCCTGGGTGTATAACCTATTACATTGAGATTGCTCCTATGCAATTAGACCCTTTTTGTCCTCACTTCAATAAGGCTATGATTATGAAGGATTGAAGAACACTTGGCATATTGAATGTCTGTTGTTTTTATAACTTCGTCAGAAATGACAAAACACGTTTTGTGTCCTGTTTTTTCTTTGTAGGCTTATTGATTCTGTGATTATAATATTCATAAAAGACAATGTGTTCATGGTTGAACACTCTGTCATTTATACAGGTTTTATTTTTTTTATTTTTGAGCATAGTACTTGTTTGAATGCCAAGGTGTTAGTCAGAAAGATGAGCATATAGAAAGTAAAAGATGAATAGGTGAGAAATAAAGCACTCTAATAATGCCAAATATTTCTATTAAAAGTGAAAGAAAAAGCCCATGTATTTCAGAAGTGTCTGCTCAGAAATGCTTACCAACTTACAGTGAATTTACTTTTTCTGTCTCAGCAGTGATTGTTTTCCTACGTGTTTTCTTTGTCCTGTCTTTCCCAGTGATAGTCTAAAGAAACTGGTTGAATTGCACCTTGCAAGTGGCAGGAAAAAAATTGCTTCTATCTAAGTCACAAGTGAGAAACTTCATTTAGCTCACATGCTATTCTACAAGGAAGAAAACAATGGAGTTTCGTTTTACATAGCTCTAAAATAAAGGTGCCTGGCAGGCAATACCATTTAATGCCTACCACCTAAATGGTCATTTGTGGTGGGATTTGCAAAACTGCCTAAGAGATTTGGATGCCCAGTTCCCATTAAAGTTAATGAGAATTGGCGGCATCCAAATTCCCTTTGCAGCTTTGAAAATGTCAACCAGCCTTTCAGTGTTTGTGATCATGCTGTATGTTAAGAGAATGTTTCCTAGAAGCTCTGTTTTTGTTAGGTTTTCTATTATGTTCCAGGAGTTGGCTCAGAATCTGGAGAGAAGCAGAGTGGTTGCAGCGACTTGCTTTGAGTTTGGGCAAAAACATTAACCTTTCTGCTTCGGGTACCTTGCTGGTAAATTGGAGACTGTAGCACTTGCTTCATTTTGCACTGCACTTTGATTTCTTTTGAATTAATTTATTTATATGAAAAGATATTAATACTTATTAGTAAAAAGGTTTCGTTTCACTCTTAGTGTCCTTGTCCGTTGAGTGTGCGAGACATGTAAGACCCTCATCTATCTAAACCAGTTTAAAACACATTAAACCACAGAACATTGTAATGATATAAATTATTTATGATATAATTGATGTACTCAAATACATAATGAGTCATGAGGATAGATGATCCAAGCTCAAGTAAAAGTATGTCATCTATTAGTTTTAAGTATCTTTTCAAGAATATGTGATTTCTTTCAAGTTGTGGCTTTTTCATGTGATTGCATTTTAATCTTTTGTCAGTTACTGCATGCCAGATACTTTCATCTGACCCTTTCATGAAGCCATTTATTTACTTTGATCTCCGAGACACTGGAATTAGCTGGTTTCTCAAAATTACATTGGCCAAAATTTGAAAAAGTAAAATTTAGAATTTACGGGACCAATCTTGCAATTCTTGCTTAGATAATGCACTGTTCTGCCCCAAATGTAGCAAATTGTTTTACAAAAGATAGAAGCAGCTAGCTGGCCTTCCTGCCATTCTGAGATAGCCCCACTGGACCAAATTTTCAAACGGCCCTAGTGTTAAATAGCTCTTATTTAGTCACATTAAAAAAATGTTTCATTTATTAAAACTCTCAGTGCTGAGAACAGCGGGAACACTTCAGAGAAATTGTTCACATCTTTTGAGTGCTTGAGAGAGAGCTGAACTTTCTGGAAAATCTAACTACTTGATTCTTGGTGTAAATGCATGAGAAAAATGGAAGCTCAGCAGCTGTCACATAGTTCTATTCTAGTATCATGTTCGGTGTGATATACGGTATGTATGTGTATATTTTGACAGTTTTATATTGAATATTTGATAGTTCATTGCCTTAGCATCTAGTATTCTTTTCAAACAAAGAAAATTCAAAATCAAAGAAAGTACTGATCCAACTCCCTGTTTCAAGGGAGTGCACCACTTACTAGTCATAGAGAACATCTATGGCTTGATAAAATAAGCTGTAACTTCAAACACCGTAGCTCACATATTGTGCTATAATGTACTGTGGGAAGGTTTCTTAGTCAGGAGAAAGGGTAGATGACTGCCATGGGCCAAGAAATATCACTTGATAGGTCTTGTGCAGAATCCGTTATGGAAGTCTTTTTAAACAAAAAGTAATCTCATAGATTTTAGTAGAAAATAAATCAGTTTGCATGCTATTGAAAATGAGGGCTTCTAAAATAAATCTCGTTTTAACCAACAAACATTTGGCTTCAACCAAAAGACAATCAGAGAATGATCTTTATGCCATTAGTGAAGCAGAGCATATGTTTCTGCTTTATCGGTTACTGACATTAAGCATACTGATTTACTGGTTTGAAACTGGTAGTTGGCCACAAGGATTCATTTTATTTGTATTAAGAACTATCTTTAAATTTTCTGCTCCACTTCTAGATTTTAGAAAGTTTTGCCTTTTTTTTTTTTTTATAACTGTAAGAGTAGGGAATATTCTTAATAAAAGGTCTTTCTTTTACAAAGTCAGGCAGTCTCCCTGTGCTCTGAGACATGGAAAGGATGAGATTTGTAGCTGTTCTTTTGTGGGACTTTCAGTTAGCAGGCAAGTAGGGAAAGAAAAATGACATTAAACCCAAGTCTGCTGAACCCCTGCTCTTACAACCACTCTGAAATCAGAAACACATTTATTTTGAAGTGAGTAGCTACCTCTAGCTTGGTGAACTTTGTAGACTTTGCTGCTGATTATTATATGGTTACCTGCAGTTACTCCTCAGTAAGTGCACATAACCACTCATAGGCTCAAGAGATTTCTGCTTGACTGGGACTCCTAATGTATGGGGTGGCTTCTGACATTTCTGAACAACTCCTTAGTAGCTTTTGTTGTGTCCTAAACTTCCATGACAGGAGGTACAGCATGGCATTTTGAGTAGTGGTCCAAAGAGCTGTGAAAGGGCCATCTGAGGTATGATGAGAAAGGGTTAAGGTCCCCAGAAGAAGTAACTTACTCCCCTGCCCGGCAAGGCTCTGAATTATAAAATCATATTCACAGCTGGTGGTTCTTGTATTGCTTTGTCTGAAAGGTATTCTTTAACAGCCTTTTTTTGTTCTGATGGAAGTGATATTTAGCTCATAGTGTCGTGACTCTGTAGTTGAGTTTACTGTGAACTTACTTTCCAGTGACCCGAATGATCAGTTGTGGGTACTGACTTTGGATGACTTCCTTGAAACACACTGGATCTGATTTTTCAGATATGTTCAACTTGTTCAATATGTTAAGGCTTCAACTTCCAAACCTACGGGGCACACCAGCTTTGAAAATGAGATATAATTTGATTCAAGCACCATACCTAAAACTTCTGGCCATTTTTTAAACACTGCATTTATGTATGTATCTGTATCAGGCTATGAGCACACAGATGTATAAATAAGTTTCATAAGCATTTAAGGTACATAAAATACATGGGTTCTATGTATTATTCCAGTTCATCTGGGCAGTAAAACCCAGCTGTCATCAAAAGACACTTTTCCTCTTTCAAATGACAGTTATGAAATGGCAGACTAGTCATTCTTTCAAAGACCCAGACCTCAGTTATTGAGATGCTCAGAGGCATCTGTTGATTTTGCTGTGCCTCTATTATGCCAGGCTGAAGGTGCTGTTGATAAAGCCTTCTGAACAACCTTCCGTTTTAACAGGGATCAAATTCTCTTTATTAGCATGAAAAAAGAGAAATACTTATCATTTGAAATGGATAAAAGCTTCTCCAATTCTTACAAAACGTTTCTGGAATCACAGTGGTCAATAAACTCTTCCTTTCTTTTCTGATATTTGGAGGTGCTATCTTATCTGCTAACAGAAAATCTGATAAATAAAAAATTATATGTATTTTGGTGACAATGACACTTTATTCGGACTATATTTATGCAGACAGGGTTTTGTTTTTTTTTTCTCTTTTATTTGGTTTTGTCTTTAGCTTGAGAATGGCATGGTTGAGAGCTTTCTTACCATTTTTTTCATAGGGATAATGCTGAGAGTTTCATTAACAAAAAAGCTTACATCTCAGCAGAATAAAGACACCCAAACTATTGTTTAGCTATCTAACTCCCAATTACACAAATGGCAATTAGGCACTTAAATCGTATTTAGATATCTGAATAACTTCAGGGATTTGAGCTAATAGATCTTTATGTCTGACACATTTCTTATGTGGAAAGGAAAATTAGGGAGGGGAGTATGAAAGCAATCGCACAATGTCTGATGAATTGATTCCTAGGTGATTTGCCTGGCTGACTCTACACAGCATTTGTAAGCATCTCAATGAAATGTTTAGGAAATTAGCTTCTGTCCTACTATCAAATTTTGAAATTTCGGAGATCTGCCTGACACATTTGATTTTTCCAAAAGATAAAAGGATCGCAAACTCTTTTGTGAAGGCCAGATTCTCATGCTGTGAGAATCACAAAAGATTTTAAATATAGTTTGGCTTTATACCTTATTTCACTGTATGTCTCAATATGATTTTTGCATGACATCTGTGGGCAAATCAGACCTCTGATGAATAAACGGCTTTGAAGATTGTCTGAATAACTGTTTGAAGAAAGGACCAGGTACAGATTCTACTTGTAGGGTGGTTTTGGTTGGGTTTGGGTTTTTTTTTTTCATATCTGTAGATTGCACAAAATCTAAGAAGGCTCTTGGTGAGACAGATCTCTTGACCACTTTGGGTAATGATAATAACTAAAATGAAATTCTGGGCCCTACTTGGAATAATTAATTATTACATTTTCCAGGCATGAGTATTTGGGGCAGCTCTTTTCTGTCACATGTAATCATTTAATACTCATTATGAAATTACAGTCAGGATGAGCTTAATAACTTTGCATTGTTGTGTTTTCAATTCAGTTATCTCTATTACATGATGTTATTTTTCAAGTCCATTTTTTAAAAATTGTGGTTTGCCAAATTTTCCTGTTTATGAACTATTCTGAGATAATTGAAATTGCCTGTTTCTCACATGTATCCTATTCATGCCATCTGCTACCTGAAATTTAGTTTGGATACTTGCCATGCAGTTGTAAAGTGTTTTCAGTTTTATTTATTTCTTGCTGACCATATGTTGTACTTATATTTATGTGCATTTAGTATCATATATATATATGTATGCATAAAGGGAAAGTGTTGATTTATCTTGCTTTACCCAGTTTAAAGCAGATACTTTTCTGTTATGATGTCTCAAATCCCAAAGTAATTTTATTCAGATTTAGTGAAATTTGGTCTTCACTAATGCCAAAATCTAAGAGCTTCTGAATACGGCGATGTTCTGAAAAAATGAACATTGTCAAGTAAACTTTGAAAATATATAAAAGTTGAGATAGCATAATTAAAAAAAAAGGATAGTATTGTGCCTAAAGCTGTTTGCATTACCATTTTGCAAAAGAATTACATTTTTCAGTAGTTGTGTGATATAAAAAGATATTTCTATCTGAGAAACTGAGTCATGAAAGGATTGATGGATAGATTTTTCCCCCACTGCTGTTTTAAAAACCAGCATATTTTGTAAGAGTGTGATGATAAACTGATATTCCTATATTCTGGCTTCATTCTCGTAGGGTGGACCAGCTATGCTAGTCTTGTGTGACTGTCCAGGAGTAAGCAGAGCAGTTTCTGCAGCTTCTCCATGCTTGTATGGTAGTTTTACAGTACTCAGAGATTATTTTCAAGGTAGTCAGAATTGTTAGATTTTCCTTAACACCAGTTTGAACACCACCACTATGTGAGTGTAGGTGTGCAACACAGCTGAGAGGTGATTTGTTCTGATACTTATCTTCCTTTGTGCAGTGAGATGGTATAATTTACTCCTGGCTGTATCTCTCAGGAGTTACGCTTTCTCTATGTGCTCTGGGAAATAAATTTTGTAGCAGATTAGCTATCATATGTCTTTTGAATATTTTCAGAAATATATGTTTGCATGTGTTTGTCTATACAATAGGCATTCTGCCTGTATCAAGGGCAGTATGGAGTGCACAAAGCCTTTCCTGGCCCAATCATTATGGTTGGGTGTGTGTGCTGATTGCCTGCTCCCTAAAGTTCCTGGGGGCAATTATTGGAAGGCGGGTGTGTCTGTAAGAGAGGAGTCATGGCTTCACCTCTGTGTCTAAGCAGGTATAAAGATTTGGCTGGTTAGAGGGAAGCATTACGCTTCATCCACAGCCTCACCTGCTGAAGCAAAGCAGCTCTGAAGGTCTTGCTGGGTTCATGTTGGCTGCATTGCTGCCTCAAAGGGCAATGACATATGTTTCACTCACTGTTTCTGAGTATTGAACTGTCCTATATTTCCAAAGAGAGAATGCAGAAGAGTTAGTGGAAGTAGGGAGATAAAGCTTATTACTCTATTTCCTTCTCTAAAGTATTCCTGGCTCTTGTATGCAAGCTCTGCAAATAAGCTTCTGAAGCCCTGTATAAAGCAGTATTTAATTCCTTGGAAGCTCTTTGATTAATTCTCCATGGAGGTTCTTAACATCATTACTGAGAATTGAATCTAGACTCATTGGCCCAAGCCCTCTGGTTCTCTAAGTCTAGGTTGGCCCCAAGGATCTACCTTTGGAGCCTGTCTGATGAGAACGTGTCTTTCAAGAGGTCCAGTAGAAAGGAGGAAAAGGAGAAAAGGTTATGTGTAAACATAAAGACTTGATGGTTCTAGGTAAAGGAGAAAGGAAACAGAAGCTGCTAAATAAGAGAATAGAAACATTATGGAAGAAAGAGAAATTTTTCCTAATCAAGTCTAGAGTGCAAGAAGTGAGGGACTGCAGAAAGGGTACAGTGATTTAGCCCCATAGCCTGTTTCACCTTTGGAGACCACTTTGTTGTATGCATGGAACCCAGCTTTCCTCTTTCATGCACAAAGAACCCAGTTCCCTAAAATGTATGTTACATGTGGGGATTAGAATCGTTTCATATTGGTCTCTGGTATTTAGCTTGTGGTCATCTGACAAGTGTGGCATTTTTAGGGTAAGTGCTATTATTTTTCCAGGCCCAGGGTTTGCAGTCATCATTCGTTTTGGAAAATGTGGACTGGATGAATGGGCTTGTTCCTTTTGTAGGGGATTACAATAACACACGGAAGCTTGTGAGTGCTTCTGACAGATGTGCTGGCGCCCTGCCACTGCATGAAGGGTGCGGCTCTGACTGACAACTTGCAATTATATGATGATGAATGGTTCTGATGTGTGTTCAAGAGAAAACCACTTTCTAGAAAGTGAAAGTTGTGCATACGGTTCCTATAAAGTAAGTCTTAAGAAAGGCCCTAACTTCTAATTTTTGCTGGGATAACTAATTTGGATCCCCTTTTCTGTCAAACTTTTTCTGGTTTTGATAAATAAGGGCCAAACCAAAGTTTATATGGGGAAAATTAGCTTTGGCCCATTTTGGCTCAAGAAATGCTTTATCTGCATTTTTAGTCAAACTGACATAATCACGATAGAGATATACAAATGCATACACACAGAGAAATACTTAAATATATACACATGACTGTGCAGTAGCCAACAAGTTCATCAAAGAAAATCCATCGAGCAAAATCCCACTTTTCTGTCAGGGTTATAATTCACCCATCAGTAGGCCTGCGTAGCTCATGTTAGTGTTAATGGGAGTTTCAGCCACACACCAAAGACAGAATGTACCCACAGATGACTTATAAATGATCTCTTTTCTTTGCTAGATTTAATCCAGATTTTTACAATACAATACTGTTGGAGTTACTGCCTCCAAACAAGACATAGGGAAGTTCGGTGTAGGAGGACACCTGGAACCTTGGCACTGTCAAGCTGTAACAGAATATGGTTGATTTTGGCTGACTTGATATTTTTTCCCCACGTATGGACTGCATCTAATAGCTGATATCAATTGTCTGATTTTGGGGAGCTCTTATTGATAGATTTGCCCATTAGAGATGTGTTGTTGTGACTTGAATCCAGAATACCTGCAAAACCAGAGAAACTGGGCTTTAGGATTAGGCTGTGTCATCTAAGCAAGGAACAGGTGTTTAAAAAGGCCCTAAATTTTGTTTGATTTGAACAAAGATAAGAACATGTGCATCTGACCATGTAGATAACATATCTTGGATGTAAAATTAATTGTTTACATGTTGTTTCTCTGTGGCTTTCTGTTTGGCCAAACTCTACTGACCCTTTCTGTGGATTGCTGGTCCTTGTCTCTGGTACAAAGGGGGGGAAGCTTCCACAAAGAGGAAAAAAACCCAACTGTTTTTACTTAAAAGTGCAGTCTTGACTCTAGCTGGCATAAGTTATCATTGTTACAGAGGAATTGTTAAGCAGCCTGATCCAATGGAGTGATTCCTGCATGACTTTGCAGTAAACAATTATCATGGCGTTCTTATAAATTTGTTGGCAATATTTGTGCTTATTCTCTGATCAGCTGTTTAAGGTTCAACTTCCAGGGCCTGGATCTCTGTCATTATCTACCTTTTGGAATTATTTCACTAGTTCAAAAAAGGGAAAAAAAAAAGTGCTGATCAAAATGAATAGGCAGTTCCTTATTTTGTAATTAACTGCAAAATATAACAGATTATGGCAAATTAAATTCTTTAACCTATGTTCTGGGATGAATTTCCAGTAGTCTTAGGTGCAGAGTAGGTCCAATTCTTAGTTTTCAGAAGGGAGATGTCACTGTATTTATATCAATGTTCACAGTTGCACCACTGTTTATATGATAATAAACTCATTAGGGAATTACATTTTGCTGAAGAAGGAAATAATTTATTTCCTGTCAGCTAAAAAGCTTTTAGACAAATCCTGAAAATATCTGGATGTGGGATAGTTCACTGCAAGAAATTGTTCCTAAATGCAAAATCTTGTGACAATTCTTTTTACTTGTCTAAAATTGGAAACTTTCTGAACTGAGAAACTTGAGCAATCTAATTGTAGAATAAAAAAAAAACCCCAAAAAACACGTGACTTCAACTTTCATGGCATATACAAGCAGCTTTGGGACCCATGGGGACTACTTTGCCTTGGGAAAAGCTGTGCCTGTGCATACTGCTTTTCTCCCTTCATGCTAGCAAGGTGCAATGTTCATTGACCACTGGGTTAGGCTGAGACCTAGAAGTTGTTCCAGTTGAGATGCCAAGTTATACGATGCATATCTTTGAAAGGGAAAAAGAACAAAACCAAAGTAATTTATTCCATGGAGCTTAGGCCACTGAGTTCTGAAGGGTTTCTGAGTTTCATGCGAAGTAATGAAGATAATTCCATATAATTTTTTCCAGGGGCTTCTGTCAGGAAGTGCTTTCAGTGCTGTACACATTGCAGTAGTAAAACACCAGCCCTTGTCCCAGAGAACTCTCAGTCAAATCTTTATGGTGAGAGAGAACAAGTGAGATGTGATTGGTGGGCAAAAGTGGGCATGGGTGACAATTATGTTAGTGTATTTGATAGAAGGTGCAATAGTTACAGTGTACCACCTACACATAAAGTAGTGCAAATTATACCTCATCCATAAATAAGTGTTTAAATAAAGCTTAAGGAACCAGAGACGTGTAACTTGCAGTGTTTGAGACTCTGCCTTCCTAGTGCTCATGATTATATTAGTAGTGTGAGTGCAAATGTGGTAGTAGGGTTTGGGCAGGTTTGCAGCCCAGAGATTAGAGAAGTAATTAGCTGACAAAAAAGATTGTATTGGTTGTCTAAATACAAGGAGTTTTGTGGGTAACATCCAGATAAAAACCCCAGTAAAATAATTCTCATGTGGAGTAAAGACGATGAAAATGCAACCAAAGGGTAAGAGATTAATCTCAACTTTAATGTATGTAATCACAAATTAGATGGGCCAAATGGTGAGCACGTGGAGAACCTGGCAACAGCCTGAACTTCTGCCTCTTGCTTGATAGTAACAAGCTTTTGCATGGTACCTTCAAACTATTGTGGCCACACTACTTTTCTGTATGAAGTCCATACGTGGAACCTTGTATATAAAGGATCTAGCCTTAGAAATCATACAGTGGCCTTGCTAAAGATAATCTAAAAGACAGGGAATATAGCTTATAGTTAAGAAATACATGGATTTTGCTATTCCTAGAGTACAAATGGATGAAGTGCATTAGACTGTGATCTATTGAATGCAATGGGAATCAAATCCTCCCCTGTTCCTTATGCACTGACTGGGAATATATTTAAATGAATAAGGCAATATCATACTTTTCCAAATATACTATGCTGTTTAGCACTTGAACAAAGATATTTCCTACCTGTTTTGTTCTCAGGAATGGATACTTCTAAGATCACAAATCAGAACTTACAATTGAGCAATCTTTTGTGTAGGGTTATTCTGATTACATGAAATTTTCTATTGGCTCTAAATATGATAAAAATCCTAAAGAACTGAGTCTTTGTTAGATTCTTTTGCATTTGTGTAAAGTGTATATCATAAACCAGCATTAATCTACAATTTCAAAGTGGCTGTGTAGAATTTCATGCATGCTTAAATTTTCTAGGGAGTTATGCCGCTAAAATTCAGCTCATTAATTTAAACTGTTAGAACTATAGAGTCTGGATTAAATCAACAAAAGCAAAAAGACTAAATGTTTAAGACAGAAATCATATAAATTATCTTTTTTACCTGCAATATAACTTTTAGTGAAGGTTGTGACATAATGCTCTAGAGCTCCATTGCTTATTTCTTGTTTATAGAGAGGACGATTCTGGAAAAAAAAAAAGGCATTTCTTAGCAGACTAGGAAATAAAAAGTAACTCGAAACAAGTAGTGTGAGTTTACTGTGGTTTTCCTTTTCTGTAGCTATGAAGATTTAATTGTACTGAATATGTATTTATGTCTTTGGGTAGCAGATTTTGGGATGAGAACTCCCCAAGTGTTATTCAGTCTTCTCCCAGATGTATCCTAATGACCCCCATTTACTTGTCTCTGAAATTTATTGCATTGCTATGCTACATATTTGGGTAAGATGTATATGGTGGTGAATTTGGGCACCTGCTTTGGGGGCAAAAATTATTTTCTGCCAAGAAATACGTGATGTGTTAATGGGTCAAGGAGTGCATAACACTGTGGCATCGCTTGCTCCAAGCAGACAGGGCAACCTATACAGGTCCGTCAGCCTGTACATGGGGAAGTCAGGGGGAAAGGGGACTGTGTCTGCTTTGCTGTGCTAGGACAGGGTGCAACATGCACTCTTTTGTTATTATTTTTGTTAGTCCTTGCAGTTTGTGAAGTCCAGTGCAGAGAGACTGAAGTGCATTTCCTGTTCACCCTGTCTTTAATTTGACGTAATCAGTAGCCTTCAAATTACCACTGTTTCCAGAGCTGGCTACTAAATATAATTGATAAAAGTCTGAGCTGTATGTAAGCACAGATTTAAAACTGTTCTAATTTTGCGGAATTTCTGCATGAGTCGTGAAAGCTTTCTTCAGTTTCCCAACAGAAATAAACATTTTAAAATGAAAACAGTGTTTGTTTCCAGGTAGATAAGTATATGCATTTTTTAACATGATTAAACAATAATTTTTCTCAAAAATAATTCTGATGTGAAATTCTCCAGTAGCTTGTTATATCCTTACTGGTCAATCTGAAGCCTTAGTGTCTATTAATTACTCATTATTTGACCTGTGCTCTGAAGACATGTTTATGGACTGTTTTTTTCCCCAGTATATACTGTAAATGTACTGCAAACAAATTACTTTCTTAAAGTCTTTGTAAAGAGGTAAAAAGGGTAGTCAGTATAGCAACTTCACAGGTGTGGGACTGAGTGTGACTTTAAACAGCATTGATTTATCAGTTGTTCAGCTTAAGGTGTTTAAGTCCTGATTCTTTTACAGAGGACCTAACTTAGAGCTGCAGTTTATATATAGCTATATATATTATAGCCTCAATCTTTACATTGAAACAGCTGCAGCTGTGAATGTTCAGCAATTCCTCAGATACAACCCCAAGTCCTATTAAATTGAGCTCCCAGATAATGAAACTGTGACCCATCGTTTCTCCTTTTGCAGTTCTGTCCCCCATTTGTTTAATTTCTTTGAACTTCTGCAGTGGAATGTGGCCCATGATCATATGGGCAAACAGTCTCATTTGCTCTGCAGTTCCAGTTTATGCTGTTGTCTGGGGTTGTCCCATGTGCTGAATGTAGCAAGAATCCTGTAAGAAAGCACATGTCCTTTTTTTAAAAGAATGTATCCTAATGTGGGGGGCTGAATTAGGATTTCCCAGACAACCTAAATTCTAGTGATTCCAGTTTTTTTCCATTACTTGACTTTAAAAAAATCAATAATGTTCTTTTACAAGAAAAAAACTGATGCTAATTTTCAGCTCTATGTGTGCAGGGAAATGAAAATGTTAAAATATTATCCTTGAAGATATTAGTGCATTATTTTAAAAATATTTTCACAGATCTGTAACAAATGATCTACTATTCCTGAGATACAGATCCATAACAAATGTATTTATGCTTGAGATTTGTGAACCTTTTAAAGCTCTGTCTATTGGAATTAACTCAAGGAGCTCTTGCTTGTTTTATATTTGTATTTATGCAGGATACGATAGTTTAAGTCAAAGTTTTATTAGTATAAAGGAGGCTATAGAACTGATTTTGTCAGTGTATTTTAGGGTCCTGGAAAAGACTACGTCATGTGCCATAGAGACCTTCAGAAATGGTAAATAGAGGGGAGATTCTAGCTATTGTTTTCATTCCTTTGCATCCTTGTTTGAAGTCATTTCAAATCAAGAGCACATTATTTTGCTTTCTTTGTATTATACTTTTACATACAAAAATGCTTTAAGTATTCCTTATGAAAAATTCTTTTTGTCATACAATTGTTTTAATTTCAGAATATTTTATGTAAGAGCTGAGTTAAGATTTTTATACACAATATTAAGAAGCCTTCAAATCATTAAACAGATGTTTATTACTGCATTATTAGGGTAATGAGTAGAACATGATTTGGGGGAACAAAATAGAGGTCTTTTGAATCATCCATGTTTTGTTCATAAATCATCTGGTGTCACAAATTTTCCGAGGAACATTAATCAGTTTAATAGAAACTGATTTTTCTTGCTTTTCAGTAAGCCCTCTCACTCCCTGCACCCCCTGCACACTAACCTGGTGTGGAGGAGGTTACCCACACTTGTATTTTTGTATTACCTTTTGTTTAAGATGGTTTTAGTCCCCAAAACATTTACTAATATTTTCATAGTAATTTTATGGAATTTCTGCTTTGTAAAATGATACTGTACTTATTTGGCAATGGACTTCGTAGGAAAAGATGCAGTGACATAAATGCCTCTTGTGCTACCAATTAATTTCTTGAGTTGAGATGGGGTTCTCTGCTTGCTTCAGCTTGGGATGAGAATCTGCTAGAGCTGTGCAATGTTAAAAGAAAATCTGTCCCCATGTCCTTAATAAGATGGGTCCTGTGAGAGGGTTTAGTACATAGCAGAACACAGGCTGGCATGCGATCTGCAATGTCTTGAGCTACTAGGGAGGTTCATTTGCAAAATGAAGACAGTGCATGTCCAGAGGCCATATGATATGTGATTTGTTCCAGAGCAATTTAATAAAGAAAAATTTAAAGATTTGAGTAATGAGAAGGCTGTCACTTAAACTCCAAACTGTTTGAAAAGAGTGGACAGCAAAGATGAAAGTGAATTGTTTGTTTATAAAAGGACTGCAACAAAAAATGGAGGTATGAGTTTGAAAGAAAGAATAATTAGGCTAAATATTGGGAGAAATTTCAAATCTATTTAAGACTAAATAGACTTTAATGGAGATATGCTGATGAGTTCTAGCTAATATACTGTTCAGTCTGTTCTTTCCCACTCTGAGGGAAAAAAAAAATTGGTCGTCTTCAACTGATTTTGAGATCTGTTTATATTTAACAAAACTCTTCTCTGAAAAATAACAAATATTGCAAATCTTACTGGTTTTGTTACTCTGCTGATCCATAGTAAGAGACAGGAAAATAAGTGTATCATTTTCCTTTATTATATCAGTTTATATAATATTTTGGCCAGGGATTGCAAACAAACCGTGTTTCCCTTTTCTTGACTGACCCTGCCTGCTGTTGTGTAAAGGCTGAGATGCTCTCTTCCCAATATTATATGTTTACTTGGGAAGTAAATAGAAGTGCACATGCTTAAAGCATAGGTGATTACGTGTAATACACAGTATACTATCATTGTAATGCAAATAAGGCAATGCTGTGTACTTCAATGAATACAGCCAATCTAACAGTAAAATATAGCTTATAAAGAAAATGAAACTGTAAGTGGAGGAATGAAATGTACATGTAATTTTGACAGACTTAAAATATATTTCTCCTCTACTAATATGCCAAAACATCGCATCCAAGCGATTACACTGACATTTGAGAAAGCTCCTTTTGACATACAGTGTATCGTCTAGTGCAGTCTTCATGAAATTAACATTTTCCTGAAGTAATCATATACAATTAAGTGACCAAATAGTTCTGAGGCAATACAACTGTATTTCACAGGAACTAAATATATTTCTTCACACTGATCCTGCATGTTTTAGTTGAGCAGTCATTAGCATGTTTATAATGGTTCTAATTTAGCACAACATTTTCTGAATTTTATCCTTGAGTCATTTACAAATTGTTCATATTGAGTAAACAAAGGAAACAGATTGCATTTTATACTTAGTAATTTATCTGAAAGAAGAGGGGAGGGTTAATTGTCTGAAAGTTTTGCTCTGTTTGGGGAAGTGATTCTAGTCTTGCATTGCTTGGCACACAATGCTTTTTTCCCTCTGTTCTGGGAAAGGAAAAAAAAAAGAATGGAGGAGTGAGTAAAATGAAAAATTAGGAGCAGAACAAGACTTGCCACTCCCAAAGGGGAGTGTGGAGCAGAATTGGAGCTGGCACGAGATTATCTAAAACAGTTGGTGCATTCCTTAATGATCAAGTGCTTGAGAAGTCCAGCTCTCTCTCACAGAGCATCTGTGTTGATGTTTATATCTGTGCCCTGCTGTATGGGAAAAGCATGCTTTCTCTTGTTGCTCTTCTAAAAATAGTGTGGCATATAGCATTGTATGAGTTATTTTAAGAGAACAAAAACATTTGCAAGGTTAAAGGTTCTGCTTTTTAATAAAGAAATAAAAATAAAGGTCAGAACTGTATCTTGGGTTATTCTTTCCATGAAATTCAAACTCCTTTTTATCTAGAGCTTTGCACTGAGCAGAAGTGCAAATGCTCTTTGCACTAGAGAATTCCTGTTTAAACAAGCCATTTTAGGCAGAATTGGTACAGTCTTCAGACTCCACAGCTTTTCCCACTAGCCACATCATAGAAAGCAGGTCTGGAAATCGCCCCCAGTTAAATTCCAGTGTTTCTGTTTAGAATGTCTGTTGTTTCATGCAAGATCTAGACCATTCAAGTAGTGCAAATGAATTCAGAGGAAAACCAGAACATTTTTAATGCCTAATTATTTTTAGTGAGCTTGGAGAGTTTTAATTAAAAGTTAAGAGAGCTCTCTAAGCTCTTACAGTTCTAATTTTATCATATTGTGGAAATCTTGTCCCTGTGAAAAAATGTACAGCAGTTGGCAGATTTACTTGGATCCCTGTCCTAAACGAAGCTGTAATGATAGGTAGTCAGATCTCAGTCGTGTTTCCATTATTGATTTTGCAAGAAAACTTCCACTGTGAGCTGACTGCCTTTTGCATGTAATTGTATGTAGGAAAGCTGCTTTGCCCACCCTTTATTTTTTCATTTTTCCTTTTTTGGTTTTACAGTACTGCCTACAGGTTGCACTGAGAATCAGAACCAAGTTCTTATTCACGATCAGAAATGTGCTAGGTGTTCAACAAAAACCCTTGTCAGATATGCAATCTGTGCCAGAAATGTCACAGCCTCAATAGCCAAGGCAGACAAAGAGGTGGAGAGAAGTGATTCAGATGAGAGAGGGGAGTAACAGACTGGCCAGGATTCCTTGCCTTCTTAAATGCAGGAGCAAGATAGAAAATTTAGGGGTGGGGTTGGATTTTTTGGGGTTTTTTTTTGTAATTTGCAGTAAATGTAGCAAAAGGAATTAACAGATTTTCCTGTTCCAAATGTAGTGTTGCTCATTTCTGCGTTGTGACTGTATTTTTGTTTTTCAAGAACTTGGCTTTTGCAAGCTTATTAAGTCAAGAAAAATCTTGAAAAGTTGGCCAAAGAAATCAGTCCACTGGCTAACAACATGTCTGAAATGCTTTATATTTTAATTTCACGTTAGACCACGACAATTAATTACTGTACGAGAACAGCATGGAAATTGAGAAGGATGAGATGAGATTCCCCTGACCTGCCTCTCCACTGACAGCAAGATTGAAGCCAAGCTGCTTATGAGCAAGACAGTGGCAGTACATTGCGACCATGGATGTTAAGCCTTCAGGCAGATTTTTGATTAGTTTTGTATTGTTGCTGTCTCCTTTTCTTTTATTTAAAGTTTATTGAAACAGGAAAGGATAATTTGTGTTTGAAAGAAGAAAAAAAGTAACTATGGCAACTAAGAATCTATTTTAGTAACATTACACAAACCTTACGTCCTTGGATTAAAAAAGAATAGATAGTACCACCGGCAGTTAAGTTTCTGATAATCATGGTTAAATTATATTTTTAGTTCTCAAATCATGAACATAAATGTAAAGTCCTTAATTTAATTTTTGAATGGTTAGAAGATTATAAAATCGTGTTTTTCAAAGTGAATTAAATTAACCTTTTGCATTTCCCTTTGATACTGAAATGTTAGAGTTTGTATATAATTTTAAAAAACGTGATAAGGAGCATGAAAATTAGGAAATATTTTTATGGTTTAGCTCTGTCTAGGTGGATCTTTACCACAAGGATATTTGATGACCAGTTAGCTCACAAAAGTCATGTAAACAAGCTGTTGTCATGCACTCAGACACGGATCCATTAATCAAAGGTCCAATTGACTGATATTAAAACTCATTACTGGATTAAAACAAATACTGCATTTTCTGAATAATGCACAATTTTTATGAATAGATCTAATAATCACACGAATGGACCTGGAGTTTTAGTTTAATTGTGAGTAACAAACACTGACTAGGGTATCTAATCTATGCTTGACTTCTATTCAGGAATATTTGTAGAGTTTGATTTTATTTAGAATTTTCTACTCTGGACAAGGTTTAGTATGTTATTAATAATCCTGAAACAAACCTTCCTCTTTCAGGTGCACAATGGGTTGTGGTGTGGTGGGGATATTATTTTAGATGTAATGTCCTTAGCTTCACCCTCTTGAAAAAGGCACATTTTGACTTGAGGCATGGGATGAGATGTGCAAAGCTACAATAGGGAGCAGGGTAAGCAAATGGTAGCCACTGTAATGTTTATTTGTAGCTTATTTGGGATTTGGGGCAAAGAGCAGCTCTTTTCTTGCAACAGGAATCCAGTGCAGTAGGCCTTGTAAGCACACAAATGCCTGTCCCAAGGAGTTCATAATCTCATTTAACATTCTTTCAAAGGAACCCCCTACATGCACAACACTTTTTTTGTAACAAATATTTCATAGATGCTGACAGGATAATACCACTTGTGCTCCTTTTCTCATGATATAGAGGCATTTGAACTCATTTGAAAAAGGCTTATGCAAAAGACACCTTTTCTCCTGTGGAGCTGATGGCAAATAAGGGTAATGAGAACAGCTTATAGAACATTAGAAATGGAGGAACCTGCATATTGTTAAGCAGTACCGAAACTTGCAAAATAAGGTCTTTTTTACATTTAGCAATACCTACTAAATTGCCATGGGGTATAACTATAGGCTATAGTTCTGAAATAGAGAAAAAATTCCACTAATTCTGTAGTACTTTTCTTCTAAAATGCAAAAAAAGAAGTTTATCCTCCTCCTGCTGAGGATCTGATCAACTTTTAGAACAGTTTCTCTCGTGGTATGCCTGATTTCTCTTCTATTTTCCCTACCTTGTCTTTCCAGTGCCTCTTTCCTTGAGACATAACAGTTCAGATGCATGTAGAAATATGTCACCTATAACTTTGATTGAATTATATTTCTGTATTGTTTATGAACTTGCTATGCATTTGCAATCATTATTAATAAATCAATGTGCTTTTGTCTTCTGTCACAAAATAATGTATGTATTCAAAAAGAATTGTATGCAAAACAAGTAATGTTTTAGAACTCATATCATTAATAATTATCAGTTTGCAGTATTGTTGTAACATGTTTTGAGGGAAGCTTATTATAAAAGAAATAACAAGGCACTGCACCACTGCACAGTACCAAGAATAAGACAGTTCAGTTGATCAGTGGGATAGGTGTTATAAATATGCCAGTCTGTTCTATAGTGTTTTATTAAGTCTCAGAAAGTCAAAGCTGATTTGAAATAATAATGTCTGACAGTCAGTGCTTTGAAGTTTTGCTGCTGCACTCTCACATTTAGGCTTTCTTTTATGTATGACTTTACCATAAAAAACAAAAACACACACAGGGCATGAATGCTTTTTTTTTTTTTTTTGCCTTCATATCTGTATTTCAAAGAAAGTAGTAAGAGGCTACTGAAGTAGTGAATTAAAAAAAAAAAAAGAAACACCCCTTTCCCTCCCTTCCCTCCCACCCCCTTGAAATCAATAAGGATAGGTGCAGGCCACTGGAAGGTCATACAGTATTCATGTAAGCTATGGCTGGGGTTGGTAACTGGTTGAAGACTGTAAAAGTGAAATGAAAATAAAGAGGGGGGTTTGCGAAAAGGAAGGATAAGGAAGAGACAGGAGGCAAAAGCTATCCTTGATAGGAACAAGATGACTTTTATTCAGTCGGAAGAACTTGAGAGCTTGGCTGTGATAGCTAACACACTCGTTCTTCATCACTGGTCATGCAACAAAGAGCTGGATTCCATCCATTCCATGACTGATTGATTACCCAATGGACAAATGTTAATTCTTTTCATCGATGCTTTGTCATTGTAGAGAGATCCTTTTCATCTAACACCTAGGCTTTTTTCTTGGCTCTTTTCCCCCCTGCTTATTTATCTTTTAACATCCCCTTCTCATTCACCTTTGCAAAACTGTCATGTCTAACAAGATTCTCACAGTACTTTAAAGTCCTTTAGTCTACAATTAAAATTGCTAACAAAGTATGTAATAAACCGTGATATTAAATAATACTCATTGATTTCATTTAGTCATCTCAGTCTAATTATACTTAACCTGTTTGCTGTCCTTGAAAGAACATTTTTCCTAGTTCATGAGAGAAGAATATAAAGGATGAGAAGCTGTGTTGTTAATATAATAAATTGCTCCAGTGCAACTTCACGGGTTTGATCTTACATGTGTCAGTACAAAATATGCTACTTTGCGGCATAAGCCCAGCTCTGGTTTATAAAGTCAGTGAGAAGAGCTAAAAATGTATAAATGCTAATTTCTTTCTTTGCTTCTTTTATAATTGTCTTTAAGAAGAATACCCCTGAATTTTGAAAATGTCGGGATCCACAAGGTTTTGGAATGGTTCTGAAGCAGAGCCTCAGTGCAGGGAAAGTGATGCAGTGCAGATGTGAATTTGGGCTTCTTCAATGTTCAGTGCTGGATTCTGAGTCGATGTTTTGTTTCTATAATGAATCGAATCAGAAAAGGAATCAATATGGATGAAGACATTTTACGGATGTCAGAAGATATCTTTTTAGATTTTATATGTATATAAAAATTAATTTTCAGTACAGAAAGAAGTAAAATCCCTTTCCGATTCACGAACCTTTTCAAAATGTGTGTTTGTGAACACAAAATATAGAACGGAGACATGCCTTTCAAGTGTAAGCCTTTATATATAGTTTTGTCTCTAATGTGGACCTCCAGAGAACATATTATTTTAAATTCTAAAATTTGTACAGATTGAACCTGCTCATTGAAAATTTAGAGGAATTTCAAAACAGGTTTTTTTATGATGTTATTAAAAAGTTTATTAAAAGGCTTTAAGAGGTTTTTGTAATCTTCCCTATAGCAAAATGCAGTAGATCTAAATTGTGTGGTCAGATCTATAACATAGAGTTTGAACGAGATAGGAGTGTTTAAAAAATGTTTCTTAAAGGAAGTTTCCAGACATTTATAGAGATAAAAATTGTAACTAGGAATAAGATTATATCAAAAAGAAGTTACATAGATCTGGTTTCCATTCTGCTTTTTTTCTCAGTCAGCCTTTAGAAAGACTTTGTTTTGCTCTTACATAATATAAGAACACTACAGATAAACATGGCTGTTCTTAAGAATGGTTAGAGAAGAAATAAAGCAAGTGCTTTTGAAGAAAGTATCTTATCAACTCCTGTGATATTCTAATTGTTTCTTAAATTTTTTTTTTCCTTCTTTGTGTGAACTGAGGAGAATATCTTAGTTAAAAAGCAGTAGAATACATAACCTATAGCAAACATAAAAGTGAAACTGTAAAGCTCTTTTTTTTTTTTTCAGGGATGAGGGGTCTGAAATTTTGGCAGGGGAGAAACAAAGAAACATCTTTTTAAACTAATGATGATATCACAAAAAAGGACAAATTATAATGTTCTATTGATAATTGATGGTTATTTCTTGATTCTTCTATTATCAGGCCAGAACTCATAAAAGTAATAAGTGCCTGTTATTGTTAAAAGTAAATTGTTATTATATAACAAGTATTTTAACACTGCCTATTGCAACTTACAGCTCCTTAATTTTGTCTCTTTCATAGAAAGATATAATTAGTAAATAAATTAGCTTTTCTACTGAAATATTACTTCAAAAAGATTTACGAGCTGTGTTGTCTTTCCACGGAGGCTTGCACGTTGAAAATCTATTGCAATTAAAACCTGATCTTTGATCTTTTGGTAGTTACACTTTGGTTTCCTTTCAACTGGTTTTCAGGGTTTTTTATTGTTGTTAGGGTTTTGGTTTTTTTCTTTCTTTCTTTGTGTTTTTTTGTTGGTTGTTTTTTTTTTTTCCAAATGAGTGATTCCAATGTGAATTTTTAGGCTGAAACTACTTGCACCCTAAAATGTGATTGGCCTTGTGACCTTTTTCTTCCTTAAACTTCCCCCTAAAACTTTAACTCCTCCTTTTGTAACCTCTTTGAATGCTTCTCCTCCCTCTGAGTATTTTTAAAATCCTCTGAGGTGGAACAAACTGTTACCCGTTGTATTGATGCAATCTGTGTTGCAATTCTTTATCTGGGATTTTTGCTTTTGTTTCTGCTTGTGCGAGTGCTTCTGATGGGACTGCTGACATGGGATTTTGAGCCAAGATTTGGCCTTAATCTGCCAGTAATTTAGCAAAAGATATGTTAGGCTGAATCCTGCCACCTTACAGACCTCATTGTTAGTTCTTAAGTAACTGGAGTGGAATCAGTGCAAATGTTGTCAAAATTTGGAAAGGGGTTAGTTATTTAGAAAGCATCGTGTAAATTGATCTCATCCTAACACAAATGGAAGCTTGCTATGTGAGTTTATGTTTAATGAAGATTCTGTTATTACTAACTGGGAAGGGAAAAGAAGTGTTCAGTTGTGTGTGAAGTTTTATTGATAATTTTTTATGAATCTGTATTATGGTCCTTAAAACTCTGGATCACAATATCAACCATAAGATTTCCCATCTTAAAAATCACCTTTTGTAAGTTTTCTGGAAGGTTATGTATAATTTAGTTTAATTGAACTGAAAAAAACTCTAATGCTCAATATCAATTTTTCTAGTAGAATTGGGGACTGATCATATGAAGTTTGGTAAGGCCAGTCTTCTACTTCTCCAAGTGTAATGACTTCAGTGACAGTTATGCCTACAGAAGGCCTCCCAGATCGGGGCAAAGATTTGAAATGTATTCTGAACTTCCAATTATGAAAGCACATCTTCTAATCATTGCATGTTGTTTATAGTGTACTGAGAAAATTTCTGATACTGTGAACATCCAATGTGTAGAGTGCTTTTATGAATTCCACGGAGACATTATATGAATAACTTTTGCTTTGACATGGGTATAAAAATGGGTTTCAGATGTCACTTTGTGCCAAATTTCCAAAAAAAGCTTCTAAATCTTCATGTATAATTTCGAGTGTACAATCATTCTCAAATGAAAAAGACAGAATTTGTATATACATTGGCAATCTATGCATGTAAATTGGCAGTTAGCATGCATAAATCCTGAACGAAGTTTTTCTTTCAATTAGACCCTTGTTAAATCCATAGTAACTCCATTAACCTCGGTGGAATTACTTTGGATTTAAAATGCAGTTAAATGAGAACTCTATTTGGCTACAAGTTCGTTTCCCTTTGAAACTATAGTCCAACTAGAACAGGGAGAATAGTTTGAAAATGAAGGTGGAACCTGTTTTTCTGATGTGGGAGAAACAAATTTGCTAATTCTTTGTTCTTTTGTAATTTTTTTTTTTTTAATAGATTCATCCTGCATGGAAAAGCTACTTTCTAAAGACTGGAAGGAGAAGATGGAAAAATTAAATACAAGTGATCTCCTTGGAGAAATTAAAGGTATCTCACTAGATCAAATTTTAAGTGTTTGTGTGTATTTTAAAAAGGGGATTGAATATTTTTAAAATTCAGTAAAAGTAATAGAAATAACAATTGTAACTATAGGGTACTTTCTTCTTTCTAGTCAACTCATTCTCTTTCTGAGTGTTTATCTCTGGGATGATGGATACAAGTATGTCACAATCCCCTGTAGGCAGTATCACGGACGCTAGGTTACTTACATAGGTTCTTTGACATTACCTATATATATAGGTATGTATCGCTCATATATATATATATATGATATATATCCTAAATATATTCTATATATATACTATAAATATAGAAGAAGCATCTTGAAAACACTTTGCTACTAGTACATGGTGCTGTTTCTTCCCAGTTGCATAAACTGTATGTGGGAATTGTTTTCAGATTATAAAAGGGGGTAATTGTGTGATTACTGTTCTAAATCTTTGAGTCAACATTGGGGGTGAGGGGGAATATCTGGTTTTATATACTCATGCTATTCCTGCAGAGAAACAGCAGCTCTGAATGAAATTTTGGACCTACTGAAATCAACGCAAGTTCTATTGCATATATAGACAGTATTTTCCAGTATTTCCATGATTTGTTGAACCAGTAATCGAGTAAAAATGGAATGCGCTTGACAGTTAAGTACTATGTAGAATACTTGAATTTTTTTTTCTCACCCGTTAGTTCTTCTGACAAATTAAGAAGGGTTTTATATATGCTGTAAGAAGGGGCCATAAGGCATATTTGAGGAGTACACAAGGTACTTTTTATTTCTCTTCACTGGTATAATTTTATTAAATTGCTACCATGAATATGTGGGAAAATAATCATGTGCATCATATGAATAAATCTTTACTATTAAAAAAAGAAAAAGAACAATACTATTTAGATACTATTTGATGAAAATTGATGCTTAGAGTTTTATATTTCCATCAGGGAAACTTATGATAGTTCAATTTTTTAATTATACAAACAGATGAAACATTGGCCCTTTTTAATAAGTGCATTATAATCCGTTCCTTCAGCTGATTCAGATCCAAAATCTGTTGATTTTCCTGTTGGATATTTTTGGGTAGAATTAGGACAATGCAAACATATATTAGGCAGGTAAAAAAATCCTGTAATAATGTCAGTGGCAGAAATAGACTATGCAGTTTTACAGGAACATGTTAAAATTGACTGTAATGAAATCCAACAAAATCATGTTTTGAAATCACATTCTATTTAAAGCCTTATTGTCTCTTAATAGTGTGAAAAACATTGAATGCTAGTTTGTCCATTAATTGCACAATATAGCTACTTAGTCTTTAAATAGAAACTACTTGAATGCTATTAGTGAATCAAAATTAAAAGAGGTGGGATCTTTAACAATGCAGAATAATGCTCTTTATGCATTTATATGGCATAAAAAGCTTTTTCATGAGCTTTCATTTATTAAAAAAAGTTTGATTTTCTGGTTTTAGTTATTCCTCCTATTTTCTTAGTATATTTATTCATTGCAGAGTTAATGGGTAGAGCTCTTACTCCTAACTCTTTTCTTACCTACAAAGTATTCTCCCTTAGATTGGAAAGAATTATCAACTTTAGCTACCTTTTCTGTGGGTGTAGCCTATTACCTATATAAAAAGAATCAACTGGTTACGCTCACCAGTGTTATGTGTTGACAATCATTCAGTTAACTTCCACAATATAATTTTTGTGTTTCATCACTAGAAAGGTATCCTTAATTAGTCTTAATGTCTGGAGTCTTCCTCTCTACTACTAGTTGACTTTCAGCAAGGTGCAATACTGAATCTTTGCAACTCCAACTGTATTTAACATTTTTCTTGAACAGGCAAAAATACAAAAAAGCAAATTCAAACATGGAAGATAAATGTAATGCAAACCTCTTTACAAAGACACAAGTGTCATTTTAGAGAGAAGAAAACAAGATGCAGTGTTACATAGCAGGAGTAGTGGTAGGTCTGAACTAGGAATCCTTTCCTTTGGGGTCCGAAGCCAGTGGCCTGGCCGATGTCTACAGGCTGGTTAGCTCCTAGTTGATAAAATCAGTCAGCCTGGTATTAACTTATATTAGCATTTGTGTACCTTATCTCAAAAAGAAAAAAACCCCAACAAATACAACTCAACGATCTAGCCCATGGCATCATGAAAAACAGATTGCAAGAAGGAAATAAAGCAAAGCAGGGGAAACAGAGGTAATTTTTAATCTGCCAAAGCAGCATGTTTTAAAAAAAAAAAAATCTTTTCAGTGTTCATGATCGTAGATTTCTAAATCAGGAATTTTTTTTTCGTAGTGCTGAATGAGTATCCAGTTAGGTAACTGACAGGGCATGCTGACATCTGAAAGAACTACTTTTGAAAATGTGTTGTCTTCAGGAGGTCAAATATCTTTTTCCTTAATTCCCATTAGATTCTAAACTAATTTATTTAACTGGCTGATATTTTTTTCTTTTTTGCTGACTTTCTGCTCATATTACAGAGAGCCTAACTTAAAGACATGAAGCGATGCAGTAAAAATAAATAAATGAGGTCATTAGGGAAAAAAAACCCCTGATTATAAGAAAATGAGGTGTGGTCCTGTGAGGAATTGCTCTTTGCACTGACTGTTACTGGGAGTTGTTTATTCTAGAGAGAAGGCGTTGTTCTTGCTCAGGATAACCTTAGCACATACTCTTCCTCTGTGTCTGCACAACTACAACCCTCCCCCCATCGGGGAAGACTAGCATCTTGGTTATGGGCAGGCGTTTCACTAGGAATCAGTGCCAGAAAATAGGATGAAAGCAGAAAAAAAAGTATCACTGACACAAACATTTTCTATTCATGTTTGGGAAGCACATAGACGAGAAGAAAAGATAATTGGCTGAGAGGAACAAATAAAAGTGGTATTTTCTTGCTTTACCTTCTATATTTAGAACACAATAGTGTTAATCAAGATATAATTATAAACTATATCTATTAATTCAAACAATAGAAGCCAATACAAAAGTGACAAACAGTGAATCATTAATTTTTTTCTGCAAGAGGGATTGTTCCTGTTCACAATTACATAGTGTGCTTCATTTGTAAAACTGCTTTTTCTGAGTTTCTTTATTAGGATTTCAGTTATTGATAATGGTCCAGATTCTTCCTTGAATTCCAGCCAAACAAGCCATTGACTTCAGGGAGGTTGCATGAAACTCAGAGGAGCATTTGGCAGAATGCTTTGTAGCCAAATTCCAGTGGTTAAATAACTCTGCTTGTTCATTTGATATGTTTATAAATGAAACACATAGGTCAAATTTTCAGAGGTCTGTGAAGCAGTTGAGCTGAGTTAAATGACCTGCTCACCTGGAAAAAACCCCACAGCTGCCCGTGCAAATCATTTGATTGTATGTTATTTGCCAGCGTCTGCACGCAAATCCATTCATTTAAGGTATACAGGCTGTTTGTTAGGCTTAAGTCCAGCTTTTTCAGTGTTGATTTTTTTTTTTTTTTTATAAAAATGAGGTTCAGGAAATACTTTTCATTCTAATTTTTGTTATCATGCTTTTGAATAAACAAAGTGGTGCAGGACTCTTTTCCAAATTTCCAGATATGTGGGTGAACGGAGTTTTGTCCTCACCCTCCCTTGCAGCGTGTATTCATATTGCTCAGTTATCTAACTTTTCTTCAGCAGCCACAGCTAGGCAGAGTAGCATCATTTATCACTATACAGAGTCTGTTTTAAGTTTTCTGTTTCTGTTCCAAATATAAATCTCTGAAATAGCATAGTCTTGCATGTATCAGGCAGTTGTCCTACTGAAATAGCCAGCCGTGGTCTTTCTCAGCGTGCAGGGTCTTTGAAGATCAAATAAGAAAGGTCAGTCTTTAAGTATCCTTAAGCAATGATGTTATCGTAAAAGGGTCAGAACTGGTCTAGCAGTCTTATAGAAGAGTGATTCCTGGGTCACTGGCTACTGTGTTGCAGGTTAGTTCTCTGGCTTCCATTGGTGCTGTTTACAACTGGAATTATCTATATTTATAGGCATTGTGGCTTGAATGTCACACGCTGTCTTTGTACAGTATACTCTATTTTGGGAAGGATAGTGATTGATGTCCATAGCTTTATCCAGTACAGAAGGCTGCTTGCATTATGTGTCCCGTGCTTATTTCTTCACCTTTTATATTTGCTACACTATTTAAAAGAGCCTACACTACCTATTTCATGTGACGTACAAATTTAATGGCCTCAGAATATTCAGATAGGTAGGAGGCAGCATGCCTGTTTCCTAGGAAATGTTGAATTTAGTAAAAGGAAGCAACTTCACCCACTTGTTAGTCTCCTAGTAAGATACACTATAAAAATATGGGAATGGGTATTTTCCCCTGGTATTAGAACACGGGAGAGATGGAAAGAGGTGTTTTCTTGAAGCATTTTTATGTGTGTGCATTAATGACTGGAAGAGAACACTGAGGCACAACTGTTAGAATCTAGTAATTTAACACTATCCATTTCTGGAAGAGTCTTGGAGAGAGTTCTGCATGAATGAATCCTTGACAAAGTTATGGTTTCTGTGTTTTTACAGTGAATTAAATTTTTTCTTAAAATATGTATGATTTACAAAACATTTAAAATGCTATTTTTGCTTCCATTTTAGAAAATTTGCCTACACAACTAAGCTTTTGGGTGTTTCTTGGTGCACTATATCAAATGCAAAGACCATTTTGAGGAAAAAAAATCTGATGTTTTTCTGTAGCCCTGACCAACACTGTAGTATAGATTTGCTGTAATTATTTCTCAGTATAATTGCTGAAATTTCTTTCTCATGAATTCTAAGGGTATGTATCAGTCTGCCTTATAAATATGTATAAATAAATATATATAAGTCTTATATCACAGAAGCACTCAGAGGTTTTTAATTATGTCACTTTGTATGGCTATAGACATTTCAAAGCTCTCCTTTGTGCTCTCTGTTATAAACATATTTTATTTCTTTTGAAGTCTGTGTGATATACATACTAGCAATTAAAAACCCAGCTAAGGCTTTGAGACACAAGGTCTTCTTAATTAAAACTCAAACAAAAGCTACAAGCAAAAGCCCCACTATATGATTAAGGTCTAAAGTGTTATGATACATTAGAATCATTGTTAACTGCTAGGATTTAAAAAATCAATACACAGGAAAAAGGATCAACTGGTTCCAATTAGTGAAACCAGTGAAAGCACCCAACAAAACATAAGAAAACAATGTGACCCAGAACCCTTACACCCAAATCCTTAAGAAATTGGCCCTGTTTAGAAATACACCACAGGCTATAAAGGTTTTTCATAACATATTTATTACCATGATCCAGTGAAGGAATGTGTTTAGCTTCATGTTGTAGCTCTCCAAATTAAAGATATTTTTGTTTTGCCATTTTTCAAGTCATCGGCATTTTGTGTAATGGGTTGCAAAAGCTACATTTCCAGGTCTAACCTGACCTTCTAAATTAAGTGGAACCTTGGTATTTGAATGACGGAATATTTCATAAGCACTTTTAACAGATAATGTTTGCACACTCTTTAGGCTGAGTTGCTCGAAGAAGGTAATGGATTCCAAAATAATATTTTGGTAAAACTTGCCATGCCCCATTGTATCTATTTGTTATGATAAAGATACTGATATAATTATATAATTAGTCAGACTAATCACTAGTGTGAACTAAATTAAATTATATGGTTTTATGCCATCTTGACTTTTTTGATACGAAGTACTTTTCTCCAGATTCTGGATTTGATTAGACAAACCCTGAACAGTACAGAGGGTAGATTTGTGGAAATGAATGAAGTTGCTCACTGTACATAGTGCTATTGTTTAAATTATGTACATGTAAGTCTTGGCTGAATTGAAGCTGTACTTAGGCCACCGCCCCCAAACCAACCAACCCAACAAATCAAACAACACAACAGCAAAAAACCAAAGAAAAAAGCAGTAAACATTTTGGATGCTCTGTCTTTTGGTCAGAGGGTCATATTTCAGTGGCACCTTTGCACCTATCACAATCATGCCTGCTTAGTGACTATTATCGTTTTTAGTTCTTAAAACTCTACAACTATAAATTACATTGTAATCAACCTTTCACATAAATCAAGTTCCCATATTGTTGAATACATTTTATAAATAGTATCAACCAGGATGCATGCAGTATATTTCCAAGCACACAATGAACTTGTAGCTCACTGCAATCACATATATCTGTATAGTTTTTACCTTACTACTGCATGTTTCTAAGCTTAACAGTTTAGCACTAAATATATATACGATATTATATGTAACTTAGTACTACACTGAAATCAATGGGAGAACTCAGTTATATGCATTGTTCTGTAGAACTGTGTCCAAAGTAGTGTGTAAGAAATAGTATCAACTATTCTTGAGAAAAAGGAATAAGAAGGATAATGATGCTAATAATAAGGAGCTTGAAACAGCAATACATTTATTGGACACAATAGAAAAGACTACCTTCTGGAATTCGATCCATTCTTTATTGCTACATATAGTGATGAGAAAATGCATTATTATAATGTGTTTATTTTCAAATGCCATTTATTTTTTTAAGGAGAAAAAGGGTTGAATATAAACTAAAAATTGCAAGTAGGTTTTCTTTGAAAAGCTGCTATTTTCTACAGTTGGTAGGTTGTTTTGGTATTGTGTATATATAATGTTAATTTTCATTATATCGGGAAATGTTTTCTTTCATGAATACAGTCTTTAACTGCAGTTGAAAGGCTTCTGTGTTGAAGAAGCCTATCTCTAGTTGGAACCTGAGGCCTTCTCTTTTGACAATGGATGTCAAGTCCTGGCCTAGTCACCAATGAAGTTAAGTTACTTACCTTTAGCAAAATAAAACTCCAGCTGAATAGAAATATGCAAATGAAAAAGCAAATGCATATGTAAGAGTTTGCACTGCTAAAACAAGAGTGGAGACTACAGTTCTTGTGTTTTGTTGTGTTTCAGTGCTTTTGGCTTTTTGTTCTTGTAGTTATATAAAGTAAAATTCTAACAAATTAATGAATGTAAGCATTTATCTAGAAAGGCATATATAGGCAGAGCACTGAAAGGGCTGAAATTTTCTCATTGATTTGGATTCTGTGGAAACCTGTAGAGGTACTTTATCAGTCTTTTGTTAGAGGAGTTTCATATTAAGGAAATCTTTGATTTTATTGTCACATATAAAAAACAGTATCCTGCAGTGTTCTGTATTCATGGATACTGAGCAATCTGGGGAAGGGTGTAAGGAAAGGGCAAACATACAATAAAATTTCCTCAATATACTCTTCCAATTTCCCATGAAATATGATTAATGCCCTTCTTGATTCAGAGGTGGTACATTCGGGTTTAATGGCCCTTGATAGCATTATCATCTATGAATATGTCCAGTCGCTTTTGAACCCTCTAACAGACAGCTGGGAAGTCTGTGGGGATAAGCTCAGCAGTTAACAATATGCTGTATATTTGAACCTAGTACCTAGTAGGTGTCCCCTAGATCTTGTTTTATAATGGACAGGGAATGGTTGTTCTGTGTTCATCTTCTCTGTTACACTAGATTCAGTTGTCTCTTCTTGGGGTTGAAAAGTAATATATATCTTTATTTATTCCTTGTATGAAAGCTGCTCTGCACTTTGGTCGTTCCAGTTAGTTTGGAAAGAAACCTTTTGCACAAAGGTTTCTCTATTCTGAGAAACACCAAACTCTGGCACCAATTAATGAGAACCTTTGTGGCAATCCTTTTTGCCTCAGTAGGTTTTAGTATCTTTTTTTAGAATAGGGAGTCTCTCTTGGTGTGTGGATGTTGTGTGGTAATGGGAGCATCCTTATGATATCAAAGACATCAGATTTTTTTTCTTAAGAGATAGGTAAAAATACCTTACTGGGAACTTTACAACTATGGACCCATAGGTGGCTCAGAAATGTCATCTTTAAAACTTAAGTGACATAGCGTTAATACTAAGGAAATATTAAGTATGAGCATATTTGGGAAACTCACATGCAACTGAGAATAGCACAAATGTAACATGCAACCTGACCCAGCTATTGCCTCAAAAGTCTAAGTTCAATGAGGAAAAGAAGAGGAAATACAAGAAGGGTTGTCCTTGTGCTCTCTAAACAAGCTGACCCTTTGGAAGAGGTTAACTATCAGTATTTTTTTCAAGAGGTCTTGATTTGTCTAACTGTGCCACCTCACTTCAGATCTGACCAACATCTGTCACTTTTCTGCCAAAGGGTACATCTAGCCAAACTGGGCTCATTTTCCTTGTTTTCACCTCCTCCTGCCAACATTAAAGTGATTTCAGGCTAATCAGGATCCCCTTGCTTCAATCAGGTAATTCACAACTTTGCCCTCTTACTTGCAGAGTGAATTGGTCTCAATTCACTGTCTCCCATCTATCTCTCCCCCAAATATTTATTTTGGATTAAAGTAAACAATTTTGCTCTTTCCCACTATCTCGAACTTTTTTTTTTTTTGTTCTGGCCAATATAGAAAATGTTAAAAAAGACTAAAAAGATGGGATCTCACCAATTGATACGAATGTATGAATTGTAAAGCAAATCAAGAGAACTGTATTGAAACAGCTTCCATAGGAAATTTTTCTGGAGAGAGGAAACAGACTAGAAACCTGTTAAGTACATAATCTGCCCTGACTCCCATGGGTTCATCATAGGTATTATCCTCTGTGATAATAAAATTAATAGATTTATACTCAGGCAGTTTGATCAGATATAGTTCCTTGTCATTAGCTCTCACACTGAATTCCTGTTATTATATACATGTTTTTTGTTACTATGTTTTTTTTAGATTACTCTTACTTGGACCCACTTATCCAAATATTTACCTTGGTCTGAATCAATATGAATTAACAAATTTTAATATTAGTCACATTGTCCCAAACTTTCTTTAAGAGTTACGCAGATTACACTGTTCAGTAACAGTTTAAGATGTGTTGCCCCATAGATAGCAGTAATGAGAGGCTAACACACTCATGTTGGGAATGAATCCTCATGTCTATTAAGATTTGTTTGAATAGGTTTCCATCACAACAGGTGCACAATTATTTTATGAGTAAAATATTATCAGCCTTCCAAATTAGCCAGGGCAAAATGCAAGTTGTCTGATTAAATAATCAAACCCAATACTTAAAATGCACTTGATTTCCACAGGAATTTTAAGATGCTAAGTCCCAGTCTATCAGTGCAACTGTGATTGTTTGCAGCATGCAAGTAGCAGCTTGTAGAGTATCCTGTTTGGTATGTTTTACATAATTCATCCTACATTATACAAGACAAAACCTCTAAAAAAGCATATAATAGTAAGTTTTCCTTCTAGTCAAACAATTTTAATCTACCAATGAAGGTATTATGCTGTGCAGTGAAATCAGAAAAAGTGGGCCTCTAATGGAAAAATAGTTTGAAAGTGTTCTGCATTCAATTAGGAGGCGCATCAGTTTAGAAATACAAAACCCCATGTTGTTTTTTAAATAATTTTGTTTATGAAGGGGGAGGGGGAAAAAAGGAAAATCCTCTGAATCTGAAGTGCAGCTTGCAATGTGGAGATCACATATGTCACCAGTTATTGAAGAGCTCAGTAAACACAGTGATTCAGAGACCCAAGAAATGGGTAAAATCTGAAGCAGTAGGTTCACCACAAATGGTAAACTTAGCGGTGCAGCTGTCAGACACAGATTATACACAGGTAACTGTTTGTTTTCATATCTGAATCTGTTTGTCAATCAAGGAATGCTATGAATCAGGAGATGGGATCTCAAATACAAAACCACAAAGTCAGAGAGAGCATCTGGAGGAGCTCCAAACCACAAAAATTAAGGAAGAAACACAGAGGGAACAAAAACTGTAAATGCTTCCATGGATTCTGTATCTATATACATTGAATTTAAATAATTGTGTTGATACATCAGTAATAATAATTGCTGATAAAAATTATAGTCCTTATTTTGGGCAGCAATATGTTTTACTAAATGTGAAATTAAATGCAATTTGTATTAATTAGGGATAATATGAAAGTATGTAAGTGGCTGACATTTCCGACATTTTTAAACATACTACTATATATGAAGATGCATCTTTTGCATTTGTTTAGAATTGGAAATATTGTAGATTGATGTATGCCCTTAATGTGTTCTGTTGAAACAAGATCACAGGTCTAACCCTTAAGATCAGAAAATTATTTATAGACAAGGTTCACCAAACTTCAGTTATGGGATTTGATCATTGATGAAACTGTTTACTAGAGAGCCGTAGTCCTCTCTGGAAGCTGGAATGCAGTCTTCGTATGTATACTAAAACAAACTCTACTCTTACAATGCAGGTAATATACTCAAGTTGCAGGATTTCAAAAGCTGGTGTAGTGTACAAAGACATTTTATGTACGTTTGTATAACTGAAGTTTTTCTCAGTGTGGGAAAACTTACAGAGACTTCCTTTTGATATCAAAGAATACTAACAGAGGTTTACTAAGGAAGGCAAAGAAAGTGGTCATAACTGCTTTGTGGTTTGTTTTTTTAGATTCGTTAAGAATTATAAAGTTCCTTTTCACTTGGAACAAATGAACTTTTCACCTTTGCTTCTTTACTCCGGTGCCGGGATTCATTTGCCTACATATTGCTGAGTTCCTGCAACAGTCACAGGATGACCATGGATTTTCTTTTAGGGACTCTAGTGAATAAATAGAGGATTCCTACTTCAGGATGTATTCATAAATTAGTTAACCCTCTTCTCTATTTTGTTCTCTTCACCTCCCAAGGATCTTACAGTGTAATTTTGGATGCTCAGACTTCAGCCGCACAGGGGTGCCCATTTCTTCTGAAATGTAAAGACTTTTATAAAAAGAAATACTTTAGCTCAAGGTAACCGTGATTGACAGAGACGCTTTTGGTCTCTCTGCTTAATCTCAGATAGCATGTCCCACCGTCAGACAAATGTGAACACTTCATGCTAAGAGCTGTTTGTGAGCAGGCCATAGTGAGAAACGTCCATCTGCTGGCCAGGAAAAACTAGTCAGTCTCCATATGTAGCTAAGGTTTAGTTAACTTCATAGATAGTTATGCCTCTGCTCTCATTTTGCCTCTTACTGTTCCCTTCCACAGGTATTGTGCTAACTAACTCTGAGAAAAACACTTTTCTGAATTATAGTCACAACTGCTGAAATGGGCTATGGTGGTTATCAGCCAATCACCTGCCACAAAATGTAGGTGTTCGTTGCATGTCAGATGAATCTGCTATAAGATATTTGCATTATGACAGCTATGCCTCTGTAAAACGTTTGAATGCAGAAAACAGAAATTATTATAAAGTTCAAGTTTGGAAGTGAGTGATTTATGTAGCAAAACCAAACATTTTTGTTTTAGAAATAGTCTTCAAAAAGGAGACAAGTGCTCCTTGCAATAGGCCCACTCCAACACCTTGATCAATGTGAGATCCTACAGACAAGCTGGCATCACCAATGCCAGGGCTGTGACTCTGAAAATGGAAATATTTATAGACTCATTTTCTGTGATGGTCCTTAACAACCTCTGAGAGGTATGATCTTAGTTTAATGTTCTTAACTAACAGCTAGAAGATAGTAAATGGTAAAATGATAATCTGAGATTCAGAAAGTTAGTTGGTAAACTAGGTGATGCTTTTGCCATGCATACCTCTTCAGGCTTTTACAGTAGTGCCCTTTTTTGTCAGTGTTAGCTATGTCATGGCTGGTGTAGAGATGTGCACTTGGTTAAGGAACTGAGAAAGTCATTCCTCTTAAAGTATATACACTGAATTAACACCTAAAGCAATACAGATACTTGAGATAGTAAAAATCTTTATTTTTTTGCATAGGCAAATAAACATGAGCGTGTGTGAGTGTTGCCTTATAAACGCAATTTTAATATTGTCTTCATGTCAGATTAGTATTCATACAAGATGGTCTTCTATGGATTTTTGTTCATATTTGTGGACTTCATGATATAACTGAAAACTTACTGCAAGTTTAGCATTACTGCAAGCTGCAGAGCAGAAAAATCTCATCTTTGCTATTACACATCAGACCAAAAATGGAAGAGATCCAAGGAGGAATTTGAAATTTTTTAAGTGAATGCAGTTCTTGCTACTTGGAAGTTCAAAAAGTGTTACTGAACTCCAGGAAGTCATATCTAAATACCCCATGTCCTTCAGCAGTTCTTAAACAATATTTCCATTTATGATTAAGTTTATTTTGATACCCTGAAGTTATGATGGTAACCTAATGTGTCTATACATTAGAATTTAGCTTTAAGTATGCTGTGCCATTGAAAAATTTTTTTTTTGTGCTAAGGTTATCACCTATGTGAAACTCAGTGTGAGCAACTTAACTGAACCATGTCAGCGCTAAGCCTCTGTATGTACACCTTCATCTAGATCAAGGTTCTTATGCCCTCAAGCTGTTGTTGCACATTGGAAAAGTAAATGAAATGAATTTTTTGATAGAGACAGACAGTTGGTTCCAGGTATTAATTCCCATACAGGGAAAACAAATCTTAATTAAAAAAACCTCATCAAATACTGCATCTGAAGGGCTAAATTGTCTACCCAAGAACTCGGTGAAAAAATGGAAAGGAAATCTTTGGTATAAGGAGGAAAAAACAGCATAACATCCATTTGACTCCAGCAGTAATCACAAATGGACATGCAGGAACAAGAAAGAGCTAGAAAAGCATATACTTTCATACTAACACTATCTCAGCCTCTGACTGTTTTCAGTTCCAGGTATTTCCTGACCCTGATGTGGTTGGTTTATTTTGTATTAATAAACTAGATCTCTCTTCCCCCTTTCCAAATACTTGTCCAGTCTGCCCTTGAGCCTGTATAAAACTTCAAGCCTGCAGCTTCTTTTAGGAAGATAATCCCTGGCTCTAGTGTCTACTGTGAAAAAAACCCACCTCACATGACAATGAACTGAAAACTTTTAGGGTGATGTTATGTGATTCAGACACATCTATCTAATTTTTAAGACGTGTCAGATATCACCAGATTCAATGGATGTTAGATACTTAGCATATTTTTTAAAAGCATAGCCATAGATCTATCTGCAAGAGTGAGAGTCCTCAATTCCTATAAAAAATCTGGCCCAGAGACACCTAAACCTAAGAAACTTCTTGTAAAAATACCTGAGATCTTTACAGATGCAGTCAGATTGAAATGTTGATGTATATTAAAAATTCATAGAGAGGAGATGACCATAAATTACACAGCTTAAGTTCAAAATTATTTTACAGTCACCATTAGCCTTCACAGTGGGCAGAACGAAACAGTTGTTCTGTTTCTTCAACATCACGGTTACACTGATGTACCTTCTGAGAAACGTGTCAGAAACGTTGCATCGAGTTGCAATATGTAGTTCCAGGCAGAGCTCATATTTTTAATAGGACACTTAAAAGGAAGATGATTAACTTTCAAAACCAATTGAGAGAATTCTCAGTAGAAATCTGTTTTTCCTGCTTCTTCTTCATTTGGGGTTTCAGTTTTAGTGTCTTATAAAGAAATAATAATAATGAAATCGCAGTTACTGTTTTATTTTAGAAATAAAATAAAGAAAATTGGACAGGGTGCTATTGTCTTAAGGAGAGAGGAGCAATTAGGGGATCCTGATTTCTTGGATATATCCCAGGTCTGTTTATAATATATTGAATTAGAATGCTGTTATGATGGAATTCAAAACCTCTCGCTGTGCCTCATGCATGCTCCCAGTGCTTCAAGATTTAGTCTTGATTATCTTTAGACTGTGCTTGAAGTTGTGCCTAAGTTCATGCCTTGGAATATTAAATTATATTAAGACTTCGGAATAGGTGTTTTTTGAGTTTTTATTCTGAGTGATACTGTTTGAGTGGTAGAATACCTATATAAGCACAACAAAATAATGTGATACCAATCTTTGGTTTGGGACTGTGAAGAATTTCATTACCAGTGATTCCGTAGCAAAGGGCTGTGTTAAATGTTTTGGTTTGTGATCAACTAGGTATACAAATAAATTGAATTAAGAAAATTTCCAACTGTACTTTTAGTTGCTTCCAAGAAACATCTGGCTAAACATGCTCATGCTTGTGGTTAGAGTATAATTATACCAGAACACTCTTAGAATATGTGTGGAACTTCAGTCTGCAAATGTAGGCCACCTCCTTTGTGCTCTGGTTATATGTGATTTAGGGTTTTTTTCTGCAGTTAGAGAACTTCACTGATGATTTAGTAGTGTATTTCATAGGAGCACGACAAGCTTGTCATGGAATTCTAATTTGTTCTGCAATGTGTTATATTTATTTATTTATACAATAAACCTTGAGGGAGCAACAAGCATAGTTTACTTGTTTGGTTTTTGTTTCTCATACCCATACAGTGAGGTTATGGGTATTTCAAGAGACATAAGATAATTCATATTTGTAGCATTAATATATATACTCTGCTGAATTGCTTTCACAGATTACTAGGTTGTGTGTAGCAGATAAGTAGCACTTTCAATTTATAACTGTTTGATTATGAAAGAAATTTAAAATAGTATTCAAATTCACAAGCCTGAAGCTACCAATTTTGACCACCTAATGCCATTATTAATGAACATATCTACAGACCTGTTTCAAAGCCTACTGAAATAAGTGTAAATCCTTCAAGTGACTTCTGTGGGCACATTCTAAATGTATAAAATGTTGTTGCCTTTCCATACATATCAAAGGCTTTTGACTAAATTGTTTCTTCTCAGATGAAGTAGGAAGTTTCTTCTTTACAGCTTCCATGATAGACAGGTTATGCTAATGTCCTTGTTTTGCAATAAACTTTGCTTCTTCATTACTTATCACCAGAGGCAATAAAAATCTTCAGAGGCAAATATAAGTTTTTCATTGATATACTTGTTTGTATTTGTAAGACATGAAAGATGAACATGTAATTAAGATCAAAATTAAAATTTATATTTAAAGTATATAAATCTTGCAGTACTAATAGTCCTCATATTTATATTTAGACATTTCTGAGTGGTGTAGCTAATAACTACTAACTAAAACCTCATGGAAGTAACTTATTTAACAAGATATAAAAAGTAACTTCAAGACATCATAAGTCAGAGTGCATTTCAGAGGGGCACATCTCCTCTCCTGTGTATATTGTGCATTCTGGATGCAGCAGAAGAAATGCATTTGGGTTACAATTTTGATTATAGGAAGAGAGGCAAGATTCCTAGAGTGTTCTGGAGTGGGATCCTCGGTGTGAGCTTTAGGGCAAATAACTGCAATAATTGAATCCTAATATGCAAATGTAAATTGATTAGCCTGTTAATAAGAAAGCTGCAATGGCACCTCTGGAAATGATCTCTTCCTTTCTTGCACCCATAGAGAAAAAGTATTAATTCCTGTCCTTGTTCTCATAGACCTTCATAGTACCTTCTCATAGTACCCAGTTGCACAGGTTCAATATAAGGCACCGCATCATCCCCTTAAAATGATTAGCCCCACAGAGTTACACTGTTGACATGCTTTTTCACCTGATTTGCACATGTCCAACTGCAAGAGTAAATGTAAAGGTGTACAGCCTTAAATTGTCACCTTTTCTTACCATCACCCCATGTATGTGTTTATAGACATTACAGTGCAAAGGATTCCTCACTGTTTAGAGAAGAATCAGGTATTTCTGCAAATACTTTGACAGAAACCGGGAAAAAAGAATAATTAAACCCCTCCTTTTCTGTAACTTGCTCTTTAAAACAGAAAATTTAAAGCATATGACTCTTTTTAAGCTAATCCATAGTTTAGACAATGTGAGAAAACTGAACAAACAAGTAAAAGCTTATTTTACATCATGAACTTTTTATGACAGACAAATATCAGCTAACAAAATCACAAGTGTAAGTCCTGCTACATAGGGAAATTAGTGGCATCTATTTCATACATGCTATACTCATCAGATAAGATATTAAAGTAACTTCCTCTAAAGTCAGCTTCCTTCCAGTCATTTTTATGCATGTACATATACAATTCTCTTTCCAGAATTAGATTAGATAGAACAGATATTTAGTTCATCCCTGTGATTGAAGATACCGATTTTAATTGGAGAGCTCTTCCTTCCAAACACGTGCTTTTTGCACTTGCACTGGAACAGGAAGAAATACTAGTTTAAAAAGAATGAAAAATTGTATAGATCACTTGGAATTTTATCATATTTTCATAATAAAAAAGTAAGATTAATTTTGAAGAGTATCATGGTACCCAGAAATCACTTCTTAAAGTTAAACTTGAATATGGAAACAAAATTATTTTTATCCAGCTATATGCTATTATGAAAGAACAATCAATGAAATGGAGCAATTTCAAAATCAGTCCTGAATTCCTCATTCACAATTTTTTCTCTTGCAGACTCCTCATCTTTTCATGTTAGTTGATAAAATCATACTTATTTCAGACTATCATCAATTGTGACTATCAACATTGTATTTCCAAAGTAGATACTCCCTATAATTGTATATAAGCAAACCAAAATATTTCACATCTAAAAGAGGAAGCTACAAAAATATATTGTACTTAGAACTTTTACTGCAATGTTTTATGTGAATATTAGATATGGCTTGGTATTTGTGTCTCAGACCATTTTTCCATATCAAGGCAAGGGCACAAATGTTCATCTAGAACTAGAATATTTTTCCTTTTTTTTTTTTTCTGGAAATGAAGGGTAGGGATTTTCCATTGATTTCAAATATCTAAAACATTGCTTAACTAAATTAAGATATACTGACAATGCTAGTGCAGCAGAACTCCATTCAGTTAATTCTATGAGCCAGAAGAGAAGAAAAAAAAAATCCAGAAAGCAAAACAATGTTTAGGACGAAATGTCATTGTCTTGGAATCCCTCTGAAGTTGGTGTGAAAGGTGGGGCAGTATTTCTCTGTGTAACACCTCATTCTTGGTTTCACATTTGTAGTTTCATATCAAACTATAAGCTGTTCATGGAGATTTAAGAAATTAATAAGAAACTGCATTTAAAATTTCTAATACTGTGTATAGTTTTATAAGGGAAATGATGCTGTCGGGATAAAGCAGTCTCAGACCTAAAACTGGGATGGTGCTGTAGAATATATTTATGTATGGGCTTCTTCACTTACATTTCTACATACCTTATATTGTGACTTTTGTAGAAACTGATAGAATGTCATTAAAAATGTTATTCCATAACATTCAGTGACGATCTGTTTTGCACTTCAATTTAATGTGTCTGCTATTGGTCCTCTGACAGTTACAAAATTCAGTCATAGCTGGTGATAGAATCCACGCATTTTGAGTCACGATCAGAGATAAAATAACAGGGTAGGTGAACAACTTTGCTTATTATTGATGGGAACATGGGGATCGGTTCTCATACACTTGTAAATAAAGGATATTTCTACCAAAGCTCCTGATTCTACATCTATGTGTAAATACTGTGAAGAGAGAATTAGGCTTGCTGAGTTGTTAATTCCAGTGTAACGAAGAAACTACAAGCACTGTGAACATCACTGTTAGTGAGGGAATTGATTTTTCCTCATATTTAGTACTTGTGTCCCATCTTCAGAAGGAAAAACTTAGGTTATCTCCAATTCTCTATCAGACTTCCCCTCTTTTGTTATTTGAGGACTATGGGGGTGGAGTTAGTTGGACAGCCTTTGTAAATGAGAAAGGCTGCAGAATTTAACTTTCAAACTTTTTAATGACTTTGTCATCTTGAAGAAAACATAACATTGACCTGCTACTGTGTTTTGTGCTTAGTGTTCTCTGAGAGGGAAAAGTGAACAAATCTTGTGTCATTTTAACTTTAGATATTTACTTCAACAAAAAAACCCCCTGGTAAACATGATTCGGTAAACATGTTTGCACAGAGAAGGTTCCTGAAAGTTTATTCCTACTGTGGCATTTAAGTATTTCTATTTTCCTTACTAACACAGTTTCTGGCACCTCAGTGTGGTGTTTCTACAGAAAAGGAACTGTTGTATAATTGCGTGATGGTAGATTCTTTCCCCCCCCTCCCCGATCATCCATTCTTTTAACTTCCAATAACTCCTTTATCATTTGGGGTTTTTTTAAAATTTTTTAATATGCTATTTTCTTCTGTTGTAAGGCTCACCCACACAACTAGTAAACTTCACTGTTCCTATCCTCAGAATAACACCTCCTCCCTTTCGCCCTTCCTGATCTAGGGAAGTACTGTCATCTGTATTTATATAGGAAAAACTGAAACTGAAGGTCAGGATATATTTTCAGCTCTCATAATTCCTGAGTGAGTACCTTAAATGGATGGACCATATTTCCTCTTCTCATTTGTAAATATTTTTACTTGAAAAGTATTGGAATTGAGCATTAGAGTCAATAATAGTACAACAAATTTTACTCTCTGTATAACATCACCATGTTAATTTTATTTTGGTGTGCTATGCCCTGGGCTACAGTAGTCTCAGTTAACAGAATAAACCTACTCATTTTTATTTTCTCTTTACATGATATTGTAGTGTTTGTATTGCTGTATGGATTACTTATGGCCTGTGACCTCTGCTATATCATTATATTCTAATACAGCAAGATCAGGTTGGCTGTGAGTTTTTACTTGCAATATATAATATGTATTTCTCTGTTTATATCCAGCATCATCACATTTTCCCCATATAGAGTCTGAACAGCTCGTATTGAGTATATATGAAGCATTTCTAAACCCACTGAAAGCACTAAAGCATTCATAACTGAATCTCTATTTGCTGCTGAAATACCCTAGGAATAATTTATTCAAAAATTGTTGTAATTTTTCTTCCACATGCACATGCATGAATTAACACTTAATATGTACTTCTAGCATTATTTAGAATGTAAGGTGACAAGTTCTTCTGGATTTCAAGAGTAATTCTAAGAAACTGGTTAATTTTTTTTTTTAAAGTAGCAAACAATACTAAAGGAGAATTATACATATAAGACAGTAACAAAATCTCATATCATAATTTAAGTCCTCCAAAGCTTATGCCCAATACAGTTCTTTCTTTCATGTGCATTAAAGAAAGTAAGGAGTCCAAGAGGTTTTTGTTGATATTTTGCTTTTTGCTGGGTGCTGGTTGGAGGAGGGGGAGGTAGAAGCTCTGGCTAACATCACATTCTTTCATACATTCCTGAAATGGATTACATTTTAGGACTCAACTGTAGATTCACCCTGTCCCTAAAAATGAGGCAACATATCATTGTGCTACTTCATCAGCTGACCAGGCACTACTCAGTCCAATCCTTTGCCCAGCAGATTGCTTTCACAGTTTTGGAGCTGTTTGACAGTAACTTGTGAACAATTTATGTTGATCTGGTCACTGCAGTGTTTTTCTTTTGAATGTATTTGTTTATTTTGATTCGAACTGTTGTGAAAAACAGTGAAGGAATAAAACCTGTTCCGCAGGAAACGCTTGTGAATTGCTAACAAGCATCGTAAGAACAAAAAATCCAGAAAACACATGAGATCAAAAAAAAGTTTGAGGCCATGAAAGAAACACTGTCTGAGAAGAGGTAATTATTTGCAGGAGTAAAGCAAAGGTACAAAGCATTTGCTGGGAAATGCTAAGGCAGGTTGACCTGCCTCGGTTGTCATCAGGTGATAGCAAATCTTTAGGGGAAGTATTCAGCTAGATAAATTATATACCTTCCTGTGACTGAATGCAGAATAAACTCAATGCAGAATAAACTGTTCTGCGATTTGTGAAGTCTGAAGATGCATTTTCTTTTCAGAAGGGAAAAACCCAAGTGAGCATGACACTTTAAGGTATCAAACAGCGTAAAATTGAACCTGAATGCTCAGAGGTGCAATGGTAAAGTGAGGACCTGTTGAAGCCACTTAGGCCCTGGGACTCCTGATACTATCCCACCTCAATGTCAGGGAGAGATCTGGGTGTGGATCGCTCTTCTGCACATGTATTGTCTCCGCTGTGTTAGGCAAGATATATGTGGGGACTGGATGAAAGCCTTGGTAGGATCCAAACTATACAGCAGTGGGTGCAGGCCCCTGAAGTTTGCTGTGAGACATGCCAGCAGCTCACTTTGCACAGAGGCAGTGAGGTGGCTGTAGTGAAGGAGGTGAAGCCAGCCCTGCAGTTGTGGGTCCCTTCCCTCATTCTCATCTGTTTGCGGGCATACTGACATGGGAAATAAGTCTTCATGACCTCACTGCAGTAATGTCATTTTCACTCTGCTACCTGCAATTCTATAGCTAGTCTAGGAAAGACAGTCTGGCCTGTGATGAGTTTAGGATTGTATTAAGACTATCCTGTTCTGTGAATCATGTTGTTTTCGAATAGTTTGCATCAAAGAAATGGCTTAAGCATTTGAGGCTTTGCATATGAGAAACTAGAGGGAATCCTGCATATTGTCAGTAAAGCATTTTCATCCACCTCATAATCATAGTTAACTGAAGGCATTTTTTGTTTTTGTAAATGTGACAAACAGATTTTGCTCAACAGAATATTTTCAGTAGTTCCTAATATTAATTTCTGTTACTGTTTATGGACATTGGGCTTTAATTTTTCCCTGCTCAAAGCTTAAAATGCAGAATTATTCTGAGACATAAGTGGAAGGGGAATCTCCCACCTTCACAAGAGAAGCTATCTGGTGTGGTTTGCATGCTGGACATGTTTGCTGTGCTGCCTTCTGCACTGGGATGCTACAAAGCACAATGGAAGCATTTATAAAACTTTTCATTGACTAAGGACTGGACAGTAGCATATGGGAACACCAACAATTGCTAACTGATCATGAAATAAAGAAATTCCAGTATTCTAGTGTTATAAAAAGAAGGGGAAAAAAAAGTAATTCAGAACTTAGTCATATTGGTTCAGCTGTTGTAACCAAAGACTGATAAGATAATAGAGGGCTTTGTGGCTGTTTTCTACTGAAATGCTTTATCTTTATGATGCACTTGGGGCCCTTTAGAGTGGAAAGCTTTTTAAACTGCTGTTGGAGTTAGAACTCAAATTAGATGCTATTGCAATGGCAAGGGGGCTCCTTAGTCAGGCAGCCCTCACAAAGTGACTTTTATCTCCGAAGCCCTTCCATTAGATTGTTACTTTCTTCTGTTTTCCCTGTTTATTTTTGTTGACTTTTGCTGCCCTATTTTGTGGCATTTAAAAGGTGACCCAATCAAAAAAGGGTAAATGCTAAATGCTGGACAGAGCCTGTGAAGTAGAGACATCACAGCCTATCTGATGTGTGCTGCAGACTGCCGTGTTAGACAGAATGGTTTAACCAGGTTATCTCCGGGCAGCTAAGATCAAATACACTTTCTTTCATGTCTAGCATTGTGTTTTTGCTTTCTTTTCAAACAATGTCCATAAAAAAAAAAAAAGAACAGAGGAATTGATTCACTAAGGCTTTTTTTTTTTAAATGCTGAAACTGCTTAGCTTGATTCAAAATCATTTTTGAATGTTGGTTGAATTGCTTTGGTTGATGATACTTTGGAACTGCAGTTATAGGATTTATTTAAAGCCCTTAGTTTCTGGCAAAGTCCACATTTTTTTCTTGCATTACTCTTTAGATTTCATAAAAGTCACACTACATGTTTATTCTAAAAACATAACAGGAGGAATAATTTGTGATATATTAATTTGTATTTCCTGTAAGTATATGGGGCAAAAGTTAGTTTAGATGCAGCACATAAACAAGGATAATATCTGTCACGCTTTACACTAATCACAGAATTCAAGAGAACCAATAATACTTTGCAGCTGTGTAGAGATTCCCTGCAAAGATCTCAAAGCACATCAGAAGCATTAACTAACCAGGCATAAAAACCTCTGATTGGTAGTGTTTTCCTTTGTGTACATGTTGGGAAACTAAGGCAAGAACATTCAAGAACCCACAGTAATTTCATATCACAGTTAAGAATCCTACTTCGGTAAGCATTAGAGCATGCCTAAAAATTTTGGCTTGCTTATGTATTTTGTCTTTTATTCACTTGATAGAATATGTGGGTTTATGTTTTCTTCTGCAGAGTGTCAAAGAGATTAGTTTAAATTATACTATCTAAATCCAGAACTATTTTTTGTTATTCCTGCTTTTTTTTCTTTTCTCTCCCTTACTAGCAGTTATTTACCCTGCATCTATCTCATGACAACTTGCCACAAGGACAGTTCTGTGTTTTTTGATATGCAGCTACATCTGTATATAGACTGAATATTTAGTAGGAGGTAATATAAGTGCTGTACTGTGGTAGACTAGAGAGTGATATAGGAACTATAGTTATATGAAGTGTCTATACTTACAGGATACTAGATTTTTAATATTTGTTTGGGGTTTTTTGCAGTGCTTAAATAAATCTAGGTAGATAAAATGCAAGATGACATTTATGATTTCTATTAAATGCATTTTATACGATGATCTATTACCTTATGTTCCAGAAATCATGTAGTATTGTGACCTGTTTTAAAAGGTAGGGTTTTGCTACAAGCAGATCTCTTTCTAAGTGTAACTTTAGACCACAAGTTGAACTCCTCTCTTTTTCAGCAGATTTATAGTTACTTTTTTTTTTTTTGCTCCTGGTTAGATGACCTATGACCAGAATTTCTCAAAAGTTCTCTTTGATGCCTTAGTTCTGGTCAATCTGACCATTTTATCTCAATTTGTGCTCAAATCCATACAAAAATAAAGGGTAAAACAATAAGCACACAAGGAAAAATAAAAATATCGCTCCAACCAAATTATTTTTCAGCTTATGATTATAATCATAAAGACAAAGATATATAACCAAGGGACAAAAAAAAAACCCAGACTGTATTTCTGAACTAACTCTTATATTTTCATTTTAAAAAGAAGTCCTTAAACACTATTGACTTCCCACCAACACTCAAAATTTTAAATACTGCTGGTAAAGGGAGTCAATGGATCAAATTCAGCATATCTGAAGTCACTGAAATAAAGGACCCTAAGAAAAATGTGTCAATTTTAAAGGTCTTTCCGAACTGAAGACCATTTTGTGATAGAGCCAAAGGTTAATAAAATCAGTAGTGAATGTAGCAATTTTACAGATAAGCTATTCACAACAAGTGTAGTTACTTGAATAAAAAGCTAATTCAGTTCTAAAATGCCACATGCAGTAGCAGTGAATAGCTGCTTTTAGGTGCTTTCTGGAGGAGGATAAAATACAGAATCACAGCACTCTTCTTTTCCAGCATCCCTGGCTGCCTGTAAATTGCTGTGAATGGGACTGTAGGCTGACAGGCTCTATTAAGACAAACTGCCTTTCTCATCGGAGAGATAAAATAAATCAGGTGTTTAGTCAAATTAAAATACTTCAGATGGAGCAGGCCCTGGGGAGCACTGATCCACCTGACAAATCTGAAAGAAACTCAAGACAGATGTGTTTTGGGGATTAGGAAGACCCCATGGAAAAAAAAATGTACTGTGGTCTTTGGAGTAAGAGAATAGGGCTAGAACAGAGACAGAAAACTGTGCTATATAATATTTTATGGAAGCTGGCATATTTACTGTACACTTTTTACTAAGCTTTTTGTTATATCTGTTTTATGACAAATACATTTTACAGATAGCTATATTTTTATTTTATTTATAGATATTTTTAGTCAGCAGAAGAAGTTTATTTACTGGTAATGAGTTCAGGAATCTCATTGCTTGCTGCAGTAAGTGGATGCAAAACAGATGATGATGGCAAACAGCTACTGATGACCTCTCTTGGCCCAGCCAGATCAGCTCAATCTGGTCTGCATTCTGAGCAAGTTGTTTTTTATTGGTATTTAAACTGTAAAATAATGGTTGGGATTTTCCACTCTAAAATTAAATTACACCCACCCCCCTCCTCCCTGTTCACACAACAACATTCTGCATCTTTTGCTTTTTCTTGTCTTGTGCAGTGTTTGGTTAGGTGTCTTGCAGCTTCATGGAGGTCTTGTTATTTTCTGGGACCACAGTGTACATTTTGTGGTCATCAGTCCTATTCTGTCGCTGGATTACATAGCACAGTACAAATTAAAGAGTACTTTAAAAGGGGTCATTCATTTCAGATGTTTTTCTCGGGCTGGGGGAAGAGAAAGAAAGAAAAACAATTACTATGAATTCCTGAATAAGAACAGTTTCTTCTGCCTGCCAATGTATAAAATCCAGGGGAAAAAAAAAGAAATTACCTTATAAATTTGCTGTAACTATACCAAATGGTTCTAACTAATCATAACAAAACATTACATTTTGTAGCCTTTATAGGCACTCTTTGTAGTAGATTTCTACACGTTATGAAGCAAGTACAAAGTATACAGAATAATGTGGAAATGGAGCAGGAGATTAATATCTGCTTTGGGTGTGTAAAAAATTTTATGACCGTAAGATCAGGGGCCTGCATTACAATGCCAAAGCTGCCTGACAGATGTGAAAGTCTCAAGCTGTGGTTTCCCAGGTGGCAGTGCATGGCAATAAGTATCATTTGAGGCAGCAGGTTGCTTCCCATTGGCTTTCTAAAATAGGTGGAGTGGTTGATATCTTCTAGTCACGATGGGCGAGGGAATTTATTTGGCAGTGCAGACTTTTAGCTTTGAAAATGAATTTCAGTATATAATAACATATTCAAAAGCATCTGAATAACCTTTGATCCATGGTGCAAAATCTGAGTAATACAGTTTAAGAGGGTTAAGGTAAGTCTGTACTAAAGTTGCAGATAATTGAATTGATGTCAGCAGCATGGAGCTCAGTACGGGCTAATAGATCCAAGTGAGGCAGTACCTTCAGTGCAAACATTTTCCTGGCCACATATCTGCCTAAGCTTACTTTCAAAAATTTTTGTTTGTTTGTTTTTGGGGTTTTTTGTTGTTTTTAAACAGCTTTTTGCACAGAACTCTTTTAATGCTTCAGTTGCACTTATCACACTAAGGATTTGCAATGACTTTGTGTGTGGTAGAGTGTCCTTCAAGTTTAACTTCATGCATTCACTGTACTTCTTGTGACTAAGAAAATTACAAACCATTTCTAAAATTTCTAGTACAGTAAAAGTTACTTGTTTTCCCTTGTCTGGAAAGCATTTTTCACGTATATAGAATGAAGATTTGGCATTATGGGGTACTGAAACATCAGTTTGTTGCAGAGTCTTTTAAAACTAGGATAGTTAATAATGGCTAAGAAATCCAGTATTTTCAGAACTTTATGGTGTTAAATGCAATTAAGAAATGTGCAGAAAAATAGGTAGGCTTTTTTTCTGAGAGTTTGCTGTGTGAGTGAATGACTTAAGCCGTATAGTTTCTTTTTCCATAGAGAGCAATTACAGGCAGAGGTTTTCTCATATGCTGCTTTTGCAAATTGTTATGTTTAAGAATAATATTGCTCCCATCATAGCATGATGTAAGTAGTAGAGCATCTTGGGTTTTTCACCTGCTTGATAGGAGTCAGTTTTATCTTCCCTTTCCTTATGAAACCCATCAACCTCTTTCTTGTCTTCCCTAGAAGATACCTATCTTACTCCTGGGAAGAAGGTGAAGTCATAATTTTAGTGACAGTTTCTACATTCCCTCCTAGGTCCTCTTCCTTGCACATTTTCTTCCTCTTCAGAAGTCATGTGACTACTCTATCACAGTCCTCTGTGGATGGAGGAAAGGAAGAATGTGAAAGCCCTCTCTTTTGTGCTGCCACTTGTATCATTGTGGCAGAATAGAGACCTGACTATTTCTTGATTTGGTTCACTGCTTCTCTATATCTGTTCTCCTGTACAACATAAAACTGCTTCATTTATCACACTTCCAACTGTAATCCTCCTTTCATATGCCTCTCCAATATTCCTGAACTGCTACCTTACTGTAATTATATTACCTCTCACATTATAGAGCTGTGGGTCTGAGATGCTCACACAAGGAAATGAAGTGTATGGCTCAAATATAGGACCTGACATTGCTGATTGTGACAGAGTAATATGTTTGTATGTAAGGTGGGATATTTTTGGATTGATTTGCAAAAGGACCCTGTACTCTCTACTTAGGAGACCCATGCAATTTACCCATAAACAGACCATTAAGCATCATTAGTGCAAAGAATAAATGTACCGTAGTTTCATATTAATTAAGTGCTCTCTGTAGAGTAAACTTCGAAAGTTAAATGAAAATTTTTAAACCATTTTCTCGGGTTAGCCATTTCTCTTAGGGACAAGTAGAGCTCATTTTTAATACGCATTCCATAACCAAAGCTTACATTTACCCAAATGACCTATCAGATATATGGGTATTTAGAGAAATAATCAATAAACTATTAAACTGCTTCTTTCACTGAACAGCATCTTTTAATTTTTTTTTCTTTTTTAGCATTTTTACATACTTGGGGGAAAAAAACAACAAAATATATAAAGTGAAGGGAAATTATGTCTAATAAACTGTGAATGTTTTTATCACACTGGGCAGATTTAGATGGAAATGATATAGGGATTTGTACACAGTGCATCATTAATTACTCCTGTCAGAAAAAAAGAATACTCTCTATCTTTTCTGCTCCAGTTTTTGTTATATCCTCCACTGCTTAGAGAACAGCAAAGCTATGTGGTAGATTCTTTTGGGATTTGTTAGTAAAATATACATTCAAGCTGCCACTCGAAATAAGTGTGTTGGTAATTCAGCCATTTTTTGGTGCATATTACTTGGTAACTATTGTCTATCTCATATTTACAGTACATCTTTCCTGCACATTTAGGTACACCAGAAAGCCTGGCAGAAAAAGAGCGACAGCTCTCTACTATGATCACCCAGCTGATCAGCTTACGGGAGCAGCTCCTTGCTGCCCATGATGAACAGAAAAAGCTGGCAGCCTCACAAATCGAAAAACAACGGCAGCAAATGGACCTTGCTCGCCAACAGCAAGAACAGGTGAGGCTCCAAGAAAGAAACCTGTGAAAATGTTTCATACAGAATGCTTGTTATAAGCACTCTTCTGTCTGGTGTTTCATCATTTTGTGAAAAAGAACTTAAAGATCTTCATAAATTACTTCTTTTTCCCCCCTCCCCCCTCAGAAAGAGGAAATATTACAGGACCCTGAGAAAAAAGTGAGTGTGGACATTCAAATAATTTATTTCCCAGAATAAATGGCATTTGATGAATTTCACAGTTCTTGATTCTTGCACTGAGATGCAATTTGGGAGTTACAAATAAACCAGACTATAAGCATTATTTAACTCTTTCTCTTTTTGACAAGAAAATAATTGAACAAATAACCTTAAGCACCCCCAAACCTTCAGATATCTCCTACAAGTGAGGCTTGATTTGTTAGCTCGTGTTGTGGAGTTGGTTAGTTATGTTTTTTGGGGGGTTTTGGTGGGTTTTTTTGTAGGTTGTTTTGGTTTTTTGAGATGCAGTTGTCCAAAGTGATGTCCTTTTCTCATGATAGGAAAGTGTAACAACAGTGATCCCATACAGTAGTCCCATAGACAGATCCAAATTAATGTGTGGATTTTAGGAATCTGACATTATTACTAGAATTATCTTTTCAGTTAAATGTATTTTATAGGATATATACAGAAATATATGCTCTATTGATTTTAATGAGTTGTGACGTCTGGTATTTTATGTGCTTGAGTATTTGCCCACATGTAGGAATATGGACTCATCCCCTAATGGAAAATAACATAAAGGAACACTGTAAAAAATCAGAAGTTAGAATGTCATTTAGCCATCCAGAGATGACACAGTAATTAACTATTGACACTTGTGAATAAGCTAGCACAAATTAATCTTGACACATTTGCAGACGAGTGATATCTTACAGTGAACACTTTGTAATTATATTTCAAAATGAAAATTAAATGACACTTAAAACTAGGTTGTCATGCTCAATGAAGCGAGCATGTAGCTCAACCGATAGGCAAATAAAATTCAGAATTTGAGCCACATGGTGCTTGTGTACCCTACTTTACTGTGTCAAGCCTATACATCAAGAATATGCTATGGTAATTGCATTGCGGGGTATTGGATAAATTTTCTATCACAGGACTGTTCCATCTAAGAGGAACCATTGACATTAGATGCTTCATGGTATGTTTTCATCAGGAAATGCCTATTCAAATGGTACTATATTGTACCTGTGGGTACAAAAAACTGATCACAATCAGTTTGAACTCCAGGAGACCAGTGCCTTTGCGCATGTAAACAAAGATCTCATCCTTGCCTTGGCTGTTGCTTAACATGCCAAGCAGCAGCCAGGTCACCAGCAGCTGCAAACAGTTCTGTCTGTGGAATGCTTTTCCAAGCATAGGCATAGGCATTACTGCTGACCACTGACCTGGTGTCCTAGGAGTTGCCCTAGGTTACCTGGGCACATGGGTCTGAGCTATCTTTTTCACTATCAGACTAGGGCCTGCTTCTTTGTTGACGATATTTTCATAGACTTTAATGGGAGATTTTTCCAGAAATATTTGAACGCCAGACTCATAAAGGGAGTTTGATCCCTGTTACAAGCATCAGTGTACTGAAATATGATAGTTGCTTGATTCCTTTTTTGTGTGGCTATTGGCCTTGATCCAGCCCCAGAATCATACAGACCTTAATTTGCCTCTTTGAGGCCATATGCAAGACTTAAAATATGTATGGATTTTTGGTTGGTATCTCATGCAAAAGTGGATTTTAACTGTAGCAGTGAAAAAAAATGACAAAGCTATTTCCAGGTAACAAAATGAGAGATTAAGGGAATGACAGACTTGATCTCTGTGTGTGCGCAGTCACAAGCTGTTAATCTGTAACTGCAAATTCCTTATGAGTTAATCTGAACAGTTTGCACTAAAACTATGTGATTGTTTATTTTCAAATTAACTTGGGTACATTTCTGTAATTCTTTTTATCATAAAAACATTTTACTTAATTTCTTTTTTATAAACAAAGCAAGCTAAGCATGCTTAGAAGATGTAAGGAGACCAGGAGGGTTTTTGCCAAAACCGAAACAGTAGATTCGAGTGCCTAAGCTACCTTTGTCACCAGCTTCTTCCTGGTTTATGTGGCTTCTCTGCTCTAGATAAATATTTATAGGAGGGGAAATTATACGTAAGAAATGAAGGTAGCAGAAGTGCTGAGGCATGGATTTCCAGGAAACACCAATCTTGTGCTTGTTTCAGTCTGCTGCACGGTTACCCTTCTAAATAAAAGTTCAGTTGTTCCCCCAGCTCCCTGTGGCTTCTCCATCATAGCTGCAGTCCATGTTACCTATTGCAGGGAGCAGCTCTGTGATCTGAGGGCAGGATCCTATTTCCCTTCTGCTCTTACATTCTGATTTTAGATGGTTTGTGGGAACTGGGGAAAGCGAAGGGTCTGGAGCAGATTCTCTCTTGTTAGTCTCTTAATGCTCCCTGCCCTGAACACTTGCTTCTCTTCATCTGTGTTAGAGAAGGTATGCAGTGAACCTTTATCCCTCCAGATCCCTTACTGAATCTACCAAATAAGGGTAAGAATATCTACATGTTGTGTTGAGGATGAGTTACCGAGCATGAGGTGCTACTTTTACACAGAACAAGAAAAGTGATGTGCTGCTCATTGTGAATGAAGTTACAGAAGCTTGCCCCTAGGAGCTTGTGCTGAGTAGTGAAATATCTATAAATACTAGCTAAGGCTCCAGTTCAGCAAAGCAGGAAAATGTGTGTTTAACCTTAAGCACCTGAGTAATCCCATCCCCATTCAGCAAAGCACTTAATTTTAAGCATGTGTTTCATTCCCATTGTAGCTAACTGTAATGCATCATAGTCAAAGATCACCACAGGCTTAAATGCTTTGTTGAATAGTGATGAGATTATTCACATGCACATAGCTAAGCCCATGTTTCTATGCGTTGCAGAGTCAAGATCTAAGTGCTTAAAATACATATTTCTGACTGGCTAACAAAATTTTTGTGTTGCATTTAAATTTAAAATGTTTACATCACATATACAGACACCTCTAATTTTTTTTTAAAAGATGCTTAATAAAAATGTAATAAAGAATAAACAATAAAATATTTTTCACTCATAGTATTGAAGTTTTGATATTACTGTTTTAATTTAATGGAAATTTTATTTCTAACAGATTGCAAGACAACAGCAACAACTTCTGCAACAGCAGCACAAAATCAATCTACTGCAGCAGCAAATTCAGGTCAGTATGTTTTATTACTCTCTTCTGATTATATTTAAATTCTGTTTATGGAGAGGGAAGGATCTAAAATAAAACAGCCACATACTTTACTAACTCAGTAAAGATGCTCTTTATGGAGGGTCTTTGTGTCTTAGAAAATTGTGGTCAAATATCTTTTTCATGGAACAAGCTTTAATAAGCAAAGTTTCCTTCTGAAAGTCAGTGCTTGTTGGAAGACCGCATGTTCATATTAGGTGTACATAAATATGGAAGAGTTGTAAGAATAATGAAAGGAAAAAATAACCCAATTGTCTTAAGTTTTCTTTTCAAATCTGGCTTCAGAATACAGAGAATTGATAAAAAAAAAAACTTTATTTGGCATAAAAGCTAGGACTGAAACATAGTTGAGCCTGATAAGCAAAAGACTTATTTGCATGGGAAACTTCAAATGTTTTAGGTTCCTTTAAAAATTAGGACACAGAAAGAAGAATCATGACCTGGTATTTTTTGTTCCTATTTGGAGAAAGTGGGTATATTTTACTGAGAGGTATGCTATAGTGAAAAGTTTAAAGGTACTTTCCAGTAGATTTATCCTCCCACTGACTCCAAGGAAATGTGATCTTAGAATAAGTTGCAGGTTCATTTTCATGTTCACTCACAATTTTCTTAGTGCTGGGTCCTGCACGAGTTTGCTTTCCCATCCTTTCCTAAAGGTATATGCAAAGAAGTGTTTTAATGATTGTTCTGTTTATGTCAGCTAAATTATTTATCAGTGATCCTTGTTGCAAATTTCTTGTCACTATAAGCCACTCTTATTCCATAGTTTGTCAGTAGTTTGACCTCTTTAGATACATGTAAATATAAGGATAAATAATCAGTGTATTTGAGGCAGTCTCCCTGCCCAGCTTGTTAGCCAGATTGGTAGTGGAACTGCCCAAGGAACATTACAGACTCCAGTATGAAGCACTAGGCATGTTGGGCAGATGCCATCTCAAACATACATTGATCTTACAAGGAGATTACTGAAAAAAAGTTTGTTAGGAGATTGTTTCCTAGGCTAAACAGCAGCTTACATAGTCCCTTTGCTTGTGAGCCAAGTGGTTCTTCTTTACTTGTTTGTTCTTTCTTAATTCTGCGGCAGGTTTGCTAGCCAGGAGTTGCTTGGGAGAAAAGTTAAGTCTCCAAGTTGCCTCTGTGGCTTGTAATAGATTTGCTGCCATTGAATTGATGCTGAGTGTTGCAGTACATTGAGAACTATAGGTCCTGAAGGGCTATAGAAGGGATGGAGGTAAAAGAGGAGGCAGCTGGGCAGTAGTGTTGTGACAGTTCTCCCAGGTCCCTTCCCAGTGTCTTGCCAGGAAATCTCAGTACTAATACTGAAGTCGCACTGGTGACTCTGGGTGAAATTCATCATGTCAAAACTAGATAGCTGCAGCATAGACTGTCTCAATTAATTATCCAGATTGTTTTTGTAGTGAACAGAGAGAAACAGAGTGAAAAATTTTAGGATGCAATTCATCTTGTCCTAAAGCAGACGTTTGAAATGTCACATGAATTATTCCCTAAAATGGCTGTTTCTCTCCATTAACTATAAAGGATATGGATGCTGATGCCTATAGTGTAGAGATCTGAAGTGAGATGAGGTGAATCATGCTTTCTGTGGCTTGAGGGGAAAACACGATTTCCTAATAAACGTTTACATTCTCGGTTTAGCTTTTGAGCTTGGTAGAATTTGGAACTGCGTCCCCAAGAACTTTCTTGATTTTATACAGAAGGTGCATTTTCTTTTCAGACACTGTTGAGCAACCCTTTTCAGGAAACAGCAATTACATGTATAAGAGCGTGGATTCTTAACTATACTTTGTATGCATGGAAAAACAATAGTACTCTTCCCTGTCACTCCCCTTTTGAAAAGATTACAAAATATAAGTAGCACAGGTGCCAGTTCCATCTGGGCATGGGCCTATTCATGGCACAGCTACTTGAACTAAGTACAGTACGTTCTCCAGCATGCAGGATTGCGGCATTGCTGATGCAATGTTTTCATCATATGAAGCATACACAGTGTACCACTGTCATCTTCTGAGGTACAGTGTTAATTCTTAAACAATAAATTCTGTGAATAAATGCAGCCAGTTAATTTAATCATTTAAACAATTAGAAATTACTTTAGATGGGTCTTACAAGATTTCTGTCAACCACATATAAAAGTGGAAATATCCATATTAAATAAAAAACATCTTTCCCTGGATACCCTGTAGGGTCATTTACTGAGAATTTTCATTATTTGGTATTTACTGTTTACATTATATTGTACATTATTTGTTTATTTAATAATTTGAACACCTGATTTGATTCAATTGCATTTTGTTTTGTTTTGCAACCATTTCCTGGAACACCTTACTTCAAAACTTTGTCCTCTTTGCTCATAGACTGTTGACATTAGCTAGGCTAAGTGTATGAAAACAACACAGGTATTTCAAGACTACTGAGGTCATTAAGTGTTCTGCATAATCATCTCATGTTTTCTAAGTGAAGCTAATGTTACTTTCAGGGTATCCATGCTGGGGAAAGCAGTTTTGCCTGTTGGCTAAAGGGAGTGGGAATCTGGGCTTGTTCTCGCTTCTGTCTTTGATTATCTGAAATTTGGCAAATTTTTTCCAGTTCCCCAATTCAAACATAAGGTTTTGAGAATCTTAAATGAAAAATTTCAAATAAATGCAGATCATTATTACTTTTCAGCTCAAATGTTCATAATGCTCATAAACACTCTCCTACAGGAAAGTCCATCGAGATGGGAGGGAATCTAGTATGCCAAACAAAGTTCTTCATTCTGCAAAGCTGGGCAGAGAAATCGTTGCTTTTAGTTGGAATAAGGTTGAGAAAATACTGTAGGTCACGTAAGAGCTCACAAATCAGTCACCAGGTAGATTCAGATCTTTTAAGACAACTTTTTTTTTTTCTTTTTTAGTTTTTAAAAAGTATTCATTCTTAAAGTAAAATGGACAAAATGAGGCTATTTCAAAAGGTCATGTCTTAGCCTGTGCTCTGGAAGGGAAAACCTCTATGGATAAGGAAAAAAGTGTTTAAAGGAGTAATTTAGTGGTACACCATGAAGCCAAGACTACATTAGAAGAAGGGAAGGCTTGCATCTTTAAAACGGTTTCAACCTTGAGAACGCTTCAGGTCCTGAAATCCCTGTGAATTCAGTGCCCCTGCCCCAAGCTCAGGAAGGATCTGGGTCCTATTGATGCTTAAAGCATGTTTTTCCAGGGTTCCCAATATGTGGGGAGGGATTTAAGGGGTGACAGTTTGAGGGCTTTCCTTTTCACCTGGGCAGCCTTCATTAGGAGGAGTCCTAAACTGTGGCTGAAATCTTTAGAAGGGGCACTTATTGATCAGCTTTTCAGAAAGCTTGTGATGGGTGTTATGGTGAGAGCTGGTCCAAATGGCTTTCGACCATTTCCCTTCACCTTATTCATCTGTACTGTGCTCAGTGCCATTGCAGAGCATTTCCTTTTCTGTTTGAATCGGAATGATTTACATATAAAAACTGGCTTCCTTTGCTCTCATATGTATTCTGTTTTAATTCAGCCACTAGAAATTATTCCTAAAAATACTTTTTTTCTCATTTTCAACTAGGCATTCATTCTGTCATAGTTTCATATTAATGTTCTTGCATTTTCTGTTTCATTCAAAAGGAGTGGACATGATTATCATGATAGTAAACAAAGGAACAGTAACATAAAAATTACAACTATTTAAACTGTCCTTGAATAGGAATCATTTGAATCATACTTAAAACTTAAGAGGCTGAACCAATGAGTCTCTCGTCTTATCCATGATTAACTACTGACAATTCAGGTACCTGGTGAGCTGAATAAGGACTATCTCTTTATGTGAAGTACATGTCTAAAGATCAGGAATAATTACATTCCACATTAGCCTTCATGGCCTTCCTGACCTGGTTAATTAATTTTTTGCTAGGATAATAATAGTAGAAATAGATTTAAAGATATGCTTCATCATTAAGTATGTAACTGACCTCCAATTTTAAGAGCTGAACCTTTCATTTATTGCCTTTTGGAGACAGGTTAAAGCTCCTTGCAGTGAGCTTGCTGAAAGCGCACAAGCTGGAATCTAGTTATTGTCAGCTCAGTTATGCTCTCTGAGGTTGTGTCTCTTTGTAAACTGTATTTAGCATTGATAAGCCAAAGGCATTTGCGATGCTACTGTTCCAGCACTAGGGAATATTCTCCCCCACCTTTTTTTCCTTTTTTTTTTTTTTTTGGTTATTGATCATGAAACTGATCCTCTTCCAGCAGGCTCTGAACAGGACCAAATAAAGCCATTGAAAGCAATTTGATACTTCTATTGGCAGGGTAGGCAGATCAGATACTCCCTTGAAAGAGAGCGAGAGTTATAAACAAAGCTTAGAAGTCTAGGAATAGCCCCCAGCTTCAGCAAACCCTTAAAATATTTTGTAATTGTATCTTCAATCATGAATTAGCCAGGAAAAACAGACTTTTTTTGCCTTTATATTTCACTGCTGTATGCTGTTTTTAATTGCCCACAGGCATGCTGTTGTGATCTTCTTTGGAAGTTTAAGACCAGGATAAAAATGCAAATCTAATTATTTCTTTTATCTAATCGAATTAACTTTTACAAGTAATGATAGATGCACTGTAGCCTGCATCAAACATTTAAATAATGATATTTCTGGATTAAAGAATAGGTAAAACTACTGTAATTTATAAGCAGTCAAAATTATGGTAGTAGAAAATGGAAATTATTAATAAACTATAGCTGCAGTTTATTAATTTACAGTAGAAAGGATATGTTTCCCATAAATTCAAGGTTGCTTATGAATTGGTTCCTAGATGTCTTTGGTAACTTTTTTCTTTAAACAGTTGAGTATTAAAAAAAATAAAATTCTAGCTCCCTTCTGCAATGCAGCCATGTGCATATGGAAGAGAGAAATGCTGTCATGTGCCTGTAACTGGTAGCTGGCCGGTAATTCCCTGATTCACATTCATGGGACTCTGCTGTAGGTGTGGCATCACAGCTTCTGTCCTGCTCAGAACTTGCTCAGTGAAAATGGAAATTGATCCAGTGGAGGAAAACCAAATATGCTAAACATCCAAGTCAAATGTGTTGTACTGTATTTATTATTGCATAGTGTCTTATTAATGAGTCCTAAAGTGCTTATTTGATAATTACAAAAGCAAAACATCTATTGCAGGCTAACTTTTTCCAACAAAAGCCATCTTCGTGGTTGGCTGGCTTAGAATTTTCTGTCAGCTGTGTGGGAAGAGAAGTGATGTGGGATTCCTGCCTTCTCCGAGCAGTCCACACTTTAATAAATATTCTGGCAATGCTCTCTGTCCTTTATTCAGCATCTTCCATACTAAAAATGCTTTGGCGTGACAGCATGGTGATGGCCTAAGCAAAAAGACATGCTGTGCTAAAGGTTTGCGCCTCTTGTACTACTCCTGAGCTTCTGGTCTTGCACATTGGTCCCACTTTTGCAAGGATCATAGAATCATAGAATGGTATGAGTTGGAAGGAACCCCAAGGATCACAGAGCTCCAACCCCCCTGCCACAGGCAGGGCCACCAACCTCAGGCCTGGATCTACACTAGGTTGCCCAGGACCCCATCCATCCTGCTAGCTGTTCTGCCCCTGAGGACCTCAGCCTCTGCAAACAAGATTTATCCTGGCAAACAAAAAGTAGTTCTGGATTTGACTCTTAACACAATCCTTAAAACTGTGTGCAGTCTTGAGGTGGGGGAGTAAGATTTTAATAATGTTTGCTGTGACCTTCTAAGAGTTAAATTAGTTTTCTTGCAGTTTTCTACTTCACTATATGTTGTGGGTTTTTTTTAAAATAGCTTTATTTTGCCTACCAGAGTCTAAACAAATTGTATTTAATGCAAAAATTAAGCCTTGTATATCTCTTTCATATGACTTCTCTAATTATAGAGCAGTAAATGGTAGAATAGCATATGTTAGCAACATGAGCAGCAGTCTATGAAATGAGCTACAAGTTAATAAAATGATCTTGTGGTGGTGTTGGCCAAATGTTAGCACACATGTTTCGGAAAGTGATATTTCAACAGACTTGAAGAATAGGACTTTGGCACACGGGTGCTGAACATGATCTGACGTGTGGAAATTAGTTAAACCAAAGTAAATGTCATTGTTTCTCAGGCTCATGTTGGTGCAGAAAATGATAGTAGCTACCCTCCCACTTTTCCTCTCCCACGTCTGTTTTAAAATTGGAAATGAAGGCACAGGCATCCACAGGCACAGGCATCCACACTCCCAGTTCAAGTACTGCTGCTTCGTTCACTTCAGGCGTGCTGTGTTGCAATCTTGCCGGTGGCTTAAGCACTTGTTCTAAGCCTGGCTCTGTCAAAGTCAGGGGCTAAAATCTCATTGATTCTATTGAGCCCAAACACTCATCCTACAGCCTTTGCTTACAGAAGGGCCTCAGATTTGAGCCCTGTTAATTTAGGGGCAGATTATAACCAGCTCCTGAAAAACAAGAGAGAATCAAGGAAATACTTGCTACCCACCTGTACTGCTGCCCAGGGGTCACTCTCAGCTGGTGCGCTGCCTGTTCCAACCAAGTGTGGAATGACATGCTGTGGCAGCCCTAAGGAGTTTGGCAGAGTTTATGCACCTCTGAACCCCTCTGGTGCTATTCCTCTGGTAGTACAGGTCTGCATCACCTCCTCTGTCAGTCTGCATAATGTAATATTTGGAATAATGCAATAATAATGCAGTATTTGCTCCGGCACAGAAAACCAGTTTCCTTCTTATGTGGCACATGCACAAACTAAAATGGGTAACTGAGAGCAGAAGTTGAGCCAACTGGCAGCCTACCAACAGGGCTGATCCTGTGAAGTCTTATTTGTTTGAATAATACTTGCATAGCTTGTATTTGATGACTTGTATATGTAAGTGTTACTCACAAAATAGGCTTTGCAGAATTGAGCACCTCATATGAGGAAGGACTTCAGAATATTAGTATTGTGGTTGGAATATCAAAGCTATAAATGAGGTAGGGGTTTGGGGGGATATAACGCGTTTTATTAGATGTTTTTGGAAAAAACAGGCAACCTTTTGGGCAGACCAGCTCTTTATCAGGTCTTACATCAGCGTTGCATTGAAACATATCCCAGGGCTGACAGAAACTGCATAAGATATTGGCCTTTCATTTCTAATTAGTTACTTTTTCAGTGATGATATTTGTGATTGACAACCATGTGAAGGACAAGAGGGAAAACAATCAGGATTTGCATTATTTTTTTTTTTTTTTAATAAACCCCAACTATTTGACACACTCACCAGGAGATAGCGAATAAAGAAATTAAATATAAGTAGTGAAATGGCTTGATTTATGGAGTTATTCAGATATACAGGCAAGACTGGAATGTGATGATATCAGAGGTCAAAATTTCTGTCTGCAGAAGCAGGTATTTGGAGGAAAATGATGAAGTACAGCCCCACATAAAAAGGCCAAAAGCATTTAGCAAATAAATTGTAAAGTACTTTTTAAAATCTTAAATTTACCAGATGGACTAAATCCTGACCCAAAGAATTAAAATGTGTTTTAGTTGTAATTGTGGGAATGCTCCAGAATGCAAGTGTATTACTGAATCAGTTTGAGCATAAAACTTATTTTAAATATATTTAATGTCATGACAGCATGGAGGAAGTGCATTGCTCACTGAATGCATTGAGGAATTATGAATTCATATAAAGAAAGTAGTAGTACGTGCAAACCAGTAAATGAGCAAACCAGATGCTGTTTAACATTTGGTATGCATTTGATGGCATATAGGTAAAAGTAAAGTGAAATAATATTTCTAATATTCACCGTCTTATGCAACCAGTTAATCCAGGCACTCACAAAAATGTCAAAGCATAGCTCTCAAGGAAAGGTGAATGGCCTTGCCTGGAATTTACCTATCTAATTTTAAAGTTGTTGAAGTAAGGAAAACCTGGTTTATGACTGCAGTTTACACCCTATTTCCCTTTGTCTGTTACATTAAAACCCCTTTCCCCTAAATAATGAGATAATGCAGTGGCTTGTGTTGTACGCAGGACTTCTGTGTGTTTGAAAGAACTAGGCTTTTATATAAATGTTGTATAGATCATCTTCAGCAAGTTGGGCATTTGTACAGCTTGGGTAAATTATGTCTATATGGAGAGTCTAAGAAGTTACACAGTGTGCATTCCATACATGAGGGATGAGAAATAAAAATTGATATACTGTGCGGCACATGATATAACACAGTGAAATATCTTTTAAATTCCAGAGGGATGCACTGACATCACCACACTTAATTCGCATGCAGTAACTCCCACAAAATGTTATTAATTTAAATTTAAGTTTGTAATCATTCAATAAAAAGAAAATAAATGATGTAAACAGTATACAATGGTGCATTATGAAATGCTGAATTCATCTTATTCACCCACCCAAAATGACAGTATGTTAAGAAAACATTAAACTTGTAACACCAAATAATAAAAGCAAAGAAATTCACAGTTGATGGTGAAGTGTGAAATCCATCTTGAGACACATCACCGCCCCACAGTATGGAAGGGCCCTGCTGAGTTAAAGAACTTTATAATAAAGTAATGTGTTAGTCATTTTTATTCCGTGAATGAGAAATTAACCAGTTGGGGGAACATACAGTTAGTTTAAAATCTAGATCAGGTAGATAAATGAGTCGTGTGGGTACTTGCTATAGCTAACATAATGAAGTTGGTAGTGCAATGTATACCTGATAGCCTAAGCAGACACTGGGCTTCCTTGTTTGACAAAGCAATTTATATAATATAGAAACAAACTTTTCTCAGTGGAGGAGGTATGGCACTTGTTTTTTGCCCTGACAAGGAGTGATTTGTATGAAGAACTCTGCTATCACATTTCTAGCTTTGCCTTTTCCATCTCATTGAATTTTATTGGTGATATATTTTCAGGATACTCATCTCCTCTGTAACTGCATATCTGAGTGTCTCATAAGCTGAAGGGTATTATCCTCACAACACTCTTTTGAGGCAGAATAAAAAGCATATAGATATTTGGGGGCACCTAATTTTAGCTCTCTAATTTGGGTGACTGAATTAGGGCTTTTGGCTCCATATATAAAGCAGTCCAGGTGCTCTGAATTACCTTCTGTTGATTAGACAACGAGGTTCCTAATTTAAGCACCTAAGTTAAATTTCATAAGTGACTTGATCCAGTTCTTACATGAAATTTTACAGACTTGAAATTTGTGGTTTCAGAATTCATATGGTGATTCTTTAACATCTTGATCATCTTTTCTCTCATGACTTTTCTCAATTTATCGCTTGCCTTAATTTACGCCAATGGTGCTTTTAGCCAGGGTGAATCCACTTCAGCCAGGCAGAAGAAGGTTCGTTCATTTCTCTTGCTTGCTCTCCTGCCTCAATTAAACCTGTTTCAGCTGGTTTGAGTCTCCCACACAGTCTAGCTCCTGACCACATATATCCATTGTCATACAGAACAAGGCAAGTAGAGAGACTAATCTCACTGAAGAAGTCTGTACTTTCCCAAATCCATGTATTTTACTTACAGGAATGGACTAACTTCCATGGCTGTGAAACATCCTTTGAATTCTGGCTTACTGTGGAGAGAAAATAATATTTTTATTCTAAGAATGCCTAGATTACTTGGCAGTCCCTCATGCATTTCATAAGGCATTCAAAGGACTTTCTTGAAACAGACATTAAATAATGTTTTTTATTTAATCAAAATGGCCGCTTCTAAATGGAGATCTTGCATACCACATTCTAGGCCAGAATATATTTTTACAGACAAGTTATAAACCTCTGAAAAAGGGGGCTTATAATGGAAAGGTTGACACAACATTAATTTTAGCGTTGTAAATGCAATGGTATAATTTTGGAAAAAAGCCTTTATAGCTCTGCTAAGATATTAATTGCAGGAAATTACAGCATATCCCATTAAAGTATTATGTCAGTGGCATACATAGCATATAACACCTTTGCATATTCTCCCTTGTTTTCACGGGAATGTTTTGCATTTTGATCTGTAAAGAGTAGGTGGATAAAGGGGTTCAGAGTTTCTGATCATTTTTGCTCAAGGGGAAATAAACAGTGTGGGGAATGCTTGCTTATGGCTTACTCTAGAAACAGAGTATTTTGTTAACCAGGTAACTCTAATACAGGTGTGAGGAATGAACCAAATTCTGCTGAAATGAAAGACTTTCCTTTGTTTTGTGACTTTTTGGACCCGGGATTTGAGTTTGGACCCAGTCCTCACTATACAACAGATACAACTCATACAAATTAGGTTTAGTCAGACTCTTTCCAGAACGACAAGTACTTTTATGACAAACTTGGTTTTACTGATAAGGGCTTACTTTTTGTTCACTTATACTTACAGAAACGTCCCTGAGTGTTATGACTGCATGGCAGGCCCAGTCCTTTTTGATTTCTGTTCATTTAAATATTCAGAAATGCATTTTATGCATACTTGGTGCAGGAGAAGCTATATATACGTATTAAGTTGAAAAATGTAGATATGTGCATTGCATTGTGCAGGTTTTTTATTCAAAAGAAATAGGTTATTTATTGCATTTCTGCCACTTTTAATATTGTGAAGCCATGGTTTTAATAGTTGGAAGTAATAGTATAATGTTTTCTTTACAGGAATTTGTTCTTATAAGGTAATTATTTGTTAATATCTTGGTTTTAATATGCACAGAATGGTAGCATTTGAGCATAGTCTCAGATTGGATGTGTTTTAACTGTGGTTGTTATTTTTTAACTAGGATGAGCTATTATTAAAATAGCTTCTTACTGTCAGATCTTTCAGGACAAGGGGCCCCATCTTTCTATCTGTAAAGCACCTCATATTGAGGTCACAATCAGGTCAGGTCCTTTTCACTGCTACACTGGCACAAATTTACAGTAAAAAAATATCAATAATCACAACATGAAGGTATTTTTGTTTGGCTTTTTTTCCTCGTATATAAATGGGACTTGGAAACCTGATAACTCATCTCCTTTCCCTTCTGATGACTATGGAGCATGCTTAATTCTCAAAACAAAAAAACCCCGAAAAAATCATGACTGTTGTACAGTAGATGAGTTTTTAACAAGGTGAGTGCAAAGGCCTTCTCAAAGAACCCACTGATATGCAAGTTCATTGGACCATTGATGTTTCCCATTAATTGCAAGGCTTTAGCATGTAACTATTGACTATATCTGGTTTTACTTATCAAATCCAGAACTGCTTTTTCTCTGCCTGCTGAGCAGGGAAAACTCCATGCAGTTTCTTTTTACTTGGGGCTCCCGGTATCATCAGGATTAAAGCTGTCAGAACAGTCAGCCTTCTTTATATTGTGGTTTTAAATACAAAGCGTAATATTGTTGCTTGAGAAGTGGCATGCTTTCAATATGTTAGTTAAAAATTGCTGAGTGGACAAAACAAAAAAGATCTCTGTTAATAGCAGGCATTGAAATATTGCTTTCACTATTTCAGGGAAAGAAGATATAGCTCTGCACTTTAATTTGTTTTTATTCTACACCACTAACTTGCCTTCATTGGCTTAATCCTACATTCAAGTATAAGGAAAAACTCATGCTCAACTTAGTGAGAGTTTTGCTTCATTGAATGCAGTGCAGGGTGCCATTTCCTCAGCTGGTGGTGTTCATTTTCTCTCTACTTATGTCAGTCTGCTACTAGAAGTACAGAATTAGGCCCTCTTTTTAAAAACAAAAAGAGCTCACGTGGAAATGACAGCATTTCATTTTGCTTCTTTTATTCACTGTAGAATATTCCTCTGCTCTGTGTGTACATTATATTTGGGGAAGCCGGAGGTAGCTGGTATATTGTATATAAACATTTTTGTCTTGATCGTGATTACTTCAGTTTTCACTCTGTGCAATTAATTTATTATTTTGTTTTAATCAATAGGGTTCTTCTTCTTTTGTTTTATCTAGGAGAGTATAGATGCATCTTTGTGACAACACTTTGTAAAGAACAAAACTAAAATAATTTCCTGATTATATTACTTTCCCCTTTGGTTTGTTTTAACTGAGAAAAGGCGACACATCTGTTATTTTATTTGTTTTACTGTGAGTTGAAATATACATATATTTCAGATGTAACTTTGGGAAAACCAGTATATCCTAGTAATTTATTCAGAAGACACCAATGATTATTGACCATTAAAGAATAATAAAATATTTACTGTGTGAAATAGATGTAGCATCAAATGTCTTTATTTCTGACAGTAAATGTTTCAGGTTTACTTCGCAGACTTTATTGTTATATAAAGTTAAAAACCTGGCTACACTCTAGAAAACATAGGTCACCTCTTAATAAATGAATGAAGATGGAAGCAAAAGAAAAAAATACTTTGATGAAAGTCCCAGGCTCATGTGTATATTAACCAGAGCAGATGAAATGATTTATTGGGTTTTATACACAATCTGTAAAGGGTAAGCATTGCTAACAGAATGAGTGGCAGCCTCAGGGAGCTGAGTAGCCCCCAGAGACCAGCCTTTGTTCCCCTGGACTTGACAGGCATGTGTCCCTGTTAAATGAGGGCTTAATTTCTCTCATATGTGCACAATTTCCAAGCGCAACAAAGGCAGCCAGGACTGGAGCCATTTAAAAGAGCCAGCTCAGGAGGAAGCATTCTTGGAGAAAGGGGATGCTAAGGGGCTAATTACTCACCAGAGTTCAGCAACTGATTTTTTTTTTTTTTTCTTCTTTTACTAAGCGAGGTTTATTAACATGGAGCTACCACTTTCATTTTACATAAACATAGATTAAAGTTACAAAGGTGTTATTTCTTTTTGCAAAATAACCATCTTAAAGATCCTGCTGACCAGAAATAGAATAAGAAGTCTGTTTATTTTATTTTGGGCCTGCAATGAAAGTTACCATCTCTTAAGCTCGTGGAAAGACTTTATTTCTCAAAAGGTGCACAGAAATTGCTTTTCCAATGTTTTCCTTTTCTTACTTAGTCTTTCCTTGTCTCACATATAGTAGTAGGGGTCCGCTTCAGTAGTTACTGCATTAATGTAAATATGATAATAAATATTGTCCAGATAAATGGTTCACCATATGTAAAGCATATTATTATTTAGTTAATTACATGTCTAGTGCAGTATGCTTTTTATAAGCCTCTCACTACATATTTAAATATGTGTTTAGACCCAGCAGACGTTTATGGACCCTTTCAAATAGTCTACTGACACTGCTCTATACAAGAATTAATACTTTTCCCACCCTAATGTGGGGCTCGGGTCACTCCTGTGTTACTGGCAGTTGGCATTCTCTGTGGAGAACAGGTCAGTCATTTGACAGAATGATGTAATTTATTTTTTTTTCTGTAACGTGTGGAAAACACAGCTGTTTTCTTTGGACAGTGTTGCCAAACTGTTGTTACCTTGAGAGAAAGATGAGCCACTCCAGTGAAACTGGTTTGAAAATGTGGTCACCATTAGCAAGCCACTTTGTCAAGAAATACTATGTGGTTTCAGGCTTATTTCCTATTCTGAAACAAACAGGAAACTTTCTTTTGAAACAGGCAGTGCATTTGATTCTTCTCAATCAGAACACATTGATCCTCTTAAAATCAGAACACAAACATGTGGAGAAAAGTCTTCTCCCATCTCTCTGTCTGGTCTTCATGGGCTTCAACATGGCATAGGAGAAGCCTTTCGGGCACGTGGCAAAAAGCTTGTAGCCTGTGCTCAGGACACAGTGCATACACCTCTGTGAAAACTTAGACAACGGTAGTAACTATAGAGTGACCTCAGCAGAAGCAGCTTGCTGTTTGGGCTGAGATGAGCCTTTGAATGGGAGAGGGATAAAATTTAGAAAAGTTGAAACTGGAGCATCTAATGGAGTGTTGCTTCCAACATTATACAGAGTTTGTGCAGGTGATGTTAGACATTACCCCTTTGGCAGAGGTCCTATGAAATATTTATGAGATTACTCACTGTCTAATGTTACAGATGTAAATGTTTGATTTTTTTAAATTGGATTCCTCATAGATGTTTTATGGTGGTTTTTTTTTAGTTGGGTTGTGTTGGGGTTGGTTTAGTTGGGATTTTCAGTGTTGTAATGTAGCGTTGAACTACAGTGTTGATATTCAGGTAGTTGTAAGTCAAAACTGAACCAACCAAATCTGATTCTTTACTTCATCAAGTTATACATGTAGAACTAGAATGCAAGACAATCTTTCCAAGGTTAGAATGGTAAACTAAGGAATGTTTTGTCTTTACTTGAATAGTTTCTTCACTGTGTAATTTTTGCATGATAACCTTATTTTAAATTTTTACTTCAAGTGGACACCTTTAGAACCAATTTCTTCTTATTATTATTATATTATGATTTCCAATATAATTATTATAATTAACAGACAGAAATTATTTTTTCTTCATTTCCATTATATAACCAAGATGTCCCCATAAGTATAAGTAGGAATCCTCATAGAATTAGAAGAGCAAATAATCAGGTTGTCGTGGTTTTGCCCCAGCCGAGGGCCGCACCCCACACAGTCGCTTGTACTTTTAAAAGGAAGGGGGAAGGAAAGTTGGGGGAGGGGGACAAGGGAAGGAAGAAAGGAGGAAAAGAAACCACAACCTAGAAACCAGAACCACGCAGGTTGGGATAAGGATAGTTTACTAAACAATAACAGAAAACTAGATATAACAATAACAGAAGTTTAAAGCACAGAATAGATGAAACTGGTGATACACAATGCAATTTCTCACCAAACCACACAACTCAGGCCGCACAGCTTAGAGCCCGTCCCGGAAACCCCACCGTCCCCAGAAACTGCACGTCCTGGCGTTGCCTCCTCCTTCTCCCCCCAGTCCCCCTTTATACTGAGCATGACGTAACTGGCATGGAATGTCCTCTTTGGCCAATTCGGGTCACCTGTCCTGGCTGCGCCCCCCTCCCCCCTCATTAGTAAGGAAGTATGCAGAGCTGAGAAAGGTACTTGATTGCCCGGCAACAAATCGGAGACATCAGGGTGCTATCAGCACTGTTCTCATCCTAACACCCAAACATGGCATTCCATCCACTGCTAAAAAAAAATTTAACTCCATCATAGCTGAAACCAGGACACAGGTTTTATTTTTTGAGCTTCCATTGTACTCGTAGAATGATGGTGAATGTAATGTGTAGTTTGTACAGAATGCTAAGAATGAAACCAGTTGCAAACTTTCAAATGCTTTAAGTCATCCCTGAGTAGACAGTGCTCTAGCAGTATGAGGAACTAAAGATTTTACAGGTACTATTCTAGATGAAAAATACCCGTTCTTTCTGAGAAGAACGGAATGGATGATGGATTACTGGAATGGGATGTAAGACTCTGGGTTTATCTACTCTTTCCTTAGAAGGCTTTGCTTTTTCATGTTGAAGATGGCAATTTTAGTAATTGGAAGGACTGCAAAACTTCCTTAGAATTTCTTAAGAGGGTTTGTTTTCTTAAAAAGAAATTACTAAATGAACAAATTTATGTTTCTTTTCACTAAAAAAGGGAATTCTGACTGGATAGAAGTTGCAAACCTGACCCACCTCTGTGAAAACCAGGAATAACTCCAGAGAATAGAATCAGTACCTCTGCCTTCATCCTAGTAATAGATTTACAGCCATCAAGGCTTAGAGTCACCCATTTCTCCCTAGAGATGACAAAGTATATAACACTTGATGAACTGCAGCTTCCAGAAACATTCAGATGTTAATGCTACAAAGGCCTATGCTGCAGATTGAAATCTTGCCTGGATTAAAAGTCTGTTTTGGATGGAGTTAAGAAGCTACATATATGCAGGGGCGTTTGGTACCTTTGCAAGGCTCAGGGAAAATGGTTTAACCTGGATTCCATGAAAAATCTGACTAAGCTTTTCTTTAAAGATTTGTTTCCATTCTCTGGAGGAGAACAGGCCCTTACCAAAAGACTTTCTTTCCATCTGATTAAGAGAAAGCACCTCCTAATCAGAAAGGAAGGTCCCACACAGATTATCTTCTTGTTGTACTATGACAGGATCCAGATTGCACTGAGGCTTTTGTGAAGAGCTGTGGCAAGTATTAAAGCCTTGGCCCCATAGTACTTAGTTTTTTTACAATATTAAAAAAGAAGATGAACTCATGCTCACTGTTTCCAGCTAAGAATGAAGCTTTATTCCTTTGCTGCATTGTTGTCTGGTTACGAGAATGAAATATTAATCATGTAAAAGTAGCGTATCCGTCTAGGGAAGAAAAGGAATTGCCAAAGCTTCTCTCACATTCTTGCTACCTGAATGCTTTGACTCAGTGTTACGCTTCTCCTCCCCACTTCTTAGATCTCTTTTTATATTTACAAACAGCTATCTTTGTCTTGTGGAAGTTTATTTTGCATCTTACTTCCATAAAATGGCAGTAATAAATGCAATTTTCCCTGCATGTTTGTCATGGCATTGAGTTTTAAAGGAAAAATAAACAAACCAAACGCTCTCAAAAATATCCCAGCCCCCCAAACCAAAACAATTTTTACCCTGCTTTCCTAAGGAAAGGACTTTTGTATAAATTGTGCTGCCAGTCTGTCTTTTAGAGTTCCACCTGAATAGTTTTCCGACATGTTAGGGAAATAGGTAGCCATATTTGAGATGTGGGAGGAAGCCAATAAGGCTCTTGATTAAGCTTTTTAGGTTGCCCTGGAAGTAAAGGCTTCAGTCTAAGCTGTCCCCATATTAGAACTTGAAGAATGTACTTGGGAAAGAGATGTTAAAATGCCCTAATTTCAGGAAAAGTTTTGATCTAAGCTTATATTTTAGAAGACAAGAGAGAAGCAAAACTCTGAGTTTGCATCTCATGCAAAACCATGAGAAACAAGAATTCATATACTACATTTCATACCAGACTACTTGTTCTGGATATGCACACACTTCCCATAGAAACAGAGCTTTGGGTACTGACCAAAATACTGTCGTCTTTCCTTCTTGCAGAGGGTCTGCACATGTCAGAGAACAGAATGGAAGAGATTTCACTTCTGATGATATCTTTCATCTTACCCTACATGTTTTCTGCAAATTCACCATATAGAATTTTGTCTGAAGTTTTAGTGATTTATGCTGAATATGCTTCACAATTTGAAGGGAGTTCTTGCTGGGAGATTTTGCTCTATTGAAACATCCAATCTGTCACCTGTTGCAGATCTCAGGTTCTTCCTTTTGTTATGTTTGCACCACTGAGGCATGGTTAAAATGTTTTCCATTTCACCCAGAAGTTTTGTGAAACTAATGCTTTCTAAACTTCTTGTGGCAATACTATGAATTTGTTGATAATAGTCCTATCTAAATTAAATTTATGGAACTCACTAAAAGAATTAAGGCTTAGATGCATGGAGACTTTAAATTATATTTTGAAAATAAGTTTCACCTCATTTATTCCTTTTTATATTGCTCTGTACTCTTGAGAGCAAGTGTTCTAACCAACCTACCAGCACCAAAAGTGTTTTTATTTCATTAGGCTATCAGCAAAGTAAGAGCATTTGAGAGAGATCTGTAGCCTTCACATTTATTCAATAGATTTTAAATTATTTCTCAGTAATTCACAGCTAGAAACAATTAGCCTTAAAATGTACAGAGCTATTTTTGTGTATCCTAGGAAGGAGGTATAACCTGGATCTGGACAAAGTCCAGCCTTTTGTCAAGTACTTCACTATTCATTTTTATCTCTGGCCCATAATTCTATCCTGAAAGTTTGTAGGGTTTTTTCCCTGTGTGCTCATTGATAGGTTTATGATCAATCCTGTTTGTAATGTAAAAGTTGTACAGCCACATCTGTCCAATTCCTCATAATGACTAATCTGTATTCAATGATCTTGCTACTAGGGAAGCTGGAAAAACTTCCTCGCCAGAAGTATTAAAGGAGAAATGCGTGGTGTAATTGAGAAATGACTGGGGGCTCTATTTCATTCTTTGTGATGCTTAAAAGTCTTAGCATCATGAGAGGATCTTAGAAACTATACTGTAGGCCTCAGAGGAAGCCACTTATTTACAGTTTCTTTTGGGCCAATAGTTCTAGACACTCTCCTACTGGCTGAGTTTATGTGCTTTCCAGTCCTGTTTCAGAAGTTACATCCCATCTATGTGCCTGAACAGTCAGCTGATGGTGGTGTTATCCCCCTGAGGGAAATGTGTTGATGTGCACTGTGGACTGCATCCTCCTGAGTTCCTTGGGCTTCTCTTGAAGGAAAATGTAGATGTAAGAAGAGTGAAACAGAGCCTAGTCTCCTCCTGATACAGGATCCACACTTAGTTTGGATGAACTCTCAATCCAGGACTGCGTAAGAAATGTGAGAGCATAGGCTCAGTCTTAGAGAGTCACAGCAGGACGTTTTAAACTTGATATTTAACCAAGGCTTGACTTGAAATAGTATGTTAGTGTTTTACCCAGCTCTCTCTCATTTATCATGTTTTATATTTTCTATCATTCCTGTACTGATACATCACAGATCAGAGCCATCTTTCAGTATGACAGGAAGCCATACAGTTCCTGAAATCTCCATTTGTCTCAGCAGAAGGTGAGGAGATCAGTAGCTATATGATTCAACTAAGTCTCAGTTTAGTAAAATAAGTTCACAGAAAAGGGGGCACCAGAGCTTGCAAGAGAGCAAGCATGGCAGAGAGCACCTGGGAGAAGAAAGGAGAGGGACTGAAGAGGGAGGACTGGGGGTAGGAAGGCTTTCCACTTTGGGGAGTGAGGTGTAGCATTGTGCAAGACGTGCTATAAAGTGGAGCTTAAGATTGTAGGAGCTCTAATCTTTTCTCCTTGTGAAATTTATTGTTTCAAATATTGCCTGCTTCATTATAGTCAGTATACTGTGAGGAGACCTTATAGTACATAGCAACAACAGCAAAAGAGCCTCACTTTCTAGAGCTGTCAGTTTTGTAATTTGAGTAGAAAAGGAGCATATCAGATTTTTCTTGTTAGCCTGAGTGTTTCTGGAACTCAGCTTTATGCAACTCTGTGTTGTGTGTGTATGAAGGTGCTTATGTCGCTAACTTCCCAACCTGTTGGTTGATTTCATGTGAATTAGCTAGATAGAGGTTTCAGAGAAAACTGAGTTCCTACAATCTTTTTGAAAGCAGACAACTAGACTGAGGTGAAGGACTTTTGCACAGTCCTTCAGACAGGTTGAGCCTCTTACCTCTACCTTTACACAAAAAGTTGCTGCGTGGCACTTTGTTGAGTGAGAGAATCCAAAATGGGCAGAGTCTTTCTATATAACCTAACCAGAAGAAAAGTTTCAGTTGGAGCTTTTACCACACTAGACAGTGAACACAAATGACTTGAAGTCGCAAATCCATTGGGCTGTATTGGCCCTTGAACTGTATTGGCCCTTGAACTTGTGAAATTTCTTGTGTCACTCATTATTTTAACCCTTTGTATTCCAGATGCAAACAGGGAGTAAAGTGGAGATATTCACTGTCATTGGTTGATCTATGAACCATGACCTGACAGCAGCTCCAAAAGAAATCTGACTATTTGGAATAAATTTTGCTGTGAAAAACAATTCAGGGCTGGAAAACAAGGGAAATTGATGTCAAATGTTGATCTCCAAGTGCTTCCTGTAGTAAAAGTAAAGTTGTGAACCGAAAATATCTATCTCTTGGTGTCCATTCAGTACTTCAAAGAGGGATTATTGGTGTTTTAGAGAAGTATTTAAAATGCATACGCGAATGCACAGGGGTTTAAGTGAAAATACAGAGTAGTGGTAGAAAAAAGTTTTAACACCCTTGAGTTTGGGATAGTTTATTTAAGTGAAAAATCACAAGTGAATTATACACACATCGTACCATCAAAGATACTGAATTTGATTTGGCAAAAAAACATTCAAAAATACTAAGTAGAGTGGTTGGAAAACCTGGAAAAATGAAGAAAGTTCTGAATAATAAAAAAGAGAGTATTTATATGGGTCATTCCTTTATGCTAACAAAAATTTTTACTGGGGAGGCATTCTAATCTTATATGGTTACAAGAACAATAGTTTCTTCTAACTGAACATAAATTAATAGGAGGTGAATTTTATCTAATTTTTAGGTGTAAGAAATTTATATGATAACTAGGCACAGTGCAAAGTTGGAAAATAGATCTACATGCATGAAAAATCCAAGTTTGTACTGGATGTCGCTGAAAAATCCTTTTCTCTATTAGTTCATTCTTCCCTCTTTCCTTTGTTTTCTTCTTTTCACTCCTCTCATTTCTTGCTGTTGAGAAATGCCACTTCTGTAGACGCAGTAACATCAGGTTAATAGTCATAACCATGGTTATGGAAAACTGGTTGTTGCACAGTTGTTTAATTCATTCATTATTTAAAAGCACTTGGAAAATCAGTGTAATCAAAGATCTAAGTATTACATTGACAAAACTAAAATCTCTATTCAATGGAAGTGTTCTGAAAAGATATGTTGTTAACGATCTTTCATTTTAAAATTGTTTTACTGCATATTACATCACTTATTTCTTGAATTTAAAAAATAGCTACAACTGCTTTATGCAACCACCTCCAAATTCCAGCAGTTTAGTTCTACCAGATACCCTCAGTATTTTTGGGTGGTATAACTACATATCTAGTCATGTTCTTATTACTTTCATATGTATATACTGCATAAACTCTGCCCAGCTGTAGTGTAACATCTTATGCTTTTATCAGGTATTACTTGTGACAGTATAAACCACGAGAAAGGGACAGATTCATATGGTTTCTACATGTCACTGGAAAAACAAGATTAAAAATACATTTAAAGAGAGTGTATAGTTCTGGTGTTACTGGTTATGTATAGCATGTGGTTACCAGTGAAGGAGATAGACACACACATAGGAGAAAAAAATAAAAATTGATATTTTTATTCAATATGCTTCAATCTGAAGCAATCGGTTAGGAAATATGGGAGATAGAGTTCACTTCACAGCTAAAATTAGCAATTGAATTCCTTTTAAAACACCTAATCATTTTGTTTAAAGACTTAGAAAAAGCCATCCGGGCTTTCCTGGATTTTTTCCCCCCTTGAAATATCAGCTATTGATCACAATTAACTGCAAGTCACTGATTGAGTTTAACTGAGAGTTTTAGGCTATTGGAGTGGTATTGGAGTACAGTCAATCCCATTCAATGTGTTGGAAGTTTTGTCATGGTATGAGTGACCTTAGACTCTTCAGTCATGATTGCTTGAGAAGCAAGGGATGTCCCTCTCCCTAAACAATCAAAAAATCTTGCTAGATAAGACTTAAAAGAAGGGTTATAGAAAGGAAGTTTTATTTATCCTATTTTACAGTCAAGAAATTCAGACACTTAAGTGACTTACTCAGAGTCTCACAGGAAGCCTGGGTGGAGCTGGGAATTGAACACAGATAACCTGAGTCTGAGTGCTTGGCTCTGAAGACCACTTTAAAATGTTTTCGAATGTGGCTTTATTCATCTATTCAGTAGGATCTGAATGACACAGAAGATATGGGCTGGGGAACATGTTAGGTACATAATATATCTTCAGTATACTTATATGGTATTTTATTGAAGAGTATAAACTCGTCGGTTGCTGTTTGAGGCATAGGTTAATATCACTTACAGAGTGTCTCAGTACACTGAGCATACATTGGAAAACACTAAAGAAAGGGAGTTTTCAGATTGCTAATGATTTCCTTTTAAGGAACATGTGACTAAGGGCTGAGAGAATTTGCTGCTGAAACTGCTTACTACAAGCCTTTGAAAATTCCCTGTCTAGTTATTCACATAGGAAATATCTGGTTGCAGGCATACTTGGCTGTGCAGACTTCCATGAGTACCCCGTATTTATAAAGCCTGTTCATTCAGGCCTTTGAATGGGAGCAGTTGACAGAAAGAGAGTCATTTTTGTGAATTCTTTTTAAGCATATAGCAAACTTGCCTTTTGACTTTTGGATTTGATGCTTCATTGTGATTCATGCAAATTACAAAAGCCATCCGCTACAGATATAGATAAACAGAGAGGTGAAATATCACCAGTTAATTTCATTTTTAGTATCACTGGTTCACTAGCAATAGTATTTTTACTGTGTACCTGCCTTTAAGTTTTCCAGCTCCTAGGCTGTCAGTGTGGTATCCTTCATGAAAAACTGTACTCACTTAAGGCTGTATTCTCAGAGGCTTTTGGAAAGTGGCCTGGAAAAATTGTTTGCATGCCTGTTTGCACTAGTAAAATCCCAAATTCTGTTTGTTAGTGAGTGTTTCTGTGCTTTAACTTTTTTTATTTTCTGTAGTGCTTGAGAAATATTTTGTCACTACTACTCTTTCAACTGGCAATATTAATCTGCTGCTGAAATTTTTTTATTTTTACCCTTAGCAAAATGTACATGCTTCGAATATAACTAGAATGTATCTAACAGTCCACAAACGGATTTTCTTGTGTGGCTGGGATGATTTCTGACCTTGGATCAGCTAGCTGTTGCTTAAATTACTTTGAGTAATTCAACACAAAAATAAAGAAGCGGTTGTATGAATCCTTGCAAAATGAAATCACCAAGTTTCCTAGAGCTCTGCTTTTTAATTGCCCTTCTTTTTGCTCATGGAATAGTTGAAAATAAATGTCATGTAAGATAACCACTGCATATATTTCAGAAATACGTATGTTCAACTTGCCACAGAAATCCAATGCAATTATTGCTTTCTGAATGTTATTAAAATATCTTGAACATCTCAACTGACATATTTTAAGGTTCTGATACTTCTTAGACTGGCCTGGTTTTACTCCACCAACTTTCAGGGTGCAATTTATGACAGGAGCAATTTATTCCAACCATTTCTTTTCAGGTGAAGTTGAAATCATTTAGGCATCTAATCCCAAATTACACCTGCAAGTGAGGAACAAAATTATTTAGGTTAAAAAAATTGGCACCTCTATTTTATTGCACCTAAAGCATGTGGATCCCAGAAGTTTGTTCATTTTTAAGTAATCATTGTAAATTACTGGTTTCATTAAATTTGGTGAGAAAAGATAATAAATGCAAACATACAAATACACAGATATTCAGAATTGAAAATGCGGATTCCAAAGAAGCAAGTGTATCAGGATATTCTGTCCTTTTGTATTTTGCATCAGCAATTCTGAATTTAACAACAGTTTGGAAATTCACACGTAGGCTAGATGTGTTTGTATATGTAGGCAACAAGAGCTCACATTTAGAGAAAATCATGCAAAAAATTGCCAGTATAAATCATAAAAAATCACATAAATAGTTCATGTTTCTTGCCACATTTTCTCTATCTTCATGCAGAATATTAGATGCCTTCAGAAATTGTTGTGCTAACTCTAGAGTACAAAGAATATTATCTTGATCTCGAGCATTTCAGCTTAATTGTTATATGTATAGCTCAGAGCAAGAGAACTGCAAGCATCTAGTATAAATGAAGGGAAAAAAAAATCTCATGAAAAAGAAGGTCTAGCACTAGAAAACTGACAGAAACATGAGCAGCTAATTGCTGTAGGCTCCATACATCTTGGAATGACCTAAGGGGATATCAACAAATCGCTTTCCACTGGGGTATAGTAACAGCAATGGCATAACAGTGAAATCACTGGCAAAAACTAGGGGAAAAATTCTTTTAAAGTATTGGCATTAACATGTTAGTGAGCAATTCTTTTTCCATTTTAATGGTTATTAATGTGTGTGCTTGCATTTAACATCTGCAAATCCTCCCTTTCCACTTTTCTCCTCAAAAACAACTGGTGGTGTGGTAACTGGATTTTATGTGTCTATCTCAGGTTCCCTATGGACTTGAGATCCTGAATAATTTTTTCTAATACTGATACCCAAAATGTAAGTTATTTGGCACTAGTATTTATACCTTCTCCACCACCGCCAAACTGAAGAGATCAGATAAAAGACTGATCTCATTTTTAAACAATTAGAAATTAAATGTCTTTCTTGATTACATGTTCCAGGTTACTCATTTCTAAGAATTAAAAAAAAAAATTAAAAATCAGTGTTTAGATAAATTAATTAGATCATTTTGCATTTGTTGTTGAAAGACAGCATATAAACGAATTTGGTAATATCCCTACTAATGGCCATTCTTTCCTATTTTTACAGAACTCTACAAAAACATAAGCTAAACCAGTTTTTGAATGTGATGACAGATATGTTTCCCAACAATTCTGTTTGGCCAATTATAAATATTTAGTGGTAGATTTTACATTATTCCCATGTTTTGTTTTCTCATAGGCAGTATTTAACCTCAAATATATCATCAGGATCTTTGCTAGATTGTGTAGTTTAAAAAACAGTTTTCTCCATGATTTCACTATAATACCGTTCGAACAACATTAGCTGGGTAATGTGCAGTGAACCATATTGCTTTGGGAAAACAAAGCTCTTTTCTCCCCTCAAGTACCCACACATTTTGCCGACAGTTGTTGCCATTGTAATCAATGAGAATTTGAATCTTTTCTAAATCAAAATTATTTTATTGTTTCAACTGTGTTCAACCATTTTTAAAAGGAACTGGTTCTAGCAGTTACAGCATGATTTTGGGACTTGTAGGGGCAGATTTTCTTGCAGTTGTCAATCTTAAAGCATTTATTTCTAGTGTATCTCCAGCGTCATGTCTGAAATTTGTTTGCAGGGTACTCAGGCAACAATATAATTTTACAACATCATTCTGAAACTTTCTTTACAGAAAAACCCCTCTGTGCTTTGCAAGGAAACTGTGGCTGACAGAGTCGTGACACTGTTGTATTTCCTTTAGAGTAAAGTCTTTCTTTAAAAGCATTACTCTTTCTTCTCCCAAAGACTTGAATACTTGTGTAGGGTTTTCCCATCTGTATCAAAATGATTTTTTTTCCCCCTGAGGAATCTAAATGGGACAAAAAAAAATAAAAATCTATGTATGTTCAATAACTAGTCACGGTATCCCATAGTTTAATCTAACTACAAGACAATGTTGCTATAACTCCAAACATTTAATGAGTTTAAAAAACCATAAATATATATATATTAGAGAAGAACAAAGACTACAGTATATATATTAAGACAGTCCATATTTAATCAACATTTGTAGGTGCAAATGTCTTGCTATTACAAACCCTGCTTTTGAAATATTCTTTTGTTTTTAGACGATCTTGTGCCAACCACAGGTACAACCATATTTGTGGCTTCCCCCAGATACTGAATGATGTTCTGTAATGGGGTCAAGCGCTCTCGTGACATTTAACCATTGGAAACGAAAGAAAACATTTGTGGTGTGAAACAACAGCCCATACTTGACCCTCCAAAGCATATCCATTTATAAATGGATAAAAGTGTCTATTTAAAGTTGTTTTATAAGGGAACCACTGTGCCCACCAAAACCCCCTAATTTACTGTTTGAAAAAGCAAATGATGTGTGGGTACAAGAACATGCATTTTTGAAGAACATCTGTGGTGTTCCTTGTGTTGCATTAGATCTTAGTGGTAAAACGACAAAACCAAGTTTTAGGGGGACATTGCTGCCATCCTATTTTTAATTCACCATTATGTGTTAAAATAACCATTAGTTTAAAGTGAACAATCACAGCCTTGCTTTCAATGGTTGATCAGGTATTTCTTCTAAACCAGTTTATAATTTTACAGTTTATTTTGCGTAAGGGTTGCAGCTCTAGATGTAGATTAGGGATCTGGTGGTGACTCAGCCACATTCCTTTCCTGCTCCCTATTTGCTGTGGGGAAGAGGATAAATGAATGAGAGAAAGTGTTATTTCACCTTCTGTTCTGATCTCCTTATGTGTATGGCAAGCCGCATCAAAAAATTAGTTGTTCGGGTCAGCCAAGACTCCCCATTCTGGCCTCTACCTTTTTGCATGTTTGCAGGAGTTGGCATGAGGTCATAGTTTGAGAGTACTGCTACAAGAAGGTGTGTTCCCATCTATCCTTGCTTCCCTGCTCAAGCAAAGCAAGGCGATGACTCTCAACCCCTTTTTGTTTAATTAACTTTTTTTTCTTTTTAATACCCTTTGACTTCAAGCATAATTATAGCTTATAAATAGCTTATAAATATTAGTAAGTGTCAAAGTGCACTTGCCTGTATGGAACTCTCCAAAGGTTATAAAATATGAGAAGTTGATTGGATCTCTAGCAAAACAAATCAGCGGTAAAATGTGTTTTTGAGGCATGAGAGATTTTGAGAATGTATTTTTAAACATCTGGATGTAAACAGATTAGTTGAAGACAACTTCAGTAAAGATAGCTTTCTTGAACCGTCTACAAGCATTTTGTCAAAGAAAGCTGAACTATGACTAATTCTGAGTGGTATGAATTATTAGGTGATGAATTTTAAAAGTAGTGTCCAGATGTAAATAGTGAAAGCATCCAAAATATTACTCAGCAGCTGCAAGAGCTATAGGAAAAGCTGACATGACAAATTTAGTCATTTCTTAATCACTTTCGTTAGGCGGTATTGTCAGTTCCAAGAGGCAAATTTTCATCTTGATTTACGCCTATAATAGAAATGGCTGAAAACTGAAAAGTTCTCAAAACTGTTTACTTACAAAACACCTTTTAGGTCATTTTGAAAGCTTCCTATGACCTGGCAGTAGTGTTCTTTACACATGGGAGCTCAAAAAATATACTCCTAGACAGCTTATATCAACAAAGCAATTTTTTTCCACCAAAAAAGTAACCTTAAAGTATATGCTAGTGGTAAATACTGGCTTAAACATATTATTTACAGCTATATCAAAATTTATTAATTAGTTAACTTTGGTTTAAATAAAATTGATTGTTAAAGCAGAAAGTAGAGGTTGATATGAATTCTATTCTGCAGTAGCTTTCAGATAAAAGAAGCAGTGACCCAACTCATTAGCCCTTTGATTTAATATATTGACACTTGGGTAGGAATAATTCCGTTTAGTGGCTTTTGCTTCCCAGGGATCAATTTAATTAGTTATAAAATGTGACTTCATGTCAGGAGCCAGAAGAAATGCTGACGTTAAATAAAGTCATACGCAATTTAAACAATAAAGCTATCGATGCCTGGTTAAAAGTTAATGATGCACAAAAAATGGCTTAATAGAGACAACCTCAGCAATGAAAGTGATGGTAGGAAAATTAAGCTAAGTGGATGAATGAGAAATGGTGATGTTGTTGGATTGTTAAAACAAATTCATGGATGGCCTGATGGTTCATTTCATAGTACTGTATGTTTCTCATTTAAATATGTGTTTGAGGGCAATCCTGTACTTTCACATTAGGAATGACAGGAAGTGTTCTGAAATCTTTCTCCTTTAGATTCTAGAAAAGGACAGACAATTTACCTGTGCACATTCATCTTTGATGTATCCCCCTGGGTTATCTTGGGTGACCCAGTACTAACCATAATGACCTCCCATTATAACATTACAAATACTAATATTTGCACAGTTGGTTGAGACCCCAGTCAGGATCAGTGTCTTATTATGCTAGGTGCTGTTTATATACCGTGCAAATAAGAAGGGACAGTTTGTGCCCTGAAGAAGGGTAGAAGCTAATGTTAAAGCACCATATCCTTTCAAAACCCATTTAAAGCTGTAGACGTAATCTACTTACATTATCCAAGCAGAGTAAGAAGGCTTAGTGAAGAAAATAGCAACACATAAAATTGTTGCAGGTACCATTTGTCCGTCATTTTTCCTTCTGTTGCTCATATGAACACACAGATGAACCAGAGCCATTCAAGAATTATAGTTCCATTGTTTTCACACTTCCTAGCCTGCTTTGAGCACGGCAAGGTAAAATCCATGCCAGATGTCTTAAGTAATAACCTGCAAATCCGTTTTCAGGTATTGGACCAAATTCATAAAAATGTAATTCTTGTCTTTTTACAAGTAGCATACAAGGATTTTTTCAAGTCACAGTGGGTTGTTTCTATTTCAGTAAAACAGAGTTCAGATTTAATAGTGAATTGATAGGGTGATTTCATTTAAAGATGTATAGACACTTAACTGAATATGCTGAATAGAAGCTAGGTCAAAAGAAAATGTAGAGAAATACATTAGTCAGATGGTCTCCGACACAGAAATTATAGTTAAAAATAACACAAAAAGCTTCTTATTTGCTTGTAATTTATCACTGTTCAGATGAGAAGAGTTAGTCCACCTGTGAGGAAAAACCTGATATCAAAATGACCTGATGTTGACCCAAGCCATGTTATGTTTTCGTTTGCATTAGTCCTTTTGGGACAGGTGGATTCTGATTAGGAAGAGCAATTTTGAAAAGGGACAGTAGTAAAAAGGCAGTTAGATAATAATTTTTTAAAATTGCACACAATTGGGCTGGTCTAAAGACTCCTGGAAAGCTTAAAGCCGAGCAGCAGGCAGCGGTTATTACCTGCTAAAAGTATCAACAGTAGCTACAGTAACTTGCCGAAGGATAGAGGGGATATGCCTTAGAATAAAACCTCTGTGTGTCAGAGAGATTTTCAGACTGTACAAGAGTTATGTTTTTTTTACTAATGTTAGGCAAACTGTTTTGTCTTTGCATTGACTTTACATTGGCCGCAGCCTACACAGAGGGAACTGCTGGAAAAAAGGGGGGCATTAATACTTTACTGTGTGCGGGCCAGCCAGTAGTTAGAGAGGGGGCCCATGTTTTCTTAGGGCTCAGATGGCAAAGCTAAGTATTCAGCCTACGGCAGGAAAAAAGTGCCTTTTTTGTTTTCTGGCTGGAGAGTCCAAGCATTCCCAAAGGAACACAATGAATGGCCCATTTTGTCAGACACTGTTTCGTAGACATAGAATTCTTGTTTTTTCATAATTATTCTTGCCCGTCACTGGGTGTGCACATGACATTTGAGCGTGTTTTAAAGTCTTAACACACTCATGTGCCTGCAATAAAGTTACTCATAACAATCCAGGCTTTCTGCAGACAACAGAGCAGGGTCTGTTTTCACAAGTCACAGCAGCTGGGAGGCAATTGTGAAGACAACAGCTTAATCTAGCTGGAAAATACAGGAAGAAGAGAATATACACTCAATTTCCTTCCATATTATTGCAAACAATGCATAGGGCTTTTTTTTGTTGTGGCTTTTTCTTTTCTTTGCTCTGGGTGGTCTGACTGAAAATGTGAGTGGCATAAAATACACTAGCAAATGTACTTTGAATTTTCAACTTGTTGCATTTCTGTATTCATGCTGATGTGCCTAAGTCTGTTAAAGGGTGAGAATATTAATCTATGTGAGCACTTTAAAAATCATACAATAACAGACTTATTTTGACCTCATCTACACAGTGTTTACTCTGGTGTTGCTTTACAACATATGTTGCAGTTTCTTCTGAGTTACACTGGTATAAATGAAACTGGAATCAGGAATTTAGACAAAATTTGATTGCTGAAAGCTTCCACTTGAAACAACACTAGTTAAAAAATAAAGCTAGGCAGTATTAGATGCGTGAAACTTGTATTTTAGCTTATGTGTAAAAGGACAAGGGCACTTAGTAATTTCTTTCTTTATTGCGTGCTTCTGAATCTGTAGATTAATCATATTTGTAAATGCTTCATTTATTTCAGAAACACATTTACAAACAAAGCATGCAATAAATCAATATGCAAACTCAGTTAAAAAGCATCATAAGTAGGCAGTGATCGGACAGTTTTTTATCCTAGCTGTATTTTTTGGGTGAAGTTTTGCAAAATCTTAGGAAGGGTGTTGTTTTGTTTTTTCTTCATGCAAGGGATGAAAAGTGAAGAGGATCGTATACTTCAGGTATATGTCAACAGTAGAACGACTAAATTAACGTAAATCCAACTGGAGAGGTGGGGATAGCTTAGCAGTCGACATTAGATGTGGTTTCAGTGAGGTAGATGTTCCTTTTAAAGAAAAGGCGATGTTTATCCAATTGCAGTAAAGGTACCTTCCTTTCTTGCTCTTGGGAATGCTACATACAGCAGATTTCCAGTAACCATGGCAGACAACTCAGATGGGAAAGATTTTTATTATGCATAGCACAGAGGTTATAGCAGCAACCGGTAACAGCAAAAGCCAGTCAGACTGAGTATGGAAAACGAATGAGTGATTTGAACATGGTCCAGACTTCCAGGAGAGAGAATCGAGATCAAGTTGACGTGCTCTGAAAAAAATACAGTATGAACACTGAGATGACTTAGATGTACACTCTGCTGTTCATTAAAGAGCTGCAAATAGTACAATACCACATGCACCAGACAACTCCAGGGCAGCAGTATCGGGGATGCACATACTGTTGGAAATGCAATCGGTATTACTCTATTCAGCCACAAAATAAAGCGGATAGTAATAATATCACAAAGACTTCTGATGTATTTAAAAAAAACGCGTGAATGTGGAATTCAGGTCTAAGTGTGGAAGCAGTTAGATACACTACCGACCTAATAGTAAGCAAGGTCTCTTCCCCTGTTTTCCTTAAAATGTAATATCAACACCTCTCCACTCTATTTCCCTTAAAACTAGTGTACCAATGTGGTCCAAAATAAACATAGAGCTTAGCTGATCTGTGCATCTCACATTAATCCTGTTCAACCCAGTCTCCTTCGCATCTTAGAAACCTTATATTGGTATCTTATTTTCTTGATTTTCTTTTATTGCAATTTTGGAGTTAGACTGACTTTCACAATGGGAATGAAGTCACACTAAAAACTATTTTGAAAAATGCATCTATATGGAAATGGACAGTGGAGACAAGCAAGTGCTTACAAAAGAGGGAGTTTGGGGAGGAACACTGTTTACTCTGCAGACCTTTGGATGCACTAGGAGTGCTTTTGAAAAGCATGATTTGAATTTGTTTCAGTTGCATGTGTCTATCTTAAATGATAGACGCTCATGGGTCTCCTCATTTCCTTGATATGATTCTACTTTTATGTCTAAGCTTTTCTTGTATTCATGACAATGACCTTTATAAAACCAAGAAAGGCAAACGTACTTCTCTGTGGTCTCCTTCCTCATTATGGAAGTTCATTGAAAACTGTTGGGAATGACTTTCTTGGTATCAGTGGCCTAGAAATGAGAATTTACTGATAGATAGCTACTTTGTATACACAAAAATACTCTCCAAAAGAGATTGTGAGAGTGAATGCTAGGAGTTATGCAAGGTGAGGAGTGAAAATATTAAGTGAAGGAGAAAAAATTATTTGATAAATTAAAGAGAGAGAAAGAAATCCAGCAGTAATGGATACAAGTGATAGAATGATTTCCAAATGGCTTTTTTTGTTACTCATGTTGTCTACCACCATGGTTAGCCCAGTTGGCTTGCCAACTTCTTCACTCAGCAGCGAATCTGTGAAATGTATCATGCTCAAAGTACATCTTTGCAGAGGTAGAGGTGGTCTTCACAGAGTAAGCATCTAAGAAACACAGGGTTCATGTGTCCAAGAAAGTAATTGAAATGATGACTATAGCCAGATGGGTTTTAGAACTCTAAAATCCCAAGTGAGGCATTTGGAGAAGAAGAGGAAAGCATATTCTACATATATACACACACACACACACACACACACACACTTCTCTGTGTGTGTATATGTATATTTAAAAATATTTATGCAAAATACATATGTATATGCATATATAAATATGTATTCTCCATAGAAATACACAGATCTGTATTTGTGTACATATGTAGAGTATATTTTTATAGTATAAAATCTATGCACTTATGTATTTATATACATATGTAGAGAAAGATACCTTTACTTTCACTTTAAGAAAATGCCTAATAGGAAAGTTTCTGATTAAGACGTGTGACTTCATAGTGGCAGGTACTACCCACTGACTTTCATAGTGCATACATTTTAAAAATAGTCTCCTCCTAGTGAGTAAACAAAATTTCCACAAAGGCATCTTTAGTGTACTTAAGCATTGTCCTAATGAGGACGTAGTGCAGAACCATACAAATGTACTGAAATGCCATACAGTTGGTTGTTCTGTATAGTTGAACCCTAAAGCAGAGCTTCAGAATGGAGCACGGTGGCGTAGAGGTAAACACACATTGAAGACTTGGAACAAAGCTATCGAAAGAAGCTTTTTGTCTTCTCTGATTTTGGAAGTCTATTTGGATAGGCGTTTTTGCAGAGTTCCTTTTTCTTGTTTTCTTATTACCTGATCAAGTGACGAAAACTATGGCAAGGGTAACTTACTTTCTGGACCTGGCTGTCACTCGAGCATGCCATTGCAGCTCATGGTTTTGCAAGATGATATTATGGTAGACTGATATGTTGAACTTTGAGCCACCAAGTCAGCCCTCATCCTTAGTCTCAATTTTATTTTTTTTCATTTATATTTCTTTCATTCTTATTTCCTTGTATGTAAAAAGTGTCAGCACTTACTAGTTCCTACTTTGGAAGAAAAGTAGCACTTCAGCTGCTCCTGCAAATTCTTTCACCCTCTGAGCAGTGATTAATATACAGGTTTAAGAAGAATTTTTAAACAAAACCTGGAAAAAAAGGAAAAGAGCAAATATGCAGGCTAACGGTGTACCCTGAGGTGAGCAAAATGCATTTTTTTAACAAGCCAAGCATAGCAAAAAAGCTATTCTACAGTGAAATTAATAATTACCAAAAAGATTTGCTAGCATTATTGTTGTATCCATTATGAGAATATGGGTAAGATGTTTAAAAAACATGGGAAGTGTGAATCAAAGCCCAAAGATTCCAACTGGTCTCTAATTTTTAATGTGAATTCTATTCATATGCCCCTGGTGCATAGCCTGAAATACAGTCTGTGGATAATAACTGCCTTTAGAGTTGTGCCACTTAACCTGAAAATTATATCTGTTCCTCTGATAGTATGGATTTCTAATTTTCTTTAGCATCCTGCTTTAACAAAGCTTTAAGGGAGGAGGGCATCTTAGTGCCACTTGTAGAAGGTGCCTGGCTATAATGATTTCAGCCCCAAATATTTTCCAAAGGCAAGGTTTGTTTATTAACTGAACCCCATGCTGAGATTCAATCAATCTAATACAGGCTTAGTTTGAAGTTGAACATTCAAACGTATGCCCATACATCTTGGGCATATATCTTACATAATGATGTTGGCCCCAGACATCTTTCTGGGTTTGTTTATGTCTGTTATGGATTCCCCTCATTATCCATGCTGTTTGAGGGATTCCCTATGGATTCAGCCAGTTTATTGCATACTTTTTTAATTTTATGCCAAACTGAAAGCTCTGAGTGGCAGCTTCTTTGGTAGCTCCATACAGCTTCCTCTCAAATCCAGAGATGAATGCTGTGATTAAGGCTAAATAAAATAATATGGAAACCAACATGCTGCAAAAGGGTATGTAAGAAATGCCTCGGGAGAGGCAGGATGGTTATAGAAGAAACGTGAATGATAAAATGTTAAGATGTTGACTGCTTTTCCCATTTCTTTTCCTTTTAATTACGGTTAACCATTAGAACCACAATTCTATGATTTGCAAGATCTTCCTTACTGAGCATCTCTAGTAATAACACTGGGAAAACTCATTTATTAAATTTCATCGGAGTGAAGGGATGTTTTAATATGCCAGTCGCTAAGCACATCTGTGTGTGCACACAACTCCCAGTAACATTAATTGGAGTTGCATATGCAGATCAGCCAGAGAACAGAGTCTTAAATATAGAAAGCAGAGATTGGTATGGGCCGTGCTCCGTTCTCAAGAGTGTGTCCTGCTCCACCGAAGTAAGTGGCATTTTTGAGGATCTCCTGAGACAAACATTGCCCTTCTCATGCTCAGCGTATAGTACATGTTTAGTTCTTGTAGGGGAGTTTACTAGGAACGAGAACTAGAAGAAAAAGCCTTTACAATATGAAAGCCTTTACAATATGAAAACGGTTGTTTTCAATCTGAAAACTCAGATTTATAAACACTTAATTCATCAGTTCCCCATGCCTTTCATTTGGAATAAACAGCCAGCAATATTATTTTAAAATAAAGCAGAAGGTGTATCACAAATGAAGTAATGTTTTGAGAAATATGTGATTAATGATTAAAAAACAGAGAGAGAAGGGGTGGGGGGTGTCAGTCCAGCATTCATTAGTCAGGCAAAACTTGTATTTGAGCATGCATTAAGTCAGAAAGACAAGACACTGTGTCTGGAAAAGTATTCTTTCTTTGAGATGCAGTCTCAAAAATATTCCCTTATTTCTTAAATCTGAAGGCATCCTTTGACTAGCTTAGTTATTTCATATCTATTGATGCTAGAGAAAACAAAAGAAACTTTAAAACCTGGAAACATAAACATCATTGAACCACCCTCTTTTAAAAAAAAAAAAAAAAAAAAGGAAGGGTAGGTGGGGAGATAAAAAGAAAAGAAAGAAATCACAGTGGATGTTTTCCAGTAGGGAACATGCTATACTGTGTAAAGGGGGCTAGTGTAACAAGAAGTCATCTATTCTTGATTTCTTTAGACAGCTAGAGCTTTGTGCCTTGTCTAGTTTCTACGTTTTAAGAGCTTGTTCTGTGTAGCAGAAATAATACAATAAATGGGTTTAACCACATTTGTCTCAGCTAGACAGTCTGCTTTGTCAAAGATTGCTGGTACAACATAAACAAATTATGTGTTTGTAGTGCTTTTCAATGAAAGCCTATCTAACAGAGCGGAGATTGTGTTTCGGCAGCTGTAGATTTAATCTCCTACCTGTCAGTTAGAGCAGGCATTTCCTGAGCAGATAAGGCCTGGCTGCAGAGCGGGGAGCAGCCACAGCTGGACAAAGGGCCATTGTTATTGCCCTGTAATTCTATGTAGATTTGTCTGTGCATTTCATCACACCAACTCCAGGCTTGTTGCAGAGGAGCCAGCCCTTTGCTGCAGGTTCGGCGGGCAGAAGGGATTGCTGCACAGCTTTGTGCTGTTGATTCCCATCGATTGTCATGGGCAACTGAAGAAAATATCCCAACTTTGAGAGCAGCGTCACTCTAACGTGAATGTGATTACAGGATTCAAGGCAAAGATCTATTTGCAAGCCGAAAACGTGCTTTAAATAACGCTGGAGTTCTGACAAATCGGGGGAAGCCAGAAAACGGGAAGGTTGGCATTCCTTCTTGAATATCAGGATCCTCTGCAGAAAAGGCAGCACAGCAGTGTGGATTTATGTCTGAAGCATAGCTGTTGCTGGAATTTTAACACCCAAACTTGGACAGAAAATATCTAGTGCTCATTTTAAATATGAGTTTCCTGGGTTTCTGCCTTATTTTACCTTTTTAATGATTTTGTGCTTTCAAAATGTTTTTGTAGATGAATCATAAATGCTGTAGAAAGTTGAGGAGCCAATATAACTGATTTGAGCCAGACACAGTTGGCATAGGAAGAAAGCAGGCTGTGTGTATGTTGCTGGAAGTTGAGAAACTCTCTATTGCTTACTCCAAAACCTGCAGTAAATACTGTATACCTAGTAGTGGCAATTACCTCAGTCATCCTGTGCAAACACACTGGTCTCTTGGAGACTTTTCTGACTAAAGATGGTCAGACCGTGTCAAAATCTGAGGAATCCTAGGAAGAGATGGCACAAAGTAATTTTTGCATCAGTATTCTGATTTGACTTTGATCTCAAGTTTTCTGCATTAAAATAGTTCTCCACGTAATTGCCTTTGATAACCCTTTGTGTTTTGAACTAGACACTCCATAAACATCGCATGATTTCTCGAAGTTATCTAGGTTACTCATGTGCATTAAATCCCTTTCAAAAATATACAGAAGCAAGAATATTCTCAGTAGATGTATCTTCTTTGACTTAGTCTCTTGAATATTACCCACTTAGGCTGGAGGAAAAGATAACACTTGTGCCTATAATAAACAAGAGTAAATTCACAGAGGGCTAAATACCTGAACAGATCAGCCATAGGACTGCCTGGGATTGGAAAGACGTCTCCTTTTTGCATCTGTGACTCTACCCTTGTATCCTGCCAGTATACAAGTGTTTCAGGCATAAACTGTGTACAACTGGCATGTAGCAGGCTCAAAAGCTGCCTCATTCTCATTTTTCAACAGAGCTTGTCCATCCTTAGCCATAGCTCTGCACTTTGGGTAGCTCTTTCTACAACTGTGCAGTAAGGTGTAAAGGTTGCAATGGAATGGATTTATGTCTGCTATGAATTGTCATGTCTGCAACTGGGAGAGAAATCAAGGCCTCTTTGAGTGTCCTTTGTAAAATGTGGATGTAAAACTGTATTTAAAAGCTTGAGGTGCTTATATAGTTACAAGACAGCATAGTTATAAATCTTAGAATGTCTGTGAAAATATAGCAAGCTTTAAAAGCAGGATGGTGATCAAGAAGAAATTCGTCCCCTAGGGAAGTAAATGGTGGAACTCCTGTTAGCATTAGTGACTCCCTAGATTTCAGATATAGTCTGTATCTGTTTATATAATAGAAAATCCCCAACCTGTTCTTTTGTTCTACTTTTCTTACCTCTGTAGGGCAGAGAGAATTTGAGCAGAATCATTGAGACATGATTTTTCTTCCCACTTCTGCTGGAGCTATTCTTTAAAGTGAAAGAGTATCCTTCCTTTAGCAAACATCAGTGTTCTAACATTAGACGATTTATTCTTTTTTTTATACAGCACATTGCTAGCCCTTTTACTGAGGGAATTAGTTTCATGTTAATAACTAGTGATGGCTACTATTCAAAAAAAGAACTCTGTCTTAAAAGGATGTGGGGGGATAACTCGGCTTGAAAGCTCCAATATGAAATGCAAATTTTAAAGCTTCTCTTGCTCTAAATTTTTCCATCAACAGGACATTTCAATGTACTCCCCAAATCTTGCATATTTTGATATCACCATAAAAACATAAGCTAATAAGGAATTTCTGACATAATTTATATTTAGATTTGAGCTGAAGTAATGGCGCTTCCATATATAAAATATCAACAAGTATCATTAGGCTGCAATATTTTTCTTATTTTGGCATGAATAAGACAAGGTGCAAATGAGAAACATACATCTTCACTAGTCTTTGGAAATATCTGAAATAATTGACTTGCTCAGTCTTCTGTGATGGCTTGGTGACCACTAACTGTGACAATTTGCATAATAGTCAACTCTTCACTTCTGTAGAGATAACTGTTTGTATCTGATTAAAATTAGGACTGTTTTAGTTCTCTTGACTTTTCCAGAAGTTGCAGAAATAGAGATTTGCTGTTATGCTTTAACCAAACAAATGCACACATGGGGATAACAATATGCTGAGTTTATGCAGATTTTACAACACAAATCTGAATAAAATACCCACTAATAGACCCTTAAGGAGTAATAAACACACATGAATTTTCCTTAGTTGCACTTTAAAGTGATTTTAACATACTACTAGACCTTAACAATAATATTTAATTGACAAGATTATGCATTTGTATGGATTGAAAAGGTGGTAGATCTCTAATTTCAAATGAACTATAAATTCACTTTTGCATAACATGTTTTATTTATTTCTCTATAGCAGAGACGTTCTCCATCCCTCCTAGTGAGAGTTTCTTAAAATACAGACAATTTAAAGAGATTTAATTACCATTTATCATATTCTTAACTTCATGAGATCATCTTTAGTTGAATTTTGTATTTCCAGGTAGCCGAGGAGCTAGATAAAAACAGGGAATTACAATAAGAAGCTAAGAGAAATTAAATGAGAGCTAATGTTTAAATCTATTCTGTTTCAGTGTGGCTGGTAGTATTTTTTTGTTTCTCCCTTCTTTATTTCCCAAGTAGATGGAATTTAAGTTTAGTTAATTTAAAGTTTCAAAGTAGTGAGGAAGAAATAATAAAAGATAAGGATGCTGTGTTTCACTCTATGATCACGGCTGCAATTTTCACATTAATGTTGTGGCCACTGCAGTAGACTTAAATCTCCAAATTGTGCTGAACCATTGGGCAAATGGAAAAAATGATAGGGGAAAAGAAAGAAAATAGCAGTTACAATCCATTTACAAATTCAGTAGTGGGCTACATGTTTTTCATAGTGTTTCCCATATGAAATGTTCTCACTTTGCAAGTCTATGGTATCTTTTTTACAGTTTATTTGCCAACATGTCCCCAGGGATCTCATTGGCAGATATTTTCTTTGTGGCTCATGTACTTTCACTGAGAGGAAATATTTTTCAATTAGACTGTAGATAATTAGATGGCAGATAAATTAGAACATAATATACCTCCCTATATAGATACAGCTTCAGTGATTCTCTGTTACTAACAGGAGCGGAAAGTAGTCTGAATAATTTTCAATGTGCAAGCTACATCAACATGATTTTCAGTGTCTTGGCTACTATGAGGTGCCTCCGTGATCACTTGTGGTCTGTTGGAGCCCACCTTTCTCAACTGCCATTCCTCCTCACGCCAGGTCATGGTTGTTTCCCTGGGAATATTTATGCTAGAGGGGATTTCTCAAGCACTTGGGTCCACTCTCACATATTATTTTACATTAGAGAATTTTAGTCATCGATGACACATTAGTTCAAAGCCTTGAGAGTTCATAAGTTAGCATTTCTGAGCTCAGAACAAAAGGCCCAGCCACTACTCGCACATGAAGTAGCCAGATCCTTTACAACTGGTCAGTTAACCCAGTCTTAGTCATTTTACTTCATCAGAACAGCACAAACAAACCGGTTGGACCATTCTTCTGTAACCAAAGAGACCTTTTAATTTTTTTTTCAGTACAATTCTTCTGCAGTTTTTCCAAACAGATCATTTCTGGGACCAGAAAGAGGCTCAGTGATGGCACAAGTTAATTACCATATTGGCAGAGTTGGGGAGATTTGGGCCCAAACCTGCAAACGTCTTGGTGCATAGCCAAATTTAAGCATTGAAGTGATCTTTCACATGTTTTATAGTAGTCCCTACTTCCTTTTGCAATGTGCTGTTTACTTTCTTGCAGTCACCAATGTGACCTAATCAAAATAAAATTCAAATTAACAAAGCTTCTTATATTTCTTCTCTTACAAAGAACAACAAAACCCAACACTAGTTATTGAAATTAAAAAAAAATTCCAATGCTGGTATAAAAACAGTGCCATGTGTTTAAGATTTTTTTAATGAATCGACCTAAAATGTAACCTGTTGAGCTGTAGCCATTACGTTCTGTCATAGAAATATTGAGCATTCTGAAAATGCACATTTTTACACGATGCACTGCTATTACCTGGAAAAATCTTCTATAACACTGAAGTTTTTAAATGAGAGAGTAGAAAATTTCAAGCACATTTTTGCTATGGAAATTAAAAGCTTAATGACTGCATAAAGAGGTTCAAGTTGTGTCTGGCTATAGCAATTATTCAAGAAAGTAAAAAATCCTAGGTAAAAATTAAAGTCTAGACTATGAAAAGTTTAAACCCCTCTTGTGAATGAATTAGGCTCTTAGGCTGCAACATCACAAAGACACTGCACATCCTATACTAAAGAAAAAACCAAAAAGTCATTTCAGTAAATTCAAAGACTGGCTTCTCAGCTACCATGTATTGGAGAAGTCTGGTAGATTCAATACAAATTTCAGGATTTCTACAAGTTGAGAAGAGGGTCCATAGGTTTTATTGGTGGAAGAAGTGGGCACAATGGTTTTAAATAATGACAATGGATTGTTCTAGGCAATTTGAACATATTTAGCCTATCACACTGGTTTATACTAGTGCTCATTAGAATAAAAAAAACCACACAAAACATTAAGGAAGGGATAAAATATAAAGATTATGCTTACTATCTCCCAAAAAGATGGCACTTAATTCTCCCCTTTACTGAAGTAAACAGTGTGACAACAGAGAGGCAATTTGTCAAGTTTGATTTTGAAAAGTTTGCAAAGAATTCAGCTGCCATTATAGGGAGGGATTTACTGCTCTTGAAACCTGCGATCCTCCCAGCTAAGCAGCAATGTCTGAGCTGTGTTTTTGCTTGCTCTGCTGCAATCCTTTTCTCTGAATGCCTTTCCTTCTCTGGCTGCAGTGTTAATTGTTGTGGAGGCAGCTTTGGTTTCTAAGGACAGAACCCTTCCTATTCCTTTGTCTCAATGTGCTGTGTCCCTTATTCAAAAGAAGCAGATCATTTTTGTTCAAGGCATTATTTTTGTTTGACACATCACTTTGGCTTCCATTTTCCAGGCACAACACTAACCATCAATGACTTTTTAACAAAGAGGATTGTCCAACAAACTTCTGAGATTAGCATTCACGTGACAGTAGGACAAAGTACTGCAGACTTGCCCAGTTTATCAAACGGGCCACCAGCTTTTATTATTTCAGGGAGAATCAAATTGGAAGTTGCTTCTTGAACTAATCAGGGCTGATTTGCTCTAAAGTTGCTTCCTGACTTAGATCTCAGGCAAGGAAGTACTGTAATCAGTTCCCAAGGGCTGTCAGAGTTGTGATGGGATATTAAAGGAATGGTACGCTACTTTTAAAGAGCTCCCTAATCTCGGTAGTTTCTTGTGTTTAACACAGTTAAATCTGAGCTTGTTGTATAGAAACATTTTACGAGGCAGCTTTATATAAGAGAGGATTTAACTTGAGGTTGCGGAACTGAAATTTGGAAACAATGTACTTGGGTTTCCTCCAGGGTTTGTGTAATTCAGTTAAAAAGATAGACTGGCAGAATTGTTTAAAACCAAACATTTACTACCCGTCAAAAAGAAAGAAAAAAAAATCTTCATGAAAGAGAAAATGAGTCCCCCTGAGTGTCACTGTTTGCATATTAGTCCATAGTACGGGCTCTGCCAAGTTACTCTCTGACTGACTGCTGCAGATGCTCTTTCTCAAGTATTCTGAGTGAGATCTTTAGTGCAAGTCTTCGGGGACAAACAATAGCACCTGTTCCTCACAAGATAGCAGCCCAGTTAGTCCATTCATGTATCTTTAATGAAGCTCTGGGGCAGATGGCAAAAAATGGCATCATCAACAACTTAGCACAGAGGAGACAAAGGGGGAAAGTGCCGATCCAACAATACGCTATTTTTACGAATGGGAAGAGACAGAGACGGAGTGTTTCTCAGGCATCTGCTACAGTCTTGGTCCTCAGAAAGATCTGAGGAACATCTTAGCAATTAAAATTTCTGGGCATGTAGCTGGTTTTATGAGGTGCACTAATCAACCCCTCCTCCCCATTTCTCTCCCCCTCAGTAAAAACCAATCCAAAAATACACTCGCCCCCTCACCCCCTTCCCAAACTACCTACCTCAGGAAAAAATGTCAAAAATTAAGATGACTACTTTTTTTTGGGGGGAGGAGAGTATTAATTTTACATCTTTAATAGTTCAGTGATAATTGTACATTCTATTCCTTTTTAGTCCTTACTTGTGGTTTTCAGTTGACCTGTGCTGAAAATCAACACCTATGTGAATAATAATTCTGAGTGGAACCAACATTTACATAGGAATAGTATTTAATACATGCCAGAGGGAAAAACAATAGGAGGGAATGGTTGCCATGCCATGTGGGCTTTTCTTTGGCTGTATAGCTCCCTTAAGTATCAACTCAAACTTACAAGCCCCCTTTAGCCAAAGTTACATGGATTTATATAAACTGAGGACCTGATCAAATATTCATAGTAGTATTTCAAGGAAGCATAGCAGATAGCCAGAACATGTAATGGCAATTCTCCACACTTACAGAACTGCTTTTACTTGAGAGTTTAAAAAGAATCTGTTTTGATATGGCAGATGCCGGATTGCATTGGGAAATAACCATTGTAATACTTGGTTATTATGTGTTTCAAATTATTTTTATGATACTACAGTGTGAGGTATTGCTGTGGGTATGCATGCACCATCACTGTAACCACAGTACTCACTTGGATCACTTCTTTGTCTTGTGAGATCGTGGTCACGTCTTGTACATTTGCAACCCCAATGAAATACTTTCTGTGTGTGGTGATTGAAAGGGATCTTAAGACTTGAGTCCATTTGCTTAGACTGTAGTTGAGAACTACTGAAAATGATTGTGTGTTGGATTGTGTTGAATTCCTTCCAATACAGCCTATAGTAGTTTCTCTCAGACAAAGCCTGGGGTTTTCATTTGTTGTACTTCTGTAGAGCCAGGGTAAAGGAACACCACAGAGCAAAACACCATTTTATCAGAGGTAAACTCCTGTGCTGGGCACATGGGGATCAACTCCAATCTAACCAAGTTTAACTCATATTCCAAAATGTGCAGCCGGGCTTACCTCAGCTAAAATGAGAGAAATAGCTGCTCAAAGCTTTCACGCCCCAGTGCCATAGCAGTAATTGCACAAAGACCTTTTTATTATAAGTTGATTTTCCTGAGAAATGGATTAAAAAAATACTGTAAAGTGTTTATTTTTTCCTTGACCTTTATTAACCTACATCTTAGGGCTTTCCCAAGAGAAAAGTTGTTGGTAAATTAACCCTCATAGACACACACAGTAGCATTTCTGCACTGCATCAATGGCTGTGAAAGTAATGGGGATATGACAAGAAAATTTGGCACTATTTAAACAATGTCATAGGTCAACATATGGGATTTGACCAAAAAAGTTTTTTAGGAATTAAATGAAAAAAAGTTGCTTGAAGGGTACTTTAAGATTTTAATAATATTTAATGCCATCGATTGATGGTAGGATGAGAGCGAATTTTTTTTTCCCGCCTAAAAACTCTATTTCTTCCTACATGTACCAGCTTTGATATATATAATATAATGGTTATTATATGTTTGCTTAACTACTAATCAGAAAAATCATAGTCAATCCTTTGGGTACTTCTGGGCTTAAGGACTGATGGATAAAAACTCTTTGTGATCCTAGCCACTGTCTCTGAAACATATGTAGCATAAATTAACATGTAGATTTAACAGATATGATTCTATCACATCTCCTGTTTTCTATAAGTTGAATACAAATGCTAGTATAAGGTGAAGAATTTTTTGCTTTTGCATATTTGTGCTTTTTGATACATTTATTAAGGTCAAATTAAATTTGATATAGTAGATTTTATTCTGAAATTGTCTCTGAATACAGCTCCATAATTACTAAGCTACATGATAAGGCATAAAGCTATAAAACTGCTTAGACAGACAAGCAATTTATATGTTATAGTGAGGTGTGTATGACAAAGGATGTTAGTTTAATTGGGAGCCAAGATGTTGGAGCCTTAAATCTTAAGAGCTGGAGTGTTGACTAGAAGACTATTTAATACTGTGGTGAGATTTTGCAAAAACATACCTGAGTTGTTGGTGTATATATGTATATATACATATATATATGAACAATACAAGGTTGTAAGATCTCAGAATTAAAATTACCCTAAGGATACTAAAATTTGAACATCAAAGTAGCTACTGTAGTTTTAGGTTACTTCTAAAATGCTTGTCACTCTACTTTCTGTCACCAAAGATGAGAAAACTTGTGAAAAATTAATAGAAATATGTACCACTCTTCTTTTTAAAGAACCTATGGTATATTGAAAGGTTTTGTACCTTTTTACCTTGTGCCAGGACAGGGAATATTAATTAAAAAAAGAAATTAAAAAAAAACCCAACTCACCAGGAGGAAGTAGGAAAACATGCAGTTCACTGAGACTGTTACACCTTTGACACTGAGGGAAAACAATGTTAGTGAGGGCTTTGATGTGATAATGTGAAATTGGCAGGGATTACATTAAGGCAAAGGTTCTGTGGGACTGTGTGAACACAAGAACACTATCAGTACTGGAGAAATACCTGTCAAGACAAATTTGTGCTGTTTCTGATCAGAGGCTCTCTTCTGTTTAGCAGGTTCAGGGTCACATGCCTCCGCTCATGATCCCAATTTTTCCACACGACCAGCGGACGCTGGCAGCGGCTGCTGCGGCCCAGCAGGGATTCCTCTTCCCCCCAGGAATAACTTACAAGCCAGGTAAGCTGACAGGGATGTGAAGCTATTTAACATTTTAAGACATTAGCTGTGGTTTCTTGTGTGATCTGTTCTCATATTGATGATGTTACACAACAGGCATAGCTGGTTGGAAATAATGTTGAGATTTGAAACTCCACTTGAAAACAACTTCTGTTTTGACAGAGGTGGATGGAGTATTAGTTATTAAACATTGTAAATTTTTTTACCTTTACTCCTCACAAAATCATTTGCTCTAAATATATTGGCCCACTTGCCTAGTAATTTGCATCTGGTCTGCCCTGTGTTGCTATACAAAGGCTACGCAACTTTAATTAATTCTGTTATCTTCACTGTACTTGTCTTTTGTGCCAAAATTCTTACTCTTAATTAGTGATAAAAGTCAGAGGAAGTATAATTTAATTAGCAGGCTTCAATTGGGCAACTTTTTTTGTTTGATTTTGATCTGAATAATAAAAGGTTTCAGTAGTTCAATCCCAGTCATCATTCAGACTTGTAACAGGTCACATAACCTTGCAGTGAAATATGTTTTGAGATGATTTACCCAATGTTATGATTTCTTTCTTTTTTCCTCTGAGTTTACAGGACTCCTGGGGAATTCAATTAGGGATATAATGGTTTGAAGCTACTTTCAGAGCTTCCTTGTAAACAGGGTTTTAAATGTTTAAAGACACGTTGCCAAAGGAATTCAATGTAGGAAGATAGCTAAGTAAATAAAAGTCAACCTTATTTTCATTTGTACATTCTTTGTAAGTGACCTCAGTCCAGAAGCAGGAACCTTATTTTGCTCATTAATAGTATTCCCTGTCAAGCTGCCTTTAGCATATTAACCTGATAACTAATAACTACAAAACATAAATACCAGTTTCTTCTTTTTTTTTGACATTAAATATGAAATGTACAAAGTAAAGCATTGATCCTGCTCCCACTTGATGTTAGTGGTATTTTTGCCATTGACTGCAGCAGGAGCAGGGTCAAATCCAAAGTAAAGCTTCGTAACAGATGATGTAAACAGCATCCTAATTAAAAGCCAGGTTGAACCTAAAATCTTTTCTAGCAAGTTTACTTAATATTAGATGAAGTGAGGCCAGGCAGCATTTCAGCAAACATTTCTGTTTGTCCCACTCCCTTCTGTCTCTTTAGTTCTCTTTAAACACAGAATCTTTGTCCACTTATTAACTTATTTTCAGGCTTTATAAAACCCAAAATTTCTTCTCCAATTTGATAAGTTGGCATGCTGTATGCAGGAACCAGTTAATGCAGCTTTGAAAGGCAGCTGGCTCTACATGGCACAGGATGATGGGTATTCACACACATCACCACCTCACAACAGTTGGGGACCAAAGTGAAGAATATTTTGTCTCCAAAAGCATAAGAGTTGCCAGCTGTGGAAATTGTCTACAACACTCTGGCTAATACCTTTATTCTCACAGACAAGAGAAGGCATGTGCTTTAGTTTCTTTGCTTTTGCCATTTAATCTGAGATGCTTTCTGACTATTAATGATTAAGCGGTTGGTTGTTCTTCCCTGGGAAAGGTGGTATGTCAAATCATGTTGTGTTGATTTTTGGCTCTGTAGGCTACTTGGTACAATAATAACTTGGGAAGAAGAGTACCAGCATGATTCCCTGCCCCAGAAGAGATTTCTGCACTTATTCAAAAGTGTTCCTTACTGTACCTATCCTAACTGCTTTACCTGTGATCCTGTTGACCTCATAGCAGAATGTGATACAGCTTTAGGGCATTTTTTTACTTGCTGGAATGCAAAAAGTGAAATCTATAACAAATGTTGGGCAGAAATCAAGGCCTAGATATCTCAGAATGCAGCTAAGCTGTTTGCTAGTGTGTTCCAATTATATCCAGTTAGTATATCCAGCTGACAGTAGTAAAGAACAGAAATCACTATGATCTGATTATACCCAGTGGTTTGCAAACAGTAAGAACATTTCTATTTTAAGTATATTTTTTACATTCTACAGCATGTGTGGCAAAGGTAACTGGGCAAGTTAGTAGTTTCTGTTGCAGAGACATCGTGATAAAAAAAATGCTGTAACTACACTTAGTATTGATTAATTCCTATTTTTGGCACTCTCGGCACAGTAGTTAAGGAATTAATGAAACTGGAGATTAAGCTACACTCTTTCATAGAGAGGGTTCTTCAAAGTAATTTCTGAGGAATATTTATGAACTTTACTGTTACTACCTGTACTCTTCTACTTTTGTGAGAAATTAAACTTTCACCTCTAGAACTGTCAGTTTAGAGTCACTCATACTTCTGAGGAAAGATAGGAGACGGGTTAACCCCTCAGATACTTACCATTTTCTTTTTGGGTGCTGGTTTAGTTTCTGTTTCATTTTACTCTAGTTTGATGTAGGCAAGACCGAGTTTCGACCTTGTTGGGTCTCCTGGACATTCAGAAAATACACTGAGAGGGGTTTCAGTAATGGGGGCTGTATGAACTGAGTATTTTTGAAACTGACTGTGTCATTCAGGGAATGTAAAGTATTGTCTGCACAGTCACTTAATTTGCTTTGCCCTCAAAATGGGCTAGATATAAGCCAGCTCTGGCGGGAGTGGTGTATCAATGTTAGTGGGCCAATGCAGCCAAGATGAGAAGTCTTGCTTTTTTTAAAAGCAGGGGTATAATTATGTGCACATGTCCATGCAGATATGTCTTCACATGCTAAGTGGGAACCAATTTCATGGCTGTTTAGTTCAATGCCAAATAGCAGTTACCGAGCACTGTTGCAAATCTGCACTTAACCTCTCTGCCTTGAAGTAATAAGATGGTATTCCTGTAACAAGCTACACTAGGTCATGCCCTCAATGGAATGACCAGTAGAAGAGAAGAAAATTTAGTAGGTTCTGAGGGCCTTCCAGCACATACCTTAGTTTCTTCTGAACTCCAGAGCTCAGGGAGTCAATATGAATAGAAAACCCGAGGAATTGCTGATATACAGCTATGATTTGTATTAAAACCTGACAGGGCAGAGTTTACTGCAGCATGGTAGGATAACGTGAGGTGGCTGTAACCCTTCCCCCATATTTTGGAGCTCTAGGAGGTGAAACAGGCCAAAGTTAGCAAGTGCTGATGACAAGTAATAATTACATTAGAAAAAAAATCCCCAAAGTCCCACACTTCCTTATATATCTCAAAGTCATGTAATATAATTTTCCGGCATGGTAAGTACTAATTGAGAAATCAGAGCTGCATAGACCACCTAATTAATTTTTTATACATATTTCAGTATTTATACTGTATACTGGATTAATTAAAACTTTAGGGCGCTGTGCATCTCAAATGACTGTTGTGACTATTGACCTGCAGGCGCTTGACGAGCCTTGTAGAGTACCTGGTTGTGGGGGTTGCCACTTATTCCAGTGGGAAGCTGAGAGTGGCAGCTGTTAGGAAGCTAATACTTGCCCAGAGATGCTACATAGTTAATATAATTATTTTGCATTCCGAGTACAGGAAAGCAACTGTGCTGGCTTTCTGACTGTGACCATTATACTTACTACTTGGAGCTGGTGGGTAATATAAGTACCATCATACCTCCACTCCCAGTCCAAATTTCCCTTCACTTAACCAACCACATGCATCCAGGAAAAGTTAGTAGGTTGAAGTATCCTTGAATATGATTAGTCTGTCTCCATTAGTGTCCTGGGTCAAGAGGAGAAGACAGTGAGTAGGATAAGGAGGAAGACAATTTTATCCCCCATCTTGCAATGCCTAAAGTATTACTTCCTTCAATTTTTGTGGTTAAGAGGGAATGGGGAAGTAGGATGTTGACAGAGGAAAGATATAGAGTAATGCTGGACAGAAGCCAGACCATACCGAGCAGAGCTCTAACAGTGCTACAGTTTTCTCTGAGCAGAGTAGGAGGGCTACTCTCCATGCTGGCTGCATAACAGCAGTCCATGCGACTTGGAAATGAATGATCACTTTGCTCTCAATAGGCTTCTGAAAATATTTTGTATTATGTCAGTTCTTTACCAGATATGGAAAGCATCTCTGAAAAAGATTATGGAAAGTAGAGTCCCTGAGATTGTAAATTCTATTTTAAAGGGTTTGTAGACTGATAATTTGCAGTATATTTTAAAGTATTTCTTCATATTTCATTCATAAAAATATATGAAGATGATGGTTAAAATGGCTAAGAAACAACTCCTCTCTTCCTACCTTGGTCATCTTATTTTATACACAAAAATCATTTACTTGAGATTTTGCTATGCTGGCTATACAATGAAATGTGAAAATGGAGACTGTTTTCCTAGGCTGGTGGCAAAATTAGTGAGAAATGTAGCTAATATTTTGACCTGGTGCTGCAGTTGTGTTGGGTTAGGTCAACAGTAACTCCTTTGAAATCAATGAAAATGAGATTAGGTAAAGCATGGCAAACAAAACTGTGAGGCTTATTGTCAGCTGGCTGGATATCAGAACGTTCCAATTCTATAAGACATTTGTCATCAAACGAGTTATGCTCATTGATTACAGTAGTTAATCCATATGACTAACATGATCTTAGACCTGCTGGATTTTACTGTTATGCATCATTATAATTTCCATTTGGAACAGCCTTCCAGAAGTTTTTCCTATAGCTGTAAGGTGGTTTAAATTTTACATAACACCATACTCTATTTTCAGTAGGCTGCTGTTCCTCTTAGCAGGTGAGAAAAGAAAACATACATAAAATCAACTGTGTGCTGAGTTGACCATGTATCTTTGCATGGCAGAGGAGCTGCACGAGTCTGGTTCTAATGGAAATTCCCCAGGACTGAGTTAGTTTGTCATGTCTTCCCCGTTGGGTTTTACTGATTGGAACACGGAATCTGTAACCTCAGGATTTCTTGTAGCAATCCATATGTGAGTCACTCCTAAATGTTGAGGTAAGGGCTGAAAGTAGTAGAAAGCGGCTGAATATTTTCAACTTGGGTTTGTACTGAAGTTCTTTACCTGCAGACAGACAATTGTTGGGGCAACCGATTCTGTTGTGAACTGAGGATGGCAACAAGGCAGTGTTGCAGCAAATCCTGCTCAAAACAAAGCCAAAACTGAGGTAGCATCATCGGACAGGGGAGATGCTCCAGAGTATTGCCTTAGCCAGTTACCACTATTAACATCATCTTCAATGCTGATGCCTCTTCACAAACCAAATGCGTGGCCTGTGTGTGAATGTGGCAGAAGAGGGCTTCCATATCCTTGCTGTATCCCAACAACACCCTGAGGAGAGGTTCTCTTTCTTTGGTCTGTTCATTACGCCTGGGATGGCAGGGCCCTGGAATTTGTGATCTCTTACATCTTACAACTTTGTTTCCTGTTATTTTGTGATTCCACATGGAGACTGTGCAAGTTGCAGTTTGAGATACATGCGTGAAGAGACAGTTTTTAAGTTACAATCCCCAAATGGGGAAACCATCATCAAACCAAATACTTTGTAAGCCAGATGAGGACAATCAGCTTGTGTCTTACAACTGTGTTTTAGGAAGGATGGGTAATAAAGCAACATCTTCTCCCCCTACCCTGCGTCTCACAAAAGCCAGATATCCTTTCCTCACAGCTCACAAAGCCTTCATCTGGAAAGTAAGTCCTTACATCCTATAAATAAAGGCTGCTAAGCTTCATGACTTCATTCAGGACAAAAAGAAACATTTACATTGTTTCTCTGTAGAAAAGCACAGTACAATTGCTCGCGGCTTTTATTCATTTGGAAATGTTGCTCAACCTGACAAATGAAACAGAAGTCTGGCATACTTTTCCATAGCTTGTAAACACCAATTTATATATAAACAACAGCAGCCAAATGTAAATAGACAGTCAGCACAGCAAGGAGATTGAAGAGATCAGTTTGCAAAACATGACAGATTTTCTTCTTCCAGCATTCTTCTCACTCCTGGTTATCAAAGGCCAGCACACACCAGTACCTAAAGCAGACCTGTTTGAACATGTTCTGCTGCCTTTTGTACAAATTTAAAAGAATGGATCCTCACGCAAGCATTCCAAATGTAGATACAAATTCGAACAAAATTGCTACAATGTATTGACTGATTTCTTGCCAAGACAGCTACTGAGAGGATTGTTGATCCATCCTTGCGCTGACAAAACGAGAGGGGGAAATATGTACCTTCTGTAATTAAAAATTCAAACCAGCCCATAGCCTGCATTCTCAGTCTCCTCAAGGGAGGAAAAAGAACCTTTGCTCTGCTTTTACTTTTGCTCAGTGTCAGCAAAGTACTCCAAAATCAAAAGAGTATTCAAGTTTTTTCTCCGGGTAATGGTACTGCTAAGGACTTAGCCATAATTTGGCATGTTAAAAGGAGAGGTGAAAAGGACAGTATTATGTTTTAATATCAAATAAATGGTGTAAGTATAAAGTTATTTTTCCTGTAACAAAAGAAAGAACTGTAACCAGCAGGTGAGCAACAGAACACTATGGAGTGTGATAGAGACACTATTAAATTAAGTGTGAAGCCAAAATCTGTGTGTGTGTGCGCGTGCGTGTGTGTAAAATATCTGGCTATTTCAAACCATAGGAGCATGACAGCTGTGAAAAAGGAGTGCCATGGGGAATTCTTTTAGAGTTTGATTTTTTCAAAAATATGTTTGACATGGAAAATGTTTTAGTACAAATAAAGCAACTGGTATTGAACTTAGAAAGTGTATGTGGAGGGGGAGGGAGAAAGAAAAGATTGCTGTGTGGAACAGGAATGAATAATTCATGATATTTAAAGAAAGAATGCCTCCAAAATGTTCTGCAAGGCAGTCCATGCTGATAACTCGGATGGTTATTTCCTCCCCCATTTAAAGCATCATTAATTCAACATCTTTGTGATTTTTTTAAAACCTTGTAAAATATTTCAAAAGAAACATTATTTAACTTAGATTAGGATCTTATTTATTCAGATAATTTCATATAAATATCAAAGAGATGAGTAGAACTATTTAACCATAAAGAGACAGCTTTAGTACTTTAAGAAAAGGATCTAGGATTTTTTTGTTGGCCCTTTTTTTCTTTCTTTCTTTCTTTTTTTTTAAGGAAAAAAACCCACAACATCATTGCAAACTAAAATCAACATCATGGAAGGGGGAAAATAAGAGGAGATATTTTGAACATTACTCCATAGGACACCAGTACAATGTAGTGTTAGTGAAAGCATTGTAGCAGAGCCCCATCTGCAATCAGAATCCAATTGTTACTGGACTGTGTACAAGGGCATACTGTGCTCAATGGTCTGATGAGGTATTATGGATATGATGCAAAGAGAACTTGTGGATTAGACATGTACAATTTATTAAAAAATGTGAAACAACTGAGAATTTAAACTCAGCTGAATACAATGACTCTTCAGGTGATAAAAAGAGAGAGTTCTGAGGAATCCAGTGACTGCAAAGACTTCAGTTATTTATTTGAAGGGATGATTGGAAAAAATAATAAATGTAGGTCTTGGAATGTCCTGATTATATTATTTTGGATTTCTGGTTTTTTCCCTCATTGCTACATTCTGTTTTCAGTGTGGGAAAGTTCATGTAAACCAGACTGATTATTGTAAATCTCCGAAATTTACGGAGGAGCAGCCTGTTAAAATGTAGCCTATAGACAGTACCTAACACTGGCTTTAAGTAGCTTGAGCTAAAGTGATATTCCATTAAATCATAGTTACTGTGTAATTTATCTGTCACTGTATTCATTTTTATATTACAGATCACACTGTTAAATTATTTCAGCCTTCCTTAATCCTACACATCGATTAAGTGTCCCGGTCGCACTGTGTGATGCATTCTGTCAGTGGTTTAGAAGTGGGAACACCCATAGATGCTATACAATGTAATGCTTATTATGGATACTTATTTTGGATCAATAGTATCGCTTGTTTTCTGAAGTATTTGTTGTCTCCTCAATGAAGAGGGCACACATTTTCAGTTTCCAGTGATCAGAACACAGATATTTTAATGCTTGAATCTTCATCTCACTGAACAACTATGTAATCTATCAACTTCAATAGGGTCCCAGAGCTAAGAGAAAGTTAAAATTTTATTTTAAGCTATTTTTTAAAGTGATTAGATTTTGTTTTTCTCTATGGCTACCTTAAAGGATGTATCTGAAGACAGAACATCAGAGCAAAACAACAACCAACTTCAACTTGTGTTGAGCCAACTAGGTAGCTTTCCCAGGAAAGAGCCACTACATACTGAAATCACCCTGCATTAAACAGTGTTGGAATTTCTTGAGTTATAAAAAATTTCTCCCATTTTAAGAAACATGTGGCGACAACAGTTTTTCTCTTTTGGGAACCAGTGGGGTATCTTGTCTGTGTAGCTGTGGCCTTAAGGCCCATTTTATGCCAAAGCTTACATGCCTGATTTGAACATTTGCTTTTGAAAATTAAAATCACGAGTATCACATTTATGTTTTGCCAGTTTGCCTACCAGCTATCTGCTAACAAAAAAGTTCCAGGGGAGCATGGCAAGTCTGTGCCCAGCGAAGCCTTTTGTTTTTGCAGATGTTTAGGCTTAGAGGAGTGCTGTGGAACACAGGCAATCCTAGGTCCATGTTTGCACTTGTCTGCTGCTATTCTCTGCTCATTGTCTGAACCTGCACGCATTGTTCTCCCGACAGGTGATAACTACCCTGTGCAGTTCATTCCATCAACAATGGCAGCTGCTGCTGCTTCTGGACTCAGCCCTTTACAGCTCCAGGTATGTGCCAGAACAAAAAAATGTGGGATCCAAGCCAACATTTTAGGGGAAAACTGCTAACCAGCTGTATGCTAAATAATAGTCTGAATGTTAAATAATTTTTGAGCACAGCCCAGGAGGATTAACACCTTATGTACTTACGCTACTGCACATACAGCAATGTGTGGCCAACCTTGATACTGTGAGTGAAAGACATTGTTCTGTGTGTTTTATATCATTGGAGTTAATGGTGTTTTTTAAATTATATGACCAGTTGATGGGAGATACGTTCAAAGATATTTTTGTACTTCATTTTCATTTAGCCTTTCCCCTGTAGCTGCAATGCACTACCTTTATTTGGAGCAGGAAATGTATGAAAACAAATATGTGTTATTGGGGTTTTTTCTTTTTTTCAGACAGTGTGGTGCTGACAATGCAATAAATTGCAAACTCTTTTAGCTTCTGTATTTAGGTAATCTCAACCTTGCCGTGCATTAAGCTGGTCAGATGCCAAGCATGGTCAGGAGCCTTGGCTTGGTCATTTATTTATTTTTGGCATATATAGAATGAAATGTTGTGAAAGAAAGATTTATGTGCCATATTATTAGCTAGCTTTTTGTGGCAAGAAGTTTTTAATTTCACAAGAAAAGACACAACAATGTCATAAATAATGAAGAAACAGTCAAAAGCTTTCAGAGTTAAAATGTGTGGAAAGGAAGTGACAGTGAACATGAGAGGAAAGGCCATTAAAGATGCATGTAACTATTTGCAAGTAAACCTTTGAAACCCCTGTTTGAGTTAGGTTAGAGTTGGGTTCAGATGCGAAGTAGGAATAAATTGTGCCTAGAGTAGAAAAGTGCTGCTGTGTTAATATCTGAATATCTACTTAGCTTACCCTTCTGCAATTATATTGTTTTCTAAATTAATGAAAATTAATTAAAAAGAGGATTAAAAATCCTCTTAGCTTTACCCAATGCTGATATTCTTCTTGCCAAGCTAACTTAGGATAAATGAGAATGAGACCAGAACTCACTGTTCACTGATGGTCCAGAACCGGTGCAAAAGACCCCTTGAGCTTATGCCTGACCTAACCTACAATCCAAACTTGAAAAGTGAACACCCTGACACTGCAGGGTAATATCTCTCAAAATTATTTTTGGGTCATGATACTATTATGTTAAGACTCTACTTTGGAGAGGCTTCAAACCAAAGGGTAGTTTCTTACAAGGGAAAATAGCAGGTATCCTTTGGAAATCTGTATTTGAATACTTATTGATACAAAAGTAAAGTTAGCTTTAGTTGAGAAAATACTTCAGAAATCAGCATTGTGAATAGACTGGTTTTTCTACCTTTGAAATGCAGTACAACAAAGAGTGAGCCTACACAAGACTGTAAGTCAGGGAAGGATAAATACTGTTAAACTGTAAATGAAACAGGATCACATACATTCCTGATTCTTGAATTTTGCAAGATCCATTTGTAGCTTGACCCACAGATCTGTTTGCACATCAGCCTTGATCAGAACCTACAGCAATAGAGCAATTTCATAAATTTGCAGAAATGATCGACTGAGCTGTTAAACATGACAAGCGCAATTAGAGAGAAAAGAACACAACCCACAAAGAAAGTGGTGCTAATAAATTCAGAAACGTTTGAGTGCTTGAGGGGCCAGGTTTTCTCTTCAGATATATTTGGCATAAAAGAGGTTTTTTTGCTTGATCCCCCCTTTCCATTTTATTTGACTTTTACCTTTATGGGATTTCAAAAACCTTTAATATTTCCTGTTCGCAAGAGTTTAAGTAGTAGTGTACTTAAACTTCAGTTGATATCTGCTCATCTGATTGGCAAATGGGCTGAACTAAATTTTATTTAATCTTACTATTAATATTCTCTTTGAATAAATACCTAAAGTGTTCCCTAGATGAACACTTATTTGGGTGTGTTTGTTGAAGGGACTTTGTTTTTATACCTGATGCGTCATGGAGCCTGTTAGGGGTGTAGCATTTCAGCTCATTTTTCCATCTTTGCTTCCCTTCCCCCTTCTTTCTCTGTTTTGCTTCCTTTCTTCCTTGCACCCCACCCACTTATTTATTTATGTGAATGCTGTGACCATGGTATCTGAGTATTTCCCAAGTACTTAAAATTACTGATCACAAATCTAATCTCTGTTCCTTTCAGCCAGTGGGAGAAATAGGGAATTCATTTGCAGGTTTGGTTTTGTTTCTACATGTGAACTTGTGTGTGATATCAGTGTTTGGAGAACTTGGAGCCGGAAAGCTATTTCAATTAAAAAAGCTTTGCAGTAGTGCTAATATTTCAACTTCATCAAGGCATTATTTTTATTTCCAAAATTATATTCCATATTCTCTATCAAGCTGCAGTGAAAATTCTGTCAACTTCAAGTTTATAATCTCTTCTTTTTTTTCACTTATGTTTTTTTGGGACAATCATGTTTCAGGTAGGAGCTAGCAGGAATTCTGTGTTCTCATCTTTCAGTGAGTTAGGACAACTTCTGTGGAAGCTGTGAATCTAATAGTACAGAAAACAATTTACCTGCAGGTACATTGTGTAACAATTGCAATTATTCCACAGAGGATGTTTCTCTAGAGAACAATTTTTAATTAATGATTTGCTCATCTTACTGAAACTATTTAGCACAATGATACCAAATATATTTTCCCTGAATTGTATGTCTGAGTTCACCAGTGGGTTATATGCCTCTGTGGGTTAAAACCTTTATTGAAATCATATCTAGGTATTTCTCTGGTAACTAATTTCACTTTCATGGGCCTTGCATGGAAAAAAAAATCAAAATAAATAAATAAAGTTCTTCTTTAGCAACAGACCTGTTTGACCCATCGACTCTTAAGATTTTGCATTACATTGATCAGCTAGTTGTAAAATGCCATTAATATTCAGCTGTAGCTTTCAGTATCCTGCAAGAAAATAGTGATTACCACACATTTATGCCAGTCTGTGTTCCTGAAGTGTTGGCTTGCTCTAGTTTGCGTGGACATCAGATAGTTTCTTTTTATCTGTATACTGATCTCATGAGGATGGTGTTGATGATGTTGTTGACCAAAAGATTTAGAACTGTGTTCCACACTCCCTGCTGGCAGGTCAGCCATATCACACCAGTTTCCTCAATACCTTGGCTAAAAGACCAAGCCTTGTTAGGACTCTCAGCATGAAGGGAGGGTCTTGCTGATAAGGGAATGGTTCTCTAGGTATTGGTCTAAGAAGAAGGACCAGACTATATATGTTCACCCCTCCAGCTTCAAACAACTGAGTGAATCCTGTCAAATCAACCTTGTGCTAAATAGTTTACAGATATAGTCCCAAATGCACCTGTAGCAGGTATGCATAGTGTGAACCAGTTCTGATGCATGTGTGTAATAAAAGCATGTTGCTTTAATTAGTCCGTGTGAGCAGTAAAACTTGTCAACCGTTTTCTCTTTGTTCCTCTTTTTTTTTTTTTTTTCTATCTGTCTGTGGAGTTTCTTCCCTTTCCCGTATCCCTGACTTTTTTTTTCCTAGCTATCAAATGATTGCACTGATATTAACTGATTATAGATATGTGTGCCCAGTTATCTTGCTAAATGAAAGAACTTCATCATGAAATGAGTTTTCCCAGCTCTCATGGTGCTGTTAGCAGAAATCTAGTTACTGGGAAATTTTGGTTGTGGCAGGGATACCACCTTATTTGTCCTTACTTTCAAACGTGAAATGTTACTATATACTCTTTATTATCTTAAAAAAAAAATCGCCTTCTTTCTTAGATATTTCTACAAAGCAGTGTACGTGGTAAATAAGGAAATGTTGCAACTCTCTCAACCACGACTGATAAATTGTTGATAGAAATGGAAACACTACAATGATGCTAGCTGGAGTTATTCCTAAACAAAGTGAGCTCTAGGAAAAAAAGCAAAACAAAAAAAGCTTTCGTTCATAACTCTTTCCCCAAACTATTTGTTTAATTCGTCCTTCAAAATTTATCACTTATAACACTAATGAACCTTGGCGAGTCTTAACTATAGTTGCAGCTGTGTTCTTGAAGACTGAAGTTTTCATAATCCGTAAAAAAAAAAATTAAATTTTAAGTAAACGCGTATTTTTCCATTTTTTTTCTCTCCTCCCATCTCATTTTATTCCTCCATACTCCTTGCTAATTGCAGACAACGTAAATGACCTTTCTTTATACCGCTGGGTGCGGATCAAGCGCGCTGCTGAAGCATTGCATAGCTTGCCTCAGGGGCACAATATTAGTAGAGGGAAGGCCAAAGAATGCTATTTTTAGTTGAACAGTTCAGCAGATGGAGGCATGAATACTCATATATCTGAAGGTTGAGGGGTTTGAACCATTAATTTTGATAATGTATTTAACCCTGGGAACAATCAGAAACTGTAACTCTAAGGTTACAATGCTTTTGACCTTTAGAGAACAGAGGGCATGCAGTACAGTAAACAATATATTACATTTCTACTTATTCCAATTCTCTCACACATATAAATTTCAGGACATAGTTGACATTTGCTTTCCTCAGCTATTTTAGTGCTGGTCCTTAAAGTAAGTCAAGAAGAATGTGCAGGAAAGAGGCCAATGTAATGCGACAGTCATGTAAATATGGCCTTTAAATAGCTAAGATGTTAAATGTGGCCTTTTATGAAGAAATATTATTCTCAGGAACGAGAATCTTCGTGACTTATTATTTCAATGAAAAAGTTGTTTTAGTGGACCGCTGCTCTTACGGAGTTTTCTCTATATGTTGTAACCTTAAAGCAATTTGTTAGTGGGCTAATGTGATCTGATAGTGATAGCTCACACTGGAGGTGATTTGGTCCCACTCTGGTACCACATCATGCAAAGTGATGTACCTGCCTTATGTCTTATTAAATGATGCATGCTCCTCTTCAACAAATATAGCAGTTAAATATCACGCAGCTTAAGTATTTCTAATTAAAATATCTCCATGTGTCAGCATATTGGTAATGTATTATTTTAATCCATTTATTTTGTTTATGAAACAGTGACATATGTTTAGATTGTGAAATATATGAGCCTTAAAAATCACTTTATTGAAGAAAATTAATTTCTACAATGCTGTCTCAGTAATGTGTTCACTCACCCAGTCAGTCACTGGCAGGGCTGCCAGTCTTAATGTTGGTTAGACACAGTTTAACAGTTTTATCTGACATAACACTCTCGGATGTAGGCAATAATAATTTTTTTCAAATGCAAAAACCACGGGGTTTTCCTTTTTTCTTTTTTTTTTCCTTTTTTTTTTTAGCACAGCGAAGAGTGGGGATAGGGAAAACGTGAAAGAGATTTGGTGAGACCAATCAAAATTAAAACCAGCTAGTTACCTTTTCAAAGTTAGACACTGTAATTTGTTTGTCAGCGGGTAGATGTTTGGGTCAGCACTGTGAGTGAGTGACTGTCAGCAGGAATTCCTACAAGACAAGTAATTTCCCTCAATGTATTACTGACAGATTGCTCACTTCTTCAAATCACTAGAGAAAACAAACTTAATATTGTTAGAGGCAGAGTTTCTGTCTTCATTAGCCTTATAGAATGATTTTATCTAGCATTCAAAGACTACTGAGCTCTAGGTGGGCATATTTTAACAGAATGTTCCTTATTATGTTACAGTGAATAGTGGCCTAAATTAAGGGAATGGTGTGTGCAAATTTCAGTATATGGAAGTAGTAAATTAAATATTTTGGTCCTTTTCTTATGTAGAAATTTAGGTTGTAGGAGAGGAAGGGAAGAGGTTGAAAGAAGATTTTATTAGGGCTCTGAGAGACCATGCAAGCCCTTTAATGAAAATAAAATTAAAAAGATGCCAACCTCGCAATACTTAGGAAAAATTTAATTAAAATCAATGAAATAGTTATACTTGTGCCTTTCGCTACTTGAATGTTTATGTCTCTATATGTAATATCAGTGTTATCAAGTTGAATTATATCTGTAGCAGTATCAATGAAAATGATGTCATTGAGTCAATATTTTACTACATGACCTTCTTTCTTTGCAGAATTTCTTAATACTCCATCTTCTCCTACTCCTCCTCAACCTCATCCCTGAATTATCTGCCAAAGTTATTTTTATCAGGAAAAGACAGCCCATCAAAACTGAGATTTTTGAAGTAAGATGGCAATTCTGATGAACTTTTGGCCTGAAGGCCATTACTCTCCCAGTAATAGTATCCCTGGTCAAATGAGAGGGAGTCTCCCGTTTACTTTAAGTTAGTAAAGAAGGGCAGACAAACAAAACCATCAGCTAGAGTAATCAGTGTGGTACAGCAGCATTGCAGCCACAAGACCCTTTTCTCACCCATTTAATGCCCTGCGTCTCCAATGTCTGCTTTAGACAGCATGTCTTTGTTACTCTCATTCTTGCTTAATGGAACAGTGTCATATTATTTAATTACAAATTTATAGGAATGATTAAGAAAAAGACTCTTTCTATAATCCACAGCAGTTTCAGTTCTTGTCTTGGATGTGGGAAGCCTAGGTCTGGTCCTGGGCTTGTGTTTCCTCCTGTTTCAGGAAGGATGCTAGCACACAGACTGTCACCCAGTCTGGCACAGCTCCCTGTTTCTGTTCCCTTCAGATGGCTCGCCCCTTCTCTGCCTTGTGAAGTGCTCCTGTCCTGCGCCTGCCCTCCTCTCCCAAGAGGCAAGACTTTTCAATCTGGCAGTTTGGGATCAGGGTCCTGGCACGATTCCCATTTTTTACACCTTTAGATCTTACCAAGCAGAACAGCTGCCTTCCAGGCCCATATGCTCTGTTCCAGAGAGCATTTACCATTGAGATCATAAATGGCACAGACATAAACTCACTTATCAAGAAACTTGTATGTTTAAAAGGATGTCATCCGTATAGCCTGGATTGCAGGAGGTTTCCTGTGTCTCTTCAGTCTGTATCAAGGCAGAAGCTCGAGCCCAAGTGACTGAAGGAGGCTGAGCCCCCAGCGTCAACAAGACGTTCTCGCTGCTTTAACCACTGGCTGCCCCTCACTGAAAGCCCTGGCTCTGTTTTAAAATAATTGTGCTTTGCAAAGCTCCCTCTCTGGGGTATATATTCACTCAGAAGCCAGTAAGAAGCAAATAAGCTACTGCTGCATTTACTGACAGAACACCAGAGGCACCAGTAATACAGAGTGCCATCAGCGGACGAGCACAGTTTTTAAAGCTCTTTTAAAACTGTGGCATCCCTTTGGGGAATAGGCTGGCTGTGAGGCATACTCTGAGCTGGCAGTTGGATTCCTTCAAGCTTTCTAGAAATATATATGGTGTATGCCTTACAGGAATTAGCTGCAAGTGAATATGTTTCTGGGATTTTATTATACTTCTGATAGCCATAGAGCAAGCTGCTAATTTGGCTACAAATTACAAACATGAAGAATTTTTTCCTGTGAAGGTGTTAACATATTTGAATGTTTAGGAATTTAGCAGCAATCAGATTAAAGACAAAAATGCCTTTTAGGTCAGGTCTATACACAAAGGAAAATAATAGACTTCTGTCTCATCACTCTTTTCCAACTAATTGCTACAGAAAAAGAACACTTAATAACTCAACTTTCACCTGAATAAAAAGGTCTATAATCAGGATGGTTAGATGAGAGCTTCTAGGTGTAGATATAGAGTCACACATGCTCAAAGGTAGCAGAAGGATTCCTTTAAAGGTGCAGGTGGATATCATCACCTGTCATATTTCAGAGGGTCCCTGATTGTAAGAGTATTTCCTCCCACTGACCCAGTTCAGAAAGAAAGGGAAATTCATAGAAGATGAGAGAGAACTCATTGAATCAGTGTGTAGATATTGCTATCACTGTGCAGAGTCGTCTTAGATGATGAAACAGGAATGGTATTGCCTCCAATACCTTGCTTGTCTAAGGTGTGTTGTATTTGGTCTGTAATGTTTTCAGAATCCAAATAATTGAGAAACTCAGAAAGTGTCCTATCTCGTGGTTAAGTATTGGAAAGGTCTGACTGACCTTAAGACTCAGCATGAAAGCTGCTTATGGCTGTGGGGCACAACAGAAGACTTGCATATTGGTCCTGAGAAAAAAGAGAATGGAGGGAGGAGGATCTTAAGGAACACAGGAAGAGAAACACATCATGCTTAAATGTTGGTATTAAGGGTTTATTCAAGACTTAAAGGAATCATTCACAAAATCTGGTGACGTCAGCACAATCGAGGGCATATTATGGGGTTATGCGTGAATTACAGCAAATAGCTAAGCATGAGAACAAATGAAGAAGTATTTCAGGTGCAGGAATAGCGAGGTAAAGTCCTTTCAGAAAAATTGCATCAACTGTCCTACATACTAGAAAGATAACAAGTCACCAGATTTAACTAACTAATCTACAGCTTTATTACGTAACACATCTGTGAACTCCTGCTGAAATATCATCCCACCCACTGCACTTCAGAAAGCATGGCAGGCTAATGCAAATTCATATTTACTTGCGTAAAATACATCAGCTTACAATGAATTTGTAATAGTAAATTCCCAGTTACCTGGTTTTTAGGTGCAAATATAAAAATCTTTTAGATTTAATTTTTATAAGTCCATTTAAATAAATTTTGCATAATTTTGTGTGCACTTCCTTTAAGGAAATTATTTAATTTTCCTTGAAGGTGCATGAAAGGTCTAAATATACTGTAAAAGATCAGTGTGAAAGATCTGCTAAGCAGCCTGTAAAGCACAATTATTTCTAATGCTTTAAAATACCTGTTAAAGTGGGCTTTTTTTCTGCTTCACAAAGAAAACATTTCAGTGTTTTCTGCATTTAAATATACATTTTAAATATGTTGACTTATCAGGTAACACAGCAGGCTGAACAGGGACAAACCATTTTTAATGGTATGTTAATTGAATGGGATGCTAGAGATACACCTGAGCGACTTTTTTCCCAGATGTGCCCCAGCTGACTGATAAAGCTTCTCCTGATCAGTAGAGCCAGTATATATTTATTATATCCCTGTCTTTTGTCCATTTTTGTTTGTGAAAAAAATAGAATGGCTGCGAGCTAGCACATGAACTGCCTGTGTTTCTTACAGAAGTAGGAAAACATTACAGCTTCGAACCCCAAGCAGCACTTTCAAGAATTCAGCTCTTAGAGCTGCCTCGGCGTCTTCTCACAAGGTGGTGTTTCAGACATGGGAATTGAGAGAGGTAGTTTAAGTGGGACTATTCCTTTTCCCTGACTTGCACCCATTTATTATTGGGATGGTGTCTCATTATTCTGTCATGGAAGACCGTAGAAATTTAATTGCGGTGCTTTTCCCTCTCGGTATGATTAGCAGTGGTAGGTGAGCATTCGGTTTTCTTGTTCTGTGTTTGTACAGTTCTGGACAGGAAAATACTGCAATCGTTAGATTTGGCAATTTCTCCATCTGGGTGGTCAGACTGTGAATAAACCAAACAACCTATGCCAGATTTAAAGAAATATTTCTAGAGATTTATTGCCATTTATTTTTTCTGTGTCCTGATTTCTTTTTCTTATGCCTCTGGTTCTCTGTCTGCTGTCAGGTTGAGAACCCCAGAAGGGCTACAGTGGAAGCAGCAATTGCACAACCATCTTCTGTCCTGAATTGATTTCATCCCCTGTAGGATCAGGAGAATGGTTATGTTTTTAGACCCCTTCAACTAAGTTAATCTACATTACTGGCAATCGTGCCAGTGACATGGACATGTGCTTACTAGGAAACTCATTCAACAACTCATTTTACACAGCTCCACAAGCAGTTACTCATAATTGCTTGTAATCCCGCTGACATGAGCCTGAATGAAACTCCTGACTTCCCTCACAAAGCCCATCTATGTGTTAACACTTTTTAAAAATAAATACATGAAATTCTGAAATGCAGAATTTGATAAGCTTTGATAGCTATCATCTGTTCAGCAACCTTACTGTAATTAATTGCTTTTCAATCATATAATTTTATTTCCCTTATCACAAGTGTTCTCTTTAAGCAGCTCCTCCTTTTTACACCAGCTTCGTCCAGAACACATTTCTACACATGAAGTGTGTGAAAGTGTCTGAATTCATGAGTTAACTGCTCTTCATATAGGCCTCTTGCATTCACTGTTAAAGATACTTTGTAGCAGCAGTAAGGAATAAAAACCTGATTTTTGGGAGAGCTTCTAAAAGAATATCAGAAAACATTTTAAATTCTTTTTATGAATAATTTGATTTATAGCGTCACTAGAGAAGGTAATATTATGATAGCATAAAGTGAATGCAAAAATTGTACTCCTATGCAACCATCTAGTTATATTTTAATATTTTCCTGATAGATCTGGATATATATATATTTTTAATAGGTGCTTATTTGTTTTCCTTGGATACAGGAGGAGGAGTTTAAAATACTAGAGCCTTTATTTGCAGGTATCTTTGCAGCTGTGCTTCCTGGTCCTTGCTTGCTTTCCTAGGTGAGCTTGGTACTCTGTTAACTTTAGTGCTATCCACAATTTTGATGAGGTAGAATTTATGCTATAAAGAAGCCAAAAGCAAATTTTAATAGAGGCAAACAGGAAAATCACATAAAGATTTATCTTCAACATTTCACATTTTTTGTCAAATAACATTATACACTGGAAACTCCAAATTACTTTTTCAAGCAAATGCTGTGGCTGTGGATTGCTTTCTACCAAAGATATTTAGGCTTAAATGAGATTATATTTCATTTACCAGTTTAATTCTATATCAAATACATAGTAGTTTTGAGCAGTGTGTAACAGTTCTTTTGTAAAATCATAAAAAGTTAAATTTTTGCCAGTTTCCAAGCTGCATAGTACAACCTATAATCTCTGAGACTCACAAAGATAAGTCGATTGGGTCCTTTCCTGTGCATGGTAAATATCAGGAGATTTGTGATTACAGAGTAGCATATCAGCAAACTGCCAGTGTTAAATGATGTAATGCAAATCTTTATGCTTGGGAGAAAGATTTTATTAACGTTTGTCCTGGTGAGACTGCACCTGGAATATTGTGTCCAGTTCTGGGCCCCTCAGTTCAAGGACGTAGAACTCCTTGAAAGAGTCCAGCACAGGGCCACCAAGATGATTAAGGGAGTGGAACACCTTCCTTATGAGGACAGGCTGAGGGAGCTGTGCCTCTCTAGCTTGGAGAAGAGGAGACTGAGGGATGACCTTATTAATGTCTATAAATATGTAAAGGGCGAGAGTCAGGAGGAAGGAGCCAGGCTCGTCTCAGTGATGGCCAGTGATAGGACAAGGGGCAACGGGTGCAAGCTGGAGCATAGGAAGTTCCATGTGAATATAAGAGGAACTTTTTCACTGTGAGGGTGATGAAGCACTAGAACAGACTGCCCAGAGAGGTTGTAGAGTCTCCTTCTCTGGAGACATTCAAAGCCCACCTGGATGTGTTCCTGGGAGATTTAGTCTAGGTGATCCTGCTCTGGCAGGGGGTTGGACTAGATGATCTTTCGAGGTCTCTTCCAACTCCTAATGTTCTGTGATTTCTGCTATCCTTACACAGAGGAAATGGCTATAGACATTTGATGGTGTTTTTATATATTGTTGTATTCTGTTTTTTCTTTATATGTACAGTACTCTATTAAAATATGAGAGTTAATAAATGCTCACACTTTAATAGGAATACTTTATGACTGTATTTGGATATACCTAGTTCAGACACTGTAGCAATGCAGTATATCCACTTGATAAGCAGCACAAAGAAAACGGTGACTTGTTCAGCTTCACAGAGGGTGTGTTTAAATGGAAGGGCTGAGGGATGCTTCCTAGTTCCTGGGTACAGATGCTCACCCTGTGTGGAGGTGGGACATAGAAGTACTTAGTCCCTCTTGCCTTCTGTGCCTCTGTTTCCTGGCACACAGAGATGAGCCACATACCCTGGCTGGCCAGAGAAAAGACTGAGACAGGAGGTTGCACTGTGAGAACTGTCTTGTGAGAACTATCCTGTTCTGCGATTGCAGAGAAAGACTCCTGGTTAAACTACCTCTCATTAGGTCCACTCTTGAGAATAAATACAGCAAGAAAGATGCACTCTCAGTTTTGGCTTTGATCTTGCTTTCATAAAGAATTTGCATGGTAGCATACAACTATTCCACTATTGTTGCTAGAAAAAATGCAAGAGGATAGACACATAAAGTGGAAGAGATGAGAACAGTTAGTGTGCCATTATTCCTTGTCAGGACTTAATCCAGTTCAACTAAAATGCTGCCTGCTTTTGTCAAGTTTCAAGGTAAAATGTTAATGTTTACATATTGTTGTCTTTTAGACAAAAGATGCTTATTGTTTTAGGCTTCCTGGATTACTTAATATCTGTAGGAAATTACAAATATTTAACAGATGCCTAAGTGTACCTAATTTTTAAATATTTTGTATAAAGAGCAGTTTTTATAACTGCCACACGTGATTTGTGCTACATACTGTGTTTTTTCTTTTGTCCTTCTCTTACACTAAAATGAATTAAACCAGGGTAAAATTAGCAAAATGAGAAGCTGAGGTGTTATAGCCTCTTACTCCTTTAGGAGAAAAAGCGCTGAGCATATATCATGTAAAAGGGTGGGGGGGTTTATTATCATTGCCCTTCCTGCTATTTGTCTAGTTTTTTTAATCTGAAGAGCTCCATTTGAGACAGCAAATGATCAAACTCCAGTTTCAGGGTTCCAAGCACTTTGTGTTAATTTTTGTGTCTGCAGAGAGGGTTTTTTTGGTGGTATGTACACTGAGCTATGCAACTGCAGTATTTCATTCAATTCCCTACTTCGTGTGGCAGTCCGAGTGTATTCAGCAGGTTGTACGCCAGCAGATGAAACAGATGTTTAGACCATACTGGAATGGAGCGGCATGCTGCATCAGGACCTGGATATTCCTCTTGACATCTGGATGCTGCTGGGCTGGGAAGCCTGCCTTAGGCCAGGAGGCTGTAGGAGCCTTGTGGCAGTAAACATAGGGTCCTTGCTGCTCTTTAAGCGATTAGTGCACTGAAGCAGCAATAATGCTGAATTATCGCTTGGTTGCGTTCTTCTAAGGAATCTTGGGACAAAGAGATAGTCAAGGAGGAGTATTTACAGTAAAGTCATGTTCAGAAAGACAAGACTAATTACGATGTATTAAAAAGCTTTCTTTCAACTAATTTAATAGTAAAATTGTTATGAGTACTTTAGGAAACTTCTTACAAAGCAGTAAACAAATAGCTTGCAGAAAAACCTCCCTTTCTCATTTAAAATCATTAAGATGAAAAAAGACAATTTCAGCTACTTTCCAATTTCATGGTCTGGTCAAATTGTATGGTACAGACAACAAAATGTGACTGAAGACATGGAATTGAAGGTATACTAATGTTTATGCCTACTAGCAAAAAAATGTGAACTTCTAATAGCTGCAGGGAAGAATATTAGGCATGGAAGCTGTCTGACTTATGCATTGATTCTTTATAGTTTCACTTTATCAAGTTGAAAATTGTGCTGTATGTGCTGCTACAGCCTAAATTGTCTGCAGCAGCACTTTCTTTTCTGATGTGTGTTATTTAAACACAATAGACATGGTATATTGCATGGAAATAGGTGTTTAATGTTTTGGATTACTAGCTGTCGGACAAATAGCATTTAGCATGGATAGTCCCACTCCTTCCCCCCAAATTTCCATTGTAAAGACCAATGTGTTTAGATGAGGGTCCTCCAAAACAGATTACAGCTTTTTGGAAAGCATGAGGTAATATTTTGAAGACGACCTGTTTGTTGCTCTCATTTAACCTCCAGTATTCTAAAGGGGTTATATTTAATTAACACTGGCTAAAGGCCTGACCTGAGCAGCAACCAAAAGTGATTGAACTGCATTTTCAGATCCAAGCTGTAATCTGTTGGGAGAGAAATAATAATAATAATAAAAAAAAAATTAGAAAGCACCATTTACTGAAATTCTTTCTAACTAAGCTGTATTTCAATGGGCCATTTAATGCTCAGATGGACAAAGGTATTACTTCAGTCACTGAATTGTATCAAACCCTTTCTCAGAGGCCCAGTTAAAAAACTCTACAGGAAAAGTGGCTTAGCATCATATTCTCGGCAGACCAACACTCAGCCTGTTTGGAAAAGAAAAAAAAAATAGGAAAAAAAGAGTGAAATGAGGTGAGACACAACCTCCAAGTCAGTGAGGATTTTTTGCTTCTCCCTCCAGTCAGTGCCTTCACAAGGGAATTGCTCTTCAGAAAGCAAGAGCTACATATTTGCTACAGAAGGCTTTAATTTTTTTTCTTTCTTTTTTTTTTTTTTTTTTTTTTTTTTTTTTTTTTTTTTTTTCTTTTTAGTAGCTGTTACTCTGTTCCCCCCATCAGCTTTCGGCCTGCCCTTTGTTCTTTTCTGACAAGGCAAAAATATAGTTTTCTCTCTGGGGGATTTAGGGCCAGTACCTACACTTTTACAGGGTTAGATTTTTGACTCGGTCATGTTGGAAGAAATACAAAGTCTCATTTAAATATCGCAGACTGACATTTGTGAGCTGAGTTTTTATTTTGTTTCAATCAAGTCAATGTTAGATATATCCTGTGGTGTTATAATATATCTAATATAGCATCTGTACTTTAGTTGTATGAAAATTGTAGGATACATTTTTGAATTAATATTTTTTGCAGAGATTAAACTTTTCATTTACAATTTTGATGTTGTCTTATTTAAAAATTCCCAGCAGCCTCACAGGGTGATGGAGTGTTAGAAACTTGTAAAGGTGCTGTAAAGCTAATAAACCAACAGTTTTACTTCCTAAGGGGAAACAAATACAATATTACAGAGGCAACTGCCAGGTGCCAAATTACATACATTGTCTTAACTACTTGCAGTGATTGATAATTTATTTGAGCTCTAAGCATTCTTTCTTGGCTTTTCCCACAGCTTTACAGAAAACAGGCTGTGAACAGGCAGTTGCTGAGAGATTGTATTTAATTGTCATAATTCAATGAAATCAAAGCCATTTGATTTCTAAGGGGCATGATCTCAGGAACAATGCCTAAATGAGAGTTGCCTACATTCAGGCAGCAGAGTGAGCTGTTTTGATGGCCATTTCTATTTCCTTACGTCAAAGCAGGATGAGGTCAAGAGAATGAGAAATACAGTTTGCAAGTGACTCAGAAATGATCCTAAGAGCACCTTAATGCACATGAGCCTGAAGGCAAGTTAGTTCTTCATTGCATGGGTGCGTGTATTTTAGTTCTCTGGTGTTTCTCCAAAGTTACACGACTGTAACTAAGAGAGTCTTCAGGACTGGATGTCTGTGCTGTCAGGCCATGATGATAAACATGTGGGGTAGGGAAAAGGGAGCAAGTAAGGCTCTGATGTGGATCTTCCCGCAGATATCTTCTCATTGAACTTGCTCCTTCCCTTTCCTTGCCCACCATCCCCCCAAATAACAGCATGAACCTTGAGGCCAGAATGCATTCTCAAGAAATCCTTTATTTAAAAATAAGCAATATTATTAACCTTTAAAGAAAAATTAGTCAAATGAAAATTTCATCTACAGTTTATATTTCCCATTACATTAAAAATTTTAGCAGACATTTTATAGCTGGCAGTACTTATTCATGCTCTCTCAATAAAAGCCCATACTAGGATGGGCAAACAAAATAGTGCAGGAACCACAGCATGCAATAATCAATCAAGGACAAAAAGGTCTATCATTTTTTCAGAATACATGCCAATGTGGTCACTTAGTCCATTCATATTTTGAGCAGGGCCTACTATGTGTACTGTGGGTGTGAAAATCTGCTTCTCCAAAAGATGAGGGAAGAAATTAAAATCTATGAAGAATAGATACGGTTTTGCTATTTTCCCTAGCAGAAGTCTGGGCCTTTGTTACTGACTTATTTACCAGATCCTCTTAACATCTGTCCAGCAGACTGTGGACTTTATTAGCAGACAAGAGACCCACCAGATTTAGAGCCTGCTGGGTACGTCTTCATCTTCACAGCTGTGGATTAACTCAGACTTTCCAGAAGAGGACAACCATATGGGATAATTGGTGTCATTGGGTAGCTAAAAAAAATATGAAGAAACAAATGTCGTCCAAACACAATTCACTGTTTTTACAGCCACAATTACTAGTCTGTTTAAGAAATAAGAAAGGCAGCATTACACTAAAAAAAGAAAATCTATTCATATCTGTGTGGGAACCTAATCAGGCTCTTGTTTCCAATGACGATGGCTCCACAGTCACACCAGGTCTGCGACAAGAATGCTCCTTTTGTGTGCCGATAATGTGGAAGCGATAAAATTTCCTATAAGAGACATATGTGTTTACATCATGAGATGTGTTATTTGACAAAACGCTTTGTTCTCTGCATATTTTCCACGCAGAGTTTCATGCTGGGTTGTTTTGCTGCAAAGCTTTGATTAGCTAGAATTAGTTGCTCAAGTAAAATAGACACTTTTGTTTTATGAGTCCTCTTGCTGAGCTGTAAATTATAGTAAAACATATAAGGACTGACAGAAAGAAGTGCTGATTTGAACCTCTGACCCATGATTGGCATAAAAACATAAGATAACTCTTTCAAAGGACTACAGAGAGCCATAAATATTCCATGGTCCACTTAAAGTTAGGGCCTTGTAACAAAATAGAGCTGTTATTTTGCAGTACTACAATACAAACTGCAGTATCTAAAATGTGTAGTGATTCTTTTATTTTCTCTATGAGTTGGCCAGTATCCGCAGCAGGGCAGTAGAGGCGATGAGAGTGATTTTTCTTTTTCTGAACCAGGACAGTGAATTTGTGGTCAGGAAAAGGACTTGCACCCAGCAGAAACTCAGTGGTGAAATTAGGTATCTGCACTTTGCTTTTTGAGAGAGAAGCAAAACAAGCATGTGTATCTCTGAAGGAGGCAGTAATTGAGTGGAATTTAAGGCCACATAAAAATCTCCCTTGACAATATATAGAATAGCAACTGGCGGACACTGAAATCATTTGTGTTAGCAGTTAAAAAAACCCAAAACCAAATGAAGTGAATGAATATGAATAACTGGTAAAACCTTTCTTTTAGCTGAGAGACTTTTTTTCAGTAGATGCATACCTGAACATCTAGGGAAAACTGAAGTCGTCTAACTCCTTCTGTGACTGCAAAACACATTATTTGTATTTTCACAATACAAATACAAACAGCTGGTTTGTTTACACATATTGGGCTGTAATAAATCTGAGAGTACATTAGCCAACAAGTGCATAAATAATCACTGCAACAATCTTTGTTATTTTGACATTAGTTATGATAATTCATTAGCTGGCTGTTTGTATTATGACTTTCTGCAAAGGTATTTGATGCATTATTTTAAGAAGTAGAGGCTATTCACACTCTGTAACAATGAGCAGACTCTGTGACAGGGTGATATGTGGGTGTTTAAAATCAGAATGCTATGTCCACTGTGGATACCTTAGGTATGTATCAACAGGAAAAAGAAAGACATGATGCTGTTAAAAGGAAACCATGTGCATATGTTATGGCACTTGGATCCTGTAGAGAAAAAGGAGTCTTTGTGGTATATTGTTACTTATTATTTATCATATTTCTAAATTAAACACTTTTCCCTAATTGCTACTCCAACTTCCAGTAGCTGTACTTCATTGATGGTATTTCAGATATATACCCATGCAAAGGCAAATAGCTCTCAGCTATTTAGTATAAACGTGTAGGTTAAGTTGATGTTGCATACTTGTTGGTTCTTAAATAGTAAGCTACTATTGTCCATGTGGTGGCACATGTGAAAATGAGCCCACAGTACTAGCAGATCTGTAAAACTCACTGTATTTGGGTTTTTAATACCTTTCTTAGAACAGAGAAAATGGTACCAAGACATCCAAATTTTCTGAAAACAAATGCATAAAATACACTGTTTTAACAGATAGCACCTGCAAAAAAATATTGTTAAAAGAAACATATACTTTTAATATATTCTATCTATAAATTTGAAGGAATCTTGTTTTCATCCAAAAAAGCTTTGCTTTATCTAGCTTATAGATTTTTAATTCAAATAAAGGTTGCTTTCATGTGTATGTACATTTCTTTAAACAATTTTATACACACCTTTCCTTCTCTTTCTCCTGCTCCTTCTTTTTCTTTTGTGAGTAGAGTGCTCCCAGGACACAGATGCTGAGCTGTGGAAGGTGTTTTTCTGGTGATGGCATCTGGCTTCTTGGCAGACTCCACAGGCAGTAGCTGCCTTCAAGTTGCCCCTGGGTTTGTCACATGGTTAAGCTGCTGATGAGTTACTTAGGCTGTCCTGTGTTTCTGGAGGTCTTTTTCTGTTAACCTACCTCTCTCTAAGGATCTGCAAAAAAAAAAAAATCCTAAAAAGACAATCATATGCTTTTATATATATATATATATATATAAAATACACACACATACACAAGCCAGTAACCCCATTTTTTACCTTGGTGCTATAGTAGTGTTAAGTTGTGGAAAGTATTTGGTGTAAAAGATATCCCAATACCCAAAAAAATTACTTTCTATAGAAAAATAGGAAGGAAAAATGTACAACTAATGTTTCTTCTTTTAAAGGAACAGTTCTTGCACCTATGGTGAGATGTGTGTGAAATTTTTATTAGATATTTGTGCTTCTGCACTACTTTTTGAAACAGTTGCCTTGCCTGCACTCCTGAAGGCTTTACCAGTGATATCAGGCTCAGGTTATTTCCATACTTATCTATGACACCCGAAACATGGGTTTGAGCACTGATCCATTCTTCCTCCAAACAGAAGGAAAACTTTTTCAGAGACTCTATTTTCTTTGATCTGTTTGACTTGGAACTTATTTTAAGCACCTGTACACCAATAATAAAAAATAAGCATTTCCACTGAAGGTGGAATTTTTTTGTTTGGGTAGCTTCTTTTCAGAAATATGTGCTGGAAATAGTAAAGGAATAGCTGGTTTTGGTGAGCTTGTGAAAACCCGTTGTGATCAGAGAGTAGTACTGTTATTGTATGTTATATACTCAGAAAGAAAATTCTGGAATTATAGCTTTGCAACACTACAGACTAAATATACTATGGAAAAAAATAACTGCATTACCTCTTGTAGTGCAGGATTTCAACAGCACTTGCAGTCACTCCTTAGAGTTTTTCATCTTTAGAAACCAAATTACTCATTGTCTAAATAGCTGAACTTTCATCTCTATAAATAAGATATTTCAGCTTTGCACAATTCATTTAAAATGCTGACAAATAAGGATTCTCACTTGATTCTCAGTAGTTTTATTGTTCAGTTTCATTTACTGTGGCAAATGTATTTGTTGAAGATGTAACATAGGACTTGCATTTTTAGTAATGGAAGACTTCAGAATTAATCAAGATCCTTAAAATTTAGCATTTGTTTCTGAGGAAACCCAAATAATTTCTGTGCCTTTGGAGAAATAACATGCAAATACAGAAAAAGGAGAACGTCTTTCCATTTTGGTCGTAAGTGTTTTAGTAAAACAAAATAAAAGGGTGAAGGTTTCTACAACAAATTCCTTCTTTCTCTTTGAATTAAGCCACCCTCTAGTGAATTTCTTTGTGGAGCATCTTCCAAGTATATCCATTGCAATTCATTGTGCTAGATCATCCCTCATCACCTGCACTTTATCTGCTACCACTCTCTTATTTACATATTTCACATGTGGCTTTGCTATAGTTTCTTCAGAATTCTGCTGCAAAGGATAAAACCTGAATGATATCCCCACTGCTGCGAGCAAATTTTCCCTCACCAGCACAGTCAGTTGAAATGTTTCTAGCCATTGCCTTTTTGTTCTCGTATATGCAAGTGCCACTGTCCTCTTCATTTCCTCCCTGGGCTCATAAATGTAAAGAAACTGCTTCTCTCCTATGTAGCAGTTGATCATTTTCTCTTTATTGCAATATCTTCTCTAAACTTTTTCCATAAGGCCAGTCATTGACAAGCCACTGGCAAGAAGGTTATGATTATTATAATTCTGTGTTAGGTGGTAAAAGAGCCTTTCACAACGTTAGCAAGTTGTTGTCAGTGTGAATCTCCCTTAACTGTGCCGATTAAGGCCCATTCTATTTTCTTCACCATGTGTTACTTTGTAACATTTGATTCTCAAAATTCTTCACCTTTTCTCTTTCATTTAGACACAGAGACTGCAGCCTAAGAAGTGAGTATTGGTATCTGTTATTCGGCAGACAGGGATCTGAGCTAAAGTAAAGAGACCTGAATGAATGAAAGAATTTTGATTATTGAAAACTAGTTGAAAAAAACAGTTGAAAAACTATTGAAAATATTTTGAAACCTGTGAAAGGGATGTGTAAGCCTAAGGCCTTTGCGCATGGCATGAAAGAACACTGGCAGCAATGTCTTACTGTGAAACTATCTTGCAAAGGCATTGTGAAACTTAGAAAGCATTAAGAAAGGCTGTAATATTTGCATCAGACAAGTCATTTGACACATTTTAGATCATGAATGATACTTTTTATAAAAAGTTAAATGGAAATAATTCAGCAATACCACAGGCAATTTCTGAAAAAGAAAATACCACCACCCCACCCTCAGATTATTAGTTTTGTTAGTTATTCTATTCTTCTTGGATGGTAGCACTAAGAGCAGGCAAAAGCTTAGTATGAATTATGCTTTTTCGAAGTAAAAAAAAATCAGGAAGTCCTTGTACTCTGCAGTACACATGCTGAGTACAGTGCTTTCCCACTAGTCTGTAACTTTTTTTGGTAGATGACCGTCAGTCAACTCATAGTGACTTCCAACTTTCATAAATTCCCCTCAGATTTTTATTTCATTACAGCTGGAATAGAGTTTCAATAACAAATGCTTTCAGTAACAAGTCCATCAGCCTGTAAGTTCATAGGTGCCTAAATGTGAGACTTCGCTTGCCATTGCCTCGAGTGAGACTTGTGGCATTTCAAAGTCCTACTCTTCAGTGTCAGATAACAGTATTAGAAGAAATCTGGTTCTGAAAACAGTAAAGCTACATCCTTGCTCACATACCTTAAATGAGCTGGTTTGCAAAATTGTTAACTATGCAGGAGCACTCAGTAACTCAAAATCAGCACTACTTATATTTAGATGCTGGGAACTGGATTGTAAGAATCTAACTTGGTGACCTTTTAAAAAAAAAAAGCCAGGCTATACATTTTTAAGGCTTCTTAAAACAATCATGAATACTTGATGATTTTGAATATCTAATTTGTAATCAAGAGGCTTCTGAGTGAGTGGTTGGCATAAGGGTTATGAAATGCTCTTTTCTTTATGTGCTAGACATTTGTTGAAAAGAAGGTATGTTTCAGTGTTGAGGTAGGTTATTTTTTTTAGTCACTACTCATAGTTGGTAGGTTAGAATTTCAGCTGAAAAAAAAATTGAAAATTTTGTTTTGAGCATTAAAAGTTAACCATCAACATTCATTCAAAATTCCCCCCATTCCCAATTAATCTTGTGTATAAAAGCTTCACAGCCTGACCACCTCAATGTGAGGTCTGAAATTGCCATTTCAAGCCACAGCAGTGTATTTACAAAAATACCTATCTCTGCAACGGTGGTGTGAGCATATTTTTTCCAGACTGGGTTGCTCCCCATACAAACAGGTATTTAAAAGAAGTTATACAGCCTCCCACTCCACATGGCAGCATTGCTAGTGCTAGTGTGAATTCTTGAAGATTTTCACCGGTTTGTGGATCAGCTTTGTTTTAAAGTTTAAGCAAACCCAGAAAGCCAATTCCTGTTACTTATGTCATATTTTCTTTTATGGTGCAAACCAAATTTATGGCAATGATAGGGTAAAGCCAGTACTATGGCCTTGCAGTAATCCAGTGATGAATTACATACACACATGTATATATAAATGAAAAAAAAAATTGTATTATTTGTTTCCCTTTAGAAACATTTCTTCTTCACACTACTTGCAGTACAGCCAATACAGCCCTCAACAGACTGGGAGGGGAGTGGTGTATAATACTAAATTCATTCTGCTTTTAACATTTTAATTTCCAAATTCAAACAGTTTCATAGATAGTCACTATAAAAGCCCACTTTTCTTGTTGCTATTGCTGTGACCCTTAAAGTGCACATTTGGATATTTCAGGTGCCGGTCCTGCTGGGACTTGGAACCAGGTCACCACTGGTCAGTCTGACCAGTGTCACACATCTCTTTCTTTCCATTGATCTTGTGATACTTGGTCAAGATAAGTCTAGGCCATAGGCTACAGCCTTTAGAGATAAACACACCTTTGCTTACTTGTCATTACTAACTGGGTTACAAACTCCACTTGCCATCATCTCTTTCATAGTACAATGAAAGTACTGATTGTTTCTGAACTGAGAATATGTAGGCTTTCAGAAATTTGTGAAATGTGCTTCTTGCTCATTTAAGCAGAGCACCCTATGAAGCAAGTATAGATTGACCTGAAGAATACACTAAAAGGGATAAAATCCCAATAGGAGGGAAAAAACCAGCAGCCACTTATTATTGTATACAATACTTCATTTTCATTCTCCAAGACATCAGCAAAAACTGGGAGTTTTTTTCTATTTTCAGTTTTTCTAGTGCAGGAAAAAATAGCACCTTGGTTAAAATACTTAAACACCATTGATTTCAAAGTATTGGCCTGTGACACTTTTGTAGACTCTGTATGGTATTATAAAGGGGTGGCAGGGAACAAACAAATAAACAAACAAGAGTTTTCATTTGTGACCCAGAGTTCTGACTGCCTCCTTTTCATGCGTTTGTCTAGCCACTGAGTTACTGAGCTTATAGTATTGTGTAACTTTCGTTTTCTTTGGAGGCTTGTTATATTAGAAAAATTGTTCCAAAGAAAGCAACAATTATGACATAAGCACATCTGGCTCTTGCAAATTATTCTTTATTAAGCTTTCATTTAATTACTTGTGCTGAAAGGTCTGCTTTTGATTACTGTAATTTTTTTTATTTGTCCATCTGAATGATAGTAATGTTAGAAATTACATACAAACCACCTGGCTTTTTTCTCACTAATAAGGCAAAGTTTATATGGATTTATGTGCAGAAGAGGGATTAGGATCTTCCCTGTTTATGGTAGAAGAATTATTGCTGGTGCTAATTCAAGGTGAGGGTTTAAATTTGGTCACTGGAAGGAAATTAAACCTATTTGTTTTTTTCAGTAAACACTTTCAATTAGTAGGAATAATTTATTTTTTTTAATAACAAGTCTTTTATTATGTTTCAGTTAAACTTTGTGAAAAGTTCCATGAGGATGTGTTTGTATTTTCATTACTATTTACAGGAAATTTTAAGGCCTACATTACTTACTAGTATTCATATAAGTTATATCACTGTACATTGAGATGGAGACATACCTGTTGCTTATTTTAACATTCATTGATATTTAGAGAAGACGCAGCATTGTCTTTTGGTAGATAATGATTCCTATGTCAGAAGGAAAAAGTCACAAGCAAGAATGTTTTAAATTTTTTTTCTATAATTCCTTTAAGAGAAGAAGCAGCTGAGCAATAAAAAATATGTACATTTACAGCTTTGGGTTTTTTTAGGAATTTTGCAGGAATACATTGCATATCTTTTCTTCCAGCAACTGTATGCAGCTCAGCTGGCAAGCATGCAAGTTTCTCCTGGAGCCAAAATGCCATCTACTCCACAGCCACCAAATACAACGGGGGCACTCTCACCCACTGGGATGAAAAATGAGAAGAGAGGGACCAGCCCGGTAACTCAAGTTAAGGTATTGTTTAGTAAAGAAAATAGTTTGTGTCTTTAAAGGACAGTGAAATTAAAGGGTCTATTTATTTGTTTTTCAGTTGGGTGTTGAATCACATGAAAGTTCTTCAATATTCAAACAAAACGTTCAGTTTTAGTGCTGTGTTATCAGTATAGGGAAGGGAAGGGAAGGGAAAGCATTCACTTCTTACTTCCAAAAATAATCAGGCATCCCTTTTCTGACCACAGGCAACACAACAGATTCATCAGTAAAATGTGATATTTTCAACTTTCAGTTTGTAATCTAGTAATGTGCATAAATGGCGTCCATTTCATGAACCATTTCACATTGAACTTTTGAGTATCTTAAAATATGTTGCTAGCTTATATTGTTAGGGCAAGAGAGAGGCTGTAGATCTTCTAATTATTTTACAAATCTTTAGCCATACTTGTTCTACAATTTTGGAAAAAGCCTTACAAAAAACCATAAGATATAAGTCAGGACTCTGGAGAAAACATTGTGTCACTGCAGATTGATTTGACTTTTGCTGATTTCACACAGCTGCTGACAGCCGGGCTGCTCCTTGTTGGTTTTGCGCCATCGCTGAATGCGTGTGCCTGCTTATTCTCACTTGCTTGGAACCAGGCAGCTACAACACGGCATTTGCCAGCAGCTTGAAGTGTGCATTGTGCACCCCTTGAAATCTGTGGTGCAACCAGTACCTCTGGGTGGAACTGGCTGGCTTTTATTTCTGTGCTCTCCTGTGGGTGTTCTGAATTTCATGAGACTAAATATGCTGAGAAGCAATTTACTTCAAACTGTAAAAAAAATCAACATTCAGATGTTTTACCAATTTGAGTGATAGCACTATAAATGCAGCACTATTAAAATAGATCTAAGGAGGGCATATAGTGACTTTGTGGAGAGAGAGAGAGAGAAAGAATGAATGAATGTGAGGTTTTTTTGCTAGCTACTACTACCTTACAGGCACACAGTCCTTAGTCTTGAATCAGCCTGGGAAGATTTTACTCACTTGAGGTGAGGGTTTCTTTTTTTATATATTATTTTTTGACATGAGAGTAAAATATAATTCATTTTTTCATTATCATCAATCATAGTGGTAAAGTGTGGGTGAGTAGATATTTCTGCCTGGGCTGATAAATTTCCATGACACTTTTTTGCTAGGCTAAGAGTACTAATAAATAAAAACTATTCCATTATGGCCAGATCTAACATTTATTTAGCAAAGCGTTCACATTACTTAACTGTATATGTGTATTAGTCTAATATTTTACCTCTTGTAATCTAATGCCAGACTTGAGAGCAGTCAGTGAAATTTACCACATATGCAAAGTTTGTTATGGTCAATACAGAAGCCACCAAAAGCAAAGCCCAACTGTTTCAGCAAAGTTGCCATAGTGCAGTGATACCTAACACCAACGATTTATGGTATTGAGAATATACTACTGACTAATGTGAAAAAAGTAATTTCATAAGAGAGCGAGCCAAATGGATCTACACCAAACCAAACCTTTACTATATGAGTAAAATTTTCCCTGGTTAAATTCAAGCACATATCTCCTTGAAACAAGGCCAATACCATTCCAGCATTGTGACCAGCTGAGTCCTATTACAGACTTGACCACATGCAAATTCTTGGGGGTTTCCCTATATAACATAGCTTGGATGGACTGAAATGCATGTTAATAAAAAAAGAAGTCTTTTTATTCTTATTTTTATTAAGCACACTATTGCATTGAAAATATTGAAGATAATAACTACAAGCCCTTCATGTGGACAAATACCAATGGATAAAGAAGAAATTAATTATTAGTATAAAGGCAGTCTAATAAACTAGTACCTATCTGCTTTCTTTGCAAATTGTTATCTTTGTAAGACGTGATGGTTTTGATAGTCTTGCATTGCTTAACAAATCCTCTGTATCGTTTCTGTTTTAAACAGTTGTTTGTATAGACTACATGCATTATTTATAGAACTAATGGAATTCTTTTACAAGAGTCAGATCTTTCAAAAAGTAATGATAGTTTTTTTTTAAGTCAGTGACCAGAATGTTTTCTGGCTTTTTGGTTGCCTCACAGAAATGAAAAGTCTGTCTATGCAGTACAAATGAACAGGTTATGGCAATGTTTAGAATTTTTTTCACATGATTGTATCAGTACTGGGCAGAAAATTATTAAAAAATTGAACATGGTAGCATATATTTGTATGCTTACATGCTCTCTGTACCTAGACTGGCAAACTTGATAGTCTGGAAGGGGCTCTGAACTCTCACAGGCATTTACTGAAGCCCCTTTGTGTCTGTGCAAAGAAACAGTTTGCACATAAACATGGCCACACAGCAGAAGAATGGACTATGTCCCTTATATCTTTGTGTTTTTGCTTTCACTTGGACTCTGAGCAGGTGTGGACATTTGTGCACACTGCAAAAGTCAGGTAGAATAAAAATGTCATGCAGTTTTATGGAAAAATTTTAGAACTGGAGATAGGATGGCGTTATAAATACCTGTTTGTTACATTTTTCCTGTTTAATGCATTGTGTATGATCAGATGTACTTTGCTAAATCACCACTTGACAGTAAGGAGAATGGAAAAGATGAGATAATGTAGTATATTATTGTATTCTGACATATATTTCTAAGCTTTGAATTGATCGGTCTGGTGTTTTAAAATATGGACAATATTCTCTTATATCCAGCATAATTCTGCTTTGGACATATTTTAAATGCGAGATCTGTCTCTACTAGGCTCTTTAATTACAAAAAATCACTGTTTCATGGTTTTCCAAATGCTCTGTCTTGCTTAATATTTAAGCAAAAGGAAGAAGCTCAAAGAATGGGAAGAAGGCTACATTGTGAATATCTACCCTGATCAAAAAAATTAATTGCTTGAATGAATCTTCTTCCAAAAGTTATTTCTTAGGTGGATTTATTCTCTTACAGCACTGAAACAAGATATATGTCAGAGAGAATTTCTTCTATAATTGCATATGAAAAGTATCAAAATATATATACACTAAAGGTTGAATGTAGCAAAAAATAACTACAGAATACAGAAACAATTAGAGAAGCATCAAACAAGAAACAGAATAGTATTTGTGTGAAAAATTTTGTGTGAAGAATTTCTTCTGAAAAATTTCTTGATTTTACATAAATTATCAAAAAAGTAGATGACATTTGAATAACAAAATATTCTAAAATGTACAAAATTAAACAGTAAAAAAAAAAAAAATTTTGAATACATATACTCCACATTGATTACTGTAGTAGGTCAAGGAATTTGAATTCAGTGAAATTCTTGTCTTCAGTATGGGGCAGCAGCATAGATTATTTTACTAAACAAAAGATGCACTCAGTATAAGATGCGTGGAATGTATAAGTTAGCAGCAGCATTAAATATGGGCCAACGAACTGTCAGGGTTTCGAAATGATTTTTTCATAGAAGTACTTCTGATTCCTTAGTTTCTGATACATTTAAAAATAAGCTACATAACTTACTTTTATAGTGCCAGGAACTTTTCAAATAGAACCAATGCAAAAGCATTACTGAGCTGCTGGAAATTTTAAATAATTCTTTGTAAATGCCCTAGGTTAATTTAGATCTCTGAAAACACATTAGGAAATTAAGCTGTAATGTGAGCTAATTCAAATTTTAATTTGGCAAAAAGAACGATCCAGCCACATAGTTAATGTAAATAGAAGCATAACACAGGGAAATTAATGAGGTTTCCTTTCGTTGAATCTTAAAGGAGGCAGATAATTAGCTTCTTTTGTTATTATTGCTGGAGAATGTGGTATTGTCTTCGAGGTGTAAAGTAACTGCTGCTTGCAAAATGATGTGTTCATTTGTCTTTTTCTAATAATTATTTACATTAAACTCTTGTAGGATGAAGCAGCCCAGCCACTGAATCTTTCTGCCCGCCCCAAAACAGCTGAACCCGTCAAATCCCCAACATCTCCAACACAGAATCTCTTCCCAGCTAGTAAAAGCAGTCCAGTGACAGTGACGAACAAGAGTGGCATCCCCAGCCCGCTCGGTGGATCTCTGGGAAGAGGATCCTCTTTAGGTAACTAATCTGTCCTGGAGAAAGGAGAAAACTGGCAAGTTTTCTACATTAAATCTCAGCTTGAGCACACTTACTTCTGGGCCTACATTTCTGCTTAAAATGGAAAAAACAAAAAAGCAGGAAAGGTCTCCTCCTCTGGAGACAATCAAAACCCACCCGGACATATTCCTGTGTGGCCTACTGTAGGTGATCCTTCTCTGGCAGGAGGGTTGGACTAGATCTACTTTCAAGGTCCCTTCCAACTCCTAACGTTCTGTGATGTAACCAAAATGATGCAGCAGCGATATGCATCTACAAGTAATATAGCAAATAAATACATGATGTAAGAAATAGATATATGTACATATGTTATTTGTTCACCCATCTATTAAGATTGTTAGTTCATATGATTGGAAATAGGAAATTTTGGACCAGTGTTCAAGATTCTTTAATTAAGAAATAAAGCTAGGTAATGAAATAAAATTGATCTGAAAACTATGTACGAAGACTACCTTAACCAGTCAAGAAACAGAATCAAGAGCTGTAAAATGTAGATGATCATCTCTAAAGTTCAAATAGTAAATTTTAACAGTGACTAAATACTACAGACTACTTATTCACAATCTGTAGCTCAAGTGTACTTGTAAAATATATAGAAACACTTGTGAATAATGAACAGATATGTTAAATACATACATTAAATATATAAAAATTATGATTTGTCCCATTCTGAAAACACTTGGGAACATCATGATCCCTGAAAGATACTTTCTGAAGCTAGCTAGATATTCAGTCAATTTATTTCTAGCTATCACTTCACTATCTAACATTTGAAAGTGGCATAACACTTTGAAGTCATACACCATTCCAGAGAAATGACTAGAGAAGGTTGCCCTATGGTGTGAATATTTTCCTTATAAAGTCATAAAACCTTATAAAAGAAGCCAGGGAAACATCGCCAAAAATCAGGAGGCAACGTAGGAGCATTTCCTCTATTTTTGCAATAAATATGGTCCCCAACTTATTTAGGCTCCAGAAAGGAACTTAGTTGCACAATCAGTCATGCACAAACTTTGATTCCTCAAAATTTCCTAGCTAGAATATATATACAGAAGCCTATTCCTGTGCAGTACAGAGGATACGCCCATGCAGGAAGAGGTGGATCGAGTAAAAGCTTCATCGCAGCAACACAAAACAACCAGTCACCAAATAATTGCTGTCTTTTGGTCTCAAATCAGAACTTGTATCTGGAGTAGTCACCTTTAGCATACATTTTAAGATGGCAACAGAAATGTTCTGTGCAAGTTTGATACATGTTTAAAAATTTCTCTTTCTGTACAGAGTATTAGAAAAAAACCCATTTTTTCTCTATTGATGAGCTTTATGCTCATGCGAAGGTAATAACAAGCTCTGCCCTTTGAAAGGAACTGTTGGTGCTCTTTCTGAAATTGAAAGCAAACCATCTGGAGTGATGGTTCTTTTGATAAAAAATTTCTAAAATTGACATAGACTCTCATGGCCAAGTACATGAGATTTCATTGTTGTTCTTTATTAATTTTATTCATTCTTCTTAATACTTAAAGGCTTCCTACTTAAACTTCGGAACACTGTTGTCTTAAACACATATTTAACTTTGTCCATGACACACATAAAGTGATATTTGTAACAGCAAAAGAAGTGCACAGGCCTATCAATCAGTTCTATAGCTTAATTCAGCCTTCAAACAGACAATTGCCACTCCACCTCTTTTTGGAGATGTTGGGTGGAGCTCTTACAGTATGAGAGCTGAGTCCTTACACCAGATTCTAATTTGGATAATTACCTAAATAAAGTGTGTTCTCTGTTTATAGATATCCTTTCCAGTCTTAATTCACCTGCCCTATTTGGGGACCAGGACACCGTAATGAAAGCCATTCAAGAGGCTCGAAAAATGAGAGAGCAGATCCAAAGGGAGCAGCAGCAGCAACAGCAGCCGCATGGTGTTGATGGAAAATTGCCCTCCATGAATAACATGGGTCTAAACAATTGCAGGAATGAAAAGGTAATGTTTCCCGATGCCTCACAGTCTGTCATTCATTCTTTTCCCTGAAAATAGCTTCTTACTTTTAGATAAAATGTATTTGTGGAGCTTTTAGCTATCTCTGATTTCATGTTAAACACACCTTGTCACTTCACAGTGCTGTGCTACAAACTCCTCTAGGTTTACATGACAGCATTCAAAAAAACAGTCCTGAGCACTCATGTGTTTAAGCTGTAAACATACATGTAACAATGTGGAAAATTGGTTGAAGCTGCCACTGTTTGTTGTCACTAGATTATGAACCCGGCTTTTGAGAGTGATTGGATTCTTAAATATGTATTGGTATGGTTGACCATTACAATTTTATTACAATGTATCTGAGTGTGCTTGAAGCTGTGACTCAGGTGCAACAAAGTATTTGCACTCTTGGCTTATAGTTTCAACAGGAAGTTAGTGATAAAAGTCCTTTGTTGAATCTTGGCCATAGGTTCCAAAATCTAAAATGAAATGGGGCATTACAATAAATCAATAAAACAGGGAAAGGGGTGAGAGAATGTGACCAGCACAGGACTGAGCAGGACATCATTCAGTTTACAAAATAGCAAGCTGGGATCATATCCTAAAGGTGAGGAAGTTTCCATCACACACACTTTAAGGACTGCTCAGAGGACAAAGAAGTGTCTTGGAAAATTCTTCATATGTGTGTTGTCCTGCTCTGTGGCCTTTCCAAGGTCTAAAAGATCTGGTCCTGGAACAGGTCTCTTTGTGTATAACAGAGCCAGTGAACACTGAATCAGGTAATTGGCTGAGCTATAAAGCAGCCCCTTTGATGAAGAATGTTTCTGTTAGCTTCCCTAGAGATGGCTTATGCTGCAAAAAATGCAGCACACAAGTTGTTTTTCACCACTGACACAAAATCAGTTCTATACCACAATACTTAGTCCAGTTGACTATGAAGGGAAAATATTATCCCAGTAATCACTGTGGCATTGGCAAATACAGTTGCCTATAAAGCAACTAGTGCTTTTGCTGGGGGCAGGGAGTTGAGGGGGAGGGGGAATAAAAAAAGAAAAGAAAATCAGGTAGCTTTCAATACCTATAATTAATTAATTAAAATTTATGTGATGTATCTGTATATTAGGATAGGTTCTTTTTACCTTGGGGGAGGGAAAATGATATTGTACTCCAAAGGCTATCAGGAATTTTTAGTCCAGGTTGAGTATAAAACAGCAGAATGTCTGATGGTAGTATGATCTTTTTTCAACACACAAGGGAGTACTCAGTAAGTGTAGCAAGGATGGTATTAAGACATGGAAAGGCAAAGAAATGGTGTAAACAGAGCCATCAAAGATTGATACACCCCTTTTAATCTACATTTTATATTTTTGCTCAGTAGGTTCTTTACTTAAAACAAGAGGAAAGCTCGGTGTCTATTAAAAAGATTTGTTCAACTGTTACCATACAGGATTAACAATACTTTTATAAGTTTAATTCAGAGGCCAATAACTATTTATTTCTGCCAGCGTTAATTTAAATGTCAGCATTGAAAAACTCATTTAACACAGTTTGATAATATAAAAAGTATGGAAATTGTAACTGATCAAGCAGGCCATATGCAGACAACACTCTAATTGTGAAGTCAATGCTTATCTTAACTAACTAAGAGGTAGGGTACTAAAGACCAGGTTATAAAAATAAAATAAATGTCACACCTATGATCAGTATTAAGAGTTTATAAAATTATGCTTGTTTTAAAATATATTTTCTGACTTTCAGTGTCTTGACATTTAAAAATATCTAATACACTATAAGGGCTATTAAAAGAATTCTTAACATTTGATTTAACTTTGAGAAGTAAGTAGAGAAATGGCATCCACTTACTTATCAGGTCTGCTCTCTGAGTATTTTCAGTACCGTGTTTACATCTTGTATTCAATATAGCAAGTCTCTATTTAATCTTTCACCTTTTAAAGCACAGTCAGTAAGTGTTTCAGTGAATAATCTCAAATTTCTTTTTTGTGCCGGTTACCAGCAATACACAGATGGATATAGAGCTTCCAGATTGAGGTTACACATCAGGCAGAGGAAAAAATCTTTTTTACTTGCAAATATAGCAGAGTCAACTGAAACTCTTTTACAAATACAAACAACGTAATTCTCAAATGCCATCTTTTACAGGGAGACTTTTCATCATAGCACTTGCAAATTTTAAAACCTAAGAATAAAACAGCAGCAAGGAAATCTGTTGTTAAATATCTCAGTGCCCTTATAGAATCCTTCAGAGTTTATTTATTGCAGCATGTACTATAGAGTGAACTATTAAGGCAGGAAAAAGTTGTAATATGTACTCTGTTTTTACCTTTGGTATGCTAGTCTGTTATCTATCTCTGTGGATGCAAGAAGAGGCAAGATTTACAAAAGAATGGAATATAAATCTGTCATTTTAGATGATGATATATCCCCATACTATCCTAAAGAAAATAAAAGAATTAATTCAGTCACGAATACTAAGGGAATGTATTTATATTTTATAGCAAGTATAAAATACATACATACCAGAAGCATCCTTTGCACAAACAGAATTCTATAATACTTTTCTTTCCCTCTTTACCCTTTGCCTTTCAATTTCTACAGTATGATATATTTCTTCTACTCTAAAAATGTAGGGCAGGATGTTCAAAAAGGTGTGGGGGGACACACACATGTGGATGGTGGATCACTTCAATTAGAAAAAATTAATTTTGAAATAATTGTATGCCAGGAAGATTGTGTACAGTTTCTGTCATAGTCCCAGTGAAGCTTTGATAACATAGTTGCAATTTTGGATTGGTTTCTTTTGAAGAATCAGGACTCTATGTTTTCAGGACCAAATTTTCAGAAATTGGCTTCAGGTAATTAGACTTGTATAAATGAGTAGCTAGAAGCCAGCACCAGAAAAAGATGACAAATTAATTGCCTGCAGCTGGTTTAAAAAACTATTGCATTCTGGTCAGTTACTGGTCTTCAAGTTCAGATAGCTGGTAATAGTTTGTTGTGCAAATGATTGCGCTTACAAAATTATGTACATAGCTTCAAAGCCTAGGCTTAGGCCTTTTTGAAAATGTGTCATTTAAATCTCAGAAAGCTTTGTATTTGGTTAGAGACACAGAATGGAAAATTGCCTCTGTTCATATTCTGCTGTTCAAAAAAAACTCCTACAAAGCTTTATACGCGCGCACAGAGATTCGCTCGACAGAAAGACCAAAACAAAAACATGCAGCTCTCTGACATAGTCAAACTTTGCGGAAGCATTAAGGTTAGGCGATACTTTTGAGATGACACCATTCTGTGGGCATCTAAAGTAACGAAATTATTTCAGTTTGTTTACTCTTGTGAGTTAGGGTAAGCAGGTTAACACTACACAGCCACTCAGTCCTTTCCAATGTGATGGGGAAGAGCATCAGAAGGGCAAAATTGGGCAGATACATTTGTTGAGATAATTTAATAACTAAAGCAAAAGCTGCATGCACAAGCAAAGCAAAATAAGGAATGCATTCACTACTTCCCATTGATAGGGAGATGCTTAGCCATTTCCAGGAAAGTGGAGCTTCAGCACGTGTAACAGTTACTTCATAAGGCGAGTGCCAAAACTCCAAGCATTTCCCCTTCCTCCTCCTTCCCCCAGCTTTTATTGCATTTGTATGTGGAATATCCCTTTGGTGACGTGGGGTGAGTTGTCTTTTTCTACTCTACCTTGTGCTGATCAGATGCGACTGAGGAAAGGGAAGAAGTAACTGTATCAGTGTTTCCACAGAGCAAACAGAAACACTGTGAAGGTGTGAAGAATTAGGAAAATCCAGGAAACAGGCTACAGAGACCTTGCCATGTGATTATAAGCAAAAGTAAAATCATACAAAAATTGATTCTGTTTAGAGGGATATGACTTTTTTTCCAGCTGAGCCATATTTGCCTTTAACAAATAAAAGAGTTCTTAATTTGCATTGTTGGGGCTACTTGTATCTATTTTAGTATTTTGAACTAGCATGATTGCCTAAATTTGCTTTGAGGCTTTAAATGAACCTGAAAATGCTATACAATTTATAAGATAACTAACATTATTTTTAAAAAGACTAGATCTTTTTAGTACATAAAGCATGAAAGCACTAAAAAAACCCCACTTTGGAAAATCTTTGTAGAAAATATATAAGTGTATATATAGGCAGAAATGTGTTAATTTCTTGGAGAAAAATATATGAAAATATATACTATATGCCCAACTAATAATCACAACATATCAGCTAGACCTCCCCATCTACTTACCCATGAAGCATATTTATTGAGATCTTAGAAGAAGAAGAGTTTAATGTAACATTTTAATGTTTATATTCCATCCTACTCCTTTGTAGATTTTCAGGCAACTGTGTATTTGCAGTAGGAAACCAGAATTAGACCCCAAAATAAATGGCATGAGTCATTGCCTACTTCCTGGGAATTATGGATCTTTAGCACCTCTTACAATGAGCCTTTTATTCCTTTCTTATTTCTAAATCAAAGTTTTACAAGTGGAATCCACATCATTTATCCTAATATAGACCACAGTTTGTATGCAAAATGTGTACATTCTTAAAAACATATATTATTTACCCTTGGAGATGTTGCAGTCTATTGATTGAATCCATATCTAGGCACTTGGATCTGACTTGATAAGCCATAACAACCCCTTTGGAGGTGTTACGGTCTGCTGTATTTAGGGACTGTTAAATATGTGGATTATTGACACAATAGAGTGTAACAGCCCCTCTGGAGCTGTTACGCTTCATCATCTACATGAAGCTACTGCACATGCGTACAAACTTTGCCTGATTAAAAACACTTCAGGAAGTCTTTGTAGAAAAAGTTGCTAGTCATGCATAATCTCCTTTTGACTGCCTACAGCCCTGCAATGACTCCATCATTGTATTGCTTTTTTTCTAAATGCAAGCAGCACTGGATTATGCTGCCAACAGTTTTTTTACCAGCTTTTTTTTTCTTTTTTTTTTTTCTCCCCAAACCTTCAGTATTCTACACCGAACAACTGTGGAGGCAAGAGTTACTCTGTCTTTTCTGCAAGTGCAGGGCATTTCTCAAACAATCACCAAGAGAAGTACCTTCTTAGTATCATTCTTGTTATTTGTTCTTAGTAATTTCATAATTCAGTTAGAAAAAGCATATAGATAAGACAATATTTTTCCAGTGCATCCTACATTCAATATCTTTTCTCCTTTTACCAAAAGTATTCATGACCTGCCCTCCTCCCCCACCCCCCCAAACTGCAAACATGAATAAACTGGTCATAAGAGCCTCACGGATTTTTATAAATCTTTATGAATAAGTGGTTTGGACTTGCAGGGACTGATCTATTCTCATTCACTTTTATCTTTCAAGAAAAAAATTCTTCTACTTTCTATTTTCCCTTTAGTTTCTTAGAGAAGAATATTTGTACCTAGTAAATTAGAGGTCAGTGCTTATATTTCAGGCTTTTAAGAGACATAACAAAACTGCAAGCATTTTCATTAGTTCCTTATTTCCATTGGTTAAATCTTAGTTCTACGTGTAATCAAAGGATGAATATCTCATAATTAGACAAAACAATGGGTGTCAACAGCAAATCACTAGTTCTGCAAAGTTGCTACTTTTGTTATGGTATTGTCTTGACAGTCATTATGCCAAGTTCTGCTCTCACCGCAACTTAACATATATATAACTGCAACACCCCATATAGCTTACACTTAGATATATTTTAAGTTTAAATATATGTATAGAGAGAGTCTATAATAGAAAATCTGGAACTGTATAGAGAGAAAAAGGAAAGGCGCCGATTTACTTAGGAAACTGTTGGTGTGGTCTCACTTTCTTGCAAGAATATAGGCAATTTATTCAACTCAGTGGGAGTGGATTCCATCTGTCTAATGAAGAATCTGATTTCCACAAAGAGACACTGCAACTGGGACTGTTTTTCTTGAATACGTCATTCTGCTCAGTCGACAAACCTTTCCCTGGGGAGTTTCTGAGAGGTAGAAGGACACATTGCACAGAGACAAACTCTTTACAGTTCCATCATTTTATAACAGTTCAATGATTCGTCTAAGTTAAATGCCCCAGAATAGGGAAAAGTTTCAAATACAGGTCCCCGCAGCCCCCATAATTCTTGCAAAACAAATGTCCTTTATACCTTACCGTGAATTTGGCCAATTTAGCAGTCTGCTTTAGTAATCTGGCTGTACATAATATATGTAAAGAACATATATGGGGTGTTCACAGTTAACTTCTTAAAGCCATATTTGTGCATCAGTATTTTATTCTAAAAAAGCTTTATCTGAAAAAATAAAATTAAATAATTTGTTCCAAAATTTTTTGAAACTGCAAAAATTTTGCAATTTCCTTTTTAGGCTTATCCTATCTACATGAAAAATGTATCCTCATTTTATATAAATGGCAGTATTTCCTTAATGATTTCGTATTAAAATAGTGACCCAAGTAAGAATGTTCTTATGTAGCTGCAATGCAGAAGTGCAATTCTTACTGAACTAGCTCTGAAGATTTTACCCCAAGGCAGACAAGCAGATCTGTGACTGCATATACTGTATCGGTCTATGTTCAGTGAAATTTAGCAGGTTTGTACCCTTCTCCAGCACTTTTTACTATAGTTTGGACAATTCAGAATTTCAGCTGATGTAATACTGCCCCCTTTTATTAGAACTGGAAAACATGCTGGACTTCAAACATTAGTTTTGTAGCTGGAGAATTTATATTTTTTTTTACTGCTGTTGCTTCCCATATTTGAAGTTGCATGACAGGATAAGATAAAGCATTAAATCCATGTAAGTTTTTAACAGTGAATGGGGTAAAAAGTCATGATTTCAAGCAACACTTTTGCAGGGTGTATTGTGTGTATTATGACTAGACTTCCTAGGCAGCGTATCAAGCCAGGGAATTCCCTGTTATTTTTTCAAGACGTTCAAGGTGTTGATGATTGTTACTTTTTTTTGACTGTCATTGCTGTGTGTGCTTGTATTGATTTTCTATATCAGTGTATTTACAGGGTAACAGTAGGGCATGGCATGCATCATCTTTCTTTTGGTCTTTTTTTTTTTCTTTTTCTTGTGAGGTCTGATCAGGAATTAGATGCATCTTTGAATAGCTGAATTATTTTAACATGGAGATCTGTTGCAGTGAATTTATCTTCACAGTTAGAATTTTAAAATATAATTTGAAATTAAATTTGAAGCAGAGCATCTTCGGGAAAAAAAATAATTCCTGTGTCTACAACTATATCTTTAAAAGAGAAATTATAAACAAAAAAGGAAAAATAATCTGACTTTTAATTTAACCCTTTAGCCTGTACAATATCACAAGGTTTTGTAGATATCAGAGGAAATAAAATCAGGCTTAGAAATTGTACCCATACTTAAATCTTTTATCTGATCTCTATGTATTTAGTGAGGAAGATGATGGAAGTTGTAACTGCACGTGCACAGAGGGGTCAAATGCAGCCATAACACTGGTACTCAGGTTTTAAGAGTTATGGGAAGAAAATACCATTGCTAACATTTGCCTCTGTAGAAGAACATAGCTCCATTATCAGGGCCAGGTTTATAATGGGAACCAGGTGCAGAAGGCTGTGGGTATGAAATCTTGTCAAGTCTGTTCCTCAAACTCAAGAGATACAAATATTAGAGCTGCTTATAAAACGTTAACTTTCTGTCTGTATGTAACATAGGAGTCAGCCTTTAATTGATCACATGCTATTACTCAAATACTACTATTTACACCTAAATAGTCATACTCATGACTACCGATATACCTACTAATTTTTTTCATATTTATTTTGTATGCTATGTGTAGAAAGACATAAAAATAATGTATTTGAAATTTACACATTAAAAATACATGTTCACTGAAACTGTGGAACTGACAGTGAAAAGACAAAAAGAAGCTGCAAGATCTCTGGCATATGTAGGTCATCTAAATTTACAGATAAGTTAGCTCTGGCACCAGCTTACCATGGATCCAGTTTTCAGTTTTTCACCTATGGAAGAATTTTCTGTGCAGACCTCTGTTTTTACACATTTTGGTCAATTGCATTCCTTTGCAAAATTTTCTTGATATAGTTCGTAGCCTGTGCAATTTTTTTTCCAGTGTATCAGATGCACAGTTAAATGCTTAGTCCCTCATGTTATGTAGAGGCCAATTAAAATAAAATCTAAAATATTTGTCTGCTGATTAAATTATCAAAAATCAATTAATTAAGTGAAAAATATGCATTCGTTGCAAAGTATAAATCATAAAAACTTTATTGGACCATAAATGAAAAAGGTTGATCAGTCCAATAATGATGTACATATATAAGAAATGAAAAGAAAATGCACCCAAACATCATTATTTGAATAAATATATACACATGGTATAGCAAAGAAGTTTCCCATATTAGGTGAAATTTTAAAGATTTTCTTGCTTCCAGTTCAATCACGAGAGTATTTGGCAATAAAATATTTTCAGGAAAGAAACCAGCATGCTCTTTTGGTATTAATAGCTGGTTTGAGTATTGGCTACTAAAGGTTTTGCCATACTATGCTTAATAGTATGTTATATGGTCTCTAAATGCAACTATGTTTTTTTTATTTCTGTTGTTAGGGCTACTTGAAGGGGTTGCTTAGCTGCAGGTTTTAGAACTTGGTACTGATGATGATGATGATAACAGTAATAATAATAACAACAACAATAATAATAGTTAAAAAGCGGTTATTTGGCCCCTTTCTTCTATTGCCTTTCAAGGTTAAGAAAAAATGCCAAATACAGTGCACTGCTTGTATGGGGTATTTCCTGTGAAAAAAAGAAAAGCTATTTTGGTCTTCTCCCTTAAATCTCAGAGCAACAAAAAACCCCAAAGGAACAAAATTACATTAGAATGGGTCCCGAGGGTAAATGTTGAAAAATTTGCACAAACCAACAAGGATAATTTTTCCCAAAGGATGGTGCTCTGCCATAAAGGATAGTGTCTTTGTGATGCCTGTAACAGCATAATGATTGAGTCTTCTTATGTACAATACATTTCCTAAGCTACTCAGGAGATCCTGCAGATATATACTGAAATGTATTCCATGTTTTTTATTATGCTTCTCCACAAAACAATAAAGATAGGTTGAAAATAATTGTTCAAACATAAATTTGCTAGGACAGGAATATATTCATTGATTTAAATTGTGGGTTGGACTGGCAGCTGCACAGTCCTATCATATCACTTCTTCAGTTGTCCTGAGAACTGCAGAATACATTTGCATATTATTTTACACTTAGATACAAACAGAGACATCCACAAAAGTTACTGCCATTTATTTCTAAGCAATGTGTATTCCTCCAAGTAAATTCACAACACCAAATGCGTTGTCAATATAAATCTCTTAACTGCAGTGGATTAAGGGCAGCAAGGATAAATTGGGATTACTTTCTTTGATACTTACTTTCTAAAATTAAAAATATCTCCTGTTTCTCAAGTATCACTAGGCTGCATCAATACATATGACAAATTGAAATACACTCCCTATTGTTGAAGGATATTTATTTAGCTGCCTGCTTGTAGGATTATACACTACTTTGTACTGTCTTAACTGTTTGCTTCAAACAAAAGAATAAGCATGCTAGCAGGTAATTGTCTTTTATCTCATGAAAAGACTTGAACAAATGTAAAATGGTATGTGCAAATGTTTGTTTGAAATCTGATTAATGGAGTTTGACCATGCTTCTTCATTCCTTTGTTTCCTTTTCACAAATATTCAGGCAAATTGATTTTCATTTCTATGGGTGTATTTGCATGTGAACATGGACATTTGTGCACAATTGGACATTTGCTGTGTATGCCCAAATTGATCACCCCCTGTTCATAAAAAATGGAAGCTTTGATGTCACACCCACTTCAAACTCCATGCTGACCAAATGAGGAATGGAGTATCAGGGAGCTCTTCCAGCCCCTGATACAGTGTCAATGCTAATTATAGATCTTTACAGAACTCTGTGAACTCCACAGCAATATAATCTAGGGATCCTGCAGGCCTTGCTGCACTATACCTTATCTCTGCCATCTTTTTCCTACTGATGGCATGCCAGAGACAGGTTCGTTGGTTTTTCTGTGGTGTTGAAGCGAATGGATGCAGCAGTTGACAGATAGAAGTCAAGGCTTTCCACTACCTGGGAGGTCTTTTGGCTGAGAAAATTCCCAGTTGGTTTTTTCAGGTAGTTTAGGGCAATGTTGCAATACTTAGCACTGAGTCAGGCATTGAAAACAATATAATTTATCTTAGATGACCAACTACAGCATAAATCACAAGCAGCAGGCTATTGAGCATTTAAGTGCATAGTTCAAGCATTGCTCAAAGGTTAGATTGTTAGAACACTTACAAGTTACTCATACATATATAGAAATTGCTGATACTCCAGGAGTAGTTTGGAAATATAAGAAAGACTATATTTTTTGGATAAATTGTTCACTACCCATAGCCTGTCTATCTGTAGTCATATAATACTAACTCCATAAACAGGTCTATCTCAATTGGAAATGTGTAACAGGGTAATAAATGATATTCAACATCAGATTACTTGTACTAAAATCATGCTCAAGTCATAGTAAGCTGTTATAACACTACTTAAAACTTAAAGTATGCCTAACCCACAAGCTGAAATTGCCCAGCTTACATCCTGAAAATCTATAGACAACGTTAATTTCTCAGTATTTCACTTTTGTGCCTGTGGCCTCTAACAAGTTGCAAATGCTTCCATAAGAAAGGCTGGAAAAACATATCAAATTTCAGTTCTCTTCCACTTGCTAACATTCATTAACTGAGGGAGAACATTGAGACAAGGTTTTGGAAAGATCTCTTCACCTCCACCCGTTCCAAAGCAATTTATTAAACAGCCAGTAAGAGAAGTGGACACTTGTGGTTTAATGTCAGACCCGTGTTGATCACTAGCTGGGTACATGCTTTCACTGTTACCTTGCCAAAGGCTGCTTGAGATAGCAGGCAGTGGATGCATTCTTGTCTCACTGCCTTTTTCTTTGCATCCTGGAGTTAAATTGCTAAGTGACAATTTCATTATATGGCTCCTATTCAGATGAACTATCTTTTTATATACATGGATTCTTTCTTAGTGCATCCTACTTTTCCATGCTTGTTCCATTCCATTTCCAAAGCAGAGGAACCCTCTTTTGCTGTAATTTGCATACTAGTACAAATAGAAGCCATCACTGGGAGGATGTTCATTGGAACTGTACATGATGTCACTGATACATCATGTACTGTAAAACATCTTGGTCTGTCAAGGTTTCAGAAGGTTGCCAAAACATATTCAGTTGCCAGCTCCTTCCCAGAATCATGTTCCTTGCCTGATGCCACTCAAATTCTTTGAATACTCATGAGTAAGATTAGGCTGGCTGGCTGCACTCTTCCTCCCAAGGGATTTCCCTTTGTCAAGGGATTACCTGCATGGCCTTTGCATAACTCCTGTGTTTTATTCTTCAAGATCACACTACAGATCACACTACATCACGAGAAACATCTCATTGATGGAGTGTTTTTCAGCTTTTTGTTTCCTTTCAGAAATCCCCCAAAAATTATAAATACAAGAAAGTTGTTTTCCTGCAAAGGTTTCCTCCCACCCTCTTTCACCCAATGTTTATTTTTTCTCTTGGTATGCAAGGAATGGTCTGAATTAATATTCACAGTTTTAGACTGAAAATACATGGACTGGGATACCTATCAGTCCTCTGCACCAAATGGTGTGCTCTGCTATGTAGGATTTCCATTCAGTGCAAAAGCCATCTGTAGTTTATCAGTATATACTCACTCCTATGGACAGGCAAAATAATGAACTGTAATATGGGAAATTTGTAGTGAATGTGAGCATTATCCTTTAAGGGAGGAGATGAAGAGTACTATTTGCTTGGTTTATCAAGTGATTTTCCTTTATCCCCATCCATGCCATTTTACTGTAGCTAACCGAGAATATGTTATAAAAACATAAAGAATCCAGTTAAAAGGGGTATAAAAGCACCCAATATCCTGTTCATGACCCCATTTAAGTTCTAATGTAAAGCATTTGCTAAGCCGAGGATGGTTTTCAGTACACGTGCCTCTCTGAATCAGGACCCTTGTTACTTACCCTTCAACTGTTCTTGTTCTCCACTCCTGTGGTATTAGGACTGCTCCTGATGTGGTGCAGAATATGTTTTAGATAGTGGAAGTCTCTGTCGTTCTCTTATGAGAGAGTGGGAAATTTTCCTGCAGTGTTTACAGTGATCTGCTAAGTCGTGTCTGTTCCTTCTGTCTCTGCTGCTGCCCTTCCCTGCTGATTATGCTTACTCTGCTTGTGCTAGGACTCTGGTAAAGTCTCGTGAAAACAACATGCTTGGATTGCTTTTGTGTGTCACTTCTTAATTAATTGACTAGCACACAATTGCCATTGGAGAATTCCCACTAATACCTTAGTGGTGAAAAGGGAATATTATTTCACATATCATTGCTATGTAGTCAGTGTGTTCTTTATACAATTTCATTCTTGTTGCTAAATATACCCCAGTTCACAACTGAACTAAACACTGAAGATTTCCATAAGCAAAATACCCAATTCATCATGTTTTTAATTGCCTAGCAGTAGCAAAGGAATAGAGATAAAATTGAAAACTTCATTGCAAGTCACATTATTTTTTTTCTTGAATGTTTCTATTTTTAGTGATGAAAGAACTCATTTAGGATCATATCCTTTTAGGTTGTGCTTTGAACCAAACCAAAGCGAGTATAGTTCCTGAAAGGAAGATTTGTACTAGATTTGAAAGGCAAGAGCTATCTAGGTTTCACAGACTGCTTCTCCAGTGCAAGTTGGTTCTCAGCAACCTGGGCTGCAGCTCACTGCCCCAAGGGCATAGCTATTTGAGCAACTATTGTAAAGGAGCAAACTATGACTGAAAACAGAAAGTCCTCCCCTTTTTTTAAACAGGAACGTTTCACTGTTTGCGTTTTCATTGTGTGCTGAATCAGAATAATTAAAGGGTTGTGGGCTGTTTATGTTCGGAACCAGCAGGTTGGAGGGTGAGGGATGGACAAGAGCTTCACTGCTGCATACCATAACCATGAAACTGCACTTTGAGCTTAACACAGAATAAGAGTAAAGGAGGGCACAGATAGTAATATGAAGATCCTATAGTTTGAATGGTGGATATACAACCAGGTAGCTCCAGAGTGTATTGTTCTTTCCTTCCTTGTGGCGTCAACCCTTCCAGTTCTTGCAATATATAATGATTTGAAATTCCTCTTATGTCTCTGTTTCTAAACCCTAAGAAGCAACAAACCTGAGCCTTGCTGTTTGCATTCTTCTGATATCAGACTCCTATCCACTGGGGCCCTTATCCATAGGAGACATTTGAGGGAGGGGGAAGAGATATTTTTCCTCCTTCTTAGCCACTCCATTGGATTGGAGGATGGGGAGCGGAGAGGGAGCAGACAGTAGATTTTAATGTTCAAGATGGAGACTGGGATTTGACTGGTGCCTGAGTCTGACATGGTGCTGCTTATCACTGCTTCTGTAAACTGGTGTGGCACTAGGTTTGGAGCTGGGTGGAGGCTGATACCTGCTGACGTGGAGTACCCATCCTCACAGGGAGTCAGGTCAGCCTGTTTTTGCAAAGTCCACGTCTTAGAGATATCTTGTCCCACATAGCAAGCAGTAGAAAGATATTTTTCTCTATGTTTAAAATGTATGTTACAGATTTCCAGGAAGTATTTATTTATTCTTCAAATTAGCTGAGCAGGAGAATTAGCTAAACAGAGATGGATTTAGAGATCAGCACAATGCAGCAAGATTAAAAAACCTTTTCCATCTGAATTAATGAATTTCAGACTGCTTTTCATAAACTAGTTTTTCAGAAGTCATCTGTAAAGCCTTGTATAAAGAATTTTTAAAGTTAACTTATTGGGATGGAGGAAAGGTTTAAAATTATCTACTGGGGCTGTTGCAGGAGATATTAAATATTGATTTATCTTGGAGTAAGAATCATACTAAAGAGTGAGGCTTGTAGTCAGATCAATTTATCTGGAATACAAACTGTATGGCTGTATTTAGTATAACGTCAACATGAATCTTAAACAAGTAGTTGTGAAAGGCTGAGCATTTAATCTAAATCAATTGGGTCTCCAAATCTTCAATTAAAAGAAATATCTTAACAGTTCAAACTACTCCTAAATGTTTCAGGCGGTTTATATTAAAAAATGCTTCATTTAGTCGGTCATACTATATCACAACCCTCTCCTGTGCATCTTGTTGCAACTAGGAACAAAAAATTCTCAGTCCAAGCCTTTTCCAAATCTTAAGTTTTTAATACTTCAAACTCTCTTGAAAACCCAGTGTAAATCGTTCAAGGAATCTGGCAAATAACACTGTAAGCAATTTTCTGCTACTTGCCACTGCTACTGCACTGCCAAGCTTTTGGTCATAATATAAAAGTTGGCTCAGATTGTACTTAACCAACTAAAACTGATTATGTTCCCTTTTCAGACATAAATAGACACCAGCATGCCAGCTAGTGGTACTGGCTAAAATATTTTTCAGTATGTATAAGCATACATAGGTCTCCAGTAGGAAATCCTTTATCCAAGTGTAACATCAAAGCAGAAGGTCTCAGATAATTTGTTACATTTGCTTTTGTTTGTACTGTTTTCTTTAAATATATTCATTAGACAAGAGCAGACCCTTTAATGTTCCATGACTGAAAAATCCATCAAACAGATTTACGGCAAAGGCAGTGTGGCATAACAGCCAGCGACTGGACTGATGTTCAGAAGTCCTGAGTTCAGTTCTCAGCTTAATTATTGATTTTCTGGGTAACCAGAAGATAATAATTTCCCCTTTCTGGAAAGGAGATACTGTTACCAACCTCCTTTTAAAAATTATTTGGGTACTACTAGTGTGCAGTGGTAGGTATTAAGATTGTCTACATATATAATAGTAAAAAGATCCAAAATACTGATTGTTTCCCCGGGACATTATTATTCTCCTTTCTGTAAGAAATATCTAGAAAATATGACCACAGTTATAAAGTATACAAGTATACAAAGGAGTAAGGAAGGTATGAGACAGGAAATTCCTTCTTACAGACTGTATTTGTCCACAGAACAGCAAAACTCTTGCTGCAATGAGGTTCTGGAATGTTCCTTCAGTAAATCACATGAAATTTTCTGTATAAATCAGCTAGAGTGAATGAATGAGAATAGGGAAAAAGAGAAAAAGTTTCTTTTAAATGCGAAGAGATATAGTAGTACCCAGTCTGTGATTATGCTGAAAACAAGGTCAAAAATAGGTCTTAAGTGGGACATAAGTGGCTAATATGTCCTGTGGGTGAAACCACTGTTTTTGAAACTCCCATTCAAGATTGGTTATTAAGGTATAAAAGCATTTTCTAAACTGTCGTTGTTGCATTGAGCTGAACAGTACTTTAATGGATATCTTATGTGGGAAACTTGAAACAAGCTTTTCATGATAAAAACAAAACAAGGTTTATAAAATCATTCTACTTTAAATGAAAAGCTAGAGAATGGATTTTTGCCAGTAGCATTAGCTATAGATGACTAGCCATTTTGTCTTCATATATTGCAGCAGTAAAACCACATAATATTTTCAGCCCGTAGGTATTCATTTTGCATTTAAGATTGTTTCAGGTGTAAGGGCTTCTGGAGTCTGCATGAAAAAAAGTATAGTCTTTGGTTACCCTTTTAAAGTACTTTCTCTCTAGCATTATTTTGATTCATACTTCCTGCATGGAAGAGTTCTCCTTCCCAGAGATGTAAACCTCTCCCACTTTCCAGGAAGTATGTATTTGTCTGCGTTTGCATGTCAGATGTAGCAAATGGAACCTTTATCCTACTTTATCAGCTGTTTTTTTTTGTTGCTTTTGATGAATTTATAGTGTTCATAAATCCAGTTTGGTCTCCTTTTTCTTTGTGTACAATTTTAAAGAACATAAATTATGAGCAACTTGGTTCTGATTGCATTAGAAAGATAAGTAAGTATATATAGGAATTTCACATTTTCCCTTTGCCTTCAGCTTGTTAATGCAAGTTCTTGTCCAGTTCCAGAAATCCTTTCAGGATTGCGTTCTTCTGTTGTTTTATTCCTAAACAAGAATAATTCTTCTTCATACCAAACGGCCTCAAAGGGAAAAAAGAGTAATCAATAGGAAGGGGAAAACATCTTTTTCAGCATGGAAAGAAGTTATATAATTTTTATTCTCAGCTTTAGTATAAACATGAGAACTACACAGTTTGGCCCTGATTCAGTGAAGTGCATTTGTCCATTCTTGATGTAAACACATAAGTATTCCCCTGGAGTTAAGTAGAGACTATGCACATCCTTGAGGCTGTTGGACTGGAGTGAAGGTACTCAGCACCGTACAAGATTCAGGCCTATACAAAGTTGCATTTGCAGCTCACTCTTTTGCTTTGTTTCTGGTTTGTGGGTTTTTTTCCTGTTGAAAAAAGATTAAAGACAGGAGGTAGTTGAGGGGTACATCTATATTATAACAGGCATTATGTACATCTTGATATTGTAATCATGCAAACAGTAATCTTGCCTTCCTGACATAAACAGTAAGCAGCACATTTTCCTGAGGCTGAAATAATCACAAAAGAACATGTCAGTGATGGGGGTACAAGAGGCAAAACACTGCATAATGATGTTATTATCATTGTTCCATTGTCATCCATCCTTATTCTTTAGTGATATGTTTCTTTTCTCTCTGAACATAACAAAAAAGGGATGAGCATAAACAGGGTAATACATAAGAAGCCATCATAAAATACAACCTTGAAAAAATATACTTAAAATGCTACAAAATTCAAAAAAACTCCAGACTGATAAATACAGAAAAAGCCTACTTAATCTATATGGCATGGTATGCAATTACATATTTACATCCAGGGCAAGGCATATACTTCAAGACAGAAGCATTTGGTGGGATTTTCTTAACTGCCTTGATTACATATCTCATTCTAAATACAAATATGAACATTTAAGCTCAAGTGTCTTTTGCATCACTGACTTAAACTCCTTCAGGTGTCTTCCTGAAAATGGCATTGAACAGCCATGTCTAGAGGCCTGGATTGCTTATAACAATGAACAAAAGGACCAGGTACCCAGTGACTCACTCAGACTATCTGGGTTAGATATCTGTACTTCCAAAGCTCTGGAAAATTTACCCAAGTGGAGCTATTGGAATCTCAAGTTAACAATATCCTAAAAAATATTCCTATTCAAAAATTGCCGTAATACAATGCACAAAACTCAGCTTCGGGTTTTCCCTGAATTTGAGTCCTTTAATTGTAAAAATATTTGCAAAGTACTTGAAATATGTGCTTTTAAACCTTTATAACCACTACCCATATGTAGAGTAGGAAAAGTGCACTTATTGCTGTTTGATAATTGATTACTGCATCATATTGCCCATTTTCATCAGTTTTTCCAGTATCGTTTAACCATGTCACAAAATCTGAGCATGTGCCTATTGTAAGGCATTCTTGAAATGATGGAATGAAAGTATGTATGAGAACATCGTCTGTCTCTTAACTTTTATACATTTTAAAAATTAACATATATATGTGTCTGTTTGCATGCCCTTTCATTTCCATATTGTTCAAAAAAACCCACACATCATATGGCTTCTCAAGATGTTTGACCAGGGGTATGATGTGTGCATGCCTCTGTGTGTGTTCTAGATTTTTTTAAGACCTCTCTTTTCCCAACTTTGTGTGGAGGGCAGCCGAATTTGCTTTGTGCTGTTGAGGTTTACAGAACACCACAATGAAATTGAAATTGGTGTCTTCTTTTCTGCCTTTTTTTTCCATTCCAAAAAAATTGTTGTGCTGAACCTAGAATAGTTTTGCTGGTTGTTATACTGCTGCGGCTTCTTGCTAAAGCTGTGTTTTTAGCCTGGAATATATTACTACTTGATTAAGAGAAAAGGAGATTCACAGTTTTGAAGCTAGTAACCAGATCACTGATCTTTGAAATTCTGTTCTGATTCTAATGCATGACAATACTTTTAATGAAATTTAGTCACAAACAGAAAAGTTTTTGGAAGTGTGCATATATATATGTACAGAATAATGGTGGTGTCTAAATTTGGTAAAAATATTTCTGTAGATTTTTATGGCATTTCAGTGTCTCCATTTTTAAATACTTTGTGAAAGAGAAGCCATAACTGACTAGGTCCAGCTATTTGCTAGATTAAACTGGAATATAGAAAAATTTGTAATATTATTTCTCTGTTGTCCACTAGGAAAAAAACCCTTTGTTTTGCCATGGCCTTTTGCATTTATTCTTGTAACTCAAATGTTAGAAATGACTGTTCTGAAGGTCCAACAGTAGCTATTGACTTTCTTCCATTAGTCACTTTACAGCACAGTAAAAAAACCCCAACCAGTCCTGCTGTTTCCTAGTAGAAGTGTAAGTCAATTGTAATTTGTGTTTATTTTTGTCTGTCTCTCAAAAATGCACATGTATGTCTTTTTTTAAAAGAAAATGTGAGTTTTTTAAAATGGATTTGTATTCTTTCTAATTACAAGGTAAATAGATTTGTTCAATACCACTTACCAGTTCTCCCTTAAATCAAGTGAGCAATACCTGTTGTTATAAAAGAAAATTAACTTCTCTCCCTAGAAGGCTCCCAGTTAATCATCTGTGGATGTTGGTCAGGAGGGAAGGGAACAGCAGAGAGAATGAGGGAATTTCTCTTTGACCCCAACAGTTGAACATCTTACACTCTGGAACACGAGATTTGATTATCTTAGCATGTGTTACTACAAATGTTATTAACAGTCATAAAATTATCCAGCTCTTTTAACAACAAGCGACAGCCCAAGCTTTGGACTCTTTCTGACCTCTAGTGAATTCTACAGCCGTGTTATGCAGAGTGTAAAGTAGTAACTCCTTTTGTTTGCTTTTCATTTACCAGCTGTTAGTTTAATTGATTGTCCCTTTGTTTTCCAAGGGGTAATAACTTCTCATCAATTTATTGCAGAAACCCACAATTTGCGTTATTTTTTTCTTTTTTTAAAAAAAAAATCTTTACATTTTGTTGATGTTTAATTTTTACTGTAGGCTGCTGTATGAATTTGTTGCTGAAAGAAAGAGTTAATCAGAAAGTTCTCAGATACTGCCATGCATCATGCCTTTGTGCATGAATAAAAAGTTGGAAACCGCATGAAAGCAGTAGTTGGGTTACCACACAACTGGATATGCTTAAGTCTGAACGCTTCATGACTCTAACTACTGGGGAGTTGCAAACTTATAAATAACCTTGCAATTGGTTAAAACCATATTAAAACCATATGAACAAAGACATAAAGCATTCGGTTAAGGGGGCTCAGTAAGTGCAATAATCCTGTTGAAAGTAATCTAACCAGGGCAGATCCATAGCTTAGGAGTGCATGGAAGTGTGGCAATATTTACGAGTATGTCGATACTTCATGTGTATCCTACTTAGGTAGAAACATTTGCTATCTGTTCTTTGTGCTTTTTTGTTGGTTTTTGTTTGGCTTTTAAAAATATTTTTAAATTCATACATTTCATTTTAAAGGAAAGCTTCCATTCACTGAAGTCAATTAACTTTCTAGTATGTCCTCCTTATTTCTATTTGGAGATCAAGATATCTACTACTCATGCTAACCAGAGGCGCTAGGAATTTCGATCCTTAAAATCAGCAATTTTTGATGAAATTGCATTTCTCAATTTTGACTGCAGAAACTAGGTCCGAAAAGAAGAAAGCCCCGTATCATGACAATCACAGTGAAATTTTCTGTTACTGAACAATTTTGGGGTATTTTCTGCTTGTGATGGTCTTCCCTGTGTCATGTTGTCACTTGGAAATCAACTAAAGCTTGTCAGTCAGGCGGAGAAATTTTAGTGTAAATTCCCCGCTATCTGTTTTCAAGTCTTACTGTTCAGTTATACTATAAAATGGAAGACTATATTTAAAAGGGAACCTAATGGCTTGCCTCTCCCCACATCTTTTCAAGCAAGCTGTTTGCTTTGAGGCACTGTGATGTAACACAAGTCTGCATTCTGTGGCTGAGATGCTAGTCTGTGCTGTATTTTCAGCATGGAAAGGATAGTACTGGAACAGTTTGTGAACAATACATGTGCCTTAAAAATTTGAAAATGGCAGTATGTCTGGGTAAAAATTCACTCAACTGTCCCTCTTTGGCTCCTGAGGCCACTAAATTCAGGTATTTCACTCACATAAAAAATAAAGTAAGGTTAGGTTGTGTCAACATGATAGAACTCATCATGTCATTCATGTACACAACCTCTAAATCAGTGGTTTGAGCGGATATACTTTGTATCTTGCAGTATCTTAAGATATCCCCATTCCTACAGTAAGTTTGCCTACTTTGCTAATTTAATTTCTCTGGTTTCTTGGAGCACCTCCCACTAGCTTTGATGATGAAAGCAAGTTCTAGATATTCGCCACAGTTCTGCAAAACCAAAGGCCTTGCTTTTAATTTTAACAATTAATGCCACTATTGTGTTAATCTTTGCCATCCAAAGAATTCTAGCAGTTGCATGCCTGTACACCAGTAGGATGATTGACAATGTTGTGATAAGGTTAATGTTTAAACTTCCCACCCATAATAACTAAAATATCCAGAGATAAGGCTGAAAGTCAATTTGTAATTATCTCTGCTGTGCCAAGATGTTGCAAAAGATTCTAAGTGGAGGGTAATTTAACTTTCCAGTCCTAGCCCTTAAAAAGTAGTAAGAAGAAGGGGAAAAGCTTGGGACGTTTGTATCTTGACTTTCCGGGGGAAAAATATGTTTTGTGATTCCTCCCTATTCAAACTGAGAATAATTTTCTCTGTGTTCAGCTGAAAGTGTCCTTTTTATGTTTTGTTTGCCTGTTGTTTACTGTCCATGGCACATGAAGGGAATAGTTCACAGTTAGTAAATAAGCTACTAGAACATTTAGTATGGAATAATTTAATTGAAATACATTTCTTACATAAAGGCAATATGTGATAATTATTTGTAGTCATTCTAACTAAAGTACTGTCCTCAGAAGAAATAATATCCCTTCAGTCGTTTGCTCTGTGGCTTCTGTGAATGACCCGTGTTAATACAGTTTCTAGAAACTGGCTCTTTAAATTAATGTTGGTAACTGCTTCCATGCTAGACTATTGAAATAAAGGGTATTACATCATTGTGGAAACACGTCTGCTTAAATAAAAAGTATTTGTTCGCAAAAAAATATATATTTTAAATCTTTTACACAAAGATCAGCATGCATGCCATTTTCCATTTCAGACTAAGCATACATTTCAGATGTGGAAAAAGCAAGCATGTTGAAATAATTTGAGGCATGGGTATAGTCGGATCAGTCTTGGTAATCCAGAAGGGAGGGGTGCCCAGTGTATTATTACGTTTCGTATATTATTTTTCGAGAGATGGATGCAATCAGTCATCTTCTTGTATATGGTTTGAAAAAAAATGTCTTGCTGGCAAGTAAACTGTTATTTAAGTACACAATCCACAGTACTACAGAAACAGTTTTGCCAAACTTGTCCAAGTATTCTCACATCCTTAAAGATGGTATAAATATCATTTATAGCAAGCCGTTTCCTTCAGACTATATGGAATGCCTTCCTGCTCCCCTGATCTAAGTGTCCCAGTTTGCATTATGGCCTTTATTGCTTCTGTTTGATGGAGTGATCAGTAAAAATTTAATGACACTATAAAATAATAAAAATGTCATTAATTTACCACGGATCTTGGATGCAGTGGTTGTAAAGTTACATTAATAAACAGAATATTTTTTACAACAAAAAGCATTGTTACGTGGGAACGTATAAATAACAAACATAAATTTAAGAGCAATTTTACTGTTAGCACACACATTATTATGGAATAGCCAATAAGTGTATAAAACATAGTATATAAAATTTTATGAAAATATACTGTGCACATCAAAAATTCAGCTTTTATCTAAGTGCAGAGAAAAGCCATTATTGTGTGCTTACTGTTTCATTGCTGTTCTTTCACAAGATCACAATTTTATATTTGTTTCTCGTCATTTGAAGTTTGCAGCCTTTTCAGAGGTAGGGGCTACTGCTTCCTTTTCCTTTGCTCCTTGCTTCACTGAATCATTCTTTTACCTTCCACACGTGAAGAGAGAATTGATACTTTCTGCCAGAACGTGATGGAAAAGTTGCTAATTTAATGCAAAGCTAAAAATAATGCCAAAGGGGTTGAAAGGCTTGCTTGGTGACTCTGAAAATAAGGGATAACTATCTAGCAGTCTATCTGTCATCACTGGGGCTGCTCCATCACTGACTGTGATAATATGTGAATATGATGGATGCCACAGCCTTGTGGCTCATAACATTTAACATTCATCAGCTCTCACTAACGGGGGCTTTATAATTTAAATATCTTTATTTAATATGCAACATCTACCTCATACATCATAATTTCAAAGCACTTAGAGAACCAGCAGTCCTGCAAGACAGTTGAGCAGACTTTAATTTTTTCAATAACTTTTACGTTTTCTGCATGTTTGTGACTGACAACGCATAAATAAGTGCCTAATCATATCACAGAATGGAAAATTAAGATTTGGCTGCTAAGAAGAATCTTTTCTCATTTTAAAGAAGTGATTATTTTTACTGTGTGTTAACATATAAAGAAGCACAAAGGACCTGAATTGTGCTTGGAAGAGCTTTCAGTTTTCCAGTGCAAACTCCAGTTGACTGTTTATCTAGTCATGAGAAAGGGTTGTCACGGTCATGTCCTAAACCTTTTTTTTCTGAAATTTAAGTGGGAAAACTTAATGTGACTACACACTATAAACTCCATGGCCAGTACAAAAAAATCAGTTAAAAATAGAGGTCCAAAAGACCTTTTCACAGGAAACAAAGCACCTGCACTGTCCATTGTGGAGCACTTTATTACAAACTCAACACACTTTTTTATTAATGTAGTTTAGGAAGGTAGCAATATATCCAGTACTCGATATACATGTGGGAAAATGTAATGTGTGTGTAGGTAACATATTTGTCATTGCAGCTACATATAGCCATTTACTTTTAATGAAAGTATGGGGGTTTTTTGTTCATATCAGAATATTATGTACAGAATCAATCTTCCTCTAAATCCTTGCTCGTACTAGGAAAAAGGTATACTTTGAAAGGATTTTTAGTGCAAGTAGCTATTCTCTTTAGGATGAATTCAAGATGGGAACACATACAAATCCCATAAAAAAAGGATTGGAGCTTAGTAGGACAATTTTCCTCCCTAATAATAAATTTCATATGAATTTTTTTGTATTCCATGGAATTGTAAAGGCATCTAGTAGATAAAAACATTATTAGTATTAAGGAACATTTTTGCTTTTTTTACAGTTCTCTGAATTTCTCTAAACCCAATGCAAATATTGAAAATCTTTTTACGATCACTGTGAAGATTATTTTCAGTAAAAAAGCAAGCAAAGGAATGACTTTAAAAAGCATTTCAAAGACTTAAATATAGCTAGCTTTGTTACAGCATTTTATGAATTAGGAGGGGGTTATGAAATAACTATAAGTACATCTCCTTTGTTTGACAAGAGTAGGCATTTTTATGGTATAAGTGCTTTCATTTTACTGTTCCTGAACCTTATCATGTAATTTTCCCTTTTCTCCTTCAATGTCAAAATATTGATATTCTTTCAGAAACTTTCTTTCTTCTTCTTCTATTTTTTTTAACAGAATATTTTCTAGTAAAATCAAAGAGAATGAATGACTAGAAAGATATTTCAAATGTGCATATTGATATGTAGCAGGGGCCTGTTGATTTTTATAGCAGAAAGGTATTTCTCCTTCTGAAACACACTTGAAGGCTGTTCTTCCAAGAAGACTGCAGGTGCTGTATTAACATCCTTAAAAAAAGGCTTTTAGCACAATATATGTGCCAAAAGCTATTTTCTTAGTACTGATCTTTGGTTTTATCTCAACTGCAAATCAGCCTTTTGCAATGGAATGCAGAATCCTTGACAAATTTATTTTTAATTCTATCTACCAGTAAAACAGATCCCATCCTGATGATTAAGGTGTACTGTTCTATTGCACAACATATTTCAGTAAAATATTGGGCATCTAGCATTGCAGTGCCTTTCTGCAGTTGCATTTCATTTCTGACTCTTTCTTTTGTCGTGAGTTCCTTGAGCTTCTTTGTCAACCACAGATTTTACAGAAGAAAATAAGAAGTTAACCAAATATGAAATGCAGTTATTTTGCTCGACAATTGAAGATTCTAAGGAACTTTTGGAAATGCCTCGGCTGCATGTTGTGACAAATCCAGTGTCAGGTTGTGCTTTCTTGTCTTCCTCAACAAATTAAACAGAAATTTTTCTTAAAAAAAAACCATGGCTGAAGGAATCAAAAGAATGAGGAATCAAAAGAATTCCTCAGTTGTTGGCCTCGTGGGATTTTATTACTGAAAAATAACAATAATAGAAAAATACTCACATTGGCAAGCAGAAGTATTTGGAGGAGGTGGAGCAACTGAGGAGTCAAGGCCACCAAGTACGTTTTGACCTTAGGAACATTTCCAAGTTTCTAACCATCTTGAGGGAGAGAAACTCCTAATGTTTTTGTCTTATGTCTAGTGTGCAAAGCACAGAACTAGGTCATTGAACAATAGACTGAACAGCAATCAGCACTCTACTTCTGCATAATGCATTAAGTATAACATGTAGAAACTGTTCGTAGAACTGAAAGCTGGTATTTCATGTCTGCAAATTCAAACTGACGTGACATTTAATATTGTTTCATAGTAATGAACAACAAGGTTTCATTCATTCACAAGTACAACATAATGCCAAGTTTAGTCTGAAGAGGTAACAACAAGGCAAGAGGGAAAACATGCTATGTTCCATCAAATGAGAATGCTAAATTAATGATAACCATTGAACGCTTTGCTACTGATATGCAGTACTACTGAGACTGCTATTGTGAGACAACATTATGCTGTCATTTACGGTGCCCTTGTCCAGTATTTGATTGAAGAAGTGCGTTTACACATAAAATACCTTTCAGTTTCCACTTTCTAGTTCCAGGTTTCCTACGGATGTCTCCAGCTCTTAAAAGCTTTCTTTCTAGGAGTGTGCATTTTATATATATGTATTTTTAAATGTTCTTAGATTCCCTTTCCACATAGATACAATTTAAATTCCTAGACAAAATAATATCGGTTCTGTAATCTATTATTCCTTTTTTCAAATATGTGTCTTTGAAAACCTCTTGTATAAAATTCAGACTTGTGTTTTCTCAGAGGTATGAATGCAAACTTGAACCCTATAGTGGGGAAAAAAGTGCTTTTTCCATTAAATAACTCGTATGGTTTAATACAAATTCTTCTTTCAACTTCTGAATTTTCATGTCTCCCAAATGTTGATTGTCTTTTCCAGTTTCAGTTAGAAAATAAGTGGAAAGGCAAAATGAGCAGCATCGATCAGCACTGTCTGCTGCCAAGAGTGTTTTGTATTTGCATGTACAATCGTTTATGCATTATGGCACTGCAAATCAAAATAATCTCAAAGTTTCTGTATATATTTCACATTTCAAAATGATTTTCATAAATGCAAACATTTGGAATCTGTAAAAAATTGTCCTTTTTTAAAAGTCTAATTAAATACACTCTTTCAGATTTTAAAAATAAGGCATGTATCAGTGCATACACATATGCACAGGCATATAATGAGAACTAATCTATGTGGTACGTTAAGACTACTTTTGCTCTTTTCCAGGAAAGAACAAGGTTTGAAAATTTAGGCCCACAGTTAGCAGGGAAACCCAATGAAGATGGAAAACTGGGCCCTGGTGTCATTGATCTTACAAGGCCAGAAGATGCAGAAGGTGAGTTGCAATTTTAACTATGGGTTATTCAACACTGCATCACAGAATGTTATGGCTGAAATGCTGCCAGTGTATTTCATGAGTATTTCTAGCTTCCATCCCAAGGTAATGCTTGAATGATTTCTGTGTGGTTTTGTGAGATTTTAATAAGTCCATATCAAAGAGTGGATACATGTAAAGGATTGTATAGCCCTCTAAGCTTTTCTGCAACACAATTTTTTTTCTCCAGCAGCTATCAATTAAGTGTTTACATTTTATATAATTATTAACAGTGTAGGAAGCTTTCAGAAATTATTTCAGCAAGGCAATAAATACATATGTATTTTTTCATCAGTTTTTAAGGATTTAGCAACTTTGAAGAAAGTTAGAGCTCTTTAAGACATCTTTGCATCAGTGCACTCACAAACTACTCAGGATATAGCAAGCACAATTTTATTGACAGGCAGCTGTCAAATGATAATGGAAAAATACTTCACATTGTCTACTTGAAAATGTCTTTTTCGTGATAAAAATCTTCAGTGCATTTAAATTCATTTCAGCAAGAGATCTATATATCAGGCATGCAGTGTCAAGCCACACGTGGAAATCAGTGTTTATCAAGACTGAGTTTAGTTTCTAGCAGAGTTACAATGGATGCTCTGGAAGTGCATGTCACTAGTATCCTCTCTACCCTATGATACATTAGAGGAGAAGATGTAGACAGAGGTAGAACTCTACTGGTCACTATAGGAAAATTACTGTACTATTCAGATACAATATTATGCAAAATGTCATCCTCTCAATTTACTTCCGCTTGAGAATAATTTTGCTCTTTTTTTAATGAGACTAGGATCTAGTTATGCCCCTGTTCTTGAGAGAAGGTTAAAACATCTCTATTTTTTGTCTAAACATCTGACAGGATCAAACTGTGCTGTTTTTTCTTGGATCAGGATAGGATGAACAAACTTGTGATTGTTGACTAATAGTTATTTGCGAATGCTTCTCGAAATACTGTTACAGAATTTTTCTGATAAAAAGGTATTAGTATTTTCTGTATAGAGAAATACTCCTATGAGCAGATATTATGTTCTGTCTCTCTGTGACCCAGAAAAAAAATGCTTCAGGTAAGGTCTCACAACTTGTCCCTTCATTTTGAAGTCTGACAACAACAGCACATGTAAATGTTTTTGGGGGTTTTTTTATGTACAGGTAGTAAATGATATGCCTGCGCTAAACCATCTTGGAGCCCTGATTCTCCTTGCTTGCCAACCAACATACATTATCTTTAATCAGTTTCTAGGCAAACTAGAAAAGCTAAATTTAAAAGTATTTTGGGCAAGGTCTTGTACACAACAGAGAAGCTCATTTCCTAGATGCTCCCGTATTGACTCATCCATACAGAGTAATAGTTACCTCTCAAATTTAATTCAGCAAAATATTGCTACTTATTGGCTTAATATCATGATTAAATTATCACATAGATCTGACACATGTACCAGGAGCACATGCTGACATGGTTTTTGCTTAATTTTTTTCAAGTATTTTGATATAGTCAAGATTTCAGGTCTCCATAAGAGTATAAGATGATAACTGAAGCTCATCAGCCATTTATTACAAATAATATTCAGAAGGAGAGTAGCACCTTACTGAGACATTTCAGATTTTCCCTATTTTTTTTTTTTTACTAATTCCCTCTTAAAAAAAGGAGCTATCATGTATTCATCCTTTATTGGATGTGATTGGCCACTGTTGTATTGTCTTTAAGCAGAAAAATAATTAACATAATGTAAGTAAAAAATTAATTTCAGACATGCGTTATGCAATGATTTTTTTTTCTGGAAATAAGGACTTATCACATACACGGACTTTCAGAAGTACTTGTTGACTAATCAGTTATTTATAAACTGCTTTGTAAAGGAATTTCCATCTTGCGGCAACCTCTCATATTTCAACATGTTGAAGGATATTTTTTTCCTCAGCTGGGATGAAAAGTTGCAACAGAATACTTACAGATACACAGTTGCTGGTTCATATGACATCAAGTCCCTGATGACTTTCTTAGTTTGGCTCATTTCCTTTGATTCATCCTTTCTCTTTCTAGTGCCCTTAATTTAGTATCTTGATACACCTCGTGGTACTGACAACCCCCCTGTTACTGGATAGTGCAGGACGAAGCTTTAACATATGTAACCCAAGCTACAGTGATGTGTGCCAGTTTAAGGACAGTCTACATGTCTTTCTAGAGCTAGTGGGACAGTTTGAGGCGTGATGTGTTGCCACATGGGAAATCTGAGTTTGTGAATGGATTCAGATTTCAAGACTTTGTTTAGCAGCCAAGAGATGTCTCTGGAAAAGAGGTGCTGGATGAATACCTCTGCTGATCTGAAAAAAAAAACCGGTGGGAGTTCAAAACTGAGTTGCTTACTTGTCCTTCTAGTCATAGACAAGGTGAACCTAGATATTAGCTGAATACAAAAAAAAGACATTTATATCACCCAAATTTTGCCCCTTATCTTTGGAAGCTAAGATACAATACTTCTAGCAAGGTGTCATTTGAAGTAGAAGTCCTTTGAAAACTGCTGCTGAAATTTCAGCAGTTAAACTGTGTCCTCTATACTGTGCCATGCTACAGACTCTATCTTCAGGAATATTAATGCTTCTAATTGTCATGAAACTATTGCAGATCTCTCTAGGCTTGTCAAGTCACAAAGATTTTTATATGTGTTGGTATAATTTTGTGTTTCATACGTGTTTGTTTCAACACTGGGTCACTAAGAAACTTGACAACTTATTCTTTATAATCATAGAACCATTTAGGTTGGAAAAGACCCTTAAGATCATGGAATTCAACTGATAACCTAACACTGCCAGGTCCACAACTAAACCATGTCCCCAGGCACTGCATATACATCCTTTCAGGTAGTTGTAGAGAGATAAATTCTCCCCTCAGCTTCCTTTTCTCCAGGCTACTCAGCCCCAGTTCCCTCAGCCACTCTTTGTGGGACTTAATTCTCTAAACCAGCAGAAGAGCAGTAGGTTGGGCTGCACCCTGATCCTTCAATTGATCTAGATCGAGGGGGCTGTGGCAGTGCAGTTCCACTCCCTGCCCACCTGCCTACATGCACACATGCGTTTCCAAAGGAAACTAAAGTGTGGAGGGACATGGTACATGTCTGTCTCAACCCAGCAGGCAGCCGAGATAGCTTGAATCTAGGAACTGCTCCTGTTTCCCATTGCTTTGACACAATCTTTAAGGCTCAAGTAATTTGTTATAAGAAATATCATCAGACTTCTGTGTTTTATGGAATGCCTTTGTAATAGTATCTAGCAATTATTTCTCTCTACTCTATATCTTTTCTATAACATATGGCAGTGATCTATTTTGACAGGTGGAGATTCAAGTTTTCCTTTAATTTTAGGAGTGCTTGTAGTACTGTGTCATTGATCAGAAGCTGAAGCTACATTTTTTTTTTTTTTAAATCATGAATTATAAGACAAGTCTTGAAATTGTTTAAGTTTGGCTCTATGCAATTATAAGATAAATATGAAAGGATACTGCCAAATTACTTTTAAGACTTAACTTCTTGTCCCTGCGCAATGAGTGAAACCTTTTTTTAAGATTAATGGTAACTAAGTGTACTTTGAGATGACCTAGCATATGAAGTTGTATTCAAAGCTTGGGTAATGATCTGTCAGCTGAAAATCATGAAGAAATTTGTATTAAATATGACATAAAGCAACATCTCTATTACTTCCTTAGCCACCATCAGGACTAGGGTAACTATGTTAAAAAGCATGCTCAGTCTGTATTCAAAAACATTGCCACCGACTGTGACACCATTGATGAATAATCCACAGCTATTAGACCTATATCATTACCTAGAAATCCCAGTCGTCATGTTAAAATATATGATACATTTGTAGCTAGCAAAATTCAAAAAGATGATTTGAGAGCCTCATAAAAGTTTGGTGACCGTGATGCAAAATTATAAACAACAGCCAATTATAGAACTAAACAAGATTATTTTTTTTCCTCCAAATCTCATAATTTTATAGGAAAAATCATTCTTTCTCTAAGTGACTCCATAATTTTGAACATTTGAGACTATCGGTACTGAAATATAGCTAAGTAGCATGAACACACCAAGACAGCTTTTAATCCAGTTACAGCTAAACCCCCTTTTTGAATGTGACTGACAGATATCAACTGACCATAGTGTGTAGAACATAGTCAGGAACTACAGGTGAACTCTGATTAAATTCCAAGTGGGGGAAACTAAAGTATTTAGTTCTTAGTTATCCAAGAATATTGGATGATATAAGTATGGTCTTCTGGTTCAAATTGTAAAAATTATGTATTTGTTTCACAAATGCTCACTTTTGGCGATAGTGCTGCTTCTCTTGAAGCTCCTTCTGTTTTTGTGATTGTGGTCAAATGCTTTGAAAATCTGTAGGAAGTAGCAGATAGAAATCCACAGAAGAGACTTCATGTTCTTGTTGGCAAATTCTGATTTTACCTTAGCTCAGGTTGCAGTGTAATTTCCTTCAGCAGTCATAGTCAGGAATTCAAAGTCCTTCAAGACCTGATCTTCATTCCTGCCAAAGTTTTGGATCTGTTAAAATACAGCTTTCCTGATTGGACCCTGGGTTCAGGGCAAAAACATCTAAATGTTATTGTTTTGCCACTGCCTCACTGTGTGATTTTGTAAAAGAGAAAGAACTTCTCTGTGTCCTGTTTTCCCAAGTGAAAAATCAGATGCGTTGTGAAGTTAAATTCATTCTTATAAAGCAATTAGAAACAGATGAAAATTCCATATTAATACTTTACTTTTAGTTCCATGTCCATGTCTTCAGGAGCTTGTGAGTTAAATATTTGGCCTCACAGTTTGCCATTTGGGACAACATACTCTTCTTTTGAAACCTGTTTGTTTTCATCTCTTCTATTTCTCATGTGGTAGTTTTCTTGATTTAGCCTAGAAAACTGAGGGGGGATCTTATCAATACTTATAAATACTTGAGGGGTGGGTGTCAGGAGGATGGGGTCAGTCTTTTTTCAGTGGTGCCCAGTGACAGGATGAGAGGCAATAGGCATAAACTTGAATATAGGAAGTTCCAACTAAACATGAGGAGGAACTTCTTTATTGCAAGGGTGGCAGAGCACTGGGACAGACAGGTTGTGGAGTCTCCATCTCTAGAGACATTCAAAACCTGTCTGGATGCTGTCTTGTGCAGCCTATTTGGTGCCTGTGTCTGCCTTAGTGCCTGGGTCCTACTCACTACCTGCTGTAAGTTTCTTGCTTTACAGACCAAGTCACCGTTTGAGATTATATAGCTTTAAGCCTCATTTCTTTGGTCATGGTATCTTTGACCATAGTCCAAGTAGGCTGCAGGCAAGCCAGTTGCAGACCATGAGCGGCATCACTGCTGGTAATACTTTGGTTCCAGTAGTAAGCCCTAGCTTGATCTTATTAATTCCAGTTCAGATAGACACAGTTTTTGGTCTGAACCTGATTTTGGACCTGAACCCTAGCTTGGAGAAGCACAAGGTCAACTTGCTTTTAAAAGAACATATTTCTATTCTGCAGTAAGGTTAAGAACCCACTTTGGTAGCATTTCAGATAGCAGATTTCCTGACCAACAGACAAAGTCAAGGAATTGGTCAGTATTTGCAGCAGTTAACAGCAGTCTGTCTTTTTGTGCCCATAAAACTAGCACTTCCCATTCATCCTTATGTTGGGCTAGCCACATTACAAGGCATGTTGCATTACAATGAGAAATTCTACCTGTCCGAAAGCAAATGAAATTCAATGGTAGAGAAAGAAAAAAATGGGGTTAGGCATCACCACAGATTTAACCAATTGCCATAACATGGTGAACAAATGGCTGCAATAGCAGCAGCAGCAGTGAATGTGGAATCATGACGAGAGGAATGATCTAGCTGGGAAAAAACAGGGAGTCTTCTCAATGTAGAAGGTCATTTCTTGACGGTGTGGAGAAACATGAGGAGCTACAAAGGGAGCACAAGGCTTATGTCTAAAGTTGAGTTAAAACTAACTTGCCCAGCTCCAAACTTCTGTCCATTTGTCAAAACTTCATTTTCTCCCTCCCTGCTGGTAGAACAGACATCATGACAATTGCCTGGGTTTTGCAAAACTATTAAGTAAAAACCAGATCAGTGCTTTCTTAAAGGAGCACCTCTACAGGAGCTCTGTTCATATATGCCCATATATGCTTATATAAAAGGGTGACATAGATCCTTCTTAAGTCCAAAAAAGGTTGACATTGAGCAGCTGAAGAGGTAGGTGAAAGGGAACCATATATTTGCAGGCAGATCAATCTTGGCAGGCTGTCAACACAATCCAAACCTGTGAGGTAACTTGTTTAACACCCTCCTATGCAGAGGTGTAAACAGCAGGTAGTACCCGCATGACAAAACATCACCTACTTTTGTGACAGTGCTTCATAAATACTGGAGGGAAGAATACCTCTCCATGCCAGTATTTCTCACACATAAATATTTGTAATAGTTGCTATGGCAGTTGAGAGAGGAAAGATGAAAATCAGAAAACAGTGAAAGCTGTCTGAAAACAAAGAAGTGTTTACAGAGAGAACGCAGTAAGCTCAAGTACAGGAATTTTTATTCCCCTGAATTCTTATTCTATGTCTGTAATTTAAGGAAAAAAAAATCCCATAAGTGTATCTTTATTATTTAAAAGTAAAATTACTTATTATCTTGCTTAATTAGACAAGATGCTAAAATGTGGCCTTCATTAATTGCAGTTGCCATTTTTTAACACCCATGAATATATTTCATTGTGCCTTATACTAGAGTCATATGCTTATATTTTTCTGAGTAACTCATAACAGAGCAGGAGTCTGAGGTAAAATACTTTGGCAGAGTATTTCAGTTGTGTTGGGTAAGATTTAGCGCCTCAGCACTGAAGTAACTCAATGCCTGCAAATGGGACGGGAATATGACATTCTGTTTTAAAGAACCATGTCTTCACTTTTGTGATGGCAATCACTTAATGAATCTCATTGTTGCCAGCATCCCCATAACACTTTAAAGGGGCAACTTCCACTTTGAATGCTGAAAAATCTAGGCTGGGAGTATGTGGACTGATTTTCCTGTGGCACTGAAACTTATTCCTCTCAAGAAAGTAATATTTAATGTACAGAAGGCTTATCACTTTCAGAATAATAAATCTGGATGTCCCCACAAGCATTACCTTTTGATTTCAACTGTCTTAGGTATTTTTTCCTACTGCTAAAAGTGAGGCTTTCTTGTTTGCTGTTTCCATGCTACGGTAACCGATTCTTACAGAGTAGTGCCTTTATTTAAACAAATTCTAGTTAGAATTTCGGATGTTGTACAACCAACCACTGTTACAATGCCCTGATTTTTACATAAGGGTGCACACTTCTAGTTAAGGGCTTGTCACAATTTCCATTATATAGTAAAACATTATTTTCAGGAATTTAGAGCAAGGCTGTAAAAAGTCACTGTGGGCTGCAGTTTTACATGGAAAATCTTTGCCAATGAGAAAATTATTGTCACAAATGCTGAAAACATCAGTTAGTTTGCTTAGCTATTTTTAAATGGAGTGAGTAAAAAAATTAAATATAGTAGCTCAGTGGTTTAAAACATTTTTTCACAGTCATGTATAACTACCACAAGTGTAAAACACCCCATGGTCCCAATTCTCAGCTCTGCATGCCTTTGTATTCCTCCAGTATTGCAAAAGGAGCTCAAAGTTGTCTGAAATCATGTTAAATTTCAAGGCAAAATTGAATTTTCAGCTGATGGAGTAAGCTACTATTATATCATACTGCATGGAGGAGGGATGAATCTTGCCCTTCTTCCTTAGCTCTTGAGCACAGGGAGTGGAGCAGAAATACGAATACATTATGGAAAGAACATCATATATTCTGGCTAAGCATGAGTGATTGATACAAAATCAGACAAGTCCTCCCAACTGTACAACTATCTTTTTTTCTAAGTTTATAAAGCACACCATTTCCTCATTCAGGAACCTCAGTATCTCACCAATAGAAAAGAGTTTAAGAGCATCTGTCTTTCTTCCATGGAGATTTGCTAAGTATCTAAGCAAGTGTTTAGTCCTGAACTTAGTAGCAAGGGTTTAATATTTTCTTAATTTGCATTTTTATTTAATTTTACAGAATCAGTGGTCCAAAATGTATGTGGCGTGGGCATTAAAATATCTTCACAGTTTCTGCAAATACTAAATTATTATGTTTTCAATTTTGCACAGGTAGTTTCACAGTATTTCAAAAAAGACTAATTTGTAAATTTTCACATAAGCCCCTATTTCATGATAAATACCCCATTTTAATCCAAACCAGGTAAACATGGCAATATATTTGGATGTGCCATTGTCCTGTTTGTAAAAACATCTTCCTGGCTGCACTCACAAATCCCAAATGCACAGGTGCAGCATATTTGGAAAATCAAACTTAATAGTTTTTCCCAACATTTATTATTACTTGTTAAATTACAAGTCCTCTTATCATGCTACTTCTCCTTCTCTCTCTTTGTGATATATTATTTACTAATTATATTATTAATTATTATAATATTAGCACCCCATGTGAAAGGAAAGAAGAAATGGCATATACATATCCTAGCCCTAGGTCCTTGCAATCTAATTACTGATATGATATGACAAGTAAGAACAGCAAACACTGGATGGAGGGAATTAGTTATATCGATACAAAGAACGATGTTGCATATGCTAGAAGGTGACAAATTCAATTGCAGATTGAATGCAGGAAATTGGGCCACTAAAGCAGTGATTCCAACACACATGAAAACCTTCTGCAGAGTATTCTGCATGTCGTTAATATCACATAATTTGAGGGAGGTGGTTTTGTAAACCTCTCTCCTGTTGTTATAGTTCCTTTTTATAGACCACATCATACTTAAGCTTTTAAGGTTCATTGTTTTGTTACATAGGAGCAACCAAATTGTTCACTAATAGTGTTCAGACACACCTTGAGCAATGCACCCATCAAATATGAAGTCAGGCTGCCTTTTTCCTCTGTGGTGAATTCCTATCTGTCATTTTTCCATCTTAAAACAAAAAAAAGCATCGACTGAAATATGAATGGATCATGTCTTGTGGCCCATGTTCGGGCAGGACTTTTTTTTTAAAATCTGTTATGGATGACTGAAGACATTAACCCCTGTCTTTTAAATAAGTATCATGTTTTCTGGATGTTCTAGGTCATTTCTGTCCTAGGTCAGTTCTGTCATTTCAAGAGAAATTTGAAACTATGTGTGAGTAACAGTTCCACTGGCAAGAAAGCTATTAGTCTTATGGAAACATTTTGATATTAAACAGATAAGTTCATTCATAAGTTCATTGTTTTGACATATATGATTACATACTTAACGGCATATATGATTAATATAGTAACAATAATTGCTTAGCTGTTAGAACAACAGGTTTTCGGGAGGGGGGAACCAAACAAAACTCATCAGACACCTAACAGTAATTGTTAGTAATATTTCTCTTGAGTTAGGGTGTTTTGGTTTCTTTTCAGTGAGCATCTACTTTCCTCATTTAAGTATGAAATGAAATATCAAAGGTAAACAACAGCGTTTGTGGAAATGTTGACTGTAGTTTAGACCTGCTGACTAGCAGCCCCTTACTTCTGATATCATTACTTAAGCTGAATAACTTTCAACTTAAATATGTTTCACATTTTTTCTATCAATAATAGCTATGTCAAAATAGGGTTGTTAGCATTTAATTAATTATCTATGAAGGGTCTTGAAGTCTGCAAGTGCCACATGATTGAAAACTCTTTTGATACTTACATGCCTCCCCAAATTTATAATAGAGGTGGCATCTTCGTCCCAATCTCTATCTAGATGTTTGATGGATCTTCACAGAATATCTTCTCATGCTCTTAGGTTACAGCACAAGTGGAACTACATAGGCTACTGAGGGCTTAAGTTAGGCCTTAAGCACTAATTAATGCAGCTAATATTCCATGTAATTTAAAAGCCTATTATATTGTTTTAGCTGTATTCCATGCCAAATTTTCATCAGGGTTAATTTTACCATAAAATGTGGTCAAGAAATATAAACTGTGTAAACCATCAAGAAAGTAGTTGTATTTAGCAGTTCTACTGCATTTAAATAATGTAGATTTGGGCATGGCTAGCTGTGGAGCATGGATGTATTAATAGTTAATTTAGAAATATTGTTTCTGTATTTATTACGACCTAACTAACAATTCAGCTTTAAACACTGGTGAGTGAACTGCTAGCACTGATAGAACTGAGAACAGTTGATTTGATTTTGCACACAGAAATATTTCACTATTAATTTTAGCTCTCAGCTCTCAAATGGGGAAAGACATATATGCAGATTGTGAGGATGGCTGTGAAAACTGGTGCTGTGTTTTAATTAAGATGAAGAATTTTGCATGCATATGTAAAACAAATGTACTAAAAAAGTGAACTCACTGCCACCAAAACTGAAAACAAGGCACTTTGGAAAATATATGCTGATATATAACTGGCTAGAATTTCCTTCATTTTGCAAAGCCACGAGCCACATGCATCAGCTCACCACAGTCATTAGGTCTTTTTAAACTCAGATGAAAAACATTAACAAATACCACAAAAGGCTTTAGTATGGCCCCTTTGTTCATTCACATATGGCAGTTTATAACTCCTGCACCACTTGGGTCGTGTGTTTGTTTAAGCTGCCTCCATCAGGCCAGCCCTGAAAGAACAAAAGACATCTTGAGCAATCCTAAGCAGGAAATGGGCTAATCTAAACATGGCTTGTGACACTATAAGTAGAATAGAAAGGGGAGGGACTGATTAGTCATTAATGTCCAATTGACTCCATATGGATGTTGCAATAATAAGGCCTTTTTCAGTGCAGTAGCAGAGTTATTGAATTAGAGGTTTATGTTTCCTCAGAGCTGACCTTTGGGAATTCCCTTTTGGTTCTTCTTGTTGATGTTTTTAAGAGAATGGAGTCTCTTAAAAGGAAGAATAGAAGCGTTATCGTAACAGTATTGTATGGATGTAGCTAACCTGTGCTACTGTATATTCCCACCTCCTAGTATTTACTTAGCACACTTCAAAACCCTTGCAGGTGGAATATTTTACAGCACATTTAAATATTCTAGTATTCCATTAATCACTCATGTTTTTCATTTTTTTCTCCTTTTCATTCACTGAAATGCAGCCTGTAAGAAATGTTAGGGCCTCAGATCCCAGCTGAATAATATTTGTTTAGCATTTGGAATGAAAGCAGCTTGACAAACAGACGCTTCCCTGAAGAACATTTGTGCCACTGTGACTAGAGGCATCCTCATCTCAGAGCTAGTCATGTTTCCAAATGGGTGTTAGTTTTGCCTAGTGATGACAAGACATGCCAGTAATGACAATACTTCATAAGATACCCATTTATTTTGCCTCTCTTACTGGTAATAAAGTGTAAGAAAAGTTTCTGAATGTGGATGGGGATGAAGAAGATGCAGGCAAGGGGCAAACCAGATAAATGTTACACTAACACTACTATAAGTCACTTAGATTACAATGAAGTAGCAATTTTTGTAACTTCCTCCAAAAATGAATATTGCACTTAATAACTCAAAATGAGTGATTATTCTTGTATACTTGTAGTCTGTATCTTTAATAAAGGCTGAATTATCAGTCCACAGGTTAAGAGCAGGAAGTGGCACTGTCAAGTCAGTTTTTCATGCTCCCTGTTTTTGAGGCATTTACATGTTTATGAGTAACCCATGTCCAGTAGTAAAAGAGTGACTCCTGTTTGCATGTTCATTAGGTTCTGGTCTCTGCAATGCAAGCTGCTAGCAGTGCTAGTTGGATTACAACAGACAGGATCAGGTATTTTGGAGGTCACAATCAGTCTTTTCCAAAGTAGACAAAAATGTCATCTCAGCTTAATGAATAACTGATGATAGGAGCTTTACTACTAACCAGTCACTTTTACACTAGGAACCTGGAAAGATTGCCTTTATTTCTATATATCCTATCTTGGTATATGTCTATGGAAGATGGTATATTTTCTTGTGTAGTCAAAGATTCATTATCTGGAGGAGTCAAAGGAAATGGATCGCTTCAAACGTGAATCAATGGCCAGAGTGTGGAGAGTAATTAAAGAATAACAGAGTAGCTGATAAAAAATTTTCTTTTTGCTGTCACTTCTTTGGTCTTTCTTTTCTCATGTCTTTCTCAACCTCTTTTTGCTCTTTTCTATTAGCTTTGTTATTGTTTGCATTCTGGTAATGTGTAAGGGCCCAGTGTGAGATACTGTTGTGGTAGATTATGTATAAAATGGAAGGTAAAACTTCCCCTGCACTGTGATTACAGAAAAATCATTCTTTTTGAGCAAAACCATTGTTTGAAATTACTTTAATGAAGCTTTAACATTTTTAGGTTCATTCTGTGGTGTTCTTCAACACAGTATTGTCCCTAGAGCCTAGTCTGGAATCTAGTTTCCACAGAGGAGTTAGTTGCCTGCCATATATCCACAAAAAGTGATCTCCTCAAATCTGCTTTTAGTTTCAAATCATCAAAGTCATGACGAGTTGAGCAATTGCAAAGCATCTAGGAAGTGAGGCGGTCCACACCCTCAGAAGCTAAAAGTGTCATGTTGAGGATAGCCCCAGCCTTTAGGCTGAAGTAAAGACTTCTTTGCCAACTAAGACGTTCAGGCAGCCAAACTGTACTGCTTTTGCAATAATTTTAAATTCTGACCAAGCTCTTAATTCTAAAAATCAAAACCTCCTGCTATGATTGCAGTATGAACAGTAACTAGGAGATAGACCATTAGTTGCCATAGAGAGACAATTACCAACTTCCTCCTCTCTTCTTACCCTTCATTAGTAGTAAATTTTTATTTTGTATATTATTATTTTGGGTTTATTATTTATTAGACTTTCCTGAAAATATTTCCAGAAAGAAGTCAAACACCTAATTCTTTGCATTATTTTATTTTAAAATTTCAGGCATCTCTTTCAGCCTGTCAGTACCATAATTATCACAATAAGAAAAGAGATCCATACTTTGTAATACATGTTGAAACTGTTTATATAGGGCACACAATACTGTCTAAATATCTGATTGACAGGATGAAGTACCTAAGAACAACCAGTTTGAAAGCTTCTTCTTATGTGTTTCAACTTGTAAGAGTTCTCTGAGTTTATGTACTTTTTATATCATTAGTGCTTCATTTCTAAGCTCAAAAGGTACTGAGGTTTTCTGGATGCCCATGTAGAATCACATGTTAACAGAAGTAGTTTCTTGTAAAGCTTTATATGCTGTATATAATTCTGTAATTCTGTGATAGTTAGAAGAACACACAGATTATATTACTTCAGTTATTTGCAGAAATTCATTTTACAGATGCTTCTGTGATGGCCTATGGATCAACATGCAAATATTCCCCTACGGAATATTCCCCTTTGTCCTTCAAGCACAAAGAACATGAACTCTTTAGCTGCTTTTTCACATCCTTCAAGTATAGACTTGCTTAGAGCAGATACAGCCAGAACTTCTTGGGATGGTTGTAATTTATTACTTTAAGTAAGAATTGTTTTCTAACATAAGCTTTCTATGAAAATAGATATTTATGGTGGGTTTTCTCTTTTTTTTTCTTTTTTCTCTTTTTTTCATTCTATCTAAATTATATCCAGATTAAAAAAAAAAAAACAAAACACCTATAGTCTTGACAATAGTAAAGGTACTCTTTGCCTGCATTAGAATTGAAAGGTCAGGCCAAAATTGTGTTAGAAAGGGCTAAAGACAAACTCCTTAGCCATAGTGAATAAGTACCTTTGGCAAAGTAAAAGGTAGAAAATCTTCATATGGATTAAAATATGTCTTCTTTCCTTTGAGTAGAGTAGTTGAATAACAAGTGACAACCTTTGCATCAATAGCTATTTCATTTTTTTATTGGTCACCAACTTCCTAATGGCCCACATACTAGTTAAAAATTTCACAGTATTTTAAACAATGGAACAACCATTACATGACATATTTGATTTTTCTCAAATTATATAGCTGTTGTCTCAATAAATGTTTCAGCATTTACTTGTTTGTAGCCTTATGACTTCACAATAGATATATCCACTCTCAAAAGATGGCATCTTTGATATGCATGTTCCAAGCCTTCTGACAACAATAGGCAGGGCCTCATTAGCCATACACACTCCTAATCCAGTCCTACATGCAGGTCTCACAGCAAAACTACTGTTCCTTTTTGCAATAAAACCTGACTGCAGCTGCAGTCTTGTGTAAATGTGAACACCTGTAGCATGGCACTTAACTTAGAATAGTATTAAAATAGTTTTGCATTTCACATTTGCCACAAACCTGTCTTCTTTTATGTGCATGCATGTTAGTATACAAATTGCCAAATTGGTGTCAGTTGTAAAGTAATGGCATTGGAGGTATCATAAATTACCATGGTGATCCTCAGGAGAAGACACTGCTGTATACGAATGAGTGTTTTGCTCTCAGGGTAATGTATGTCTTCATCTGACCCAGTAGTCAGCATATTGCCCTGTGTTGATGGATATAGTCAGCTTGAAACTACACTACATTTCACTGCACAATAAACATGGCTGTCAACACCATATAAAGCAAAATCAATTTATCCTGTATGGTCAGTGCGTTTTAAATGAAATTAATGTACTGTGGACCTGGTGGCAAAAAGGTAGTACATTAGTTATGCATCCTCTATTTTAGGACTTTTTTCATGTAAATTTATTTCCTATATAGAATTTTTAAAATGGTATACATAACATAGAGCATTTTCACACCAAATTAGGAAACATGGGTTTTGCACAATTAAAAACTTGTGAGTCAGTCACTGAAATCTGTAAAACTGCAGTGTTTTACTTAGTGTAAAGAACTAATTTTATATTTTTTGGCAAATAAATCCATGTCAGGAGCTGTAATAGTTTATGCAAAAGGAGGCCTATTTGTTATCACATCCCTTGACTTTTTCAAGATGTTGAATTATATTAACAGTTTGATGAGCCCTAAGACGAGCTATGTCACTCTTCCACTGTAAAGACTTCTTGCCTTTCTTTTATAGCTAAGTTATAACCCTAAAACCATATGTTATCATCACAATGTGAACAAATTTTTCTGATAAAAGCATGCCTTATCTGGGCTCAGTTCTCTCTTTCTCCTGTATTAACTAGTTGTACACCTCACACTCAGCTCTGTGAACTCTAGAGCCCCATGAAGCTTTGCTGTTTGTGGTCAAGAAGCAGGGCTGGATACATTAAAAAAAAACAAACCCAAAAGGATAAGGTTAGCATGTATAAGTTGAATTGATGGTGGTTAGCATCTACAAGTTGAATTGATGACAGGATACTGGGGTATATTAAAGCAAAGCAGGCACGGAGAAGCTGGAGTGCTTGTCTCCCATTCTGGAAGCTCCAAGATGGTGTGCATGTACCTGTTGAAGGCAGACAGTTTTATTACATATATGTGATCGAATGCTCCAAAACATCTAAAATTCAGCTAAAGCAGATGTGACTTTAAAGTGTTCAGCTCCAAATATAATCAGATCCATACAACTAGCAGCATGTACCTGGTGTACTATGTAATTTATTTTATGAAAAATTTTGCATGTGCTTCACTGCTCAAGCAGCAAGTCATTGTAAATTACTTGTGCGAACAGGTCTACATCAGCTTGGATTCCCAAGTGTAACTTTTTTTTGAATTTTGTTAAGCATTAAGAACATGTGTGCTGTGTTGAAGTCCTGAAAAAACCTCACTTCTTCAAATCTCCCTACTTCACCTAGAAAAATACCAGTGCTGCTTTATCTCACTCAGATGTTAATACCTTCTTCTGGGTGAGCCTGATCAACTGAAATCACTGGATATGCTTTCTCTCTCTGTCTCTCTCTCTCTCATAGATCTGGCAGCAAAAACAGAGAGAGAAAAAGAGAATGAGGCTAAAATAAACACAGCACTGAAAGCGCTTGCATAATCCACGTAATAATTTTTTGCATCCATCTTGTTTCTTCCTGCCCTGACACTACAGGAAGTAAAGCAATGAATGGCTCTGCAGCTAAACTACAGCAGTATTATTGTTGGCCAACAGGAGGTGCCACTGTGGCTGAAGCTCGAGTCTACCGGGATTCGCGGGGCCGAGCCAGCAGCGAACCACACATCAAACGACCAATGAATGCTTTCATGGTTTGGGCAAAGGATGAGCGTCGAAAGATTCTCCAAGCCTTCCCTGACATGCACAACTCCAACATTAGCAAAATCTTAGGTAAGTGCAAGACAATGAACAAATCGTGACTGTGACTGAACCAAAACGGGGACGCTTAGAAGGCTCTGCTCTAGAGGCAGCAATTGGCAGAGGTTAGTTTTTTTTGGAGCTGCGGAAAGACGAGGTTATTTTTATTGGTGACACAGGCTAGTTAACTTCCTTCTTGGATATGCAACTTCTCTAATTTTAGGACATATTTTATTTGGGAGATGTTCACTGAAATTGGAATAACTGAAATTTATACAAATGAAGACTTATGGGTTATTTTCATTTTCATTCCCTTCCTTTTCCCTTTCTGCCTCTTCCCTAATGCTTTTTAGTTTCGATAGCAGAGTCACAACTGCTTTAAAGGCTTAGCAGCTTTCGAAAGGAATGTTTTGTGAAATCTGTTGCAAGAGTGTATCCTGATAAAGAGTGTAATTGCAAGATCCCATTAGAAATCATCTGAACTACAAATCACTGGAATGCAAAATTATACTTGCTGGAGTAATTACTGGGAGAAAAAAAAAAAGTACAAAATCAAAATCAAAGGTTTATGTCAGACAGTGCAGTGTCAAAGAAAGAAACCTGGCACAGTTCAAAAGACGTGTACATGCACAGAATCACAGAATCACAGAATCTTTAAGGTTCGAAAAGATCTTTGAAATCATCAAGTCCAACCGTCAACCCAACACCACCGTATCTGCTAAACCATGTCCTGAAGTGCCATATCTAGATGCTTTTTGAACATTTTATTTCTTAAATCATACCTTCTCACATGCAAAATGATCTTTGATTGAGAACGTTATAGTGTTCAAAAAGCTAAGGAAGCATTAGTATGATGTGATTAAAATATTGCTTAGTTAAAAATCACCACAGTTCATATTCAATTTGTATAGATTAGGAAGATCAGGGACTATACTGTGGATTATATATTGCCACTGTGTAAATAAATTGGCTCATTTTTGAGAAATTTTGATTTGCTTCTTAAGACCCCTCCAGAGAATTAGGAACATACGTGAGAATGAGTGGTGAAATGTTAAAACCTATATTTGCTTTCTGAATCTTTGAAGTGAAAGACAGATTCCAAATGTAACTCGTAATAAATAAAAGTAAAAATCAAGTTTCCTCTGTAATCATTGTAAACTTTGAGTTGAAGTACATTCTTAGCAAAGTTTTTTGCATGTTAGTTCAATCAGAGGCAAGAATACATAGAAAGAAATGTTACTTTGTCCTAAAACTTCCAAAATCTTACTTAGCAGTTCTCATATTTTTGTCTACCATATAAGTTATATGAATAGCCTTTCAGTTTTGTATAAAACCTGCACTGTTTCAGTGTTGGCAGCTGTAGGGAATCTATATTATTTGTGTGCATTCTGTAAAAAAACTATTAGGAGCATAGTAACTGTATTCATTAAAATGTAAACTTCCAGCATAAATATTTCAGAAGTGCCAGCAATTGAGTGTTTGTTAACCATGGAATTAACCTGTCAGTATCTGCTCTGCCACAAATAAGTCTAGGTCCATATAATATCTGTGCAACTTTTCCAGGACAATGAGAAAAGAGTCTGAAATATTAGAACTGACACAGAGTATTGCTGGCTACGGATAATATTTATACAACTTTTCCATTTGTTGATGTATGAAAAATCTTGGTAAAAGAATAGCTTCCACCCACGTTTACCACAGCTGTAATCGTTTTACTCATCTAAAAGACACCAAAAAGCCATTTTCTGCATTTATTATCCCCTGTAAAAAAAGAAAAAAAAAAAAAATCCCTTCTCTATTCAAGTGTTTAGATAGCTCCTTATAAACAATACAAGAGATCTGAATACTTTTTCCTCTTCCTGTGTACACTGTATTAATTTTTCAACTTTTTTATTGGTGCAGAAAGTTTACAATACCTGAAGTGGTGTATATAATTACACTGTGCTTTCTGGGTCTTGGGGTTCTTTTAAAATGTAAGTTTGTTAAATGTAACTTTTTCAGTGCAGTTCTGTGCATTTATTACATCTGGCTGGAAGATAACATGCATAATAGGATTTCAAATATGGTAAGGTGCCAATATTATGCCAAGTTTGTATCAGAAGATTAGTAAATTCAAGACACCCAGAGAGCAAGGGATTTTTCATAATTTTGTTGAATCTACAAGGTTTTGATATTTTTTTACATAGCAAGGTATTAATATCTGTTAGTAGAAGTGTATAAACAAAATCCTATACAACTGTCAAAGAAGCATGTTTCCATAGGCAATGTGTCGAGTTTTTAACAGTAAAAGTATTGTTGTAGACCTTACTTAACCATAGCACTGTGCATGGTATTACAAAGGTACAGAATTATTCACAGATTAATATTCATATTTTTTAAAAAAAATAGATGATTTTCAGCATGAGGCTGAGATTTTTCAGAAGTAACTTGATTTTAAGTGCAACTATTTAATAGAGACTTACATCTCTGCAACATCTGCAGCAATATCTGAAAGTCAAGGTTCTTCTAAGGTGTTTCAGGCTGTGTGCCACAATAAAGGTGTAAAATCAAATCACTTTATTTAACTTATTTAAAAATAATTCCTTATGGCAAGAAGGCATGTTGAAATGAGCATGTGTAAAGGTAAGTCTGCTTTACTTGAGCACTCACTTATGTTTTGTGTTAATAGGATCTCGCTGGAAGTCCATGTCAAATCAAGAGAAACAACCGTATTATGAAGAGCAGGCACGGCTAAGTAAAATCCACCTAGAAAAGTATCCTAATTACAAATACAAACCTCGACCAAAACGTACCTGCATTGTTGATGGAAAGAAATTACGTATTGGTGAATACAAACAACTGATGAGGTCTCGAAGACAGGAGATGAGGCAGTTTTTTACTGTAGGGTGAGTACTATTGTTGTAATTGTTTCCAAAGACAGAGCATGCTGTTTGAAAACAAATAGACTTATCTGTTTAGGTCACTGACTAATGTTCTTCAGAAGGGAAGGATCTGAACCTGTAAAACCTTATTAAAAATGTAAGATATTTAATGGAATATGGAGCTATCAGCTGGCCACTGAATGCTGATTGTGAGACTGATTGTGGAATTATTTGAAGTCAAAAGTTGTTTCCCATTAGCCGGAAAGATTTGAATCATGTCTTTTGTGAGTTATTAATAAACTAATCCATTCTGGGTCAGTAATGACTCCAGGATCATTTCTCAAATTAAGAAAACAACAAAGAGAAAAACCAATGATTATTCCTGTGTAGAGTCAGGAGACAGAGGAAAGGGACAGTTATATTATGATCACACATGAATGAATATTGTAGTATGAGGCTATTAGGAATTTTGTTATATATAGAACTGAGGAAAAAATATTTTTTAAAAGGAAATGTTTTAGAAAGAGTCTTTCAAATAATGCATAGATAGACTGGGTAGATTTGAAACTCAGAATATATGGCTCAAAAAGATCCTGGCACAGTTTTAAAAACATTGTATTTGCTCTAGTCTTCAGCAGAGAAGGCAGTACTATGAAAGATCTCCAGGCTCAAGATAACAAAAGTCCAGTGAAACAACTGCACCATAACAGATTTCTCTCTCCTGTTTTTTTAATTAATTAATCTGTGATGCTCAGTGCTCTAACACAATGTTTCTGGTGGTTTACAAAGAGTCTAAAAGCTATCTCCACTGCCAGCTTTTCCAAATTCACAATGTTCTGCTTATTTCTCTAATCACAATAGCCTCCTTTTGTTGGGTACTACACTACCAGATAATTGACCTTGACGTCGATTATGTGCCCTCATTTTTGGCTTGGGATGCAGAACTCCTGTTGCAGTCAATTATTTTGTGGTGCAGCCTGCAACAATGTGGGCTCTTTCTTCAATCAGTAAATAGAAGTGTTTTTAATATCTTGAAATAGCCTTCCAGTCTATAGTTTTTACATTGTTTTTTATTCTTCACTCTAAGGGAAATTGTTTACTAATAGGCTTCAATCAAAAGTGTACACAGAACTCTAAATAGAAATCTGAATTTATATAGCACATCACAAATTATATTCAGATTGAGGGAATGAAACTCTAGCTACGTCTTCCAAAGCAGATTGACAGACCAAATCACATCTAGAGAAGAAATGCAAAAGAAATGCCAAAACAGCAGTCTGAACAATTTGAGAGTCGTTTGCTAATTCAAAACAGTATTAAGCAGTAGCATCTGACACATTGAAATTGATGGCTAAATATGGAGGCAAATATGGACGATGGATTTAAGAAACTTCTAAAAATGCCTACTTAAAGAGTGTTATTGTAATTAAAAAAAAAGGCGGTCACTCAAAATTAAACTGCTGGTGCAAGGTAAACATAACGTCTTTCTCATATGTTAAACAGTATCATCACAAAGACCATGAAAACTGCACAATTTTCTTGAAAGGATTGGTTCTAATTCATATTTATGCTAAGCCCACTTCCCCATGCTCTATCCATGTTGAAGAAGATCTTAAGTAACAGTAAATTACCTTTGTGCGCTTATGTAATAAGGCAGTGGACTTTACCTAAATCAGCAACTATTATTTATGCAAGTGATGAAAAATGGGGAATGAATTCTAATGGATGCATTCAAAAAAGGTGAAATGAGATCCATGCTGCAATTCAATATAAATTTTGATATTGAGGAAACACAGTGGCTGTGATTTAAAAAAAAAAAAAGAAAAAATGTCATGCTTTTCTGTGGCTTCCCACTGTTGCTCCAAATTCTCTTTTTCCCTAAAGAAAAAATTAAAAGAAAATTCTTGGAAAAGACCAAGTGAAAAAGTTGAAAACCACCGGCCAGGACAGCTTTTTTGAAGTGAAACATAAAGCCTGGCATTATGTAGTTCAGCAGAATAGCTTATTGAGTGATAAAACCCAACATTTTATCTAAATCACATTATAATTGAAACAGTAATTGAGCCCATCAATTTCTTAAACTTGCTCTACCTTGTTTTTAACCTAAATAGCACAAAAAGCATAACCCATCCTTCAGAACTGAAGTCATGAGAGTTGAGATACATTTTCCTTTTCATAAGGAAATAGGAGACAAATGTGGGGTTTAGGACAGGACATACTCTATGTTTACAGTAATATTCTAGTTTAAGATAGAGAACAAAGATATAAAATAGACTCCAATGAAATATGACAAGTGCTGCATAGTGCTTAAAATCATGCTGGTTTGGTGGGGGTTTTTCTAATCTTAAAGAAGATGCCAGTTAAGTTGGGAAAAGGTATGCCAAAATTGCAAAGATTATCTTAACAGAAGAAAAAGATAAATAGATGTGTGAAGGGAAATACAGATCTTCAAAACAGGTGGCTAGAGGAAAGGATGAACAGCAAGAAAAATCACATTATTTTATATTTTTGTTTGGTATTCTCTCACAACAAATGTACATATATGAAGCAATCCAGTAAGGGCTAGCTTCCACCAGATCCCCTTGGGTGAGCCATTGGCTAAGACAGAATAATCTTGCCATGCAAACAGTTAAAACACCCCCACCACAAAGAAAGAAAAGAGTTTTACCCTGCTTGAATTTTTAACATGCAAAAAGCTCATGCTGCTTGCTTCAGTCAGCCTCATACTTTCATAAACATTGGTAAAATACAGAAAAGTTGTTTAGAGAAACTCAATACACAAAGTAGCCAGCCTTTAAAATAAAATGGCCATTCAAACCATTGAATGGCTAGGTTATATTCTGATTTTTGAAAAAAAGCTTCCAGAGAACTGAATGAGAGCGAAGATTTCTTGGAATAAATTGCGCATGAAATTAACGTTTTGAGATAAATGTTGTATATTGATAGATCAACACAAAAAATCCAGGAAATGGAAAGCATTTTAAAGAACAGAGTGGAACTTAAAATGTGTGTAGATCTTCTGTTGCCTCCCTACATGAATGAATTTTGTTCCAAATGAGGCTGATAATATACAGAAATAACTCATGTTTAATGCAGAGTATATTAAAAATTTGCTGGTTTTAATCTACTGGAAGCTGAATCTTTAAAATAATTGAGTTACTTTTTAATAATAAAATTATTAATGGAAAGTTATGTATTATAACTTCAGTGTAAATTAATCCTGAACAGACTACGAGTGATTTACAATTAATCTTCAATAGTACTTTTTTTGTAATGCATAAATGTGAACTAACAAATGGATAACATATAACCCATAAATTCAAACATTTTAAGTTAAGAGTCTGTCTTTTGTTGCCATGACGTACAAAAATAATTCATTTCTCAGTCATTTTTACAGTCTAATACACTCTAAATACAAGTATATACATTTCTCTGCAAAATGATGTAAGCAGTAACACGTGTGTGTGTTTTACCACTGTAAGATGTTTAAAATAAAGCCTTTATAGTGTTTATAACTACTGTACACACATAGTCTGAATGTTGCTAGACTATGATTTTGAATAAGGCTGTAATATTATACTCCTGTAGCTTGAACTTAAAGCAAGTACACAATGGCTGCTTTTGTGAGATTTACTGTTATTTCATTCCTTATGGGAATGTAAGTTTCAGGGGTGTGTAGCATATAAGCATTTTTCTTAATGCAATTGATTTTGCTTCAGTCATTTAAAGAGCTGTCAGAAAATAGTTGGGAAGGGATCAGAAAACAATGGTAATTTGCCAGGTTAAATGTTTAGATAGTTTTGCAAAAGTCAAAAGTGGAACATTCCTCAGGAAAATCCTAAGAATATTAATGCTACAAACTTGTGAGCATGTCACTCAGTCTAAGAATTTTCATGTTACTTCTTTTTTTATATTGACCTAACTATTTTGGGCCAAATTTTTGGTCCCAGACTGGACAGATGTGCTAACAATGCTGTCAGAGTAGGGGCAAGTGACCTGCAGTAATTGGCCACATAAGGATTTCTTTGGCAATGAGGAGATGGTGGAGACAGGAGTGGTTAGAAGCTAGGGTACATAGCCATGCATCATTCCTCACAGTTCTGAAGAGATAGGAAGATTAATTAGGTTCTGGAAATCTTAACCAGGCAGAAAACATCCTTGCTTTTAACCATGTGCAACTGAGCTGAATTGTAACCTGTAGCTTACAGTGAAGTATGTTTTTGTCTCTTCACTCCAAGGTCCTATGATAGGCAAAATGCTAGTGAGATATAAGGATTAAATGTGGAACCTAATACTATTAAAATGCCATTAATATGAATGCTTTTAAGAACTACACATAGAAGAAAATGTAATGGCCAGAATCATAGGTTAGAAACTCTAACTATTCCTTTCAAGGAGAGAGGGTGGAATTTTAATAAATGCTCTTATTTCTTCCCCTCTCCCCATCATATAAAATGCAACTATTTAGAAAATTATACTACTTGTCTCCAGTAACATATGCCATCCATATAGTTTGTGACATCTTAAAATAAGGCTCTCTAGGATGTAATGCAGCAACTTGAACAGAATTTACAGACACAACCTCATCAGCTCTAAACAATGACAAGGCTCAAGTGAAAGGTAGGTGTCCAGTTACTGGGGGTGGGTGGGGGTCTTGTTTAAGTGCTAGCAAATTTGTGCTAGCAAATGTGTAGCAATCTGAGACACTTCCCATTTACATGGTACAGTTACCACATGTTTACAGTTCCACAGTGAGATATAGGTCATTTAAAGCCCAGTTAATACCCACCCAGCAGCAGGCATACACACCATGTCGAATTTTTTGTTTAACATGTAAAAAAAAAGAACTGCATTTATGAAAGACAAATTCAGTAAGCCTTTACCTTTCTTGTTACACCAATCAAATGGTTTGCCAGCTGGATTCATTCTATAGCTTGCCATGCATTTGGTGCATTCTCAGGTAAAAGGTATCTCTCTAAATTCTGCTTGATTATGCTCAGCTGACCTGCCCCCTTTATATTTTGAAATGGGTGGTACTTGGACAAATGCACCCTGATCTATTGCTGACTTTATAAACATTGGAAAGGGTATCTGAATTTCTTAACTAAGTCTGTCCTTTAGGATTTAACACTGAAAACCATTATTTTATTGAGACACCTCACAGCCTCAATCTGGAAAGGGAAATTGCTTCTAAAAAATGCAAACTTCTTTGGAGGGAGGGGTGAATAAGAGGGTTCTGCTCTTTAGTGTCATCTGTAACTCAGGAGCAGCTTGCACTCAATTGTTCTTTGAGTATGCTCTACAGCTCTTATTAGGAGAGTTGTAAAAACTTCTTTTGGCATAAATGCTATGGTGTTCTTTGATGAACAACTGAGGATGCTTTTTTTTTGTGAATTTATTTGTTCTAAGAAATATCATAAAAAGATTTGTACCAGCAGTTGTTAGATGGGCAGGTTAGAAAGAATTAGTGTGTAGGGCCTGGTGACAGCTATGTAGAACTTTTCTGTGACTGTATGTGGGTTTCTTTTTCCTTTTCTTTGTGGCAACAGTCATTGATGTGAATGTTTTCTTTGTAAAAAAGTTGTGGAGCAGGTATCTGTGGGTTTTTAACAGTACGAGTTTATACTCCTGACAGCATGCAATCCTAATGCAGAAATGTTCCCATGTGAGGTAGGTGTTCAATTTTATAGATAAAGTATTGAAAGATGTTTGCAGAAAATCACTTGCAAGCAAATACATTGGCTGAAAATTGTTTTCACAGAACATTTATCAGACCATTTAAAAAGTGAAAATTTAGTGAAAAATCCCTAGCTGTTTGTAAATCATCTGCAAATCATCATTTGCAAACAGGACTATAATGACTGTGTCAAATGAATTACTGCAATGTTTTTGCTCGCTGGTAGCCAGGTGTACCATACTTATACAACAGATGTTTAAATTTCTCAAGCTGTGCAGAGGCTTTAAGAGTCAGGCTAGCAGTACCAGCAGTGACAGCTATCTTACACAAAGTGTTCATGATTTGACTGTATTTGTTCCCAAACTTGAAGGACTTCGGTTTCCCAGTAACTCTGCAGCGTGGTGCTTACCAAAACTATAGAGTTTGATCAATGAACGATAAAGACTCAATATTTAGAGTCCTGTAAATAAGTTTACATTATTTTGTGTATTGATTTAGCCAACGATTAAAGATTTATGAGAGAGTGGTTTATGGAATATCCTTTTGAATTTCAGCATAGAAAGCACAATGGTCAATATGTTGTAGGGTTGCTAGACTATTCACACCTGACACTTTCGCTTTCTAAAATGATGTAATAGTTCTCTGGTGCTTGGTCAATATCGCTTTTAAGAAGGTTGGAAATACATTGAAATATATGATTCCTTAAATAGATTCCTGCAAATAGGCATGCATGTTCAATAACTACTCAAAATGAAGACAGTGTCTTCCAGGGCACTTAAGTATTACTGGTTCTGGAGTATATTAATTCATGGTTACATCTAAAGTATGCCAGGGATTCTTTTCCTTCACACATGTTACATCCCTTCTTTTTCTCTTAGCTTTATTAAAGGTGATGATCCAGAAAAAATATGAGACTACTTGTATGAGTATTTTAATACAGAAAGTATGTTATTAGTTAATTAACCCAAATGTAAGAGGTAGATTTAATTAATTTGTAGCAAATAAAGCCTTGACCGTGGAATGTGTTCAGCAACTTGACCTGCATTCAGCAAAGCTTTTGAATATACATACATCGATGTAAGAGGAGACACTGCATCACTTGGTACAACTATGAACATGCTTACAGTAAAGCTTCTGTTGAACTGCTTGATTGGCAGTGATATAAGCTGTTGTATTGCTCCAGTATGCTTAAAATTACACACACACATGAAAAAGACAACATTACTTGGGGCAAAGTTAGGTATCAGAAGGTATATGTGTCAAAAGTAGAGGTAGTACACCCTTAATCCAGTCTTCCCATGTATTTGCTTTGTCAAAATAAATCAGATCTGACATTGTGTCCTCAGGAGGAAATCTTAATTTCTGCAGACTGTCTGTTAAGAACATTTGTTATTTTTTTTTTTAAGTATTTTCCTTCAAAAACTCAGTCTTACACGTTAAATCCCAAAGAAGAAATGGTGTTCTGATCATGGATTTAAATAAAAATCAAAATCCAGCAATGAAATATCAAAAGTATTTCTAAGTGATGTAGGGGTCTTCCTTGCACTTAAATAGTAAATGACATGTTTACAGTTTGACAATGTTACTTAGCCACCTGTCTGCCATTTAAGGAATTTACAGGTAACCTTGAGGTACCCTCATTAACAGAAGCTCTTGTCAGGAGTTTAGAGGATTTAGATTTTGTATAGATGATGTCTACAATAGCAGTTTGGCATCACACAAGTGCCTGAAGCCTTTTGACCTTTTCTGTCCAAGTCGTAGTTTGCAGTATGGTTTAAATAAACACATAAAATACATAAAAGAATCAACAACTTGCAGTTACTAAACAATTTATTCTGCATTTGTCCTTGGGGAGAGCTAAGGTGAACCAATACCGTATAGGACCAGACTATGAACCCTGGAGGAATGTGTGAATGCATGCAGCCTTTCTAGGAAACCACCTGCTTTTCTTTCATTTGGACTTGCAGAAAGTCTTCCCTCCTCTGAACACAGGAAATCACGTTCCCCTCTTGTTTTTTCTTCCAGACAACAGCCTCAAATTCCAATCACCACGGGAACGGGGGTTGTCTACCCTGGTGCTATTACCATGGCAACTACCACGCCATCACCTCAGATGACATCAGATTGCTCGAGCACCTCTGCCAGCCCTGAGCCCAGCATCCCTGTCATTCAGAGCACTTATGGTATGAAGACGGACAGCGGAAGCCTTGCTGGAAATGAAATGATAAATGGAGAGGATGAAATAGAAATGTATGAGGACTATGAGGATGATCCCAAATCAGACTATAGTAGTGAAAACGAAGCCCATGAGGCAGTCAGTGCCAACTGAGGAGTGTTCACAGAATTAAAGTACTCAGACTCATTTGGGTTTTTTTGGGGTTTTTTTGAACAAAAGTTCTTAAAGAGCCTGCATGCATGTGTGGCTCCTACAGTTACATCAGCAGAATGGTCTTAAATGTTTCTTAACGTGTGAGACAGATTGTTTCCCTAATTTTTCATGAACTTGGGTTTTATGTTTTTGGTTTTTTTTTAACTTAGATGAAGACATATATTAAATATCAGACATCAGGACTTGAAAACTTATATGAATCAATAGCTGTCTTACAAGTCTTACCTTTTGTCTTTTTTCTTTTGGATGCTGATAAAGGTTTAAGTTACTGTTTTAGATGGGGGTTATACATTCTCACTCAGGTATGCTGTGCCAGCCTACAGGTTGTGAATGTGTTTTTATTCTGGATTATTTTAGAAAACAAAACCCGCAGATTTCATATTGTGAAACAGAACAAGTCCGCAAATGTGCACATCTGTGCATCATAGCTCATCTTTAAAAAAAGTCTCTGAATTCCATTTTTTTTCCATATGTATAGCTGAACTTCTGATGTGCCAAACTTTTCATAACTTTTGAATCTTAACATTAAAAAAAAAAAGTCTTAAAGGAGACACTGTAAAGTCTTAGACAATCCTTTGGCATCTTAAAAAAAATTATATATAAAAGTAATTTTTTCCAGAATATGGTAAAGTACTCAGGAATCTGGAGACAGGATATTCTTAAGTAGTGAACATGGTTGCCATAGTGCATGTGCCCAATTGCTTTTGCCTCTTGATGTGCCATTAGTGTGAAATTTTAAGTAAGCACAAAAGAGCGATCACCAGCTATGAACAGGCCTGTCTTAGCAGTGTGAAGCCACCTGTACTACATTCTCTATCCCTTTGCTTTTAACCCTTGCATTCAGTCTTAACACATTTTCTCTTAAATAATTTATTCATTCCAGAATGTCAAGGGTCCAAATACTTAATATTTATTTTTTAAAGTACTGTTGGTGGCATTACACTTACAATTCCTTATTGATATTTTAAAGAGCCCATTCTTTTCCCTCCCTGAAATTACACAGGTATATGAAAATAGAAGTGTACCTGCTACTAAAATACACGATATTTATGAATGAGAAATCCAGTTGCTCTTGTAACACTGCAAATGCAAAAAATAAAGTGAGTACTTTTATATGTACATACAGTATTAATATTCCTTACAAAATGTGTTTATAGTTATAAACCTGTACACCTAGACAGCAAAGGCAGATGTAAAATCCAAACTTCGTGAAGAGTCCATTATGATGAATTTTTAGGTTCTGTAGAATCCTGCATTGACTCAGAGCTCCGTACATCATGTTCTCGTTGTCACCTGAAGGAACTGTTTGCTACCTTAAGTATGCAATGATTTGTATGTGATACTCCTAGTGGGGGAGGGAAGGCCACAGAAACATCTGACTTGCAAAGCTGGGAAAACGGTACATCAAAAATATTTATTTAATATTAGTCATGAGGGAATGTGAGCCAGATCTTCATGAATGCTGGTTGTGTGCTTTGGAGTCTTTGCATTTCAGGTGCTATAAAAACTAATTTTTTTTTTTGCATTACTACTGGAAACAATGCTATTACTAAGAAAAAATTGGGGAAATATATGAGAGATTAAAAAATTGTGAATTTCAGGCAGAGACAAAATTCCCTTTATATTTTTCCCTCACAGCCCACCTCTGTTCACAAATACATCACTGTATATATATATGCAGATCCTGATGCAGTGGGCCTGATGAATATATGTGCTGAAGCTCTTCAACTCCCTCAGCTTTTATTTTGAACTGGATATGTTCAGCACTTTGGTGATAAATTCAGACTTGGGCTGAGAGGTATGAGTGGGCCTAGAGCAGTTCCTCTTGAAGTCTGTGGGAACTTCCCACAGAGCTGAACAGGCTTTTTTAGGGCCCAGACAATGACAGAAATGTAGCATTAAATGTCGGCTCTCCTCATACCATCATCCTATCTTGCAGAAATTCATGTGAGGTGATAAGCTGCTGTATTGGGAACAGTAATTTTCATCATAGCCCCACTAATACCTGTTTGAGCAGAAAGAGACATTGTTGCCACTGTAGGAATCACATTTAAATGTGCGAGAACAACCCCCAAGACAAAAAAGCTTGTTCAATTTACAGGACAATTTATAAAGATAATGGCATAGAAACATAATGGTCAAATTTCTCTGGCCATTTTGTAATTTGGAACAAAATGCTATATTTTTAATATTTATTTAAATGTGTTCTGAGTCCATGTCGAATAAGCAATAAACTGGTCTAGCCAAGACTTTAAAGGCATATGCTGTGTCGTTAGCTGGTGAGCGCCCTCTTTAAGCTGGCTAAGGTACTGATAGAAAGTGGTTTTTTGTTCTTAAAACTGCTTGGGAATTTGAACTGGTTTTAATACTTTCAGCTCAGATTGGGGGGGGAGGATACCATTATTTCCTTAAAAAAAATATGACTATTTATTAGTGTCTTACATAATTCTCCAGTTAGAAGTATCTCTCCCTCCATGTCACTTTTTTTCTCTCTTGCTCTCTTTTTTCTGGTTTTGTTGCATAGGTAGAATGCTGTATTGCTAGCATTGTATTTTATGTAATTATTTTTTTTGCACAAAGGCAAACATTTAGATTAGTTGTTTAATTTTTTTTAATTTTATGACCATGCCAAAATAATATTCTGCAGGCTTGTGGAGAACAAAGGACTGTTCTTTAGGACTGAAACTTGATTTTGCTTGTAGTACAAAAAAACACACACTCACAGATGTTGTTTCGTAAGTGTTATAAGCACTGGATATAAATGGTATTTTTTATCACTTCTGACTAATGTGAAACTGTTGTACAAAAACTACATGAACAAAAGTCATCTGTTTCGACTCGTGTGGGCCTGCCTCACAGTTGCCGGATTTGAGTCATTTTTATGTCTTGTTATTTCATTTATTTATGCAAAATACATGTATGTATGAACACTTTGTTTTAGCTCCAGCCCTGCCTCAGTGCTGATGCTCTGTATGTTAAAGCCACATTCTTGAAAATGACTGGCTGTTCAGGAATTGCCAGCTGGTAAAAATTGCATTTATTGGCTGGGGGAGTGGGAGGAACATATTTGAATCTGAATTGTGCATATGAGCATTTTATTTATTAGCCGACATTGGCTCTAAAATGTCAGTAGAATTCAAGGAAGGACAATCATAAGGATAAAAACCCAACATTTTTACTTTATTAATCGGAGCTCAAAACAAAGTTTTTGATGAATTTACCATCTCATTTTAGAATTTTTTTAAATTGTGTAAATATAACATAGGAAATAGAATTTTATTTTTTGTTCATGGATACTTAGTGAAGTATAAGTTATGTATTTACTTTTGTTCTATATCAGTGTATGTTGGTCCATATTAAATGCTGACAAGTCACTGTACCTCATGTAGATGCTGAATTTACACCCGCAGTGTGAGCGCAGTATTGTGGACCTGTAGCTGGGACAGCAAGATGCCTCACTTGTGCTCTCACTGATTTTTAATAACGTATTCCACAAACACAGAATACTTTCTTCTTTTCTAGAAAGTTGATACATTAAACATACCAAATTTCTGATACATGTAATAGGAAATGAAGTTCGTCTTCTGAATCCAAGTAAAACTTAGTTTACTTTGCAACAAGAATGGCATTTGGAAGTCAAAAGCATGTCCCTGCAAAGATTATCATAAGATGGCCCTTGCAACACAGTCAAGACTTATCAATACCAAACCTTCATTTTCTACATTTATTAAATCACATTGCTGTCATATTAGGCTATCATACCAGAGGAAATTGTTCACACAGTACACAAACAGGACTTGTGGAATTGCTTTTCCAGCATTCTGTTTGAGCCCCCCTTAGTAATTCTGACAGAAAAAACCCAACTCCATTCAGGTAATGCGCAAATATAGTAATACTATTTTCTCTGTGAACAGACAGTTTATTTAATTAACAGATACAATATATTTTCTTTTTGGAAAATTATAAAATACTTATTTTCAAGAGAAGAACACTCCCAAAACCAGTCTGATACCAGCTAGAATAGTTCACTTCATATTTCATAAAAATGGAAGATAAAAGTCTTAATGGAAACAGAACTTTTTTCCAGGGTTCAGGTTTACATGGAGAAATGACTCTGACAAAGTGGCCCAGTTCTGATCTGCCTGGATGTTTGGGCATCACCATTTAGCTTGTGAAACCACCTGCCGAGAATACACGTGCTCCTAAATCAGTGTACTCAGGTGCAGCATGAGGCAGGGGGAGGGCAAAAGATGGGATTGCTCTGGGATGGGAATGCAAAACAAACAGCAGCATTAGTCACAATAAATATGATACCCTGTGCAAAGTGTACGGCAGGCAGCTGTGGGCAGTTCCTGTTCTGAGTGCAAATACAACCACCTCCCAATGCAACCTAAACCAGAGTCCTCTCTCTGCGTTGGCTTTCTGGTTTGTATTTGGTCATATCAAAAGCATGGCGTTTCAAAATCATCTCCTAGCAACACATACTACAAGCTTAACACCCCCATTCCTTCCCCAGCAAACACTTACCTACTTGCTTAATATCAAGCATGTTTGTACTTCCATGGCGGTCATGAGGACCAGTAAAGCATTGATGTTAAGCCAGGCAAACTTTGCTGAGCCAGGGCCACAGTGCGAACAACTGTACTGGAGATGCAGCCAGCAGAATGTATGATAACGTTCTTCATGTTTTTATGAGAAATTAATGAATGGGCTTGGACCCTCGGTGTTTTGCATGCTTTTTTAAGATTCATGTTGGCACTTAAGCATGTTCTTTTAAAAGAGTAATACTATATGACCTCATTTGATCTTTTACAAAACACTCTCTTCCCTTTAAAGAAAACTCCCCCCAAAACTTTTTTTTTATATAACCCATTAATATCTGTGATTTTTCTCAGATCAAACTACATTTTTGATATACTGTTAGTGTCCTGCCACAGAAAGAAAAAAATATGCAAATATATTTCATTTTAATCCTTCGCCCTTTTTTAACAACCAGATTTGCTGGAAATGGTGACAAAGAAGTATTCTGAGATTTCACACGCTGGGTAAAAAGGGGGGTGGGGGTGGGGTGAACTGGGCTAAAGGAAAACTTATCAAATTGGTATTTATGGCAATATGAAAGCTATAAAGCAACTTAGTGACATGGCTTGCTTTGTAATTTCCGCTTTCTAAAAACCACAAGTGAGGTCCTTGGTGCTCTTGGAGTATGGGGAATGTGCAAATATTTAACTGTTTGTATGCTGCACATTGCAGACCTGCTAGTGTGCATTCTCCGTTTGTCTTCCTTTGTCATTTGTGTTTTGCTTTCTAGAAAGCAATGTTTTTTTCTTGTACCCTTTCTTCAGCTTGTAGCAAAACTAGAATGCTTAGCATTTATGTTCATTCATTATTGTATTTCCCATGTAAAAATTTTTTTATTACATTAAGACAAGCTTATAAGCTGTTACTACATAACTTATCTTACTGTAACTCTTATTTCCTGACATTGTAATTTGTTTGTGATGTATATTGTGAGATTGTACTCTATGTTAATTTAATCAGCACAATTCACTGACATGCTGGACTGACATGCTAGCTGCTGTTTCAAATTGTAAAGTTTGTGTAGAGCTGTTGGGACAACTGAGACTCTCTTGTCAAGGTACTATGCTTTGATTCCTATAGCAACACTGTGGGTGCAGCTCTTAATGGTGAGGGCTGCTCGTTGGACACCCACTGGCTAACTTAACGGGCAGGTTTTCTTTGTAGAAATTCTATATACAATGCAGGTACCTACCTGGGCCCATGGCCGGTAATTATTTGGGCGTTTAGAGGAAAAACTAGTGTCTATTGCTGCTTTGAATATGTTTTAAAGTCTGAAAATGTAAATAGTTTATCAAAAAAATCTTGTACAGTCCAGTGTAAAGTTTTTAAATGAACTTAAAGGTTGCCATCACATCTCACACTCTCCTCTTGATACAGTAAAAAAAAAAAGAAAGAAAAAGTTTGCTAAGGATACTGATTAAAAAAAATAATCTGTTCTCAATTTAAAAAGGAGAATAGTTATTCTTAGCTCTGCTTCATTGCATAAACAGACTTCTTGGATTTTGTTGTGCAGTATTGACGTGAGGTAAATTAAATATTAAATAATCTTTCAGTGGTACTTTTAAGAGTCTTCTCCTCCTCTGCCTCAGTTATTAATGGAAAAGACAAAATTGAAAGACACTGTCCATATACAGTATGTTCTGGTGTATGTTGGCACCTTACCTACATGTTTTGGGTGGGGGGATTTTTTTTTAAAATTTTTTTTTTTTTTTTGCACAAGGTGCTTTCCTGATATGTTAAACATGTCATCTTTGGGTGATACAGTATATGCCATGATAGGGGTTTAGACCCCTCAGGGGAGTGTCTATAAGACTGCCTATTTATGCTCATTTACCTCAAGACTGTCCTCTCTACCCTTAATCTATTCACCATCACTCCATCTTTTGTACTGCTGTTGACACTTACAAATTAAAGATAAATTTTGTTTTATGAGATGTGTGTGTGACTTCTTCTATGCATCCCTTACTATTCCTTTGAAGTTAGCATTAAAGATTGACCATGATGAGTTGATGGACAAAAAAATGAAAATTGGCCTGTTCACCTGGCCTCCTCTAAATTTAGAAATTGAATCTTCCAGCTTTTTGTTTTCTACCTTTCCATTCTAAAAAGGCATTTATCAGCCCGTGAAATCCATTAACACCATATGTTATAAAAGGCAAGCATGGTAACCTACTTAATTTGCTAATACTCACTGTAAACCATCAATTTTTTAAGCAGGAAATGCTGTTGGTAGTAACAGAACCTCAGAAGGATTTTTGTTGAGTAGAAGTATGACAAAACGGTTCAAATGTTTCTTCTTTCTTTGCCTTCCCTTTTTCTGCTGCATATATTAAACAAACTAACCAAAATTGACCAAAAAAATTCCTACAGTTGCCATATTGCGATGTCTGTAAGCTGCTGCTCTATGTGTATTATGATTGGCTATTGACTTAGTAATTAGTCATGGTTCTCATATGGAAAGTATAAATTACTTTGAAGGATACTGTGCTATCATGTAACAGAACATTTTGCCTGCACATTACATCAGATTGCAGCCTAGTTGCAGGTATTGCACAAACCACCTTGAAGCGTCTAAGTGCGAAAGAATCCTTACTTCCCTGGGCAGAGCATCATACATGGAATTATTAAAAATTGCATACTGCATTATGAATCTATGTGATGAAATACTTCAAGGTCAACAGTGGATATAATGAAGTTGCAAACCAACATTTTATAATGGAGAAATAAATAAATATTTACTTGTGCAATTTAAGCTTTTGTTTCTGGTAAGCAATCAAGCAGCCAAAGGGCAACACAAGTAATCTTGAGGAGAAGGCAGCAATCCCCCTGTATTTCTGCTGCTGTATCTGCAACAGTTTGACAAAATGTGTCAATGGCCACAGCCTAAGTTTGAAAAACAGAATCAGGTATCAGACCACAGTCAGTCCAGCTTAAGCTACTAAGGAATAGGACACAAAAAGTTACTGTTTCCTGCAACAGTAAGAGACAAAATGTTTATTTGACACCTATAGATGTCAATCTAAAAAAATGTCTCCACACATACAACAATTTTCTGGAGAAGGTAGTGCGTGGGAGGCTGCAGAGCAGTACATGTTGCTCCTGTTGGTGAGAGAAGTAGCATGCTCAGGACAGATAGGTGGCCATGCACAGGTACCATTCGGTTTCTTTCCCTGGAGGACAGCATCTTTGACCCTCTCAGTCATTCTGGGTTCCCTGCGCTAGCCTTGCTGTCACTCTAAATATCTGCCTTAGCTTTCAGAAATTTTACTAGTCATAGAGTGTATGCATCAGGTCACTGCAAGCGAAGCTTGCACAGAGCACAAACAGAGCACAACCAAGATGAGCATTGAGGTGCTTGTGCTGCTTGGGCCCATTCTTCTTCCCCTGGATGCAGTTCTTCCTCTGCCCAAGCACTGAAATGCAGCCTCAGAACAGAAACTCTGCTCACCAGCTGCAGTGGCATGTTCCTTGGGAGCCCTTAGGATGACTCACTGCAGTTTGGGGTTTTCAGGATTGCAAGGTTCAGTGCAACGGTCTGTCTCTCCACTGGTTACTTGCTCTGGAATTTTCCTATGGCAACTAATTGCTACTGTAGTAGCCCAACAGCGGCAGCTCACACAGGATGGCGGATGAAAGGGAGAAAAATAGTTGATGTATTTCTTTAATATACGGTTTACAATAGAAAATATGAGCTCCAGGTTGTGTCTCTGCGCAGTTAATGACCAGCTGAGTTAAGGGCCTTCAAATACTGCCATTGGTCATTAAATGCCAGGAAGTAACCTTCCTGTCATCTACTATTGCCTAATTGTATCAAGACCCACTACAGTGGAGAACTCTTAAATCTGCAGATTAATTAGAATCTGACCCTTGGTAGTTCTAACAACATCAAGGCCATTGCAGGTTAGCATTTGGGTTCTTGACATAACTGTCCATAACAAATATCTTCAGAGCTGTTCTGCTTTTTATTAATGGCTATTGGATGATTGACACAGTAAAACATAATAGTCCTGTGGTCAGCTCTATTAAGAGCTACTTAGGGACACTTTAATTTACTTTGACACCACAGACATTAAGGGCTTCTATATTTGTATTAAAACCTACTTAGAGGTCAGGTTGCTGTTGAAGCACATCAGCAAAGGATCACTCAGTAAGAAAATGGTGATCAGAAGTGTTTTACATAATTCTCAAATAATCAAATTAAAAACTAAGTACATATTGATTATTTGGAATTTTTTTTGCTATTCTTCTAGTTAAATAGCTACTGGCAGGATGTGTGAAGAAAACAACTACAATTTTTAAATTAGGTTTCATAAATAGGTTATAAGTTCACAACATGTAAATGCGTAAACTCCTGACTCTTGTATTACTTCCAGAACATCCAGCTTTAATTCCATGAATGAGGTACCTCATACTTCGGACACATGATTAAGCTCCTTTTTAAGTCAGGCCACACAGAGTTATATTTGGAAATCAAGAGAGGTAAATGTTATGCTATGATCCACAGCCATGCAGTGGGACCCTACAATCAGCAAGTGGAAAGCTATCTCCACTACCAAGACCTCACTGTGGCTAATAATATCTTTATAGCTACTGTATGCTCAAACTAGTAAGTCACAAATAGCCTATGAAACTGAAAGCACAGTAACTGTCCTATCAGGTTAGATTACTAGTCCACCTAGCCTGGTAGCTTTATGTTCAGCAGTGGCAATAGAAGTTAGTAGCTAATGAGCGTCTCAACCTGGCCAATATCTGCAGCTTGTTCTACTGCTCAGCATCGAAAGTCCTTGTGTTGGGCTGCTAATGGGTACAACCATTTCTGAGTCGGGAACATGATGTAGTATTTTGGTAGATAGGGGCCAATTAGTAACTAAGTTTGCAGCCTGATCTTTCAATGAAGACTCTTGATAAGGAGTTTTGCAATGGCCCTGTTTATTTGTTTTAATGGAAGAAAATCAGAGAATCAAAAGAGTCAGTCTATGTACAACTGAATTGCCAAGTCCATCATAGAATGATTTGGGTTGGAAGGGACCTTAAGGATCATCTAGTTCCAACCCTGTCCCATGGCTATGGATACCCACCACCAGGCCATATTGCCCAAAGCCTTATCCAACTTGGCCTCAAACACTTCCAGGAAGGGGGCAGCCACATCTTCTCTGGACAACCTGTTCCAGGGCACCAGCAGACCCTTGACCTGCTGGCCATGTTTCTTTTGACACAGCCCAGCATACGGTTGGTTTTCTGGGCTGCAAGCACTCATTGCCAGCTCATTTTAAACTTCTCCATGAAAACGCCCAAGTGCTTCTCCTCAGGGCTACTCTCAGTCAGTGCTATTCTTCACCCAGCTTGTAGATGTGCTTAGGATTTCCCCAACCTATGTGCAGGAACTTGCACCTGGCCTTGCAGAAATTCATGAGTTTCACACAGACACACCTCTTAAGCCTGTTGAGGTTCTTCTGGATGGCATCCCTTCCCCCCAGCATGTCAAGCACACCACACAGCTTGGTGTCATTGGCAGACTTGCTGAGGGTGCACTCAATCACACTGCTCATGTCACTGACAAAGATGTTAACAGCACCAGTCCCAATACTCACCCCGGAGGAACACCACTTGTCATTACCTCTACTAGGACATCAAACCATTGACCACAACTCTTTGAGCATGACCATCCAGGCAGTTCCTTATCCGTTGAGTGGTCCATCTGTCAAACCCACATCTCTCCAGTTTAGAGACAATGATATTATGCAGGACAGCATCAAATGCTTTGCACAAGTCCAGACAGATGACTTATGTTGCTCTTCCCTCATCCACCAATACTGTAGCCCTGTTGTAGAATGCCATGAAATGGCATGATCTGCCCTTAGTGAAGCCATGTTGTCTGTCACCAATCACTTCCTTATTTTTCATTTGCCTTAGCACAGTTTCCAGGAAGATCTGCTCCATGATCTTGCCAGGCACAGAAGTAAGACTGATTGGCCTGTAGTTCCCCGGGCCTTCCTTTTTTCCACCTAAGTAGGCAGTTTTATGTTCAGCAGTGGCAATGGGAGATAGTAGCAATTGAGATCATCTGAGATCATGAGATTATTTAGATCTAAACTATTTAGGGTGCTAAATTGCTCACATTTTTGATCATATGACTTCTCTTTTTTTGCAGGATCTGGTTAAAGCTTCAGACTTCATTCAGAAAATCTGGAGATCATAAATTTTAATGATCAAATTACTTAATGAAATATCTTTTATTCAAACATAAGGAATTCCACGTTTGATGAAGACTTAGTTAATTCCACTAGAACAGCTGCAGCTGCTGGCAAACCAAAGGGTAAGTGCTGGAGAGGGAAAAACATACACCCCCCCGCCCCCAAAAAAAGAAAAAAAAAGCAGCAAGTATTTTTTCACATGTTGAGAGATCCTGCAGGAAAAAAGGCTTTTGGAAAAACCTTCAGGTACAAACTACCTCTTTTGAGGACTGTGACTGTAGATACTAGCAAGCTCTTCTAGTTTTGACAAGTATAATGTGGGTTGAAACAAAAAGCGAGGGATAGTCAGAGTATGTGATCTTATCTGTGTATCTTGTCCTGGGGACAGAGCCTGCAAAATCACACTAAACACTACTTTGATTTTATAGGATTCTAGCTACAGGAAGGAAGTTCTAGATCTCCTAGCAGGTTTAGGTTACTTTAAGGAAAGAAGGGTGTGTTGCAAGGAAACAGAGTATGAATCACAGAATCACAGAATGTCAGGAGTTGGAAGGACTTCGAAAGATCATCCAGTCCAACCCCCCTGCCAAAGCAGGATCACCCGGGCTAAATCACACAGGAACACATCCATGTGGGGTTTGAATGTCTCCAGAGAAGGGGACTCCACAACCTCTCTGGGCAGTCTGTTCCGGTGCTCTGTCACCCTATTCCCATTATGATATTTCACCAAGCTTCAGCAATCTGTATGAAGAATGCCATTGCTTCGCTACTCCTGTGCATACATGTGTGCATTTGAAATGGTTTATAAAAGACTACCAGCTCTTTTACCCTAAGATAAAGTGTTCGATGACAATTTGCTGTATTTGCAATTTATTTTATTTAAGACAGACCTCTAAAACCTCAAAATAATGAGCAGATTAATATGATGATTAGAAATCCCCAGCTCCTCCCAGCCCCTCCTCCCATCAGTGTCACAGCGGGCTGCAAGACCGCAAAGTTCAGTCAGATTGTAAAGTGCCACCGGCTGCCTTAGCCCAACACCTGGCCGAGCGCTTCTAAGACGCCGCCCGGTGTTTCGAAGATCCAGAGCACGGCTCTTCTGGGCTCTCACGGCTAAGCGCGCGCGACCGCCGCTCTGGAGCTTCTCGGGACGAATCGCAGGGCGAGCGGCGGGTGCCTGCCCGGGTCTCGCTGGCAGCGGCCGCCCCGCAGCCTGGGCTCCTCACAGCCACTCCCGGGCCCCCGCAAAGCCGGGCCGAGCGCGCCCCGTGCCACCCCCCGCGGGGCACTGTTGCTAACGGCCGCCCAACGGCCCGGCGCGCGCCCTGGGCGGTGAGCCTTCAGTAACGGCCGGCCGACGGCCCCGCACGCATGGCGAGGCTGAGGGCAGCGACCGCCTGCGTCCCCCGCCACCGCTCCTGCCGGGTAAGGGCTGCCGCCCCGCCGGACCTCCCGCTCCCGTACAAGCTCCCCGCCCGCGGCTCTTCCCTCTGAGCCCTCTCGGCGTCCCTGCTGCCCTGCCGCACCCCGTCCTCCTGCAGGGCAGCGACGGGAAAGGGCCGGGAGGGACACTTAAATGCAGCCCTCTGTCCTTCCCCCGCTTCTGGCACCCTCCTAGCATCTCCAGACCTCGTGGAACGGGTCGAGCGCTGGGCTTACTTTGATCTGAGGGGAGGCAGGTAGCCGTTAAAGCATTTATTCCTTCGCATTTGCTGTGGGTGTCGGCACTGGTGGCTGGAGCTGTGGGCAGCCTCCTGGGAGAGGCTAGGGAGGGTTTGTGTCACTGACAAGGGGTGCGAGGGGTGTGGACTGAGCATTATGACTGTCGTGGTGCTGGTGGAAGCAGAATTGCCTGCAGAAAGACCTCTGAGGGAGCATAGAAAAGCTTAGGTTTTCTTCCTTGTGTAATTTAGTAGTCACAAGACAAAATTGATGCCCCGGCTTACAACTTTAAATTTTGACCCAACCCCCAATTTTCCTACTACTACAGCTTTTACAGCTTAGGAGTTTATCTTAAACATATCTGGTCTCCTTCAGAGGGACCCAAAAACTGTTTATGCTGTGCTCTTGAGTAGAATAGCTGTGGATCCTACCATTAAGGCTCAGCCACACAGGTGAGTCTTGCTGGACTGTGAGCTGATGCAAAGGGCCAGATGGGCTAGGAGCCCCCAGCTGGTATGAATTTCTGATCTCATTGGACAAACCGACCCTTGGTGAAGAGAGGTCAGAGCTACCTGAGAACATGAGGGTTGGTAATTTGTATTGTTCTTTCTGTCTTTATCACAGTAGAAGAAACAGAGGTTGGAGCGTACTCTGTTTTGTTTGCTGTGTTCTGTGGAATTTAATGGGGGAAAAAAAAAAACAAACCAAATAAACTGCAAAAGGAGAGATCTGGTGTAACTGAGCAACCTTGGTAGGCACCCAAATAGGGTGTCTGGAAAGTACTAAGGCTGTGTTGAAGAATGTAGAAGAGGCCCCTAGCACTGTCTTTTAATAATGTGTGTGATAAGAGCAAGGATGGAGTTACAAAAATACATTGTTTGGTCAATGTCTCATGTAAATGATTTTAAATTATCTTGTTACTTTTTTTTTTTTTTTCCAACTAATAGGTTGCTTCTTTGAAGTTCTGAGTATGTCCTGCTCCCACTTGTGTCACAGGAAACAAGCAGTTCGTTGAGCGCTTGGCAGTAAGTGCACAGTGTTTTTCTAAATACAATCTTAGGATTCGTTTTAGGAAGTGTATGCCTCAGACAATGATTCATAAAGCTACCTTCCTTGATTTGGTCCCTCCCTAAAAATCCTTAGACTGATCATGCTTAAAGACAGTACACACTTCTTCTACAACTTTTAGATTTTTATACTGCAAGGAGTCAGTGATTGATTTGCAAATGAAATACATGAGACAGTATGCAGTCTTAAGCAGCTTGTAAGAATCTCAGGTTGTGAAGGACTTCAAATTAGTTCAGCTATTTATTCATTTTTAAGGGGATGATATAGTGGATTTCCACAACAATAAGACCATGTGTGGAAACAGTCTGCCTTCTCTTATTCTCAAACTTCAAAGACAATGAAGTTCTGAAGTGAACCTAAAGCACTCTGAAATAATGAGAAGAAAAATTGTGTTCTTTTTCTTTTGAAAATGTTACTCTCATGTGAGGGTTAAAAATAAGCATTAAATAGCTTGTATAGAAAAATAAAAATTTTGCTACATTTTCTTAAAGGTTTGTGCAAAGCATGTGTCTCAGCTGTACTTGGAATCTCATGGTAATCACTAAAGCATCTGAAAAGTTTGAAATTTTCTGTCTTGGTATTTGCTTATCTTCTTTCACACACTTGCTTTTAATGTCTGAACACTTAAAATTCAGGCATCATAGATCATGCTTTCCAGCTCTCCTCATTTACCTCCAACAGCTTAACTTGCAATTTATTGCAAGGATTGCACCTATAAGTAAAACAGGATCAGACCTTAATTTGATCTGCTATTTATCCGTTGTGTTAATTGTAGCCACAGGGTTGTATTAAGAAAGTCAAAAAGTACCACTTGTAACTACGGAGTGGCTCTCACCTTTTAAATGGAAAAACACTCATTTTCTAGGAAAAAAGTGGTTATGAGCTAAATGAAGAAGGCAGAAGGGTTTCTGCTTTTCCATTTTTAATGTAATTAATATAATGTTGGCACCCAAAATGTAGCTATCTGGGTGCAAGCCTGCTCCTAGCTTTTACTGCTGTTGGTGGGAACAGATGCTTAATTTCTCACACTTTTATTTGTTTGTTTGTTTGTTTTAAACTGCAAATGGGGTTCTTGTTAGGCTAATGGATGTTGGGATTTTTACCTCATGTTAATCAGGAATTTAATCTGCTTGTATTTCTGAATGATGCATTCTTCTTATGCTTGTTTTATTTTCCTCCCAATGCAAGGAAGAAGACAATAATTTACAGTATGAATGACTGAAAAACAAAATTTAAAAATAACTAAGAGAAATTCTAGTCCTACAACAGCCACCACAGTGGTAAATTTCTGGTGTCCTGGAAGTCTCTGACTGAGGGGTCTGTGTTATGTCTCACAGTGCCCACTGAAAATAAGACACCAAGCTTGAGAATGGTAAATTAAAAGGAAAAATCCCACCTTAAATCTCTTTCAGAGCAGACTTACAAATAGAGGTATTTAAATTCTACTGAAATGCCATAGGTTTAGAAGTACCTGGTTCTCTTAGGCCCCTTTGAAAATCATAGCCTTAAGATGCTTGATGTTTTTGGAAAATGAACAATAAATACTTTCAGCTCTCAACTTTTGGGAGTGGCTTTCCTTAGCTTGCAATGTTTCTGCTTCTTTTCACAAAGCACAAAAGCCCTGCTGAATAGTAGAGGTCTAGGACTGCTTGTTGACTTCAGAGAGTCACCTTAAGCCTGATACTTTCAGTATTGCAAAAGCAAAAATTCTGGTAAATAATTAGTCTATCAGTTATGAGCTGATGTATCATACTACAGTGAAATGTGACAGAATACCAGAAATGGGAACTCGTTCTCACTTTCTTCTTTTTCATAAAATGTCATTTTTGTCTGTGATTTCTTTTATAGTTTCTTTAAAGATAAACCTGCCAGCTAATCAGTGGATAATGTGACTGCTAGAGATGTATTAGAATGAGAACTATTCCTGCTTCTGCCTTTCCATCCTGTTAAACATTGATGTAGCAGGACTCCCACTCATATTAGAGCAAAGGTGGGAATTCTTAGGGTTTCTTTTAATTATTCTTGCCTCTCTTTTACCCCTGTGTTTTCCAATGAAAAATCTAACTCAGAAGTTCTGGACAGTGAGTGAACAAGCTACCCACAGCATCAGTGGCTTGGCAGTGTCTTGTACCTTGACTTCACTAAAGCAGGTTGCCATAGTAAATCCAAGGCAGGACAGTGTAAAGCATGGCCCCAGTACCAGCATAGTTCTCAAACAATGAAGGATGACAGGGCTTGTATTTGCATGAACTGCAAGCAGTGAAGTCCTTGATTTTGTTGCACTGTTAGTGGGGTTTGCTTCTTGGTGTTGTGATGACACTACAGACCTAGTATGTTAAAGTGCAGGTGAACGCAAGCTGCTATCCTTGTCCTGTACCTTGACAGAGAACTTTTCAGGAAGGAGAAGAACCCTCAATTTGTCAGTGTGCTGCCCAGCTGCATGTGAGTGAGGAAGAAGACACCTGGGGAACTGAAATGTTTCCACAGGTGTCTCAAATATCTGTTTAGAGAAGAACTCCCCTCTTTGGAAGGTTCCACCCGTCCACACAAACACATTAAGAAGGCATTTACACCTGTTTTGTGTAAAAGAGGTAGAGGAAGAACTCTACTTTTTGCTCTTGTGGAAGAAGGGCTTACATATGCAAAGCAGGAAGGCTTTACTAGGAACACTTGTAAAACCTTGCAGTACTGTTTCTGAAACCTGTGGCATTCTAGGTGAGCTCTCTGTCCTAAGTTTGTTTGCTTTGTTAGATACACTACCTCTTTATATAGATGTAAGCTGCTGCTCTTAATATTATGTCCATCTGGTTATGAGAGTTCCTCAGTAAATTGGTGCATTAGGTTGGTTTATTGTGCTTTTTTCACAATATAGCATAATGATGTCTGTTTCTCTTATTTCTCTTTACTTATTAGACATACATGTGAAAGTAGGATTTTCAAATCCTTAAAACATTTCAAAATAATTTGGAATTAAGTTTATCCAAAGAAATGCTTCTCTGATTTTAAAAGCAATAGAACTTCTATCAGTATGTGTTCTGGTGGTTATAATCAAACACAGGGGAAACTGGTCTTTGATATTATGTGGAGATTTTCCAGCAAAAGGGCAGTGGCAGGTGGAGTATGGTGACTAATGGCATTGGAAAACTTAATTTCTTTTGGTTTATGAGCTTAAAAAATATGTTGAAAAAAGAATTTGTTTTGTTCATGTGAATTGTAAATGCTTTCAAGAAATAGTGTAGTTTAAGCTCTTATTTTTGTCCAGCTTCCCGCAGGTACTGATGGATCTGTCATTCATGACTAGAAACTAAGGCCCAGGCCACTAATTTCAGTCACGCTAAAATCCCTGTGATACCTGAAGTAGAAATCGGTAGAATTCCTGAAGGGGGACTGTTGCCCTAAAATGTTGATTCTAACCAACTGGATGTTTTGTGATGTTAGTTTGTTAGTGCATGGTGTCACCCACCCACTTCTTTTGCATCTTTTTTGGTCTGGGTGGGTTATGATAAGACTGTGTGGGACAAGATCTGTCAAGTCTAGAGAGACAGAAGCATAGCCAGATTTACATATGCCAGTGTCACGGGAGAGCAGTTTTCTTATCTGCTTGTGTTAGAACTATCCATCAAAAAAAAAAGGACAGAAAAAGTTCGAGGAAGTAGGTGACGCTCTATAGAAAACAATGCTGGGAACCTTTGAGGTTACCTCAGCTTGCCCATTTTGGTTTGTGTGCTGTGAATCCATTGGATGCTTGAGATAATTATGCCCTCCTTATCATGTCTTGTGCCAGATAGGTCTCTCTCAAAGATCTCTGTCAACATCTCAAGGGAATTTCTGAGTGAGGAACTTCTTCCTGTCTAGAAGGCAACAGAGAGGCTACCCAGTTATCTAGAAGAACATGTTATTGATGTGGTGGTGCTATTTTATGCTGGTGGCAGCTACAGCAGTATGTTATTAATCTGTTTTTCTGGTATAATGTGAAGGTTTTTCAGTTAAGATATAAGTGGAGAAGGTGGCTGCAGTTACTATTAGCCCTTACACAAGACCAGGTAAAGATATCCCTAACGAATACACTGTTCCAGCCTCCTGCTGTCAATGGACTGATTTTAATAACCATATTCTACAACACTGAGTTCCATACCTCTTCCTGCTGGCCAAAAAATGCACTGGCATTAAGGTTGTGCTATGTCTAGTACTTGTTTTGGAATCAAAGTGCTGAGAAGCCTGTCTGGCACTGTGTTATATAATATGCTGTTCCAGACTATAGTCTACACAATGTGTATGTTGTACTAAGGATCCTTGAAAGCATATGTGTGGGTTTTCTTTTTAAATATCACCTACAGGTATATGCTATTTCTGGAGCTATGCTTCTACATTGGGACATAGAACAGGGCTGCACTGTACAATGCCATGTTGTTTTCTGCGTGACAATGTAGGGTCAGTCTTGCTACCCTGCATATGGTTGAGCTGATTGCTTGATTAGAGTTCAGAAGGGGATTTTTGGCAAACGTCTAATAGCAGAAATCTGAAGAAAGCTTGAGTTTTTTAGGACTTAACTTTAGGTAGACTTAACTGTGCTTTATCTGTCTTTTTGGACCTTGTTCTTTCTGTGCATTTATCTAACACAAGAAAAACTTTTGTGGTGTCTTCTATTCTAAGTCCGTTAATGTGGTAAGGGAGTCTCTGTCTGCCCGTATATAGAATTTATGGTCACACTGACATACAATTACAGAGCACTAATGAATTGAATGATGATTAAGAGAGATGTGGCTGTGAAAAGGAGGCAGACAAAAATTAATGATTATTTTTTACCTTTCCCTACCCTTTCTGTTCACTACTCTGTTTTGCCAAATGGTTCCATTTGAACTGATGTTTTTAATGCTTACAGCCAAAGGTGTTTTTTTGGGGAGGCTTTGTGTTGGCTTTTTTTTCTCCTTAAGGAAGAAAATTGGTTCCTTATGTTCTGTACATTAAGTTTCCTTAACGTTTTTTTCAACATGCATAAAATTACAGAAATACAACATTGCACATTGTAATTCTGCACCCAATCACTTGCTTCTCTGCTGCCAAACCTTCCAAAAATTATAACATAGCATTAATATATTTACGGGCACTGTTTTTTCATGCTCGATACAAAGTGAAAATTTAACTGAATACACAGGCATAAAAGTAAGTGGTGTCAGTTTGTGGTAGATAAATACGGTTCTGGGGAATAAAAATGTACCTTTGCCTTGAATCTGCTGCCTGCGGAGTCACAGTGGTGTGTGAGGACTAATTTTAACAGTGCCATCCCGTGTGTGGCTATGGAACTACACTGAAGGTTACAGATAGTGAACCAGCACCCCTGAAGGAGTTGAAAAGATGACATCAGATTTGATAGTTGAAGCAGATTTTATGAGGCTAGTAAATGGTATCTAATATAAATCAAAAGATATAAAAAATATTATTCCTAGATCATCTCTCTGTACTGTAAACTTGAAGCATGATACTGAGTATGTGAATGCTTGCAAACCAGTAAGAATGAACATCAGGCTTAAGGACTGTTGTGTATTTTGCACTTTTTGCTTCGTTTGCATTGTTAAAACAAAATGCCTTTTCTGAGTGCCAGTTGTGGTGCAGACTATGCACATCATCTTTTCTTGTTTCCTTTTTTTTCTCTCCATTGCTCTGGCATGGAAGCAGCATGGTATATCATATGCTTTGCTCTCTCCTTGACAAGCTATTCCCAAGGAATCACAGATGTGGTTGTGGGGCTTGTCTCCAGCTACATCTCTGAGATGAGGTGTTCAGTGTATTAAAATAACGTGCTTTGTGGCTCAGCAAGATGGATGCCAGCTCTGCTCTGAGTAAGTTATTTACTCTGCTGTTGCGCCCTCCCACCATGTTATTCATACTGTTATTTTGCGCTCCCATCTTAAAATTTTTCTTTCTAACCTTTTCCTCAAGCTATCTCTCCATTTCTCCTAACCTCTCATATCCTACATGTATCTCTTGCTGCAATCCTGAGTGCTGTGGTCTCGTTCCTCCTCTTTCTTACCCCTCCAGAATTTTGCTTTTTCTTATTATGTGTATTATGGCTTTTCCCTCTCCTCAACCTTTCCTTCTGTTATTTCCTCTTTCCACCTCTGTTTTGCATGGACTGTGACAAGTCAACTAGCTGAGAGAGTATGTAGAACTTCTGAGCAAAACAGAGGGAGGTAAGAGAAAGAAGTCTGTGGCTGGTGGTTTAAGAAGGGATTTCTGTTTCCAGTACTTGGGGACAGGGAAGGGGTGGGTAAGTAAAGTATTGAGAACTCTGTTCTGGTGAGCTCCTGTACAATTTTGAATCCTGACAGCAGGGGAGCTTGCTGCAGTAACAAGAAGTCATTAGCTGCCTTGTTTTATATCCATTGAATATGACACATTTTTATAGGAAAGTCTGTTGTGACTTCTCCCCCCTCTCTCCCCTTGCCACAAAACAATTTGGAGAAGGAATGGGATACCAAATATTTAAGGAGCTATTTAAAAAGCCCTATTTTGTTCTTTTCATCAGCTTTCTCCCTGTCCTCTTGCCAGCATGTGCAGTAAGTTCCCATCCCTGAGAGTTTGCACCAAAACCACAGTTTGAACCAGGCTGCATATAATGGGTGTCTCTGTTAGTTCCCGCCAACTGAAGCTCCCAGCAGTAGATGGAAAATTAGACATATACCACTGCACAATAAACCTTACTGTAATTCACCCAGCTAGCATCACCGAGAACAGCCCTTGAAGAATGTGTCATGTGTGCTTGAAATCATACTTGTGCTCCTGCCATTAAAGAATGAAAAAAAAAAAACAACCCACCCTTGTAAAAAAAAAAAAAGTTTCATTTACTTTTTTGTTATAAAATACTTTTTACTGGTGCCAGCTGGAAGGAAAATGACCCAGTTAGATCTCAAAATTATGATGTAGCTTTAAGTGCTATGTTTAGATTAACTGCCAAAATGTTAGTATAAAGTGGTAGGTGTTTGTGCTGCAGATAATAACTAATGTACTGTTGGTCAAGATAGGCCACTGTTCTGTTATTATTGTATGGATCTTATGACTAAACATTGGAGCAAGCCTAGTGGAACAACAATATTTTACTGTGCCTGGAATACTAGCTTGTCAGAACTTAATTGGGGTGCCAAAAATCTAATGAATCAGATGGGGAAGATGTCGTCTTTTTATTTTTTTTTTCTGGTGTGCTGAGATTTCTGATTTGTATTCCTTTCTGTAAACTGAACTGTATTTGTTTTACGTGTTTCCTGAAAAGTATTGTTTCAAATACAATCAGACTGCTCTGACTGTCAATTGATTATGGCCTTCCAAAGACACTGACAGTGTTTTGTGGTGTGGTTTTGGTGGTGTGGGGTTTTTTTTTCCTATGCTCATGAGACTGAGTTAAATGTGTTGTATATTTTAAACGACCTGGCTTAGAAGGAAAAATCAAGGTTAAAAGCACTTCAGAACTCAAGTTGTGCTGATGCGTATGACCTTTGGGCCCAGAATTAGCTATTTTTACTCTGTTGATGTAAAACATTAACCTCAGTCAAATGCTTCTTGCAAGAAATGAAAACAAAACTGTGATGTTTAAATACACAATCTAGATGTACCTACACCAGTTGCCATGAAAAAGTCAACATTCGCTAACAGACACCACATGGTGGATTCTGTGGTACTGCAGCTATTTCTTTGAATAAGAAAGGAACTACCTGTTGGAGAGGAAACCTCTGAAATGTCTTGAATCTAGATGAGCTGCTAACCAATCTTCTGTTGTCATCAGTCCATGCTTCTGATTTTCCCAACTCCCCTTTCTCCCCAGTTCTGCTTTATCCCAGCCAATAACCATGACTGGGTGTTGGTCATTAATGTTAGGTACCTGTCTTCTTGCCCTTGAGCGTGACTCCTGTGTTCCCGCTGTGTAGAAAGATATGGTAAATTATATCAGCTGCAATAATGACCATTGTATAGGCCATTTTATTAATGAGGGAGAGACTAGGTTGAACTAAAAATGGAAATACCTTGTACATGTTTCTAAGTCTAGTTCTGTGTTGTAACTAAACTGATCTCAGTGTTGCTTTTGGTCTTGCTTTTCATAGCTGATAGGACTTCTAAATACACATTAGGACTACTTCCAATAAAGGGGAGTTAGAATAGTCTCCAACTCTTCGCTAGTCCTAGGCTCATGGATGGAAATGCCATCTTCACCTTGTGCAGAGAAACAGCAGATTTCCAGAGGGCATGTAAATAGCAATGCTGACTAGTAGCTGGCTGAAAATTGCAAAGTTTTCCAAAGATACCATTTTAAAGGAAAAGGATATTGCCAACATCATAACCAGGGTAAAAGTTATTCAGAATGTATGCTGAAGTTGCATTGTTCTTCCAGAATTAGATTTCAAATTGTTTTTCTCTTATATAAAGTCCATAACAAAAGTTCTGCAGCTATAGCACACAATTGAGAGAGGTGACTGATGGGTTAATATTTATGCTTTCCTTCAACCGAAGTTAATAAGGTATTTGCCGGTTTAATGTCTGTGGTTTCAGGAATGGATAGGAAATAACTGGCGATGGTTCAAATAGGAAAAGTAGTGTACTTCAAATAATGCTATTACATTGATCTTTTTATGGTAATGTTTTTCTTAACATTCAGAATGACCAAAAATGAATGCAAAATCCTCTGCTTGCCAAATCAAAAGAACAGCAGAAGTCTTCCCAGAGTCCTGTTATTGTTTATTTGGAAGAAGGATTTTAATATAGCATGGTGTAAAATGGCTATGAGTAAAAATACATGTTAACTTCTTCACATTTGTATTTGGGATGTCTGTCCTGTGGACTACTTTGCTTGATTGGAGTACTAACTAGTAAGGTTTGAGTCTTCTGAATTAGGAATGGTTTAGACAGTGGTGCTTTGAATTCACTAAGACCTATAATATTTATCTAATATGTTTTTCCTAATCCACTCAAAATACACTTCAACTTTTATTGCAAGTTCTCCTGCTTAATTTGAGAACTTAACATCTTAGACTTTACTGTACCAGGAAGTGATCAGTGGAATGCTTTAGAAAGTGAACACTGTTTATTTTAATTTGCTACTTGAATTGGAGTGTTCAATAAGAAAATATTTTCAATTAAAATATAGATGCTAAAAATATGACCCTACTTTCTCAAACTTAAGATATTTAATAAAGCACTTTGAAAATATAAATGTTTCTATTACTTTTTCTGAGAGATGTGGCAGGAATATTTTCATATATGTACAGCACTGAGCAACAGGGATGGTACCACCCAGCTGGCACAAGAGAGTGAATGGTTAGAGTAAAATGATGTGAGGATATTGAAGATTTTTCTACAGAGGTTTTTAGCAGAAGAGGATCTGATCAATGGACCAACACAGGACTCTTAAACACACCTTTGAACTACTTCAAGAAACATGAGAGAACGCAAATTCCAGTCTAGTAAGCTGTTACAGAAATGATGCAGTCTGAAAATTAACCTTTGGATTTTCAGGTTAGCTACTGAAGTCCTGGTTAGCAAATTGTGAAGCTTTCTCCCCTCCTTATTTCTACTGGCATCACCTCTTGCAAGTGAGTCTGAAGTGATGCTAGCATCCTTCTATCACCGTGTTGGGTTTTTAGGTATGTGGTTAAAGATGGGTGAACAATGCAGCTTTTTTGTTCACTGCTACTTGTGGGTTTAACTTCTTAATTGAAAGATTAAGAGTTTTTTTGTATGTGTACTTATATTTGCTGTGTAGGAGCTATAAGATGAAACATCAACAATCAAAGGTCAATGCTGTTTGGTATTTACTTGTTTTTCTTAGTAACATGAACTCTCCAAAGAATTAAAAAGGTTAGATTTTGGGTTGTTTGGTTGGGGGTGTTTTTGTGTTGGACATTTTTTTTTCACACGAGGTATGTAAGTGATAATATCTATTCTGTGATTCTATACTTTATCTATCTGACAATTGTAGTTTGGTACTGCATTTTTTAAAAAGTGTTGCAGAAGTTGCTGGGCCAAAACCTTGACTATTAATAGCTCTAGGTTTGTTGAGATGGGAATGGCATCCAGTCCTGTTGAAACAGCTGAGTATCTGGGAGTTTGAGACATACCTATTTTTCTTTTCCTTAGTGACTGTGTAGTATCTAAAAGGAAGGATGTGGGTTAAGAATTCTATGAGTTCAGGTACCTTTGTTGGTAGGATTTCTCCTCTGGTAAATGCCGCGTATTCTGCACAACTGCCCTTAACAACTCAAAATGTTTCCATTGACTGCAGTAGTCTAGAATCTGTACCATAAATAACAACACTGTGAATTCATCTCATGTTTTCACAGCCTATAGGATGACCCTGGAGGAGAAAAAAAAAAAAAATCACGAAGGAAATGCAATGTAGAGTGATAGCTACAGAAAGCTACACCTATAACTGCATTTCTTCATAGTCTAGGCACAGAATATGTAGCTATATTCTACCAAAAGTAGACACAACTTCCTAGTTGTCAGAGTTGTACCTATTTACAGGCAGTAAAGCAGTCCAAGCCAAAACTGTGAACAATCTTCAGCTTTAGGATTACTTAAAATCCAAACTCTGTTCATATCTGAAATGCCTCCAGATCCTAATTGAGTAGATTTGAACCACTGTCTAAGTTTTATGTCTAGCTTGCTAGTATGTAAATTGTAATGATAATGCTTCCTATTAATTCCTATTTTCATATATTCCACCTAATTTTCCTGGAATAATGAAATCATGTTTTGGATGGCCAATGATTCTATCTCAGGTGTCCTTAAAATAAATACTGAAAGTTGGATTTGACTACATGCTGTCCACAAATGATGAGTAAAGGGATGTTGTGGTCATGGTGACCAGAATTACCAATGACACTGGTTTTGCACTGAATGAAGCTGGCTGTTGTCTGGCTGCTCCAGCTGCTGGACAGTTGAAACTTTATATCTTAAATCATACAGTTTAGAAAGCCATAAGGTTGCTGCCAGAGCTGTATATATTAATTGTTCCTTTATAGACCTAAGAGTCTGCTTTGAAGCTCCTGCACTACATGTTTTACTTGGAGACATATTTGGGGGATTCTGTTGGGTCCTACGATTAGTTTCAGTTTTAGGTGGTGCGTGTTGTCATGAGTTGCATGCTGTGCTGATTAAGCTGCATACTTCACTAATCAAGCTGCAAAGTTAAGTAGGTGAAATTTAATACACTTTACTAATCAAGGTGCATTCTTTGTTGAGCAAGCTGAATATTTTAAGTGTACAGGGTTTTTTATGTACTCTGGTAACTGTCTTGGAGGCCTCTTATTGCCACATATGTGGCTAGCAGAAAGCCACCAGCAGCTATTCCATTACTGACAATGGAAGGAATGTGAGCTTTCACTTTGATACTTGTTCCAGTAGAGCTCAGTAATCAAAATTAGCCCTAGTGAGCAAATGACAGTATTTCCCTTTGATGAGTCTCATTGGATTACACTGGGACACATTCTTACCATATCAGTTCCTACCAATAGCAAGGATGCACATGGCTCTTGCACCTCAATTTGGTCTGCAGGTTTCTCATAGAAGTGACTGATCTTTAAAATCCTCTTATGATGATTGTTGTTCTCATTCAGATAATTCAGTTTTAATTCTCAAGTGGATCTCAGTTATGTCTCTCAGCTAATTGACAAACGTAGAAAAATGGTATTGTCTCTTCCTTTCTTGACAATAACAGGTAGAACATATTGGGAAATATGTAAAGCCATGGAGGAAAACAGAGCTGCTACAGAAAGTTTAGTAGCAGCATTATTCAATCCTGGGACTGAACAATTTACACAGAGTCAATGGAACAAGCAACAGTACATTCTAACTAATTAAGGGAATAATGGTAAAATGTGCAATTCAGGAGAGTAAGAGATCTTAATTCTTTATAGAGAGGACAAAGTGAAACATACAGGGTGGAAGAAACGGAAAAGAGAAAAAATACTGAAAACTTAAGTAATTTCACAAATTTCTATTCGCATCTGCATGTGATCATATGGGCTAGTAGATACCCTGTCTGTGTTGCAAATTTGCATGGTGGTTTTCTGGGTCTAATCTAGGTGTAAATTCTTCCTCTCTTTGCAAAATGTTGATGGACTCATTTTCATATATTGCAAGGAAAAATTTATTCCTGAATTAAGCCTCCTGACATTTTATTTTTTTCACTCTGAATTTTAACACAGGGACACCTGTGGCCAACAGTGGCATCCTTCACTGATGGCAGATTTCAGTTTGTGTGTTTCAGCAGCTTAAAAAAATGGTGTAAGAGGAATATTGGCTGTTCAAGTATGATTGTTGCTGTCCATATGGAAACAAATTGAGTAAAGTAAAATCCCCAGTCAAGAAAGAGTCTCTGAGCTTAAAAAAAGATGACAAACCAAAAAAAAATCACAAACCAACGAAAAAAAAAAAGACAGACTGGTATGAAAACAGACCTCCTTACAGGTGTCTTCAACATATCAATGTAGAGGGCTATTAGAAAACTAGTAGTTTTATAGAAAGGTTGGGGCTTTGGTTTCAGTTATTTGGAATTCTCTTTTGCTTTGTTCAGTCTGCATGGAGTACAATCCACTCTGCTTCAGTTCACCGGCTTGTTTTACATCATTATGTTTATGCCTGTTAGTTTTTGAATTGTATCCTTTGCATCTGACCACTGAAATAGTTTGATCTTAAGGCCATTTGCAATTGAGCAAGTTGGTGACTTTTTCTTTCCTCAGGTTGCTCATTGTGGAGCAACAAGAACTGTCTCAAGGGACAGAGCATTGTCATACTCTTTAGCTCAGTGATTACTGAACATTATCTTAATGTCATCTTTAATCTTTATCCTTTTGTTGCTGTATATGCAGGGAGAGATGAGCAATATGTGACTGTAAGGAAGGTATAACTGTAGCTTCTAAATACATAGTTAATGTCTGCTGTCAAACTGCTGACTCTAAGCTATCAACGTAACATTTTCTACACACACAAAACATTGTAGTTTGTTTGTTAACTGAATTATTGAGATGTCCTCTAGCTTTACAGTGAATTGGTAAAATACTGTATTACACTTAGTAAAAAGTGCCAAGTGCAATCAATTATTAAAACTAAATTGAACTTCTGAACAATAGTAAACAGAATATAATGCAATGCAATGACTGTAGTGTGGTGGTTGGGGTTTTTTAATTTTTTTTTTCTTTGTTCACAAACAGATGTGCTCAAATTAGGATTCTGAGTTAGTGGGAACTAATCAGTTCTACTGTAATTTTAAAATTTTGCGTGGTGACTAATGTAGTACCTGCGCTGTAGAGTAGGGTCATCTTGTTGGGTATGAACAGATGTACACAATAGAGATCTGACCCAAAACTGCATTCTTGCGTGTTCAACAGGTATTAGTAGAAATGACCAGTTCCATAAGATTTAAGTTGCACAGATTTAAGTTGTTCTTTCTTTTAGTCTTTCAGAGTAGGAATTTCTGTTGTGTGATTTTTATTGGTTTTTTTTTAAATTACCAAATGCCTATGGGAATTTTATTTGAACGTTGTTGGAAGTAAAGTTAGATTCCTAGGATGCTTCACAAATTTAAAGTGCAAAGGATGAAAATGTCCATTGTGTACCACACAGTGTCAGTGTAAAGCCTTAAAGAGTAAGTAAATTCCACAAGATGTAAATTCCACTCAGTAGTGTGCAAGTTGATTACGGCTCAACATTTACATAGGCTCTTTAATTAAGAGTAAAGGTCAATAGGTTAAATAAGTAACTTAATCAGAAAATTATGCAGAAGTGCCACAAATCAAATACATTATACAACCCTTGAGATCGATACGGTATGCAAATCGATCAGTAAAGTATATAGTGTATGACTTCAAGTACTGAAACATGCAGTGTGATACTGCAAGCACAATAGTTTATATAGTTTGTCTCACATGACAGCCCAACAATTATCTATTTATTTATTTCTCCATCCCACCTTCCCTTTGTCATGCATAGTTTTTGATTCCCAGGTAACTGTTTTAGCTCATCTTGAGTATTGCATAAAGCTATGTGCAAAGTTGGTGTTTGAATGAATAAACAAGAGGTTTCAAAGCCTGTATGATGTTGGATAATCATCAATGTTGCATAAGGGGCAGAGAAAAGCAATAAAATGTTAACTAGTAAATTAGGGTCTGGGCCTTCTGGACTATCAAAGGGTCCAGATTCTATTTTCTTCTATGGCTTGCTTGGCACAAGGAAGGCGGAAGAGACTGATTTATGGTGCTCTCATACTCCTAGCTCATCTGTGCCAGCCCTTACTGCACCATAGGTTCATATAATTGTCTGGGTTGGAAGGGACCTTTCAGATCACCAAGTCCAATGATCAACCTAATTTGCCAAATCCATCACTAAACCATGTCCCTAAGAACCGCATCTACTGGTCTTATATATCTCTATTTTATATACCCCCAGGGATGGGGACTCAACCACCTGCCTGGGCAGCCCATTCCAATTCTTGTCAGCCCTCTCTGTGAAGAACTTTTTCTGAACATCCAGTCTAAACATACCATGGTGCAACTTGAGGCCATTCCTTTTTTGTCTGCTTGTCACTAGGGAGAAAAGGTCAGCCTCCACCTCTACAACTTCCCTTCAGGTAGTTCTAGAGAACAATTAGGTCTCCTCCACACCTCCTTTTCTCCAGACTAAATCATCCCAGTTCCCTCAGACGTTCTTCATAACATTTGTTCTCTGGTTCCCCTCACCAGTCTCGTTGCCCTTCTCTGGGCACACTTCAACACCTCAATATCTGTCCTGTAGTGAGAGGCCCAAAACTGACCACAGTACTCAAGGTGTGGCCTCACCAGTGCAGAGTACAGGGGACTATTACTTGCCTAGTCTTGCTCACTACAATGTTCCTTATACAGGCCAGGGTGCTGTTGGCCTTCTTGGCCACCTGTGCACACTGCTGGCTCATTTTCAGCTGCCTGTCTATCAACACCTTCAGGTCCCTCTTTACCAGGCAGCTTTCCAGCCACTCTGCCTCAAGCCTGTAGCCCTGTATGGGGTTATTGAGACCCAAATGCAGGACCTGGTGCTTGGCTTTGTTGAATCTCATACTGTTGTCCTTGGCCCATTGATCCAGCATATCCAGATCCCCCTATAGGGCCTTCCTACTGTCAAGCAGATCAAGACTCATGCCTAACTTTGTGTCTTTTGTGAATTTATAAGGGTGCACTTGATCCCCTCGTCCAGGTCACTGATAAATTTATAAACAGAACCGGCCCCAGCACAAGCCCTGGGGAACATCCCTTGTGAGGATAGAGAACTGCTTTCAGTTCTGAGAACTGGAGTGAGACAAAGTGCAGTATGTTCCAACCAGAAGCCTTCCCTGTCAGTATTTATTTATTTATTTGACAGGAAGTGAGGATGAACTGGATGTTCAGCATGTGGAGGCTGGTATAATTCCTGGCACTTCTGTGGACCTAGGTCCAGATCCAGCCACTTTCCTTTTCTTTTGAGCTTGTTTAGCTATTTATTTCAGTCGTCTTCTACCCCTGTTCTGGAACAGGCGACTCTTACGTGTAAGAGCTCAGACCACTGTTACTGACACCATGTTAAAGGAGGAGGCCATTGGAATAGTTTTAAGGGTTGTCTGGGTTCAGAAAAAACTGCTGCTGTGAAGGATTGCTAAGACTGGAAATGCATTCCATAATTGGGTATTTGTACGCACTAGCTTTTCAGCTGGTGAGAGCAATTTTTATCACCTTGTGGAATGTAGTAGGTTTTTTTAGTGCATGCCAGTCTGTTATCAATTCAGAAATGCGTTGAGGTCAGAAGTTCTGCGCCTCTTCATATCAGCAGGAAATGTAGGGATACAGCACTTCTTGGGAGAAAAAGGAACAGGTATGGGAATAACTGACTGTCCTCACCAAAAATACGTGGGTTGACTGCTTTTGGTATTCATTATTAATAGAAAGTAGAATCAATAAACCTTGATGTTATTCAGTCAAAGTATAATTTTATTAGAAAGGGCTGTGCGGTAGAAACTGCAACTCTGGGCTGAAAATGTTCTATTTAAACGGTTGCATTGGGACAATGAGTAAAACTGTTTTAATGGATGACATCTACATTGTTTAACCAATGCGACTCATGTGTCTCTTGCAAATCTAAATTCTGAAGCCCAGCAGAAGAATGCAAGTGTGTTGCGTTATGTAAATTATGTATAGGGTTCATATTGTCAAGAAAAAACACCAACAAAACAGATACTGAATTGCTAAGCCAAGGCAAGGATCACCAGCTGTCCTTCAGTTCCAAAAAGTAGTTGCTAACAGGAGCAGTTCATGTGATTCTCAGTATTATCACTTCTTAACTCTTCTAAGGCATGAATCCCTTACTGAGCAGAAATAAAAATACTTTAGTTAGCATTTCAAAGCCTGTGACTTTTTAAAAAAAGGAAATAAAAGTACCACATTTTTGTAAATCTATGGATTTTTTTAATGGTTATTAAGCAAATACACTTTAGGCTATTTGGTCGCATTTAGTAACTGAAAAATTCAATGAGAACATGAATGTGTTATCACAGCTGATCTGTAATCCGGTGTGTGAGGTACAGTATATCTCATTATTATTTAGCACCCTAAGGTATACCGGCGTCTTCACAGAAGACACAATCCTTAATCACTTGCTGTTTATCATCTCAAGCTCTGGTCCTGCAATTTACTATAGGAACAGTACATCCATCAGTGCAGAACCTTATCTGCTTCAAGGTTTCAGTCACATAAAGAGCTCTCTGCAGGAGTATGCCTGACTTCAATAGTTCCTTGTTGTCGCATAGATCCTTATCTTGGTAAAGCTTCTTCCGTGCTCAGGGCCTGTCACTAAGCAGTGACACAATTGGCAAACACTGTTCTGTGAAGGGATCGGGGAGTTGCTGCAGGGAAATGGGCACTTGTTTCTGGGAGTCGTGTTTGTGTAGCAACCCTGGCTGCAAAAAGGAATTGTGGAGTTTTCTGTTACAATCAGCTTGGGTTCCATTTTTGAAGAAACAGTGCTCTGTATTTAATGAGGACCCATGTAATCAGGACACCTGCGTTCCTGGTATGTTGCCCAGAGAACCAATTTACCCTAATGACAGTGAATGACATTTACTGCTGCTTAGACTAGTGCTTAATTTAAACAATAGTGCATTAGCAATATTTAACTTAATGGGGATGTATTGGGTTTATGCCAGTGGGTTAAGTAATGTTTAACTAGGTGTTAAATAGGTAATAATAGAATAATACCTTGACTTATGTAGTGCCAATACATTCTACCTGAGAATCTGGAAGTGTTAAAGAAATATTAAGGTACTGTACCTCAGAGTATCTGTTTTGAAAGGGGAAATGTGTTTTCTCATTTTCCAGAGATGCAGAGAGAAGCTAGATCTATCCTCAGTTTGACATCTAGATAGTGATATATTGATACTAGCTGTAGATGGACTTGTGAGTAAAGCACACAGTTCCTCTAGACTGTGTCAGGGATAGATTTTCAACCCTTGCTTAAATTTTCTAGTGCTCTTTTCACTGTCTTAGTTATATGACAGTCCTCCCTTTTTCACTTAAAATTAAAAAAGCTCCTGAAGGTGGTGTAAATCTACATTGAGACTGTTCTCCACAGTGAGATACAGGTGAACATTTAAAAATGTTTGTATAACGTGGTGTTACAGAATGTATGTTAGTTAGGTTTGCTAAACTTCTGAGATCATAAGGAGACATCGGAGTCCAACGGCAGTGGGTCCCAGGTCAATAAGGGAAGCTGTTCTAGAAATTTGAGATGTAATTTATCATTGTGTCATCTCATAATCCCTGGATCTGACTGTACCAAACATGCCATCAGAAAAGCTGCTGTGTATAACAACCAGATGATTTCACAATGTCGACTTCTAGAACCCTGCAAAATTCTAGACTGCTTTATACTGTAGACATGAATTTGTCAGATGAGTAGTGCCCTGTCCTGCTGTAACTGGATTAAGTTGTCTGTGTATCAGACATATAAGGCCCAGCTCTGATCTAGCCTAGCTACTTAATATGGACTGTGGCTGCTAAAGACCTGAGATAAGAAACTGTAAAGAGATAAGAATGGTAAAAACTACAGGCAGGCACGTGATTGTTGATAGAGGGTCATTAGTAGCTCAAGTGTTCTAGAGAAGAAAAAGCCAGCCTGGAAAAGTAAAAAAAAATCCTAAAAGGAAAAGGGGAGGCAGCGAAGAGGAAGCAGACACAATCTGTGCTGATGGAGCTGGTAGCAAGGAACTTATCCATGCTGAGAAGGGCCTTCCAGGGATGTCTGAAGGCAGATCGCTGACTACCTGCCCTGGGAACACTATGCAGCTGCCTTGTTGGGATGGTGAGCAGTAATGCTTGGCTTCACAACGTGTTAAATCCTCAATACAATTTGTGTGTGAGTAACCAGTAATTGCATGTAACTTCTCAGGATACTTAACTGGTTGCAGTGTCTCTTTTGGCTATGCAGTAGCTCTTTTTGTCAGGGGGTTGGACCCGATGATCTCTTGAGGTCCCTTCCAACCCCTATGATTCTCTGATTTTTGCTAATGATGCTCAAACAAATAATATGTGGCTTCAAAACTTTGGCGTCTTCAAGGCACCTCCAGTTCATCCCTACTTTTTCTAGATAGGGCTATCCTAATGCTGTAAAACCTGTTGCATTGACTTGAACTTTTGTGTGAAGATGATTTGTGTTCACGTCTGATTTCATGTGGGTTGACTCCTTGGTGCCTCTGTAAATGTTACAGTTGTTAGGTTACTATGTCAGTACTGGAACTGGTGTTCTTGCTATCATGGTCTTCATTCTCTTCTTTCTATTAATTCATATTAGAAGTTATTAATCTGCCTAAACGATGATCGGAAGAGATTTGGATGCTGTATGTTCCTTTCTGTATAGCTGTGATATGAATGACTTTTTAATGTATAAGCTAAATATTTATGCCGTACAAATGTGGCATTTTTATATATAAATATATACATTAATATATAAAATACCTAAACATAAATACAACTTAAAACTCTGTTTTCACCAAGAATACAGGCGTGTTAACCTCTTGCACTCTTAAAATATGACTGACTTAGAATACTGTAGCAAATACTCTTTATCTGGATGCTTTGCTTTCTAAATGATTAATTATCAGATTATATTCAGCCTTAATTTTAGAAAATATCTTGCAGGTATTTGCAGTAAAACAGGATTTGTACTATTAGTTATCTCAAGAAGTATGAAAAATAAGTACTTTTTGAAATTCTTTGCTAAGTGGGTATTTCTCTCTAAGTTTACAGACAACACGAAGTTGGGCATGAGTCTTGATCTGCTTGAGTGTAGGAAGTCTCTACAGAGGGTTATGGACAGGCTGAATTGATAGGCTAAGGTCAACTGTACAAAGACCAACAAGGCTCAGTGCCAGGTCCTGCACATGGGTCACAACAACCCTATGCAATGCTGCAGGCTTGGAGAAAAGTAGCTGGAAAGCTGCTCAGAAGAAAAGAACCTGGGAGTGTTGATCAGCAGCTAGCTAAATATGAACTAGCAGTGTGCCAGGGTGGTCAAGCAGGCCAACAACATCATTGCTTGTATCAGAAATTCTCTGACCAGCAGGACTAGGAAAGTTACCTTCTCTTTGTACCCTGCACTGGTGAGGCCATGCTGAGAGCATTCACACCTTTAGTGGAAGCAAAGTGTACCTGAAAACTTAGTCTTACTATATTTGTCAGACTTTAATGTTATTTCCACGCCCCACTGATATCATGTGAGGTGGGAGGAGTTGTCATTTGCTTCCTGTTGATTTTAGTCCCTCACCTCTTTGTATTATGGAACATAGTTTAATAAGCTGTAGCATATCTTTGATTCATGAAAATGCTGGCTCTACTAAAATCAACAGCAAGATTCACACTAGGAGTACAGTATTTCATGTCAAGGCCTGTGATATTTTATAATAGGAAAAGGAGTTCACAAGTGTTAGCCTGTTGTAGTGAATTTGTATGGGTCCACATAGGGAAACTGTAAAACAGGTTCAGGGTTTGTGCTAATAAGAGGAACAAGTGGAGAAGAGAGAGGAAAGTGAAGGAAAACAAACATTGGGATCCATCTTTTTCTTGAGGCAAAGAATCAAGGAAGAAAAGACAAAAATGAATAAGGGGATGATGTTTGCTCTGTTTATATTTCTCAATCTTGCATGAGCTTATCCTGAGTTTTAACACAGAGAAAGGCTGTTGAGCCTCTGTCTCAGCTTAGTGAGGTCTTAGAAAAATTCTTCCTCCTGGCATAATTTTATTTTTGGTGACATATGTTAGCACCCTTTTTTTCCCCCTATCATTTATAGGCAACTCAAGGCAGCAGGTGTAATAATACTCTTGTTGGCAATGACAGTGAATAGGGTTTTCTTCCATTACAGTGTACCACAAATAATCTCCTGGTCACTAGATTTTGGGAGTTCATTCAGCCCTGAATATGCAAACATAGTTAGAAATGTGCCTGTTGCCTCTGCTTTGCAGTAACTGCTTCAGCAACATAGCTTCATTTGAAATAAAAAATTAAGAAATTCATTGTAAAGATTGAGAAAGAAAAGAAACCCTAATGTTTACCGTAAACATTAAACTCAGAAGCCCACTGCTTCTAGGAAAAGTGAGGAAATAATTTTTAATTTGCAATTAAAAATCTAGGTAGTTATTTCATGTTTGAGGCATAGGTAATGGAAGAGAATTTTAAAGAATGCAATTGAATGAATGTCTAAAATCAGCCTAAAACTTAACGTAGAACCTTTACCTCTCCAAATGCTGGGAAAACGAGTAGTCATGTCCTGAGACTTTGTACCAGAATTTTGATGCGCTTTGGTGTCCAGGACACAACTACCCTTTTTGCCCTTCCTGCCCAGCAAGTATGTGCACGTTGTCTCTTATTTGTTACATGCATATTCTATTTTTATATTGCGATACTCTCTGGTTTGGTTTAACTTTGTAATAGACACTTTTCTTCAGGCCATATGGGGAAGATCCTGATGGAAACATTAAATAAATAAAACCAACAAAACCCACTTCTTATAAGCAGGAGGAGATTCAACTTTTTAAAAGGATAGACAATGACAGGACAAGGGGGAATGGATTAAAACTAAAGGAAGGAAGGTTTAGATTAGATATTAGGGGGAAGTTTTTTACGGAAAGAGTGGTGAGGTGAGGTGCTGGAACAGGCCACCCAGAGAGGTAGGAGATGCCCCGTCCCTGGAAGTGTTCAAGGCCAGGTTGGATGGGGCCCTGGGCAACCTAGTGTAGATCAGGCCTGAGGTTGGTGGCCCTGCCTGTGGCAGGGGGGTTGGAGCTCTGTGATCCTTGGGGTCCCTTCCAACCCATGCCATTCTATGATTCTTTTTTTTTTTAAAAAAAATCAAATATACGATTACTCTGCAAAAGGGCCAGAAGAGTCTCAGTTGTCTATGAACTTACTCCTGTAACAGTGACAGCTAGGATCTGGATTTAGGTGCTTACAAGCTTCTTCGTTACATGGTGTTTGTGGTTTTGTGAATGAGTAAGCATTTTTGGCACTTGACTTGAGAGAAACTGCCATCCTGCACTTAGCTTCAACTGGTTCCTTTTGCTAAATTTTGAACAAAATTTATCATATGTACACCTTAAGTAGGTATGGTTGCAGCAGCATGGGACTGCTACTCACAGTTACAGGCTGCTTACCAGGGAAGAAATTCAGTTCCTCTTCCTGTTCCAGTGTAAGTAGAGAAGACCTTATTATAGACCAGGGCGGAATCTATCAGTTTGGCTCCACAGCTGGTGTGAGCAGATCAGCCACAACATATGGTTTAAACAGTTAAAGCTTTACTCATTAACAGTTTTCCCAGCCACTGTGTTTTCAGAAAAGGAATGACAGTATTTAGCTAAATAAACAAACATGCCTCCTTATTTGGTATGAGGACTAGCAAGAACTTTTGAAAAGTTGTTTTTCTGTGCCACACCCCTTGTCTTTGGCTCCAAGCTCCTGAGAGTAATGAAGAGGGAAGTGTCCAGCTATACTATGTCCATTCTTTTTTTCACATGGCACATTTTTTTTTTAAATATTGGACTGTTCTGCTAGATACTTTTGTAAAAATAACTGTTCTGAGAGTTCAGGTTCATTTCTGCCCACCCCTTTCCCTCACGTTTTCTGAGAAAGAAGTCTTGGAATAAAACCACTCATGCTAATAAAGCTACAAAACTAATTTCATATAGGGGTCTGAGCCATATTTTTCTGAAGTAAAAAATACTCTTTTTATTGACTTAGATTGGCATTGGATTGAGCTAAAGAGGAAGAAAATTAAGGAAACTAAGATCAATTTTTTTTTAATGGCAAGCATTGCTGTTTTAACATAATTCAGAGACCTTTCTAATAGTGCAGGGAGAGGAGGGGGAAGCAGTAATTGCATAGATATACAAAGACCACTTATCCTACAAGTAAACCCTGGCAGAAGAGATGAGCAGGGCAGGTGGGGGTGTGTGTGCAGAACGGAAGAGTAGGAAGGAGGAGTAAAGCTGAATTTATGGTATGAGGAAAAATAATTTTCTTCATGAAAAGTTGAACATAAAGGAACTTGCAGCTAGTATTCATGATAGGGATTTTTTTTTTTGTTAAAAAGATTGACATTTTAATAAACTGATCTTAATTAACAGTACTTTGAAATTCTGAGTTGTACGCTCCCTATCTCAAAATGCTAGAACCAGTGGCTTTTTAAATAATTTGCTGCTTGTGGGTGATCTCTTTTTGAAACAAACCCAGACCCTCCAGTCACAATTTATTTTTTATTTCAAAAATGATTTTTACTAGCAAATTTTGCTTTGGTTCAAGAGAATTATAAATCATTATTACACAGCCAGACACTTCAAACATTTTGTAAGAGCTTTGTGCCCAATGAAGCATCAAAGGCAATGCTGAAATTCATGATTACAGCATGGGTGCACGTCCATTCATTAATACATTAAAGTTCAGGATTCTAATGTTATTAATAGGATTTCTAGATTGTCATGCATTTCTCTCTTAGAAAAGGTAGCGCTTCCTGCCAAACAAAGCAAGGGGATTGTTCTTCATTAATAACAATTTATGGAAACTTATATTTTAGGCAATTTAGGGCTGCAGAACTTAGACTGAGATTTCTTAGGAGCTTTTCACCATTGTTTATTCACATGTTTAGCTATTGTTTACCACCCCCAACCCCCACACACTGTATTGTTGATAATATGCATAGGGGAGGAGGGAAGATGGGCAATTATTAATGGATACTTTTCTTGACCCTTTCATTCTGACACTAAATTATACTTCGTGATCATGAATCTTTGTTTAGCTCTCACTGTCATAAGCTGTAGAAGGCATACGTGACATGGAACAATATACTTTGGAATGTATTTCAAATGAGATAGCTCCTAAAGGCCCTGCTGTGTTTAGATCTCTATTGTATTAGTGCACAAATTCACAAAAAGAGATGGCCCCTGCACTTCAGCATTTACAATCTATGTAAATGAGGCAACAGAATAGGTGAACTGCTGCCTGTTTTTTTTTTTTTATATGGCTGGCAAACTAAGACTCAGATTAAATGATTTGTATGAATTGTGCATTCAGTCTGTGCCAGAACTGGGAAGTGACTCCCTTTCTTCTGAGATCCCAGCTAGTTAGTTCTTTCTTCTCAAAATAAATGTTCATAAGTGTGAAAAGAAAGGACTGATGTGCACCAAAATTCAAAGCACACTATTAACTTGGTGTGAGGTGTTTGAAATTCCTGGCTAGTTACTGACGTTTTTGGTGTTAAGTGGCATTTCTGTAGATCTACGAAGAGATGGCCTCATTGTGTGTCAACGCAAAACTGTTGTCATTAGTGGCTTTCCCAAGGGACCTGGATAGGTTTTGGCAGTTGGGATACACTTTCTCAATAGAATACAGTATTCTGTTCTTTTCCAGTTCTGCTTAATGAGTGCAGGTATCTTTCAAAACTAACTTCTACCTAGTAGCAGAAACTCCTGTTCCTCCTAAGCAGAGGAAGTTTAGGAAAGTCCTATATAATCACTCTTTCATCTTCTTTTTATTCTTGCTTCTGACTAACATCCAAAACGATATTTCCAAATAAATTTTTTTGTGATCCTTCCCTGGTTATCCTGTTGTGGTACTACTTTTATCTCTGTAGAAAGAGAACTTCACCTAAAAGATAAAACCTCAGTTGCCATCGCAGCTCTGTTCTGCATGCAGAACAAAATTGTACATGTAAGTTTTCTTACAAATTTTTTAACAGCTATGTGAGTAGGAAAGATTAAAAAAGGATGCAGGAAAAAGGTTGTATGACTCTTTGAATTAGGTGGGTTCATCGTGGTCCTCAGTCTGCCCTCCTTGCTCTGGAAATGTTATCTAATGCTGGTCTGGAAGCTGTTATATTCATGTTGGTGCAGCCCTCTACCTGTGCCAGGATGCCTTGCTGAGAAGCCCATCCTCAGGAGAATGGCCATGATGGTTAGTACCCTGTGGTAACATAACTGCTTGTGTTCCGGGCAACTCAGAGTTTAGGAAGAGACTCTCAGGTCAAATGTGTTTGTCTGTGTTAACAGGCCCTTTCTAGATCAGCAGAGTATTGAATATAGAACTTCTGCCTTGTGGTCAGTCCCTTAGCAATGGAATGACTCTTCTCAAAGGAGATTAGGAAGGGTTGTGAGCTGAAACCAATGTGTTGGAACAAATGCTCAGTATGATCAATAACTCTGAGGTCATAAGCACTTTGGTAGATATCAGGTTGGCTGATACTCATTTTAGCAAGAAGAACACTCAGGAGGCTCAATTTAGGGTCTTTTTCTCTATTTAAGTATAATTTTCACATGCATAAGATAGAGCTGATTTTTAAGCTAGTGACAGAGATAGCTTTAATGTTTATTATGTTCCTGATACTCTCTGTTGTGGAAGAAGGAAAAGCACCCTGTTTAGACTGCTTTGCTCCATTTCTGAAGCAGTTCCCTGCAAATTGGGGAAAAGCCTGTTGTGAGACCACTTACTTTCTACTAACTGAAATACAAAATGAGTACTATAGTTTTCCTTTGAGTGCTACAGGAGGCTTAAAACTTACTTGGAGACGAAGAGGCTTTGATGCGCCAATTTTCCTAAGTGTTCATCAAGAGACAGAATTAGAAGCTACCCCTTGTTCCCCTTTTCATATTGGAAGCTGTGGAATTGATTGAACTTCCAGTGAAGCTTCTTTCCAGAGATGGACCTGACTAAAATTCAGGGTATCACAGAAAGCAAAAGTATCCTGCAGAATGTTATTCCTCTATGCTCAGCTGAAGCAGTAGCCTACAAGGGGATGTTGAGATTTACAGACTGTTGTTGTTTAAACTGCCTATATAAGCACTAGGTCTGTAATGTAAGTGTTCCAGTGGCCTTGAAGTAGCCTTTTCCTACTAATCTGAAGTTCAAGAAGGGACTTACTTTTTACTGATTCCTACCCTGTGTGGAATTTATACTTTTGAGAAGAGGTGAGAGAATAAGACCTTGCTCACAGGTTGTGCTAGACTATTTAACATGAATTTTTCATGCAAACCAGGGCATTAACTGGTTACAAGTTATTCAATTTCTAGATTCAATAACAAAGCCCATACCTGTGGAACAGATGTTCTTGATTTTGTGAGATACCTGATTCTTCAGTATTTTTTTTCTCTTCACTCTACAGAGCTAGTGAAAAGCATCTGAAAACAGATCACCTAAAAGCATATAATAGCTTTTCATCTAGGTCTATTTGTAATCTCTGTAACTTAGAACAGTAGTTATTATTCAAATCATGGAATAGGCGTTTTTAAATCTAATACTTAAATTCAAGGAGGTTTTGAATTTCAAGCAAATACATAGAAATAAAGTGGGGAGAAATGTCATGACAAAGGAAGTCTGAGCACATCAGTGTAGAATGTGAATGTTATCTGATTCTGCTGATGTGGTTCCTTAAAATAGAATGAATGAGGTATTGCGTCTACATTTCTCCTTCCGATATTCTGTTTACTGTGCATCTGCTATTTTGTCCTCCTTTTGATGTTATTTCTGGGATTAATATCAGTTTAATTAAACTGTTGTACTTGAAAACATCAGTATCTTCTGTGTGAGATTCTTTTAGCTTTGCCAGAAATTTCTGATGTCATGCTCAGTAGATCATTTAGACTCTTAAGGCATTGGTTCCTTTCTGTTAGATGAGAAGAATATATTCTGAATCTCTCAGAGCTGTTGTGGAGATGAACATAATAGAAAGAGAATACCAAGATCCTGAGGACTTTGGAAGTACCTTAAATAGGAGTCAGGGCTTGCTTTAGAATTATCGCCATCTTCCTATGTAGATTACTAAAGGGAAAATGAGGCTCTGTTAAATGTGATGCGCAGTTAATCTGTAGTACAGTCAATGGCATGTCTCCTGACTTTAGCCCAGTTTCTTTATCCTTTCAGGGTCTCCTTCCACTTGCCCAAGCATAGCAGACCCTGTTGTTTACTTGTTTATTTTCTTTTGTTTTATTTTTGCTTGAACTAATTAAATATTTAAACACTATTACAATATTTTTTAGAGCAAACAACACAATAGCTATGTTTAAAAAAGAAATACACAAACCCACAGTGAACAAACCTTACTCCCAGGTGTTTCCTTGATGTCAGCCAAGAAAGCTGGAATAGTATTTGTTATAAACTATCAGTTCTGTTGAGATCAAGGATAGATTCCTGGAGTGAGCAGCACAAAAAGCAAAGTGAAATGATCTCCTTCTCTGTTATAGATAGTTCTGCATATACATATGTATATGCTGCGCATATATGTTTGTGCATATGCATGTGTAGGTTTATACGCAGTCAATATAAATCAGTACTGCTATCATCTTCTAGTGAAAATATTCACAGAAGTGTGCTCTTTGAAATGGGAATATCAAAAGAATTCTTTTCTCCATTGTGGGATTCCAAGAGTAAAACAACTGTAGAGAGACCAACCCACCCATGTTAGTGCCTATTTGAACTTGCAGCCTTTTTTCTCCACTGAATACACCAAGCCTTTAGTTACTATTCAGGTTCTATTTCTCAAATATCCAATGGATGTACATGTGAGGGAAGTATGAGTGTGTTATGGAGGGCTTGGAAAATACGTGTCTGTCTGCAACCCTCCCCCCAAAACTTCAGTATGCTTGGAAACAGCTCCTGGAGTTAGTGGTTGTGCTACTAAATAATAAGTACCAGCTAATAAGGGCATATGATTTTATGCCTTTTAGTTCTGACCACACATTAATCTTCATTCCAAGTGTGGTGGTTTAGCCCTGGCTGGAGGCCAGATGCCCACCAAAGTCAGTCTATCACTCCCTTTTGTATTTGGACAGGGGAGAAAATATATATTGAGAGGCTTAGGAATCAGTGTAAGGACAGGGAGGGATCATCCTGTCATCAACGACATGGGCAAAACAGACTCAACACAGAGTGAAGGAAAGAAAACTATCTAATATATAACACTACACACACAGTGAAACCGGAGTTGGGAGCGCGACCAATTCTTAAAACAACGCGACCAGATCTTAAAACACGTTCCCCCCACCACTCCCTCCTTAGCAGATTTTAGTCATGATCTTGCTCCCTTCTTCCCCCCATTGTGGCATGGGTGGGGAGGGGGACAGGGACTGGGAAAAATGGGGTTCTCAGTCACTTCCTCATGAGCTATTTTCCTTTTCCAAATCTTAAAACACCTCTACCTTCCTCACCCTGCTCCCTTCTTAGCAGACTTCACTCTAGTCATGATTTCACTCCCTTCTTTTCCCCCCCCATCATGGCACGGGGGAGCAGGGACTAGGAAAATGGGGGCTTCAGTCAGTTCCTTGCAAATTGGTTTCCTTCTCGGCCGGGGTAGGGCATTCATTCCACACCCTCCCCCTGCTGCACTTTTCCAACATGAGTTCTTTCCCACAGGGCTTTATCTCGTCATCAGCTGCCCCTCCCTGGATCACTGCTATGGCGGGCAGTAATAAATCACAGTGTCTCTCCAGTTCTCCTCCGGGTTACAAGCCTCCCCCCAGCAAACCTGTTCCAGTGAAAATCTCTCTCTTGCTCATCTCTGTGTTTCTGCTTCTCTTCACGGGCTGCAAGTGCTGTCAGGGGCTTGCTCCAACGTGGGTCACAGCATCTTCTCTATGTCTCCACCTGCTTCATCCAGTGTGGAGCCTCTCCACGGGCTGCAGGTGGGGTCTCAGCCTTTTCCATGGGTTGTGGGGGGACACCCGCTCTACCATGGGTTTCTCCATGAGCTGCAGGGGCATTTTTCTCTCCGGCACCTGGGGCACCTCCTCCCCCGCCCTCCCCAGCCTTGGTGTCTGCACAGCTCATTACATCTTCTCACTCCTTTTTCCGGTGGCAAAATGCAGCTGCTTCCATTTTTGGTTTTTTTTTTTCCTCCTATATGTGATTCACAGAGGCACTTTAACCAACGCTGATTGGTTCGGCCTTGGTCAGCCGCAACTCTGGCCTTGAATTGCTGATGTTTACAGTCTGGGGCTGGCAGAGCATTCCAGCAGCTCCTTACAACAGTCATTTTCTGCAGCCCTGTTCTCTCCCAGCACTCAGCTACTGTGACACCAAGATCTAGCAAAGCAGGAATTCACTACATGAGACAAGGCAGTAGTTTTTAGTTTTTTAGTTTCATTAACACACAGACTTTCTCTTTGACATTAGCAGTCAAAGTGACTGCCTGGAGTCTTGGAAAACTAGCCTGTGTAGCCTTCTCCTATCATACTGCCTCATGTTAACTGTCCTGAAAATGAATAGGGTATTTTGTACTTAGCACTAGATAATGTGATAAAATTCCTTGTATATGTTGTATGTAACTGGGAGGGTTTGGAGGTAAAGGAAAGCCTGCTGAATAGATGGGGGTGGGGAGAATAGGAAGTGATGGGATAAAGGGTCCTGCTGTAGATATGTGACAGGTAGGATAATGGAACATGAGAGGTAAGATGCTAAAGGAGGAAATATGTTTGGGTATCTAGTGCTAAGGAGCTTGGGGTTGTGGTGTGGAGAGGCAGTCAAGAGATATAATGAATCTTCAAGTTACAAGGCTGGTAAATTCTCTTCCTTAAAGAATAATTTAGGGCTTCACCTCTTTACTCACTAGGAAGTTAGGATTGCCTGCAAGATTTTTTGGGGTTTTTTTTCATTTGATATATTTCTGTTTTCAAGAAACTTCATTCCTCTATGCTCTGCTTCCCTATCAACACTTTAGAGGACTCATTCAGTGAATAGGTTAGGGTCCTGATATTTGTTATACTGTAAAATTAGTGAATGGACTCCAGTGTAGTGTCCTGGGTATTTTGATGTCATGTGTAAAGTGTGATAAGTGAATAGGTTTTATTAAAATGCAATGTATTCAATTTTTCTTAGTATTCAAGCTGCTTCTTAGGGTATGTGGAAAGTGTAGCGCCTTGAAGGGTTTGCTTCAGTCAAAACAGACTTGACACTTAAGTCAAACACCAGTTCTTGCCCTGGTGTTGCGGTATGCTGCCCTCTCACTTGTGCCTATGCATTTCTGCATGACCACATCACAGATTGGATTGGTTAACCACCCTCAGTTCAAGAACCAAACAGAACAACACATCTACTCAACACAGCTACTTTAAGCTAGATCTTTTCTGTGTAATGTTCTGTTGATAAGATGGTGGCTGGTAACAGGGTAAGAGGGATTTCAGTGTGTTTTTGTTTTGTTTTGTGCTTTGTCATCTCTGAAATAAATGTGATACAGAACTATTGACTTAGTGCCACATAAGTAGTGATCTCCCTATGAGTGTATTTTTGTACCCCAGACCAGCTCCAGATGCTCTTGTTAATGAGAATGGTGTTTAAAAGCAGGAAGACTGATTTCTCTGTGCCTTGCTTAGATGTTTTCACACAGGCCACAAAGTGATTGCACAGCAGTGCCTTTCTTATCTAAGCTAAAAAAAGAATTGGCTTACCATTTAAGAGCATCATGACCCTAAAAACTTCCTAAGATTAAAAATGCAGCAACAATTCTGATTTTTAAAATGAGGAAAATACTTGTGAGAATCTGACCAATTCTTCACCTTGTATTATTCAGCTGATATTGTTTACCTTATATGTTGTGTAGTACCTGCTTAATCTCCTTACTTTCTAGGCTCTCTGATTTTACTCAGTGTAATACTTCATATCCAGTTGTTCATATTCCGAATTCAGTAGTTTCAGTCCAAGTCAAGATGGGACAGCTCTTTGGCTCATCCAGGATGAGTTTTCAAGTAGGGGAATAGGATTCTCAGTAGCTTTGTGATGGTGATGGTGAACATTTAGTAGGTTGTGCACACATATGAGCTTCTTTAAATTGTTACCTGCATTTTAGCTTTCAGTTGAGAAACCAACATTTGAAGACATGGAAGGATAAGCATCAGGTGAGAATAGCATGAAGGACGTTGTTCTGCCACTGTCCACATACTATACATTCTGTGGTTTAAACAGGATTTCGAGCTACTGTCCATTTTTGAAATAGTAATTGCTATTTGAAGAAACATATTCTTATACAACTATGTAAATATGTTAAGAATGTATTTCTAAAGAAGTCACTAAACAACATCTGTGTTTTAGAAACAGTGAAAGTAAGATCACTTGGTTAAAATCTTGTCTGAGCTAATAAAAGCACCATGGGAATTAAGAGTTTTAAAAAGTATCATGAGTGAAGAGTGAACAAAAGGGTTAAAAAAAAAGTGGTAAATTTTATGGCTAGCTGATACTTATTGTCATTGGTTCCCAAGGTAGTCTGTACTCTCTGGTCTAATCTCACAAGTACAGTTCTTTCTTTGATTGTACTCTAGTAGATATAAAAGTATTCATGCCTGATACGCTTTATTCTGCAGCTGGGTGTGGGGATTAGAGGACCTCCAGCATGTATCTCTGTGGGTTTCTTCTAACAAAAAGCCTCATATCTGTGCAGAATTCCCTTTATTTTCTCTGCTCACATGCTGCCTTATATGACACAATATTACCTTGGTTTAGCAGGAGCATCCATGTCAGTGAAAGAGGTAAAGGGGAGTCAAACTCTGTTCTATTGAGTCATTTGAGAGGAAGAGCATGCACTGAATTCCTAATATCAGGCAGAAATACTTTCTGATTAAAAGCTTGAGTGCTATACAGCCAACTTTGTCTTTTTACTTTATCTGCTAAGAAGTTAGATGCTACCTGAGACTACCCTTCCTGATTACAATTCTTCCTTAAGCTTGAGGCTGTTGTTTCCATTTCTTGTTTTAAAATAATTTTTGTGATTTTTATTCATACTTGTGGGAAAAGATTGGTTTCATCTAAACATTGTCAGCTAGTGGAGCTGTAGTAATAAAAACAATGCTGATTATGGAGGGGCTTAGATCCAAGTTTAGGGTATCGAGTCAAATAGGCCATGGTAAAATAAAGCAATAGAAAATGTGAAATTGACCTTCTCTTGTGCCTACCTCATTTTCTGTAGAGCATTGCTGAAGGTGTAGATTTTCAGCCTGAGCTGGCAGTATCTTGTACCTCAAAGCCCTGAATGTAGGATAGGTTTTTTTCAAGATACTGCTGGCTGTGTTGTGTTCCAGGACATAGGCATTCCCAGCTTACCTGGTGATGAACAGTCCCCATGTGTACCTGGATTTGCTCTGCAAAGGAAATTTGGTACATGAGGAGGGAGGAAGTTACGCTGTGTTACGTTAAGTCCCTTGGGACAAATAGGCCTGGATGACAGGGGAGACTAGGCCTGAGCATGGATGCAGGCATGTGATGCTTGATCTCATCCTTCAAGCAAAACTCTACTGTTGATCCGGTCCCATTGACTGCGAGCTAGAGCTGAAAATTTGACATGTTTCTGTTTGTTTGTGTAAAGCACACATGAAACCATGAGTGCTTTTAGGATAATAAAAGTTGTGGTCCAGTACTGGGTTGCAGCATATTGGGGTAGAAATCTAGAGAACAGGGAGAGGCAAGTAACTGGGCTTTCACAGGTTTTAGGAATTGCTGCTAATGGCTTGTGTGCCTGTTTCTTACCTCCTCTAATTCCAAGGTAAGAGGTATTACATATTGGACTGTCACGGTTCAAGCTGAAACCAGTTTAAAGTAATCTGCTTTCCTTGGCAATAGCAGTAAATTGGAGGTATGCTGTGGTCCATTAATACAGTTAATCTGCTAAGTGGGAATTTGTTAAACTGTGCTAACAGGGGTTTGCAATTACCTGTCCATATCCAAATTTGCCATTTTGTTGGGCACTCATTCTTTCCATCAGGGTTTTCCTTATCATATCTTGGAAATAATCACTCCCTGCAAAGCAGCACTCAGTTAAGAAACATTTTAAGAAAGGAGTTTCTAGGCTTGATTTCAGGCTGTTGCGCTATTCATCAGCATTGGACATTTCAGTACAGATGAGCTGGCTGGCAGCATAGAGTAGTAACAGCACAATTCAAACAGATTATTATTACCATTAAAGTGTGATGATAGTATCTGTGAAAATGTAACCAGCCCATCAAGGAACGTGCAGAATTGAAGTGAACAGTTGCACTGGCAACAGAGAGTAGTGATCATAAATCATTTACCAGCCTAAGTATAGACAAATCTGAGTATCTGGAAAACATCCAAAGAGCATGTAGGAGTCTTCATTTTCCCTTTCTGCTTTCCTGTCACCTTCTCCATTATTGGCTGCTGAGGAAGTAGAATTCTTCCTCTGGGTTTGTTGTGACAACATCTCAGAGAGTTTACAAAATGATTTTTGGTGTGAATCTTTTCACCTTGCTTGGCAATTTTCTTGCCTCTTTATAATGTTCTGTGGGTAATGTAAACTATATTTGAGTGGTTCTCACTTTTGAGAACATGTGCCTCAAGGGGTATGTAAAGGCAGGAGATGGAAAAAAAAAAAATTAAAGACACAGCAGCCTGACCAAGAGCAATGTGCAGGAGGATGGAGGCTGCATTACTTTCTTAAACTGTCTTTGGATAGAAGTGTGGCCTGGGAGCTGCTGAGCACTGGCAAATGCACCAATAATGACAGCATGTGAGATAAAATGTGTTTTTTTGGGGTTGGTTTTTTAATTTAAAAAAAATGCCTGCAAACATATTTATTGTAATCATTCCATCTAATTTTACTACAATACATTGGCTGAAAGATTAAATGGAGGGGTATAGCAGGACAGTTCAAGTTTTTCTCACTTGTCAGTACTTAGGGAGAATGGTGGCAATGCCAAGTATTGTCAGGGCGACTGGAAAGATGCACAGAAAAGGATCTGGGTGTGTTGGTTGACACTTGCCTACCTAGGCACGTTGCTTGCTCATGTTTGGGCAAGGCCAATGACATCCTGGCTTATATCAGGAATAGCGTGGCCAGCAGGACCAAGGAGGGGATCACCTCCATGTACTCAGCTCTGGTAAGGCAGCATCTTGAATACTCTGTTCAGTTTTGGGCCCCTCACAAGAAAGACATTGTTGCCCTTCTCCACACTCCAGGGCCTCGAAGCTGGTGAAGGGTCTGGAACACAACTCTTACGAGGAATGGCTGAGAGAACTGGGACTCTTCAGTCTGGAGAAGAGGAGGCTACGGGAGACCTTCTTGCTCTCTCCAACTAGCTGAAAGGAGGTTGTGGTAAGCTGGGGGTCAGCTTCTTCATACAGATAACTAGTGAAAGGTCAGGAGGGAATGGCTGCAAGTTGCAGCAGGAGAGGTTCGGGTTAGACATTAGGAGAAATTTCTTCTCAGAAAGAGTGGTTAGTATTGGAGTAGATTGCCCAGGGAGGTGATGGAGTCACTGTCCCTTGGGGTGTTCAAGGAAAGGTTGGATAAGGTACTTAGGTATGTGGTATAGTAAGTAATATAGGCGGTAGGGGGATGGTTTGACTAGATGATCTTGGAGGTCTTTTCCAACCTTAATGATTCTGTGATTTTGAGTTGTTCATGTTTAAAACTATAGCTTGACACTCTCTCTGACAGTTTTCCTTCATTAAGAGATTTTTTTCTGTGATTTCCTCTTACGCCAGAGTCATCAACATTGTTTGAGGCTGCTCTACTGTAGGGACACAGGAAGAGGAGGGTGGATACTTAGGTTCACATTCTGATTGATGACGTCCTATGTGCAAATTACTTTGAATGTGAATCTTCCTCCATAATAATATGTGGGTTTGAGGAGGACTTTGTGTATCCTTATTTCAGTTAAGAGGGTTGAGGAAGGTATTTGAGAAATGGAGATTTTATAAAGGAGTTACTTTGTGATGAGGCACTGCTGGTCCTGCAAGAAGTACCCAGTGAATGCAGATTACAAATCTCTCAGTAAGAGGGACTTGTGAACATAGTGTATGTAGATGAATAAAGAAACAATTCTGATTCTGCGTTGTGGGTTGTTTTTCTCGGCAAATTGGTTAATAAAATTTGAAAATATGCATCTCTTATGATGCTCAAAATTATGAAAATCTAAATTCTGAAACTCTCTAGTGCAGGAGATAGATATTCTGGCTAGCATAAGAGTGGGTTGACTTGCATAATAACATAGAATTCAGCATGAATAAACCAGATGGGAAGGTATTTGGTAAAATAAGCACCTTGAATGAGATGAGGATTCATAACCTGTGAGATTTTCATCTGCTCACTCTGCAGTATATTTAAAATCGATACCTGCCTGTTAAGTTCAATTTACTAGTGTATCTATTGAAGAAATTTAAACAAATACCTCCAAATGTATCTGTTTTGAACCAAAGAATGCTGTATTTGGCTACACTCACAATTCTGCAGTAAGAGCTATGACCTAAGCCTTTCACCTATAGCTGATAGAGAGTGGATACCTTTATTCTAATTGGTATGTTACAGAATACTTCCCAAAGACTGGAATTTTGAGTATCCTTCCTAAATATTACAAACAAAATGGAAGTGAGCCCGATCAAATTCTTAGTAACACTTTCCGACTTGCCCTAAATTTTTGTTCACATCCGATGTATTAAAAAAGTTGTCTCAGACATTGTTTTATGTCTATTTGAGTCTCTCTGCCATTCCGTGCTCATTTTCTTTGTTTCAGTCTGTCTAAAATCATAGAGCCAGGGTCTTTGTAGCATTCAGTGCAATACTCTAGGAATGTGTGTGAAGTGGAAAGCATGGTTACTATCTGTGGATGGAGTAACTGTATGGAAGATAAGATGCATATCTTGGAGGTGCAAACGTTTTCTACCTGAAACGTGTGTGTTTGTTGGTTTTTTTTTTTTTGATCCCTTTTCTCTCTAATGTAATCTTCACTTCTAAGTACAATTTGAATAATCTTTATTAAGAGGTCAATAAATGGGCCATTTTAAGACGAGAACAGCTATACTAGTTGTCTTATTAGCTTCAGTATAGTTCAAGCCCTATATCTTTTTAAGGGACAGTAAGTATCTGTGGAGGAACACAATGCATTCTGAGCCCTGATGCTACCTGTGGTAATTCTGTGGCAAAACTCAATTTTGGGGAAGCTGGCAGGTAGCTCAGTACTGCTCTTTCTGTCCTTCAAGTTCATTGATACGGCTACCCTAGATTTATAGTTTTCTAGTGGAGGAGATGTAACAGAATGGAGAGGATGGAAGTAAATAAAATGTGGTGACATACTCCTCCGCACCAGAAGAAATTTCCTTGTGGTAGATCATACTATCCAAAAATCTCACTGCAAAACAGCGTTTCTGCCTTGCCGCATACATGAATTTCTCAGAAGATATTTACAGCAATGTAGAGACACTATTTTTTGTGTTCCTGTCTTGTTCTTTCCACTTCTTCCCCTATAATCTCATGGAATTTCTTGGTGTATCTCAGGATACACATTAAGTTTATAGATACCGAGATTCACCTTAAATATTGGAAAGAATAGGATATAGTGTTATTCTAAAAGAAAGGAAGGTTTAAAATTGTAATTTTTTTCTGTTCATGGAAGTATGTGGGAGTGCTCATCTGCGCTGTACCTCTCTCAGTGGGAAACACATTCTCAATACCCTTCCTTTTGCTTTTAAACAACTGCTTAGCAAGGGTACAGACATAGCCACCTTATCTTTCAGAAAGGAAAACATAATGCTTTTGTTATTAAGGAAAATAGAACCAAAGATACTCAAGTAGCTGTGTTACAATGAAGTAACTCCTGGGAAACAATATGCATAGTTAAAAATAAATTCCTTTTGGAAAGTTCTCCAAAAAGATCTTTTCCAGTTTATGGCAGAGAATGAATCCGCATCCTAAAAAAGAATAAAGTCAGCAATTGTATGCACTTTTCATGACTCTCATGTTAAACCTGGCAAACAGATTATTTGTTGGTTTAGTAGATTAGACATGAGGGCTTCTGTAAATTAAAAACAAAAGCAGCTTTGGAATCTATTTCGCTGTCTCAGTTGGAAAACAAAGATCTCTTTCCTTCCACTCTGTCTTTTCCTTAGGATAATTAAAAAAAAAGAAAAGTGTGCAAAGCCATATAAATAAAACAAGGGCTGGGATGAAAAAAAAAGAGAAAATCTTCCTTCAAAGAGATGTCAGCAATGACAGTGTTCATTTGTCTGTGCCAAGAAATGTGCTTATATGTAGGTCTGAATGTAGTTTATTCTTGACTATTTATGGAAGTTATGCTCTTAGAGACCTTAATATGTAATAATAAAAAAGGAAAATCCTTAATTACAATCTGTTTTAAATGATGCTTAACTTAAAAGCTTTCAAATACCCCCTGAGTATTACACGACGTTCCATGGTCTTCCTTTTCTAGATTTCCTTACTGGTACAAATACAAGTTTATGCTGTAATTATATAGGATTTTGTTGTAATTTACTTCAAGAAAGTATGAATACATTCTTCATAGGCAAAATATGTTACTTTGAATTTCTGAAAAAACCCTTTGGCTATACAACTTCTCAAGTTTATGACTTAAAAGAGAGCACAGTCTGTAGCAAAGAACATAGAATACATATAAAATACAGTTTACTGTTAAAAATAATTCAGGAAAGAGGAAAAACAGTCCAGGAGTGTGAGTGCCTGAGGACAGCACAGAATTGTGTCTTGACATGTTATATAACTACTTACTTTTCTGTTAAGTGAAAAATTTAGTAATTGCCATAACTCACAAAGTACATACTCTCATCAGGAGCTGCAGAAGAACTCCTTAAGAGCTGCTTGCCTAACACACAAGTTTCTGATTGTACTGAATGTTTTTGTCAATGTTTATTCTTTCCCTTCCATTTTGTTGTAGCTTCTTTCTGTTTCTCCATCTTTTCTCACATTTAATTTTGGAGTAAGTCTTGTCAGACTTGTTTGAAGTAGGATGATAAGTCAAAGGAAATATAAGATTCTCAGGGACAAGTCTTTGCTCAGTCATAGAAGCAGCTCAAAACTATATTCCCTTTCCAGAAACTGCAGAACTTCCTCTGGTGCCCCATTTTGCTGGGCTGTGTTTGGCTTGAGAAAAGGATGTTAAGAGTAAATGAAGAGTGGTACTGTATCCCTGGAAGCTACTGCCCCTGTCATATCCACATTGTAGCCTATATTCCCATCTTGTAAGCAGTGATGATGGAACATACGTGTTTTCCTTAATAGTCTGAAAGGATGATTCTTCAGGACATAACTGCTTTTGTTACCTGGTCATCTGCAGAATTTACTTACATTTCTCAAGATAATCCAGATGAATTTGTGACTCACTCACTGCTTGTGAAAAGTGGAATGCCAAGTGGGGAAAATGAAGTATTCAGAAGATATGTGTGAATCTAATGAATGCAAATTAACAGTTTGTTGGCATCTATACAGGTTTCATGTGTGGCACCATTCTTCCCTTCCGCTCTTGCAGGACTTTATAGAGGGTGCAACCAGAAACCAAAACTTCAGAATGTTGTATGAGGAATGCAGAATCAGTTTTTGAATCAGCAGTTGGGAAATATCTTAGGCAGTTTTGGCTAATAGAATTATCTGGCAGGTTATCAGGCATGTTCCATTCAAGACAGTAATTCTCAAGGATATTCTTGATTTTAACTGAATGTTTTTTATCTGTGAATGCTACAGTCTTTATGTCAAAACTAATATTAATTTTCAATTCTGGGCCAACTGGCAGATCTAAATACAAATATTACTAATTGGCTGCTCACAAGCATTTCTAGCAATTAATTCAGTTATAAATGATTCAGACCTTTCTGTAACCCAAATAAGATTTGTGCTTGGTTTATTTTTCACAGAATTGCCTCATGCTAGACAAGGATGTGTAATAAACCATTATTGAGGATGAGGAAATCAGATGGTTTATTTGATGGTCCTTTATACCTCTGCAGTAGTGTGACAGAATAATAAAGTGTAACCTTTTATTGTAAAGCTGGTTTTTTTTTTTTATGAAAACACAAACAATTCTCTAATTCCCAATTTTTGCATGGAATATTCTGTCAGCAACTTTGGAACTCAAAGTAAAAGGAAAGGTTACCTATAAAAGATGTAAGATTCTAACCATGAGCATCGGTACCATGTTGAACAAAATCTGCAGAAAAATCACTTGTTTCTCATGTGCATATGCACTCATATGTTTGTGCATAGTTATTAATTTTCTAGGTAAATGTTTTGTTAGCTAAATAACTGAAATGAGTGATTGCAGGTAGTTTGGTGTGCATTTCTTCCTTGAATTTCTATATGGCAATGAACACAAGTGAAACAGCCTCTAATCAAACTCTTGACCATGCAGATCCTGTGGCATTCTTTGTCAACACTGAGGCATTTCATCAGTGTTCCAGCCAGATTTACAAGTGATTACATTTGCTTGTCTAAACTGCCCTGCAGTCACTTTTGGCACAGTGTTCTTTCTCTTTTCCAGTTTTAAACTGCTTTCCATTGAATTAGCTGCATTCCAGTGCCGAGATCTACATTTTGGGGATTGTTAGGCTCTGATCCATACAGGGATGACCAGTTCCTCTTTGGTGTCTGAATGATATTTGGCACCTATTTGGCCAAATCTCAAAATTCCTCTTAAATCTCTGTGGCTTTGCACTGTCCGTTGCTACTTGTTCCTACTCTTTATTATAGTTCATTGAGGCTGAATGAAATTCAGAGCCCATTAATGTTGAGATCACAATAAAGATACTTTGGTTTGCTTATAATATTTTTAGTGATTCTCAGAAATTGCAGGGGTGATGGACATACCATACTCAGAGTTGCAATAAGATGAGGTGCAACTTGAAAGAACTAGTATCTGTAGGCTGGGACAAAGATTCAGGGCAGCAAGTCACAAGTAGAAGTCACACAGGCATCTGTATTGTCCTCTCATGTGCAAAGGCACAGAACAATGATAAAGACAACAGGAAAGATTCATGTTTTCTTTAGCCAGGCTTCCTGTTGCAATTTTGATGAAGATATGCACCTGGGTCTTTTCTAGCACCTCCTAGAAAGTTCAGAGGCTTTCCACATCTGTTGTTACTAAAAGAGGAATTATTCTGCATCCATTTTGCAAAGAAAATGCTTGGAAATGTTTTCTGTTTCCTTCTGTGGGAATTTCAGAACCTGCAGGACTTCTAGTTGCTGTTCTAAAGAACATCAATGAAGTAGAGTTGTTTATAAGCACAGCAGCTGGAGATGAGGGGCAAATGTCCTAGAGCATCTGTTCCTTACCTCTTTCCTAAATATGCTTTTCCCTTTTTCTAGTCAACACAGAGCATCATTTTTCTACCTACATCCTCTGTGTTATTTTGCCTCACTCTTCTGTGGATGAAGGGGGAAAGCAGCTTCTGACAAACAGGCTTGATCTTCCAAGATGCTGAATAATATGGCCATATACAATAAAGTATGTACATAGTTGGTCTTAATGTGAATGGGTGTACTGACTTCAAAGGTCTTTCCCCAAACCTCAAGTCCTACACATTAAGGACAATGACATGACAAGTGGAATGTCAGGTACTTATGTTCCCTTGCCTAACAATTAATTTTCTTCTCATCTGCAAATGAATGAAGTGGCATAGTTTAGGAAATGGCTAAATGTATGAAAGAACAGAGAGGTCTGCAGCCTGCTCTATACCCTAAGTTGCTTTCATTATTAAATAGAGGTAACTTAGTTATTCCTCCAATCGACACAGGTTTCTGTACCTTCCAAATCTTACACGTGATTTTACCCAGTAAGTTCACTGGGCATTTGATCTCGCTCTTGCTATTTATCTTGTGAGATTCTTCAGCCTTATCTCCTGTCAATAGCTTTACAGCAGTTACATTTACTCCTTATTTTCTTTTGTGCACTTTCTTTATTTTGATATGATTGTATTTAAGATGGCGTACTTTAAATAAAGGTCAGCAGACTGAGGACATGGTCCTGTAGGTGATTACAGGATGCTTTTGCATGGTGTTTTGTTTCATCATGGTTTGTTTCTTCCATGTGAGAATAAAAGGGTACTGCAGAAGCCAACCAACTCAAGGGTTGAATTCACAAGGCCTAGTGCAGATCTCTTGCAGTACCTAGAGTTATATCTGGGTCACACTACTGTGAAACCCAAATCAAGACATCATACAGTAAATACATAGTTAAATAATTTCCATTTGCTTCCTTGTATCTAATTATTTGAAGCATCTTTACAGGTTCAGCTTATTCAGTTTGTATCTGATTGAGAACTTAGGCTGTCCTGAATGCTAGATCAAACTTCATTTGGTTTATTGAATTCAGAGACAGAATACCTAGGTTTGATAGAGTGGAAATGAGTGTTCATGCACATTTCTGCACAGACAGTTTAAAAAAAAAGTCATTTTTGAGAGCAATAAATTACTATGTCTAACCTTGGTTGTGCAATCCTCGTGGAAGACTTGAGAGGAAAATGTTCCTGCAGTTGTAGAAATCTCAGTAGCTTGACTAGCCAGTTTGCTTCTCTCTGGAAGTGCTAACAGATAGTAGAACAAACTATGGACTAATATCTTGCCAAGGGACTTTTTTCATGACAGAACTATCGTTAAAAGCTTTTCAGTGCAACTAACTTCTTTTTTTCTTCAGACATGTACAACTGAACAATTTGTGTGAGTGTCCAGAAATGGCAAAACAGATGAGATCTCAAGATAGATCTTGGTCTTAGAATGTTTATGGGTCTATTGTAAATCTTTGGATTACGAGTATTTGAAAAGTAAGTGCTGGCATAACCCTGACTAACCATGTAACTGCAATCATTCCCTGCTTAACTCCCAACTGTGCCTATGTTGTCAGTCCTCTTACAGATAAAGAAATGGTGTTTCCAGTCATGATTAATTCTCACTGGCAGCTTTTGCTCACTTAAACCGGAACATTGTACATCTGAGCAGGTTTTTATATATTGTGTGTATGTATGTAATGCACAAGCATGGCCTCCTTGGCTCATATATGAGACAGCTCTGGCACAATTTTGCACCTTGCTTTTCAGCCCATAGAACAATTTTTAACTCTAAACCCTCATTGTCTTGAATTGTCAGGATGGCTAAGGTGATTAACAAGCTGCTTAGATTGAGAATTGGCCTATTTTAGGTGTATTTATTCTTTGCCAAAGGTTTATTTTTCTTGATGTCCTTCCCCCACCCCACCTCCCCTTTCCCTTGGCTGCTCTCTTAAGGGACTGCTACATTTTCCTCTGGTGATTAAAACTATGTTAAACTGCACATGGCTACCCAAGTCTTTCAGAATTGATTATTAATAGAGTTTTGGAACAAATAAAGCTGAGCTAATTAGCTTCTCTGTAATCAATGGTAATCAACTCCATTTATAACAAACAACTTTGCCTGATCACACTACAATGCAAAATAAAAGTGGCAACAGTTGTATATTAACACAACTGACTAGAGCTCTGGTTTTGCATACGTTTAGTACTTGGTGTGATCTTTTGGACTTGCTTCATGTGTTTAATCATGTTCCATCATCTGTCTATCTACAAGGTTTGCTGGGTACGCACTCCATTTTAACTTTTACTGCTGTGGCAGAGCAACCACTATAAATCAATGTTTGGTTTATTGATCTAAACTATGGCTCTGATATACTGATTTATATGAGACAGATCTATCTCTATCAAACTTATTCAAGTGGCTGCATCTTCTTTTGTTTCACATTCTTTTCTGTATGTATTTGTCATGTAAAAATATATATAAATAAATTATATGGTCTCATATGAGAGAACATGGTACCAAAATACTACCTGTATCTTAGGTTCTCTGTAAGATAAACAGCTGCTATGCATGTTGGTGTGTTACTGGAATCTCTCATAATGAACTCAAAGGACTGACCATCAGATGAGGTAGCTCTTTTGAGTGATGACTAAAACTCAAAAGTTGCAGAGTTATGAATGGATGGTCAACACAGGGTTAGGAAGCTTGCAAGACGTTATCATAAGATAATGCTGGTAATAAGCCTCAGCATAGAAAAAGAACAGAAAAAACCTATATGATATTTCTAACCCAGTGTTGTGGAGGAGGGGGGCTGCAGGGATGACTTCTATAAGAAGCAGCTAGAAGCTTTTCCTAGGCTCAACAGAATAAATACCAACTGGGCTCAAGACCAGACGCACCACTGACCAAGTCCAAGCCAATCAGTAATGGTCATAGTGCCTCTGGGAGTCATATTTAAGAGGAAAAAAACCCCGCAAGCGGCTGCTGTTTGCCACCGGAGAAGGGAGTGAAAAGATGTAAGAAACTTTGCAGACACCAAGGTCACTGAAGAAGTGGGGGCAGGAGGTGCTCCAGGCACCCAAGAGAGATTCCCCTGCAGCTTTATGGAGAACACCATGGTGAAGTGGGTGTCCCCTGCAGCCCGTGGAAGGCAATGTGGAGCAGAGATCCCACCTGCAGCCCATGGAGAGAGACCCCAGGCTGGAGCAGACGGGGACATATGGAAGATGCTGTGATCTGTGTTGGAGCGAGCTACTGGCAGGACTGGTGGCCTGTGGAAAGAGAGGCCCACACTGGAGCAGGTTTGCTGGGGAGAATTGTGACTCTGGGGGGGATCAGGCTGGAGCAGCCTGAGCCTGAGAGACATTCTATGACTGCACCCCACAGAAGTGACCCACGCTGAAGCAGTTGGTGGAGAGCTGAAGCCCTGTGGGAAAGGACTCATGTTACAGAAGTTCATGGAGGACAGTCTCCTGTGAGTGGGACCCCACACTGGAGCACGGGAAGGGTGTGACAAGTGCCCCACCCTGCTAAGAAGGAAAACAACTGATGAGGAACTGACTGAAACCCCATTCCTGTCTACTCCTGTGACACCTGGGGGGGAGGGGTGGGAGGAAGGGAGAGAAATCATTAATAAAGCCAGTGAAGAAGGGAGGGATGGGAGGAGGTATGTTAAGATTTTGTTGTATTTCTTATTATTCTACTCTGGTTTCTCTGTGTGTGTGTGTAGTGTAATAAAAAATATTTTTTTCTTTATTCCATGTTGAGTCTGTTTTGCCTGTGATGCAAATTGGGGAATGATCTCTCCCTGTTCTTATCTTGACTCCTAAGCCCCTCAATATATATTTTTTTCCCCTATCCAGCTGAAAAGGGGAGTGATAGTGTGACTTTGGTGGGCATCTGGCCTCCAGCCAGGGTCAATCCACTACCCCCAACTTTGTCCTGGCTCAGAAATCCTGAGCTTCGTGTTGTCTGTTTTAGTAACTCACAGTATTTTTCCTTTTCAAGTTTAAGGTGTTAATATTTCTCTTGCTTGAAAAACATCAACTGATCTATAAAGAAGTACCTTTTGGTTTGTTTGTCTAGGGGATTTTGTTTTGTTTCTTCTAGCTTTGTTAGTTCCTCATAATTGTATAAGGAAGAAGTGAACAAATGATTTCTAGCTGGTTTTTTTGCCACTTACGATGTTGTAATCTTACCATACTGCCTTCTAAATGCATTGTTTTTCAGGCTAAAGAGTCCTAATATAATGAGTCAATTTCTACATGTAAGGAATTACTTCTAGTTCTGGAATAGCATTTTTGAGATTGGGAGCTAAACAGCACACTGTAATTGAGGAATAAGTAATTTCTTTTAGTGGAGTACTGGTATTTAATGTGGTCACTTGTCTTTCCTTAATAGTTCATATAATTGCAGAAGACTTAGGTTGAAAGGGACATCTGGAGTCATCCAATCCAAAGTCCTACTCAAAGCTGGGCTAACTTCAAAGTTAGATTGGGTTGTTTGGGGCCTTATCCAGCTGAGTTGGATGGAGATTCCACTGGTACTCTTGATGCCTGTTCCAGTGCTTAACTTCAGCCACTATGTTGTTTTTCTTTCTTCATATCTAGCATTCATTTCTATTACTGCAAATTTTAACTATTACATCTCATCCTTTTGCTCTGGGAAGAGTTTGATTGTATCTTCTCTATTACCTGTTTTTTAGGAAATGAAAGATTGTGATTAGATCATACCCTAGCCTTCTATTTTGGCTAGATACTATGCCTTTAGCCTCTTCTGCATCATTCGCTCCAACTCTTAAATATATTTGGGCCCTTCTTTTGGACACACAGTTAATTTCTCACATACTGGAGTGCCATAAACTGGACACAGTATTCCTGGTGTAGCCTCTCAAGTGCTGAGTGCCTGCCTTTTGACCTGCTGGCTGCATTCTTGCCAATGCAGACCAGTAGGTGGTTGACTTTTGCCACAGGAACTCATTTAAACTTGACTCCCAGTTCCCTTTCTGCAAATTTGGTTTCTGGTCAGATGGTTTCTAGTGTCTCTTTCTGCATGGGGTATTTCTTCTAGAATTTGTGTTGCCTTTCAGTTTCATGAGGTTCACGTTGGCCCTTTCCTTGAAATTTTTATGTGTTCCTGAATGGCAGCTCTGCCTTCCAGCATATCAACTTCTCCCCTCAGTGTGGTGTTGTCTGTGAAGCTGGTGATGATGTGTTCTGGTTTAGAATTAGCATCTGATGAAGTTGCTAAACAATATTGCCCAGCTAGCAGCCCCTGAAGAATGTTCCTCAAAACCAGCTGCTACCCTTCCAGCTCTAACATTTCTAACCTTTCCTTTCCTTTTTTGACCACTACTGAGCTAATGTTTATGTAAGTCTATTCATTGTAGCTACTCAGACTTCCAGTTGAGTACTTGTAGTAGAAGTTAAACTTTAAAAAATAGTTTCCAACATACATTTTTTTCTAAGCAATTGGAAAGGAAAGCTGATTCAACATGGCCATTTATTTTGGGTTTCTGTGGCTTATATGTTAGATTGTATCTGACATTGTATATATTTGTGAATGCTGGAAGGAAACTTCTGAATCTGTGTTAGATCACCCACCTGTTGGATCACCCAATTGTTTTTATATGCTCCTAAAATTCTGCTGTTGTAAACAAGTACAGAACCAGTCTTGGATCCTTCCAGATTTTCTAGAGGAACTTCTACTGAGCAATGTCATCAGTATCACACTATATGATATCCACTATTTCCGGCTTAGCTATCAGATGAGTAAGCTTTGAACTGACATACTACTGAAAAACATTCTTGATTAGTTAACTACCTGCCTATTTGCTTGGTTTTGTTGTTATTTTATTTATATTGGAGAGATGCCAAAACATCTGTAAAGCTTTATTTTAAATTTAAAACGTCGTTACTCTGGTGTCAAGGACCTTCTGTGCTTGCTTTTCTCCAACACTCAAGCCACTGAGCAGTGGTCACGTGAATCCTGATAGAAAGCAAATGTTAACTTTTCATGCTTGAGTACCTACTGACAGCTAACATTAAACTTGTAAGCACATATATTTGCACTGGAAGTGCTATCTGTGGTATGAGAGGGAACACTGCTTAACATTATAAGGTAGTGTTCCTCAGATCTCCTTGCCAGAATATAAGAATGGAGACTGTTAAATAAGATCTGAAATATTCCTTCTTAACCATGACCACTCACATACATAGTGTGATGACTGTGATTGTGACAGAAAATTATAGGCTGATACATGCAGCATTCTCTATGTGTATATATAACACGTATATAAAATATGAATGAAAGCAAAGAGAGTTTCCCTGAAGCCTTTTGCCAGACTTTCAGCACAGAAGCTGTTAACATAATCTGTCAACCAGAACAGCCTTTCACCAGCCCAAGAGCCAAGCCCTGTTATCCTGTGTTCTGTTCTAAGCAGACCCTATTCTGGAATTGTGATTTAGACCAGATCTTATTTATTCCACTCCAGTTTATGGGAATTTAGTTCAACACCCTCAGAAGTAGCAAAACCAGTATCTTCTCAGAAAGTTTAGTTTTTGTCATAGTGGAACATTTTGATTCCTTTTCAGCAGGACACAATCTCTGCAGAATAGCCTAACTGCTTTAAAGTGTTGTAGTAAACTCAAAATATGCACTCTGGTAAGATTTTTTTTTTTCTTTTTCCCTGTAAGATATTTTTATTTTAGTAGCAGGGCAATATAGTTGCCATTACTGCCAAGCCTAATGTCTTTTTCTTCAGTTTATTTATGGAATTTTTAGTTCTGCATGGGGATTACTGTAGGGGTGGGTGGTTTTGTGGTTTGGTTTTTTTTTTCTTTTGTTTTGTTTTTTTACACAAAATGCATTGGGTCTTGGCATTCAATCCTGTTCCATGGGAAATCCTACAAGCTACCTTAGACAGCTTGATGACATTACACTTTTTCTGGCATGGTGTTTCCTGTTGTTTTTTCTTGTCCATACTCCACCTTTTTGAAAAAACAGGTTTTCTATCTTTAACTTCTGACTTTAAAGCTAAGTGATAAAATCCTACAGGCTTAACATACTACTGCATGGTTTGCTCTGCTTATTCAGAGGCCAATGCCTAGATTGTCATCATCAGGTATCTTCTCAGCTAAGAACAAACTTCTTTATCAAGAAAATCCTCAATATGGTGGAGGTGGATATTTCCTTTTGTGAAAGGAGTTATTTTCTAGCTTTCATGGTTTTTTACCTTCACATGTTTGTATTTTTTTTTTTTTTTTTTAGTCAAAGTTACTGAACATATTAGTGTGACCTGGTATTTCTTTCCTTGATATTTTGTGGGATTTATTTGAAATAAACTTGCTGAGATGAGCTCTTTGAGGTTATCAGTTTTGTAATTAAATATAATATAGCTGATTCTATTAATCCTTTCTATTGAAACACAATAGAGCATAAAAACCTCATAAATGTATTGCTAAAGTGTTGTGAAGGAGGTTGTGTCTGACATTCAAAATGTTTCAGGTTTTCAACACAGTTAAAAAACAGAGGATCTTTGTTAGTAGTGTAATTTTTGGAATGGCATAAGGTTCTATGTACACTACAGAATTAACATGCTAACTTAGTGTTAAGTATGTAACCATATGAATGTTTTCTATTTTAACCAAGGTTGTAACAATGAAGGTGTAACAAAATTAATCTCTATATACAACTAAATAATCCTATACTGTCCTCAAGTAAAAAACCACAAACCTCTGCTGTGTTCTTAGCAAATAGGAACATTATGAGTATGTTGCCTAGAGTGTCTCCGAATGTACCAACCTGCACAGTTGTGTTGTGATAGCTGCCAGATGATGTCTGATACATAGATGTACTTACGCAAAACATACCCAGAGAAACACTGCAGTTATGACACATTTCTATACAGTGTATTTCCTTGTGTCACTTAAGCTTTGCTTACCTGAATCACAGAGGAACTTCTGTTAGCAGGTGATGCTCAAGACAAAAGGTCCTGTCGTGGTTTTTTTACTGTTTGCAGCAAAGCTGTTTAACATCTCTTCTGGTAACTTAAATTCTTTTTGATAACATTTTGCAGAATGTAAATAATGGCTGCATAGTTATCAGAAATTCCTACAATAATGTAATCTAACGTCATATCCTATTTAAGACAGAATTTATAGAGTTGGGAGCAATAACACTTGGAAGGTTGGTGTTTAATATAGACATAAAGGCAAAATGACTTGGGAGTGAGTGTGGTTTCTGCTGGGGATAGAGTTAGTTTTCTTCCTAGTAGTTGGTATAATGCTGTGTTTGAATTTAGTATGAAACTGGTGTTGATAACACACTGTTTCTACTTGTTGCTAAGCAGTGTTTGCAGTTAATTCAAGGACTTCAGAACAGCTGACCCAAACTGGTCAGAGTTTGACATCATACTCTGTATATAAGCCAAGGGAAGTTGGCTCAGGAACTAACTGGGCATTGGTCAGTGAGCATCAAGCAATTATGCTGTGCATCTCTTGTTTTTATCTTCATTTTCTGTCTTATTAAATTGTCTTGATCTCAACCCATGACTTTAATTTTCCAATTCTCTCCACTGTTCCACTGGGGGCAGGGAGTGTGAGCGAATGGCTGTGTGGTGGTTTAACTGCCTGCTGGGTTAAACCACAACAGAATACGGGAGACCTGGACCTGCCTCCCAACATACTTGTGCTTTTTTCTTCTAGGGCGGTCTTTATTCTCAGTCTAGCTACATAGTTCATGGCATACCCTGAGAAAATTAGGCTTCTTACTAGGCTACCCAGTAGTAATTTTCTATTCTTGAATTGCGAATATTCAAAATATGGACACTTTATTTCCGATTCTGGTATATCAGCAGATTGTTTACCTTTATTACACAGTTAATAGTTGCTTCATAAGGGTACTCTGGTTGTCTCTTTAGATCACGAAACAGTGCAAAGGACAAAGTAGTGTGAACCCGTCTTTGTTTTTAAATTCTTTTTCTTCTCTTCCTCTGACTGGTGTTCCAAAGGCATTTTGCATACATTTTGCTTTTGTAATAGGCTTTGTATCTCTAAAACCTTGGTGACCAAAGATATCAGGTGTCACTCAACTGACACTAGTCAATGGCCAGTAGATCTGGGGAGGTGATTATGCCCCTTTATTCAGCATTGGTGAGGCCACACCTCAAGTACTGTGTCCAGCTCTGGGCTCCTCACCATAAGAAGGACATTGAGGTCCTCAAGCGAGTCCAGAGAAGGGCAACCAGGCTGGTGAGGGGGCTGGAGGGCAAATCATATGAGGAGTGGCTGAGGGAGCTGGGGATATTTAGTCTGGAGAAGAGGAGGCTGAGGGGAGACTAGGTTGAGGGGAGACTTTATCACCACCTACAACTACCTGAAAGGAGGCTGTAGAGAGGTGGGAGATGGTCTCTTCAGCCAGGTGAGAGGTGATAGGACAAGGGGGAATGGCATGAAGCTGCACCAGGGCAGGTTCAGATTAGATGTCAGGAAAAAAATTTTTACTGAAAGAGTTGTCAGGCCCTGGAACAGGCTGCCCAGGGAGGGGGTTGAGTCACCTTCCCTGGATGTGTTTAAAAAAATGGGTAGATGAGGTACTTAGGGATATGGGTTTAGCATAGGATGGGAATGGTTGGACTTCATGATCTTAAAGGTCTTTTCCAACCTTATAATTCTGTGATTCTGATTCTGTTTCATAAATGCACCTCTTCCAAATGCAGCTGCCCTCATTGTACCTGTTGAATTACAGCCTTACCTGGACATTTTTTGAATACTGCCACATTTCATATGGTACTTTCACAATGGCATTAAGTTTGCTGTTGTCATTTCTTGATGGAGTATAGCCCTGTCATTGGATTTAAAGCTGTAAAAAAAATCTTCTGCTACATGTAAAATATTGCTTCCTAAATCCAAGTGTAGCCAAGTGCACTGTTAAGATATTTAGATGGTTCTTAAATTATTTTCACTTTAAAAATATTTTATGTATTCTACTTTGTTAACTTCTTAGGTTAATGCAAAATTGCTTTCCTGGCTTAGACACTGACTTAAATGTTCTCTTCCCCCTGTCTTTTCAGAGGACAGTTAATTTTGATGCTTGATACTTAGAACAGATACTAACTATGAATAGAACATTATTTCCCACCCAGTTCACTAGCTACCTCATGGTCTTGGTTTAGGATTTTTTGGTTGTGCTGGGTGGGGGTTTTTTTGTTTATTTTTTTTTTTTCTGTATTAGTTCAGGACTGGGAACAATACAGCAGTAAGTATGCTCAGAGATTGTTTAGATTTAATCCAATAGCAAATATTGTTAATTTCTTCTCTGTAAGATTTCCACTTCTCTTTGTAGCTGTCAGCCTCTAACCTTATTGTAATGAGAATGGAAGCTCTAAATTGCTTGTCACCACTTTTATCCTTATTTAGAACCAGTAAGAAATATTCCCAACGTGTATTAATTTCATTCAGAGATGTTTAATCAACTGATCTCAAAAAGGCCAAGTTCTCTTACGTTGCCTGGTATCATATTGGCTCTTCTGCATTGCGAGGGTCAGTGGTGTTAGAATATCTGTTGTTTGCGCTAATTCAAACCAAGAAAAATTTAAATTCAGGCTTTCTCTTACAAAACCAGTGAGTTCCTCCATTTCCCCTAAGAAAGGAACTAAAGGAACAAAGAGGTAATTTATACATTAATTGACTAAAAATGAGATAAATACCTTGATTCTTTATTCTCCTCCCATTTTCTTTCTCAAAAAGTTGCCATTTTTCTATTTTTCTTTTCCTTCTATCTTTATTTTCCTTGTCATGTTTTTCTTTTCCTTTTCTTTTTTCTGTTGTTTTTTTTTTTTTGTCTTTTTTTTGTTTAAGCTGCCAGGCCAAATGAGGAAACAATTACAGGATGTTGGCCTTAAAAGTTTCTGGCTTTGCCAAGTAAGTTTATCTTTTTTTTTTTTTTTCTCTTTTTTTCTTTCCTTGTGGCTTGAAACATGCTAAACTCAAAGCCAAGTTACTAACCTAAAACTCATGGTAACTTCAATTTTTTTTGCATTAGGCTTACAATAAACTTGGATCGTTTTTCCACACTCCCTTTGCCAGTGATTAGTTTGGAAGATAGTATGTTTTAAATTTGCTGAGAGATCTACTGCTCTTAGCTTAGTTTTAGTACTTTTAAAAAGCAATCAATAATGCCCATTTTGTAATAAGCAAAATTTATGAACTGACAAGCAAAATGTAATTATAGTGGGTATTCTTTACAAGAAAAAAGAGGTGATCTTAAAGCCACCTCAGTATTCTGTTTGCACTCATTTTCGTTCATATAAATGATGAAGTGGTTCTGTGCTGAAATGTTTTTCTCTCAAGGCTTAACATCAGTCTGGAAAAGTTGTTGCCAAAGAGTTCTATAATGAAGTCAATGACTGTTTGTATTAGCTTTTCATTGTTACCTACAGACGAAATTATTCACAGTATTATTTTTATGACTAAGGCCTTAACTCATCGGCAACTTAGACACCTTTTGTTTTGGTTCTCTGGGGACTGTACTCTATGAATGTGGAAATTCATGACAGAAGTGAAGCCTGCATCAACTTAGGTTGATTTTGCAGTAAATTAAATTGTTTTCCTTGTAATTTCCTCTGCTGAAAAATGGATCCTTCCTGAATGAACCACCAAAAGATCATTCTAAACCCATGATATAGAAAAGAAAAAGGAGAAAATTTCACCTTAATAAGACCTGATCCAAAACTCAGGTTTGTGAAAAATCACCTACTGAAATAAGTGTGCTTTGGATCAAACTAAAAAATGAAGGTATTAATTTCCATTTTAAAACTGTGTCACAATTATGCATTATCCATGCTATTTAGCAGTAAGTATTGAAATAATATGAAGTCAAATGAACATTCTGTCTTTTAATCAGAAATTGCAGCAGATTTTAGTACAACTGAAGCCATTGAGGCAGTTTAGGTAAAGCCTACCTAGTTTTGAAATGAACACATTTTGACACACCTTAGCTCTCTTGGAAATCAGCTTCCGAGTCAACCTTACTCTGCCTTTCTGCTTCACCAGTTTCAGCTGCACAAATGCTTGCCAAAGGATTCCATGTACTAGGTATTAAAAAGAAACAAACCAAAAAGTCTTCAAGTCTTTGAGTCTTAGCATCTTCATGTATTTAGGCAAATAAATATCTAACCACAGTAGATCAGATCATCAGATGGGGCCCGCAGATGTGCCTAATATGTAATGTTGCTGGTTAAACTTGTTGCTGCTCTACCAATAGTCCATACAATTCAGAATGCATCCTGCAAACTCTGCAACAACAGACATAGAGAGTATTTCTTGTGGTGATGATCGATTTATACCTGACATTTAAGAAGAAAAGAAATGAAACTGTAGTAAGTGAGAATCTACAAATTCCAGCTTACGCGAACACACACTTACTCTGATACCAAAGGAGAAAAATTATCGCTCCGGTCACATTCGATAATAAACTGGAAGATATGTGCACGTGAAGCTCTAGATTGCTGTGAGACTTTGTATGAGGGTGAAGGGATTAGTCAGCACAAATCTTTCATCAGGACTGTGGCCTAAGACTTACAGTTGGAGAGGGTGCAAGGAGAAGATGAAAGGAGAGCTCTAGCCTCCTTCGTATATACTTAGTGTGGCAAAGCAGCACAACGATAGCTATTGTTTATGCTAGATGCAATTTCCAGCTACAAACATTACATTGGTTTTCTTACAGACTAAAAAAAGAAACCTTCCAGATACCCATATTTCATTTCTGGGAAGTAAAATGGTGCCATATCAGCTACTGGGCAGAAGATAATTTATATACATTGTATGAAACTTTTCATTAAATTGGTCCTAGAGATACTTATGCAGATTTGACATTAGCAAATAGCATATATTGTATAGGCTTGTATCAGAGAACAATATAAATGTTTTAATGACTCCTTTGCAATCAAGTAGACTATCTGAAATTGCTACTAGTGACCAGGTCTCATGTTAAGTTTATTCAGCTTTTTTGTAAAGAGGAAAAGAGAGGTCAGAACCAAACCATGACTTTATTCAAGGTCCAACAGACTTACCATGAGTTTCTTGATGAAACATTACAGCAAGCTGACCTGTGTGCCAGTCTTGTTCAGTAAAAATACCAGCTCATTTAAGCCTTGTCTTCATATGGGAATGGTGCTGTTGAGTTCTATTATCCATGTATTAGCATGGACCTCAAATCTAGTTGCCTGAGCCTGGGAAGATGATCTAGATATTTGAGCCTTGCTCTCTTCATGGTGCATCTAGCAACTGAGGGTTTAGAGAGTCTTCAAAACACACTGATTAGCAACTTACAAACTACCTATTTTAGAAGACTGGGAGCAATCTATGGTCGTTTTAGCTTGTTTTAGTCTCTAGGCTCTCCCAGGGATATGAACCAAACTTGGCACATATCCTACAGTGAAGCCCTGAGGTTTTTAAAGGCTTCACTGCCTGCTGGCATTGGCCTGCATTAGTATGTAGTTACCGCAGAAATAACTCGTGAGCCTTATCCTTACCCTTAGCTACTCTTGCAACTTAAGCTTCTTTTCAGACTCTGTCAGTGCCAGAGCGATAGCAATGATAAGCTTTCATGCTAAAATGTGTTTTGCCTGGTAGAAAGAGGAGGGTGGTAAGTGCTTCTAGTGAGCCCAATGTCCACCCTGGAAATCTGAATTTCCCTTTTTGTGTCTTAAAGCCCATATTTTCTCAGTTAGAATCCTGTGTTTGGTTCTGTGTTCCTGAAATTTATGACGTGAGAGAAATTAGAACACACAGTATCCTATTGAAATCTTTTCTTTAAAAGAAAAAAAAAGGTAAAGAAAAATGACAATTTTCAACACCTAAGTGATTAGAAACTGTCATTTCATGTTGTTGTTTGCAGGCTGACACAAATGACAGGACAAAGGAGCATACATGGAAGCAAAATGTAAATTCAGAACAGATGTCAGGAAGCATTTTTCATGCTGAATGTGCACAATGGTCAACCAGGTAAAGTAAAAGCATTTTCCCATTTAGGAAATAATTAGATAGCTGGTCATGGACAAAATGGCTTTCCCAATTTCCTTTTTCTCTAATTTTCATACATTCTTATTATACTCCAGTTGCTATTCACTTTTCTTTGACTGGAAGCTTCATCATTTGGACGCGAACCTAGTTCTTACAGAAATGAATGAACTATTAACTGTTACGTGAACAGCTCCTTAGCTAGATATTATATCATGCTGTTATGTTCAAGGTCTAGCATCTTGAAGCTCAGTTTCTGAGGTTTTATCGCAGTTACAAAATTGAGTGTAGGAGAAAAATCAATGTGACAGAAAACATACTGGCTTTATTATCTTAGGGACAGATTATTTTTGGCGATAAAAATGTTACTAAAAAATGAATATAGAAGATAACTTGGGAAAAGAAACAAATCAAATGGAAAAATGCACCCTTCCACCACCCTCAAAAATTAATTTGTTTCTGGAATCTTCACTTTCCCTGAGGCTGCCGGTACCAAACGTGATAGAGACTTCCTATGTAATCTTGCTGCCAGTCTTGCTTAACCTCGTGTCTCATTTTTTGTGCTCACGGAGTAGAATAATTTTATTTTCTTAGCTGAATATGACTGTGAAACTGTCATTATTTGGGGCATTGACATTGGACCTCTCTAATTTATTATGTTTGTGATCATCATTTTAGTCAAGTGTTGGCCCATTGCAAGTTCATATGTTAAAGCTATTTGAGAATGATAGATAATGCCCACTGAGGAAAATGTTAGACAGACATAGAAACTGAAATCTTTGGTTTGTAATAAATTTTTCCAGGAACTATTAAGTGACATCTTTAAAAGACCTGCTGAACAAATTGGTACAACCGCAGGCTATGTTTTCAAGCTAGTGATTTCCACCATTTAAGAAGTAGAGCTGTCTGCTTTACCCCTCACTGCAAACACGCATGGTTTTAGTGCTAAATGCTGTCACCAGTATTCTGTTCTCAATGTAAAGGCATTTATACAATAATTAAATAAAATAATTTGATTTTAATATTTGTGAAAACTGCTTAGTGAAGTTACTTCTGTCTTGGTCCTTAAATATGAATTCCAGCATTAGTAATAAAAAATTGGAAATGTCTTAATTAACAATTTAGCCATGTAATTATGGATAAAGAAGTCAATGCTGAAAGATAGTAGCTCTGAAAAGCATTGTTCATTATAGATGTAACTGAAGAGAACAATCGTTTCCATTTTTCAAGGGATTCATCCTTCAATCAAATAAAATGGCCAAGGAAATAAAGCTAATTTTTAATGACATATGGAGGCAATGTTAGTCACAGCTCAGAAGTGCAACTTTGTTGATTTTTTTAAATTGGCACAGGACTTAGTTAATTTAAAGTGAAAATTTAAGGATGCTACTTTGCCCTCATTTCTGGCTTTTTTCCCCCACTAATATCATCAGCATCACTTCACGGTGCACACAATGATGTAAATTAACACTCTAACATTAATTCTGAACTGGAATTCCCTGACTTTATTCTGATATATGTGACTCCCACAATGTTTTCCAGATTTAGTTCTTTGTGCAGGTAAGTGAATAAAAGGTGTCCAGCAACTCCAAAGTGGATGTATACTGGTGTCAATAAACCTTCCCCATCTAAAAATTTCAGTTTCTCGTTTTTAAGTGGATGGGGAAGCTTACTTAAAACTGAAATTTTCTGAACTAAAATAATCTTGGGAGGGGGCAAGAATTTTCATTAAGTCAAAGGGGGTGTGTGTGTTTATATGTAAATACAGTCTATAATACCTTATAAAATATGTGGGGTATGTATATATGTATGTAAAAGGTATGTTTGGTGATTTGGTGTAAGTATCTGTAAGAAAGCCTTTCTTCTGGAGATTAGCTTTTTCATTATCCCTTTTCTACTGGTGGAAGATTTAATGGTTCCCTTGCATTTGGGGTCATTAAACTCATCAACTACCACAGTCTGACCATAGGAGGAATAGCCTACTGTGTTATTTTTACATGCTAAATGCCTAGTATTAGATCTGAAAGAATATATATTTGTGGAAATACAATAACTGAGTCCTAGTGCCGTTCCATTCCATTTACATGGAAACCATTAAAATCCTGCCTAACATACTGTGGATAAGGACAGATTCTGTATGCTGCGGTGTTATGTAGCAGAAGAAATTCCACCAACAGCCTAACTGGGTTCTACAGCCTGTTTTGTTGGGGGGAAGAACATTGGTTCATAGGAATAGGATTTTTAGTCCATTTTTCCTCCCTTCCTGCAGGTGTAATGGAAGCAAGAAAGGACCAGAAGGAAGTCTGTACACTACACAAATCTGTACTGATTTAAAAATGACTTTGGATGATCTTGAAATTCTGAGAGAACCTCATGTTACTTTAGGAAGTGAAAAACTTTTTAGTTCTTTTGCCTCTGTACTACTGAAAATATCTGTCTTCTGTCCTGCTCAACACTCTTTAAACTGTGCTGTCATACTCCAGGCTTCTTCACCTGCCTTGCACAATTTTGACATTACTAGCAGTAACAGATTTAAAGTAAGATTTAGCATTCTAGTTATTTGTATTTCAATGCCAGAAGTCATAGCATGAGCATAGAATTATGAATTGTTCTTTAAATTATTTGAGTTCCTTTTAATGTGCTTTCTTCATTCTGTGCTTGTTAATGAACTTTTGGCTGTGTTTTCAAGGCTTTTTTTCGTAAGCATGAAGCTAAAAACTTTGTGTTCTAAAGAAAAAAAAAACATTCTTGTGAAATCTGATGAAGAAACTGTATTTTTAAGGGAAAAGACTGGTGCTGTTCATCTTCATTTACATGATATAACTTAAATTTAACAAATAGTCCAGTTCAACTCTATTATTTGAGGTAGAAACATCATCCATGTTCCATATTAATGAGCTGAATAGACTATTAGTAGGATTAGTTTTGTTTTGGATATCTGCAGCTAGTCCAAGCTATGTCTCTTCAGAAGTAGTGAGGTTCTACTAAAATTGAGATTCATCAGTATGTTTCATTGACATGAATTGAAAGTTGTATTTCCACATGCTGTTTTCAATTTACAATTTATATTTTCTGAGTTAGAGATTCTTAGTTGCTCAAGTTCTTTGATTCAGTTTGGAAGAAGGCCTTATTCTTAAACTAGGATGTCTAAATCTTCCCTGTTGTCCTTACTGTGCACTCACAGCACAACAGTATAATGTGAAAAGAGTCTCTTTAGTGGACATTTTGTCATGAGTATTTCTCACTGTCTCAATGTGACAAGAGTCTGTAAATTTCATGGAGGAATTTTACAGATGAGCCATACTAGTATCACAATTAATGCAATATATCACATGAAGTATTCCACAAAGACCAAGATCCTGTAAAATCAAGGAAGAAATAAAGCTTACCAAACTAAGTATCAAAGATATCATTTAGTACTGTAATTTAATTTGCAGTCAGTAAACAAGCAAACCATTTCAAAACAATTTTTCTGTAATATTAGAGAAGACAAACCATCCCCTTAATAAGTCTGTGTTTACCTTTAAGACACAAACTATGTGGACTTACTCGTATAGGTAAGGTTAATCTTCTGGATATTTTAATAGGAATATTAGTTTGGTAATAATCTGTACTGCAGGAGAAACCCCATTGTGGTGGGGAAGGGGCTTGGTGATGGATAAAATACACTGTGCTGCACACAATTACCAGACAAATTGTTGACTCTTTAAGAGCTTTCTTAGAAGAGGTCTTTGACTAGCTAGAAATGAGCTGTGTCAAAATCTGGGTTCTGTCAGGGGTTATTTCTTGGTCTCACAAGGAATCTAGCATTTCTGTACCTTGCTTTTTTTTGCTCCCAAATGTGCAACATATGTGCAAAATATTAAGATCGTTATTTTTTTGTTAATTATCATAGTTGTGTCCCGGAAAATAGTTCTCATATCACTATTAGTTATGACTATTCCAAGAGGAAATGTTAAGTACAAAATACAAAATGGAGCTCTTTTGAGCCTATTTTCTTTGTGTTTATGTGCCACTGAAAGTAATAACTGACCATTTTAAAACATAAGGCATTATTTCCTTTTCAGTTGCCAGTGGTTAAAACACTGAATAACAAATAAAAAAAAAGATTGTGTGCATCATTCCTCTTTTCTTCCACATAATTTGTTAATGTGTATGGCAATGGAGAACTTTAAGAGATTCTTTTGATGCGATGTAAGAACAAATTATCTTAATTCAGTCCAATTTACACATGAGAATAACTGACTCAAAGCAGTCCTGTGATCAGTGTGGCTATGGCTATCTTAAATACATTCGCTGAATATTATCTCTACAGAAAATAGCCTTGTAGGATTATTTGTTATATGAGAGGGTTTTTAAAATTTATTTTAAAAGGTCAAAATTTTAAAATGATACTGTTATTTAAATGTAGTGTGAAGGTTTAAGTGCAAATCACTCTAAGGTAACTTTTTTTAAGAGCGGACTAATGCAGTATTATGTTTTATAGTGCAATAAAATTATGTGCTAAAATTATGCTCATAAATGCAGGCAAATGTAAACCAAGCTATTAGTTATGTTTTCTCAGATAAAAGTGATTAGCATAGCTATCAAACTCTTCTCCCATTTGAATAACAGAATTATGTCTGAAATCTAAGGCTTGTTTGCAAAAGCTGAATCTTAAAAAGAAATGTAAATCCAGCTATCAATGTTGTATTTGAAAGTGAATGCAATGGTCTGCCCATCATTTTGCTAACAAGTAAGAGCAGAGGAACGTGACCCAAATTGCAGCAAAACACATCAATATGAAATGTGACTCAAATACTATTTTAGAAGTAATTCTTAGCACTTTATCATAATCTCCTTACTGCTGATCAGACTTATTTAAAAACTATTGTGGTTTGTTTAAATGAGAGTGATGAGTTTTTCAACAACAGTCACCGTGAGACAGACTTTATGTATAATTCATGAAGTATGTGGTCATCTAGTAGCAAATTAATTTCTATCTGACAGCTATAGTTCTGCTAGTGTCCTCTCAGGAAGGCACATGGTATATAATTAAAATCTGAACAGAACAAATTAAATGCTGATTACTTCATAAACAATTCAAGGCTTGAATGTTGTTACCTGTCTTTATAAGTTCAAAGAAAGATACTTTGACAATGTGTAGATGAATGGAAGTATTTTCTCAATCCTGTATCCAATTTTTTTCTAATACCTATGGGTCATGGTTGAAATTGCTACTGGAAAAAGCATCTGTGAAAAACTATTATAAGGCCAAGCTCCACTTAAACCTGCAAGGACCAAATAAAAACAGTCTCTATCTGTAGGCGGCTTTCTTGTAATGTTAACGTTGATTGGTCATAGACAACATTAACATTTTAGATGCAAACCACTGCTCAGAGAGGTGCAGTGTTTCCTTTGCATCCCTCCTGTCTCCCCTCTGTTATCCCATTAAACTTGATTGATCAATGACATTTGAAGCATTTAATGGGTGTTTGCCACACTGGTGAGAGAAAGACTATAGATGTTTCCAATAAAACTGTTAGGAGAAAGACAAACTTTAAAAATATTAGAAATGTTTTCAAGCAGAACAGCACTGCAGGGAAGGTTCACACATGATCTTACTAAACAGCAATCTTTTTATAAGGTTTCTACCATGTTTTGCACTTATGTGCCATGGGAGGTTCAGCTTGTACTGCCAACTTCAGTGCAAAGTGCGACCTGTCCTAGGGAACTTGCTTTGGCAGAGGGGTTGGACCCGATGATCTCTTGAGGTCCCTTCCAACCCCTACGATTCTGTGATTCTGTGACATATTAGCATATGCTGGAGTCTGTCACCACTTTTGCTTTCCTTTGCCTGTGCTACTTAAATTGTTAGCAGAGATGCACTACCATGTCCTAAAACTTTCTAGGCACAGGGCATCGCCTGTTGTTGTAATACTGGATGGACAGCTAGACTTCTGTTTTTCATACAAGGATGTTTTCTGTATGAAGACACAACATCATTTATTAAGCAAATGTTTTTCAATTTATACCACCCCTCCAGGATCTTTTTTTTTTTTTTTTGAGAGACTGAAGTTGCAACATCTGTAATATGCACAGGAAGAGATTCCTTTATAGTGTAGTGATAACAATAGCCTTTCAATACTGCAGGCCAAGACAGTTTATTGAGAAAGAAATTAACTTTCATGCAGAGATGTCATGCTTTAACCCCAGCTGGTACCTGAGCACCACACAGCCACTCTCCTGAGGCTGGGGAGGAGAACGGAAAAAACACAACCTTCATGGGCTGAGATAAAGACAGATTGATAGGATATGGGGAAGATAATAATAAAACAGGTGGTGCACAACTGAATTGCTCACCACATATGAAAGGAAAATAAAACAATGTGCAGCCTTTTTTCTGTGAAGCAAATCTGACTCCTGCCTAGCTTGCCTAGCTTCCCAAGCTACATATGGAGCATGATGTCACATGGTATGGAATATCTCTTTGGCCAGCCTGGGTCAGCTGTCCTGACTGTGCTCTCCCAGCTTCTTATGCACCTAGCAGAGCATGAGAAGCTGAGAAATCTTCGTGATTGCTTGATGCAGACACAACAGCAGCCTAGTAACAAGAAAAAATTCAGTTGAGAGGTCAGCTAGTCTGCATCCTATTTGCCTTCCTGCTCAAAGCATGGCTGACTGAATGAAGTTGGATCATGGTGGTGCAGATCACACTCAATCAAGTTTTGGAGAAAAAGATAGGAGGGAACTGTCAGAAAATGTCTGCCATTGGATTTGTTTGGTTCTATGCTAACAGCAGAAGTATCTAAAATTAGGTGATGGCAGAATACTAGATTAGATGGCTCAATTTCTCCAATTTGAGTGCTATGAGGAATAACATGATTCTGTAGTATCAGTGGGATATATTGAATGGGTTTTGTCTAACATTCTTTCCTTTTCACAGTTATACCAATGAAAGGCTGTTTTTTGATCTCCAAGGACAGGTCGGTTATGGGAAGGGGAATATGAGCTGAATTCTGAAGATGGGGGGAAAGGTACAAAAAGAGTAAGTACAACTGGCCAGAAACGGCATAAACTAAGTTGTAAGCTGAAGCAATAGGGAATGTATGGGTACAGTGAAAACACCCACATTGAACAGAAGTAAAAAATGATTGAAGACTGCTTGAGGGCAAGAACATTGTCACTAAGGTTAATGGTAGGCAGTGGCAGCAGCTGCCATGTCAATACTGTGTTAAGTTTGGAGATGTTTTAAGCATAAAAGTTCTATAAAAGAACACATTCCTTGTGGTAAATTTGAGTACATGTCATCTTCACTTCTGTAAGGCCCACTGGACAGCAATTATACCAAGTACATATTATCAGATGGCCAAAACATGAGACACGTTACATGTGCTGAAAAATCTGTCATGCTGCAATGTTAAACATAAGCTTAAATAACATTATAAACTGCTAGTAAATATAAAATGAAATGAAAACAAACACTGCAGTGCATGCCTTCCTTTGGGATTTGATATTAATCCCCACTTAGGAGTAGTAGTCTGTGCAACATATTTTCCCTAGGGGACTTGTGAGTTATCCAGCTAATCCCTATTCAAGGCATATGATTTGTATCCAGCAAGAAATCACACAGACTTTTTTCAAAAAGCTCCAAATATGCAGTATTGATAATGTGTATAATTAAAAACCAAACAAAATTATTTTAATTATAATTTAAAGAAACAAAACAAGCAAACAAGTCCTTGGAAAACAAGCCTCATGCGCTGCTGTGGTTTAGCCCCATGCAACAACTAAGCACCATGTGGCTGCTTGCTCACCCCTTCTTCTCTGGTGGGATGGGGAGGAGGATCAGAAGAAAATTATGAAACTCGGGGGTTGGGATAAGGGCAGTTTACTGTGACAACGAAGGAGGAGGAAACTACTACTACTACTACTACGAGAATATACAAATTGGGTGATACACAATGCAATCTGCTCACTGTCTGGAACTTGATGTCCATCCCCAAGCAATGATCCCTTCACCCCTACCAGCTCCACTCTTTGTATACTGAGCATAGTGTCATATGGTATCGAGTACCCCTCTGGCTAGTTTGGGTCAGCTGTCCTGGTTGTGTCCTCTCCTAGCTTCTTGTGAAAATTAACTTTATCCTAGACAAATAAAAGGGTATGTGCATGTTCTCTTATGCAGTGGCCACCACTATAACTTTTAGACAAAAGTGCAATTTTAAACATACAATTGTCTTTTTTTTAAGGTCTGTTTGGATTTAGTTACTCTCCTTTATTTTTCCAATAATTTCCTATCCCAGTGTTACTTATATTTTTATTGGATACAAATCACAGATTAATTATCCTCATCAGTTCTCTTTTTGCATCCCAACGATGCTTGCACTGTCTGTACTGGTTTTGAAGTCACTTGGGTTTACCATCTGAACACAGCTTTTCCAGATTCAGATTCTTCTTCCTGATACATTCTTACTTTGGTCCATGGTGACATCATCTGTACCTTCCCCATCCTATGGAGGAGAAAAATAAAAAGCTGAGAAGAAGGTAGTTTGCAGGATGTCATATTAAAGACACTCTGGCATAGCACCTTCATTGTATTTTTCAAGTCCAGGCAGTTAGGTCAAGACTAGTTACCTTAGAATATGTCTGTATTAAATTGTAACTGACTTAATTCCATTAGTATGAATACTGGAACTGTTGGGTGGATCTGTAAGAAGAGAAACATTACTGTCCCTTGAGCAAAAAGAAATAAAGTCCACTCTTCTAGTCACTGTTCTAATGGCTTGCTGCCATATCGTAGATCAGACAGGCTTGGCTGAAATATTAGCTGGAGGTTTAAAAAAAGTCCTGTACTCATATGATGGTAGAATGGCCTGTGTTTGCAATTAGATAATTTCCTAAGCTAAACCTGGATGTACTACTAGTAAGCGTAGTAGATTTTTAGTTTGTGCAAAAATACCTCATTTGCTTTTCATGTTTTGAGACTGGAACACAAAAATGCCAGATGTTACATATTTGTTACTTCTTGTAGTAACATGTATGAGGTACACATGCAGCAAATATTCCAAAGACTAAATCTTGGCATGAGTCTACTAGTATGCTAAATATAGAAATTATGTTGTTCAGACTTTTACTTTAGGAGTTTAGATTTGGTATGTTGCTGCTCATTTAAATACACATAAAGAGGAGGAAGCATATAGGGATATTTTAAGTTTTCTCCAAATCATATTTCTTTAAGCAAGGTTTTCTATGCAGCTGACACCTCTTTAGTGCCAGTGAGATGAGAACACTTACAAGAACATTTCTCCTTGCTAGTGAAACATTGGTGTAATTTTTCCATTTATTTGAAATAAATAGGTTACTAATTTACATTTTTTACCAAACAGTTTTAACACAGTAAGCACAGGTAAGTGCTGAATGACTTTAGAAGGATGAACACTTTCTGCTGTCTTGTGGATACAGAGGTACTCAGGACCTTACATGAATCTTTTGAGACTGTGGAGAATTTAGAAGTATATTGGAGTTATTAGGTGCTTAAAGTTACAGCTTCAGCTCTGTGGACTTTCAAGTGTTTCATGTTAGAAACTTCTAAATTAGATGATCAATGGAGGTTTTCATTTGCTGTTGGTTAAGTGTGTATCCAGATACTTGCTTATTTGATGTGTAGAAACTAATTAAACTGCAGTATCTCGGTCATGCACTTGATTGGTTTTTTTCTCTTGTGTGTTTGGGTTACTTTATATATCTAACCATTAGTTTCTACTAATGTGTAGAATAATACTGGATTTATGTCTGATTTATTGTGTAGGAGCATAGTTTCTTCTATATGGATTTCTACAGTGCTGGAAAGAGTATTTTGACTTTGTAGTATATGATTTTCTGATACTTAAGATGTGGGTTTGTGTTTTGTTCTTTGCAAGTCTCCTACAAGCAGAATTTCAAATCCTGAAACCAGTGATTTCCCCATTTAATTTTGGGAAGATGCCACAGAAGCTATAGGGTCCATAAACTTCACTTTCTAACTGTTCACAAGACTGAACTACTGTAATAGCTTTGTCTCTTAGCACTGTGTTTGGTCTTCAGCTCAATATTTGCTGAGTCAGAAGTAGTACTGCCTGTTTGGTCCATTCTGGTGGTGCGTACAACAGTCAATTCAGAGTTACCTCAGTTACTTACTGTCCAGATCTTCCAAAAGAAGCGTGCAAAGACATTGAAATGATCTTGGCTTCCTGTTGTTAAATAGGTCAACTTGTTACTGGGGAGTAAAATCTACTTCTACTATGCATCAGAGTTTTATTAACTTGGGTAGAATATCGATTCAGTGTTAGGTCTGTAAAACATTACAAGCCTTTAGCAGTTCTGTAAACATAAAATTCTTAGTTGGCTTAGGAAACCCATAAATCTAGTAAAACATCAGCAAAGTATGTATGTGCCTACCAGTTGGTTAAAATTAGTTGATAGTTTTGTTCCCTGACTGCTGGAAATAGTGTGTCATGAAATGATCTTTGTCCAGGTGCTCAACTTGTATATTACACTTTGTTTTAGAAACATCTCACTTTCTGTAAGTCATCTTTACATGTCTGGTGAAGCTAGAAGTGAGGACAAGGTGAGGAAGTAAAGGGGAAGGCATTTCCTGTCAATTTGGAGATAAACTGCTACTAGGGAGCTGGTTCCAAAACTGGAAATTTTGATGCAACTAATGAGTTAATCAGTGGCAGCAACGATGTTATTTGCTTTTCCAAGCACATACAGTGCTTAGCTAAAAAACGTTTCTTGTACGTTCTGCATGACAGTTTTAGTCCCAAATACTTTTAAAGCACTTAATTGCTGTGATGTTTTAACAACCTATACAACAGTCTGAATGTCTAGAAAGAGAACCCATTTGTTCACACACCATCTCTCTAATGAAATAGAAGCTAGTAGATGGAAATTCTGAGAACATGAAACTCTTGCCAATTACAGGTTAGACTCATGCTGATGGTTAACTTGCTGAACACCAGGAACATAAGAAATGCCAAGACTATTTCCTCTCTTTTACTGTGAAGTAAAACTCCCATCAGAAAATTCAAGGAGCACTTTTTGAATACTGAAAACTTTTTGTGATCAGCAGATAATTTTATAATGATCCAAAGGACTTTGCAACCTTATAGGTAAGGTTGCCAAACTTAAGGTGAAAAAGAGAACGACCTCTGTGTTGCATTGCTGTCCTACGTACAAAATCTAAGTGAGGTAGAAACAAGTGTAAAAGTTGTAGTGTCAGCTTTGGTTTTTTGGCACTTACTGGTTGACTACTAATAGGCAAGTTCAGTTTAATGTCTTATTGTAAGTTTCAGGAGTCTGAACTGTACTTAAAAATTAACTTAATATATGGTTCCCGAAGGTATGGCAATCTCTCCTCACTCTGTCAGTAGAAACTTGAGCTTGGTAAAATGTTCATTGTGTGTAAACCACGTAATAAACAGTTGTATATGTGGGGCCTATCTAATGGACCCAAATTTAAGAAGCCATACGGGTGATGACTGTAAAGCAGATCGCTTTCTACCTCTGCCTGGTTCCAGTATGTACTGAAATTCTTAAGACTGCAGAAAGAGTTGTCTGTTGGCACAGCTTTGTCAAAGTAATGCTGACCACTGTAGTGGAATCCTAACAAATTGAAATCATCTGGATGCATTGGCAGAAGCCAAAAAAATGACTTTATACTGCTTTTTCTAACAGAGCAACCAGACCACAACACTGGACTGTGTGGGTGGCCTCACCCACTTACAAGTATGACACTTCTGGAAGTGAAATCGCTATGAAATCACTAACTGCTTTACCCTATGTATAGAACAGCTAGTTTGTCTTGGTGACTTAACAGGCTATGATGAACTACCTTTATGGTTAAGGTTCTCAAATTCAAGAAAAGGAAAATTTGACAACTGCACAGTTACTTTTCTTTGTATGCAAAGGTAATTGCTGGAGAACTTCACTTACAAAGCACTTGGATACAGGTTGTGTATAGAGATGCTAGGGTGTGTCTTAATGACTAACACTAGTGTACTTCAACTGGGTTCCACAAAAGCCACTTATACTTGTGTTCTAGGTACAAGTTATTTGAAGAAATAGGGACATAAATTAGATAGGTGGAGTAAATTTTGCTTTGCAGCTTTTTCAAGTTGTGTAAGAATCCCTGTCACAAGAAGGAATAAAGTTTATCTCTTATTTTTCATTAGTATAAATACAGAGCCTTTAAACTTACATGAAAATTACTGGAAACAGAATTTGGCTCACTGCTTAAAATCTAATGAAGAAATACTTTAAAAAATACCTGAGAGTTGAGTGAGCATGATTCTGTTGCTGAAATTGGATGGTTTGGAAAAAATGGAAGCTAGATCTTCCCAAAGAAAAGCTTCTAGTGTCTAAATACCTCTAATGAGAAAGAATGAAATCCTTCACTGAATTCAGTAACGAAACTCTCATAGGCTTCAACAGGGGATTGGAGGAGAGGGTGAGGTGAGCTGTGACAAGGTTTCACTAGGACTACTTATTATAGGTTTTGAGTAATATTTGAATGAGTAAGAGCCTCAATTCATACTCAATGCTCTTAAAGAGAAATTGTTCAAGCAGAAAAAAAAATACGGCTGTTGAAAACAGTAGATACAATTATAGAGTTTCCTTCTTCCTGAGAAATTCTAACTAACTTTCTCTTTAAATTATAATAACACAGAATGACTGCATTGAGGTATAACAACCTGGAATCTACTGCCCACCTCAGCATTCCATAGTACCTAATGAAATCCTGTTTCTTGTTCCTCAGACCATTGTAACAGACATCACCAAGTCTGTGTGCTGTCATTCCTGATCAAATGTTCAACTGATGACCATGGATTTTACAGATATTTTCATGAATGATTTGTTGGTGATTTTTTTACATTGTTTGGCCTTTAAAAACTTCTGTTCGTCTCTTTCCATGCATTTGTCTGCAGCTGCAACACCATGCTGCTTTCTGTTGGTATTTGCATGCAAAATGTACAGCAAGAAAAGAAATTGATGGATGCCACATGCATCCAATAATGGCAAATAAAAAGAAAAGGGGGCGGGGGGGAGTAGGTTAAAATGATCTTCTTCACCCTAATAGATTTAAATCATAACTGCCTCAGGAGAGAATTGTTTCCTCCTTCAGTAGCAGTCTGAACTCTTGATCATAGTGCAGCCAAGACATATCCCTAGAAACATAGTGACTGAACGTTGAACAGTGCTACAACTCTTTTATGAAAAACATTCTCTGAAAAGCTTGCATAAACAAGAAGCACACATGTTCAACTAAACCATTTTTTGGCACTCTCACAGTATTTGTTGACTCATTTGGATTTCTGTATGTGTGTAACTCTCTAACTTCCACGTTCCTTGCACTGTAGGCAGATTTTAGTTTTTCTTTCTCAGTCATCATGAATTTCCAGCATGAACCTATGCAAAAGTTACTGTTTCAATGGTTATCATTAAAATATTAATGTGATAGCTTTTCTTGTTCAAAGCTAAATTTTAACAATAGTTGATTTACATTAATATGCATGCTAAATCTTATTAATCACAGAATCACTGAATCACAAGGTTGGAAAAGACCTTTAAGATCATCAAGTCCAACCATTCCTGTCCTATGCTAAACCATATCCCTGAGCACCTCATCTCCCCTTCTGTTAAACACATCCAGGAGCGGGACTCAGCCCTGTCCCTGGGCAGCCTGTTCCACATCCCCACAACTCTTTCAGGGAACAACTTTTCCCTCACATCTGACCTGACCCTGCCCTGGCGCAGCTTGAGGCCATTTCCCCTTGTCCCATCTCCTGTGCCCTGGCTGAAGAGACCATCACCCACCTCTCTGCGCCCTCCTGTCAGGTCAGTGTAGGTGGGGAGAAGGTCTCCTCTTAGCCTCCTCTTCTACAGGCAGAACACTTTGAGCTCCCTCAGCTGCTCCTCATAGGATTTGCCCTCCAGCCTCTTCCCCAAGTATTAGCAATTAATATTAGCAATTATAAAATTATTTTTTACATTATCAGGGCTGAGATTATTAATAGAGTTACACTGTAGCTCTTTATACACTTAAAGCAGGTATTACGTTTCTGTGCTTTCCACTGAAAAAACATAGGTAAAGTTGTGAAGGTTTTGAGTGTTTTTAATGAAGACATGATTTCTATATACGGTCAAATAAAGCATCTCGCTTGTTAACTAAGCTTTTTTGTTTTATTTTGTTTGTTTTAAAGAATCCAAACACATCCCCTCCCAAAACCACAGTGTTTGCCAGATGTTAACAACAGCAGACAAGGATTCAGGAAACCTAGATCCTGTTCCCATAAACGCCAGTCATCTGATGTACAGTTTGGTCTAGTTCCTAGTTCATTATCTGACTTTTGGTTTCCTTGCTCTCTTTTGCTTTCATTGCTCTACCAGATATTTTTTTTTCTGAGTGGAGTTTGTTTCATGATGTTTTGAGACAGTATATATTGCAGCTGGGTCTCAACCTTCGTTTAGGCCTCTAAGCTCTACTGCTTCAAATCTTTGTTTCTCAAATGTGTTTGAGACACAGTCTTTGCACATGTGTTTTCAGGAAGAATAATAGAATTGAAACTTTCCCCTTCCATCATTGCTGCTTTAGAAGTCCTGTGAGCTCTTAGAAAAGTAAGTATAGACTGTAATTCTAAGTAAAGTAAGGAGAAGCTCAATAAAATCTTCGAGGACTGGATACTCATTGAAAAGTCATTTGGTGGATGTGATGGTCTTCTAGTTGCTGAAGTCTGTTTTTAAGTACTAATTTGGATTTTTATGTATTTCCTTACGACAAATGGTTGCCTAATTTCAAGGTGCTCCTATGCTCACCCAGGAGTAGCCCATCACTTTTGTTCTGATTAGCAGTAAATGACCACTTTATTTCTTTTTTTCTCCACAGACCAACCAGTTTTAAATATTTGGTATCTAAGGTACATAGATATATCCCATACAATTTATTATGTATTTTAACATTTAGACTTCCTGCCTTGTATCCCAGGTGTGGCAGTTCAAGGTATTCAGTAGATTTAGTAGAGGAGTTCCAGGATAAATGGATGTTTTCTTGGTTATGGCACAGGACCATTACCACAGTACCCTAGCTTGATTGAGATTTCATGGAAACACTATGCTTTTAAGGATTCATTATTTGTCTGTCTTCTCTTTTGGGAGTCTAATGAGACATGGTACTTTCATCTACTGAAGTATGCATAGTTGCAAATACTTGATCTATAGTGCTAAATCGTCTAAATCGGTTCTAAATATGAAGTTCAAAGTACCTGAAGTAGGGTAGATACCTTTAATCTCTGTGCTATTGTTTCCCGTCTTTAAGATCTGATCGTATTCTTTCAACTCATGAAGATGTACTAATCTGAAGCCTTGGAATACTGCAATGGTAAGTATCACTGAAAGTCCAAGCAGAATTAATAGTAGTGTGTTTTGTTTTGGGTTTGTTTTTTGCTTGTTTGTGTTTGTTTTCTTTTTTTTCTGAAACATTGCTTAAACAATACTTTTTACAGTCAGCAACAGTACACTGAACAAAAAAAAGAAAATAAAAATTCTGATGCACAGTAATCTTTGATGTAGGATATTATAGAAAATTGACAAGTAAAGTTTTAAATAAGGAGGCTGAATTAAGTTTATGTAGGCAACCTGCATTCTGTTATTTATACCTTTGAGGTCTTGAATTTTTACCCCTAGTAATACTCTTTTAACACACATAGACTTCAATACATAAACAATATGAAATTCTGTACTTCTGCTTATTATGTTCGGAAAGTAGTTAAGTTTCTGAAGAAAGAGACCAAGTATATTTGCAATAATCTAGATTATCTGTTTATAAACATTTGTATTTCTGTTGCTATTTATATGTTCAATTTGCCAGGAGGATGTATATAAGTAGAAAATACTGTCAAAGCCTGAAGTGGCAATTCCAAGTAACGACAGCTATTTCAACCGTATTGTACTGTTGATGATACATCTGAATGTCTGTCCAAATCTCTAAGGATTCAGCAATGCCTTAGGCAATCTTGTATCTCAAATGCACTGATCTGCCACACAAGCAGACAAAATGTTTGTGTACTGCTCTATATTTCTTAGGCTGCAAGTTCATGATCCAGTGCCATACGCTGTTGTGAGACTCAGCATGTTGAGAGCAAGAAGAACTTAGAGCTATCTGCATCTCATAGGCCCTAAACACTACAAAAAGAGGGGCCTGACTGAGGTGGCTGGGGAGGGAATAGTGTCCCAGTCATGTGGCCCTACAGATGACGTGATGGACTTTCTGTATGTTCTTAGATTCATTCCAGCAGTGGCCAAGAGAGAAAAGTTCCATTCTGCTGACTTATCAGTCCTACATTTTTTCAAACGGGATGTTAACTGACATTAAGGTAAATTAGATCATGAATAAAAAAATAGTTTACAAGATTAAATTGATACAGACTAGTTATTAATACATTTAGATGAAGTTCTGAAAGAGCTTTCAGCAAGGAGGAAGCAAAGCTGGTTTAAAATTATGGAATAGATTTTGTGAGAGATAGCAACCTTTCATCAAAAGTATTTTGCTCTCTTGTTGCATTTAAAAACCATAGTTTATAGTCATTCTTTGGCTTGTTTTGCATTGTTTTATGTAAGTATCTCAATTATATTCTTTTTTGTATATAAGCATTTGTGTGGGAAATATGAAGAATGTGAACCATGTAGTGGTTGTCACTGTAGTCCAGAGTGACTCATTATTTGTGTACATGTATGTTTTGGCATCCTGCATAAAGAAACATTGTGTATACGTTAGTATCTTTCTAGTTCCCATTTTTCTGACCAAGTTAAAGAAATTTTATGGGTAGGAATGAATACCTGAAATTGAATATAAAATAATTCATCACTTGTTCAACTTTGAAGTAGAGACAGCACAATTTTGCTATGTTGTTACCTGAAAAAGCTTTACCTGTGGGGTGTGTGTGAGCAAAGCAAACATTTTCAGTAGGATTTTAAAAGAACACTGCAAATGGATGTTCCAGCACTGATTCACATTTCACTGCTGGTAGCTTCAAACCAGTTAATTGTAGCTAATGTCAGCAGAGCTATTTCCAACTGATTTACATTGGCAGAAGAACGGAAACTACTCTCTACAGCAGTGTAGATACACCCAATACCTCTGAAAAAGAATACTATTCTGCTCCATCTCCTGCAAGCTCTTCTCTTTCCTGTCTCTCATCTCCTCAGTCCATGCAGCAGGCTCTCCAGAATAAGGACTGAGACCTAAGGGTCCATGTGTTTTCCTGACATGTCCAACACAGCTACTGCTTTCAAGAGTGGGTCAGTGCCTCTTTGGATTCTTTTGACAAAGTGCCCTAAGGTTGCAACTTTTTATTAGCTACTGGCAGTTTTCTTAAGCACTTTGATTAAATTATGACTAAGGAGGTATTCTGGCAATTTTGCTTTTGTTTCTATTTAAACAGAAAAAAATGGAAGGGAAAATGTTTTGCTGAATTGCTTGACCTCATGGACCATATTTCACAATTCCCATTGAAATGTGTTTAAAATAATCTTGTATTTAACCAATTCAAAACCTCCAAACAGTGGGTTTTCTTATTGAATATCAAGTTAAAAGGCTATTTTTTTCTTACACTGCATTTATGAAATACATATACAAAGCATTCATCATTAATTAATACAAGCACTGTAATTTATATAAAACAATTACAGCATTTAGAGTTTTTAGAGGAGCTACTATTGCTGCCTTAGCCCTTTTAAAAAATATACTCCCCAAAGGACAAAACGTGACCTATTAATATGTATGTATTATTACTTTTTTGTAATTCTAAGACTGCTGATGTCTGTGAATGTGGAAGCATTTATAGGTTATAGACGGTCTGTTAGTTGACTTGCAGTTCTAAGTGCAGTATTTTCTAAAACCTAAAAAGCAATATTAATTGCCCTCTGTCTACAGGAGAGAGTATAATATATTTTCTTCTGGAGATTTCACATTTCCTGTGATCCTGCAATAGCAACACTTGAACTTGTTAGGTTATTTAGAATAATTGGCAACACAGGGATAAAAATTTCTGGTTGACTGCTAATTGCACAAATTAATAAAAATAATTCATCTTATATCACTCTAGCCTTTAAGCAGCTTTCTTACTTTTTTAGAATCCATCAGTTTTGAGATAGTACATCCCCAGCAGAAGGAGTTTACCCTGTCATTGAGTTGCATTTGAGTGGTAGAATCTTCATGTGCAAAGGATTGTAAAAGGAAAAATTGAGCTAATTCAATAATGTATATGTTCCTTCCAAACTAAAGTGAGATATTTTTAATTTTTTTCTATTCTGTGCTTTATTCAGCCTTATTCAAATGTATCTTGTGTTCTAGCTGTTTAATGGGGTTGATATAAATGGTTTGTTATGCAGGTCTGGAACTGCAGGGAAATGATTGGCTCCTTTTAAATGTATTAAGTGTAGTCAGTTTGCTTTTTATAAATGAAATAAAAGAACTACTTAAAAATTTTTCAATTCTACCCCATGATCAGCCTATTGTCACATGCATTTGGCATTCATTATATGTTAGCCCCAGGCGCCTCCAGTCTTGTACTCAGGCCAGCAGTAATTTGGTTTATAGAGATCATATGGCAGAGAAACAGACCTTGAAAGACAGAACTTTAAGAAGCATATTTGATGAATTTCCTATGATTTGAGTCTGGGTTTATTCTTTCCTGTTGTGGAACAGACACCCTACAGCACACGCACTGAGGCCCGATGCGCCTGAGCAAGGGGCCAATTAAATGACAATATGCGCACTGTTTTTTCGCACATCTCGGGTTGCATTTCCTATCAGAGAAAGGGAAGGGATGATGGGAGGGGGAGGAGAGGAAGAAAAAGGGGGGCCTTGTAAAGGATCCAAATATGGGCAGGAAACCACACAGAGTGAAGGTTGCCTTTGTCATTAACAATTAATGTAACCACAAACGCTGGAAAAAAATATGCTGCGGCTGCTAGTGGCAGTGGCGTAGTCAGCACAGCATGTCTCCTGTCTGCCCTTCTTCCCAGCAAGGCTGGCATCCTGGTGCAGCCAGCTCCAAGGCAAGGCCTCTGCTGCTCTATCAGATGAACCAGCAACTATTTAAGCCTTATACCCAGAGGGGTATCAATCCTTATTTGATGGTGTCTAACAGGTTGTTGAAGTGGCAGAAATGGATCTCAGAAATGTCTATGCTTTTTTGCTATTAACTCTTACCCTCTGATCTGCATGTAAGGGTCCTTTGTGACTTTATAGGCTATAGTGTGGCCTAATGCTCTTGGATGATGTGGGAGATGTTTTCATGTAAGTCACTGAATGCCAAATGAGTCCTGAGCTGAGTGAGACTATATTTTGATACCCTTTCCTATATTCAGCAACACTGGTCACTGGTATCAGTGGGATGCCTTTAAGTAGGAACCAATGTGAGTGAACAGATGAAAACAGGCAGTTAGGCTTCCTCAGGGGTCCCTGGGCACAGCCCTTACATGCAAACAACAACACAGACACATGCACACGTGCACACATGTAGGGAAAATTTCACTCTGGGTTTTATTTCATCTTAAGATCCTAATTTCTTTGACAATGTCCAGAGGTTGTCCAGGTCCCTTTGGGGTTTTTTTTTTTTGATTGATTTTAATTCCTTTTCCCCTTCTCACTTCTTCTTTCCTCTCTCTTTTGCTTCTCTGCCCCCAGCCCCCATCTTTTTGTAGTAGTTTATAAACGCCACTTTTCATTAATGTGACCAAAATGTCATCAAGTAGTTTAATGCTCTTTAATGTCCTTGTATCGTTTACGTTTTTTGAACAGTGTGGAAATGAATCCCATCTGTGGGTTTGCTAACATCAAAAAAGTTTGACAGGCTATTTAGACGTGCTACTTCACATTGCATTAGCTTGTACAATGTCAGAGAGGCAGGAGCCAGAGTGAGGCCATACCACGCCACCTCACTCCTGACCCCTCCTATAACTGATCTGAAAGTGACAGATCACTTACCTCAGAAAATCAAAGTCAATTGTGAAATTTCTTGGCCTGGACAGGAGCCCAGAGGCCCCAGGAAAAGTGTGAAGTCTAAATAAAAAAAGGCAAAATCATTCTGTAAAAAAAGAAAACCAAATCAAACCCATGCTCTTGTCCTTGCTAGTGCCAAGATATCTGTGTAATAACAGTTGGGCAAGTGGATAAGGTCTCATGTTGTCTGATGGTTCTTTTTTATTTTTAATGGGATTTGTTTTTCCTATGGATGGTTAAATGCTTTCAAAGTTATCTAGTTATTTTTTAGGTTGGTTTGAGGTTTTTTTTAAATTTGTTTATTCTTGTATATTGGCCAACCGGAAAAGCTGCTTCTAAAATAGGTGATACTGTGCTGTCTTAAGGCCTGTTGCTGCCCTTGGAGGAGTTCATTTGAAGCTTTTATGTACTCCCTCTGGAATACACTCTGCAAGTTAATACGTATCAGAAAAGTATAATGTCATAGTTTTTCAACCTGTATTTGTGTTAACGTCTCGTTCATGGATTTAACTTACTCTTTAATATGTGATGGGTGCATTTTAAATTTCTCTGGCTTTGTGCCATCAGAGTGACGTGCCCCCCTTTTAAGGCATTTTCTGTAAAAAGAGATGTGGCTTTTTATTTCAGGAAAACAAAAGCTTCTGTTCTTCCTGAGACACAGGGAACAGCAGAGAGTGCATTTTAACTGTTAATCATTATGGATAAATGGATAATAATTTTCACCTCTGAGTGCACCAGGATTTACTTGCCAGTTTTTTAAACCCTCCCCCATAGTGCATTTGCATACACAAATATAATTTAATTTTAAGTAGGAATGTAAATAAATAACCTTGTATAGTGGCATCAAGTTTTTAAAGCCAAGGTAATCTTTTATAAGCATGAAATAGAAATGCCTTTAAGGCAATTACTGTAAGTCCACAAGTCCTTTAGTCTTTAAGAATTGGGTTTGTGTGAGGTAACATACAATTCTGGTTTTAGTTGTGTCACACTGAAAGAGTAAAAAAACAAAGTATGGAAACAGTAAATAATACACATTATTTTATTCTTAAATAGCTAGGATCATGATAATTTCACTAAAGGCAGGATGAAATTGGCACCATTTCATGCCCTGATCTAAGCACTGTTTACACAGTCAGGATCTGATCGTAAAGGAGGAGACAATCAAGGTTACATTTAAATTCATTTAGCAAACACAGGCATATGAGATGCATTTCTAATTGTTTGATCTTGTGGGTTTTCTGCTAAATGTGGATAAGCAGACTTCTATTTTTCAAGTAAATTTCATGCAGAAGCAGCACATGGATTTTCCTTAAACATTTCATAAGAGACAAAAAAAGAAACCCTAAAGTTTATTTTAGGAGGATTTTCCAAGTAGCAAATCCAAACTTTCACTCATTATGACTTACATGCTCTTGCTGTTTTGAAATCTGAAACATAGCTTCAAGTCTGTTCAATCAAGGAAAACAAAACCATGCAGGCACAAAAGCTGTAGTTCTATAAAAAGGCTGTGAGACTTCACTGAAAATGTAGTAGGCAAATTATGGGTAGGCTATTAGAATGAGAATTTCTGTTCTTTACGCACACCGGCAAAACTCATGTATAGAAAGCAGATAGATTCCTCTGAAAAACTAACCCAGCCTGGGATAAACCTCAAGAGTTACTGTTGGGCAAAAAAATTAGGTAAAGCTTCAGTATAAGAGCTTAGTCCTGGAGAAGTTTTTCTCAGTCACACTTAGAACCAATGAAATACTTGTATCTTTCCAAACATGCTTTGGGGATTTTGGAATAATTTCTCTGGGTACTTTGAAGCTCTGTGGGACTGTGAATAGAAGGCCTGAAACAGCATGTTGTTCGTTCCAAGCTCTTTCTGATACCATGCTGTTATCACACTTGGGCTTTGCTCACTATTTCCTTGTTCTGTGTTGTATCCACAGCTAGTGGATATGAAATGATACCCACTTGAATACTGGGGTGTGGGGGGTGTGAGTGCAGCCATTAATGCTCATTAAAAGTAAGATCAGAAAGGACCTTAAATTTGTTTTTCGCTGTGGGCTAAATGACAAGTATAGCCTCAGGATTGATTTGACTATACCTAAACGGAGTGCTTTAGTCAGCAGGCCTGGGGATTCCACAGTGTTCCCAAGTTGCTCAGGTACAGCCTACCATCAGAACTGGAAGACTGTACTCCGTAATACCCAACCTACATCTCTTTTGCTGAAACAGAAGCCTGACATTTTTTTCGTATCCCAGCTGGATGAAGAAAACAAAGCTCTCTGCTTTAGAGCTATCTTTTGTGCATTTGAATATTGTCTTGATCCTTTCCATCAGGTATCTTCTCTCCAGACTAAACAACTTTAGTTCTTTCAGTCTTCAGAGAATGTGTTTTCCAGACCATTCTTGTTCTCCACTGGGCTAAATGGAGGTTACTTTCTAATCAAAAGCAACGCCCCAACCCAGGTACAGTATTCCAGCTGAGGCCATACTGCAAAGTGAAGTATAAAAATTCTCTTACATGTCTTTCCGATGATAGTACTGTTTATGCTCACTCCAGTGTACTAGGATTGTTTTATGATTTTTTTTTCTTCCCACCCCAACTGTGGCACTGTTGATTAATGTTCTTCCTGTGACCCAATACTTATTCCTTGGAGTAATTTTTGGTAAAACCGCTACCAGCTGGAGTTTAGAACATTGGTCATTCACAACTGATACATTTATTTTTAGGTCATTTGATATCAGGTTCATTCTGAACTCTAGTTCTGATGCCTGCAGCCTCTCCTGGTTATGTGGCAGCTGCAGATTTAGTGTGTGCTAATTTGTCATCTTTGCAAAACTGCCTAGATTTTACTTCTTTCTGTGGTTTCCTAGAGCATACCGTCAAATAGACTTTTTTTATGTTTTTTTTTTATTTTTTAATTTTGTTGTGAGTACAGCACTTTCTCACCTTGTACTGTGTCTGGGCCTTAAGTAAGCAGAAGTGACATGTAAGCTTTCAGACTATACTGACAGTGAAAAAGCGGGATGACATGATGTCAGGTAGATAAATAAGAAAATTTTCTGTTTATAAATTTAAATTGAAATGGGAATATGCTTGTCATAGAAGGTTGTGATTATGAAGATAAGCCATTTACAAAGATGACATTATGTAATAAACTGAAGAGATAAAGTATTTGACTGTATTTCTCTTTGGATATATGAAACTGAATTTTAATTGCCAGTAATTGCTATGTATCTAGATTATGAGGAAAACAAAAGAGAAAAAGCTTCTGCCAAAGTTGGAAAGACTTGCTTTTACCCTTTTGCAAAATTTTGATGGAAATGAAGAAAAATAGTCATATTTTTGGCATTCTTAAACAAATAATTTTTCTTTCAATGATGAATGAGCTTGCTGAGAGTTGAATGTTGTAAAGAAAACAAAAAATTTACAAATGAAAACATTATTCTTATTTAAAAGTTCATATTAAAGTACTCAATAGGATGGGTTTTTATTAAAAAGCATGCATTTTTGAAAAGAATATTTGTGTAATGAAAAGCTTCTCATTAGATGCCATAGAGTGCTTTACTTTAAGCCTAGCTCTATTCTATCAAAAATGAAAATGTGAAGATAGTATGTCTATTATTCTTGCCCCTAGGCTACTGACAGTAGTTTCATCTGTGGCACAAGCTAGATCTGCTTCAGAATAGTTCATATAGGCAAATTCAGCTGTATTGGATTAAGGGGCTGTTACGGGAGAAAGTTCTTCATGTTCAGCAGTACTTTGACCGTAACTCTGATATATAGCAAATTTTAAGCCAGCTTTAATATTATGTCCTAGCAACATGGCAGATAGTACTGGGAAATAGCATGAAAATGGGCATGGTATGCTCTCTGTAGTCTTTGTTTCTGAGAATACAGACTACTCATTTTTATATAAAAGCTATCATCTCAATTTTTCACTTGCTTGTTAGTATTTCCTTGTTTCTTCTTTTTCCTTCCTTTTAAAAATTTTATTTTGATGTCATAACACCTAGGCATATGATTTATTTTATTTTCAGGCACTTAGCAAAATGTTGTGCTAGGTGTGAATGTCCAGTAAAATGTATAACAGTGAAATTATATAAATGAACTGTAACCCTAGAATTATCTGGATTTATTATGTGAATAAAGAGATCAGCAACTGCCAGTCTGACCTTAATTCTTTGACCAACATTGCTTGATGAAAAGCTTTGGTTATTAAGCTAGTTAGGCAGATAATGTGGCTGTAGATATAATATGGACAAGTCAGGGAGGGCTTGGAGGGTATGTGAAGCAAATGCAAGTATGCAGCTGCTGTTCTTGCCACATCAACATTACAAATAAAAAATAAAATCGAAGAAAATCTTCCAATGTTCTACATAATACAACTACTTTCTAATGTTGTAATGTTATAATGTTGATCCTAGGTTGTGAGTTGTTTGTGGTTTTAGTTTTTTTTAATTGATTAAACTGTCATCCCTATCTAAATGTTTTACCAACAGAGATCATATTAGGTCAGACTGGGGAGGTTATTTGCAGTACACTTCAAATTTCTGGAAAATATAATACAAATGAAACAACTGGTGAAGCAGGAGCCTGCTGGGGATGTAAAAGGAGTGGTAAAGGACAGAGAAAGATGAACATCTCCAGTATAAAATACCGTTGTGTGACTGGGTGCAGTGAAGAATGTCTCCTATCCCAATGAAACTTCACTGATTTAGTCTGGATCTTTGTTTTCCATCATATCAAGTACAGTTTTTGATCTTTGGTGTGCTTAAAATAGTCCACTATGTGTGGGGACATCTAATAGAATAACTTAGTTAAGACACTTCATCCTTCATGCTTAATGAAAAATTACTTTCTTTTCACTCCAGTAATATTCTGAGGTCTCACTACATCATAACAATCTAAAAGAAGCAACTTTAAAGGAAGAATCCCTCTTCCTTACTAGGACACTAAAGCTGCTAGTAAATTTAGATTTTAAAAAATATTTCAATTCTGTATATTTGGGACAGCGGATAATATTTTCTTTCTGTGAAGACATAAGAAATTTATTAAATTAATATATTGTTGTAATAGTAGACCATCTTTCATGTTATTTTCTATTTTAAAAGCTCAGGCCTAACCAAGGTTACGTAGAGCATTGTCTTTTTCCTCCTCTCTACCCCTCAGCTGCATATGAATGTGCACTAAGCATTTTAGTTCACACAGGTCCATATAGCACTGACTTTGTACTACATGCATGGGCACAAAAATGCTTCTTAGTGCTCTACCAAATAATTGAGACTTGCAGTAAAACATCAAAATATTTTTAATATGTAAATGTATGTGCACATGCACCATGAAAAGAAAGTAGGCCAATGCATTCTTTACAGTTGTAGAAGGTTGCTTAGGCAGAATTCCACTATGTTCATAGAACCTGGTACATGAAGAGAAGTGAGAAATATAACTAACTTTTTAGCTATATTTGTATATATAAAGCTCTCAAAAAACAACGTATAGCATTTGACCTATATTTCTGTACTTGCGTTGAGACCTTTATATGTATATATAAAGTTAATCATAACTGTAGATTCTTAGATGACCTGAACACTGTAGTATTGAGGCTCATAGCAATCCCAAATGGACAGCAAGCTGTTGGAACTCAGCATATATTGCTGGAATATGTATTGAAGAGGCAGCATTTAGCTCAGCTGGCAAAATATCTAATTCTGATTAAAATATAGCTATCTATGAAATTTTAGCAAGATAGAGTACTGTTTAGGAAGTTCAACAGTATCTTAAAGGGAATTTCCTAATGAAAGGTACCCTTAGAAGTCTTAAAATGCATTGGTTCTTATTTTGAGTTTTATGTTCTAATAAAACTGTCAGCATTTTGGCTTCCCTTTTTAGCAAACTTTGAGAATCCCTGTGAACTGGTTTGAATTCCTTTTGGGTTGAGATTCACTCTTAATCCTGGCAAGGGTAGTAGGCTATGATTCATAACATACGCTTTAGTTGGAGTCTTCTATTCCTATTTGGACTTGTCAGTTTACCTGGATAGGATTCTTTATTGTAAAATGCCAAGAAAAGATTTACTGAATTCTTGACAGGATTCCATGGTTAGTATTAAGTTTCCTCTCTAAAACACAGAGTTGTGAAATTGACTATAGAGTTGGTTATTATGAATAGAAATGTCTAAGATGTGAAGAGAGCATTAGGAAGTACACCCCTTAAGCTCAGAGTGTTTGACCTTACTGTACTTTGGGTAAGAGGGAGTATGCCTTTTCCTCTTCCTCTCTGCTTGGGACCCCCTGGCTATTCATCTTGAAATCAATGCCAAAAATCCTAGTGACTTCAACAAAAACCAGGCTGGCCCATATTTTACAAAGGAAGCTAACATGCATAGCAAAAACTTGGCCAAATTCTCTATGCTTTAGTAAATTTTCCAGTAATGAAATGGGTCCTTCTTCAAAGCCAGTAAATCCAAAGAACATTGCAAATCTTTGCACTTTCAAAGTCTGAAATGTCTTTTTGTCCTCCCCTTCCTTGGTAGCTATTTTCAATAGATAAGACTCTGAAACTCAGTGATTTGTTTCATTCTGGTCCATAACATTTCTCTTTCCTTTAGACCTGTGCCTATACTATAGCATTTCAATCATGTTTTCTCTTCCTGTGGTTTCCTTTTTAAAGAAGGAAAAAAAGAAGAAACTATGCATCCTTGTATTATAGAAATAATTACAAAACTGTCATTTTACTTGCCTTGTGCAACCAGAATATATTAACACTGCTCTAAAAACATGCACAGATACACATCTAGATTTGAGTTTAACTGCTTGGAAAACTTTGGAATATATATGAAGGTTTTCCCCCACCTTCACAAGCACGATGTGAGTTCTGTTACAGTACTGGTTTTGTTTCAATACAAGACCTGTACTGTAAGCATTTGGTGTTTGAAAGGTAAATTACATTCATGCAAAACAAAACTGATGAACTACTGAAAGCTGTAGCTGCTGAAATAAATTCCTGTGTGCTAAATTTATGGGAACTATGCACTGTGTACACCACAGCACATTCACTTGCAGATTCAACTTTCATTACCAAAATAAGTAGCAACATTGTGAAAACAAGGTCTACCAAAGATGAGTAGAAAGGCATAATTTTGTTGTTGGAAATACTGATGTTCATCAGCATTTATTAAACCTTGTGTGGATTAAGGAGCATTGCTGTGTATTTATTTTCATTTACTTTTCATTACTGACATAGAGGAAGTAACAGAGTCTAAAGGCTCGCCTTAAAAGGTACCACAGAATCAAAGAATCACAAGGTTGGAAAAGACCTTTGAGGATCATCAAGTCCAACCATTCTCATCCTAAATTAAACCGTATCCCTAAGTACCTCATCTACCCTTTTTTTGAACACATCCAGGGAAGGTGACTCGACCCCCTCCCTGGGCAGCCTGTTCCAGGCCCTCACAACTCTTTCAGTAAAAAATTTTTTTCTAATGTACAATCTCAACCTGCCCTGGCACAGCTTCTTGCCATTTCCCCTTGTCCTATCTCCTGTCACCTGGCTGAAGAGACCATCGCCTACCTCTCTACAACCTCCCTTCAGTTAGTTATAGGTGGTGATAAGGTCTTCCCTCAGCCTCCTCTTCTCTAAGCTAAACAGCCCCAGCTCCCTCAGCCGCTCCTCATAGGATTTGCCCTCCAGCCCCTTCACCAGCCTGGTTGCCCTTCTCTGGACGTGCTCAAGGACCTCGATGTCCTTATGGTGAGGAGCCATAAGGACACAGTACTCAAGTTGCAGCCTCACCAATGCCGAGTACAGCGGCACAATCACTTCCCTAGACCTACTGGCCACACTGTTTTAAACACAAGCCAAGATCCCATTGGCCTTCTTGGCCACCTGGGCACACTGCTGACTCATATTCAGCCTGCAGTCAACCAACACCCCCAGGTCCTTCTCTGCCTGACAGCTCTCCAGTCAGTCCCCCTCCCTCCCCCAAGCCTGTGGGGATGCTTGGGGTTATTATGTCCCATGTGCAGCACTCTACACTTGGCCTTGTTAAACTTCATGCCATTGGTCTCAGCCCATTGGTCCAGTCTGTTCAGATCCCTCTGAAGACCCTCCCTACCCTCAGGCAGATCAACACTTCCTCCTAGTTTAGTGTCATCTACAAACTTACTGAGGGAGCTTTCAATCCCTTCGTCGAGATCATTGATAAAGATGTTGAACAAGACTGGACCCAGGACTGAGCCCTGGGGGATGCCACTCGTGACCGGCCTCCAGCTGGATTTTGTTCCATTGTACATTTGTACCCTACTATATTAACAGACTTGATTTTGAAGTGTAGGGCCTCCAGCACCTAAGTGTCCTCCTACAGGCTGGCTTTGCTTTGTTCTTTATAAATATACTTGTTTCCTCAACTGCAGCATCTCCGGTTTATATTCTGTATGCTTCTACTTATTACAATAATCAGCTTAGAGGGAAACTGTAAAAGAGGAGGCTAAATAATGGGTAGTGTCTGTCTGTCTTTGCACCTTCTGCAGTATAGAAAATTTTGATGTTTTAATAGCATAACAGGAAAATGGTAATTTTATGTCTTTCAACTTTTGTGCTGAATTGGGAAACTATCTAGCATAAGTGTTCAGTACGATGCTAAAGTGTGCCTGTTGTATTTCTCACAGCAAGGGTTGGTCTTCCAGATCACATCCATTTAATATAGTTGTGTCTCATGCCATTTCTTATTTCATGTTCAAAAAGCAGTGAGTCCTTAAGAGCTTACACACGTACTAATGGTTGAGATGTAATTGTTAAAGAGCAGATACTTCAGACATAATGTTCTGCATAATTGATTGAAAAAAATACAGACTACAGAACCTGCAAAACAAGCTTAGATTTGTATCTAACCCTTGTTAAACAGAAGGAAGTTCTCCTTACCAGTGGACAATCATTAAGTGAACACAACTGTTCTTACTAACAATATCAGCCCACAAAAACAAAAAAGGATTTTTATTTTGATTATTTTTAAAGATTAATGACAAAACCTTTCCTTTCTTTGCATTAAAAAATAAAGGCTGTGCTGGAGTCCCATTAAGGGACTGCTTTAGAGCCTGGTTCTCTGAGGCACTCATGTTATTTAAATTTTAATTTCTAGTGTGAAATTTTTATTTAAAACAGTACTTATAAACAAAAAAAAAAGTTTCTCATAGTCTTTCACTTCTACTTTTGCAAAATTTTCTAAGCTTTTACCTGTCCCAGTGAATTCTCTGCCAACTCCCAAAGGCATGGTTTCCCTTCTCTTGGCCTACCCTAGTCAGTGCTGCAGTACTGAGGGAAAGCACTTAGTTCCTTCCCATGATGCTCTGACTAGCAGCAGAATATAGGAAAAATTATCAGACCTCACTCACCTTTGGTGCAATGCTATGGAAAGCCATTCAAATAGCAGACAATGATGTAATATCAGAGGTAAATTCATTTCACATAATACACTGTTTTGGGAAATTTCTGACATGGATACAGTCCTGGGAGAAGGAACTATAACCAGTAGTTTATTCTCTGAGTCTTCACCTCTCTTCTGTCTGCAAAGTATGATTTTCCTCATAGTTAGTAATTATTTGGAAAGTAAATTTTTCGTTTGTGATTTATTCATTGCAGATATCTAGCCTGTACAAAACAATATTTAAGCTGTTTTGAGTAAAGAAATTGGTCAGACATTACAATTCTTTTTCCTAACTTGATGAATAAAATCTCAGCAGTAATTTTTTAATGTGAATAAGATGCTGCTAAATTTGAAGTTCTGTGAATGCAGTACTGCATATAAATGTAAGGGTGCCTTGAATACTTCCATTGCCTCTGGTCTTGGTTGGATCAAACTCCAAATTCAATGAGTAGGTGAACATTCTTTTGTTCCTTGTCTAGCCTGCTAGAATATTCATGAAAATCCCACCAAGTGAACATGAAAAAAGCCAAAATAAAATTAGATACAGTATGTATGCTAGTAAGAAAGAAATTACTCCTTTTAGGATTTACATCCTGAATGGCTAGGGCAGCATTGTTACTGTGTAAAGCTCTGTGAAATCAGAGTAAAATTTACACTGCACAAATCAACATTTAAACAAAAATTTAATTTTAATTTGCTCCTCAAGATGAGTTTAGTTGAATGAGATGAGAGCCCATATGATCTATCAAGGAACTGGATGCATCTCTCTTGATTCCTCTTCAGATACTTTAATGAAATCTACTTAAGATTATGGCAGTCTTCATCTACAGATCTCAAGCCACTAGGACAGCTGTGGCTAATTCCTTTAGTCCAGTGGCGAGCTGTATTATACATGCTGCATCGTCAGAGGATTCTGTGCCAGGTTTCAGCATCTCCTGATTACAACCCTATCTCCCATTGGGCAATAGTAAGCACATGGACAGTAGCGATTTCCAGTTCTCTCTGCTTGTACACTGCTTTCTTATTCCTAGTGCCCAATGGAGTGCTGTCATTGAGAAAAATAAGCAAATAGTCTTAAAACACTGCAATGAAACATGAACTTGTATTATTTCCTTCTGTTCTTACACAGGAAAGTCTCTATGATCAGGGCTTTTAAAGGTAATTTACTTAAGAAACAAATACTGTAACAACTTTGCCAGATCTTGCTAATTCCTGTTGTTGGTTCAATGTCCCCCAGAGTTTTGATATATTTAGGACTCTTTAGAGAAAATGCAGTAAGTTGGTAGGTTGCTGTCCAGCAGATATCCTTCTAGATGGCTAGCATATTTTGGAAAAAAACCAAAACCAAAACAAGCAAAAAAAAAACCCCAAACACCAGAAAGTGTCCTGGATTAAAGACCAGGTTTGGTTTGAAGTCTGCAGATGGCTTTTCTGTGCATTCGTTACTCTGTGATGTGACATTGCTTAATACAGACAGGATAAGAATTCTTAGTGCATTAGTATTGCTCTTCAACTTTAATGGAGTCTCTGGAGTACACTTGTTTTTGGTTCTCATCAAAACACCTTCTTGTATAATGCGTAGAAATAGATTTTTCACAGGCACCTTTCTATTCAGAAATAGAGCTGCAATGAATGCTGTAGTCATTCAGTTATTTCAATATCAACAAGAGTGAAAATTACAAAATCAATAGAGACATTCTCAGAGAAACCTGCTGGTCACTTCTCTGATGTCTTCAGGTCTAACTATTGTGTGGCTCAGCACAAACATGCAACTACGAATGAGTACTTAGTACTTGTAATTGCAGGGAAGTAACTCCTATTTGTTTAAGGATTCCCTGAGTGTGTTAACCAAAAGTATGTCCTTTAATTTTGTGTGTAGAAGGTGAAGATCAGTTGAAAGACAGAACCAGAATTGACTGGGAATGGGATGGGCACATGAGCAACGTATTCCTTTAATTCTGTACATTGCCACATTATGATGCTGAATATCTGTCACTTTGTAGTATTTCACCATTTCCTATCTGTAAACAAATACTTCAAAATTAACGGAGTTACTTTGAAATTAGCCATGTATTCTTTCTGCTGTAAATCAAAATATGTCTATGGTACAACACCGAAACCATGAATACTATGGGAAAGACCAAAGTGCTCTTAAAAAAGGATTGACACAAGACTTCCTAGCCTTGCTAGGACTCTTGAAACTCTTCTACCATCCCAAAATAAATGGCAGCATTATCAATAATTCACTAAGGACCTCAGTATTCAGAATCTTTCATCTGCCTCCTGCAACAAGTGTGATGCTTAGTGTTTAAGTGGAATACAAGAGAAAGTCAGAATTTCTCCTCCTACCTTCTCCTTTTTAAAAGAACTTTCTAGAAGAAAGAGCCAGTAGAGGAAGCTGTTGAGAGTTCATAAATTTCTTTAATGCCTTTCCCATATTTAATAATACTTGCCCAGTATTTGTTCTCTCAATGATGGACATATCATGAAAGCTTTGTGGATATTACCCTGTAATAAGCCTCTCAAAAAAACAAAACAAAACATGATGGCTTTAGCTGACTCTAAAGACAGTTTATCTGTTGAGGTACAGTTTAATTGTGTGTTGACTTCTGGTAAGTTGCAGCGTAAATCATCCATACTGAAGTGAAACATTCATAACTAAGGAACTCTGATAGTGCACAGTCACCAATACAGAAAATGTATTGGAAAGTAATAGAAATGCAAAAAAAGGTAATTTATAACGCTATTACATCTTGCTGCCATCTTATAACTATACCACTGACTATTTTCAGCACATAAATTTAAAAAAAAAAAATAATTGTGATGCTTTACTCTCCACTGACCTGTATCCTCTGCTCTGTTCGCTCTAATTGGCACTTACAGGTTTGGGCCCTTAAAACTGGTACAAGAACGAATTAATGCGATGTGTTTTAAGCTTCTGGTCTTATCACAGTTTAATTACAAGAATAAATTAATTTTGAATATTTTCCTATACTTAAAAAAGCCCCTTCCTTTAAGAACCAAAAAGGGGTGATCATTCCATTCTCATTACATCCCCAAGATCGCCATGAGAAATAAAATAATTAATATCTGTGCTTATTCTTTATCATTAGTCTTTGTCCTAAGAATGGATTAATGAGAATATTCAATGAGAATCAGAACACCCTTGCATTCACTTCTGTGAAATCTCATTCTTGTGTTGAAGACTGTAATGAGGACTGAAAGAAGCATACAATTAATTCACAGCAACCTTAAAGTAGCAGTAAGAAAATAGTACATCATGACAGACCGATGACCAAGATCAGAATAAAAGAAGATGAAGAATGAATATGAGAAGATTGAAGAAAGAGCATTTAAAGTTTGTATTATAAAGCCTTTGATTGTCAGTGTATCATTTAAAAATCTTTGACTACAATTTTCATTCTGTTAGGGGTAATTTTTCACTTCTCCTTCCCAGATGTTTTTTTCTGAGCTAAGCAAGTACCTCTCCCAGGTAAGAGGTTGGCAAGAAACAAAAGAAGATTAAGCTACTTTTTGTGTTCCACAACAAAGTCTAATAAATAAGAACACTATAGAACAAAATGACCTTTAGAAAATTTCCTTGCCCATCTATGGGTTTTAAACAGAATCTGGTTTTGGCCCAGTATGTATTTCTTAGGTATTCTTTGTTGCAATGACTAAACCATATAGTATGGATACCAGTGCTCATTTTCCAGACTATTCACAGTAAGAAATCAAAGACAGTCCCCTCATGTAAATATGGAGTGCTTGGGTGGGCAAAGACACGAGGAGGAAGAGACACTAACACAGGAAGACAAGAAGATTGCACAGCTGATTAGTTCAATGTTTTCGTTAGGCTTTGTGTCACGTGTGTTGTGGGTATCATTTCTGATCAGTATCCTCACAGTAGTATAAGCGTTCCTAGCTTTGAATGACAGTTACTGATATAAAATACTATATAGTAGCAAGAAATTAAATGAGCACATCTCCTTGAAAAATGTTTAAAATGGGTGCTTTGCTTTTGATTAATAATTAACATTGCTTAGTTTCTGTAGGCTTAAAATAATTATTACAGCAGCATGTCTGCTCCACTATACTTTAGGTTGTGTCAGGTTTTCCATTATTAAGCCCTGTGTATTTTTAGTTTGTTTGGTAACGTGGCTGTAAAAATTGATTCCAGCCGTGAACTTGCTAGGAAAAGATCCCAGCTTAGCGGAGATTTTTTTTTAAAAAATTAATTTTTAAATAGCTTAGCTATTTAATGGCTAGCAGGGGGAATGGAAGCCTAGGATAACTCTTCACAGAGAGAGCAGAAGTGAGCAGAGCATGGCCTTCTCACAGAACACCATGCTTTATGCTGTTTGCTTTGTCTCACAGAAATGCTGCTAGAAGGTAAGCAGAGAAAAGTTATTGTGAGAAGCCTGACAGAGGAGGACAGACTTCATTAACCTCAATGACTACCTGGTTCAATACTAGAATAAAGCAACTCTTACTGTACTTTATAGCTCCTGATATGGGGGTCAGAATGTAAACTGATGCAGAAGGTATGACAGAGGAAGAAAATACTGGGAGTAAAAAGCATTCTTAGTGGTGTAGTGGCAAAATACTGACCACCACTAAGGAATGCAGTATCCAGTGAAAGGATAAGAGGCAATGAGCACAAATTGAATACATGAAATTCTAATTAAATATGAGAAGAAACACTGACTGTGAGGATGGTCAGACACTGACACAGGTTACTTTGGGACATTATGGAGACTCTACTCTTGGAGAAGTTCAAAGCCCAACTGGACATGATCTACCTGCTGTAGCTGACCATGCTTTGAGCAGGGCAGTTTGACTAAAGAATCCGCAGAGGTGCCTTTCAACCTCAGCTATTCTATGCTTCCATGAATAAAATAATATTGATAGTAACCCAGAACAAGATTAAGACTTTGGTGCTCTCTTTCTTAACTTTACATTGCTTTCTGCCTGATGAAGGAGCATCAGTGAGGGTAAAGGTGTATATATCTTGTCACATATTTGTGCCTGTAAATCCAGATGTGAAGACAACACTCTTGTTAACTGTGTTAACTACAGAAGTAAGATTGATTTTTCTGCTGTGTGCACAAGGCTGTCTTTGAAAAGCTGGAGAAGGTTTTTTTCGAAGCTGTCCTTAACCTTGCTGCATTTTTATTGTTTCTTCACAGCAATTCCTAGTGGGATCTGTCCTTGAAGTGCGAAGGCGGGAGGAAGAGGATGGAAGCATTTCACAAAGGTATTGGCAAGATAGCTTGGAGATTTTCTGTACTTTTCTTCCTGCAACAGATCCCAAAGGGATGCAGAGTACTAGAGGTCTAATGTGCAAGTGGGAGAGCACTGAGGTCAGTTTTGAGTCTTACCATTAGAATCTTTCATGCGTTGAATGTTGTCCTGTCAGCATCTAAAATGCAAAATCACCCTGAAAACAGAGACTAGCTATGAACTGCGTAAGTGAGATTCCGGAGGGCTGTGGTTTAATGCAGTCTTTACCGAACCAGTGTTCTTCACAACATCAACTATAGAAGTGTCTATTGTTTCATATCATCCCAGGTACCAAGAAGCTGACATCACACAGAGCCACCATTTACCATGATAACAGCTTGCTGAAGAATATTTTCTTTTCCCAGTATTAATCAACTTAACAAGGTCTACTTAAGCAGTGATGTTAGAGAGGCATTTGTCTCCACATTTGTCATCTTCAGGATCTTGGTGTTTGGAACCAGTAACTTACAAAGATCTCTACCTTGATAGAAGCCTAGCATGGAAACCTTGTGAAGAACTCAATCCAACATCAGACCTACAAGAAGTACTACAAGGTTAGAGAAATTTAAGAAATTTAAGAAACAAAAGTCTGTGCTTATGGTATCAGCAAAGAAAATGTGTAGTTTTCGCCTCCTGTTGGTTTATTCTTTGACAACAGACCCTTCGGAGTGAGGCAGGAACCAGATTCCATGTGAAGGAAACCACTGTGCATTCAAAGACTTGAGACATTTTTTATTACCTCAGCAAATCAAGAGAAGGACATAAGGTAGGAAGGGACCTTAAAGATCATCTAGTCCCAACCTCTGTAACACTGCTTACTGCCAGAGACAGTCCTGGATAAATCTTTTTTCACAGGGCCTCCCCCCTTCACTCAGCTGCAAGTGATCAGAATCTCTTGTAGCCAGCTTGTAGGTCTCAAAAATTATTCAGCTGTTTTATACAGCAGGCACTCATAAAGCCCCTTGTGAGGCAAGGCAAGGTTCCTGTCAGAATAACCTGGGGCACTGAGATTTGGTTAGGTCCCCAAATGCTCCCTGAATATGTATAGTGTTACGGTGTCTAAAACCCTCTTTTGCTTTCCCTCTGTGCCTGTTTTTAGTGCAAAAACATGAGCCTTTGAAAGTTGGACCCCAGTCCTTGTAGGAATAAACCCAAACCACAGCCTGAGGTGACACTGAAAAGTGAAAATTCCTTAGACCACAATAGAACTGGTAAGTATATTTTGACACAACCTCTTTTTGATTTCTTCACTTACATTCTAAAAATAAAACTACTGGTAAAACCTACCTCTCGTCCTCCCCACCTTCCTCTTTTTAAATTCTGGAGTAACACATACAGAGATAGTGTTGCAACTAAGGTTTTTTGTGTGTGTGTGTGTGCATTAAATTGATACATTTAATTAATGAAGACACCTTGGGGCTTGAGCCTCATCTTCAAATTACAGTATAAAAAATTAAACACATGTATAATGTCAGTGAATGGTTGCCACTGAAATCTGTACAAGGAGCCAGTGAAATACCAGCTGAACTTCTACTTAAGAAATAATTTAAGTTATCGGGATGATGCAGTGTCTGAGCAAAGAATGAGCTATGTGGGGTTTTTGAAACTGTGAAGTATGCAGTACAAGCTTCTTTTAATTGTTTTCATGTGTGCATACATCATTTGTTGAAGCCAGAACTGTTTCATTGTGTGCTTGTGCAGCATTTAACACTGTGAACACAAAGAATCTTTCAGCTTCTGTGCTCTACATTACTATTTACATGTCAATGGGCACACCTAAAGCAAGATACATTTAATGAGGTAATCACACAGGGAATCACAAATTTAATTTAGGATTATAACTTTTCTTTGTATTGTAACACAGTTCTTGTAGAATTCATATCTCATTTAGGATCCCAGCCGTCTCTGCAATGCAAGGACTGAGTTAAGTATCAAAGAGTAAACTTCATAACGAATGACACTCACTTGTGCGGATAAGGAAAGGAAGGTGGATGAAATTGGCCAGACCAGTTTAAGTAAAATAAAAAGGAAAAATCATGCCTTTAATCCTGCTGCTTGAACAGAAGTTTGTAACTCTGCTGCACTTCAGCTGCAGTTAAGTGCTTTGGAATATCATTTTCTCAGAAAGGTAATTTGGAATCTCACTGACAGTGAGTAGGTTGATGATGCATCACTTTTCAGCTACTACACTACTTTCAAGCAGGGAAAGCCAAGCACACTTAAGTTCAGTTTTGGGTTGCTGAGACGCTATTATTTGTCAAGGAAAAGATCTCTGCCATACTTTCCTCCTTCCATGGTATTACAGATTCCTCCATTCTATGCATATAGTTGTGTTTTGATTGACCCTGGAATGACCTCACTCATTAAAGGAAATTAATTTTCAACTTTAGTGGTATAGAAATCTAATCTTTGTCTGGAAATAGAAACAATTATGGAGCAGTACTTTACAGCTATGATGCAGAAGCCTATCTGTTTGGCTTTCAGTACAGAACAGAAATGCCTTTGGCTGTTGTGTACTAAGGGAGACTCTCATCTTAAAGTCTGTTTCCAAAGGAAGAGTCTGTTTCCTTCTCTTATGCAATGAGACAAAGCCAAAGATCTGACATGGATAGTATTGAACACTGCTTTAGTGCTGCCACAGGATGTGAACAGAAAAAAAGTGTTTGGTTAAAAAAAATTCTCATGCATCCCTGTTCTATAAGGAAATTTATAATTTCATATCTTTGAGAGACCTTTTGTTTTTTGATATAATAAGAAATTATAGGAATGGGAGCTGGGAGTCTGAATGTATGTGTTCGTCTTCCATTGTTCTTTAAAAATCCTTCCCATCACATTTGCAAATGACATCCCAGGAATTTCTGACAGAAGTATGGATATCCAAAAAATAGTCTAAGGAAACACAGAACTGAAAGCAAATATCTGTTCCAATGGCTTTCTAGGAACAGACTTAAAGAAAAATAACTTTTTTTGGAAGGAAAAACATTGTCTGCCATCAATATTCTTAAGAATAAAACTTGAGTTGTTATTTTCAGTTTTCATTTCAGTTTATTGTATTTTCTTCAGTTAGTGCCATTCTGGTGAGGATGATGAAAATCTTGCTTACTAAAAGAGCACATGGGTGAATAGTAATGCTCCCCCCCCTCCAAGTTTTTGGAAGTCTGAACAGTCATACAACTGAATAGTTTGGCACAATATCCAGCATGAACGCACATGAAAACACCAATTAATGCTATCAAAATGTGACATTTTGTTTTTTCTGTTTACAGATCCTGCCTGTTCTGCAGCTGTTCCTTATTACTCAAGCTGACTAGAAGCTCAAGTATAAACACAAGGAAGAACAGTAGTACTATCTTAACCTGCTCGTTTTCCAAGCTCCATATATCAACCCTTGCAGTGAGTATATGTTTTTCTAGTACAGATCCAGTCCAAGAGCAGTTCAAGGTAACACTAGTCCTATTAATAGACCCAACATGCTGACGTTAGTCACAGAAGTCATAAACCATCAGGCTTCTGTTGTTCCTGACTGTGGTCATATTGTATGTTAAAACCAACCAAACCTTAAATGTAAATATTTCCAAATCTACAAATACAATATTGCTGGAGTGGGAGGAAGGGGGGGACAGGTGGTTGGTTTGAGATACTTGGAGAAGATAAAATTCTAGTGAGAAATTATTACAGGTCAACTACTTTGTTGTAAAGATTTTTGCACGGAATTTTAAAAGGCAGAACTTCCCATCTATCTTTTGTGATATAAAACACCATAGCTCTACATGGGAATGAAGTGTTTTTTCCACAACCCTGTCAGATAGACCATAAAAGTATTGAGCCTTATTAGATGAAAACAACAGCATGAGAATTCTTCACCATAAAGTGGCGTTATTTCTTGTAACCCTGTACTGCATCAGCATTGATTCCTAAGCTAATCAAACCATGCTGTCTGGTTGAGAACTATCCTGTTCCTCACAGGATGAACACCACCAGTACCTGCTCAACACCAGTACTACAGATAGACATTGTTGGAGCCTTTCAAGTAAACTATTAGAAACTCTTGTCTGAGGGAAGAGAAGGGGATGAGACGGAAGGGACAAATATTTCTTTACCGCTGTATGCAAGTCTGTGGTGTTCAAGACAATAAACAGTTTGGTATCCTAAAAAGCTATGTGAGGAGTAATTTCCTTTTTCTTCATTAAATTAGGGTTATCTTAGACTAGTGGTTTATGAAATATAGAGGAAAATGTCTCTACATTCACTGATATTAAATAAGCTGTTCTTTACATGAAGGTGTTCTCTAAATGAACTGTTTCTAATACAATATAATTCTGGTTATTCTTAGTAAATCCTCTTCAAAACCACTATCGATGTCAATCAAAGAGCACTCAAATCAAAGTGAAAGTGGTCATAGTTGGTGGTTCTGAGATGTCCATTGTAATTCCAAGTATTGGAATGTTTGGGGTTTTTTTCAGATGAGGAACATCATGCTGAGTGGTGTTTGGAAAGACAATCTAGGAAGCATTTTACTGTGCTGTTTTAGTCTGCATTAGGCAAAATGGGTTTCTTACATTAGGCAAAATGCCTTGCTAAGGATATAGACACTGACACTTTAAAATACCTTTTCTCCCTTTCTGGAAAGATAACATCTAGCTATGGATTCCAAAACTGTTAGGAAAAAATAATGGACAAATTGAAGGTTTTTTTCACTCTGAAAAGAATTTAGGTGTGGATAATAACATTTGCAGTGGTGCCTAAAAATCCAACTGGGAGTGAGAGTCCATAATTTTGTATACTGTTTGTACATATAGTAAGAGACAGTTCATGCTCAAATACACTAGAATAAGCAGAGAACACCACAAAAGGAGATAATGAAATGCTGTGCGCCCAAATTTTGGCACGAGAAATTTCTCAAGAGATTTTGTATCAGATCTGGGAACTGAACGCAAACCAGTGCCCCAATCACAAGGTCAACTGTTCTGATTTTAAGAGAAGGAATTGTATGGGTAGAGCTTCAAATAAATATCAGAATATAATTCCAGCTTTAAATTTCTTACTCAAACCAAACTCCAAATCCAAACCTCTTGAGGCTCTCTGAACACTGCTAATGTACCTGTCAGTACATATTCCAAAGAGCATGTGTATTCAACAGACAATAGTGATTGTTGTGGTAGGTGGCAAAATATGCAGCAGTTGCAGTAGCAGGGATTATATCCTGTATCTTTTTAATATAACATATTACTCATATTTCAAAAGCTGTTTGCAGTTAGGGTGTAAACTATGACTTTGATTAATATTTGCACCCAATGTAATACCTTCGTTTTTTTCCATGATTTTATTTGAAACAACTGTATGAAAGATTCTGATGGTATGTCAGCTGAAGCTTAGCAACTGTTATTATTGATTATAGCTTCTCAGAAGTTTACAGTATTTAGTTCGTATATTTGAAGAGACCTAAAGTATTATTATAAAGAAGGAAAGCTAGGTTGGGCAAAGAGCTTTTCTTTTGTCTCTGAAATGTTCTGCAGTAAATTTAGAACAGAAGGACATTTCTCTGGAGTAAAAATATATGTATTGCTGGCTACAAGTGTATGTTTGCTACTTCAGAATTTTAGAATTAGATGATGGAGTTATTTAGTAGACATTGGATAGTAAAAAGTAAAACTCCTAATTTAAAACATTCCACATTACTACATTCCAAGAAAAACATGGACCGGTGAACAAAACCAGCAGTATTGTAATAAGAAAACAACTAGGTGCATTTTTTTCTAAAACCTAAATCAAGAAATCTAAATGTATGAGTTACTGGCTAAAAATGCCATTTTCACATCTGAGTTTCTCCATGAACTGAAAAAAACAATCTAGACTTGAGAAAATTAAAATATAAGATCAAAGTTTCCAGGTCAAGGTTTAGAGCACAGTTTTCATTTTAGAATTATCTTTTGGGAATCTCAGTGTTGTTTAATGTGCTATTTTTAAAGAAATTTAACATTACAGTTTTTTTTTATGTAAAGGTGTGGCACTTTTTATAAATTAAAAAAATAATTAGGATAATTACTGCAATTAAAAGATTTCTATCATCCTGTTTTGTGGACCGTCCATTTGTTATCTAATCTAGGAAAGGGGTCACTTACGACATAAGCTACAGAAGACAACTGCTGACATGTAATATGAGCCCCATTTCAGCAGGCTATGTAGGACCCTGATTGCTTGGCATCCATTTCTGATTACTATTAATTTCTGAGTATTGATCAAAAGTTGAGACTATTTAGTCAGATGCTTATACCTATACACAACTTGAAGCATATGCTAACATTCCAGCCCAACTTTCTACAACATCAGCTTCATTTGAGCTTTACTGAATCATAACTGTAATAATGCTTGGAAGTAAAAATGGAAGATTGTGTGAAGATCAAAGGAAAAGAAAAGTGAGCCAGATCCTTAAATCCTTGCTCTTATGAAGAGTACTAAAGCTGCTTTGCTTTAACTTTCTAAAGGGTTTTGCAGAACAGCAGAATCTGTACTCAGGCAAGAAGGTACAAATGAGAGGAAGACAGGGTGGACATAACTTCAGAGATACTTGTTCAAATTAAAGGAAAACCCTGAAAATGGAAAAAAAAATAATTGTCAGGAAGGTAGGGCATGAACAGGCAGGGAGTTGGAAATCTCAGATGCAATTTCCTGCAGGCAGTATGCTGCCTGGTGTAGTTTACCCTCTGTTGACATTTGAGACAAGATATCAGAGAGAAGACAGTTCAGAGTGGTCAATGACTGTGGGTAACAGACATGGATGTTGATAGAAGGAAGGATGTAGCAGTCATGGATACTGCTGCATCTACACGCCTCTATGTTCCTACTGTGACTTCAAAAAGAGAATGTTCTCTTCTGAACTCTGCAGCAAAATTGTGTTCAATTGGCTTAGAAGGACTTTTGTCCTCTAGAAGTCCATGCCTCTAAATAAACATAACTTAAACTGCTTTCTCTTATATCTGACCTTTCTTGCTTTATCCATGTGGAAGAAAAGAGAACAAGAAGATTGCAGTCCTGCTTACTTGTTGGTACAACTGTACAATGTGATTGACATGTGCTGATCTCTAATATTTCACAATCATTTTGTGATAGCACTGCTCTAGATTTCATATTTAGTTATCTTCTAATAGCATACAATATCTCACAAGGACAGAAGATTATTTTAAAATATAATTAGTTTTGATGGGGTGAGGACAAAGGGGGCTCCTGGACTTGCTCAGCTGTTTGTGGATACTTCAATATTAATCAGAAGGACACTGCATGTAAACTATAATCATCTTTGTGATTCCATCTTATATCTCCCTTTTGAAAGCTAGCTAAAAGGCAGCCTCTTAACTGAGCTCAGTGCTTTGTACAACTCCATGACAGACTAGAAAATAGCACCAAAATGTGTGTCAAATACATCTCCCTTAGGAGTTTTTGTGTGACTACTCCATTATGTGCCTTGACCTTCATTACCTGAAGGACAAGAAGTTTTGTTCTTGAATTTGTTTCAACCTCTATTATATGTCTTTTTGATTTAATATGCAAGTGTAATACTAGTGCCATAAACACTGATGTGCAGAGCAAAAATACAGAGCTTTAATACATTATCAGAAATATATTAATTGAATTATAGCCCTTCAAGGTTTGATGAATGGTATCGTCATATTTAGAAAATACGGGATCTGATTCCAACTTAATCACAGTATTTTTTATGCAATAATGGGATGAATCACTTAATAGTTACTACTTTGCTTGATAAAATGGTGGTGTGAATTAAACTGATACTTCTAAACTGCTCTGGATTCTACACAGCATGTTGCCAGTGTTTAAAGTAGTCTTAAACTGAATTCATCTGAACATCTACTGAGGCACATTGCTTACTCTGTAGTACTAGACTGTAATGCCATATTGGCATTAACGTGAGCTTTTCTGTGTTGGAGGCTATAATCACATATATAGCACTTGTTCAACAAGGTGGTAGACCATATGTAAAGTAGGTCATGACTACTGTCATGGATAATAGACTTCTTGAAGTCTGAGTTTCTAAGTACATAAAGTCTTGAGGGTTTTAAACAACATTTTATCTAAAGAAAGCCCATATATACACTAAGGTGGCTATCACTGTAGAAACAAAGACTGGCAGGCAGAAAAGAAGTGTCAATTCAGGCAGGTTTACTGAGTTACTATATTTCTCTCTTCCTGTTTTTTTGTGTTCTGTTGTCACCTCAGTTTATATGTGCTTTGTTTGTCTTACCTGTCTCATTTTCCTTTTGCAGGCTCCTAAGTAGAAGATGAAATAGGATAGGTTGTTTCAGTTTCAATCAATGTTGTTAGTATCTGATATTCAGTTGTTTGAAATTAGGCAAAACTTGTTACGACCAATATGTGGGAGCATCTTTAAATCAGCAGATGCATGGGTTAATGTTTTAAGGACTGCATCTGTAGTTGATATCCTGTTAAATTATGTCATTATTCCATACAGTTGGTAGGAAAATTCAAGTTTAAAGCGTACCCACCAAAAGGCTTTAGGCATTTTGCAGTCTAAAACCATTTTGAAATGTTCACACACTAAAAGACTAACCTCTAAAGAGGAAAAGAAATTCGAGCTAGAGACTCCAACTGCAGGGAAAGCCTACATGAAAAAATAATAAAAAAGCAGTAAGTGTGAAGCCAATAAAATACATTTCTGGTTGTGGCCTAAGAAACTATTATTGTATTACAATTGAATAAAACAAGAAGCTGGGTTATTGTCTGAATGACAAATCCTTTCTGAGACAGTGAAACTCATTGCACATTATTCCTGTGTTCTCCCTCGCATAATCACTCTGTGATTTTATTACTTACAAGCAAAATGTGCACCTCAAGTCACGCACTCTTAAAAAAAACAGCAATATAATCTATTTAGAGAAGGCCTGAAGCATTTTCAAAACAAGTGCATCATTTTAAAAGTTTTTCCATGGAGAATTATTTATAAAAATATGTATCTTTGGGGATTTGTACCAGGATATTTCTTAATTATTGCTGACATGCCCCCCATAACACCATAAGCTCCCTCAGAGGGCAGGAAAAGAGAATCAGTCTCCCTTAATCACCAACTATAAACCAAATAAATTTAGCAACTACCTCATGCTATTGAGGCAACAAATTGATGCGTTCAGAGTTCCCTAATGACTTAAATGTATATAAACTAAGAGGGGAAAAAAAAGTACTGCATGTTGCCAGGATGAAACCTCAGCTTCTTTTTAGGGCACCTTTTAGAGCTACCCACTGGCTCAGAAACCTGCAAGTCATGTGCAAATGAAGAATGTCTAGTCAGTCAGCAGAACCATTTGTATTGTGGGAGTAAAGTGAATTGGAGGTGTAGCAAATGAAGTCTTCAAGGAGTCAGGATAGGGGTCCAGTCCTGCATATCTTTAAGAACTAGAACAGCATTTAAAAATAAAGAATAAAATCTATGGATTCCAGAAAGAATTAGTAAAGAGCATCCATTCAGGTGCATTTTCAACTCCCTTGTATAGTCAGCCTATGCTAAATCAAGTATAACATGCAGTTTTGGTGTGTACAGTTTTTTCTGCTGTTCATCCATCCATTGATTTGTGTTGAGTTTTCCAGGTTTCAATAAACTACAATACTCAAAAGAAGTCTTCTAGCATGACTCTACATTTTTATACATTTATACTAGGATAGCTTTGTGGAGTCCCTTTGGGCACTGAATTTACATTGTGCTATTTGTTTTATAAATATTTTAAAAGACAAAGCCACTCCAGGTAGTCCCTTGCTATTAAAACTGTAGTTGTCTATGAGAGGAAAGAAATATCACCCCATGCTTCACATATTACCTATCAAAGCCATCCATCAACACTAGCTCACCCGAATCTTGTCTGAGATTGAAGTAATTTTGCAGAAAAGGTCTTGAAAACAGATGATTTCAAAGACATTTAGGGATAACTCCCCCTCTAATTGTATCTAATGTTTCAGCTTCAAAACTCTTCAAAACCCCTGTTTAGTTGTTTGTTCACCCTAAAGCCAACTAAGGTTCACAGCTACCTGATTGCTGTCCAATAAAGTTCCTTGTCATGGTTTAGCCCCAGCCAGCAGCTAAGCACCACACAGCCACTTGCTCACCCCTCCTCCCTGAGAGGGATGGGGAGGAGAATTGGAAGACAAAGTTAAGTATCATGGGTTGGGGTAAGGACAGTTTACTGTGAGAGCAAAGGAAAAAGAAAATAATAGCCACAATATTAATAAAAGAATATAAAAAGTAGGGGATACACAATGCAATTTGATCACTGCCTGGAACTTGATGCCCATCCCATCCCTGAGCAGTGACCCCTCCTCCCCAGCCAGCTCCCTCCCTTATGTACTTAGCATGACATCATATTATATCAAATATCCCTTTGGCTAGTTTGGGTTGGCTGTCCTGGCTGCATCCCCTCACAAGCTTATGAAAGTTAACTCTATCCCAGATGAAAATCAGGATATTCCTAAATATGCAGTTAAAAACTATTTAAGGCCTGATGAGTCTAAGCCCTACAAAACTTCCCTCAGTGCTGTTTCTTTTGTTAAGAAGGTAAATAAGAACACGATGTTGCAGTACTCAGGACTGACAGTCTTTTTTATTGATACCTACACTGGTGTCCATCAACACACTAACTTGCATAAGGTGCCCTTGTGATCCTGAGTACTTGATCTGGCAGGTTTCTAAATAGTCTTCAAACCTGTGCCTTGAAAGTTTCCTTCTGTAGATCTTGAAGAATAGAAAAGCACCACTGTTAGACAACAAAGTTCTACTTCAATTGCATAATATATTGATTTCAGGTCTAGGGGTTGAATTTTGGAAGTCTGACTTCTAGTTTTCTTATTCAAGCAATATATACACTATTTAACATATGTATTATACATACTAAAGGCAAACCACAACAGTATTTGAAAGTTCTTTGCAAAAAAGATGCTTATCAACTCTGGAAAACATTATCTTTTTTTTCTTTTCTTTCTCTTCATTAAAGACCCAACAATTTGCAACTACAAGTGTAAAACAAACCCTTTCTCAACCAAGAAAAAAATACAATAGTAGAAGAGGAGAGGTGGTTATCTAAGCTCAAGTTGTTTCTACTGAAGCATAAAAGACTTTTGTGCCTTACAAAATGATTACTTAAAAATCTTAGAGTATTTACCAACTTTAAAACTTTTCCAAAATATTGTCATTGCATACATCACTGATATGAAAACCCTGCACTGTCTCCACCGTAATGTTAATAAAGACAATTGACATCTGAATTATGTCATTCACATTACTGAATGCGCACTTCTGTAGCATGTTTAGAGAGGCTCCTGGGCTGGGATTAAACAGCAGCTGCTCAACAAACAGACCCCAAATCAGCTGGTTTGCAGTAATAATCATGCCTTGTCTTATTTTAGCAGATAAATACAACCATCACCCAGACAAACAGTGCAGCTAGGTAAGTGTTCTTGCAAAGCACCCGCATCTAATATAATGTTTAAAAGTTCTTGAAATAGTGGAAGAAAAAAGCATTAGTGCTATTCAGTATTTACAACTCTATTTGTAAATTAAGCTATCCAGTCTAACACGCTCGAATGCTTCTTCTTATGAAGTCTCCTGGCATGATCTTCAGTGCTACCTATTTTTGCCTTATCTTTTTGTAAATTCACTTTGGTAATAATTTAATCTCCTACTTAGTTTATCTTGATTTGATAAACTATGTTTGCTCCAGTTGTGCTCAACTTTTCATTCAAGTATGTGTGTTTTTGACTGAGCAATCTTGTGACATGCTGTCATGAAACAGACCAAACTGTCCCCAAGGGGCACAGCTGTCACCGTTCTGGGAATCCTAAGCAGTAGTCTTACGACGACAGGAATTCTCACTTCTTTATGGGTTTTAGTGGGGTTTTTTTTGTTGTGCTTTTTTCTTTTTTTAAAAAGAACAACCTATGTAAAATATATTTAAATACACAAATAATCTTACAATCCCAAAAAGGTCCCAGGGTTTATGCGACTGTTTCGTATCTCACAAGGGTGTTAGGCCCACTGCCAATGTTAATCTATTCCGTATTAGAAAACAAAACCTCTCAGATGTAATAGGCAGCCTACCAACACTCAGCCATTCTTTACTGGAATTTGGATTAATTCCTCATAGTAACAGCCTTGCACTTCAGCAGAGAAAAAGATGTGATTTTTTTTTTTAGAAGAAATTGTTACTGGTAGCTACTAAGATTTTTGGTGACAGTCAAGTTTCCTTAACAGGGTTACTGAAGGTGTATTGTTGCCTGTAGTGGTCACTAGTGAAAAACTGAAGTGTTTGTGCCACTGAGTCAGAACATGTATTTGCCGGCATATACCACAGTTATTTCCATTTCTAAGCAAGTGGAAATAGACACAACTAACTGTTAGCAAGTGTCCTATGTTGCATTATTTGCAGAGAGGCTTATGGTAATTAATGAGCAATCGAGAGATATTGGTTTTCTTTGCATTGTTGTTGGTTTGAAGCACCTCATCAGCTGCTTGGGTTTTTTAATCTGTCTTTATGAAGCTGTGAAAATGGTGTTACCACAGCACCAGCATACCAGCAATGTTTTTTGAAGCTCGTAGGAAAAGTAGTGCTTACTGATTTATGGAAGAAAACATTCGATTTGAAAACGCAAATAGATGCTCACAAATTTAGCCAGTCCTTGGTCTGGTATCCCTGTTTAGCCTATTCCTGCTTTAAATTGGCTGCAACACAAACAGGGAAGTTTGTGAAAATGCTAAACACAGACATTCAAAGGGCTAGAAGCAATTCCCAAAAAATCCCCCTAATGCCAGAGGTACACATAAGCTAACGGAACTATTTCTCCCTCCACATCATCAGCCAAATAACTGAAAAGCAGTTGCCATTTTTAGATAATTAATACTCTAAATCAATTCATGTTTTTATCTGGGTGTCCATTACACAATCTGTTGCTGTTATCCAACAAAACGGCTGGGTATAATTTGCTGGTGGCGTATCTGGCAGTTTACAGGCATAGAATTTAAATTTACATGTTCTCCAACGGTATTGGAAAATAGTTATCATGAAGGTATCGCCTTAAGTACAGAGTGCTGTTTTATCTGAGTTGTGTTGTAACCTTTTGCACCTTTTTTTACCCAATCTGTGTGCCTCTAACCACTGCTTCTAGCCTGTATGCCAACCAAACACCTAGCGTTCCAGACCTGCGCTTTCCTGGGGGCCGATAGTGCCCAACTGTGTTGAACTGCACTGAGCAGTGTAATTGCTTTGAGTTGTATAGTGTCTTTTACTAAAGGCTAAAAATGTCACTTGTAAGCTTACACGATGACAGCACTATTTTACTGTGATAGCTGTTTAATTTTAAAAGATTTATATGTTTTCCAGGTTGGAAAAGTAAAACAAGTTTTTTTTACCCCCAGCAATGGCTAGTTGAAAAATGAAGCAGTCCAATACTGCTATTGGTTATGTGGATGTACATAAAAAGGATTCAGCTGACACAGTTCTGTAGAGCCTTAAACCATAAAGTCACAAGCACAACTTCAGGTAAGTTAAAATGAGGAAATGCGTTTAGGTGCTGTGCTGCTTAAAGGAATCTTCTGTGACCATGCTAAAATTGGGATCAGGAGTGGTGCATGGGGAGGTGTTGGTATATAGGTATCAAAGTCTGCCTAAGTTCTTCTGTAAATTTGATCTGAAGATTCTGCTGTAAGCAGAAAGCACAACACAGCTCTTTGACAGCGCTACTTGAGTGATGAAAAGGAAGTGCTTGGCATTTGAAATCAATGCACCTCACCCCATGTGGATGTCCTAAATGTTTCTGGATATCCTGTAAGTGACCAATGGCATAGATTCACAAGAGTGATGTTGTTAAACAGTTTTAACACATTACAATGTGTTTTTGCTACTGGTTGACACATTTGTGTCTGGCATGAACTGCAATACTATTGGCCATAAAGCCTGATCACCACTTGATGTTCCAAGGGCCAAGGCCAAAAAGGCAAAGAGGAAGACTGGCCCACAACTTCTCATCAGCAGTGACAGAAAAAAGAATTCAACAGAAATACCATGTATGTATAATGTTATTAAATAGACATCGCGAAATGTTAGTAAAGCACATGTTGAAAAGAAACTTACGTGTGTGAAATGAAAAAATGTTTAAAAGTTTCTGTAATGATTTTTGTTCTGTAAAACAGATTTCTTAAAAGAGGAATATGGCATACAAAGACAAACATACATATACACACATCTGCACATACATACTTCCCAAACCCGTCTGTTTGAAAGATGTCAGTTCTTTCAGTGACTTAAAGTTTCTTCAAGGCAGAAAACTATGGAAGATACAGTATAGCTGAACATCTGTCTTGTCATGTAGGGAGATATTAGGATTAAATTAACTAGAAATGAATAGAATGATATATGACAGGGTGCAGATGTCCCAGCCACAGTGTGATAATTTCATTGCAAAACTATGTAATGAATTCCATACATTAGAGAAACATAAATATACCACTTTAGGTAATTGTGATGAAAAGGTATAATATGGAATGGATAAACAGATGGTATACCCAAAGGCAGTTTTCGTTTACTGTTGCTCTTTAGTCATTTTGAAATTCCTTTATTTGGTTTACTGTACATCTATTATTACCATCCTGTCTTTTTTCCCCCTCTTAGCTCTTCTGAATCTGGATTGCATGAGAAGCATAAAGGATCATTTTGCATGTCTGCTCCTGATAGATTAATTAGCTCCTATTTTCTTTTGTAATCTGTATATTGCTATGTGACATGTAAAGCCAACATTCCCCATGACTTCAGAACAAATTGGATAGATTCTAGATGCCTTTTGGCTTTATCTAGTTTCTATATTGGCACATGCTCATCTGTGCTACTTGAATTAGCAAAACAGTTCATATTTTACCACAGATTATTGGCAAATTTTCCTTTATTATTTGCAAATGGGTACTTTGGATAATGTATGAGATTCAGTTGAGGCCTATCCATTTCTGATACATTTATTAGAACATGATTATATAAGGATATATTTTATCATACAACTATTTGACCATCCCAAAAAATAAAGCTCCTTTTTACATCTGGCAACAGGTGGTTTTAAATGCTGTGAATAGGTAAGCATGCAACATGGATTGCTATCTCTGGTCTCATTTGGAGATAAAGTCAGCCCTTGACTTTATTGATGTCGAAAGCTGAACTGCGAGGAGACCATAACTATGGGGCTCCATGTAGAAACTTAGTATCTACTCACTGCACCCCTCTGTGCCTGTGCTCTTAAATGCCACAGATGACCTTGGAGGCTGGACTGGGGTCCCTTTGAAAATGTTTTAGTTCTTTTATTAGCTGTAGATTATTTAGCTAATGTCTTATCAGCCTAGAACGTTATAGCAAAATATTTTGAAATTCTAGTGAAATTATGAAAAAAATCCAAAAAAACTATTTTTTTCACTGTCTTCATCTTAATTCATATTGCAGTATCAAAGCAATAATATCCACAGCATTTGTGTTCAATTGCAAAAAGCAGCTCCTGAGGTTATCAACTGCTTCAGCTTCAACTCGGCATTAAATCACCTGCAAAAGTTATTTATTGCCTTGTATTCTCCAATGCCATGAATACGATCTCTTAATTATTAACCATGTCTCTAATTTCATATCTTTTTTTTTCCAGAAAAAACTTTAGGAATTGAAACAAAACATGGCAGTGTTGTCATCTCATTTTATCTTTCCTAAAGCAAATCAGTAACTAAATATGGCAGTATTTTTATTACCACCAGTACAAACACACACAAGCACCCCACATATTTCAGTCACCTCAGCAGTGTTTGTGTTTATTGCTGGTTTTAATTACATTAATTCAGTACAGTTTATATAGTGGTTTGATGAAGGTGCTAGTACCAAGTTACAGTTCCAGTACATTAATATGTTAACATGCTGATTGATTAATTTTAACTTAGTATTTCCTTGTTTCAGTTTTAACATTACTATTTTCTATTTCTTAAGCTTTCAAAGGAAGTTAAATCTACTTAGAGGCATATGCTTTTAAATATGGAGATAGTACAGTTCATTTTGTCACGATGAAAGCATATTTTGGATAATCATTTTTTTCCAAACAGATGCCCAGTTTATCTCACTTAAATCAACTGTTTCTGACTGGACCAATTCCTGTATGAGTTAATTGAGCATGGCTAAACCCAAAATGCTGGACTAATCAAAGAAATAGGAAGAGGTGATGACTATGAAGACGTTCAGCTTTCAGTAAAGGTGTTTAGTTGTTTACTTATATTCTCACAACAGAAGGAATGTAACAAACTCAGCCCACTGGAAATAATTCTGGATAATCTCACTCCATTACTTGCAGTGAAATTGAGTCTGCTCACTCTACCCTGGTGAACCAACATCTTAGGGAAACAAGAAGGTAACAGCTCACTCATGCAGTACAAAATAAGTGACAGAAGGAAAGGCAGACTAAAAGCTGTATGTCTTTAGCTTTTAATTTGTATTAGCAGTCTGCCATTAATGTATTAGCTTCTCAATGGCTACACTGAGCACAGAAAATCAGTGTATTGGCAACGCTGTTCATTAGTACCTGGCAAATACTCTGCTGCCTTACACACATCACAGCTGTTCATTCATGTTCACTTTTCAGACTTGGAAAGAGTAGTTTAGAGAATGTTGATGTCTTGTTTGACTTCCCTACCCCACCCCCTCCTATAGAATCATCGTCTGTGAAATGCATACTAAAAGCAAATCAGATTCTTGGTTATCTTAGCTATAAAAGAGGGTAACTTTATACTCTCAGTGCTTTGAATATACTCATCCATCACTTTCTGTGATATAGTTCATAGGCAGACAGCTCATGGGACCATGCATAGAAATCTATCATCACTGCAGTCTTTGTATAGATAAAAAAGTAAGATGGCCTCCAGAGTTGATGGTTGGAAAGGCTTTTTATGGCTCAGGAACTGTATTATAAACATTTTGGCTAATTATTAATTTTGTTACTGTTTATAGTACTTCTGAGTTCTGCTTTAATAACTAAAATGGTAACTAATGCAGTTCATCAGTTACTAGTTGTTCAGGTGTTTCTGAAGTCTTTTTTCCTAGGTTGCACCTTTGAATTTGACTATAATTTGAAGTAATTAAGAAGTGTATTTTGTCCCAAATCTTTTGCTAGATTATCAGTGTGGTAGTTCAGCCCCAAACAGTGGCTGAGCAACACATGCTGCTCTCTCACTCCCTGAAGGGAAACAGACACATAAGGACAGTTTGCTGACAAAAGCACTGTGGAAAGTAGAACAGTAACAGCCAATTGCACTAACACTGGGTCATAAACACAGAGTGCCTTACTCACCCAAGGGTTACAGAGTGCTGCACAACCAACCCAACACCCAGGCCACACTCAGACTACCCAGGAGCACCCCTCCCCAACAGCCCCTTTTATGGGGGAGTGAAAACAGCCCGAGCTGACTCAGCTCAGCTGTGCTGGCTGCTTGGGGAGGTTAACTCTGGCCTGGCCAGAACCAGGACAATCAGCCACTATGATGCTGGACAAGTATCCACCTGAAAACTAATCATCTCAGTTGAAATTAACTAGTATCATTATTGATGTGCCGATAGTGATGCCGCTGTAATTAATTTGGACAGCATCAGGGTTTCCTCTCTAATGTAATAACCAAGTGGAGACTTTTGTAACTGTTTTGATGCCTATGAGCAAAAGGGGACAATGATAAACCTCTAGCTCAATTAATAGATACAAACACATTTAGAACCTGTGAGTGGATCCTTTTGGTCTCCTGATGGAGAGCACTGTAACTGCTAGATGGTATATAATGCTATTCTCTATTGATTTTTGGATTTGAAGTGTAGTCAAAGAGTGATTTTCCTGAAAAGTTAGCATCTGTCCTGTGCAGTAGCAGGCCAGTGGTCAAAAAATTAGGTTAGACTATGGGAATCAAAAAACACTGTCAGGCATCTGGCAGCAACTAAAAGTACAAGTTAAAATATGTGTGGAAGTATAATTGTACAACACTCTGTCAGATTTCCAGCTGTCTGAGTGTGAGAACTCCATCACTTTGAAATGTTAATTTTCAGTTTAAATTAAAAAAAATTGTTTTTTCTTTCAGAAAATAAAAATAAAGCTACCAGTCTTGTACTTGTAGGCAAGTTTACAGAATCAATGCAGCATGTTTCTGTAGAAAAATCTCAGAAACTTTCAGTTATTTCACAGATCTACTATGGAGTGAGCACTTTCACTATGGAATGGTTCTGTTGATAGAAAAGTATGTGTACAGCAAACAGTCCTTGCAAGATGGCTTTAAATTGCAGAGAAATGGCATTCTTCCTGCCTACTAACCTCTATTTGTAATTCTGAAGTTTCAACAGAAAAAAAAAATCTCAAGAACCTCACTCCTACCTCAAGCCCCCCACCATAAAACAATCCTCTCCAAACACTTTGTTAAGAAGACATGAAAAGAATAGTCTTACAGATTACACTGCCTTTTTTTTTTTGTTCTTTTCTTTTTTCAGCAAGGCAGCTCTATGAGAGAAGGAAGCAGAAGAGAGATGGCATACAGCAGGAAGGAAAGAAATAGTCATTTTGGGAGGTGATGAACCACTGTGTCATATGAAGTTATCAAGTAAACAAGTTAGTGGAATCACACCCTGCATGAATCGCAGTCAAAAATATGCTTATGAATATTTATTCATGTGGAAAGGCACCCCCTCCTTTTTTTTTGTTTTTTAATTGTTTGCAAACACTGAAACACTGGAGCAGACTTCTGAGGTTAATAATAAAAATAATAAGAAATCTTGAGATTTTGGGGTTTAATTTTGCTTATTTCCCATGTGGCTGTTTATTATCAGCACTTACTTTCCTGATATTAATGAAGATAAACTGCAAAGTGGATTTGTCACCATGAATGATATTAATACAGCTAGGCCTTAAACCTGACTTTCTTCCTGACTGTACATAAATTAGACTGGTCAGTCTGTTAGCTGTTTTATCTATGTATTTCTGGTCTGGATGTCTTAGACAGGGATCTGCAGCCTAATAATAATGTTGACTCTGTTCATAATTAATTCATGAATGCAAAAAAAATAAAAGGCAGCAGCCATCAAAAGCCATTTGTAATGAATTCTTCATACAGCTATACAGGGCAGTCACTTGCCTTGGCATAGAAGACTAAGTGAGTTCTAATCCTCTGTAAATGCATATATAGTCCCAAACAAAGGTGAGTGGGGGCACAGACTGAAAAAAAGGATGTGTACTTTTCAGTGGTCACAAGGACTGGTAATAGTCAGAAATAAATACTGTCTCACTTTCATTGGTGTGTTCAGTAATAAAGATATAAGGGGGGGGGGGGGGGGCTACTGAATGCAAGGCAAGATGACTGGTTATAAATTGTTTTGCATTTTGAGGGAAATGTAGTAGTACGTGTAGTACTTATTACCACCACATTTCTTCTCTCCCTTTCCTCTTACCCCAGTAGCAAGTTAACAGTAGACATCAGTCACATTTTCAGTGAAAATGTTGGGAAATCAATAGGCTTTCTCCCCACAAATTTCAGTATTGATCAAATAGCCCTGTATGACAAAACTGTTCCAGACAGGTTGAGTGCTAATCCTTAAATCCCCATGCATGTTGTAGGACCATCGAGTTCAGTATAATGATTTCTGTCATTAATGTTATATATAAACATAAATCAGAGCAACTGATTTGTAGCATCTTTCCCATTTGGCCTGGCCTGACTTATCTATTACAGTGGGAACTTGCATTAGTATGGCAGCTAGCTGTGCGACAAGAATCCTATTTTCATTGTGAAAGATCTGTTACCTCACTACCCAGTAGCATTTGTCTGCGCTCAGTAACGCTAAAACTATAGGCCAATGAATGTTCTAATACGCTGTTAAATCTATGGATACATACTTAAATCTTTTTCAGCAATCAGTAGGGCAAATTTTATTCTTGTTTCCAGTATCACAGCAAATTTTGTAGGCATGCTGTGTGTCATTTTGGCAAAATGATAGCAGTAGTGTAAAAATGTGTAAACTTTTTTTTTTCTCCCTGCCTTGATTTATTTATGCACATGAGGTATCTTTCATGTATTTTAAGCTAAAAACTGGATTTACAAAGTATCAGTGCATCTGCAGTCACCAATAAGGCCTCTTGGCTGATGCAAGGCTATGAAAAGAGCTAATGCCAAATATTTGTAAGCTCTGTTGAGGCATGTCTCATCTGAGGCACTGTTGCATAAAATGCATTTCATGTTTTGAAACAGAAAAATAAAAAAGATGACTACGGAGTTTAGTTATTTTTCATGCAGACCAGGGGCACTATAGGGAATACTGTGATTTCAGAGCTTTGTCATAAGAATGCTTCCCAGCATATATGGTGAAATACACTGCTATAGGTCTTTATTAATTTATTTATCATGATGCAATTCTCTTTAATAAAAACCAAAACCAACTTATTCTATTGTGAAAACATTGCTCATAGGTAGAACTAGGCACAGATGAAATTTAAATAATTTATATGTAAAATGAATTTGCCTAATGTTATTGGACTTCAGTTAGCTATATGGCAGCCTTACTGGCACTCTGAAGCAAAGCAGAGCACTGAATAGAATTTGAGCTTTGCAAAAGGGCAGGATAGGCTCCCAGTTTAGGAGTTCTAGTTTGGAATGCATAATTGTGTTGCAGTAGGTGTGTGTCATCTTTTTAAAGTACCCAGTGTGATAGAGGTATCAAAGACCATGAATTGAGCCATTAGGAAATCAGGCACCACATTTCAGCTCATTTTTTGGGATGCTTGGATCTTAGGGTCAGAATCTGAGCTATGTATGTGCAGCAGCATCCATGTTGTCTGTTTAGTGAAAGGCCTGGAATGCTTCTGGGCACTTATAAATAGTAATCGCTGCACATAATGTGAGAGAGTATATGAGTGTGTTAGTGTCTCCGTGGTGAGTTCAGGTGTGTGGCTGAATACCAAATGGCTGGTACCAGACTACAGCAATTCCTAGAGGACAGGGGAGGAATCGGGGGAGACCCATTCCCAAACGTGTTGCTCCTCTGTTTTAGCGTGATGCTGGACAGCACTGCCTGCTGGGATGTCAAGCAGGAAATCTTGGCATCAGTGATGAGCTCTGCAAAATGTGCAGGCTTTGATCTCATTTCATAATGAAAGAAAGAGTAGGCTGCACTAGTGAGATCATCATAAGGTCAGTGATTAAAATACTATTGTAAACACTATTAATACGCTAATGCTATTCAAATTAACCTCCCCCTGAGATTAACTGAAATTGAACAGGCCTTTGTTAAAATTGTCCAACCTGGTGTTAACAATTTACTGAAACACAGATAAAAAAATCTTCAAGGTCCAACATGCTAGGAGATGCATTTCTTTCAAAATACTGTCTTGTGAATGAAAACTTTCATTCTGTAATGGATTATACCTATCTAATGAAGTCCTGTTTTTCTATCTCATGACTACCCTTCCTGGGACATGACTACTTTCATTGATAAGTCTACTTGAATTCCTTGCAATTTTTGACCTTCAATTTAAGAAGTTGGAAAAAAAATTCTCCTAATAATCAGTAAGTTAGGAAAATGGGATAATGATATTTAAATTTGAATAAAAAAAACCCCTAAATTAGACCTCTGGGGGTAGAAAATGAGTATTTAAAGAAGGTGTTTTGTTACACCTTAGAAAGGCATAGATTTGCATAACATTTTTTTTTCTTTTTAATGTTGTGGGATGCTCTTACTGTGAAATGGTGATAGATAAGAGATGACAAAAAAGTCTCTTCTTGTGTTAGAGCTCCAGTATATAGCCATACATATTAGTGGGACAGGACAGGATAGGAAAAGGGTTTTTGTTTGCTTTTAGCTCAGTGGGACCAAGGACATTTTTTCATGGAAATACAAAACCTGTACCTCAGCAGGTTGTGGACTTGCACAGGGCTGAGAAGAAATTCTCTATGCAAATAACAAAAATGGAAGGTCCTATGGACCAATGGTACAATTACTACTGAGATGTCCCTTTCATATTACACCAATATTCTTAAAAGATGGATTGCTCTGCTTAGCTTGCTCCAAAACTAGGGATTGATAACGTCTGAACAAATCTTCAGACTGTTCCATCAACGCACATATATGCCCCAGGCATTGTGAACGAAGGAATCAACCTACCTGGTATACACCTGTATTTCTATCATTCAGAGGCTTTGATGGATAAGAAGCCCAGCCATAACAAGATGATAAATTGAATTTAGACAATAAGGGGAAAAGGAAATTGTCCTAGTCACAAGGAACATGATGGTGATAAAGAACAAAAAGGTAATATAAATAATTGCATACAGAAGGTAGGCATGTGGTATTCAGTAACAAAATTCCCTTTAGGACAATGAAACAGAGAAGAAACAGAGCATATATCCTGGACAGGCATGGAGGATAGTGCAGGGAGAAGATATGTCTATTTACTTTCCAGTAATCTCATAAACTCTAAACATCATAGAATGGGAGTAAGTTACCTGGTTTCTTTCATTCTGATTTTTTTTTCTATTTTCTGAGCAGAATTTTGGATAGCAGAAGTTTTACAGATGCATGAATGCAAGACACACCCTGTTTCCAACTTCCCCTGAGTACCCAACACAACCTGTATTTTCTATGGTTTTGATCTGTAGGCTCTTTTTGACCCCACAGACCTCTTCCTATGCAGCAGTAGCTGGAAATGTTTGGGTCTAGCTTCTCCTCCCCAGCACACCAGGAATTGGAAGCTCTTGCTGCACTTGTAAGATCTAGCTAAGATCCTGCTCAGGGTTCAAAGAAGCCACAGCGGCAGCATCTGAATAAAACAGCCAGCTCAGAAATGGGAATAGGATTACAGATACATCAATGCTACCCATAATACCAGTAAACTCAACCAGTAACAGTAGGAAAGACATAACTGTTAAACAATAAGAATTCACACAAAACAAGTGGAGTACAATGATCCTACCTAGCTGTCATCAGTGTGATAAAGGCCTACTCTAAACATCATTCTAGTCAAGAGATATAGAACTCTGACTTTTGGCTACAGTGCTGTAGAGACTGCACTACTACTGTTCATGAACTAGGGCAAATTATAACAAGGCTGTGAATTCTAACGTAATTACAGGTGTGCATGTTCCTGAAGCACTTTATTCCCTGCAATTCTATAGTATTTGAGTAACTTCAGACAGATTTTCCTGTAATTTCTACTGTTGAGTTTATTTAAGCTGCCATCATAGATTAAACCCAAAGACACTATACCATAGAGGGATTCATTTACTCTTCCCACTGCCTGTAACCAACACCTACCTGGTGTGATTCCCTCCCCCATTTATTATGAAATTTTTTTTTTGGGGGGGTGGGGGTGGGGGTTTAAAGTGTATCAACTCCATGCATATGTTAGAGGGTACTAAAAGAGATCCTCACACTTCTGCAGAATTAACAGCTCTGGCATAACTCACTGTTATGAGTATATGAGCTTAAAAATGTGACATCTTGTCCACACAACAACATCCCTTTCCCACTCACCCTTGTCAAGGTGTAATCCCTTCCCTTTTCCTTCTTCTTAGGATCCTCATAAATCGACTGGTAAGGACTTGTTAGTTGGGTAAGCGAGGCTGTGGTCTGAGATGAGCTATGAGCAGGAAGCTCTGACAGCAGTGAGGCTCTCTCTGTAAGCCAGAGCGCTCTCCAAAAATTACCTTAGTTTGACCCAGACTACCTCAAGGAGATGGCCACATGGCACAAAACAAGGCCATTAGAATAATCTGTCTCCAAGCTCCTCAAAGTCTTCCCATGTCAACCCTGAAAATGAAGGGAGAAGTAAAGCTAAGAAAAGCTATAAAAAACTGTTCTTTTCTTTCACTGATGGATTATATGAGGGAAGGCTAGAAAAATATTGCATTAATTCTGGTGAAAATAATATACTGTGCTGAAATATAGTACTGAAGTACATGAATGAAGCACTCTGGAAAACCATTGAGTTTATACCATGTATCTATTCTAAAGTATTTATTTCCTGCATTAACATGAGGTGCTGCTTTTTCCACTAAAAGTTATGTAAAATCCTGTAGCCTGTTGCACGTTACTTTCCTCTGCCCTTGGGCTAACTCACATGCTTTCTCTTTGAAGAGCATTCAAATTTCATTCCCTATAATGTGTATAATGTGCAAACAAGCTGAGACAGAGACTCTTCTGGTTTTCGCTCACTGCAGGGGGCAGGGAGGGTGGTGTGTGTGTGTAAATACATGAATTTTATATTACACACATAAACAAATTGGAGTAAACACCAATGTTAGAAAGTGCAGTAAGGAACATTTTAACAGGGAAGGGAGACAATCCAAGCAACACATTATTAATACAGGTTTCATTCAACAGATCACTGTAAAACACCTAGCATTCAAATAAAACGTGGTGATTTGATACATGCTCCTGTTTTCCTGGCAAATGTCAGTTTCTGATAGAGCACAATAAATTGAGGAATCAGATGAAATAAAATGTTGAGATTTTTGTTGTTTTTGTTAAAATAGTAACAGCTTTAAAAGATGGGAAGCATGTTTTTTTCCCCCACTTTGAACAACCAAATCAATTTCCAGAATAATTCTGCTATCAATAATTTCTCTAAGAAAACTCTGAAATAGCATCAGCTTCTGTGGAATAAAAATAAATTAGGTCTGAAAGGAAAGGTTACAAAAACCTTAATACCTTCATTTAAATCACAAAGTGTGTAATAGACACAGGCCTACTATAGACCCTCATATTAGGCAACTAGAGCAATGCAGATATGGTAATGATATGCTACATGAAAAAAGTCTAATTTTTAAGTAAATATGTATGCATGCGTGTGTATAGAAATATATACACACATAGCACATATGCAGATGTGCACACACACAAACTAGGTGTATGCAATATGCAAAGACACCTGTCAGGTAGCACACGCTTATTAGCCATAATTAAGCATAAATGTTTTGTAGATATTTCCTATGAGACATTTCATGAGCTCCAAGTATATTCATTTTTACATGTCCATAAGTATTTTATGCTAGCAGTGAGGACTCTACTAAAAGTTGTGGGCAGACCTCCACAATTTAGAATTTTCTTCATGTTACCTCTATTACAATTATCTTTGCTCCTGAAAAAGCTGCCAAAGCATTACAACCACCCAAAAGAAGTTGCTCAGATGTGATGAGCATACAGAGTTCCTACAGTATGTTTCTGTAAGAAGAAAGAAACAGTTTTAGATTTTATACTTTGGGAAACCCCAATACCTTTAGGACACTGCAGAATAATAAAAATAAATAAATATCAGAAAAGGTTTTGTGTTTGGATGCTTGTCTTCACAAGGATTTTGTTTACTTTTAGTCTGTATTTCCTGGTTGATAAGTAGGAGAAAAACACTGGCAGTCCAGAAGCAGCAGCAGCTGCAGCAAGAAAAAGGTCATGAAAAGTAAGTGCTATGCAAATAAAGGAAATAAAACAGACAGATCATTTAAAGCATAAAAGAAATAGAAGAAATGACCATAAATCAACATGCTTGGGAAAGAAAATTAAAATAAAGGGCAGTTTGGAACAAATCAAAATGTCATCAAAACAAAAAAATGGCAAAGCCATAAAGAACTAATAAAATAAACAGTAATTGGAAGAAACTGCAAATAAATGGAACAGGAGCAACAGGTGGTTGCTCTTCTTACATAAAAGATTGAGTGGAAGTAGAAGCTTTCAGCTGTCCCAAAAGATGGGAATGCTCTTGGACCACTGGCCCTAGCTTGTGAAACAGTGACAAAAAGTGATCAACCCATTTTAATACAAACATTGACTTTTTCTGACACCCAGTGCAAAGTTGATGCCTGTTTCCACCATTTATCTAGTAGAGTACAAAATTACAATGAAACAAATCAACCCGTCCCCTTTCCCCCCAAAGCCATAAGTGTTGATTTAAACACCTCAGAACCTGACAACCAGCTAAATCTTTGCATATGTCTTTTTGTGAGCAGAAATGGAATGTCAAGTCTGAACACAAACCGGTGCTCAGGGCTGTGGAGTTAACCTGCCTGTGCTGTGGAGCAAGCTCAGGGAGATGGCTCTAGCCCAGCTACCACTGGGAGTTCCATGGAGGACAGGGCGGGACACAGGGCTCTGTGAGACAGCCCCCAAAATTATAACATAAGCCTCATGAAGTGTTCTGGGAGAGAAGAACATAATAAATGACTGAACAGGTAGCATTTCACTTTTAACTAGACACAGCTCCTGAAGGAGGAACTCACCATATTAATGTGGTTTATCTATTTTATTAGCTACAACACATGAATGACCAAGAAATAGTTGTGGCCAAGATTTGTGAAATAAGCTTAAATTAACAATAGGCCAAAGAAAGGGCCTTGGTTGGTTGATACACAAGTGGGGGGGAGGGCTGCTTTTATGAGGCATTGCTCTGTAACGGCTTAAATCAAGTAGGAAGTTTCATAAAAAATGGTAAAGTTGAGTTTGAGGTACTGTCACCACCAGCGTGACTAGCTGTACGCTGTCTGCCCGACATTCCTCTGCAGCACCTCCCTGCTGCAGCCACTTTCCACGTGTGGAGGGTTGCAGGGCTGTCTTTTGTGTCTGGGTGAGGGACAGCAAGCTATGCTACCTGCACTAATTTGTTATGTATGTACCTCAAATGGCTGTGCACCACCTGCATTCTGGGCTAAGCAGGCAAAAAACAGCCACATCACACTAGTGTAGAAGAATTGAGCAAAAGAGACTCTGGAACACAGTTGCCATGAGTTGCAGCTCTGGAGCCATTTTCTAGCGACAGAAATAGATGACTAAAGTAGATGAACAGTACATGCTCATCAGGCCAACTAGAAACCTAACACTCTGCTTCCACAGTTTATTTTGCCCCCCTCTCCCCCCCTTTAATATATTTGTTCTTAAATGGCCCCTAAACCCATGCTGTGCAGTAATTTATACAAATATTCAGTCAACTCTGCGCTCAGTATATATAATTTTATTGTTTTGACTTAAAAGTCACAAGACTGAAATAAAAATGCACGGGTGGCACTTTGCCATACTGCCCCTGGAGAACAAGAGGCTGTCAGCCTGAGCTCTGTGCCAACAGGTTGCTGTGTACTAGACTAAACTGAACAGCAATAAGTCTACACAGCAGAGCTTTGCTGAAAGATGTGATCACACCTCCTAATGTGACTCCATGGCTCTGTTACTTACAGCTAAATTACATTATTATGACTTCATTGTTGAATCCCAATTCTCCTAATTATAGCCTAGAGATCTATTATTTGATTTTGTAACACCAAGTGCTTCTTTTCTAAATCATGTAATCTCTTGTAGCTTATTAATGTCAGGTTTGTGCACACGCAGGGACTTGGTTGTTTGCCAGGCAGAATCAAATTTTCAAATTTTCACTGTGTTATGTTGCAGGGGTTTGCTTGTTACAATCTAATTATATTGGCACTGAAAGCAAATTTATATTATAAAGCACTTTAACTCTTTCACGGAAACATATTTGCATATGTAAGTGTCTCGCCATTGGTCTATTAGCTTTTCCATTGGGAAATTTTTATGGGATTGTGTGGAAAAGAATAACAATTCTGAAACCATTAACTATTTATTTTCCTTTGAAAATGTGGATGTTTTCAGTTAAAGTGATGCTCATTGTAATAAATCCGTGAATTAAATGCAAGTAGGTGTCACACATGAACCTGCCTTTAAGCTTCACGACAAAACCAGGAAAAAATGAAATTTATTGTTTTATTAAATTACATAAATTTAAAAATGCCATTTTAAATTGAGACTCTATTTCCCCAGTATAAAAACTGGTTTGGGTTTTATTTACATCATTCCCAATAATGATAAGTATATTATCATGGGATCAGGAAAGCCAAGGCGCAGACGGAACTGAACTTGTCGAGGGATGTTAAAAACAACAAGAAGGGATTTTACAGGTACATTGGCCAGAAGAGACAGGCCAAAGAGAACGTACCCCCCTTGGTAAATGAGAAAGGAGAATCGGCTGCAACTGATGAGGAGAAGGCTGAGGTACTGAATGAGTTCTTTGCCTCTGTGTCAACCACACCACTCAGCTTGGTGTCATCCGCAAACTTGCTGAGGGTGCACTCAATCCCATCATCAATGTCATTGATAAAGATGTTAAAGAGAACCAGTCCCAAGACAGACCCCTGGGGGACACCGCTTGTCACTGGCCTCCAGCTGGACATAGACCCATTGACCACCACCCTTTGGCTACGTTCTGTCAACCAGTTTCTTATCCACTGGATGGTCCACCCATCAAATCCACATCTCCCCAATTTAGAGATAAGGATGTGGTGGGGGACTGTGTCAAAGGCCTTGCACAAGTCCAGGTAGATGACATCGGTTGCCTTCCCTTTATCTACTGATGCTGCCACCCCATCATAGAAGGTCACCAGATTGGTAAGGCACGACCTTCCCTTGGTGAAGCCGTGCTGGCTGTCCCGGATCACATGCTCATCCCATATGTGCTCCAACATGTCATCCAGGAGGATCTGTTCCATGATCTTCCCAGGCACAGAGGTGAGGCTCACCGGTCTGTAATTCCCTGGGTCTTCCTTGCTCCCTTTCTTATAAATGGGAGTGACGTGACTTTTTTTCCAGTCCCCAGGGACCTCTCCTGACAGCCACGACTTTTCAAATATGATGCAGAGTGGCTTGGCAACCACATCATTCTGCCTAGTATGTGATATCTTTCTCTCTGCCATCAGAGAAGTGGAAGAACGGATCAGTATTCAGAGACAAGCCTAGGATTTACCAATCTGGAAAGATTTTGTCATTCAGTATATATTTATAACAGGCTTAGAGGAATGAGGAACAACCTTTGTTGCTGTAGTGAGAGAGATGTTTACATACTAACATGAATATGGAATCATGATGGAGAAAACATATGTAGATGCAGTTGCTGCTAGAAGTTAATGGATTGCAAAATTTACTGCCAACAGAACAGAATCTGTACCTCTTGCCCTACCTAAATAGTCCTGGATCTTTAGTCTCTAATCTCCATTTCTGTATGCTCCAGGTAGCTAATGAGTGTGGTAACCTATGTATTTTTCTTTGATGAATCCTAGCAAATTCTGACTATGATATATGAAATAGGGATGATGTGTTTCTCAGATATAGTTAATGAGTATTGTATTACAGCCTTATTTATCCTTTACAAGGAGAAGCCTGCCCTTCATTTTCTTCTTTTCAGATGCATATTGAGAAATATTGACCCAATATACTGGAAACTTTCCTAGTAAGCTCATCCTCCTGTCATTTGAAGAAGATCCCTATCTTTAGTCCTGTGATCCTTGTTAGATTCTCCATTTATTTATCTCACCCATGGTCACCAGACCAAATAGCAGTTGACATCTGTTTATGCAGTTAGTTCTCCTTATGGAATCAACTCCAGTGTCAGGTCTACTCAATGAATAGTAGTGCAGCTTTCAATGCCTATTAAAAACTCCCCATTGGTGGGTTTTCCTGCTGAAGAAATGTGTTAACTCTATAGCCAGATTTAATGTGTTTGTTTATATGTGGATCACCTTGCACTGCATGAGTACTTTTAAAATTTGCAAGGATTGTCATCTCTATTCCAAGTTATACCTGGAAAGAGAGGTGCAGGAACAGCTACTATTTGGATTCTGCAAAAACATCCAGGATCACTAGCAAAAATGACAGTAGTCAAGTGAATAATAAGAATAAAAACAGATTTCCATGAGAGTATAAAACACCAAAGGGAAAACTGTTACCAAGATACAGTGGAACAAATAGGCATTATATGTATTAAAAAGCAAATGTTAAATTTACTACAGTTGCAGGAATTTTAAACTCTTTGAGCTGATCCCTGTAAAATCCTGGCCTCCTATTAAAGTTCATCTGAAGCTGCTAAAATAAGAATTGCAATTACAACTGCAATGCAAGTAGCATAGAGATCTTCTGAGTTTCCCACACAGTAGTTCACACACATACACAGATGCATATTACTAAGCAACATAAGCACTACAAAATTTGAAAGAGCAACTCCTGTGCCTTCTGTGGTCTAACTATGAGTGATCTGACCAAGGAAAGCAATAGTCCATGATAAAGAAGTGATGAAAAGCAATTACACAGCAAATTACCCTTCTGTAAGGGTGTTTAGTAAGAAATACTGATCTGTGGCCACTTAATGTAATTTGCAGCAAATCATTGATCAGATGTACAGATACATCTGAAGGTCCCTCTTTTGTGCTATTAAAGAAGCATATTCCATAGTTTTATGTAGCTCTTTAACAAGGAGATGAGGTTTAGACCCAGAAGAAGTTCTAGAGCTTGATTTTCATTGTGGTAGATTCATAGGAGAATAATCAGATAACGGATCGTGGTATTTCTTGATTACACAGCTATGGAGCAATCACCTGCCATGTTTGCCTATTGAGTTTATCTTCCTCATCAAGTCACACAATAATCAAAGGTTTTAAAGCAAATTCAGTGAAACTACCGGAGAAATCACCCTGAAAATTTTGATTCTGAATTTCATATCAATCACACTAACTGCCCACACACCCGTTTTCTTTGACTACAAACGTTAATGCACTTTGCTGCTTCAGTGTTTTGTTTCAGAGCAGCTGATATTGCAGAGTTTTGTACTTTACCTTGCACTTTTTTTTCCCCCTTTGCTGAGGTATGTAAGTGCATTCTGGCCTAGGCATATAAACCGACACACTTCAGTCTTTGGAAGTAGCATAGGCAGATGATCCAACTTGCTGGTGAAGCTGCAGATGTTTGAAAAAACTGAAATAGAAGCAAAGTCTCCTAAGCCCTAGAGCACTGGCTTCATTGTTGCCTTTCTTACCATTTATAAATATGCATTGGATTTCTGTCCATTGGTGGTTTTGTCTCAAAACTGCTGTTTCAGCTGGATTTAATGCACATGCATTCATGTATTTTTTTTCTGGAGAACATATTTAATACATAATCAATTATTAAATGGGGGATGTGTCTGAAGAAATAGAACCAAAAGGAGACACCCATACAAAACCAGTTTTTGTTGGCTGCATGACTCATTAATGACCTTACTCAGTGCTGCTATTGTGTTGAGCACCTTATAATCAAATATATAGGGTTAATGGCTCTAGTGCTATTTTTTAGGCAAAACCACAGCAGGTGTGTGCCTTAACGAGGTGTTAACAGGGAGACAGGTGCATGTAAATATGGAACAGCAGGGTACAGAAGTGGCTAGGATAGAGGGCAGGGCAGTGTGACCACAAAGTTCTCTAACAGCAATTAGAGTCCAGTGCTAATTGTGCTGAGGTCTTTGATACTGGCAAGATAGGCCTGAAAGATTTAATCTGTAGTAAAACGTTTCATGTTGATACCACTTCAGTGGAAAAGGCTGGCACTAGGAAAACAGTAAAGATAACTCTTGTTTCTCTATGTATCTGTCTAAATGAGTTTTCCTAGAAATAATATGGAGAGTTTTTCCCCAGATTAATCACTGGTTTCTAAGTAGGTGCACGTGACTTGGGCACACAGGTATGCATAAGAGGGTCATATCTCCACCTGCCTTGTATAGAATGCATATGAATTCTTATATGATTTCTCTTGCAGAAAAAAAAAAACCCCAGATATTGAAAGCCAAGGGGCCTAAACTGTTGCATGAATAAGAAAAGCTAAACTCAAGCAACCTCAAGTATTGAGCTTCAGAGCCAGTGAGATGAAGAGCTTCTCAGATGAAATCCATGTCTTAAAGTAGGAACTGATTCACAAATGTTAAGAAACAGCATTTTTTGGTGCATGACAGCTGACTGTGTAGGAAGCAGTTGTCAGGAGTGGCCATATCACAGCAGTTCCAGAACTGAAAGAACTCTAGAAAAGAAAAGCCTTTTCCCAAACATGGAAAGCCAAAGCCTTCCTTAGGCAAATTAAATTGTTAGTCTTTTCTACAAAAGCTATGACGTCTCATATTCCTACCCTAGGACACCAGTTACCCTGAGTTTCATTATATTATCTTTTTTATTTGGTTTTGCAAACAATAACAAAAAAGTGCTATTGTTGATGGTATCACTCTCACATGTTAGCAACTATGGCTGTAGGAAATAATTCACACGTCAAAACTTCTCCTGGCTAACACTACCATAGGAAACATTATTTTTCTCCTGGCTAACTTCTTATGATGGAGCCTGCTATTAAAATCTTTTTTCAACCCAGAAGAGAGAAGCTTCCTTTTCAACAATAAAAGTAAAGCCTTGATTATGGGAAATAATAGTCCCAAGAAGCATGTTTCCCAGATGCTGTGAAATGCAGTCTTGTTGCCTATTCTACTCTGTTTGCAGTACATATCAGTGATGTTTAGGGCAAATCAGAATAGCTTTCTTTGGAAGATTCATGATTAACAAATGCTTATAAAAAGGGTTTCATTAGCACTTTTCTTATGACTCCTTAAATTTCTGACAGTTTCATCTCCCTCTTTGTTGTGAAGCACGAGTATGTGATAAGTCAGCTCCAAATGTCATCCTTAGGTTATTTCTTTAGGCACTGGACACGAGTGCCATTAGCTCAGATTACTCAATTACCTGGCATTCTGAAGGTGCCTAAAGAAATAACATGAATATATTGCTGGAATTTGCATTAAATGTGAATGGGTAGTAAAAAAAATTCTGGATTCTTTGACCTCTTTGCGGTTTGTATTAAAAAAATTGCTAGCTAGAATCTCTTATGTTAGAACAGCTGTGTGCTTTTAAAAAAAAAGCTCTTAAAAGTTATTTACTTTTGAAAATACCTTTATTTATAACTTTGCATGGTTGAAAATTAAAATAGTCTCTTTCTATTAAATTGCACTGCAAAAAAATTAAACTGGAGAAACAGAAAGGTTAATATCCCTGCCTGAGTCTCATGGAAAAAAGAAAAAAATACTCTAACTTCTGAATATTGCTTGGTACTCTTTAAAGTGATCTTTTGAGTTGTTAAATTTTTTCAGTTTGTAAGGCAAGGTGACAGGCACTTTGGACAACTTATCGTGACACTGTGTGCCATAAATGTGATGCAATGCTTCATAAAAGTGACAAAGTACTTCCAAAAGAACTGTTGACTTTTAAAGGCATCCTATTTCTCTAAAAGTAGGATATTTACTGTAAGTGCAGTTTGTTGAGATTCTCAGCTAATTTGCTACCTGTGCATCTTTAATATGTCTGTGAATTCGGAAGTTGTTCATAATTTTAGGTGTCTATGAGATTACTGCATTTTAAACCAGGCTTGACAGCACAATAGAATCCAATAAAAGACAGCATCAGTCGTACAAGGCATGTTTGTACAGAAAGACAACGTGAATGCAAATGAGATAAAAAAATAATTGACAAAGAAACTGAAACATAAAAGCTGCATGTGTATTACTGGACTACATCCTCTCCACATCACCATCTCAGGAGCCAAACATAAAATTACTCCTGTTATAAGAGTGGCTCTAACAAAATCTGAAGTGTGCAAGAGTGAAAATAAAGCTGCTTCCTATCAGATTGCTACATTAAATAATCTAAAATATGACACATATTTAAATCTTCCTATCTACTTAACTCTTTTCCACTATAAGCTGTTGGTGTTTATGTACCCAGAGATATCCTTATTCTGTTCTGTAAAAACAAAATATATTTGCAGCTTGATGGTCATCTGTAAATTCAGAGTTTGTTTCTCAGTAGACTGAAAAAAATGCCACATGCATCCAGCCTTATACTGGAAGAGATCAAGTGATCTTTCAGAATTTGAATCCAATCAACACAATGGCTTCAAAAGAAACTTCCCACTGTACATTTCTCTTATTGTTGTGATATACCAGATGAACCAGAGGCAACACTAATATATGAAACTTTTTCATGTGAGAACAAACTATAGCAAAATGAAATTCCAGATTTTAGAAATACAGTCTCCACTAGAGCTGAAAACAAAAGAAAAGAAATATCCTCCTATTTTGGTGTATCCAAAAGCTACTATTTGTGTGTTTTCCAGGTATGGCCTAATTTTCAGACATTACCCATTACGCCTGGCAGCTCAAAAGAGCAGTTACACTGCTTTTTACATGGCATTACATTGATATATCTTCCGTTATCATCAAAGGAAGAATTTAGGAATGGCAATACCTCCCTCATAAAGCACTACTGAAGGTTGCTTTATAAGTCTTTTCATTGAGATTGAGTAAGAAGTTGCCACTCCTCTCTGCATTCCATGCTTCCTCTCCACATTACGATGCTGCTGTGTTTGAGCTACTATGCACAGTTGAACCTTAGGAGATGAAATTTATCTGTGTCTACATGATCCTTGGTTCTTCCAGTGGTTTTCAGAAGTGACCATCAGAATAAGCAGTGAAATAGATTAATACCTTGAGGTGCAGGTTATATGGATGCCTGCACTTTACCTTCAACAACAGCAGTGTTCAACAAACAGTTGTGACAATTCAGGGAATTCATCTGAAGGCATTGTCTATTAGTCTAATTAGAAACTTTTTGAACAAAGCTTGAAAGAAGATGGTGATAAAAGTCCATCTATCACTGAATCCTAGAAGGAAGTGTGAATCACAAGAGAGACAAAAAGGAATAAATGGGAAACTTACAGCATAATGAAATGGACCCTTAACTGGAGTATCAGAGATGTACACATCACAGGTAACACTACTGATCTAGAATTTCAGTATATGACAAGAATTAGTACACTGTTCCTGTAGTCCTGGAATGGGAGAAAGAAAAAACAGGAAAAGGTCAGGGACAATTTCACCATGAGCGTGTGTGAAATTAGCAATGCACAAAGCAGGGCATTTTGTCATGTACTATAGTCATGTTTCAGAAGGTGCAGAAAGGTTCCACAGAAGCAACAATTTAGACTTTATTCTCACTAGTGTGGAGTGACTGGTCAAAAATCTGAAGGTGGATGTGATCCAAATCAGGGATCTGGTGTATAGTCTTGTTTGTGAAGAAATTTTATGGAAAATAGGAATTCAGAGAATGTGGTGGTTATGACATTAAATATTAAAGGCACAGTAGCCATTTGGCTTAATGGAAGAGAAAGAGGAAATGTAACAAAACAATATGGAAGCTTCAGGTTCTCTATAGTGTGAGTGAAAAAAAGACTAACAAAATGGAAACAGTGATGACTAAAGATACATATAAAGAAGCAAACTGACATGTAAGGTTTAGATCAAAAAAGTTGAAGTACAAAATGACTTATCAGTACGAAAATAAAAAAAAGGTGAAAAGGAAAAAGTTGATCTTGGCAAATGAGGAAAGAAAAAAGGAAGCACCTATTACTTAACAGGAAAAAAAAAAGACAAGCAGGCATCATAGAATAAAGTATTTTCTGTCCTTTTTAATTAATTCTTCATCAAAAAGGTTAAGTGCAAACCCAAGATTTTTCATTTTAATAGAGGGAGACGTGCAGAGTCTGCAATGGGAAACGCCTGAGTTAAAGTGTGTTTAGATGAGTTAGATGCAGTTCAGCCAGCAGGGCCTGATAGAAAAACTTCTTTTAAAGCAAGTGAAGGCAATCTCTGAACCAGAAATTATCATTTTCAAGAACATGGAATGGCTGGGGAAAGTCCCACAGGACTGGAGAAGGCAAACACAGTAACTGCCTTTAAAAAAGGGGAAAAGGGCCTTCAAGTAGACTGGTTTCAGAAAGGCACCTGTCTCAAAAAGTTAGGAAAACATAATGTATCCTTAGCTAAGTACAGAGAAATCACTGCTCAATTCTGAAAACTGCAACTTGAATTTACTGGATAGATAGCAGTTTTCTCTTGATACATTCACAGATGTAACTGCCTGGATCAGTGCATTACTATTTGCAGACTTTAAGAAGCTTGAGATATATTCCTTAGCAAATGCAGGACTGAGGCCTCAGTTTGAGGCTTCAAGTTTGAAGACCTAGATCTGCCCTTGGGACCAAGGAGTCTGGGATTACAGCAGCAGAAGATGCATGTCCTTTTATTGGAGGATCTGAATCAAGCTGCCACAATATGATTAACTTTGAGTCTCAGATTGTTTTTATTTTTAGATATTTATTTTTCCCTGCCACAAGTTATAAACTAGTATGTTTAGTTAGAAAAACATGTTTAATTGTACTCTGCATAATCTCCCATTTAGAAAGAAAATGTTTTTCAAACAAAGTTCTTTAAATGTTTTGTGTGACATCTGGACTTTTTTATATTTAAAGGGTCTGAAAAGAATTTAGAATCCCAGACTCCTTGTGGTTCTCACATCTTCATAAAAAGGCAGTGTACTAGAATGTGCTTGCTGCTGGGAACTGACACTTCACAATTAATAAGAAAGTAAAATGACTCCTACTAAGTACAGGCTTGATTCTGTACTGCTGAGGAGTTTTGCCTGAGCGGCTTAATGAAGAGGATTTTGAATTGTATGCAAGGTGGGGGAGAGTTTCAAAAGATTGTTTCCTCCTCTTATTCCCCATCACAGGGTCTGACTGACCACGTCCATTTTGGTATGACCGGTGTCAGGATGTACAAGCAGTATTCACGCTGGCCAATGCTGATGGAGTGTCAGTCATCCTCCCACAGTCACCATCACGACAGATGCAGCACAAGGGAGAAGTTCATCTACCCAGTAGATTCTTCATAATGCTGATTTTATTCTCCAGACTATTTAGAAGAATTTACATGTAGTATGATATAGTCTCCTAATTTTATCACTACTCTCAAAATTTACTTTTTGCTTCCCTGGAAGATCTGATTTCTGGAGTCATGTGATATAAAATTTTAATCTTTATTAAAAAAGGAAAGTATGTTTTATACTCTTAGGCTTCCAAAGAAAAGATGGAAAGCATAAACTGCAATATTCAAAAGCAAAGCAGGCAAGAACCAACAGGTTTTGTTATTTCTTCTAATATTTTTGATTTAATCTTACATTTTTTCATGAGCCAGGTCAACTAGAATATTATCCTGTGCTTTCAGTGTAAGCTGTTGTCCTATTCTCTGTGGTTTAAAAAAACCACAGTTACTTTGAAGAAAAATGTATTCCGGTCCAGGGCTATAAAAGAATATAAAGTTCCAACAGTTTTCAGGAATACTTAAAAATTTAGGTGCACACTTACTTCCCATAGAAGGTCAGTAGCAGCCAGGTGTTTAACTCTTGTAAGGTCTTTTGCAAGTCTCACCTGAAATCTCTGTTATTTTCAAGTAAGTGTTTTGCCTGTTGAACTGAAGGACCAGAATTGACTCTTGCACAGTATGTTTCTTATAATTACTCACAATGGGAGACTGCACTCAGCCAACTCTGGGAGGTATTTCTGAGTCTCCAATTTCTAGCATTCTTCACGTTCTCACCCTATGGTATGAACAGACTGCCTTACATTGCTGACAATTTATGTTTTCTCTCTAACACCCACCTACGTAACATCTATGTTGAGCATTTACATTTACACTAATAGCCCCTGAGAATCAATTACCATAAGATCTGTTTCTTTACACTTCAACTGATGAATCAGTCATAGGTTAAAACAAGAGGAGGTAAAAAGCCAGCACGTCTGCACTGATTTTTTTAAACCCCTTTGCTTAAAAATACTCGGGATACATTTTTTTTCTTCTGCATTTTTCTTCCTTTTTTTTATATATATATGTATGTTCAGTATTTTTTTACAGGCCTTAAAGTATGCTTTCATGAATGCATTGAGCAAAGAAGCAGTCAGGATTAACTATACTCTTTATACACTCCAATACGGTGTTGTATCCCTATGCAACAGGATGCAGTCTGTTTAGTTGGCACACCCTGGTGGAAATAAGTATGATAGCAAGCTGACGCCCAGCTGAGATGACACTATGAGGAGGACAAAACAATCTGAGATCCCAAAACCTGTGATTAACTTACCAGCCCAGGGGAGAGTTCTGTCATGGAGACTGTCCCTCACACATAGGGATTTTTGGGGCCCAGTGATCACTTTTCCCTTTCTAAAAAGCTTTCAGTGATAAAGCTCTGCAAAGATGAGTCCTTTCTACCCCTTTCCAAAGTTTCTGAAGTATGGAGCTGTCACCTGTACAGAATCTGACATCTATAATAAGTAATGGCTTAAAGAACCTCAGATTTCTAGAACAGATCTCCGACAGCCAAAGTTTCCCAGTAACTGTTTTTAACCTTTAAACCTAAATGTTTAGAAATTGTCTTGTTTAGAAACGCCTTCTCTTTCTCATTGCTGATCAAACTGTTTATTTTACTCTTTATTATAAGGCCTGCTTATTTCCCATCAGGTTCTTTGCATTTCTAAACATTTCCAGGATTCTCCGTACTCTGGCTGTAACAGTCTGAGAAGCCTTAACACTTCACACCGCAGCAAGAACTGCAAGGCAGTCTGCATGCAGAACTCTCAGGGAGAGCCTCTTAGGAATGGGTACCTCTCCAGTGGCCTGTTCTCTGCTGTATACTTTCCTACAACAAACACAAGCCCGAGCCCCAGTTTTTCTTACTTAAATGGAATCTTTCCACAAAAAAAACTTACAGATGAATGCTTATCACATCCTCCTGGGAGCAAAGAGCCCCTGTTCAGAAAGTAATGAGAAGAACCTGGATATTCATTGAGAAAGTGACCCTTTAGATCAAACACTGCCTTTCTAACCTTTCTACATTTTTATATGTACAATGGCAAAAGAGACACTGAATGAGTAACGATAGATACCAATGAATATTGGCAAAATGCTTCCTAAGCACAGGCAAAATTAGCAAGAAGTCATATGAAAAAACAATTTAAAATGCCAATCACAAAGCTCTTGAGGTCTTCCTAATTCTGAAGTTCACAGTGAGGAATTTATCAAACTATCAAAGGAATCTCTTTTTTGGAGGAAATCCATTTCAATTTAATTAAATGTCCTGAAAAAATACTTTCTAAAAGACAAATATTTTTCAAGTTAATGCAAGGCAACATTGATATGTATAATTTCCATCTGAGAAGTATAAAAACCATATGACTGTAGTTCATAGTTACAGTCTCACAGCAATTTCCAAATTATAGCTCCTTATTTTAGAAGCGAAAAGACTTTATTTTCAAACCACTTGTCTCTTTTCTTATACATTACTATCAGTATTAAAAAGAGAGAGGTTTCATGGTCGACTTTTAGCCTCAATTTCATGTATATAAGCCTGGTATACTGATGATGTACAGAAGTTATATAAATCAAATATCCCTTTGCAGTGCAACCACAGTTAAAAAGAATTTGAGAAATATCTGAGTCACTAAAGTCTGTAACATCTTTGACTTAAAGCACTTGCAGGGCACATCTGCTGAGAAAGAAGATTGACTTTTATATAAAATGCTTTTTAGAGTGGAACCACAATGCAAATAACTCAAATAAAGCAGGAAGACAATCTAACATGAGCCTTGCAGAGCAAAAAGTTATGATGGCAGGAACCGAATTACAACTGTAAAAAGACTTTCAGGAAGCACTGCACAGCACTGAGGCAGTGTAGGTGTGGCTGTTTTGTTACTTAACGCATAGCATCATCCCAGCTTCCTGATAACCTTTCGTATTGGTGGAGTGTCCTGCCCAGAAGAAGTGTGATTCTGCTTAGGGACCCATGGTAATGGTATATCTGTCATGCTCCGCTAAGTAAATTCCGTTTTACTCCTAAATCAGTCAGAACAGGGGAGATGCTAGGCTCCTATACAGCGATTTAGCAAGAAGTTATCCTCCCCTCAGCTGCTACGAGCAACTGCATTTCAGCTGAAACTACTCAAAGAAACCCCTATTGTACTCTCCCCTGTTAAGTCAATTTTCAAGATACAAAGTTTTCAATATTTGTGCTTCCACAGTAAGCAAACGCTTAGATACCTTCCTTCAGTATTAATGACAATCTTAATTAAATCCAGAAAATATAAAATATCCCTTCCTTTTAAGGATTTTGGCCACCCCAAATGCCTGTTTTCTCTTCCATTCCATGAGCACGGTCCAGAGTTAATTCCACTCAGTCAAGTATGCTTTGGCTTGGGTGCTGCATGTCCAAGTTATTTAGCATTCATTGTTAGCAAAATTACACCTCTGCTGTGATTCTTGTACCCCACATTCCCTCCAAAAAAATCATTCATTAATCTTTCCAATACTTATTTGTAAAAGTAATGAATGTAGTGAAGTAATGAATTGGAAAAGGTATCTTTCACCTTTCTTCATACAGGACATTGAATTAGCTCACATTTAAATTTGCTTAGTGATCAGACACAGCCATGGTTCAGCTGACATTATCCTGGTAACAAGTTTAACTGTGATAACTTGACTGTGTATCTGACTCTTGAGTTTTCACATGGTTACTATGCAATTTGATATTTTCAATATTTTGTGCTTTCTATGGCCATACATTTTAGTGTACATATGGATTTCTTTGACCACAACACTCAAACATGTCTTGGAGAAAAACAATGAAATTTAGTCCTCTTGGCCACTAATTCCACAGTTTTTCAAAAAGGGCAGGAAGCTTCATTTTGGTTCACTTACTGCTTCTTCACCATTTTTCTGATACCCATACTTGAGATAATGCAGAGTATTTTTAAGAAACATAAATAAATGGGGAAATAACACATCAGTTCAAGTGCTGCTAGCAGGAGTTCAAGAACGGTGCAGAACAAACAGGGAAAAATACTGTATATGTAAATCATTTGTGAAATCAAGTTAAAATTAATGACAAGCAAAATTGAGTTCCCTTTGTGGTTGATTTCCATTTAGCTGCACCCAACAATAAAATAGTTATCAAAGAAGGCTACCAATTAGATTTTAATTCAAAACATTTCCAGAAAACAGTTCTCAAATCTCAATTGATATCTCTCCAACAACCTCCTAATTGCAGCAAGTTGGTGGTAAAGAAAAAAAACAACAAACTGCTTTAAATGAAAAAGATGTATTCCGTCTGCTGGAGCATGCAGTATCCTTTACTTAATTATTCCCAGAATTCTCCCTATACATGAGCTTCCGCTGAAGATTATATATAGACTGATATATGTATGTGTGTGTCTGTGTGTGCGTGCACACACGCACATGGATGTATGCTGAGAGAAACAGACAGGAAACAGTTATTGTATCAAAATTTAAGGAATTTATCTAACGTTCTACCACTTTTTCAAGTGTACTATTGGACAAAATGTAAAAAAGACCACAGAGTTCAGAGCTGGGGACTGTCTTCCAGTTAGTTTTACCGAGTAGGGTGTTTTCTCAAGAGAAGCATAAGCAGGAATGCAGAATCACCTATAGTAAGACTCTCCAGATTCTGACTGAACTGAATCTTTCACTATCCAACCCCTGAATAAAATACGTCATCTTATCAAGGAACTGAAGCAAAAGTTAATTCTTCCTCTACTTACCTTCATGAGGTAGCAGGAGACCATCCTATGATTCTCCATGCATCCATTATACAACCATACTTTTCTGAATCCTCTCAGTCTAGTTCTTACTGCTTTCCTCTGTGCACAATTGAAGCCTGTCAACAGCCCTCTGCAAAGTCCTAAAAATACAAAAAAGATGACACTGAGACATCTGAAGCCTGTTCTGCATAGCAGGAATATTATCCACAGGACAAGAAATGGAAAAACTTAATAATATTATTTAAGTTTTATGTTTCAAACAGAAGCCTCCAAGCATGATCACTGATGTCTTTGAGATCTGCAAAATCACCACTATGATGTCTAGGAAGCTCTGAAGATATCCAACCATCTTCCATACTGAAAGTCCAGAGCACTTTTCTTCATTTCAAGTCAATGAGCAACAGACAGGTTCTTACCTCTGCCTTTCCTGTTTGGAAACCATGTAACCCTCTAAAAATGTTGAATCCTTCTGAACTGGATTTTTAAACTCAGCCTGGCAGCTGAAAATACATACATTTCAGGCTGTGTAGTATACTTTCATTGAGCTCCCAGAGAAGATGGAGATGCAAACTAAAGATGAGACAAAGGTTGTAAGACAGTGCTGAGCATCCTTTGCAAGGAAAGACTAGATGTAGGAATCAGCTAAGAGATATTTATTAGCTGATAGTTTTATAAAAGCAGATTTTCTTGTACAACTCATGAATGCTTTCAAACATAATCTCACTAATATCAGGCAACGCACCTCCTCGCATTCCTCTCACATTGAACGTTTTGCATCTGGTAGGAACCCTGGGGGAACTGGTTCCATTTATGTTCTTGGCATCAACAGTTTCCAGGACATAGAAGTCTCATAGAGACTGCTGCAATGGAATTATCCTAATGAGAATTATCTAGTGTTGCTGTAGTTTCTGGCAAAGCTGAACTGACCTTACAACTCAGGATAAATGAGAAGAAATTGGCTCTTCTGGGCCTAGACTGAATAAGCAGATTTATGTATACCCTATGTTTCAGTTTTAAGGATACTACCATAACCAGTGCCTACATAACATATCTGGAAGAGAAATTGAGGGAAATCTGAGGTATTCTGCATCTGTAGATGAAAGAATTATCTGAAATCTATAGTAAATTAATAAACTTTAGGCATATTGCTCTTTACCACAATATACCTTCTCTACATTCATCATAAATTTAATCAATATGAAAATCACAGAATCACAAGGTTGGAAAAGACCTTTAAGATCATCAAGTCCAACCATTCTCATCCTAAACTAAATCATATCCCTAAGTAACTCATCCACCCTTTTTCTGAACACATCCAGGGAAGGTGACTCAACCACCTCCCTGGGCAGCCCGTTCCAGGCCCTGACAACTCTTTCAGTAAAAAATTTTTTTCTAATGTCCAATCTAAACCTGCCCTGGTGCAGCTTCATGCCATTCCCCCTTGTCCTATCACCTGGCTGAAGAGACCATCACCTACCTCTCTATAACCTCCCTTAAGGTAGTTGTAGGTGGTGATAAGGTCTCCCCTCAGCCTCCTCTTCTCCAAGCTAAACAGCCCCAGCTCCCTCAGCCGCTCCTCATAGGATTTGCCCTCCAGCCCCTTCCCCAGCCTGGTTGCCCTTCTCTGGACATGCTCGAGGACCTCCATGTCCTTCTTATGGTGATGAGCCCATCGGTCCAGTCTGTTCAGATCCCTCTGAAGAGCCTCCCTACCCTCAGGCAGATCAACACTTCCTCCTAGTTTAGTGTCATCTAAATACCTTGATTTTCTCCAAAAAGTTTTCATGGAGAGTTGGACATCTTCAGTACACATTGTATTAACTCTCATAATTTTGAAAAACTCAGATTCAGTATAAACAAAGATACCACCTTTGTTTTCTCAGCTTGCTTTGCCAATTCAGCTTTATTTCCATAACTTGGAAATGCCTCTTTAAATGTCAGAAAACAGCAATAATTCTGTGAAAGGATTTTTACAGCCTGTGTTTCTTCTACATTTTTTTGAAAAAAGAAAAAATTGGAAAAGAAAAAAGAAGACATAAATAAAAAAGATTTGGTGTCACCAGCAGAGCAATGGAAGGTCAAAAGGTGTCCGCACAATCTCTGGCACAACAAGTATAATCATTGTATCTATTAAAATAATTTCTAAACACTCTTTTATTTTGTTCTTTGTCACTGACTTCCTGCATCTTTTAGTTCAAATTCACCCACAGAAGAGTGAAGGTTTGCCTTCCATCTAAAGATAAACTGAGCAAGTAGCAAAGCAGCAAACTCTTTTTGCCTTGTAATATCTGCAAAAGCTGTTTTAACAAGGGATTCTACCTGCCCTTCATTGCACAGCTGAGGTCAGCTATGAAATTTGGTTCTATATTCAAATCTTCATGAAGTTCTGCATTATTTCAGTTCAAGATCAGAACTGCCTTTGGTGTTTCAGTGAATGTGAGAAATAAGGAGTCAAAGAAAGACTTGAACCCTAGATAGAGAGAACATTGATACTTCTCAGAAGAAACACTTATCAGCTATTGTCACAGCCACACAGAAAACAAAAGAGAGGTGGAGCTGAGTCTAGTAAATATTTTTTGTCTTTCATCAGCAAAGTGTGGCCTGAATAATAGCTCTGACAAAGACCAGCATCTCTAAGATCAAGATCACAACACATATCAACGGGTCAGAGGGGGAAATAACTCTGCTAAAGACCAAAGAAAAATCACTTGTAGCTGTGATTATACGTCAGTCAGAGTACTGCTCCCTAGAAGGTTGTTGAGGGGCAGTGTCCCACCCCCATAGTATAATATTATATCTACAAGAAAGACACGGAAGTCACACACCAGTACCCACAGACATCCACATATGCCGACTTCATTAAAATCATATTGTGCTTTTTGCTGTCAGTTTTTTATCTGTAGGAAAGTGTCCTCTCCCGGATGTTTTCTCCCCCCATTTCCCTTTTTAAGATGCTGAGGACTCTGCCTCTTTCTTCCTGTGGGCAACTAAAAAAAAAACCCACAAAAAAGGTCATAATTCGATCTCTGCTTTGTCTCTTACGATAATAAAATGATCTTCCTTTATATCACACATTTATATGCTTGACAGCTATGCTTGACAGTTAGTAATAAAACTCAAGTCATAATCTGCTTTCATTTAGAAGAGTCATCTTGAAACCCTCTGGTATTCTTGTCAAAAATAATAATTGCTCATTGTCAACATTAACCCCCTTGAGTCTGCAGACCCATCATTCCCATTGCTCAACTTAAGCATTACTGCCTACAAGAATCTGCTGTTGAGGTAATGGATGACACACAGTTGCTGCTGTATCCTACAAGCTATTCTTTCAATAGCAGTTCCTCATAACATTAACCAGGAATGGTTCAAACACAGTTCTTATAAAACTGTTGTTATAGTAAAAAAATATATAGGCTTTGACAGAATTAAAAGAAATCACAAAAATCTGCTTTTATTAAACAATGCTACATGTGCTTTTAATTAAAAAGAAACCAAACAAACCTAACACTTCTTTTTCTTAACCAGATAGCCAAACTTGAACTTCTTGTACCACATACAATATTTAGGGAAAATGGGAAAATGCTTCAGATTATAATCTTTCACAGTTTTCCATAAAACTTTTCTTGTTGGGTATATTTTAAATGCTAATCTAACCTAATTTAGATATTTTAGGGTGTCTGAGCTACACAGAGGAAGTTGGAAACATGGTAGAAGAATCCAGTATGTGATTAATAAGATGACTCTCAGGAAAAAAAAAAATTACTAAGCAGTTAAAAATGGATCTAGTTCTCTTTTGGATAAGTGAGAAAATACAATGCATTTCAAGGTGGAAATTCTCACATCATTTAAAAAAATATTATGAATGCTATCTCTACAAAAGAACCTGAAAAGATAGTAAATATATGTAAAGAAAAAAAAAGGCTAAACTATAAATCTTGCTCACCAAATTTTAATCCAAAAATTACTGTACAACTAATTTGTTTCCTTGTGACTCCATTTCCTTTATACTGGGTAAACTGAAGGGAAAACCTGCTGCTGATGTCCAGGCACTTTCATTAGGGCCGAGAAGTAGCTGTCTACAAGAAGTCCATTTTGATTTGCCTTGCTACCTATTGCTACCACACATCCTAGTTATATTAGTGGAACTACTTGTAAAAACCAGCTATTGGCTGCGTAATGCCAGAACAGGTAGAAAGTGCTAAGGAAGAATTATTCTTATACAAATGTTTTTAAGAAAACACTAGGCAAGTAACAAATGTGGAGAGCCAATCAAGTTCAGGGAGCAGGATTAAGATTTCTTCTGGGCTCTAAGAGCTCTGTAATTCCGTGACTATTGCCCAAATCAGTATTGCTCCATCAGAGTCCCTGTTTCACCTTACATTCAGGTTCAAATTAATACTACCATTAATAACTATTGTAAATATAGCTTCATGTAATGCAGACGCTTTGTCTGTTTGAACTTTCAACAAATGAGCTGCAGGATTCAGTTGCTGATGGAATATTCAGTACAGATCCTCTTAGAAAGGACTAGGAATAAAAACAGCTCTGAAAAAATCTCACTGAATTTGAATTAACATGCAAAAGGGTTATCCACAGAAACACAGCATGTATTAAGCCAGAATGTTATGTCATGCTAAACTATTTATTTAACTACAGGCTTCCTCAAGTAACTTTAGACAACCTTATGCTCCAGCCTATCTCCTAATATAATATTCTATCAGGTATCATGTCACTCTTCAGTGAATTGGCAACACTACTGAAATTGATCAGAGGTGAACAAATAATGTAAGTCAATCTCCACCTCCCACCCCCCAAAATGGAAAATTCAACTACATGAATGTCAGACATATGTATATGTGTAAATACTTACAAAATAATATTGGTCTTACTCACTTGACTAGCAAGTTACTCCTTTATTAGTCTTCTTGTCTTTGAGTAAGGAAGACAATGAAAATTAATCTCTGGTTTGGATCATCAGGTGATGAACCATAACTTTCTAACTATGCAAATAATTTCCCAACTTTGCCTAACAGTGCTAATGTCTCTAAGGAAATGTGAAATGCAATCCATGTGTCAGTCTGAATTTTCTGAATCCTCACCAATTACTCCATTTTAACCTTTTCATAAAGGGGTTCTTTTATACTCTGTTAGCAGTGTACACATTTCTTAATGTTTAGCCTCATCTTTGAACGAACATGACACTTTATGAAAATGTAACATTCTTCATGCAGGACTTCACAATATATATGATACCACGCAATATTAATCCTAAATGTGTTATAATTCTAGAATGCAATTAGTCTAAAAATATCTGTGCTTAGCACAAAACTATAGGATTCATAATGAAAATCACAACACTCATCTATTGTTAGTGACCCTTAGCAATTGTTAAAATATGAGAATTTAATTGAGGTTAACATGTGAAGTGAATGGTTCTGTATCTAATGATGCTAGTGTTAGAATATCCCATTAGGCTTCTAACTTCTCCCCTAACTGGAGAGGTGTTAGAGCAGGGAAAAAAACCCTACTTTACATTGATGGCAGTGACACAAATTTTAAGATATCCTTAATGTATCAACAGCTGTTAAAGATGTGGTTCAAGATATTGTTCATCCACTGAACACAACAGCAGAAACATGATCTGAAAAGGTGCATTAAAAAACCTCCCTTTGACCAAACAAGAATTTTGCATCTTATCCAGGTTCATTGCACCTACATCATGTTTTTTAATCTAAGAAAATCTAGAATTGTATGTGATGATCTCAGCCTGTTGACTTTACTATGACCAATATATCTCCTAAAAGTAGTAGGGAGACCTCCATTGACGTCCAAACATGATGTATAAATTGCAGCTACTGTGAGCTAAATTGCAAAGCTCAGAGATTCACACAGTAGATAAACATGCTTTTTGACTTGCAGGCACAAAACACTGCTGGTCCTGGTGCCATTAAATAGCACAATGCACAGTGGTGCATGTACTGGAAAGGTCCTGCCTGTTCAGTGAACAGAGCAGTGTGAACAAAGATCCTTCTGAAACAGCCACCTACTGGGTTATTTTTTGGCTCATCTGACAGATTCCTGGTTGGTTTGACTAAGGGGAGTGGTAATCTGTGATTGCTCTTCATATGCCTTGGAAGATTTTAGGCTTCCACATAAGATGTATAATTTCAGGGTTTACTACTTTCCAGAAGACTGTGAGTGCAAATTACTATAATTAAATCACTCTTATACAACCAGTACAGAAATGCCACAACACCATTCTTGGGCAAAACAGATTTCCCAAAACACTATACTCTTTACTTTCTTGGAAGGAAGAAATATAAATGCTGTGAATGCTAACAGACAATATTATTATTCACAAACATTTTAGTTCTCATGCATCTGTGATGCTGGGTGGGCAGAAGTTTTTAAGCATTGTAACTCATAAGAAATATTGGCTATGGACTAGGGGTGGGCTGGGATAGTGCTACTGGTAATCTATTGGCATCTTACTGCTGGCAAGGGAAAGGTTGCTGTAGCATTCACCTCACTTTTGTAACAGTGTAGTTTTCCCTTTTTTGCTAAAAAAACCCTTCTCAATAGCAAACAACTCATTGGGAGTACCCTCACACTTGATGGTCCTGCTGCGGTGATCTAGCTGCCTTCTGATGACAGGCCAATATTCCCAAGTGACATACAGACTTTTGCATATTTAAAGATCTGGTTGGCATAAATAAGTTTTACAAGGCAGATGATCTACACATTTTTTTACTTCCAGGAATCATTTGCTCATGAACAAACTACAGTCAGGAGATCTGCTGCCCAGGATATGAGTATTTGCTACATTTTGTGTCTGTCTATAAAATTACATATATAGAATATACATAGTCGCATGCCACATATGGCATTATGTGTAACGCCAGGATTCCAGCCTAAAGGGCTGAGCTAAAGCAATGACTTCAGTTATCAGGAAGCTAGAGACCTTAACATGAAGGTATTTGTAAGGCATTTTGCACCCTTTGGAATATGCAATAGGTTGAGCTGTCCATGAATACATAACCAAAGGTTCCCTCTTTGTTTCTGTGAGGTACTTCTGGACTGCAAAAGTGTATTGAAAAACCAAGTCAGACATGTACCTACTTAATTACTCTTCGCTACCAAAAATACAGTCTATCCTAAATAACTTTTCAGCCATAGCTGGTGGGCTTATCACACAATAGTGTTTTTTCACTTGTTTTCAGTCTGTTTGAAAAGATAAATGTCTTTAGCAAGGGTAGCTCCATTATGATGAGCCATGATACTGATTTTACTAAAGCAACAATCCAATTGGTATACCAATTGTGTTGATAAAACTTTTGGTATTAGTTGGCCCACAAAACTCTATTCAAATTTTATGTCTGGGGAAATCAGTGAAGTTTGATAGCTAACACCCAAGTGTATGTTTTGGTTTTAAATATTTACTAAAGGAGACAGATAAAAAATTCAGGCATATAGTTATGCTGATTGAGAAAGAAAGGGCCACATCTTTTAAATTCCTTTTCTCTTCCCCATGCACTGCCCTCTTAGCACTGGTTGAGATGTCAAGCTTTGCTGTCACATGTAGCAAATCTATGCAGATACACAGCACATCTAGTTAGGAGCACAACTCCCCAGGGTATTTTTCTTCATTCGTGTTTGACCCTCCTATGTGTCTCTTTTTTGATCTGAAAGGCAACCAGAACTGTTGACACCCTAGACAGATACATGCTAGCTGGGGGTCACCACTTCTCAGATGAGTGCTGTCCAGTGTGTAACATTCCTGTTACTCTAACTAGTTCTTGAATACTGCTTCTAATATAGCAATAGAGGAATCCGTGCACTGTAGTGAGTATATAATCACAAAGTACCATGCTCCCTAAAGTCAGATTCCAGTCTAAAACCGCTTTGGAGACTTTTGTGTAAGGTCAGTTACTATTACACATTTTCTGAGGAAGTAAAATGGTTATCTTGTTAAACTCACATTCATATTCCAAACATCACAGAAAGGCTATTGCAGCAGCCAACTCCATGCAAACTTTTCTGTGTTTCAGAGGAGGGCTACATTTATGGTTTTAATGTAGTGTGTCCTTTTTTTATTTTCTTTTTGCTTAGAAGTGGACAGACCAGACACTGTATTCAGAGGGAACTTCAGAATCACAAAATACATTGGCAAAGTTCAAGACTTGTGCTCAGTCTAGCCAAAGGCAATGTGCTCCAAAAAGAAACTCAAAGAAAGCTGTATTCTGCTACAAAAACACATTCAATCCGCTTCACAGAGCATTTAGTGTTGATTTGATTAGTGCAAATGTGATATTTGCATCAAATTCTTGTGTCTTTAAAGTAGGTAAGAAAAAGGTCAGCCAGGCATGATTTCCTTACTTTTCCTTACTTTTTTATAAGTGTTACTGTCTGCATGTACAGTATTCATTATGGAAATAACAGAAAACATTAAGTTAGATGATGAAACAATATAAAGACTATCCAACTATATAATCTCTCATATTAAATCTTCTATAACTGCATTAGTGATAAGTGACTTCAGTTTCTGCATCAATTTACTGCAGTTCCAAAAACATGCCTGGATAACAACATATATGTCTGGAGCTGATTAGTTTTCTCTTGAATTCTGAGCCAAAACCTCACTGAACACTAAAGTCTCACTCTTGAATCGCCACTGCTTCTGAATAGGATCTTAGGTTTTTCTTGCTGTTGTGTGCTACCTACCCTGCCCCCTTCACTCTCTCTGAACACATGTGAAAGGCTAATTCACCCGGGGAAGAGCAAGGGAACCCTTTGTATTGAAGCTATGCTGAACTTCAGTAAGGTAAATGAGCAAGGTTTTAGAGAAGTGCCACTAGACTACAATCTGCTTTTGGTTTATTCCTCTATTATTGTTGCATTTTCTTTTAATTGCTGAAAGATTTTTTCTAGGGACAGATTTCAACATAAGCCAAAGGTTTATTATTATATCTCCTTTCTCTTTTCTGAGTTACTAATATGTGAAATTGGAGGGGCACTGAATAATACAAAACCTTTCCATTGCTCTCATGACAGCTTTGCAGCTAGGCTCTGCAGAAAGATTTAGAAATGCTTACATTTAAGTAGCTTAAAACGGAGCCCACCAGTCCAAATAAAAGATTTACTTATCACCTACTTATTATTGCATTAATCTTACGGGCATTTGACAAAACATTATCACAAACAGGCCTGCTGACATCTTGACTATAGGGATATTTTAAAAAGTTTGTTTACATATTTATTTATTGGCTTGAGAGGACAAAAGCTGGGAGAGAAACAGAATTGATATTGACTATATCCACCAGTAGGCCAAGATGACAACAGCTGAACTTCCAGTGTGTGTGTGCATGTGCTCACACATACGTAGGTTTGCGTGTGAGAAGGTGGCAAAAAACCCTTCCAGGACCAAGTCACCAGTAATAAAAATTTTTACAAATATTGTCAATACCTATTAAATGCATCTTCATCTATCAGTTCTGACCCAAAGTTAATATACACTCATGCTGCAGATTCATTTTTACCAAGAGTTCATAGTGTTAAGTTTTGTTAGCCTTACAAAGTGTACAATTTCAATGACATTTAGAGGTTCTAGAAAAATATTTTCACCTTGCTGATATTTGAGGGTTTCACATTAGCCTGTTAATTTTAAAATTTCATCTACAATCACTGACTACATTACAGGTTATTTGAAAAGCCACAGGCAGATCTGTCACCCATTAGGGTGCTGATTTCAGCTGTTTTATCACTTCACCTGTGACAAAAATCTTGGATGTTTGAGTCTGGTAGGAATAATATAATTCTAGTAATGGATAAAGCTCTTCCTTTCTAAGAAACTTCTTACCTTATTAGTGCATCACAGAATTGCAAATCTTCCTATTTCCAAAATGTACTTTATATTTTTGCAGTGCTGTTTTCTCATTCGAGTTCCACTGGTTTAATTGGGGACAAGCTATGAACATACATAGTTGACTGCATGAGGAAACCAAATAGATATTGAAGACTTTTGTGCCCTTGACTTTTTTCCCACAGTTTATGCAGATCACTGAAGTAACGTAACTTACAATAGCACTTACATGCAAAAAGACGAGCCTCAGAGATGAAGGCTTTTTGCCTTGATGTTACCACACATTAGCTTAAAGAGCTAAAGCATATTACTTTGTTTTTCTTTGCTACAATTTAAAATATGTAGGCTACTGTAGGATACCTAGTTAAACTGCAGTACTTTGGTTGTCTATTTAGTTACCTAAGCATCCTGTAGGTTAAGCATAGTCATAAAAGTTTATAAGATGACTGGTGAGAAAGAAAGATGTAATCAAACTTTTATAAGGTAGCAAAAAGTAACAACACTTTTTTTTGCAAAATCAAAGAAAACTTTCTCAATACTCTTCAGGGAACAGCTAAGCAACGTTTAGTGAATAAAGTTTATTTTTTAGTTGCAACGACCATCCTCAACACTTTTAAGGATTTTTTTTTCCAAATAAAAAGACAATCAGGATAGTCATTACCTTTTACACAAAACTTTCCACAGGAACAGCATGTTTCCCATCTATTTTAGCTCTCATCCTAGAAGATACTGCCAACAGCATACCTTTTCCTTTTACCCTTATATTTAAGGCTGAGTTAGATTTTCCTCTTTAGCTGTTACCATGCTATTTTCTAATTGTGGTAGAAGAGGACCTAGTTTGTGTAACTGGAAGGAGTTAGAGTAGGTCTTCATACAGCACAGGGTCAGACCTCTAGCTAGCATTAACTGATACCACTAAAGTCCCTGCTGTTGCATTGACCCAGGATGGCTGAGGCTCAGACCTAGTAACCATGCACTGACAGAGAGGAAAACATCCAGCCTTTATCATTGAAGACCACCAGAAGACCCCCGAGTGTCGCTAAGCATGCTCTATCTGTGAGGAGTTAATGTAAATGACTTCCTGGAAATAATTTGCATAACCCTGCCTTTTCTTAGAAATGACAATGAATATGTATAGTTAATCTGTATAAAGATGAGAAATTCTGTTTTAAAGAGCGCACACATTAGGAGGAGTGATCCTGTGTGTGCACAGTGCTGCAATAAAGGATACCTGCTTAATAGTTACTATTAAGTTTTGATTCCCACTTTTCAAGGCTTCACTAATCTCTATCAGTAATGGGCAACACTTTCTTGAAATTTAGGATTGGAAATAACCATGCTAATTTCAATTTAAATCTGTGATAGCTGTTGGCACATGTCAATTTTTTAATGGCAGAGCAAAAAAGAAGCACCATCAGCACAGTCTGTTCATGCTGCTTATGTTTGTGATGCTGAGACTTTTGATGTCCTAGAAGCTGTTGTCTTTGTATCCTTCCCCGGTGATGCCACTGCATATCCTTGGGATATACGCCAAACAGCACTTTCTTTATACTCTCCAGCCAAGATAAGTTTAACCCCATATATCCCCTCAAAATATAGAGCCAGTAATTCAGTCTGAAATTAAATTTCTCTAGAATTTACAACAACCTATTTTAAACAATCACTTTAAAGACATAGAGAGGACTCCTCACTGGATGGTACTCAGATTAATTCATGGTATGTGTAGTAGCTCAGCCCCAAACAGTGGCTTAGCACCACATGCTCATTCACTCCCTGAGGAGAAACAGACAGAGCCCCCATGGGTTGTGATAAGGACAGTTTACTGACAAAATCACCCTGAAATTACAACAATAACAGCCTGTGGCAGATTATGCTCACTGATAACACAGAGTACCTTACCTACCTGACAACTAGAATATTACTTTGACATGAGGATCAACAGGAAGCCCAGGCTGCACTTGGACTGCTCTGGAAGCACCCAGAAGTGACCCTCCCCAACCAGCCCCTTTTATGGGGGAGTGAAGTCAGGTTGTGTGGAAAACAGCCTTGGCTGACTCAGCTCACCTGTGCTAACTCAGCTCACCTGTGCTGGCTGTTTGGCCAGAACCAGAGTATATTAGCTGAAAAGTGTGACAGAACCACTGCTTTTTAATTAAGACGTTGTTGAACGTATTATCTCATCTCTTCAAAATACTGGGTTCCTGACTTAATAGTTACAATTGTGTATTTATCTGCTTAGGCTAGACATAACAGTAGTTCCCACATTATAGTTTTTTCATGGAAAATGTGCTAAGGATGTCAGAGGTTTGGTGTTGTGAAACGTCATCAAGTAGGATTTTTGATTTTTTCAAACCAAGATGAAACACAGAATTAATGTTCAGGTACTTGTTCTGACTGACTCATTGAAATTAGGACTAGTGGGTGTCAGTGGAATGTTCAATTTCTGACTCATCTCTAATTTTTCTCAGCACGGTCTGGCCTCATGCCTCTTTCAGCCTCTGCATATTCTAACCCTGTTCATTTATGGTCAGATTCTTCTACCCTGTCAACAGGATAGTACACTGATTACCAAATCACCATTTATTGAACATGGCACTATTTAATAGAAGTGTGGCTGTTGAATCTTGGCTGGGACATGTAAAAATAAAATACATTTTAAAATTAGATGTGGTTGTACAGGTTTAAAATACAGAAGAGCCAGGAAAGTGGTGATTTTCAAAAGTCTAGAAGAAATAGCAAAGGTTGGAAAAGATTTGTAAAGATATAGCATGGAAAAATATGACCAAGAAAAGGTCAAGCCCATTGCCAGCAGCAACAGCAACAGTAATTTTAGAAAATCTTGTGTTTCAGCCTCTGGTGGCCATTCTTCAAGCACCACTACCCATGGTAGTGCCATTTCTGCTTGCTTCTGTGTTTTTCCTGAGACTATTTCTCCTTTTTTTTACCAAAGTTCTTTTTATATTTCCAAAGGATTTAAATGAAGCCTGGAAATCTTTTCTAAGTTTAAAAAATATGTCTGTCTATTACAACAGGAGACATAATTTTTTCAAGATCTTATTTTCCCAGTTGGGGACTTTGGAGGCAAACTGGCTAGGCTCTGAGTTTGCTTGGAAAGCTTGAAGTGGAAAGAGAGTATCTCCAGACTCACACAGTTCTTCCATCTGCTTTGAAATTTTTTTTAAAAAAATAGCTATCTTATCATGTTAAGGCAACTTTGTGAATGGATTACAAAAATCGTATTAAAAACTTTAGTTCATAAATCTACACTACTATGTATAGCCATTCAGCTAAAATTATTTTGACACCCCACCCCCACATCTCAAAACATATGAAGCAATTGTTTTTCCATGAAGCACAAGGGCTTTGAAACACTGAAAAACTTATGTCTTTCTTCTCTTTACACTGGACAGTAAACATGAGAGTGAAATAAATGTATTTTTCACAAAGTAAGTATTTTTAAATTGCAGTTCTTTATCAGTGTATAATTTTATTCAGCACAAGACAAAAGACAGTAAACATTTTTTGTTTGATGTGTTTTCAGGCAACTTCTTAAATGACTGCTTTTGAAATATGCTACACTAGCATGTGAACTCAAATACAGACATTTGAAATCAGTGATATTCATAGAAAGAACAGCATTTGGTCTGAGTCACATCTCTACTAAGATTGAAACACCAAGGAAAGTGTACTTTAAAAAAGCTTGGTTATTTTAATTATTGAAAAATTCTAGCAAAAGCACTGAACAGATACTTTGAATATGTAATTGAACTTAATGCCCCAAATAAAAAAAAGAAAGGCACTGGGGCTGTTAACATCAAAGCTCACATTCACAATTTAGGCCTTGCAACTGATAAGCTCCTTCTGGAAAAAAAAAGAAAAAAAAGGAAAAATCTCCATATTTCAGTGTCACTTGAGTAAAACTGACATGATAAAAGCAAATATGTGAAGAAAGAAAAGGCAAAGTGGGGTCAGGTTCCAGCTCCCAGCAATACTGTATCATACAAAGTCTTAAGTAATGAACTTCATTAAAAAATAAATTAAGTATTTCTTAGGCAGCTAAAAATGAGCCTTTTTTTCTATAGACTCTACTGAAATGTTCCTACCACAGTATCAAAGAAACAACAGATACATTAAAAGCGACATTGTTCAGATACATGTTTCTATGCTGCTGAAAAGCACAAATGGTTAACGTAAAAGACTTAAAAAGCAATTATAAAAAATGAATTTCCATTATGAACCACAGAAGGCTTCTACTAGTCAAGTGATATGTTAAGAGTTACTAAAAAGTATTGCCTTAAAAATCACTAATGTTGCTAGAAAATATTCAGAGCAATTTTTATATTAGACATATGAGACAAATCTAGGCTCTTTCCAGAGATGCTAAAGGCTTTTCCATTCTGAATATATTCTGTGGAAGCTGATAGTGCTTATCTTCTAACATAGAACCTTTCATGTAAGTACAAACATAAAATACATACAAATATATTTCCTCATATATACCCGATATACATATAGATAGATGGATCAATCTATCTCAGATGTGACCTGGATTAAAAATAAACCTGCAAAACAGGTTAGTTTTAGGATTAAAATCCAATAATACATAAATCATGCGACCTTCTGTACATAGAACTGCACAGAGTAAAACAGCTTTGAAACTTTAAATTCCACACACTACTCATTATCCATAAAATAAACAAATCCCAAGGGACACAGATATATCTAAAAGGTAGATTTAGTGTGGTCAGAGAAACACATGGTCTTCATGGTCTTTCAGGGGACAGGATCTGAAGAATCCTGATAGTAAATCATGAATGCACATCTTCCTTGATCTTTGTTTTGTGAATCATAGAATTGTCTTGGTTGGAAGGGACCCTTTAGACCACCAAGTCCAACCATCACCCTAACCTGCTATCCACTACTAAATCATGTCCCTAAGCATCACATCTGACCATCTTTTAAATACCACCAGGGATGGAGACTCACCACTTCACTGGGCAGCCTGTTCCAATGCCTAACCCTCACTTATGAAGAAGTTTTTCCTAATGTCTAATCTAAACCTCCCCTGGCACAACTTGACGGCATTTCTTCTCATCCTATTGCTTGTCACTAGGGAGAAAAGGTTGGCCCCCACCTCTCCACATCCTCAGTTCAGGTTGTTGTAGAGAGCAATTAGTTCTCCCCTCAACCTCCTTTTCTCCAGACTGAACAACCTCAGTTCCAAATCTGATCCTAATAACATTTATTCTCCAGTCCCCTCCCCAGCCTCATCACCCTTCTCTGGACTTGCTCCAGCACCTCAATGTCTTTCCTGCAGTGAGAGGCCTAAAGCTGAACGCAGCACTTGAGGTTCAGCCTCACCAGCGTTGAGTATAGTGGGACAATTATTTCACTAGTCCTACTCACTACACTACTCTTAGGCCAGGCACACTGCTGGCTCATATTCAGCTGGTTGTACATCAACACCACCAGGTCCTTCTCTGCCAGGCAGTGTTCCAGACACTCTTCTCCAAGCCTGTAGCACTACTTGGGCTTATTAAGACCCAAATGCAAGACCAGCACTTGCCTTTGTTGAACCTCATACCATTGGCATTGGTTCATCAATCCAGGCTCTCCAGATCCCTCTGTAGGACCTTCCTACTCTCAATCAGATCAACACTCCTGCCTAACTTAGTGTCTGTGAACTTAGTGAGGGTGCACTCAAGTCCATTGTCCAGATTATTAATAAATATATTAAAGAGAACTGGCCCCAGCACAAAGCCCTGAGGAACAGCACTGGTGACTGGCCACCAACTGGATTTATCACCACCACTCTCTGGGCCTTGCCATCCAGTCAGGTTTTACCCAGTAAAGATTACACCCATCCAAGCTAAGAGCAGCCATTTTCTCTAGAAGAATGCTGTGGGAAACAGTGGCAAAAGCTTTGCTGAAATACCGATAGACAACATCCACAGCTTTTCCTTCATCCACTAAGTGGATCATCTTGTCATAGAAGGAGATCAGGTTGGTCAAGTAGAACCTGCCTTTCATGAACCTGTGGTGACTGGGCCTGATCACTTGCTTTTCCTGCATGTGTCTCATAATGACACTCAGGATCATTGCTCCATAATCTTCCCACGCACTGAATTCAGACTGACAGACCTATGGTTCCCTGGGTCCTCCTTTCAGCCCTTCTTGTAGATGGGTGTTGCATTTGCTAATCTCCTGTCAACTAGGACCTCTCCAGTCAGCCAGGATTACTCATAAATGATAGAAAGTGGTCTGCTGAGCACTTCTGCCAACTCCCTCAGTGCCCTTGGGTGGATCTCATCTGGCCCCATAAACTTGTATATGACTAAAGGTCAAGCTGAGTATATGGTCACAGGTTCTTGATGGCAATGCTCAAGTTCATTGCCTCTCTGCACATGCAGCAGTTAATAGTATATATTCCAGCTATAATTTTTAATTTCTGATATTCTATGCTAATATATCTGAAGTTAGATAAAAATGCTAGAACAGATATTGTATTTATATGTATATATTACATACATAAATAGAAAAAAGACTGTATACCTTGGCTGGTTCAACAAATAATATTGTCTATAGTGAACAGCAACAACCAATAGGTGTGTAATATGTTTGAAAAAGCATGAGCGTCTGTTGATTACTTTTTCCTAAAACAAAAGACTACACCTCTACTCTCTCTCACAAAAAAAAAAAATGTGACCTATTTTCTTTTTAAAAGGAGTCTCTAAGTTTGGAGGTAGCTGAACTGCAGTTCAGTCCTTACCGAACAACAACTTGCTATTCATCCAGAGCAGTCATTCTTTACATAGACCTTAATTCAGCAAAATAGTAGAGCATCTACTTAACTTCAGCACGTGTTTAATTGAGTTTTTGGGCAAGAATACAATTCTGTTTACATGCTATGTTAAACTGAAATTTCATTGCTTAGCAAGTGCATTTTATTCTTCATCGCTCTGTGGAGGCCTATGAGTGGGAATGCATATCCTTCACAGTGTTTTATTTCTTGATCTTAAAATCAAAACTACCCATGAGCTAATCTTTCTCAGGATGTACACATACTGTTTATATATGCATACAGACTATATAGATACACTATATACATACACACTTTATATATTGGTTGAAAATGCAGCATGCTCTATTTCAGTGCAAATTTTGCCAAAGACTATAGTAGTGCCATGAATGTGATGAAGCAAGTTCCTTATATTGAAGATGAACTGTTGGATCTATATAACTTTTTTTTTAAATGTTACATTTCAATTGATAATCTAGTCAATTCTCATTACTGATATAAAAGCAGTTTCAAGTATTAGTATCTGTCTGAATACTTGTGGCAATTTCTGTGAGCTTGCAAACATGTTTCATATACCATACAACCACTTTTCAAAGTCTTTGTATTCTCTCCTGCTCTGTGACAGACCTGAGAGAAAGGAATGATTTCTCACAATATACAGTAAATTACAGAAACCACATTGGGAAAGAGAAAATTTTAAAAATAATAATTTTGAGTACATAATTTTTTTCAAATAGATTTTATCTTTTGGAAGTTGATCAAATTAAACATGAAATTTCTAATCCTTTCTAAATATATTTTCTTAATATACCATAAATCTTTTAAAATTCACTAATACATAAATACGGTTGAAATTTCATTATCTTTCGTATTTCTGCCAACTGGCACATGACCAGGACCTGATCCAATTTCCATTAACTTCACAGAGAGCTGGACTACATTCTAAAAATACAGAGCAAAAAAGAGAATGTAATTCTAGGTAAAAATACTTACCTATTATAGAACACAAACAGCTTGTAATAATTCAAGTAACGAAACAGGCAATATAACAGATGTATGCACTACATGCAGCAAACCAGACGTGCACCACACAACCAGGTGGAAATGGCATGGTGTGGTGACAGTGGTGAGTAGGGAGGAGAATCATTGCAGATGATTGTAGCTCATACCAGATGTTCGTAAGATCCTAGACATTTATAGAGGCAGCAGCGGTAATAAAGCACCAAAGGCTCAGTCCTATAGATCAGTCTGATGTACCATACCCTGTGACATACCATACCCTGTGACATGCAAAGGAGCAAGAGCCCTTCTGTAGTCATTTTATGCTTTTATTTCTAGTTCTGAGACACCTTTCTCCACAGTGGCACTGTTCTAGATTATGTTAGCTGAACATAGAACCCCTGGTGAAACCCTGAGCAATTACTAGGGTGAAACCCTAGTAATTTTACTGACACCAGGCATTTCACCTCTCCTTCAGAGCCAGTCTTCCCACAGTTCCCCTCTAAGTAATCTAACAATTAAGACACAGCGGAAGACGCTGACATGCTGTGTAAGCATTGTTTCTGACTTTAGTTATCCCAAATATTTTTATGCTTTCCCCTTAAATGAGGTAACTCAAGCACTGAGATACCTATTTACATTTTAAAACAAACAGTTTATTATATACAGATGTCCAAATATTTTGAAAGTTTCTGTTTATGGAAGTAATATGAAACTACCTGTTTAAATTTGGATAATTTTATTTAAAATCTGCATGTAGAACTGAAATTCCTTTTTAGTTGATACACTGTGGCAAAAGATGCTTATTTGCAGAGTATATAAGGTGCTTGGATTTCTGTTTGAATCAGGAAAAGCAATACGTTTGAATTTTCATTAGACTGCTCCAGTTTTACAGAAATGATTCATTGTATAAAAACAGTAGTAAGTGGCTTACTCTTCGTCTTTGTCAACAGACAACTGGCAAATTGCTGGCTGCATAATATTTCTGTTAGACTACTTGTGTATGGAAATCTGACTGCTTTGCAAGCAATTTAATCAACAGTGTAAATAACCTGTGTAAAATAACCAACAGCGTAAATGCCTTTAAATAATCAAGGCTCTTTAATGTACATGAAATAGGCTTTTGTACCTACAATAGACTTGATCTTTATAAGCATGGTTCATTCTCACCTATTATACCACATTGTGCTCTACAGTAATCAATGCATATAGAAGCTTGATTCTCAAACCTACTCTTTGGTAGGTGCAATTTTTCACCCACAGAGAATTGTGTTCATAATTTTACACTACTAATAAATTGCCAGGAAAAGTATGATAGGATTACAGATGTAAAAGCTAGGAGCTTGGACTGAAAATTGGACTGTGATGCATAAATAAAAATCAGTCTACCAACAAAACAAAACAAAGCAAAACAAATCAGGTAATTTACTAATGTTCTTGAGAGACATATCCCATTTTTCTTAGGCAATGAAAGTTCCCTGGGTTGTCCAATGTGATCCAAGTTTGATAACATCAAAATTCAGATGCTTTATGCAGCATAATGTATTTCCAAGTTTTCCCATTTTAATATATATATATCAACACACAAGTGCTGAATATGTGTATGGTGTGCCTAGTTACACAAACACGGGACTGCTTCCCTATGTGCCCTGTCAGATGACATTGAACAGTGAAAGAAAAAAAAGCTGGAAAAATGGCAGGAAGGTAGAAGTAAGACGTTAGGATATGATGCCAATGTCTTAACTATGGTAAGATAGCAGTTGAATACGGGTGCAAATATAATTGGTACCCACTTAGAGGTTTCTTTAGAGTCTCAGAATAATATACAATTTGAGAATTAAGCTGCTGTGCTCATTTTGCTCTGTCCTTAGGACAAAGGACAATGGCTGCAAATTGGAGCACAGGAAGTTCCGCACCAACATGCGGAAGAACTTTTACACAGTGAGGGTGACAGAGCACTGGAATAGGCTGCCCAGGGAGGTGGTGGAGTCTCCTTCTCTGGAGATATTCAAGACCCGTCTGGATGCCTAGCTGTGCAATATGAGCTAGGGAGCTGCTTTGGCAGGGGGGTTGGACCTGATGATCTCTCGAGGTCCCTTCCAACCCCTACGATTCTGTGATTCTGTGATTCCTTAAGTGTCCTTAGCTGCACATTTTTATCATGTACTTAAAAATAAAGTTTTAAAATATGTTGAAATATACCTTTAACCAATGTACATTTTATACTTTTTGATTCTATCTTCATCCCATTTTTTCTTCCCAAATACTGGGCAACAGGTAGTTTTGTGCCCAAGTCAAGGGCCAGATATAAGTTAGATTTAGAATTTATGGTGAAGGTGAAGATCTTTCAAAGGCATGGCTTTGGAAACAGATGCTTTTTAAAGAAACTGACAAGATCATCCCATTACATAGCTATCTTTCCTTTTTCAGTGGTTTTGGGGTATTTCATCTGTTCTACACACACACACATACAGAGGTGCAATGAATTGAATTCTTTAATTCTCTAGGTATCGATGCCTGTATTTATACCTCCAGATCAATGAATCTTGGTACTGATTTACAATTCATTGCAGTGTACCTGCAATGCAGTATTATTGCAGTGCCTGAATTGTGGTGTCACAAATTCATATGAGTTACTGAGAACCCAGAATTGTCATTAGAGATTACCAAAGGGTTATTTTTCAATGTTCCAGCTATACACACTTACTCATAGTCAGTAGGTGAAAGAGACTTCATTCCAGATGGTCCTTCTGTTTACTCTAGTTAGTATGTAACTAAAAACACTAGAGAACAAAGACCCATGACGAATATTTCTATCTGCCCACAAACACTGCATGTCTAATACGAAAAAATTAAACTATTTTGCATTTCCATCATGGGAGATGGAATGGAAATCTCCTACCATGACTACGACCTTAAACACCTCTGTGCATATGTTGGCTATTGTTATAATAGTCACTACAGTCAGTTATTTCAGGTTGTCATAAAGTAGATTATCACCACTTGCATTTATCTTCATAGTTTTTGCTATTAGTCCTCCAGAATCATAGAGATATCAGAGAGATATCTGCTTATATCAGTGCTTTCTTCCATATATTTCAGTCTTGCAGCCATCATTGCACTTGCGTGTTTTATGTTTTTTCTCCCAAATTCATTCACTACATAGCACCTAAAAACAGAGGTCTCTTTTGAGAAATATAATGGAAGGTAATTCCAAGTAGCTCTAGATAAAACAGTGAGTTTCTCAGTTGAATTGGGATTCATCTGATCTAAGCTTATGTCCATATTGCATATGTTAATTTCTGAGATAAGGCATATCGATTGTCTCTACAGTGAATTGAGAGAAATTGGCCTTCCTAGGGTGTGCATCATAGAATCATTTGGGTTGGAAAAGACCCTTAAGATCATCAGACAGAACCGCAAACCTAGCGCTGCCTAGTCCACCACTAAACCATGTCCCTTAAGTGACACACCCACATGTCTCTTAAATACCTCCAGGGATGGCAGCCTATTTCAATGCTTGACAAGCTTTTGGGTGAAGAAAGTTTTGCTACTGTCCAATCTAAACCTCCCCTAGTTCAATGTGAGCTCATTTCATCTTGTCCTATCACTTGCCACTTGGAAGAAGAAATTGACACCCACTTCACTGAAATCTCTTTTCAGGTAGCTGTAGAGAGTGAGAATCATCTCACATTCTCAGTGTTCCTTTGGATTAAATTAATCACCCCTTGAAAGGACATATTTTTCTCCAGAGACTATAGAGTACATCAGAATGTGTGGTTCAGATGTAAATATCTACATTGTAGTGTCACAAAAAATAGAAAAAAATAATCATACATGTGGATTTTTATCTACATTACATGATCATCTCATCCTCTGCAACCACCAACGGGAACAATGCCATGGTAGGCCCTGGGAAATAAACCAGTCTATCCACAGAGGATGAATGTGTCCTCTGCCCTCACACTAAGCACTATGTCCTTTCACAAGTAGCTCCTTTATAGAAATGGAAATTCTCAAAGTGTAATAGACTACTTGCAAGGGGAAATGGTAACAGATGTAAACAGACAAAGCGTCTTTCTTGTAGTTTGCAAGACCTCTGTCTTTACTTAAAAAAAACACAATTTGAAATTACTCTGGGAGGAAGGCTGATTCTTTTCTCTGTGCTAGATTATTTGACTTAAGCATGCATTTAATTATGATCATTACATCAGTGCTTCAAAGGGGTTACTATTAAAAATTCAAGCAGGCAATTTGGAACTTTGTGTTTAATATGTAGTAATTAGCACTCCTGCTACTTCCCAAATGTTAGTTTCAACCTAAACTCAGCTATAAAGTATTAAGAAAAAGTTTGGTTTAAGTTGACTCAGTCTCAGAGTAATATTGGAGTTCCTTTCTCTTCCAGATGATGTGGCCTTATTTACATGGTCTTTCAACTAAAAAAAAAAGTGTTGAGAAAGACAGTAGCTAAACTGTTCATTTTCTGTTATGCTTTAAGGAAGCAGTATCCCCTTCTGACATTTCTATTAGAAGTTCTAATTAAAGACAAACTCCTGTGTATCCTACTGAGATTTCTACAGGGCTTAGAAATAAGGAGTTCATTGTGAGGTTTGTTTGAAGATTGAAAAAAAAACCCAAAACTTTACAGGTGGAGCTTAACAACCAACAGTAGAAGGTATGTTTGTTTTAAATAAAACAGAATATTCTCCAGTGTATTGGCAAGGATGTAGCAGACCATACATAGTCAACAAATGATAAAGACTTTGCTGAAAATACCTGGTGATATGTGGGGCTTGCATGTTTAAACAGACTACAGGGAAGGAGGGAAAGGAGCGCTGTATATTGATTGAAACGATCAAATAAATCTTAATTTTTCTTACCTCACAAATGGTTCAGAGAAAGAATGAGACTTACCCTTATTCCATCACAAAGTTTCTGTTCAGCCTCTATTATACGCTTATCCTTTGCATAAATATTTTCAGCAAATAAACAACTTATGCAGTAAACTACAGATGAAGGGTCAAAAGTGCAGAGCAGCTGCAATTTTTTCTGACCAATGACAAATAGTTTAGATCTCAGTCATGAGTAATGAACATCCAGTTTAGATGAGGTCTTCTATTTTTTTCCTTAATTAAAGAACAGTAAACACTGTGCTTTATTGTTTTCTGGGTTTCATTGATTTGCATAATAAAATTATATATTACAGTAAAACACATAAATAAACATTGAAAAAACAGCATATACTTAAGTGTAATATGTGGATTCTGACTTTCTGACACTTTTATATCATTACTAATATTTGAATTTTATCTGGATATTAGGTTAAAAAGATTTTGGTTTGGAAACGCAGATATCCGCTACCTCAATCAAATAAATCATATATTATCTATGATTTCTTTCATATCCTACAAGATTTTATTGAAGTTGGATGGTTTTCTTTTCACATCCCATGTTAACTCCTTTCTTCATCAACTCACATTTAAAGCCTGTTACTCAATTTTTCAGAGGTTGAGAGGAGGCAAAGGCAAGAAAATTAAAAATAAAACTTCCCAACAGAAAGGACTGTTTCCTACATAAAAGTGCTACAAATCTTGTTCTCTTTATAGTAAATTATGCCCCATCCAGAAAAAACCCCCCATATTTTACTAAACATTTTCATTTCAAGTAGAGAGATGTCACTGAATAATAGCAAGAACCTCCTTTTCTCTATGAACTCATTTAATTCAATGGAAATTATATATATAACAATGGTATTTTTTGAAGAATAAGTGGACATTACTGGTGGATATGAGAAAAGAATCAAAGAATTCTGGAGGTGACCAATCCACATTTAAATGCTTACAGAACAGTTGGTTAGAAAAAATTTGTATGAAATGACTGCAAAAATCTGTGTGATCAATTTCCTTATTTTTCACCACAGAATCACAGAATATCTCAAATTGGAAGGGACGGATAAGGATCATCAAGTCCAACTCATTTCTCTTTGCAGGACTTCCTAAAATTAAACCGTAGCACCAAGAACATCATCCATACACTCCCTGAACTCTAACTGGCTTGGTGCCATGACCACTTCCCTGGGGAGCCTGTTTCATTAACCAACTACCCTCTCAGTGAAGAACCCTTTTCTAATGTACAATCTGCACTTTCCCTGATAAAGTTTGATACCATTTACTTGTGTCCTATCACTGGTCACCAGAGAGGTCAGCACCTCCCCCTCTATTGCCTCTCTTGAGGAAGTTACAGACTGATTATGTCATCTCTTAGCCTTCTCATCTCCAAGCTAAACAAACTGACCTCAGCTGTCTTGTTCATCTTCCTCTGGATACACTGTAATAGTTTGATATCCTTCTTACACTGAGGCACCCAGAACTCCATACAGTACTATAAGGGCTGTTTTTCTGCCTGTCAAACGTCTGTGTAAAATTCCAAAAGAGTTTTCTTTTTAGTGGCTTTTTATCTCCATCATGGATGTAACAGGTGAGTTTAGGTCAATGCAAATACTCATATCATGTATTTCGTGTCCACAGGAAAAAAAAAAAATTAAGCTGATGAAGGTCAGATATGATATCTCTGACTCTGTGAGCAGACATCTCTGAAGCTCTAGGCTACTTTACTGTTAGACCAATCCCAAAACTTCTATAGAAATACATGTACAGAGCAGGGAGAGGCAGAGGAATGCAAAGACAAGGATATAATAGGAGAGCTTTATTTAATGGCACTCAGTGACAATTGAAGGGCCAGGATCACCAGTTGAAGATGAAAAAGTGGACACAACATTCTATGTCATGTACTATTGGTTACTTGGAAGATAAAGATTAAAAAACATAATAAGCACAGGCATCTTGTTTAGATGTATACTCAAACATGAACTTAGAAAAACCTGAAGTTTCCAGAAACTGTGCTTTACACAATGTCATTTTGGAATAAATCAAGTGAAAATTTCCCATATGCAAAAAAACCCCCCAAAAAAACAACCCAACCTAGAAAAAATAGGAAGGCAAAGCATAGTTTCTTAATTTTCTTTTTTCTATATGGTAGAGAATTCAGGGATGGGAAAAACAAACAACACTCTACCCGTGTTACTTTTGTCCTTGAATCAGTACTTCTGTTCTCACATATATCTTCAAATTTACATTTCAGTTAATTTAGTGAAAGTTGTGAGTCAGTTCCTCTATAAGAACAAAACAGAAGAGCTACATTTAGAGAGCTTAGAGATGGATCACTAGGACTGTGTAAGAAGTCTGGAGTAACTAAGAATTCATAAAAGAATAATATTTGGCAAAATCTGCATATGGTGAAAGAAGCTAGCAAGGTTTTTTGACCAGACCTTTAGGTATTACTCTATTTAGCTATGAGCAGAAGAAACAGGTAAAGTTATTTATGAGACCTGTAAAGACTGTTCTGATGCAGGGTCACTCAGGACTTCTCTTGATTTCCAGCTACCGGGGAGTTTTATGAGGTGATCTGGCAAACTGCATCAGACAGCTGTTCAAGAGCAGTTTTTTGGCTCATGGCTCAACAAGCAAGGATGTGTACAAGAAGAAATAAACAAATATTTTCACAAACTCTCAAATCTTTGATCAGAGAGGAAAAAGGATACCTCTGTTTTAGAACTATAAAACTAGGTATAACTACAAAAGAACTCTGAAAGACAAGACTGGTGTTGTGATGAAATCAGACCATCAACAAATCTCTCTGGTATTCCTCATGATCTTATTCAGTATGGAGAAAGTACAAACTAAAACTGCATATATAGTGTTTCCAATGAACTGTAAATGAAAACAATCTGTAACATGGTAAGGTACCACAAAAGGTGCAGATTACATGTTTTTGGAAATCCTAATTAGGCTGAATTTGAATGCATTTGTCCTTACTATATTTTAATCCATTTATAAAAATTCTCCAGACATAATAGGATCTGTACATAACACATAACTGACTGACCTCTTTCCAATTCTTTCTACTCAGTCTTTGGTACTGTCAAAAATGTTAAGAGTTCTGTAATGTGTTACATAGCAATCCCTGCTGTAGAATGGATGAAATTAATTCTTTTTAAAAGGGAAAACTGTAGTATATATTTTAAAAGAAATGTGTACCATGATCATGCTGGGGTTAATGATCTTGCTTGGGAAGGCCTCTATTTCAGCATGGGTACACTTGGAACTACAGTGGAATTACTTGTAATTTCTGAAAAAATAGATGACTTAAAAGTCAAAGTGAGTGAGACAGTGTCCTAACATAAGAGGAGAGAAAAAGGCAAAAACAGCTGCCATGAGTTTTCAGGATAAGAAGAATAAGATAAAGAAACAATTATTGAGAAATATGTCAAGAAACAAAACATAAAAATGGAGCATTCTTTGTGAACGTACATGTGAACACATGGAAAAATCACATGGAATATATACATTTTTTTCCTTCCTTCTCAAGTTACCAGTGTGACACAGAAGAGTAATGAAATGGCTGTAGAACAGCTGGGTAAATCCTTCATTCATACAGCCTGGAGCTGGAGCTCAGAACTGAAACATATTAAGCTGCACTTTGAAAATCTGTTTCATAAATTGAGGCTGTACTCCATCACTGTCATGCAAATATGCAATGTTTCCTCTCCTCCACTTCAGGCTTGTCTTTGCTATGTTTCATTCACTCCAAGTGCCAGCACTAGCCTCTTCCAGGCTGAGTACATGTCAATGGTTCAATGTCCAAATGGAGATCAGTAAAAATTGGTGTCCCTCAGGAGTCTGAATAAGGACTAATACTGTTCAATAGCTTTATTAATGACACAGACAGTGGGACTTAGTGTGTCCTCTGCAAGTGTGTGGATGACATGAATTTGAGTGGTGCACAAGACACTCGAGGGAAGAGATGCCATCCACAGGGATGTTAGCAAGCTTTAGAAGGATACCTCTGTAAACCTCATGAAGTCCAACAATTAATTTTGAGGTCATAGAACAATCCAGTGCAATAATCATTTAAATGATTTTTACTTGCACATCCTAATAAAAATATTGTTTCTAACCTCACATATTAAAAACACTAGAAAAAAGAACCCAGGTAAGAGAAAATAATGTTTTTCAATGGGTTTATAGCAGTGAGATATTTCAAAACAAATGAATGCAACATCAGACCAGACAGACTGGGCATCCCATGTACAAATACATGATTTGGTCTAGCCAAGTAATTTCTCCCAGCTTTGGAACTTCACCAGTTTCCAGGGAAGGCACAGATTCCTAGAGAGAGACACCTGACAATATGCTGATTTTCCTCAGTGATCTTCCCAAAGTGGCTCAGACCACTTCTCCTCCTTGCTGGTAACTGCCATTGAGATCAACCACCTGTCCAATGCAAGATTAACCAGACCTGTATTGGTCCTGGCAGAGGAAATGGTGAGTCTCCTGTCACTGGAAGTTTCTCAGATATAAAGGTCTGTGCCAAGGGTCACTAGCCGTGTGGTCAGAGAATTCTCTGATGTCTAACCAGACTGAAGTTTGCATCAGTTCTGTCTATCAGAAATATGGATGCTTCTCTTCTGCTTTCCAATAGCTTTTGACATGTCTGAAGCTTGGGGTTTTTTTTCTAATTGTGCAGTTGATTACGCCTATCTAAGAACAAGTCTTGCTCTTGTCTTTACTCAACTACGTCCCAGGTTTTTCTGGCCATTTTCCAGACTACTTTTGGTAGAAATGAGTGGGCCAAAAATTCAGTCCTTAAGAACGACCCGAACTGGCAAGAGTCGGTTTAGCTCACAGCAAACAGCAGTGAGATAGCAGGAACAGGACACAATTGCTGGGTGCTAGGGACATGAGGCAGCAAACAACAGGGCCAGTGTTAATGAGGAATCTCTACAGTCCTCTTCACAAAAATGGGTACGAGGAATATTTCTGCAGTGTGTACCAATTTCAAGACTTTGAGCTCACCTAGAGAAAACTTACAGGCTGAAAATCACTATAGATCTGGTGAAGTCGGGACTGAGTATAACTTTCAATGGCTATGTATTTTGGTTTGAATTCATATTAGCATTACAGGTAAAAATGTTTTAAACTTGAGTGGTACAATTGACATGCCTGAGGAATGGGATACATTTCAGAGGGACCTGGACAAGCTCAAGAATTGGGCCCAGGTGAACCTTGTGAAGTTCAACAAGGCCAAGTGCAACATCCTGCATCTGGCTCAGGGCAGCCCCTGACAGGCTGGGAGATTAAGAGACTCAGAGCAGCCCTGAGGAGAAGGACTTGGGGGTACATGTGGAGGAAAATCAGACATTGACCAGTAATGCACACTCACAGCCCAAAAAACCAGCCAGACTTGTGTGGTGGCACATAAGCATTTCAAGTTACAAACAGAAAGAGTAAATCACAGCTTAGAATCTATCAGGAATAAATTTAGACCCATGAAACCATCCTGCAAGTATTCTGTCTAGTATCAGAAGAGTAGAATTAATACAAAGAATTTAGGGATATATATGTTTTCTTTTATAAAGAACAAGAGAAAGAGAAGATGGAAGGTAAGAATAATTAAAAAAGAGGAATTTTTTAGTAGGAAGTTTTGTAGGAAATATGGCCATTATTTATTACTTAATCTCTAAATTTGAAATTCTTTCCAGTGTTATTTGTCCATTGTGTCTTCAATCATTTTATTGAGCAAAGTGATTTATTAAAAAATCATGGATATAGATATGTATACTATTATTCATAATATCTTACATGCCTAAATCACCTACTAATTCAGAGCATGACACTGCTCTTTAGAAGATGATTAGAATGTTGCCACTAACTTCTATGAGAGCAGCTGCAGAACATGGGTGTGAATTTTTTATTTACAGTGCAATTCTAATGTTTAAATCATGAGTAAATAGTAAATTAATAATATAATTTAAATAGATGATAGGTTTTTACATCTGAATTCCAGAACAACTCCACCTCCAAAAGAAAATAATCATAAATTCTCATTGATTTTACAGAATATGTATTACATACTACTTTTAGTTAACACCTGCATTTGTTTTTTCTTCCATCTCTTCTTCCATCTCAAGATTGTGAAATGCCTTTACACACAAATCCTAATGGTAGGGGCAGGGCAGACATCCTTTCTATTACAAATCTCACATCCTTTGTCTGCCCATTCAGGAAGTGCACTCCATCTTCTGAAACATTTGTTTAATCAAATGTGTTTTTCTCGAAAGATCTCCCATGCCATGTTAGGAATTACATGAAATTCCTCTTGGTGGTGACCACAGCCACATACTGGCCTTGGTTAGACCATGGAACCCACATATTTAAAAAGATTTGAGGACAAAATAAATGAAGATGGCAAAGGCCTACATAAAAGTAATAATTTTTTCTCATCCAAACGGAAAAAAAAAGTATGATCACTGTTGGCCTTCAGTGCCCAGTCATTCCTCACATTGTCCTCACAGACAATTTTGTCTTCTAGAGAAGCTGCTGAAGAAATGTCTGTCATATTTAGGCACTGAGTTAAATAACACGATTTTGTATGCCAAATGAAAAAAGTACCCAGAAACTTCTAAATTAAATAGAAATGGAATTAAGGTATAGTAAAAGCACCACTTGGTACACAGACTCATTCTAATGTATTGTGTGTGCATTCACAAAACTGTGAACTTAATTAGCAATTCCGACCTGAGGGATCAGTCACTTTCAAAGAAAAAAACCCAAAGAATCTGAAATACATCTGTTAAATTCCGAATACAAGAATGCACCAAAACAAAACAATAGTACATACAGAGAGCATAGAAAAGGTAAATTTTCTATCATCCTACAGTATATAAATAGGTGTGTAGTTTTCTATGGTCTATTAGGACATTCTAATACCCAATCCTAGACATTCCATTTGTGGGAAAGGGGTGATATTGCTACAGCTATTTCTCACTCTGTTTCAGTACTTCATAACTTTGTAATATTGCAGTGCTTCATCCCCGTGCCTGAAATTAAATACATGCATTATTAAAAAAAAAAAAAAAAGAAAACAAAAAAAGAGCTACAATTATGTCATGGACAATTAAAGTCAATAATACTTACAAACAAAAACACAGATTCAGTATTTCATCTTGCAGACTTTAAATTACATTTTTCATGTCTGATTAACAAGAAGCCTTTCAGAATTGATGCACATTATACCTACTTTTTTTTTTCCTCAAACATGACAGAGGGTCAGGTACAGGCAGCTCTAACATACAGCAAGAGCATATGAATAACCAGATAACTCAGGCGGTATGGAGAGCAATTCTCCACCCTTTCATCCCTGTAGACAGTATTTGTCCCTTTGATCCCTGAGCAGATCAAACAAAATCCACTAACCAATTATTTCTTTTTTTGTCTTTTGGATGCTGCCACAGGCCTTCAAATACTGATGGCTAAGTACTTCAGGAATATTTTATTTGTTTACTTTTAGAAAACAAATGTTTACCATAAAGAAATTTTTTTTCCACCTGATTTCCCCCCACCACTTAAAACTATAACTGAAAACATTCTTTTAAAAATAGTTGTGAAAGCTTTATAGTATTAATTATTTGGAATATATTTTTTGGAAACATGCTGAAAACAACTTGTAAGGATTGTAAAGTGGATTTCTCACATTAGCCTTTTGCAAATTTGCTGAACTTTAGACATGATGGCATCTTCACCCTCACTAGCAAAACATTAGAGGGTTGGGCTTGAGTGGACTATCCTGGGGGGTGGCAGAGGAGATACCTCTGTAATATACAGGTTTAGTAAGAGTGTGACAAATGGATACTTGACTGATAATAAAAATCAGTGTTTCAGCTGCCCACTTCTCTGTGACACGGAAGGGGTTTGCAGGACTGGCTACCTGGGTGGTCAATCTGTTACAAGGCTACCACTTGCATTCTTGCACGTGCTATGTAGTCATCTTGGTGTATTAGCCCTCTTCAGAAGATAATACTGTAGTACAACTCCTCAGCCCGGTCTAAACCACTTCATTCAAACTTAAATGTGTCTAATGCTGCAGCTATATCCACAAAGGTTTATCTTCAACCATTAAATCAGAAAATACTGACCCAAAGGCTCAGTCCTGATGAGCCTCATATGATGTTTAGTGCCATCAATGCATCACTAGCATGCTTACAAGCTTTATTAGTAATTAAAAATGATAAACTCTTAAAACTTGACGTATCGGCCAGTTTTGCTTTGTTGGGAGTTTGTGAGAATAGAGACATAATTTATTTCGACTTTAAGTAGCAGAGATCAGAAAGAAAGAAGGCAACTAGATTAAGAAGGAAGAGCAGCAAAGTTATCGCCATGTTATCTTCAAAATGAGAAAAAATATACATTAAGAATGGGAAAAGAGGTCTGGGCAAAGGAAGGAACACCAAAGTGAAAATGCAGTAGTGGGCGTTGGATGATAATAAACTGATAGCAAAAGAAGTTACTCGACAAGTAAATGACAAGAGAAGTTTGGAAGCTGATGAAGGTGAGTGTTAGGGAAACACCAATTAAAGGGAAAAGAAAAAATAAATATACCACAAGCTGAATAGAGCAGAAATAACTTTTGAGGGGAATTATTTCAAAACAGTGGAAGGTGAAAGGAGATGGTACGCATTGCAAAACCAAGGTAATAAAAAGTAGAAACACTCTATTTGTAACACAAATACATTTATCCCACAAGAATAGTATAACTTAATAGATCTTTGGGAAATATTTCATTAGTCTTCCAATTTCTAGAATTGGTTAAAACACTGTCAGAGTATAAGGTGAGTAGATTATTCAGCAAGTGAAGTTTACTCTAAAAAATCCTTCTGGCCCTATCTCAGTTATTTTCCACAGACATCTTTCTTAAAATTATGCACACATGGATATGATGCAAGAGAATTAAAAAAATATAAGAAAATATTCACTGTAAATACGGTAACTCTAAAATTTTCAAAGCAATAACAGCACAGAAGATAGTCTACAGGTATTATTACTTAGCTCTTAGATTTTGGAATTATCAAAGGAAGAATGGAAATTAAGCACTAGGATGGAATTTATCTAACTGCAGGTTATTTAGTCTAATCACCTTGTCAAGGGAGGGCTAAGTTCAAAGCTAAATCAGGACTTATCCGTTCAACTTTTTAAAATCTTCAAGGATACAGAAGCCAAAATATCTCTTCTGTCACTGTCAAATAAATATATGAGTATATATACCTTCTATAACCACTTTTAATATTTTTATGTCTAAAGTTATTTGTTTTGATTAAAGCACTGTCACTGGCTTTTTTTCCCTAAATGAACACTTGAATTTCTATGTATTAAAAGTCTGAATGTTGATAAACTTGCCTTGTTGTCAGTCCCTCTTCAGATTCTGAATTGGTACGTTTGGCACACTCTCTCAAACACTTTGATTGTATTTTGGGAAAAAATGACAGTGACACACATTGAAGTTCCAGGAGTGTTGTGATCTGAACAGTATCACCTGAGACTAGAAATGTGCATGTGTCTTTAACAAATATAAAAAAAGATGACTGACTTGAACACCATCAAATATGGTGAAGCCTGTAGTAATAATGTTGCATGTAACCCACCCATCTAGCATTACTGTAATGAAAAGTAAAATCATGAGCTGGAGGAGAAGGAAGAGGTTTGCAGTGATCAGTAATGATTTCACAGGAGATGTTCCAGCAGTGCTTATCCCATCATCAGGAAGAGCCAAGAAAATTTAATTTCTGCACTGTGCTCTCTTACTGGTTTGTGATCCAAAAACTAATTGATTAAAATACTTAAAGGTAGTCACAGCTCCATGAGAATAAGGTGGCACCTAGAAGATACTCATGGGAAATCGAGAGGTGAGATTTGATGGTGTCTTTCCCAATGAGGAAGAAAGAATTGAACAAATCAGAGAGAGTTATATCACAGGGAGATTAAAGGAATTTAAGATTTTAAGAAAACTCAAACTGAGATGCAACATTCCCTGCCACTATGCTAAAACTTGATAAATTTGAATAAATCAAGAGGCAGCAAAATAGGTCATGACCATAGTGTCTATTTGGCTAGTGTAAAAATTGATGGCATTAGAAAAAAACCTCCAACAGTCCTTTGATGAAGATTTACTAGGTCTATTTGGACCAGCACCTTCCAGGTTACAAGACCTGTAGATACATTTGGATTAGGCTATCCAAAATGTCTGCAGGCTCCAGTAGACACTTATCACTAATAGAGATTTTTGCTTAAAACACATTTTGATATCATTGTGTCATCACGCAACTCCCAGAGCCAGAAACCATTTTGATATATCCATATTCTGTGAAGGTGTTGGTTAATTACTTAGAGTCAAAGTTGAGAGAAAGGTAAACTAGTTTGGGTGAAGGGAAAAGTAAATTTCTTGATGGAACATGGGAAAGAAGGCATACTTTTTGTAGAAAAGGCAGAAAGCGATTTTCAATGGCAAGAAAAAAAACACTCTAAAATTTCTGCATGTCTCATCTATTAGTATTTTTCCATTAAACTGCAGCATATCTATTGAGTACTTTGCATTTTCAAGACAGATGGACTCAATCTGTGATCTAAAATAAAAACAAGAGTGTGAATTTAAAAAAAAAGAGACTCTAGTGAAATATTTGGGTGATCATTGGCTCTTATTTTATTACTTGATCATACTTTGTTTTCTAGTTTCAGCTATGCTCTCTAGGGAACAAGAAGCACCTTTAGCTGTATTTTTTTTTAGCAGGGTTTTGTCTCCAAACGTATTTGTAACTACTGCATAGGCTCAAAATTGCTACTCCTCTGTCTGAACCAAAAGCAATTGCTGCTGTAAATATATGTGATAATTATGAGAGTTCTTGGTTAACAGATCTCTCTTTAATAAACACTTTCTATAAAATAATTCCATCATATCAACTACTTTAATGATTAATAAACATCACTATGCTTGAAAGCTTTTGCTGTTTTCCACACCATTTATATATATTTTCAATCACATTCTATGAATTAGAGAAAAGTAAATCTTTTTTCCTTCTTCCCTTGCTTTTCTCCCTGTAGTTATTTAGAAGTCCAGTTCATATATTGTGTCCTACTTTGATAAGAAAGAAATACTATTGATATTTTTTATTTCGGTTTGATAAAAAGCATGTTTGTTTTCGTTCATAGATTTAAAGCCCCAAAATGGACCAGTACCGTAAATAAAACATGCAATCTCATTTTAAAAATTTATTACAAGGAATTTTGTTTATGATTTCATGTTCTCCAGTAATAATTAATTGGAGGTCTTCACTGGTCCCAACAGACTAACTATCATTCAAAATGCACTAAAGGATGATCAACACACAGCAGCACATCTTCAGCAGTAAAAGAAACCATATGTGTTTTTGCTACTAGTTTAACATAAATTTAAAAACAAGTCATTTTACAGTGTGTGTGTTTTGCAAACATTGCCAAGAAAATAGCTAATTTACCAGTTTTATAAGAGTTTGAAGTTTTTTTACTTGTTTCAATCATTACTAAATACTTGAATGATAATACTTTGCATTTTCAAAGTGACGTCCATTGGAAACTGCAAAAGCTTTAAAACTGTTAATTCATTAATTAATAATAAACATATTAAAAAGAATTCCCTTTGTTATTCTGTGTGATTTTTATAATATTTCAAGAAACAACGCAAGCAAAACTAGCAGTTTTACCTCCGTTGTATGAAGGAGACATTTAATCAACAAATAGAAGGACACCATATATTTTCATCCCATACACGAAATCCACAAATCTTAGGGCAAGGATGCACTTGGTAGCACATGTTAACCAAATATAAATTGGTTCTCTACAGCAGGGACGTTCCTGCATGAAGAAGATTATGTAAATTAGGGAAGTTAGGAAACATAATACACACTGAGGACTATTCTGTACTCACAAATCAGCCCTCGCTTTGACTATCATCCAATATCTATGTGCTTAGTAGTAGTAATTTAAATAATATTGCTGAAAAATAGAAGACAAAAACTATCTTAGCATTCTGAGGTTCTCTTTTCTGAAGTGAATTATTCATTGATTGAAACAACAATCCTTTCATTTACCTGCATTTTAGCCTTTTGTTCCATTGCTTATCTCCTATACATGCAAATTCTTGAACTTTGCTGAACCAGTCTTACACTTCTGTACACAATTTGCACATATCAAAGAATCTCTTAACTGTCTGCTCTAAAACCTATTTTGGAAATTTTAATTTCTTGCACTGGAGAAGCTTCCACATTCTTCTCTTTCATTTTCTTTTTCAATTTTTCTTTATTTAGCTACTTATGTTGAAATGAATTAACCACTCACAGAATGCCTGGTGAATATGTACCACTGAGGATATTTTGGAATGAGGAAATGCTGAGTATTCTCTATTCTTCACTAATAAAGCTGAACTCATATTACCATGTATTGGTACCTTTAACAAAATAAAATAAAACAAAACTCTTCCTAATCACTATCTTCACTAATTTCACAGATGTTCATTTTAACTGGAGAATCAGAAAATAGCTGAGGTTGGAACTTCCGTATCATCCTGCTCAGAGCAGAGTCTACTATAGCAAGGCCATGTCCAACCAGGTTTCAAACACCTTGAAAGACAGAGACTTTACGCCTTTGGGCAACCTGGCCAAGTGTTTGACCATGCTCACAGTTGAAAAAACCATCCAAGCAACCAACCAAACCACCCCCCACAACAAACCAACAAAATAATAATAATAAAAAATCTTGTATTTAAATTGAATTTGCTGTATTTCAGGAAAGAGGAACAAAGGAGAGCAGATGACATTTTCTTCTGCTTTGCCTCTGATAAGGAACATTTGCTGTGGGCTATCCCCTAATGCTATGCCACTTTCAGTACAGAATAAGTATAATAGATGGTGATTGCTGAAACAGTAGCATCATTCTCTGCCCAGCATCACTGAGATTTAGTTATGACCCAAGGCACTATAAAGGAGCATATGATTACATCAAACTAAGTCATCTGAGTGCGAAGTATTTGTACTTGGGTAGTACATACTGTGTATTTCACTAAAGGGTCAAAGATTAAATTGTTTTGTTTTAAGATTAGTGCTTCACTTCTGTAACTACTTTGTGTTACTGACTAAAGCAACAGTTCAGCACTTCACTAGGAAATTAATTTGACCCACTGACAATAAAGAAAAATACTAAAACATAGGACACCAGTCTAAAAAGCTCTTCATCTTTGCAATATCCTTAATTAGATTACCGAAGGCAGCATTGTACACCGAAGAGCTTTTAATGACTGACTTGTGGAGCAAACTCTTACAGTTTATTCAGGTTAACCACAGTTTTAAATACACGGTATTTACTTAAGTAAGATTACCTGTATTTTTGCAGAAGCTTTCCTAATGAAACAGTCTATGATCCCATTCCTATTTCGCTACCGTTTAGTGAGGATTGGGGTTTTTTTACAATCAATCATAAGAAGTTTCCATTACTGGTTGACTTAATCCTGCAAGGTACATAGCCCTAATGGTTTTTAGGGGTGGAAGCTGTTCATTGACTCCAGTGAGACATCTGCTTAGTTCAGTACTAGGCAATCTAGTCCAAGTGCAGGAATGTAAATTCTTTTGCAGTGTCTCAAATGTGTATCTGCCTTGATCTCCTCCCAGGACATCATCCTTCATTCATTCCTTACCCTTTATGCTTGCTCATACAAATTAAAAGGTAAGTTTTTATTTGCTGGTACTAATTAAGAAAATAGTCTCTGATATTTAGAATTATCCCACTAAGAAAAGATGCAGCATATTTGTTTGTATAGCCAATGGCCATTAGATGACAACGTCCTTCATGCAGATCTTTCATAGTATGAATTTGAGCAGTGACTTTTTGAGTGAAAAACTGCCATCTTCATGTGCCAGGCATATTGTTTTTTCAGTGGAACAAAATCTGAATGGAGGCCTGTGACTAGCGGTGTTCCCCAGGGCTCGGTGTTGGGTCCAGTCCTGTTTAATATCTTCATCGAAGACCTTGATGAGGGAATAGCATCCACCCTCAGCAAGTACGCTGATAATAAAAAGCTGGGAGGGGTGGCTGACACGCAGGAACACTGCGCTGCCATCCAGCGAGACCTGGACAGGCTGGAAAGCTGGGCAGGGAGAAACCTAATGAAATTCAACAAAAGCAAGTGTAAAGTCTTGCACCTGGGGAGGAATAACTGTCTGTATCAGTACAGGCTGGGGGATGACCTGCTGGAGAAGAGCTCTGTGGAGAAGGACCTGGGGGTCCTGGTTGATGACAGGTTGGCTATGAGCCAGCAGTGTGCCCTGGTGGCTAAGAGAGCCAATGGGATCCTGGGATGCATCAGGAAGAGTGTGGCCAGCAGGTCTAAGGAGGTGATCCTCCCCCTCTACTCTGCCCTGGTCAGGCCCCACCTGGAGTATTGTGTCCAGTTCTGGGCTCCCTGGTATCAAAAAGTCAGGGATCTCCTGGAGAGAGTCCAGAGAAGGGCTACGAAGATGATTAAGGGCCTGGAACATCTCCCGTATGAGGAAAGGCTGAGTGAGCTGGGGCTGTTCAGCCTGGAGAAAAGAAGACTGAGGGGGGACCTTAATAATGTTTATAAATATCTTAAGTATGGGATGCAGGGGGAAATGGCCAACCCCTTTTCAGTGGTCTGTGGGGACAGGACAAGGGGCAATGGCTGCAAATTGGAGCACAGGAAGTTCCGCACCAACATGCGGAAGAACTTTTACACAGTGAGGGTGACAGAGCCCTGGGACAGGCTGCCCAGGGAGGTGGTGGAGTCTCCTTCTCTGGAGATATTCAAGACTCGTCTGGACGCCTATCTGTGCAATATGAGCTAGGGAGCTGCTTTGGCAGGGGGGTTGGACCCGATGATCTCTCGAGGTCCCTTCCAACCCCTACAATTCTGTGATTCCGTGATTGTTTTTAAATTAATTACTGTCTTGTAGTATCAAACCTTTCCTTACCATGCTTCTAAAGCAAGCTTCTCATTAAACAGAAGCAGAAAACTGAATCATTGACAAATTTATAATTATACTAAAATTAAATATTTGATACATTATGTAACTTACTAGCTAATTTAGTGATTATCTTACAAGATATACAACAGTTGATTTTTACCACACATACACATTTAGAAATTAAACCAAATCCTGTAAAACTTAAGGACAGTCTACATGGAGTATATCAACTCTGCACAGCAACAGATTCTGCTCATTAATGGCTAATTACACTCCATTTTAAGAACTTGCATAATTTAATTATTTAAGAATCTTGCAATACATTCACTACAAAGCAGTGATACTCGTAATTCCAATTTTGCATTATCTTTGAAGTGCATGCAGTTAAAAAAATATATATTACTGTGAAATAAATGAAAATATGTTGCTAAAGAGTCTCTATTCACCCTAATCTTGCCTCTAACCCTCCCTTAACCCAAAAAATAATTTCACTTATTAATTATATTTAGCCTCTGCCACCTGCAGACAAGCAGTGAATGTCCAACAAGAAGCTATGGAATTGTAGACATACATCATATAGTCTGTCCATTCACTGGGAATCAACAGAATATTTCTATAAGGTGCATCTTAAAAACACATGCAAGATAATGTGAAAAACTTTTGCTGTGCAAATGTAGGCAAAACCTGTTTTATTAGTTACATTTGCCTGTTTTACATTTTCTGATCTTTGTCTTGAAGCTTGTAATGGACCTGCAGAAACTTCCTATTCCTTGGTTTTAAATATCTTACCTGATAAATGACATAATGTTCAAGTATCCAGCAAACTGGCTAGCCTCTACAGGCTATTTTGGGGTTAGGAAGATGCCATATTATTCTCGAACATCAGAAGTGCAAAATGCACTGTTCTGGCAACTGACAATGCAGCTAGCATTTTATACAATATTAATCTAAAAGAACAGACAGAGTGGCAGCTATTCACTTACATTTCAAAATGTTAACCACATAATTGTACTTTTGTACACAACAGGAGGGATTCCTAAGGGCATCTTTCCATTTAAGAGTATTACAATGGATTTAGATGCTTCTATTTGCTCTCTAATGGAAGTCATGCAGGTCAGAAAACCATAAAATACAATTTGGTATTTTAAGTTCAGAGATAGGTCCATACATTGCAAAGGAGGTTAGCTACACAACTTTCTCAATTCAATAGAAATTTTCACTAACTATGCAACAAAGGTCTACATACTTCTAATCTAAGCATCCACTTATATCATCTTTTTATAGTCAGAGATGCCTTTGCTGGGATCTTCAAAAAGTTCTGTCCAGTAACTGCCAAATATTAAACATGAACAGTTGCCCACATTCCTAACCTGTCCTGCCAGACTATTTCCCTGTGCCAGAAATGGGGTACATGTCTCCAGACACAAGGTCAACAGACAGATCCATATGACATTTCCTAGTCTGTAATCTTTACCACAGCAGAACTGCTACTGAGACATAGAATCATTTGACTGCTCACATCACTAATGGCATACTGAGGTTTTACAAAGCTTATTTTAATTGGTCATGACAGTAGTTATACAGACAGCAGAACTGCTGTTTTTTTCTGAAGGACAACCAGCATGTATACACTGTAGCCATATTTACCTTGTTACTACACAGGCTTCATAAAGACGTAACAGTCATTTTAAGCCCAAGTAGCTTCAATGACTATGTAGTATGTTGCTAAACTTGCAGTCAAAACTTTCTGCCATTTAAATGTGAAAACAAAATAGGCATATACAGAACGGACAATAGAGAGGAATATGTTTCAGTAATTTCCCAGTAATGTTGGCCATGAATGTATCCAGAAATCAAATGCAGTAATGAAAAGAAACTGTAAAAACCACCTGTCAGTCCTGCTTTTCCATGTGCCTCTTGTTTCTTCTTCCCATGTTGCGAGAAAATACTAGCTCTCTCTTGAGTCCTTTACTTAATAGCCCTCACTGTTGTTGAATGACCCTACTTTAAAAAAAGTCTTTTTAAGTTGTAAGTGTATCACTTAAATACCTTTTTAAAAAAATATCCACTGCACTGTGCAGATAGATTCGGCTCTTCTGCCAATCCCTTACTATCAAATCCTTTTACAGTTCTTTGTTGTTAAACCAAATATAGTGTTACATTGTCTGTCCTTACACACATTACTGCTGCATAAAGCCCTTCACTCCCTAGACTAAATCTGTGCTGTTCTCTGTCCTGGTTTCTCAATGCTATCTCATTGCAACAGCTCACATTGAAGGCACACTATTCCCACACCCACCAACACAACTCTTGGGATAAGAACTGCACCATTGATACAGTGTGTATTCTTTTCCACAGGTTCCCACCAGCATGTTGCTAACAATTTCCTGGGCCTTATCAAAAAAAAAAAAAAAAAAAAAAAAAAAAAAAAAAAAAGGGGGGTGTGTGGGTGTGTAGAAAGCCTTTGAAAAGAGGAAACAAAGAATCAGACTCCATTGTTGTCCTACTTTCACAGTCGTAATCTGTGTTTTCCATCATCCTACATGTAGTGACTACAAACACCACCTAATACAGATACTCCAATCACACTTTACTGTGGACAGTTATTGTTCAGTATCTGTAATCTTTCATCCCAGTATTTGTGGTTTTCAAATAATCCTTTTCATTTCCTTTCAGCAATCTGAATTAAGTTGAAACCCATCCTCCTGTCTCCCCCAAAATAACACTTTTCCTTTGCCTATCAGCCGGAGTAACAACGGAGTCTGTTTCAAACTTTGGACTTGATTCATGCAAGCAAAACATGCAGATCACATGAGTTTGCTACGGAAATTACTCAGAAACAAAGTGTGGAGCATGCCACTTTGATTAAGTGTACAACTGGGATCCCTTACTTCTCAGCATGAGGCTTTTCCCCTGAGCAAAACTAAGGGCTTTTCAATCACACAAGAAAAATACTGGTAAATGGGCAAGGGGGAGAGGGGAAAAGATCATCTTGACTATTTTGCAGAAAATTATTTGTAAAAAAAGAGGTGGTGTCTCTTTTCTTTTATTCCCCCCATCCTGAAAAGATTCTACTAAAAGTAAGCTCGCCCCAGGGGACATTTTGTGGTTCATCCATCCTTCATAAACCCTAATTTCATTATTCAATACATTGGACACACTCAGAATTAGAGTGATACAAAGCAGTAATAACATGCACAGTATTCCTTCAAGAAACACTGGCTTTTTTTACAAAGAAAGTAGTAGGTACTTTGCTTAAGACCAAGGACCCCTCATTCCTGTTCCTGAGATGACACTGACTTGCTGTGTAAATGTGGCAAAGCAATTTATCTCCTCCCCATACCTAAATTTAGTCATCTACAAAGCAGTCTAATATAACAACAGCTAGCCTATACATTTCTTATGAGGGTTATCTACTGTTTGTGGGCTGCTGTAAGAAAAAAAACCACTGCGAGTATGACTTGTCCTGTCATATGTTCTAAACTGAAGGGGAAGATGGAAAGTATAAGTTTAGATTAAGATATTCAAATGGTCAAATCTCACCCTTGAAATCCTATATCCTGTGCTGTCAAAATGTTTAATGTAACTGTAGTAATATAATGAAAAATGAAACCATGTGTCACTTTTATTTTAAAAATTAGATTAAATGCTATATTTTTCAAAACAGCAATGGAATTTAGGAATACATAAATTCTAATACAATTCATGCTCTTTACTTCCTTTGATTGGGGGGGGAATCTTGCTCAGGAACTTGTTTGATAAAAAATTTAAAACTATGTTTCTTTTAATGAGTTAGTTTTGTCATACTTTCTGTGTGCTTTTCCATTCAAACAAAGGTGTACCCACACACCCCTAACAGCATGAATAATATATAAACCATGGATTGTTCACAAGAGGTTTGCTTAATCTATTTGTTGTTTAGTGTTAACGCTTTTTAACAATCATTGAAATCATGGAGTCAAATTTCTTCTCTTTGTTCAGAAGCTTGAAGTGTTTGGGAAATATGCTTAAGCTCTCACTGACACCTTATTGAGTTAGTCTGGGTTTTCCCCTCTCTTTGACATCATTGAAGGCAATACATACTAGATTCAGAGGCCACAGAGCACCATTGTGAAAAGGGAATGGAAGACACAGTTATTGGGGAAAGATAGGAAATTAAGTCTCGTTAGCCCTCTCCCCATTAAACACTGACAAAAGAAACAACTCAGATGTAGCTATGGACTGCTTTTTGCATACAGAATAAAAGGTGATAAAAGAAAAAAATTTATGTTTCTTTGGCAGAAATCTTATCAGAGAGGTGTAAAAAGTATTAAGTAGGGAAATAAAACATGGCATTACTATACCAGTAATATAAGGCTAAATAAAAACATATTGTCAAGAAGACTTCTGCAGTAGTTTTCCAGTAACAGAATCATCTAAATCAGTTAATTGAAAAACAAAAATTTTATCTCACAGTATTTTCTTGGATAAATTTTTCCCCCTTAATTACTTTTACAAGATGAAATACAATATTGCAAAATATTAAACATATAATATTTCTCCATATCCAGGCTTCTCAACTACTGAAAGTACTTACACAAAATGGTACATGCTAGGATATGTGATGAAAATGGTATGTTTGGCAGGTCAGATCATAGGTATGCATATACACATAAGCCACATGGCCAAGGGTTCTTGCATACAGGTACATGTGTGCATTTGTGTGTGTGTGTGAGTTAGATCAAGGGACAGGAGAGGACCTGTGATGTAAGGCTATTGAGGAACAAACCTTGTTAAGCTTTGTTCTTTGTGCACCCTGCTACGAGAGACATCCCCTAAAGCAGTGCACCACTACCTGCACCTTGCTGCTAGGTCTCACATGCTTCTGGCCAACCCTGACACAGGGATTCTGCATATATGCAGAAATCAGCACACTGTTCACCTGGTGTACATGTGATTGCTATAAAAGGGCAGAGTACAAGCCAAAGGTCAACAGAGTGCCTCTCATCCTAAGAAGATGAGAGTTGGTGTGCCTGTTTTTCAGAGGAGTACTGAGCTAGTACTGACCAGTTTTGCCCAGTTGATTTGACTTTTCTAAAGATGATACCCACACATTTCTGTGCCTTTATCCAGTACTTTCTGCTCTATCTGTGAAACTAATTTCAGTTTCTACGCCTTCGCCAATGCCATATACTTTCTTTTAAGGAGGATTTTTCAAATCCACCCTTTAGTATTGCTTACTGATCCTTCTCCAGCTCGAGAGTCTTGCACAGCACCTGGGGGTCTCACACAGCATCAACTTTAGGTGGAAAGAAATTGTGCAATTCACTTATTTTGTGTAGTAGTATTTATTAGTAGTAGTAGTAATAATCTTCCTTCTTTTATTTGTCCTATTAAACTGTTTTTAATCTCAACCCATGAGTTTTCTCACTGTCACTTTTCTGATTCTCTCCCCCATCCTGTGTGTGCCGGGGGGAAAGTGTGTGTGAAGGGAGAGGCAAACAAGTGAGTGGCTATGTGGTGCTTAGTTGCCAGCCAGGGCTAAACCGTGACAAAAGGCTACATGAAACTGAGTAGAAAGACCTACAACTGAGCAAGTTAAGTTTTTACAATAATAATAATTAAAGGAAAAATAAACAAATTTCCTGCAGTAAAAGCGACATATTTACAGCTTCACAACAGGTCCTTTGAGCCCATCAGCAAACATACTTTAGATACTGCAGCATGCTTCCTACCTTCCACTTGTTTTACATGAAAAGAATACCATTTGCCAGTGCTGAACCTGGTACAGCACGTGACCTTGGAATACTGAAGACACTTATCACTCCTTTACTCATTGTACCTGTGTTTTCCCAGGTAGATACATCAGTCCCAGAGAATCTACTCTCACTTACACACAGGCAAGTACTGTTTAAAGCAAGCATAATCCAGACAATCATACAAGACCCAGTGCACAAAGAAACATTGCTAATGTTGCCATGGTGGGCCTCTCAGCATGAAGTAGAAACTGGGACCACTACTGTTTAATACTTTTGTCAACAACACAGACAGTGGGACCAAGTGCACTCTCAGCAAATTTGCAGGTAACTCCAAGCTGTGTGGTGTGGTTGACATGCCTGAGGGATGGGACACTATTCAGAAGGACCTGGACAAGATCAAGAATTGGGCCCAGGTGAACCTTGTGAAGTTCAACTAGGCCAAGTGCAACGTCCTGCATCTGGCTCAGGACAGCCCCTGACAGGCTGGGAGATTAGGAGATTCAGAGCAGCCCTGAGGAGAAGGACTTGGGGGTACTTGTGGAGGAAAATCAGATATTGACCAGTAATGCGCACTCACAGCCCGGAAAGCCAGCTGTATCCTGGGCTGCATCAAAAGAAGTGTGTCCAGCAGGATAAAGGACCTGATTCTTCCCCTCTACTCTCCCCTGGTGAGACCCTACCTGGAGTACTGCATCCAACTCTGGAGTCCTGAGCACAGGAAAGACATGAACCTGTTGGAGTGGGTCCAGAGGAGAACCACCAAAAAGATCGGGGGGGCTGGAGCATCTATGAGAACAGGCTGAGAGAGTTGGGGTTGTTTAGCCTGGAAAAGAGAAGGCTCCAAGGAGACCTTATTGTTACCTTTCAACGTTTAAATGGGGCTTATGAGAAAGTTGGGGACAGACTTTTTAGTATGGCATCTGGTGATAGGACAAGGGGTAAAGTTTTTAAACCAAAAGAGGACAGATTCAGACTAAATATAAGGCAGAAATATTTTACAATGAGCATGATGAAACACTGGAACAGATTGTCCAGAGAGGTGGTAGATGCTCCATCCCTGGAAACCTTCAAGGCCAGATTGGATGTGGCTCTGAGTAACCTGGTCCTGTTGAAAATGTCCCTCTTCACTGCAGGGGAGGAGGTGGTTAGACTAGATGAACTTTAAAGTTTCCCTTCCAATCCAAACCATTCCTTGATTTTATGATAGATAACCAAAACTCAGTGTGATAAAGGGATACTCCCTTGACACATTCAGTTGCAACATCTATGGCTGTAAAAGAAGGATAAAAATAGGCAGAGGTCTATGTTACTGAACCTAAATTAGTTCTGACATAAAGCTCACTCATTTGATACCACCATGTACGGCACTTAAAGCATAAACATCTCTATATAGAAAATGGGGGAAAAGAGTAAGGTAGAACCACATTAACAGCTTGGAAGTTCAAATTTTTAATGTGGGTCATCTTGTGACAAATGACACATTTGGATTTCATTAGTGATTTAGAAGACAAATTTTCAGATAAATTCAGAATGCCACCTGAAATCATGCAACACCAGAGCTCAGAGGTCTTTGGAATGGGTGGAGAGGTTGCCATTTCTTCTCTAATTTTGGAGAACCAAGGTGACACATGCTAAAGATTACGGTCACTATAAAGACTCCAAAGAGTTATGTTCAGACAGAGGAAAAGAACTGAATTTGTCTGGGGAGTTCCATGTCCCTGTACATGAATACTTGAGTGGTTGTATGTAAGCTTCACAAGTTGCACATTAAAAAAATGAGCACTGAATTGACTTGACAATTTTGCTATGATTATTTTTCACCAATGTTTTCTGTAAAGAGCTACTGGTGCAAAAGATTTTTAGCCCTTGATTACAAAGGTGGAGCCATTGCCATACATTTCAAGTTTCTTATGACTTCCTCCAACGAGCTGTCTCAAGACAGCTTAAAGACACTATCCAGTGTGTTTATAGCAACTGAAATGGGTTGAATGAATGCAGCCTTTTCAAGACATGCTATGTTCTTAGCTCACAGCCATCACTATTCACTTAATAGCTTCTCCTATCCCATTAATCAATTTCCCTCGTCTTTTATTCTGTGTGTGTGTATCCCCCATTTATTTTTCAGGTAATCCCTGCATCCCAGATTATACAGGTAGAAGGCAATGAAAAATGGGATTGGGATTAGTTTATTTTATGAAGAGATTATTTTTCTAAGCACTAAAGCGATGTGAATGGCTAAGATACCAAAGGACGACATTTATACCAAAAAATCCCCACATCAGTTTACATGAAGTGGCATGACACTAAATGTCCTGGTTCAAGTTCATCTCTGATGTGACTCTACATGATCCAAAATCAATTTACAGGAATGAAAATGACACTTAATGCTTTCTTGATTTTTAGCACCCGGTGCTTAAAAAGCTAAACTTTTGTCTCATAAACCTTTTTTGAACAGAATACTTTAACAGACTCCAAAAGGTAAAACACTAGCAAGGTGGAAACTATTTATGTCTAACAGCAGTAGCTACAGCAGGACATCAACTTCTGTACACAGGAGGAATTTAAAAATTAAAATACATTGGTATTTGATACTGTCATAAATGCTGTTGAACTACCCAGTATTTAAATTAATAATTTAAGTGTTTGCCTAATGAACTGGACTTGATTACATTAAGGCATTCTCAATTAATTCTGACAGATCATCTCTGAATTAAAATACAGAACCAAAATGGTTTCTGGATTCCTGGTCAAAGTGTTTACTGAATGAATATTTCTTCAACAATTAAAAATAACCCTGTTCTAAAGCAAAAATGCTTAAAAAGCAATGAGTGAAAAAAGTTAGAAAAAAGAAAGAAAATAAGCAAGTGCAGCAAGTTCTTCTCTTAGCCATCCTGTCAGCTGGAAATTGGCAACTACAGAAAGCAGCAACAAGAAGTGACAAGTAGTGGAAGAGACATGCTACCTCTGGCAGCTATTAAAAGCATGTTAAGAGTTTAGAACTGGCTGATATATAAACCTTTATAATATGATTTAGGGAGATAACTGGAAGCCATAAAAAGAGACGAAGGAATAAACCATAAATCTCTGTCGTATTTCAAGAAATCAATGCACATTTTTTTCTCAAACCAACAATATAGTAAGACATACTGAGTCTCAGAGCTATGGAAAGGTTTTTTTAAATTTTATTAGACTAGCTCAACCTGTTGTTCTTTTTCACTGCACTGGATTATGCAGTTTGCTTCCTATGTGCTTTACGTATGGGACTGGATGCGCAGTATTTCACTTCAAAGCGGTTTACAGACCCCATTCAGATATTTGATTTTATAAGGAAATGAAAAAATTTCACTAGCCAGAGTTAAATTTTCATACCACATATTAACACTACTTTTCAACCTGTTCTCTTTTATCTATGTAACAGCTTATCTTTGGGCAATCTCTGTCTTTTGATTATTTAAATTATTTTTTTAAAATAGTTAAACATCAAATGTCTATACTAGGACTGGACTGATAAACAGTTGCTCATTAGTCATACCATTGCTAGAAATGAACAAGCCAGAGACATGATGGTAACTAGTAAGGCAACTGTGGAGATAGTTTCTGTTTTGCAGAAAATTTTTTTTTTAATTATTCTCTAAATATTTTAGATTCAAGAAGTATAATTGGAGTCATTTTATGCAAAAATAAAACAGTGCATGTACAAAATCTTCACATTTTGTGTTCAAGGTCAGGCTGGATGGGGTTTTAGACAACCTGATACAGCAAAAGGTGTCCCGGCCCATAGCAGGGAAGTTAGAACTAGATTATCTTTAAGGTCCCTCCCAACCCCAAAAAAACCTAAACAGTTACCTTCTTCTCTTTGTCTTAATAGCATCTTTATTTCCCAAGGTTCAAATTTTACTACTTTGTCTTTTTCAGAGGGAACAGCATCCTTATACCTCTGTTCTGTATGTCACAAACTTACTCACATTGTCCATAAGGTCACTCATTAGTATTCATGGTAGTTTGCCTCATTTTAGGAGGGAAAAAAAAAAAAAAAAAAGAAAAAAGATTATACCCCAATTTCAACCTTTGGGAACTTTTAGGAGAAATGGAGAATTGATGCTAATATTAACCCACAAATGCCTTTCTACTACCAGACAAGTAGCCATGTATCCACATACACTTTTAAAAGCTGAGATCACAGAGGGAGGTGGGGAAGTATGCTGGAGAACTTTCTGTTCAAGAACATGCCACCTCCTACTCATATTTTCTACATCATTCATCACACTCAGCTCTAAGCTTATTGCAGGTTTGCAAAAACGAAGCTGTTCTCATCATTAATAATTTTCTAGATATTTTCATCTGCTCATCTCTACATCCATGCCATTCAGTCAGAACCATTCTCTGTCAATACCATGCTGTTAATCTGGATAAATATCATTCAGCATCTGCTAACTGGTGATGGTGACTTATCTTCTAAAGCTGATGTATTTCACTACTGAGAGTCACACTAACGGCCATTTCATAGAGAGACCAATTAGGCCAAATTCAACTCTAGTCTCATTTTATCTCACCAGGGAACCTGACACATGGTGTCTTACCTCTGGCAGACCAAGAAAGCACAGCAGAGAGGCACTGAGAGAGATATTTGGGTATTAAAAATTCCACAGGGAATTCTACACATGTCAGAACAGAAGAACTTCAAAGCGTAAAAGGTGCAAAACATTTATGACTTGCACAAGGCCAGCTCAGAACTTTTAGCCATTAGGCACTCCCCTACCATTACTATGATGTTCTCAGGCTTTAACTCTTTCCGCTTGTTTGGTTGTGCATAGGCAAATTAAGTCATACCTTGCCTTCAAGTCCAATCTGAACCAGATGTTTAGCTAATGTTCACTGACACAGCAAACACAAGTCAGGTGTCCTAAAGAGTTTTTACCTGCACTCTTCCGTACAAGCACAAAGATGTTGCAGTGTTAGTAATAAATAGAACAAAAATGTTGTGGTTTAGCCCCAACCAGGAGCTAAGCACCACACAGCTGCTTGCTAGCTCCTTCCCACACCCTGGTGGGAAGGGGAGAAGAATTGGAAGAAAAAGGTAAAACTTGTGGTCTGTGACAAGGGCAGTTTAATGTGACAGCAAAGGAAGGGGAAAATAACAACAATACTTAAAATATATAAAGCTGGTGATAGACAATGCAATTTGCTCACCACCCTGAAACTCGATTCCCAGCCTGTCCTCTGAGCAGTGATCCCCTCCTCCCTGACAAGCCTCCGTTATATACTGAGCATGACATTATATGGTATGGGATACCATATGCAATATGACCCTTTAGCTAGTTTGGGTCAGCTGTCATGGCTGTGTCCTATCCCAGCTTCTCGTGAAAATTAACTCTATCCCAGCCAAAAAACAGGACAAAAAAAATTAATAGCATTTCCCTAGCTTAATGTACTTAAATAATCTACTAAAAGCACATATAATCAAATACAACATTTTTTCTTGAAAGAACTAAACTATGTCATTTTAGAAAGCATTACTTTCTTTCTTGCATTTTTTAATATTTTTTACATATCTTAATTTCATACTTAATTCTTTAATTTACTGCCCAATCCATCATCAGGGTATTTTACAGGATTTTTTCTAATGATTTAAGGAAAATCAGAAATTTTTAAAACAGATTTTGGAAAATTTTGCAAAAGCGATCAATCTGAAACAAAACCCAACAAACCAAGCCCAAATCCCAGCATTTAACATATAGAAAGCAGTGCTTCAGTTAGGTCTAAAGTCAAAAGCTATTTGTGAATGTCAAAATTTATAGTTAGCAGTGAATGCTATATTATGCCTTTTATTATTTGCCCTATGTTACTTTGAAAAATTTGAAGACATTTGTGGCATTGTCAATGAAAAAATGAGGAACTCCTACGTGGCTAAAAATAGCAACTTTGTGATTCAAAAAAAATTGCTACAAAATTGCAAAAAGTAATACAGTTATTCACAGCGTTAGTCAGTCAAAGATTTATAATGCAGAGACACTGATGGGAAAATTATATTAATAGAAACTAAATGTACAGTATTTAAAGGTAACCTTTTACTTTTAGGAAAAAGAATAAAATTTAATCAGAATTCAAAATTTCTAAACGCATAAGAAAAGCCATAAAAAACAACATAGAAAATGGAAAATCTGGACACATTTCAAAGAGAACTTTGACATGTCTTGGGAGCTACTGCTCAGCATGACTTAAGATTTATATACAGTAGAGATGTCTACTAATCAGTTTGGAAGAGAACAATATTTATGTTTAAGGTACCTCATGCAACATTAAAGAATATCAAAGAATAAGACACAATACACACAAATACAATCAAAGTTATTAACACATTATTTCAAACTTAAACTAGCACATTGTCATTGAGAACATTAAATTTACCAACATAAAACTAGATAACGAATAAGTAAATCAAGAAAGTATTCAACCGGTTTAATAGCGTCAATGATTTCCTTTTAATTTAAATGTAAAAAGAGCACTTTTTAATGAAGATACTATTACTTGGGACCTAACTTTGAAGCCTTTCCTTCAACTGAAAACACAATAAACTGTGCCTGCTTCTTGCAAGAGGTGACTGTTATGTCTTGCATATATTCCACTCTTTTCTTTTTTTTGAAACACATTGCAAGCAATTCATAACTATTAGTTTTATCAAAACACTACTCTTTCAATTTTCCAGATAACTAGCTGATGCATAACTAAGAAATTAGAATAATCTTACTACTACTAAATCAACAGCAATACTCCAAACAACTTGGAGTCGGCATTTTACCTGTCTGCTGATTTCCTTATACGTATTTGTGGTATAAACAATTAATTCATACAAAAGATAGTATCTATTAATCACTGACTAACCTTCGTGATTGCAGAATTAACAGTAAGTACAAGTACATTGTTTAATTTAATCTCTTCTTACTACTTAACTATATGAAATCCTCAGAGACAGACTTTGGACACAAAATCATAAACAAAAAAAAAGTTTTGTACAGAATAGGAGCTTTACCTTGTCTATCCCCAAAGTTCAGGTCCAGGAATATGCATGACCAGACTTTTCAAAACATTTTGCACTCAATAGCTTCCAGCTGCACACTTCAGAAGTTGGAGATTAAAACAGGAAACAAAAAAACTCCAAGTACTCCTAATTACTGGTCAGTCCAAAGTATTTGAGATGTGAGCTAGTGGATGCCTTGCACTTCTAAAAGTCTAAGTCTCTCTTTTTGGAGATCAAAATACCCTGGTGAAAATGCAAGAATAATCAGCAGTGCTGACTGAGCACTTTCCATATAAATCTACCAAGCAAGGTTTTCAGATAAGCAAGAAACAGGAATCAATAACCAACGAGACTTAGAATGTTCTTCTTTGACAGACTTTTTAATCCAATTTCACATTCTGTATACCCTCAAGTTCTCACATTTCAGGTGTGCAAAGAATGTAAAATCAGAGTTCTGTCATGATGTTCCAAATTTATCCTCCTGCAAAATCAACCTATAGAAACTGTTAATATTCCACTTGGCCACCATTGTGCCTAAAACATCTTCTATCCTACTGTTTTGCATCTCATCAACTACAGTGTTGTTTTCAAAAGTCAAAATTAATACAAACAATGCCCATGGAAATTGATACAAACAGTCCCAAAAGAGATATAGATAGAACTGAAATAGCAGTTTTCTTTTTCTATTTGTACATTCTGCTCACTACATTTTTCAGACTTACAAAGCTACCCTGCAGAACCTTCTCCTGAGCTTAAGCCTTCAGTTTAGATTTCTTGTGCGGATTCAGCTTCGTACTTATTTACAGAAATATGTGTTGTGTTGTATTTGCATGGAGTCATTTGACTCCATTTTCAGTTTAATTTATTTTCATATTACTCTGAAAAAGCTACTATTTAACCACGACAATTTAGAAATTCTGTTTGACATGTCTTTTCTGTTTGATATACACATAACTCAAAAGCAGAAAATACTTGGCCATTTTTAACCTTCCCTTAAAAATGTGATGACATCTAAACTGTATATTCTTGTATATTTTCCACTACCCACTGCCACCTACTGCAAAATTAGGAGCAATGCAAATAGACCTACTTTCAAGAAACTGAAGTTGAATTGTAAATATAAACTTAAATGCTTAGCATATAATCTATGCAGATATATGCAGCGATATATATGCATTATGGACTATTTTAGACCTGAACTGAGTAGAATGGTTAGAATAACAAATGGTTAAGCAGTGTTAGTTTAAATCTAGAAGCTAAATTCCTTCTCTGAACACTTTTTTCCATACATAATTAGTTATACTGGTTCTAAAACATTTGTATAAATTATTTGGTTTTGGTTTATTATTATTTTGCAGATTGAAACTCCTTTGAATTAGTCATCTTTTCTGTGCTGCTTCAGAGTTTGAAGCATTTGACCTCTAAAATGCAGTTGCAAATGTGAAACTACCTCAGCTGAGACAGAAGGCCTGTACAACTGCTTCAGCACTATCTTTTCATCAGTTGAATTTCTTCCTAGGACTTAATGTCAAATGTCACAGTTTATGTAAGCATATGTGTCATTTTATATTTATTTTTTCATATCAAAGAAACAAAAATGAAATTTGTTGAGAGTTAAACACACAGCAATTTAAAATACACTTTTAGTTTGCCAACATTCTTACTGTAAGATTTTTGAACCATAGCAATGAATTTAGCATATTTATCTATGGCAATAATGCAAACTTACTTTCCTCGCAAAAAATGTTTGGGAAAAAAATTATTTTAAATTTAAATTTTGTGGCAAAATGGATCCATCAAACTTTCAAGTTGTGTTGGAGCCAGAGGGTTTTTTACTCTTCAAAAACATGAAAAAATAATTTATTTTTAAGGCCATATTTTCCTGTAAGAGGTTTATTCTTCCCAGTAAAAAGACATGAAAAATTACTTTTCCATTTCTGGGTTTCATGTTGGAATATCTATCAGTTTTGACTTTCTGTGAGTGGCCTTTCTTTTTAACGGCTTCTCCAGCATGGAAATTTTAAAGAAGGTTTTATCTTGCACAGTTAAGAAAATTACATGCCTTACTGCTCAGACGTAACACTAGTAAAGTAATTGTTAATCACATAAGGAATATCTCCATTAAAGCTGCTGCTTCTGTTTAATGCCTACATCACCAGTACCTCAGGTAAGAAATACCTGTAGACCAAAGCCACTTAAATACAGTTTTTTTCTAAAAAATACTTTAATATAAAAGATACAATATTTATTTTCTTAGAGAATTTAATAGATCTTTAAAAAATGTTCAAAGGATGAAAAAATATATATTATAAAACCCCCTTTTGAGTCTTTATGTTATTCCTATAGACAGGCATAGGTTAAGAATAAATAATAAAACAATTTCTAATACTAAAGATTTAAAAAACAATATCTACTGATTCCAGTTGCAGTTTTCTCTCAGTTTGAGATTTTTGTTTGGACAGAAGGAAAAGGAATTATTTGTATGGTATCACGTGACTTCAGTTTTAAATATCAGACTTCTGAGTATCTGGAGGGTACACACATTGGAGTAAAGGGCTTGTTGTGAACACAAATTTTTCTTCTATTCAGTAAAGCAGAACTAGTGTAGACTAATAGATTTGAGCAATGTTAAGACTACACTAACTTGAAAGAAACAAGAATGTGTACACTAAATCTTAATCCCAATGGGCTCAGTGAAAACTTTCCTTTTAACATCAAAGAATCAGGATCTGGTCTCTATGTCAACATTAACCCCTATACTTAGCTTTCCCAGTGGACTTTGCATAAAACACTATGCCTACAGAATGCATGTGGCAACAGTATACATTGTTTTCCTTAACACATCAGGTAATTAACTGTAAGGATCTTGCATGAAGATGGAATAATTTGTGTTTACTGGATGCATAAAAACAGTCGCCCTTTATATTTTGTATTAATGTATTGTAGTTTTCAGAACACTTCATCTGAAACAAAAATTAACATAATACCAAGTAGAAATCTACAGAAATATATGACCACCATGCTCAGCTTCACACATCTGCCATCAGAAGTGATGGGCTCCCTTCTCCTTCTGGTGCATATCAATACTAAGGGGTTATAGGCTCCATATAATTATCCTATTGGTATTTTATTGCCCTTTCTGTGAACGATGACAAGAATGGCCAGAACTCAAGACAGTCTTTTGCCTTTTTCTCTCTTCACACCCTTTCCATTTCCTCAGACACTTGTCCCAAGCCAGAAGCTAAGTCTTGGCTAGAACTGCAGCCTATTCCCACCCCACTGTCAGGCTTTTCATTCCTTTAATTTGATTCTATTATAGAGCACTGTGGTAGCTAAATGACTTTCAAGATAAAAAAATGTGACTTGGGATGAGGAATATTTCTGTGGTGGTAGGTGATGAGAAAAATTGGTACCCTGTGGTGGTTCAGCCCCAAATGGCTGAGCACCACACACCACTTGCTCACTCCCTGAGGAGAAACAGACAGACAGTTGGGATAAGGACAGTTTACTGAAAAAATCACCATGAAAGGGGAACAATAACAGCCCACAGCAAATTACGCTCACACCCAGTGATAACACATCATACTGCACTGACACGAGGACCAACACAAACCCAGGTAGCACAGAGGCACCCCTCCCCAGCCAGCCCCTTTTATAGGGGAGTGATGTCAGGTGGTGTGGAAAATAGCCCGGGGTTGACTCCGCTCACCTGTGCTGGCTGCTTGGGGAGGTTGATTCTGGCCTAGCATGAACCAGGACATACACTTATCATGGAAATGGAGCTACTTCAAAAGTATTACACCTGTGAGGATTGCTTTCTGGCTGGTTACCTCCGTAAAAGATGACCTCACTAATTACATTTTCGCAGTTGTTTCCATTGACTAGGCCCAGCATTTTACATGTTCTGAGTAGTAAGAGTCAGTGGTTGTGAGGAATATAAGGAAACGCAAACATGTTAAGTGTGGATCAAGGACTTTTAAAATATGCCCTGGTATCATGCTTATTCACTAGCTTTTGAAGCAGGCAGTTTTAGTGCACTCTCAGCAAGTTTCTGGATGACATCAAGCTGAGTGGTATGGTTGATCTTGATCTTCTAGGGGGAAAGGATGCCATACAAAGGGATACTGACAGGGTAAGAGAGGTGGGTCTGTGCAAAACTTAAGTTCACAAAAGGCCAATCATACATGGGTCAGGGCAAATCCAGATATAGATATAGGCTGGGCGATGAGTGGTTTAACAGTAGCACTGCAGAGGAGGACTTTCGTGTATTGGTGGAACAAAAATGGAATATGAGCCAGAAAGGTGTGCTTGCAGCCCAAAAAGCCAACCATATCCTGGGCTGCACTGAATATAATTCACAAGAAGCGTGACCAGCAGGTCAAGCAAAGTGATTTTCCCCTTCTACTCCACTCTAGTGAGACCCCACCTGGAATACTGTGTTCAGCTCCGGGGCCTCCAATGTAAGAAAGACATGGAGCTGTTGGCATGGGTCCAGAGGAGCACCACAAAGATGATCAGAGGGGGTTACAGCACCTCCCTTATGGGGACACACTGTTGGGGCTGTTCAGCCTGGAGAAGAGAAAGCTCTGAGGAGATCTCTTAGCAGCCTTCCAGTAATGAAAGGGGGACTACAAGAAAGATGGGGAGGGACTAGTGTCAGGGAGTCTAGTGATAGGATGAGGGGTTTTAAAGCTGAAAGAAGATAGATATAGATTAGATGTTAGGAAATAATAATAATAATATTCCTATACTGCCTCAAAACTGGATGATTTTCTCTGAATTTGTCTTTTAAATAAAATTTGACTGTCTCTGTTTTACTGGTTTTTAATCAGATAGAAATGTTAAAGTCTTGTTACATACTAGTTTGATTCAGATGAAATAAAGCTTGAATTTGCAATAAAAAGTCTGCAAAATTGTTTGTAACTGTTGCAGAGTTGTTTGAGAATCAAAATAATTACAGTATACAGGATAACAGAAAATATAATATACTGGTATCCTATGTCTATTCAGCTATTCTTTAAGCCTTGACAGATGTTCAAACACAGTATTTTAATAATCTAACTTTAAAAAAAAGGTGATTTTCTTAATAGATATAAGCAACATGATAAAGGACTCAAAATATATAACCATTTAAATTATTTTCTATGCAAAATAACCTTAAAAATGTCTGAAATGTTATGCTGAAGATCAAGGTGCACATACAGTGTAACAAAATCTGTTACAAAGCAAACTCATGTAAACTATAGTGTCTCCTCTAATAACCAAACAACAATGATTTTCACTGCATCTACTCTTTGATCCTTGTTTCCAAAGGCTTTGACATTCAAACTGAATTTACCTCCCACACCATTTTAGTGTTATTTAAGACCTTAGAGGTCCTGTAAGGAATTCGCTGCTGTACATGGCCAAGGTGTCCCTGCCCATGCACCAGTGATGCAACACTGTTCTTTTGGGGTCTACTTATATTCACAGTACAGCAATTATCATTCCAGCTAACATAGAATTTCTAAGAAAGGGAAAACATGCTATAGTTTCTTGCTTCTCTCCCATTCTTATCTTGAGTACTTGCCTATCTGGGACTCACACAAAAAGCTGCTCTGCACTGCAGAGGTAGATACCATCTTACATCTCATTGAATGAGAAATTGAGAAGCTGAGTCAGGTAGACTTGTTTGAGAAATGTATTTTGGTATTTGATTCTCCTTAGTTTCTGCAAAACTTCCAGAAAGACAAGGAGTTTTATCAAAAAGTTGCAGCCTTTTCTTTAATAAAATATTTTATTGATAAGTTATACTTCTTAAAAATATATATAGTAAGTCCTATTTTTTGCAACGTTTTTGATGAATAATGTTTTCTTGCCCTAGTTTTTAACTATATCTATCTTATGTTCTTCATCTCTCATTTTACAATATATCCTTTCTTTGGTTTTTTTTGTTTGTTTTGTTCTCTCTGTAGGCAAATGTTATCTAGAAAACATTATTTAAATAGGAAACAGTTTTTCATGTTGTGTAATGAACCAAATGGCATTTTAAAAGCATACAACACACACTTGAATATAAAATTAAGTAGTAGGAAAGAAAGACCTGTTACTTTTTTTGTGTTTCACCGATTTTAACTAGACTGTACCTTGGTTACATTATTACATATACATTTAGGCTTACTAATCACTGCCATAATTTCTTTCTCACTTTCCACAGACCCATGTAGGCATTTTGATAACTGGGGATCATATTTCTTCACTACCCTTCCTTCTTCAAGCACCTTCACCAGTACCTTAACCATAGAGTAACTGAACTGACCAGATGGCCAGCTAAATTTCAGGAAGTGCAAAGTGAAGATAGTATTTCAGACTCTTCATGCTAAGTCTGTATCATGGTTAAATGCTATTTTTCTTAGGAATACATTTGCTATAAATAACTTTCTGCTCCATAAATTACACTACTTGGGGACAGACAGTTTCTTTCCTCCTTTCACTGCCAGCTCTGTGCATTACTATGTGCTGACCTGTGCATGAATTACTCTGTCTCTCTACTCTGAAGTTACTGGCATCCATTTGTTCAGACTCATCTGAAAAGTTTACATCTTCCTCATGACTAAATTTGAGAAAATTCATAGACAATTCTAAAATCAAAGCATTTAAGCAGTCTGCACTAACGATATTACCAGTATTTGTTCTCTACTTCTGACTGCACCCTGACAAGGATTATACTATTGCTCCTAAACTAAGAGGTTTAGACCGAGAACCACTAAAATTATTCCAGATCCTATCTTCTATTAACTTATTTGGAAAAGAGATACTAAAATAGTTTAAGACCTAAATACCTTTAAAGATTTTAAATCAGGTTCTTGAGCTTAAACTGAACTTTGTTCTAGACTTGGGTAACCTTCTAAGCAAGAAACATAGGGAAAATGTCAAGACCAATTCTGAGTATTAAGTCTACAAGTATTAATAGCATTTTGTTACAGTCTGGCCATTTTTCTATGATATGGAGAAATAGATCTCAGAAACATTATATAAGAGAAACTTTGTTACCACTACTTATTAAGTGGTTTCTTCATTCATTCTAGAAAGTTTTCCATGTGATAAATTTATAGGGAAATAATAATATACCCATCTTTGTTTTAATTGGTGAAAATTGTTGCACGTAAAGTTGTTTGTACAGTGTGTAGTTGAATTTCAGATACAGACTGGACAAGACTAGAAAAGGGCAGTTAATGTGACGATGAAATAGAAGTAAAAGCTATTAAAACAAAAAATACATAGCAAACCACCAGACCCCCAAGTCAGTTTTGAGCTTGACTTCCATCTCAGTCTTTGCCATGCTACTGTGGATCTAAGCTGAATATCTTTTTTGACTTACTATAATTATCTACAAGAATACTTAATATTACATCCTAGGTTTCTGCTCATTTTAAAGAGAATTTTTTCTCAACAGTCCATGTAAATAATACAGTTTACTTTTTCCCTTGTGCAATAGTGGGGTTTATCAGATAAAACTTCATGATAACCTAGCAATGATTTATTCCCAATAACATCTCTCAGCAAGTAAACATTATGTTGAATGTAGCTGCTTGGCAAAAAAAAATTAAAAATTACAGCCATTAAAAAGGCATAAGCATATAGCCCAGTTGAGGAAAATCATAAAATTTCTAAAAACTCTTAGATCTGCTTTTCATTCTCCACTGAACAGAAATACACACATGCAAAGAAGCTCATCTTTCACTCCCAGGTTTCCTGCCTTTCCTGAAATCCACGATCCTAGTCACCTGTTCAACAAATACTTAAAATGTAGGTATTCAGAATATATCATCCCCTTCATGTGAGCATCCTGGGTGTATGCACTGTGACAGTAATCCAGAGCGTGTGCAAAGCTGAGAGCTGAGTTTGATGTTAAGTATTTCTGATCTCAGATGTTCTAATCAGGTGATAATCTTTTAACAGATGTGAGGCTATTTCCCCCCAGATAAAGAAGGATAAATCTAGACTTAGCTAGTTATCAAAGGCACTACCTGTATAGTAATAATAGCAATGAGCACTTCTAATTGTTCTAGCCTTTCCTTTGACTATGTGTTTACTAAAACACATACCCAAGGGACGTGGCATGTTTTTTAGAAAACAAGCTTCTCAGATGAAAGGGATAGAGAACTGAAATAAGTTGAGGCTACCAATCATCCTTCATCTTGGAATAAAAATGCACGTTTGCTGCTTGACAGTACTATGTAGTTCACAATTCAAGAATACAGTAGATAAAACTGACAATGAAGTAAATTTTTCCTGAAAACTAAAATCTATAATACTTACAAAGTGTGTGTATGGTTGTAACTTACTGAAATAAATGTGTTGCATTAGAAACCTTACACAGTTTCTACTAAAACACATAATCAGACAGTCCAGCAAAAAACATGGGTCTAATCAGTAAGGATATTGTGCATTTAGTTTGCCAATTGATCTTCTTCTAGAGGCAGGTTCAAGCAAACTTGCTTGATTTCACATTGTTAGTCTTAATTACAACCTGAAATGCAGGGCACAATTTAAGAGGGAAAGTAGTGGAGGGGGGTGAGGGGAGAACAGACCTAGTGCATTCAGTGTTTGAATTGATTTGTGCTGCAAAAGTACAGATCTCTTGTACCATTGCAAAGGATTTCTTGCTACTTTCAATCTTGTAGCATGTGTATCAGGAGATTCTGAGAAAGTCAGCCAGCAGGATGAGGTTCTGAGGTAATTACAGGTCAGGAATCAGTGGTGGTCCTAACAGCTGGCTGTTGATTAAAGATGAAACTCAAGCCTTGTACAGAGGGCCTGAAAAAAGGACTGTACAATACTCCATACAATGCTTGAGCCCTGAAAAATATAACTACACATTTGTACAGCAACATACTAGAACAGCGATATCTTCTGTAGGGCAAACCAGTCATTCCTTGCATTTCTTGTAGATAGGGAAAATAATTTAAAGGCCTGATCTTGATCATGACACCCAAATTCTTTTTTGTTTAGTAAATACAAAAAAAAAAATCTAAGACAAAATTATGGATCAAATGAGTAATATGAGATGTCACTCTGTTCTGTTACAACAGAGCAATAACAAGTTTACTGTTCTGTTGTTAATTTTTTCCTTCAATTAATGTTACATCATTCACCTTCTATCTAAATATGTCAACCTGGCAGGCTATTTTCTAGTCTGTTCATCCATCTTTCAAATATATATGTAAGTTCCTCAGTGAAGAAGAAAAAAATGTAAGCAAACACTTCCAAAGTGACTTGTTACTGCAAGGGGGAACTGGAGATGATAAATGATATCCCAATATGGAGTGCTCTACATGCAGGTACCATAACAAGCCTAGAAAATAATTCACAAGGGGCAATAACTCACTACCAATTACACGGTAAATTAATGGAAGACCCAGAAGAAAGATTTTCAGCCTAATGCACTCTCAATGTGGTCATTGTGCCTCTATGTATCTGCCCCCAAGTAACGATGGCCTTGTGACAGTATATGAGAAGTATACCTTCTCAATGGATTATATGCAGTATTGGTCTCCATCTACAAATAAAAGTTCCTTTCTTACAACCGCTTTCAGAAAGGGCTTTTCCAATAAGACTTTCTTTTCTATCAAACCAACTCAAAATACAGCACAAGTAACAATACGTACTGAAGTATATTCTTGATGCTGATTTTTGAATACATATACAAGACATTTCAATTTTTAGGCACTTTTGTAAAAGATTTAGAAAAAAACATAGAGAGTAACAGCAATGTGTGGAGGCATTTTACTGGTACAGGGATAAAGCCATGCATTTGTACCTGATGGATACCCTGAAAACTATCTGTATTAAAGTTTTATGTATGTGGAGCCTGAAAAAGAGGGATAAAACACTGCATTAATGTTATAGATTAACTTGACAAGACAGCTGATCCCATTGTGCTTACATTAAGTGAATACAAGGTTCACTGAGTGTTAACACAGAAAAGTAATTATTTTCTGTAGAGACTGCTCAGATAAATTCTGGTCAAAGTATTACCCTTGTGTGTGAAAGCAATCTCCTGAAATGATATAGAAGTTATATTTTCAATTTTATTTAGTTTTTCTGACATTGATCTTTCTAACTTGTGTTTAAAGTCTACATAGGCATTTTTGTGATGCTTGGTACAAGTAGGCATGTTTTATACTTTGTATGTTTTTAACAAAATGAGAAAATAATGAGTCAAATTAGGTACCTAAATTGACTATAAAAGTTTTGAAGAAGTGAAATAATAAAGAAAATTCTGAAATAATTGCTTTTTAACAAGTTCCTTTTGGGGCTAAATGTAGTGATCACTAGCAAAGCGACTTTTCAGGAGCAGTTTTATATAACTGTTTTTGTTTGCTCCTAAATTTATTCATATATGCACTTTTATAGTTGCAATGGTATGACTTATTTCCCTCTGGATTATTGTCACCCACCTTTGGATATTGAGGGCTCTTCCATCGTGTATCTTATGCTTAATTTTTCTAGAATACAATGCCCAATGAGATTACACATGTTTGTGGAGATAGGAATGAGCTTCTTCTGTGGTCACAAATCTATTCATTACTAGTATTTTTGGTTTATATTTCAATAGCACATGAAAAGTAATTCTCACATAAACTTAGAAATAATAAATATTAAAAAAGAAAAGAATTGTAGAATTCTCTATTTTAATGAGAATCTAACATAAAATGCATCAGACAGACCTAGAAAGTAAAACTGCATGGGAAAGGAATCATTCCCTTCCAGTGTGTTACCTAATTTAAAAAACAATCAAAACCCCCAAATGTAAGCACTGTTAAGGACAGCAAAAAGGGCTTTTTTAAATGTTAACATCAAAAGGATGATCAGAGATGACATTAATCCATTTCTTGATGAGGCCAGTCACCTTGCAAATAGGTATGTAGGCAAAGAGAAGTTATTTAATGCCTTCTTCACCTCTGACTTCAACATCAATGACAGGCCCTGGAACCCCCTAAAGTGCCTGCCCTCCCCACCCCCGCCCTTTCTCCAGTTAGAAGACCATGACTAGGGACATGATAAACTCCCAGCTGACCCTGAGCTTGTTTGAGACTTGTTACTCCAGCTGGACGCACATAAATCTATGGGCCTTGATCAGATTCACTCCAGGGTACTGAAAGGGTTGGCCACTGCTATTGCGGGACCTCTATCCACTATTTCTCAATGGTCTTGGGAGTCTGAAGAAGTCCCAGTCTACTGGAGGCTGGTGAATATTGTCCCAGTTTTTAAGAGGATAAGAAGGAAGGCCCTGAAAATTACAGGCCTGTCAATGCCTGGTAAAATTATGGAGAAGATTATTCTGGGAGTTATTGAAAAACATGTGAGACAGTGTGGTCACTGGTCATAGCCAGAATGTATTCACAAGGCGAAAGTCCTCTTATGACAAGGTCACTGATCTAGTTGACCCAGGGAAGCCAATAGATGTGGAGTTTTTGGATTTTAGCAAAGAATTTGCAGTTGCCCCTCACATTATCCTTCTGGATAAAATGTACAGCACAGAGTTAAACAAATCCATAATACCTTGGATGAGCAATTTTATGATGGATTGGTCTCAGTGTTGAACATAAGATAAAATCTAGCAACAGCTCACAGTAAAATGCATTTCTCCTTACATACCAGAGTATACAGCTTACTGCATTTTTGTATTTTATTTTAGGTTCACAGTGTAGCATCACACTTAGCTGTACCGGCACAAAAGAAAATGGAAGAAATGGTTGATAATGGGAGCTGCTTAAACTGTGACTCCTGACAACAAGGTTATGTTCAAGAAACTACAGCTCAAGGTCTGAGTCATCCTCTAGTAGTACCTATGTCTTTTCTTTGCCTTACGGACAAGTGTGATGAAACTCTTAAATGTCTATGTAGTTCTGTATTTAAAGTAGCCAAAGCTTAGGTGCTTAGCACTTTCATGAATACCCTAAGTGGTTCTTGCTAAGGTGCTAGAGGTGTTAAGAAAAGCGTTTTGTGAGCTGCTTCTGCTCATGATTCTCTTGCAGCAATCTGTTTGTGTCTTTCACAAGCAGTCACATTCTTCCACATATCCAGCCCTCTGCTTTTTTATCAGGAAGGCTTATTTCTATGCAGAATTCAGGTATAATGGATACAAAATCTTAACTAACCAAAATTAATGCTGCTTAAAGGGAAAATGACACTGAGCTTGCTAGAAGAGCCTTCCAAGAATTTTAGGCACAAATGTAAGCAATTTCTCCAGAAGATGAGGCTGCTTGTGACTTCTTTCTTGTGTCAAGTAACCAGAATGAAAATGTGGTGCATGTCTAACATTCCCTTTCTTGGATATGACTTATTAAGCTATACAGTCATACTAGGCAGAAGCTACAATAGTTTCACAGCAAAAGCAGACGAGAAAACAAGCTGTGATAATCTTTTTATCTGCAGCTATTTTTCATGCTCTCTAGCAGTTGAGGGAAGAGAGCAGACGAGGTCTTAAGTTTCGTAGGGGTCAGCTGCATTTCCCATAACAAGATCTACAGAATAATAAAAAAGATGAGTGGAAAGGAATAGACAAATAGTACAGAACTTGATACATAAAAGCATTTGTATGCAAATGAACAGATTACTGATTTATGTTGGGCAAAGGTTAAAAAAGGGAAAGATAAATTACTTGGCGGTCATAATTGCTATATGCAAAGAGAATACAGGTTGCTGAGTTCATTCTGTAAACAAAATCATGGCTGTGCTTGGGACTGCAATTTCTATGAAAAAAATATCACTACAATATTGGTTTGAAATACATTCATCTTTCTAAATCAACTGTTTCAAAGTAATTGGTATCTGCTATTCAAAATATATCTAACCTCACCTGTATTCTGCAGAAGATAGTTGGAATCTGATTTATGTGATAAGCTCAAGGCAGCTCTGATACCTCAGGCCTTAGTCCAAGTCTACTATTGTGTTGTCAGGGAAGCACTGGTTAATACTTAGTAAGGTAGCTTTGCTCACCCAAGATATTTTATAAGCCCAAAAAAAGGTTCATACACCCAACTGGAAAAGTACCTTACCATTTCATGGGGTTGCCAATATCTGTGCTGAAGATTTGACACATCGTCTAGATACCGTTAATTCACTGACCACTTCAGAAAATATAAGACATAGTGTTTGTCAGACCTTCTTTTCATTCTCATCATTATACAAAGTTTAGGGAAAAATACATGTATAGATGTAAGAAACTGTTGCTTAAACACTTTAGTGACAGTAAGAAATACAGATTACTAGTAGACATATTATGAAGAGAGACCAAGGTGAGATAATAGTGCATTTGTATCAGATGACATTACTGAAGGTTTATTTCGTATTTCATATTAGGAAAATGTAAGGGATCTTAACACAAATGTCCCTTCTTAGAAATGTAGACCATTGCATTTTCACTGCTGTAAGGCAGAGAGGCTCTCCACTCACTACTGACAACTACAGTACAGATGCATTAAACATAAAATTTTACACCACAGTTCAGCTAAGCAAAGTTCAATTTTGCCTCTCCAATACACTGTGAGGTTATCTGTAGAAATGGTCTGATATTAATTCAACTCAATTGGTTTGAATTCACACAGTGTCTAATGATTTTCTCTTGTCACATAACTATTAATCCAGTTGTGTTACCACCATTGGTTCCAGAGTATGCTGACATCATTCCCCTAAACAGTAGTGCAACAAGAAATTTTACTGGTAGATGAACAAAATCCATTTTCATACAATGAGTAAAATTTCAAAAAGCACTTAAATGATCTGGGTAATGTCTACATGTCTTCTCTATGAAACACTAGTCCTTGCTCAAATCTGTCGCAAGAAGACAACTCTAAATGAGCTAGACATGATAGTCCACAGCTAGATCAATGTTTCCACTGTATCAAACAGTGCTGTCTTGTAAACACGAAGTATGTTGTTATGTCATTTAGAGTCCAAAATACCTATACTCTCTAGACATTGGTAAGGACTTCATGGGCTGAATGTCCAGAAATGCCCTTCAGAATCTAGCCTTTTATGAAAAAGACAATAAAAAAAAGCCCAGTGAAATTTAGGCACATAGAGATATACATAGGTAAGAATAGAGTGATTTGAACTATCCACTAGGGTTAAAAAAAAAAAAAAAGCATGGAGAGCTTTTTTTTAAACTTTTCTTGCTTCAGCAAGACTTCAGAATTAAACTCAGAAAATTATGCTTATTATCAGAAATAACCTAGGACTTAGATTAATCCCCCAGGTAAAGTGAGGATTGGGTTAGTTTCTTAAGAATTGCTGTGTTGTTATTTTTTTAAACACAGTAACTATTCAATGTAAATTACAGAAGTAACTCACAGTGGAGTGAAATTCCAGGCTCCTTTCTCTCAATAACTGCACTAATCCCTGAACTACAGTGCCTTGACCCTTCAAATTCAGTGGGAAAGAAGGGGATGACATGGAGTTCATTCCTGCACATTCATGTTCAAAAGGGAAGGAAAATGCTGCCATCCCCCAATTGCCCTAGCATAAGAAGTACGAGATGAAGGCTCAAAAAAACTATTTCAAAAGAGAACTGACTGTAGGTTACCCACTTGCTGAGCAAGTATTCTAAACATTAAGTACCGCTGTAAAAAAGAGGACATGGTCAGCATCACTGGATTCACTTTAACAGGAAAGAGCAAGGTCAGATCAATTCACTGAAAGAAAGCCTAGAGTCACCTATTTTCAGCAAAGATGAAGTCTGTGAATCCCAACGGAACTGAGATAGGCTTTAAGCCTGACTCAGGGCCTAAAAAAAACCCCCATTTTATTTGACCTTCCACATTTAGATTCAATAGTTATAATTTATAACATTTGTTGTTTCTTTATTCATGCATTTCAATCATAATATGCCATCCTTTCTCACTCAGTGTGGGAATATAGGCTGTCTCCTATTGTCAAGATATATTTGTGACATTGGTCAGTCAAGGTATTTTATTTCCTTTAAGATGCCAACACCATTCAGTCATTAAATGAATTAAAACAACAATGTTCCATGACTTCTACTACTAATATTAAAACAGTAATTGAAAATAGAAGTGACAACTTTTGTATTTAGATATAAAAAGCATCTGCATAAATAGGGCAATTTGCTGCTGCTGCTGAGAGAGTCCACTGATTTAGGTGGAGCTATGACCCAAGACACAAGAAAAGATTTTGGTTTGAAAGGTTCATCTTAATTGAATTACGTTTCATCAAGCACAAAACCCCTTTCAACCTCTCAGGTCACTCTGGTAGAGAATTGATGATCTATGCTTAATTATAGAATATTGTCTGACATAAACCAATATAATAAAATCATTGTACATCTCTTAACTAATGAGATAGAGCAGATACATTTACTCCTCACTCTTGATTTTAGTCAGATGTTGGAATGAATTTTTAAAGCGACTGCTAAAGTAAATAAAAGTGAAGATTGGACTGATAGGGCTGTCACTGAAAGAATCCTTTAGGAATATCAGGACCAGACTAGGTGGAACATCACTTAAATTCTGACCCCTATTTGGTATAATAGCTAATTCTTTCTGAAAAATTAAGCTCTCATCCATCTACCATTAATTTAATCAAGAAAGGAAAGGAACTGGGTACTATGCAAACAAAAAACTTTGTGAAATAGAAATCTTCAGACAGAGACACTTACCTGTCAGTACTGACAGAGGCTAATTTATTATGTTTAGTGATTGCTTTTTCTAATTGTAAATTGTTTCCATTATGTCTAGAGATAATGAAGTGCTAGAACACTACACACATTTCATTGCTACTGTGCTACTTTTGCAATTCACTAGAATTAAGTTGTGGGTTATCTTTCTTATAATACCAACATTTCCTTCTTTCTGAACAAAAATGAATACACTGCATAGTAGCACATACTCCCAAATTATGATCTTTCTTTTTTTACTCTGGGGATTATCTCACTATTTGGATTTGAATACTTTCCACCTTGCCCTATTTTTATCCAGCAGAAGATAATAGAAGTAATTTCTATACAATTTTTTTAAGGTTTTCAAAAAATGCCATAAGAAACAAATACTTGAAGAAAAAAGAAACTGTAGAGACAGTTTTCTTTCCAAAAAAAATCTGATAGAAAACGTGTTTATCGGTCCTAGTGTGTATTTATAAGCTAAAATAATTAAAATACCATATTAATTAAAGAAACAGATGCAAATGTGGGAAAGAACTGCAGCATATGTTTAGAATCGTGTGAGCATGTTCCCATTTGTGAAAGATACTCTGTCAACATTTTTTCAAATGTAAAGCCAGCATTTCAACCACAATTATTAAATGTGGCTACAGTCAGAAAAAGTTACTAGGCAAAAGTCTCATTCAGTAGATCTGTTTTCCATATGTAGTCAGTCCAAATGTACTCAAGTGATAAAAATAAATTGTCACCATTTTTTACTCCTGTTAGCTCTGTACAGCCAAATGCAGCTAAGAGGAAGTGAGCCGCGTTCTATTTTAACTCCTGCACCACCAACAGATGATCTAGTTGTCGAATCTGTATTATGGATGATACCATACAAGCCAAAAAGCACACAGCTTAACTGTGAAGGAAGACATGATGCAAAGGATGTGGTTCAATAACCCATGGCTTTATTAACTCATCTGGCAACACTACCCAGCAATACGACATACAGACCAGGTCATTATTCTTTCATTGTTTGTTGCAACCTATTTTGAAGATTGCTGTCAACTTTCCCTCCTTCCAGAGTAATTCCAGTTGTTGCTGGGGCCTCATCGTCTGTTCCTCATATGTACCATTCGAGGGTGCTACCTGCTAAGCTGCTATATTTTGAACCTAACCTTCCGGCCTAGTCAGATGTGGCCTTTGAAAAGGTAGACAGAATTTCCAAGCCAGGCTATTTTGCAGTAGTGCCCAGTGACAGGACAAGAGGCAATGGGCACAAACTGGAACACAGGAGATTATGCCTGAATATCAGAAATAATTTTTTCCTGTGAGGATGAACGAACACTAGCACAGAGCTTGTGGAGTCTCCATTCCTGCAGATATTAAACTATCTGGATACTGGCCTTTGTAGTCTGTCCTAACTGACTCTGCTTGAGCAGAGATTTGGGCAAGATAACCTTCAGATGTGCTTCCCAACCTGGATGATTCTGCTGTGATTCTGAATGCAAATATAAACTGGGTGTTAAGTGGAAAAAATTAGCACATTTCTAGGTGTTCAAAGGGTAGTAAATACATTCCTTCATGGTCAAACTCTTTTTTTTATATCCTTTCCAGCAGTGTTGCTTTCCCTAGCATCTGAGAAACATAAAATTAATACACACATAGCAGTTAGATGTCCTAATTGACCCTTTGTACAGATAATAGAATGCAATTGTCAACTGCTTGAGAATTTTTAGTTATAACTAGCTTCTGGCTGGAAGCAATTTGACTGACTAAAAGGACCAAACAAACAAAAACTCACAAAGAAAATCAGAATTCAGATTTTCTCACAACCAACCTCTATGTTTCAACCTCAAAGCTTCATCTAATTTGCTTGGGAAGATTTTTTGTTCCTTTCTACTGACTATTTGCATTAAAATATTGTGCATTCAATTTATTTAATATAAGAAAATATTGCAGGCATTATTTTGGTATTTGAAACTGATACCTAAAAGCCAGCTTCATATGCAGCACTGCTGTTTCCTTCATGACATATATAAAAAATACAGTAGCTACAATATACTTCCACATGCTTAGATGGTTTGTGTTTAACTTGCTGTATTTTCAATGAGGTACATTTAAAAGAAGAGGATGCGTGGCACCACATGCATAATTTTGATGAATAGACAAAACATTCTCATCTAAAGTATGCTCACTTTATTAAAAAGAGTAATCTAATCTTAGCCTTTATTCTGTTAAATCAGTCATGTGTGACCCATTACTAACCTACTAACATGGAATGTAACTCAAGACCAAAGAATTATTCCCACCATATTGCTTATCAGAGAACTGGAAAATAGGTATATACTGTATTTTCTTGTTTAATCATTCTCATTGGTGATTTACTGGCAAAGACTCTGTATTTGTGCATTTCTCAGCCTCTCTCTTCATCTGTTAATTCTAATTATCTTCTTTCCGTTTGCCTCATTCACATTCCCTATATTTACATATACACAAAACCAGCATGTCACCCAAGAAATAGAAGAACTATTTAGTAGCTACTGAAGCAAAGGTATTATATTGGAGGAAAGCCTTGCACTGCTTTCAGGAACAAAGCTAAGAATCAAACACTTTACATTTTGTGTTGTTTTGCTAGAAAATTGGTTACCTTGAATTACTAGATAATTTGCCTGAGGCCCACTGAAGTTCCTAAGAATGTAGAAAAGCTTGAAATATGGGTGCTAGATTGATGGTTTCATGTCCCGAGAAAAAAATCCTAGTCTTTCTGAAGACAGTACTTGCACTTTACTGTTTAGAAAGTACTTTGAGACAACCTTAGAGGGGATGTGTAGGAGAAGCTTATGACAGTAAGAACAGGGAAATGGTTCTTGGGAAATGACAGGACAGCTATTGTGTCTTAGGCTTTCTTTTGGGTATTTATTGGCTTAGTACCTGGCAAATGAATATTTTCAGATAAATATTTAAAACTAGAATTTTAGAATGTGCTTTTTAATCTGTAGAAGAGAGATGTTATAAAAGATGAATAGTGAAAAATTAGAGTGAAAAATGCAAGTTACAGTTGGGTTTTTTTTCTTTCTAAACATGCTTAAGACTTTTACCATTGCTTCCTCTACTTTCTCTCTCTCTCCCAAGCCAGACATTTAATTTAAATTAAAAATTTAGGTTGCTTCAGCCATGATCTTAAAAATTGCTTTTGAGCAGAGACATCTATGCGTCTTCACACAATATAAAGGTATGGTCAAATTTATCTATGAGTTTCTGATTAAGAGATGCCATGGATCATCACTTTCTTTTTTGAAAAAAAGCGCATTTTACTACTAAATGTCCAATTCATACAAAAAAAAAAGACTAAAAATATTTTACTAAATGATAACTGTGAATGGAGAATATTTACCAAATCATAGTGAAATGTTTATCCTCAAACAGGATCATTTTCAAATATTAGTTAAAGATTATTTTAACCCAGTAAAGCTTAAACTATGCAAAAATCTAAAACAGTATTCACATCTATAAGAATGCCACTATGCAGTACAAGTAAAATAAACAGGATAGACAGGTTTGCATGGTTCTTAGAATGAATAAGAAGAGATGCATTACACATTGTAGTGGAATCTTTTTAGCTGTTCTAATCATTACAGCTATAAGAGACTCAGTTATTTATTCAAAACAACTTAAAGCAACTCTAAAGGTCCCAGTGTGATGTTTTCACTTCTAATTTTCATAAAATGTTGATAAGAGTGGAATCAAACTAGTTAGTTATCAGTCTTGACGTTGGCATAATGTGACTGGAATGTACTATTTGTAATTACTTGAAAGGAAACAAATTACCTTTAAGAGGAAAACCATAGGTAGAAATTGCAGAAATTAGATGTGTTAGGCTGCTCTTAAAAAAAAAAAAATTACCTGCTATTTAACTTGCATTCTGTGAGAAAGAATATGTATGGAAACCAAAGGCAAGTATGTACTAGTAGAAGCAAAGACTCGATGACTGAGCAGACACTTTTAATCTAGAACATTCTAACAGCAAGTGACCTTTTTATAAGATTTGTTCCGTATCTGAGTTCTTTGAACAGAATGGAGGAACTGACTGATGCTAAAATTTCATTTAAAACCCCTCAAAATCAGAGCTTTAGAGTTTAAACTTAGAAACAAAGTTTATAGAAAAATCTCTTGCAAAATCCTAGATCACAGATTATTAAGTACATGCATATTTTCAGTCCATCCTAATTAGTATAACTAACCTTTAAGGATGCATTTCAGTGGATTCGAGATCCTATGTCAGCACTAAGGTAAGTGGAAATGGATACTAAGGAAGAACACAAATCTCCAACTGATTGGAGATATCTGACCTTAAATTTTTCATGAAAACATACCAGCATTTTGCTGGCCCAAGAGAAACACAGGATTTTACACACTGGGTTTCTTGGCTGTTTGAAATAATTTTTCTCAGATCTGTAGCTATTACTTCAATCTCTGGGTACCTCAAAAGCCCTGTTCTCTAGCCACTAAAAGGGACAGGACCTAGTGAAAATAGGCTCAACATGGCCTCAAAAATTTTGGTGGTTTTTTTTCTGCTGTGATTATCTCTACATTCCCTATTGTTATTTGTGTAGTAATACTAGAAGCTCTACACTTCATTTACCTTCCCACAGGATGGCTTGTACCAACAGCCACAATCAGATCGTGGTGACTTAGTGCTGTTAGCTGAGCTGTATCACCTGTCCTTGCCCCATCAGGGGGCTTAGAACTAGATGATCTTTCAGGTCCCTTCCAACCCAAACCATTCTGTGGTTGGGTGACAGCTTTTCATGACCCTGAAAGTTAAACATATTCATGTAAAGAATAGTTTCAGGGAAAAGTGCTATATGGATACATGTTTTAACTTGCATTTCCACTTAGTAAAGAGCATGGAAATTATTAAGTCAACAGAACGCAGTGAGCAAACTGCTGTTCCAATTTTTTTGTCCCAGCACTATCTGCCTCACTATTTTAAGATGAACACGTGGAATAAGTATGTTTCCTGAAGTGAAATCATCCCAGCTACACCAGTGCTACTATTGTCTTTTTTTATCTGTAGACAACCTAGACAAGGAATCAATTAAATTCCAGTTAGTTACCGTACATCTCCAGACTTCAAAACCAGAAAGGATCACATTGATTATTTCATCTAACATCTTTATAAATAAACAGTAGAATTTCCCCCTAATTTGAAATTAAAGAAAATAGTTTTTAAAATGCAAAATACTAGCTCATCTGGTTGGCTCTTTCAGTGAACTATCTTCAACATAAAAATACTGGGATCTATATGAAGGTGAAAATACTGGGATGACAAACAGCAGAGAGATAGCAGAGATGAAATCCAATCTAATAAACCTGAGATAAGATGGTCGGCTGCTGTTCATTAATAGTTGCTCATCTTTCCCAATAAATATGTCATTAATAGCAGGAAAATTATGGCTGGAGGACAATTATTGAATAAACTATGGTGGCTGCAAGTGGAATTGGAAATGCTGGGGAGAGTGCATAACAAGCTCATTGTATGAAGTTTTACTGTATGATAAAAGGGAGGGTCTGTTGCAAAACAGAGAAGTTGTCTTCTAGCCATACCCATCCCAGCCCAGCTGAACATACAGTGCTGCATAGACAGTTTTCACAGCATACAATAAGGTAGAAATGATGTCATATTGCTCCTTTCATGGTAACAGATTGCTTGCCGTGATACTGTTTTCCACCACATTTCATAACTTAAAAGCAAAATGTGGCCCTTTGCTTTCACTAAACCAGAGACTATGACTCAAGAGGACTTGAACTGTGAAACCATCTCCCTTCCATCTCTCCTATTTGGCCTATGAATTGGAAAACTAGGTCATTTCAAATCTAAGAAATTAATATAAAAAAATAACCATAGCAACCTTGTAACCCCAGGACACAAGAACAACCATTTATTTTTTCATCTAAAAGTACAACTGGCCTGTCTTTTATCTCTCTGAGGGACAAAGGGATGGGAATATTACATCACTTTTCCTTTCCTGGAGTCTGTATTTCTGCAGCGTATGGACTCTGACCCCAGATTTCCCTATGGTGGCAGTCAGTGACATAAAATGTTACTTCCCTTGCAATTTCAAGAGCCAAGAAGCAAAGTAAAGAAAGCATTGTCACCTAGAAGTATCATGCTCTGAGACAGGGAATCTGAAGTTAAATTTCTGTCACGGTTTACCCCCAGCCAGCATCTAAGCACCACATAGCTGCTCACTCCCTCCCCTGCTGTGGGATGGGGGAGACATTTGAAAGAGTAAAAGTGATAAAATTCATGTGTTGAGATAAAGCCAATTTAGTAGGTAAAGAAACAACTACACACACAAGCAAAAACACACAAGGAATTAATTCCCCACTTCCCACTAGCAGACAGGTGTTCCACTGTCTCCAGGAAAGCAGGGCTCCATCATGTTTAACAGTTACTTGGGAAGACAAACGCCATGTCCCTCTCTTCCTTCTTCTTCCCCCAGCTTATATGCTTATCATGACAACATATAGTATGGAATATCCCTTTGGTCAGTTTGGGACAGCTGTCCTGGCTGTGTCCCCTCCAGCTTCTTGTAAATCCCCAGCCTACTTACTGGTGGGGTGGTGCAAAAAGCTGAAAAGTCTTTCACTTAGTGCAAACATTGCCTAGCAGCAACCAAAACACCAGTGTGTTATCAACATAATTCTCATACTAAATCAAAACCACAGAATTATACCATCTACGAGGGAGAAAATCAACTCTATCTCAGACAAAACTAGGACAATATCCTCAACCCCTGGCCAGTGTCTAAACTACAAAGAAATCTTCCTTATCAAGACAGAAAAATGTTTACTCAGTCGATAATAATGATCCACTCACAGCAAAATTTATTTGCTTACACAAAATGTTACTGGATTGTTCTCAGGATGGAACAGAATTCTCACCATTTAGGTTAATTGCAAGGGTAAGTCTATGCTATGAAAACCCCTTTCAGAAACAAATTCAAATCCTTTAAATGCCATACTCCCATTTCAGTATCTGTACACTACCACATATCTATGTGAAGCACTCACCTTCACAGGTGGAATAAATGCTACTCCTCCATTAGATTTCTTGTCAGCCTTCGATATTTCTTTCCAGGAAAGTGACTGCTGTTAGGTGAAGTTATTTACTTGCACTGACTATCTAGCTAGGGCACATCCATGGGTAATACCAAGTCATTCATTTTTCTTAATTCCTAATGACAAAGAGGGTTCCTCTGTCATGACCAGATTGGCCCCACTTCCTATTGTTCTGTGCATTGGAAGATTTAACAACTTATTGACTGTGTTGACTCATAATCTGCACAGGGGAAACAATGTTGTAACACATCAAATGTAATCAGCTGCTAAATGAAATTTCGAAATTATTTGGCACCTTTCTATAAGGCAATATAACAAAGGGTTTTTTATAGGTTCTGTGAGCCAGAAACTCTTCACAGCTTCCAAAATGTAGCCACCTCAAGGGTGGACATAAATAGCTATTTTGTAGCAGAAGACAACACTAGTATTCCTGGAAACAATGTATAATTTTACTGTGCAAGTAATTTTACTTTCTGAAAAGAACAATCACAAGAAACAAAGGTATATTAGAATGGATGCGATTATCCTGAATTTCATCCAAGAAGAATAAGCCTGATAATTCTCCTTAATAATAAAATGTCACTACGTTTCCACTAGTTATTACACACCATCAAGATATTTTTTTCTTATTAAAAGATCAACTTCAACATTCTTAATTTCAAGAGACAGGACAGCTTCAGAAACACATCACCAGGTCCACTTCAACATTTTTTTGCACATGTAACTAAAGCTCTCTCTACTCAATAGCTTAATCTAATAAAAACTTATTATATCCCAATATAACTGAAGAAATGTTTGTATCATAATCTAGTTTTTCCAAAACTAATCTGGTTTCTTAAGCTGGATTTAAAGAAACACAAACCTGTACGAAAAAAACATGAACCTGTAATATTCATAAGCTTAACTACCCAAAGACAATAGTCATGTAAGAACTTTCAGAGCCTTTCATTTTGAGACAGGTTCTCATATTCCCTCAATTCATGGGTGTTCATGCAGATCAACTTCTATTCATGACTCAAATGCTAGAGACATATACCTTTCTTTGTGTTAAAAAGTGAATCTTCATGAAGCAGTATAATCTGTTCCTCATTTTATGACTAACATTCCTAATTTTTACAAAAATAAAAGGAAATAAATAAATAAAGACAATCTAGGGAATTATTCAATCTATGTTTCTCTACTTAGAATGAATATAGCATGTAAAAATAGCAACAGTTATGCTATTACAGATGTTCTGTCCTAGATCGGGTCTTGGAACTAAAGACATATCATGTTGAGATGTGCATATTGCTATGTATATATGTTATACACATATGACATCCTCAAACTAGAACGTGAAGTGAAAACTGTTGTGGGAACAAAACCAAAACTTAGCTGCAATGAAAACTACAATATATTATAGCTTGAACTGCAAGAACTACTCATGGGTATTTCATTGTGTCTTATTAAAAGTAGTCAAAATATTTCCAGCTTCAGAGAAAGAGCAGATTTTAGCCTGTTTTAGAAAATCTAGAATGTAGACATGCAGTTGGTTGGACAAGAATGTTTCATATCAACAAATGAGGAAAAGGGTCTACAGACATCCCAAGCTACTCAAGTACCTTTCTACTTTAACTCAACTCTGTTTTTTTCAAAAGGTGTTCAGGAGATTTGTTTTCACTCCATTGAAGAAAACAAATTTTGAAACTTCAGATGTAGCCACAAGATTAGATTTTTATCCTTTGGTCAGATCTATCCAGAACTTCTTGCATGAACCCTTTTCAGTGGCCACTGAAAACAAAAATGTTTGTGTTACATGGAAATGTGTCTTTCTTTAAAAAAAAAAAAACAAACCAATAAAAAATACCCCCACCAGAAAACCTGGAAAAACCCCACCCCACAAAATAACAAACAAAACAAAAAAACCAAGCAAACCAACAAAAAAAAACCCAACCAAAGAACTCCTGGCAGTTTAAAGGAAAAAAGTTAGGGATGTATTGCTGCTAACCAAAATTCATATGCTGTGTTAACTTTTACTGCATGACTTCCTGAATTTTTTAGCAGGGGAAACTGCTTGAGGCAGTGCCTATAACCACACCATTTCTGAATGAGTGAGATTCATATTCAAGTAGTTTTCTTGAGCAAAAATGATGTCTGGTATTTTGAAAAAGAGTTGCCGTCTTCGTGAACAAGAGAAGACATAGATAAAGAAATAGTCAGAACTGGATTTCATAGTTATTTCAGCAGAAGAAGAATCCACACAAAATTAAATCTATGGAGACATTAACAGTGCAGTCTTCTCTCCAAAATGTGTATTACGATTGATATGGCTTCATGACATAGGGAACTCAGTAGCAATGCTGGTTTAAAACCTCCACTCTTTTTTCCTGTCTCTTGGCAAACTTTGCTACCAGCCTCACTGTGTTGACAACTCAAAGAGCTGGGCTGTGAACACTTCATAGAACCTGCAAAAACAATCCTCTCCCTCTCTCTTTTTTCCCCAGATTTTTTTTTTTTAAGGCTGACAAGTTATGCTCTCTGACTTTCTGCAAGAGACAGAAAACAGGAAGCAAATGGAGTATCAAATCCAAACCCAGGCTTCACAGTAGCATACTGAAATACCAATGGTTCTTTAGTTCAGAGACTGACACGCACATCTGCCATTTCATAGTCAGCCTGAATATACAGGATGATAATGGCAGACTATATCTCAGGAAGTACAAGTCTGAGAGCCGGCACTGCCACTCACACAAAGCAAGCATGCCATCTTCTTTAGCAAGATAGTATTGTTTAATACTCTTCAAAGAAGCTACCAGGGCTAGACATATCCGTAACCTGCTGCCCTCTCAAGGAGAGGAAATTACTTCAGCCAGTCCCAGGACAACATGAGGGCAGAGAGCAAAAAGATAGTATGGTATGTGCAACATAAAGAACATTAGGAATTTTCTTAGTGAGTCGCGAGAAGCAGGAGGAGGCAAACCAGCACTACAAGTTTCGTTAGCAGAGGTAAAAAAGCACCACTGCACGCTCTTCAACGTTATAGATAAGAATAGGAATGTATCACATACTAGCAACTTAAGTAGGAACCTTTGTAACATGGTTATCAAGGCCACTTCCAGAAACAATGTCTCAACTTAGTCAAAACACATCAACTATATAAATAACTCTGGTTATGATTTGAATTATAATAGAAGGTACCTGTAATGGTAATTTAAAGGGAGCTGTGTCCAGAATGTACCACATTAGAAAGTATATTCTGGCCTGAAAAACTGAAAGCATCATGCTCTTGGAATACTGTTGTAATGTGCAACAAATCCCCAAGGTAGTGATCTGAAATTAAAGCAGTTCTACACCTTTGCCGAAGATGACTATGGTAGACTAACAAAATTACTGTTAAGAGATTTATAGAAATCTGTTATTCTCTCCAGTTCCTATATGAAATAATCACACAAGCATATTTGCAGCTAAGAGTCCCAAGTATGCATCCTTTTTTCTTGTTTCTCTTTTCCTCATAGGGTCACTAATAAGCAGAATTCCTTAACTGTCAGAAATCACCAATTCTGTGACTACTGTCTGCAGTTTTACTTGGGAGAAAAACTGAAGTCACTTTGTAAGAGAGCATTATTGCTACACAATATTTTCTTTTAATTAAAAGAAACTGGCAGCAACTTCGAAGAAAGACAGTTACATACAGAAATACGTGTCAGGAGAACACCAGTTATTGGCACCAGCTGGAAAAAAAGCCCAAGTACAAAGAGAGGCAACTATTACATATTTCAGAGGGAAGGGTTTTTTCCCCACACACACTTCCCCACATATGTAAAAATGTTACTTTAATTAAAAGTCTGAACTGACCACAGTATCTTTTTACTGAGAACACAACCAAAAGATCTAAAACACAGAACAAAGAATCAATTATTAATTTAATTTGTAGTAGCAAATTGCATAAATTTGACACCACAAAGCCACTGTTCTGTAATCAGAAGGTAACACTGTAATTTTGTTGCAGATATACTTCTTCATATTTCAGAAAGCAGAGGAGTTTTTTAATTTAAAAAGAAAAGTCAGCTCACTGATAAGGGAAGAGTGAGTAGGACTTCCAAGTTGCAGCTGAAGGAAGTCATTTTAAAGGAAGAACAAAAAGAAAAGGTCTACTTCATGTGACCATTTTCAGGAAATAACATGTTGTGACATATTCTGGGCAATTTATTGCTTATGCAAAAAGACCTATCTGGTAAATATGAATATGTCAGTCTTAATAGCTCCCATTTTTCTTCTTCTCTCCTATCTTTCAAAAGATACTAACAAAAGGACAGAAGATTTCTTATAAGGAAAGTGGCTTAGCTCATAAATGCCTTAATTAAAGGAATATGATCAACTTAGAACAGTTTGTACATAGAAATATAATGATTGTTTTATCTGTTGTCCTAAACAGCATTATTTATAAATATACATTAAAAGTTTTAGTGGTAAACCACAGTGTATATGTTTACTTTGTACAAGACAGCTGTTTGGTTTAAATTAGTTTCACTAGATATTGTCTGTGCAGCACAGCACAAGTGTGCTCTCCATTTCTCATATTCTGGTAGAGCTTTCAAAAAGTAACAATGAGAGAGGACCTTTCATTAAATAGTAAAATTACCATAAATCTGCAAAAAGTGGTCCACAGACTAAAGGGCAGAGGGAGTACCTGCAAGTTATTTCAACAAAGTTGACAGTATACTTTTCATGTTGCAGTAAATTTCAACAGAGATAATTAAACTATTATTTTTAATGTTTCCAGCCAGTGTATGAGAAAAATACAAACTAGACTGCTGCCTGAAGAATAGTGTCCAGAAGCATTTTGTTACCCTTGACCTTGTCTGAAAGCTTAGTTTCCAGAGATCCTTGTCTTCTGAGAACTTCCTAGCAAAAATGCATTAACAATGAGTTCTGGTCTGTATCATCCTGCAATACCACTTGTCTTGCGCAGAAATGAAAACAAAAATGCTTACTTGCATAATCCACAATGCCATTTTCTTTTTGTTCCCATGGTCTTTGGTCTTGGTTAATATGCTTATCAAAAGTATATTGGAATGTTACCAGATTTACTTGAAATAAGCAATATGGCCTCCCAGAAGAAAATGAAAAACTGTCCACATTTCTCTTGTTTTAGATATTTATTTAAAGACTCAAGTTATTTTATTAATTAAGCAACTAAAATCATAGCTGACAAATTAACAAGGTAGGAATGGGGTTCTTAGTAGTTCACTACAGGTAAATTTGGCCCAAACACTTCTTTTCTCTTATGACATTTCCAAGGTTTTTCAAATAAAAGCTCTCTGCAGCCCCAGACATCAATTATAATCATTTATACTGACATAAAACTATGATCCAGAACCTATTAAAACCATCTAGAGGCCCTGAAACAGCCAGGCTTCTTCATAACAGTTTCCCCTTTTTTTAGTCATAGATTTCAATCTGTTCATTCCACATGCATCTCCATCACAGGTGAGGATAACATAGAAGGGGCAAGCCAACACACCCAGAATGCTATTCCTCCAGTCATTTCCTTTGTCTGAATATAGTTTCACACTGTATTCCCTCCTTTCTTCCCCTCTTCCCATCATCATATGAAATCAATACATTCCTTGAATACTGATCTTTAAAACATAGATATAATTTAGTTAAGAATGAAAAGACTTCCGAGGAATCTACATAACACCTTGATCTAATGCATCTTTGTTTCAAAAATACAATGATGGAGAATCGAAGCCACTCAAAAAGATTTACTTAAATAACGGAAGGGTGCGGCAGTCTGCCCTGAATGTGCTTTCGCAAGCCGCCTGCTTTGCTGCTATATCAGCCTATACCAGGGTTATTTCATTTGTGTGATTTGACTAACAACAGAAAAGAGATATTGTTCATTCCCTGAAACCATGTTTCTGAACATGGAATTAGAAATTGGAGCTATTCTGGATTCTGTTGGTATGGAAGCTGAGGATATAGTTAGCTAAACTTTCCCCCGCCTTCAAAGTCCATTCCAATGTAGCACTTACACCATCCTGTCTACTAAGGCAGATTTTTCTGGCCTATATTTAAGCAGTAAGACATGACAGATAGTGCATTTCTGAAGGATTATTATATGCCTTGGGTGGTATGATAAGGCAAGAAGCTGAAGACTTTCCTTTAAGTGTCTTTTTGCTGTTACAAGATGGAATTTATAAATCAAAAAGAGTCAGACTCCTACACTTTAAGGGCATTATTGACATGGTCATAACATCATTGGCAGCCAGGCAGAAGCTCTATGTTCAGACTTTTAACACTATTCCATAATCACAATAAAAGGAGATTTTTACCTTCAAACATTACATCAATTGTAGTGACAATTGATCAAGAGGAGCAAGCTGATAGTGCTTTCTATAAGCAGCTAGAAGTAGCCTCGAGATCCCAGGCCCTGGTCCTTATGGGGGACTTCAATTACCCAGATATTTGCTGGGCAAGCAATACGGCCAGTCATATCCAGTCCAGACAATTTCTGCACTATGTTGAGGACAATTTTCTGCTACAGATGGTGCAGGAACCTACAAGGGGAGGGCGGGTGCTGGACCTTGTTCTTACTAACAAGGACAGGCTCATCAGGGGGGTGAAGGTCGGGGGCAGCTTAGGACAGAGCGACCACGAAATGATCCAGTTCAAGATCCTGAGTGGAAGAAGCAAGCCAAAAAGCAGGATAGCTACCCTGAATTTTGAAAGAGCTAACTTTGATCTCTTCCGCAACCTTTTAGGAGCTATCCCATGGGCTACGCTGTTAGAAGGCAAGGGAGCCTGTGAGAGCTGGCTAGCATTTAAACAGCACTTCTTCGAAGCACAGGATAGGTGCATCCCTTTGAGTAAGAAATCAGGAAAGAGAGGCAGCAGACCTGCATGGATGAGCAGGGAGCTAATGTGTAAACTCAAAGGGAAGCAGAGGGTTTATGAACTGTGGAAACAGGGTCTGAGCACCTGGGAAGAATATAGGGATGTTGTCAGGGCCTGTAGGGATGCAACTAGGAAGGCTAAAGCCCGCTTGGAAATGAAGCTAGCAAGGGACATAAAGGATAATAAAAAGAGTTTTTTCAGATATGTGAATAGTAAGAGGATGGCCAGGGATAATGTAGGTCCCTTGCTGAACGAGGCGGGGGTCTTGGTAATGGGTGATGATGAGAAGGTGGAGATACTGAATGCCTTCTTTGCCTCAGTCTTCACTCCAAAGAGCCCTGGGGACCCGCAGATCCTGGATGAAAGTACGAGTGTTTGGGGAATGAAGAGCTTCCCTCTAGTTGAGGTACGGATGGTCCAGGAGCAGCTCAAAGGGATTAATGCACACAAATCCATGGGCCTGGATGGGATACATCCACGTGTGCTGAGGGAGCTGGCAGAGGTGATTGCGGAGCCGCTTGCTATCATCTTCGACAGCTCTTGGAGAACAGGAGAAGTACCTGAGGATTGGAGGATAGCCAATATCACTCCAGTCTTTAAAAAAGGCAAGAAGGAGGATCCTAGCAACTATAGGCCAGTCAGCCTCACTTCTGTCCCTGGAAAGGTGATGGAACAGCTTGTTCTGGATGCCATCACCAAGCAACTGGAAGAGAAGAAGGTCATGAGGAGTAGTCAGCATGGATTCACCAAGGGAAGATCGTGCCTGACCTATCTCATAGCCTTCTATGATCTCATCACTGGCCGGGTGGATGGAGGGAGAGCAGTGGATGTCATCTACCTTGACTTCAGCAAGGCTTTAGATACTGTCTCCCATGACATCCTGATAGAAAAGCTGAGAGATCATGGGATAGATGAGTGGACAGTGAGGTGGGTTGAGAGCTGGCTGTCGGGCTAGGCTCAGAGGGTGGTGATCAGTGGAACAGAATCTGAATGGAGGCCTGAAACTAGCGGTGTTCCCCAGGGCTCGGTGTTGGGTCCAGTCCTGTTTAATATCTTCATCAACGACCCTGATGAGGGAATAGCATCCACCCTCAGCAAGTACCCCCATGATACAAAGCTGGGAGGGGTGGCTGACATGCAGGAACACTGCGCTGCCATCCAGCGAGACCTGGACAGGCTGGAAAGCTGGGCAGGGAGAAACCAGATGGGGTTCAACAAAAGCAAGTGTAAAGTCTTGCACCTGGGGAGGAATAACTGTCTGTATCAGTACAGGCTGGGGGATGACCTGCTGGAGAAGAGCTCTGTGGAGAAGGACCTGGGGGTCCTGCTGGATGACAGGATGGCCATGAGCCAGCATTGTGCCCTGGTGACTAAGAGGGCCAAGGGGATTCTGGGATGCATCAGGAAGAGTGTGGCCAGCAGGTCTAAGGAGGTGATCCTCCCCCTCTACTCTGCCCTGGTCAGGCCCCACCTGGAGCATTGTGTCCAGTTCTGGGCTCCCAGGTAGAAAAAAGACAGGGATCTCCTGGAGAGAGCTCAGAGAAGGGCTACGAAGATGATTAAGGGCCTGGAACGTCTCCCCTGTGAGGAAAGGCTGAGTGAGCTGGGACTGTTCAGTCTGGGGAAAAGAAGACTAAGGGGGCACCTTATTAATGTTTATAAATACTTTAAGTATGGTATGTAGGGGGAAATGGCCAACCCCTTTTCAGTGGTCTGTGGTGACAGGACAGGGGGCAATGGCTGCAAATTGGAGCACAGGAAGTTCCGCACCAACATGCGGAAGAACTTTTACACAGTGAGGTTGACAGAGCCCTGGGACAGGCTGCCCAGGGAGGTGGTGGAGTCTCCTTCTCTGGAGATATTCAAGACTCGTCTGGACGCCTATCTGTGCAATATGAGCTAGGGAGGAGCCTGCTTTGGTAGGGGTGTTGGAACCGATGATCTCTCGAGGTCCCTTCCAGCTCCTACAGTTCTGTGATTCTGTGACAACCTACAATGGACTCTACCTAATTAGTTGTCAAATGTTATCAATGAATCTGAATACGACTAAAGCAAGGCCTTGATTATTTTTAATAGTGTGAAGTCATAGAATCATAGGGGTTGGAAGGGACCTCGAGAGATCAGCAGGTCCAACCCCCCTGCCAAAGCAGCTCCCTAGCTCATATTGCCTTCTACAGAACTTTCAAACTAAAGTTATAACATAACACAAGTTATGTCTTATTCTTTCTATAACTAATCTCTCTAGGTCTTCCTGTATCAACTGTCTCATTGAACTAAAACTTATACACATTGAACATAATATGGCTTAAAAATTACAGTTATGGGGCAAATCATTGGTCTACAAGTATTTTAAGTGAAGTAGTAGACACTGTGAGAATTAGTGTGAGGTGAAGGAGCAACATGAAATAACCAGTAAAAGAGGGTAACAAATGTGCAAGAAAAAATTAAGTGGAATAATAAGGAGAGTTTTCTGGGTTTTTCACTTCTTCCTCAAACTACTACTTTGGGTGCCTCACAATGATGTTTCCTAAGAGAAACCTGCATGTGTATCTCCTTGAAGAAATGTATCACAATTCAGTAAAACTGATCGAGCCTGTGACGGAAAAATCCCTGGGTTCTGAAAGGATCACATCCATAATATTTTACTTTTCACCCATCTTTGACAAGATACAATGTATCAGATATTCCTAAGTGTAAGTAATCTACACCTTGCAAAGCAAAGGAAAATAATCAGCATGGCTTTGTAAAGCATTCTCAATCTCTCACCATTTTGCACAGGATAGTGTGTTTCAGATTCAGTCTAAGCTGCTAAACACTGGGCCTTGGCATTTTAGACCCAGATACATTATGCACAATGTTGAGCATCTATTAACATATGATTTCAGACATTGGTTACCACTCATGTATGTAGTAAGTGGATGGATCAGAGTCTGACTTTTAGTTACTTCTTTACAGACAAGAATTTAATATATTTTCAAAGCAAATTTTCATTACCATAATACATATCATGCATGCAAATAAGAGTCTTAATAGTTTGTACTATACCACCTACACTACTTCAGATTTCTGCTACAAATGACTTTTTAAACTTCTTTTTTTTAAGGTTCCATTAATGGCTGAAGCCTCATTTAACTGAATTTTATTCCTTAACAGAATACATTGCCTTTAGATTGGACAATGTAATGAAGAAACTATTTTTCATGCTTTTTACTTGGATGGGAACCAGTGTGTTCCTGTATGAGAGCACTGAGTAATCATGTGCAAAACAGGACCACCCCACATCTGTCTACATTCACTTGGAAGTCATTTTTATATTCCCCTGCTATAGGACTTGCAGGAAATTTATACCGAATACATGGGTGGGGTGGGATAGAATCCTTCCTCTTTGCTTAATCACATTCAGGGAAGAATGATGATCCATTTTGTCTGGTTCTTTCCATTAGTCTTTCTAAAATTAACTCACATCTGACATTATAACATATGTTAAATATTATGTAAGTGGTCTGTTCTATATTTGGTTTATTCAGTCATAAATCCTGGCATGCACACACACACACAAAAGTATCACTGTGAGGAAAAAAAAAAGCAACCAAACCAAAAAACCCACACCAAAAACCCCCACAACCTTTTGCAGATTAAATGAAATTGGTACATTTGGATTAGTCCCCTTTCCTCACATGTTCATAAAGAAGCTGGAATAACCCATTGACATGAAAGTTCGCAAGATCTTACACAATAGGGAAAATATTTTGCAGGTGAAGACACTCTTCTACTTTGTGGAGATGGAATTTTTGCAGTCCAAGAGAACTTAAGAGCCACAGTTATTTATGCTGAAATAGGTTTCAGTCTGGCAAGACCAAGGTAGGTCTGTAAGCAAGTGAAAGCCAATACATAAGAGCCATAACAATGGGTTAGGAGCTCCCTCCTTGCTTTTCTTACTGTTCCTATTTTCTACTGTTTTACCAGGGAGACTAAGCTCTCTCTGTAACTAGAAAGTAAGGTTTTGGCTGGTTTTCTTGATCAGTTTTCTGAAAGCTGTCTTCCAGCTTTCCCAACATATTTGTCACAACTGCATTTCCCTGAAAGCTGTGCAGTGTTGAGTACAAAATTTCCAATGCTCTCTTATATCAATAGTATCTGTCTCATTTGATTTGTCTGGGCTGAAATAAAACATCGAGGCACTGAATTATATATAGCACACCATATTCATTTTAAGGCCACCGACCTTTCTTTTTATCTGCTGTTTTGAGCTATTTATGAGCTGAAGGATTTGGTACCACAAATGCTTGCACTGCTGTAATGAAAGTAAGGTCTAACAGCTACAAAAAGGCTTTGGAAGTAAGAGGTAGCATATGAAACCTATCTTTCCCTTCTGTTTCTTTAATGTCATTTTCTGAAACTAGTACTAGACACATCCTAAATTCACTTCTAAAACAACTTTAGAATCATAGAATGGTTTGGGGTACAAAAGATCTTCAAGATCATTTACTTCCAACTAGATGTTAGAACTAGTACTCTGCACTAGACCAGGTTGCCCAAAGCCCCATCCAGCTTGGCCTTGAACATTTCTAAGGGGCATGCACAACTTCTCCAGGCTACAGGTTCCTGGGCCTCACCACCCTCACAGTGAAGAATTTCTTCCTAATATCTAATCTAAATCTACCTTCTTTTAGTTTAAACCCCTTGTCCTATCCCTACACTTGCTGATACATATCCTTCTCCGTCTTTCTGGTAGGCCCCTTTAGGTACTGGAAAACTGCAGTAAGGTCTCCCCAGAGCCTTTTTTGCTCCAGGCTGCACAAGCCCAGCTCTCTCAGCCTGTCTTCACAGGAGAGGTGCTCCAGCCCTCTGACTGTCTTTGTGGTCCTCCTCTGGACTCACTCCAACAGGTCAATACCTATTTTGTACTGGGGAGCCCAGACATGGATACAGTACTTCAGGTGGGATCTCATGAGAACCGAGCAGAGCAGAAGGGCAGAATCACCTCCCTTGACCTGATGGGTAACACTGTTTCTAACACAACCCTGGATACGGTTGGCTTTCAAAGTCCCTCTGGATGACATCCCTTCCCTCCTGCGTGTCAATTGCATCACACAGTTTTGTGTTATCAGCAAACTTGCTGAGGGTCATTCAATCCCACTGTTCATGTCTCTGAGAAAGATGTTAAACAGCGATGGTCCCAATACCGCTTAAGTTTGACCATCCAGCCAACTCCTTATCCACCACATAGTGCACCTGTCAAATCTGTCTCTCCAATTTAGAGACAAGGATATCATGTGGGACAGTGTCAAATGCTTTGCACAAGTCCACATTAATGATGTCTGTCACTCTTCCATCATCCATCAATTACTTACAGGTGTGGCTCTGAAAGGGCATTTGTGGACAGTTAAACAACAGACAGTAGCAACACAAAGGTTAAGACTGTCAAAGAAACTAAAATCATCTGATAGCAAGGTGCCTAAATATCTTCAGTAGAGGAGTTAGATTGACCAGTCCCTTTACTTCAGGAGTTGTCGGGGCAAGAACAACTCAGAAAAGGGGGATACAGCCTAACAGGGGATTTTGCCCACACAGCTCTTAACCAAGTACCAACTACACAGAAGTACCAGCTATTCAGTTCTGGACATTGTTCCCCCCAGCAGCTCAGAAGACTCTGTTTCTCAGGAAGATGTACCTGACGTTTCCTTGTACTAATTCCAGAAAACACCATTTTAATTTTTTTTATATTAACGTCAATACCTATGGCTAATAGATTTAAGTGCTTTTCCAGTGTTTTCTGATGGTATGAAGGTCCGATACAATTGCTTCTGTCTCAGAAAAATGTCATCTGGACATTGTGGCCACAAAGGCAGAATAAAAAGATCTGTTACTGAAACATTAGCATGTAATTAATAAGTTGTAGATCATCAGGAAGGATAACTCTCTACTGGTTAATTCCTCCTATCAAAAGACCTAAACTGAAAAAGCTGTTTTTAAAATATGAACAAAAAACCCCAGATAAATGAGATTTTTTAATATATTGACAATTATCCAAAATCTACATTTACATCTCCCTTATATCAAATTATTTCATAGCCATAATTATTGCCTAATTATATGTTTATTTCTTAGAAAAGTCCAAGCCACATATAATTACTTCTCTCCTTGGTCACTGCTATTGAAGAAACCAAATTTATGGCATTTAAAGCCTCAATGAGATTTTCACATGCCAAAGTTCACACGGAGAAACAGCAAAGCACAGTTGCAAAAGAGTGCTGAAAGGCTTACTCTTATGCAGAATAACCAAGCAGGGCACATTGGGAGCTTGACCATTATGAGACAATATTATATTTAGCTGTAACTGAATTACTGAATGGATATTCTACTTGATGTTATTATGTCGAACTGCTGTAAAAACATTGGAAAATATTGTCATCATTGTTTGGAATGAGAAATAGTTTACATTTTTGTTGCTATTATGGTCTAATATAATGGTTCAGAGCACTGGAGATCAGATTTAGCCAGCACAGGTTGCAGGAATGAGAACTAAACATGTAATAGCCTGCTTTATCTTTCTTGACAGGCAGGAGGGCTTTTGTTGTGGGTTTGTGTGGCACGATTTGGGGGGGGGGGGGGGGGGGGGGGCGGGGCTGCAGGGGTGGCTTCTGCATGAAGCTGCTAGAAGCTGCCACTAGGTCTGACAGAGCCAATACCATCCAACTCAAGAACAGACTTGTTGCAGACCAAGGCCAAGCCAATCAGCTATGGTGGTAGTGCCTCTGTGATAACATATTTAAGAAGGAAAAAGAAGACCCCCATAAGCAGATGCTTTATGCCACCAGAGAATGGAGTGAGAAGATGTAAGAAACTCTGCAGACACGAAGGTTAGTGAAGAAGGAGGGGGAGGAGGTCCTCCAAGCATCAGAGGAGCACAAAGTGTGAGGAATGCCCCCCACCCTCAAGAAGGAATACAACTTGTGATGAACTGACCAAAACCCCCATTGCTGTCTCCCCCTGTGCTATCTGGGGGGGTGGGGGGTGTTCAGAAGGGAGCAAAATCATGAAGTTTTAAGATTTGGTTTTATTTCTTATTGTCCTACACTGGAGTAGGGGTGTGTGCGTGTGCACATATTAAATTAGATTGCTTTTTTTTATTCTGTGTTGAGTCTGTTTTGCCTGTGATGCTAATTGAAGAATGATCTCTCCCTGTCCTTATCTCAACTCCTAAGCCTCTCAGTATATGTTTTCTCTCCTGTCCAGCTGAAAAATGTAGTGATAGAGTGACTTTGGTGGACATCTTGCCTCCAGCCAGGGTCAAACCACTATAGCTTTCTACAAGTGTTCTTCTACTACCACATGTGATATTTCAAATACAGCATATGTAGGCTTCCCAATCCTGGTATAGCTGTTTTTTATGAATTGACATTACCTAGACCATTATGCAAGAACAAAAGCTATGCTATAGTTACTGCTGAAAGCTAGCTTTCCATTCTCTTGTTACTCCAGAATCAGCCAGAGCCATGGCACAAGCCTGTTTTCTTGAGTATGCAGAATGCTAACAAGTATTTCTATGAACTTACCTAACACTGATCTAGGCTGTGTTGCTACCTAGTGGGCTAAGTCAGAGAGAAGGGAGCTAATTATCACAGGAGGGAGAACAGACATTAAAAAGATAATATTAGAAAAATAATATTGAAGAGTAATAGCCTGAGAGGTCACGATAGATACCTAGAGAAAGGAAAAGGGAATTGAGAGACCTACTTTTAGTTAAAAATAATTTTGCTGCTATTAAGAAACCTGCTGCGGCATCTTATCAACACATTTCATAATAACAAAGAGAATAAGTATTCTGGTTTTACATATAAAAATACTTTTCTGTTCCAGCAACATAGTGCTATGTGGAAAAAAAAGCAAAACTCTCAAAATCTAGTAACTTAAAATGCTACAGGAAAATATTTCTTTTAAAACTCTTCAACATATAGTCAATATACAATCCAATGTCACGGGAGGCATCAAAAAGACCTGCAATATAGAACAAATGAAAGGAACAAAATCAAAACTGGGTGGGTAGCATAAGGAGAGTGGAGTGACAATGATGAAGAATTACACATGGCAGAAGGGAGCTGACAAGGTCCCTAAACAGTTCTCTTCCAGATGCTTTGCATTCAGATTTCTTTCAAAGGTGCAATATGTTTTTAAGGAAAGTTGAATTCTTATTGAAGGAGAGAGACATAACTGAGGAATGGAAGCAGCCCTTGAGTGGATACCACCTGAAACAGATTTTTAGTCTTTGTTCCTTTCCATTACAATTGCCCCCCCCAACTGGCAATTAACAGACATATGTGAACACAGGCAACATACATGCACATACAGAATCACAGAACATTAAGAGACAGATAGGATACTGTAAAAAGATGCAGTTACAGGTATCATTCCAAAACATACAGAAGGATCTTACTTGCTTTGTGAGCAAGTTACCTGTATGGAGGAACAAAAATCACAATTCGTTTGCCAGCTATTAAACTCAAAACAACAAGGCCTCTTTGGCCCCAAAAATATAAAACCACAATAATAAAATTAGAAAGCAGCATTATGGTTTAATCTACTCCAGGGCTTTAGCTAAAATATCCTTCTACTGATTTTAATTACTCCTCTCTCATTTATCAGTCATCTACTTTAAGAGCCAGCGTGCCTTGAAACTCTGTATTTATCTAAGGCTTTCACTACACACAAAAACTGTATTGCCTAGTGATATTGCCTCTACCTCAACATACAAACATCTCCTATACATATGTCTTTATCAGACTAGCTTTATGCCATATTATTATGAAGACCTGTATGTCACATACATTCACAGGTATGAATTATGTCAGTTAGTATCACTAAAAAATCTGCCAAAAAAATCCTACTGTATCGCTAACATGCCCAATACCAGAATACAATGCATACAGACCACCTTAGGCCACATGAAGTTATGTATATGCAGATATGTATCTTAATTCAAGAAAATTTAATTTTCCAGAAAAAGTTTAGTAAAAGTGAGGAAAGAATTAATTCTGCTGAAAAATAACACAGGAAAACAATAATGCCCATAACTGCTTTGTTTACAGAAATGTCCTAAAGTGAAATAATTTCATAGCAAGTGAAAACACAACTCCAGAAAGACCAATAATGAAAATGGTTAGGAAATACTCAGGAAGAGATAAATTTCATAAACTCATGCCCAGAAAAATATAGTACTATTCAGTATTAGCAATGATCTACCTGAATATCATGTGCTTCAAAAGTCTAATATGCGGAATAGATGGAATTTTGACTGACAACAGCCATCTTCAGCTGAAGTACATTGGTTCAGGAAAATATGCAAGCCACATTTTTGCATTTCTCAGTTATAATTTCTACTTAATTCTGATGTTCTTGGCAGATTTCCTATTTCCACTTACATATGATTCCTGGAGTATTGGATTCCTATAGCAAAGTACAGCACACAAATCTTTTCACGTTTGATCTCCCATTCACTTACACAGCAGTGCTTTCCTGAAAACAGGATCAAAGATTATTCAACTTTTTTCCTTTCCCATTTTCCCTGACGACAATTGCATGCTGTTGGGCAGCAAATTAATTTGTGCTAGTCAACACCTGACCTGAATTTGTGTAGCTAATTAGGAAAATGTCTACAGGTGTAGAGCAAATTAAGCAACACATTTTAGTTTTCCAAGAAGGCTAAAATTCAGGTAAACATCAGAGAAATCAAGCTGTCAGAGGAAAAGGGACATGGTACAAATTCATTCTTCTGATTCCCACTATTTTATGTTGGCATTACTGAAATAGGCTTCATACAACATGACTGTAGTTTCACTGGTTGGGTACAGTTTTTCCTCTACACAGAATGAAAGTTAAGTGAAGACTGTGGTAAACAGTTACTTTATAGCTATATAGTCTGTGTCTATTTTTGTATGCCTGTGCACTCACAATTAAAAAGCAGAAAACTATGTGTTTATTGTTTTGATAGCTAAGACCGAATATTGAAAATTTATTTTGTTCTGGTCACGTTACAATAAAATGTAACGTGGTTCTGAATGACTCCTAGGTGACAAGCCGGCTTTTACAGATATTATGCAAGTATAAATAAGCACGGCAAACAGACTTGGAAAAACTGTATTGTGGATGGACTTAACATTTTTAAAAGGTGATGACAAGAAACACTACGTAAGTTTTACTCTTTCAATTTTAACGCTCTCAGATCCCTAGTAAGCTATAAAATCATGACATTTGGTAGCTTGCTTTCAGCATTTTTGATGTATTGATAGTGCAGTCCTGTAACAGGACTGTATCTTGTTCTGATCTATACTAATGCTACAAATATTAAAAAGGAAGAGAGACTAAAAAAAAAAAAGAAATGTGAATAAAATGTAAATTACACGAAAGAATAAATCAAAGACCTAAAGTCTGACACTTACATTTCTGGTGGTCCATATGTTTTACATATTATGAAACCATCATCATAAACAATTCTTGCTTAAGAATACAATTCACATTCTTCATAAACCATCCTATCTCATTTGTTTACAGTTTCCTTCATTAAATTGAAGACAGCATGAGCAAGTTGAAACAATTCATAAAGAAAAAAAGATCTCTATTAAATAATGTCAACATCAAAGGCAACAATAAGTAATCTCCTGCAAAGGGAAGGCTGTGAAAGCATCTTTTGAGCTGGTTAAAAACTGGCAATTATCAATTTCATTTTGACATGAATGAGAGGGAGGAATGTTCTGTACATGCTTTAATCTTCTAACGTATTTTGTAACAAAAAAATATGGGAACACCTTATATTTTTGGTGAATATTTAACTAAGTCTGTACCAGCACAAACAAGTTTACATCATTGGAAGCATTATGTCTAATGTGTTTCCTTTATCCTTCAGTTTTTGTACAGTTCTACTGTTTTTGTTACCAGACAAAGGTCCAGCCTTCTTCCAGAGATAAGATGTCAGTTAGGAAGAGGCTAGCACTGCATGAAAATAATGCAGGGTCTGAGGTACTATTGCAAACAATAGTGTCAAGAAAGACAAGCATCAGCGCTCTGCCAATGGCAGGTCTCTTTCCAGAGAATTCCAGCGGTCAAGAAAGATGTCATGAGACAAAAATGACAAGGAAGTCTTCATTGAAGATTACGGGAGGGTAGCACTTGGCTTACTTGGCTCCTTATGAACAGTGAAAACACTGCTTCAGAAAGCAGCAGTCTTTTTTACAAGTGCAGACTTATTATGGTGTGTATGGGCAAGTGGTCTGTTCATGTCACGAAGGGAAATACTAGTGTATACCCTTTCCTTTTCACTATTAGGCCCTTTCTTCTATAGAGTTTAATGATGTAGTCATGAGATTTCTGCTATAATAGCTTATACTTTATTATTCACAAGACACTATTGAAGCATATCCATCTCATGCATAGAGCGGCTGATACTTCTTTTTTTTCATGTTTTAATCTTTCATGATTATAGTAGAATGAAAAACAAGGGGAAATGCAAATGACTCCTTTTTTTTTTTTTCAGTTCTAGCCTCTAGTTTATAACCAAATCTGGTTGGCTGGTTGGTGATTCTTTTTCACTTTTGTTTTTATCTAAAGTAGAAGAATAAGCCAAGACAGAAACAGTAGTGACAGTTAGCGAGAAGATTTTCACATTTTGAGAATTTTATATTAAAATTATGGACAAATAGGTTAAATTTTTGTAAATTTAACAGAGAATAACTGCACATAAAAATAAGATTTGTTTCCAGTTAGGAGGCATTAAACACCACCATAGAAATTTTACATCTTTTCGAAGTTATTTAATAAAGGTTTTGCCTGCTTTCTAATTACATTAAGGAATCTTAATAGTAATGGTACCAGAGTAATAGTAATTCCTCTGCAGATTCACATTCATATGATACAGAAGACTTGCCTAGCAAATGTGTTTTTGAAAAACCGAATGGATTGCTTCAAAAATTCAAAAGTCATTCCTTACACATTTACTGTATTGGAATTTTAGAAGGAAAGAATTTCCTGTGATGGAAAAATGTGGTGTTCAATTCTCAGTCAGATCTGGTAGGATTCATTTAAAGCAATCCTTTTAGAAGAGCTCATGGTTTTAAAAGGTACTCTCTTTTTTCCCAGCTTTATCAGGTGATTAAAAAAATGTATTATCTTATCCTACAAACCTCACTAAGCAAACGGTATTAAACAGTGTCAAACAAACTCTGCACCCCAATTATTGCTTAAGGAGAAATATCTCAAACCTCACTATGCTTTTCATTTGACATACAAAATAGAAAAGATTACTTCAGTATAAGAACCCAATTAGCAAACCAGAGCTCCTTGCAGAGAATAGCCGCACTTTTCCTCATCAGGTACATTACTACTTTTCAAAGCCACATAATTTTGAGTTTATTATGCTACATTTACAGAAGATGAAAATTGTTTCTGGATGCTTTTTTGCTTAGTGATACAAAGGCTGTAAACACAGGTAATACCCTTATAACAGCTGAGAAGACACTTCATTTTTTTTCTGAATCTGGAAAGCCGTGCTTGCAGAAGGAAAAGCACAATACGGTCACTTTGCCAACCTATATTCAGAAATGTAGCATATGTTCTTGTAGTTTGTGTATGCACATCCTGCATGTTGTGTTACCAGGTGAATCTGAGTCAAAAGCTGCTCCATTATATAAGCAGTGTTTAATATGCCTTAAAACCTTTATTTTATTTAAATAAAATTTGTGACCACTTTATGATCTAGGTCAGGAACAAGCAGCCACTCAACATTTTCTTACAAAAATACTTAGTTTTCAACTATTTTTTTCCTCTATATAGAATCACAGAATGATTTTGGATGGCAAAGACCTTCGAGATCATCCAGTCCAACCATCTATCTAGCCCTGCTAGGTCCAACACTAGACCTTGTCACCAAGTACATCTACTCTAATTACCTCCTCCTTATTTCTATGCACACTAATTCATTCTCTAAGGATTTATGTTTCTATTTTATCACATAGGCAAGATAAAAGGGAAAAATACAATAAATCCTTAGTTTCTCCTAGATACTCTCTCTGCTTCCTACAGAGTATTCAGTGCTACTGTTTTCACAGCTTGAACTACTATTTACAGGCATTATTATTGCTACCATTTACAGGTATTTAGTCTTGCAAAGGTGAACCTGCTGTGGCAGGGGGGTTGGACTAAATGATCTTTCAAGGTCCCTTCCAATCTCTAACATTCTGTGATTCTGTGAAAGGTTACCCTATGTAACACATCTGTTCTCCACTTCTGTTAAAACCTTCTGTTTAGCCACTGATTGATCAAAGTGAATTGTTTTACGAAAAACACTGGAGACAACAAAAATATACTGCAGTTGTCACAACATATGGATGTAATATCAAATGTTGGCAGGCTTAGAGTAAATAGCAATTTATTTATTTTTTTAAAGTAGTAGTTACCAGACTGAGAGGTAGTGTCTTTGTAGATTTTCCATGAAAAAAGAGGGTGCAAATTTGGATCCTATAAATAACACATTTATCAGTGTTCTCTCTCACTTGTTACCAACTCTGATATGTCTATACCGGAGTCACATCCTCCCTTTCTTTTGTGCAAATATTTATAGAAGCACAGGGCTTTGTACCCTCTTTACATGGATGTAAGTGTTTAGGGTTGGTGGCTGTAAAGTTGTGGAAAATATTTTTATCACTAAGTTACCTGACCTATTCCAGAATACAAGTGAAAAATAGGGTAAAATTGGACAAAGATGCGCAGTATATAGCTCTATATACTCTTAGTTTGAATAAAAAACATTCAAAGATGGAGGAAAACCTTTTGCAGTATTTATGTATAGTACAGCAGGAGTACTGCAGCCTCTTCCATGCTGCCTGGCCAACATGTCTGTTTCTCACTTAGGAAAGTTCCATCTCTTCGGCTATTTAATCCTCATCTCCTTTGCCAAGATCGCCAGCAAAGCTATCAATTATCACATCACAAAAAAGAGAGTGAACAACCATCCTGCAAAGCTGGCATAAAACCATCAACTCTTTTCACATACCTCTTCATAGCTATCAGATGGTAGCAGGTTTGGGTTGCTACTGAATTAAATATTTCAAGTCCTCAATTTTGGAAGGGTAAAAAAAAAAAGGAAAATCTTTGTCACAATGATGTCACAAGGTCTTACTAGAAGTCTATTCCATGACATTATCCAAGCTCTGATGGTTCCCATATTTGGACCTATCAGATTCTCTTTTTAACGCAGTATCCCGATCCTTTACATTAATTTTTAGGTGGGAGCCCAACGGGTCAGTGCCAGCAAGCATGCTAACACTTGTTCACCGGAATCCATAGTGCTGGCGAACATTTCGCTGAAACTCTACTTAAGGGTCTCAAGTGTATTTCAGCACACTCAGTGTATTAGAGCTTTATATCATTTGAAAGAATCCTTTATTTTTAGTGCTAAATCAACAAAGCTGTTAGTGTCATTTTCAGTCAGACTGTCATCTACTGGGAATTCAAAATTACACTCAGCTGCAAACTATTGACACTCCTCTTAACAAAAAAATGTTTTTAATAAATCTTTACATTAGCCTATGAGATAAAAAAATCTTTACCATGAAATATACAAGTGTATAAGTGTTTTATGAAAGTTTTATTAACTTTACAAAAGAAGAATTGGCAGTGAACCATGAACATCCTGTACTCCTAACACGTGGTTATAAATTACATGTTCTTTCCAATAACATCTGAAAAAGAGACTGTAATTTAAATTTCAAAACCACTTGGCATACCTACTATATAGTGCTGACATGAAGTAAAGGGAGGATCTGGAGAGACTCAAACAAAGACTGAAAATATAAAGACATCCTTAGCTAAAAAGCTGCTGATGAATACAATTCCTTTCCAGCTGGACAGGGATCAAGTACTTGCTTGTCATATCATTCAATGCACTGTTCAATCAGGGATTCTTCCTTTCAACAAAAAGAAAACTTAAGTGCTGCTAATCATCCCTTGTAGAACTTTATCTTGCAGATACCTTCTTTATGTCAGGATTTCTCAATGACCATTGCCAACAGTAGAAGGATCAAAGTTGTTATTAAACAAAAATGCAAACATGCCTTCACTGATGGGGAAAAGCAGTTATCTTGTGCTCTCACATACAAGATTTTCAGCTACTACCAGCTTAATGATATTTAGTGTGAAGTAAAAAAAAAAAAAAATCCATATGAAGACTCTGAAGAGTATCTATAGAAAACATTTTATTTTCAATTTCTAGATGACTATGACGGCTCAATTTAACCTATTTATTCTGTTTTCCTGTAGTAAGATATGTGCCACTTCATCCATTTAAGTATGTACCTTAAAACTGTAACATAATCAAAACTGACTTTTTTGAATAGACCTACTCTTTGCCGTGCCACATAGAAAACCGTTCTCTCAAACAGTATAGTATTTTTAAGTCCTAGAAACGCCCTTAATAGACAATGCATATGTTTACAAGAAATGTAAATTTTCTGCAGGCAGACTGGGTAAGTAATTTCATGCAACTCATCCTCACAGTGCTGTCTGGATAAAACTGGTTTTTCTGCCTCCCAGCAGTATGTGAAAATCCAGCAAAAAGATAGCTGCCAGTTAGTTTAGTGGCTTGAATGGAACGCAAGCCTATAGTGAGAAAGCCAAGCCACAAATAATCATGCAACATCAAGAATCCTTAAGACCACTACTTAGCACAAAGCAAATATAAGAGCACTAGGAGAGGAACAAGTGAGAAATGAAAAAGCCTAAAGAAAAAAAGTGAAATAATCCTATGATTAAAAACACCCACCACTGCCACTCAGCTCTTGTGACAAAAAGAAGTAATCAAATCACCAATATTTCCTAATAGCATATTTACCAATTCTGCTGAAATTTTGGTAATACCCAACTGCAGATTTACTTTTGTAAGAGAAAGGGAAAAAAGGCTAAAACAGTGAGTAAAAAGGACCTAATTTATAAAAGTTTAAACAGATTTGGCAGGCAACACTAACTTTCTCCAGCCGCTACAGTTAAGTATCATGTTCTCAGAAGCATAAAACATCTAGTCTGACATTTGAGAAAGAACCAGGAGACAGAACGGGCTCATTAGACAGTTTGGGTCAGGTAGAAAAACAAATTATAGAAAGAAAATGAGTACTAACTCTGAGAAGTCTGTTGGGAAAAGTGATCAACATGTAGCAAAACTAGTCCAGAAGACCTTATTCTTGCTATGGTGGATCAGAAATATGCTAAGAGCTGTAACAAAATTCTAATTCATAGCAAGGACTTGCAACAATATGGATAGCAGCCACAGAAAATGACTGGACAGCAACTGAAAAACACAGGCAAAACTTTTTTCAAAGCCTGTGTATGTAAGAGACCTCCGATCCACAGATAAATCAGAAATATTATTCTGATTGTTATTCAGATGACTGAATTGTAATGAAGTAGAAATCTGAAGTGTAATAATCAAAATGGATACTGACGTTTATAGTTCTGCAAATAACTTATGTTTATATGCACTACATATTCTGAAGAAGAAGAAGAAAAAAAGCTTAATTTCATACCATCTTTTTAGAAATGCGTGCTTATGAAACAGTTGAAGGCAGCAGTCTTTTGGTCTCTAATACTTTGTTTACCTTTGGAATTGGATCAATTTTACAAAACTAGCAGAATGGCAAATTTTCATTTGTGCAAAAGTGCTTAGGAAACTATGCTCCCTGTCTGAGATCGTGCACATTGAGAAAGGACTTTGAGGACAAATATTCAGAAGATGTCATTCACAAAAGTCGATCTAGTAGTAGAGATCAAGTCTTCAATGTCTTAATTGAATTATAAGGCCACCAGAAATACAACTGGATGTTAATGCTATTTTGATATAGTACAGTAGCATGCACTGAAACAATAACAGTGAAATAAAATGTATATATTACTCTGTAATTATTTTTGTGTGTTTATTCAAATACATAGCTAAAATGGAAGAGTACAATTCCTCTACATTGCTAGTTGCAGTGGTACTGCATTTTCCACCAAAGGACCCAGTTGTTTTGTTTATTACATATTGCTTCTGTCAAGCCTTTATGCTGTTAATGTCATAAGGCACATTCAAAAAGCACTGGAACAATGATGTAAAATTAAAGGAAAAAATATCTTATTTATTTTAAAATGACACTTGAACTTTATACAAAAGGCATTATTTCTTGATTTCATGAAAAATCAGTCCTATGCTGCTCTCACTTCCGATCTATTAATTTCATATTTGCTCATATAGTCTTCACAGCTGAGGATATGGTTTGACAATGCAAAGCTGATGGGAGCAAATACAACCAAGTCTATACAACTGTACCAATTCTGAGTTGTGTTGTTAAAACTCTTTTTGGGACTGCTTCGAGGTGGATCAGGGAAGTTATCTAGATTAGAAATGGAAGAAAAAAACCCAACTGAAGTAACTGAGGAGAAAGAGGAGCCACTTAAACTAAAGTGTACCATGGCTTCACCATGACTATCACTGTGGCTTCCTTTTTTTAAATCCGTCAAGAACTACACTGAAATGACCAACAAAGTTCACACTGGGTACTATGTGTAGATTTTGTTAGAGAGCAGTTACATCTAGTCTTTGCTAGGTTGCAAGGGAACAATTTGCAATTACTTTAAGATGACAAAATATGTTGTGTTTAATCTTTATTCCTGTGATATTTAATGTTTTCTTTACTATCTGTTCATTTTTAAGAAAAACAGGATAAAACTATTTGCATAAATAAACTAGAACAAATCTAACAATAATTCATTATTTGAAATCTTTGCTAGAGATTCCAATGCTAAGACATTATTTGCCCTTGATTGAAGATCTTGGAACCTTTGACCAAATAAATTAATGTTCCAGTTCTGAGTAAGTGATGCTTTCTGCAAAGCAGAACTTGCCTTTCTATGAAATGTGTTAAAGGAATATATCATACATATAACGAGAATAGAATATAAGGCCATGATGTTAATCATAGAATATCACAGTGCTATAGCATAGCCAAAAATAAAAAGTAGCAAAGACAAGGAAAAACACGTACCACAATTTAAAATAGAAAACTCCCATGCTTACAGCAGGATGACACTAATGTATTAGACACAAAGAACTTGCAGTAAGTGACGCCTAACAGTTATTATATACAACAGTGTATACAGACTGCTAGAAAAGAAAGTTGCTTAATATGAATAACAACCACTTCTTTAAAATCTGTGGCAGAATGACCACTTTCAAAAACAGTTCAGGAAGAATACAGCTAGCCTGAACTCTTCGTATAATCCTACTACCTTCAACTGTGTGTTCCATAGCTGAAGGAGGGTTATAGTAATAGCACCATGCATTGCTTACAATGTGCTTTTACACTGGCATATAACACACAGCATATATCTCTATTTCTTATGTTTGCAGGGTTCAGTTTACCAGAACAGGAAAAGGAAGAAAATGAAATCAGTTATATTCATGATACTGTGAACAGTCTGATGTGTGGCTGAGGTGGGCCCCTCCTGTTGACAAGGTTCAGAAAGGACCCCCTTGCTTTCTAAACAACTCAGAGAGGAGCCTAGGTGTAGCTAGGTCCAGTCTTTGTCCCAGTCTTTGTCAATGGTTTATGTCTAAAGGATTATATACATAACACACATCAAAGTCAACATTTGTCTGTCAGAGCTCCCAAAGGACTTTCACTGAAACAGTTTCATGAAGTTGAAGCTAATGGAAAGTTTATTAAAGTGACAGATATAAAAGTCTGTGATTGCTGTTGATAAACTCACTTACTGCAGTAGTGCTAATATATGACTATGTTTATAATTAAAATGCTATGATTATAATAAAACGCTATGAAAATACTATCCTGAGTGAAATCTCAATTGCTTTACCAAGACAGGGACACTGTCTTGGGACGGGGAGAAGGAGCACAGCCTGTTGACTGAGTCCTTGGGGTTTTCAAAATTTTCTTTCCCCCCACCAGGGTGTAGCTTCCTCAAAACCCTGTTATTCTCTAATCTTAGCCTCTTCCTCCCAGGGGTGACATTTAACATGATTTGGGTGGAGAGTCGAGTACTACAGTCATCCATGTTTAGCATAGAATGCTTTTTACTCATTAGCATATTTATGGGTTTCAACTTTAATATTAATTTTTCAGCTAATGAAGCAAAAGGTCTTGCTCTGGGCACCAGGGCCTACAAAATTCTGTGTAGAAAACATCTCTCTCTTTATCCAGCAGCCTCCAGCCAAAACAGGCTGTCTTGCTGCCTTAAGACTCCCTCCTTCCAGGGTTTCTCACCCCAACATTGAGGAAATCCATCCACAGTATTTGTGTAAGAGATAAGTGGACACCTGTGTTTTTAACCTCTTAGGTGCAATTCCCACAACACCATGTATCAATGAATCCTTTTAGCAGCTCTTAAGTATTTCTTCTAAGTGAAAACCCCTCCTGGGCTTCAAAAGGGGTGGGAATAAAACTAATTCTACAGCACAAAGTGATAAAAAGAAGAACCTTAGAAGAACTCCATTTACATCTGTGTAGAATGAGGACAGAAAAATAAGTAATCTGCATCAGGAAGACTCAGAATCACGTCTGGAGACAAGTTCTGCGAACAGTAAAAGGCACAAAGCCAGACCCACACATGTACTGATCTCTTACCTCACTGGCTTGATATGCACTTTATTTGCCCTCCATGTAATAACAGATATGAGATCCTGTTTTCTTCCTATCTGCTGTTTAACACTAAATGTGATAATTTTAATTAAAATTTTACCTCTCTTTCTAAACAGGTTCAGATTTGCCTGTTAATATTTATGAACAGAATTATGAAAAATATTAAGAGAAGGCTAGCTTATCATAGGCACTACAGGGATTGTACCCAAAGACTTAAAAATACCTTTCATATTCACTTTTGCCTATCAGTAAAGTTCTGGGTGACCTATTTGATGGGATTACAATAGTAACAAATATCACCAACATGAAATTCCAGGCAAGACTGGACTAGCAAAATAAAACACAAATGTTAAGATTTATCACTCCTGAGTATTTTAACATTAATTAATCAAAATTATTTACAGGAGCTCAGTTTTGCTTCCAAGGTACTTTTTATTTATGACAGCAATTACTGAGTCACACACAAAAATTTCTAACATCTATTAAATACTTTAAAACAAATCAGTTAAAGTTCTGAATAAGCAGGATTTTTAAAGCATTAGGTGAGAATAGTTTTCAATATAAAATAGAGAAAAATAACCCTGTGATTACAACCTCTCCTGAAGAGTTAACAGTTTCAGACTATTTTATAATCCCTGAAAAAAGCTTCTTATGCTATCTTATTTTTCGTGTCTTTCCAGCTGTACCTAGCTTTGTCAATACTCCTTATGATAACCAATATTTACTGCAGCTGTCAGACGGTGTTTTCTTCCCTATTCTTTCCAGGTGCTTTTATACATTTTGTGGCAAGATACTACTTTTCAGAACATCAGGACTTTGATATTACTTGTTTTGTAACTTTCCACCTTATCCTTATTTTCTGAGTATATTCAAATCTGCCCACCTATTCTTTTCATAGTAACTATATCTTGAGCACTCTTTCACATCTGACAGTGGGCACTAATTCCAGAGTTTTACAAACATGTTTTTACTTACAGCACAGTAGTATGCAGGTCCTAGACACCTGTCATGTCAAAGGAACAGCATTTGTCAGCAATAAAGGAAAACTTTCAGAATATTCTACTGTCTTTACCTTGCAGAATTTGTCAAAAGCAATGAAGAGAGGAGGAAAAGAAATCGACACCCTAAACAAAAGGCAGCTGTAATTGATATGGCTATTTTCAACAATACAGTAATAAAATTTTAAAGCAATGCAGAAATATTCTTGAAGCATATAGGTAGTTTGGAACTTTAGTGAGAACACTGTAGCACTGTTTCTAATGCAGCCCTGGATATGGTTGGCTTTCAAAGTCCCTCTGGATGACATCCCTTCCCTCCTGCGTGTCAATTGCATCACACAGTTTTGTGTTATCAGCAAACTTGCTGAGGGTCACTCAATCTCACTGTTCATGTCTCTGAGAAAGATGTTAAACAGTGATGGTCCCAATACTGCTTAAGTTCGACCATCCAGCCAACTCCTTATCCACCACATAGTGCACCTGTCAAATCTGTCTCTCCAATTTAGAGACAAGGATATCATGTGGGACAGTGTCAAATGCTTTGCACAAGTCCACATAAATGACGTCGGTTTCTCTTTCATCATCCACCAGTGCTGTAATCCCATCATAGAATGCCACGAAAGTTGTTAGGCATGATTTGTCCTTAGTGAAGTCATGTTGCCTGTCACTAACCACCTCCTTGTATTCCATGTGCCTGAGCATAATTTCCAGGAGAGCCTGCCCCATCATCTTGCCAGGCACGGAGATGAGACCAACCATCCTGTATTTCCCTGGGTCTTCCTTTTTTCCCTTTTTAAAAATGGAGGTGTCTTTTCCTCTCTTCCAGTCAGTGGAAACTTCACCAGACTGCCATGGCTTCCCAAATGTGATGAAGAATGGCTTAGTCATTTCATCCACCAGTTCCCTCAGGACCCATGGATGCTTCTCATCAGGTCCCATTGATATCTACCATCAAACTTAAAAGTTAACCACACCTCTATATTACAAGAGCTCCATAATTAGGAATGATTCTAGATAGTTGCTGGGTAGTTACTATGAAAAGGATTAAAGGAACACGTGTAACGTAACTGCCCTGAAACACTAAGAACATCTCATACACACACATCCCATTTGGCAGTGAAAACCAAAGTCCAGGCAACTCTAATCTTCATTATAACACTAAAACCACATCCACAAGTCCGGAAGAGCCTTGCCCAGGTGAAGACACGTCCTCCATGCAGATGCAGTGATTAAAGAAGATGATATAGCAAATACTATAACTACTTTTATATTACTGCCCAATCATCCTAATTGGCAGTGTACTACCTTGTAACAGTTGTGTATGACTATAATAAAAGAGGCAGCTTTGGGTGTGCTTGATATGTGGAAATCTGCTGAGCACCCAGGCCTTAATAAAAAGCTATATGCCACCTGTGTGTGGGAGGATTGGCTTATTGCACACCAGGTAATGAATCTGCTTTTCAGACAACACCATGGGCTTGTATACCTTCAGGTAGCTTAGATGGTCTCAAGCCTGACCATCTCCTACAGTGGGTGGTTCTTCTTTCTCCCAGTCTGTGCTTTTGCCTACTATGACCTGGGCAGTGTGACCAGAGCCCTCAGCGGGGAACACGGAGGGAAAAATTCATTGAGTACCTCAGCTTTCTCCATGCCCCAGGTAACCAAGTGCTCCATTTCATTCTGGTGGGGGCCCACATTTTACCTCATCTTCCTTGTTGTCCTTGATGTCCCTGGCCAGATTTAATTCTATCAGAGCTTTAGCTTTCCTAATCTGATCCTCAGCTGATTGGACAGTTTAACTGTATTCCTTCCAGGCTACCTGTCCTTTCTTACACCTTCTGTAGGCTTCTCTTTTGCAGTTGACGTTGTCCAGAAGCTCCTTGTTTATCCATCCAGGCCTCTGGGCATTTGTGCTTGACTTGCTCTTTGTTGCAATGCATCGCTCCTAAACTTGGAGGATGTGACCCTTGAATACTAGCCAGCTGTCTTGGGCCCCTCTTCCTCCTAGGGCTTTGTCCCATGGTACTCTGCCAAGCAAGGGCCTGAAGAGGCCAAATTCTGCTCTCCTGAGGTCCTGGGTAGTGAGTTTGCTGTGCACCCTCCTCGTTCCCTACGGATCTTGAAATCCACCATTTTATGGTCACTGCAACAAAGACTGCCCTTGAACTTCACTTCTGCTACCAACCCCTCCTTGTTGATAAGAAGGTCCAGCATGGCATCTATCCTTATTGGCACCTGTCCTCTATAACTTGGAGAAGGAAGTTACCATCAACACATTCCAGGAACTTTCTCGGTTGCTTGTTCCCTGCTGTGTTGCCCCTCCAGAAATTATTTGGGTGGTTGAAATCCCTCATGGGGACCAGGGTTTGTAAATCTGAGGCTGCTCTTACCTGTCTATAGAGGAATTTATCTGCTCAATCTCTCATGTCAGGTGGCCTGTAGAAGACCCCCACTATAGTGTCACCTGTCCCTGCGCACCTTTTAATTCTGAAAATTTTTTCCAGTTTTTGCTTTATCTCAACACTATATTTATCTCAACACACAAGTTTTCTTACTTACACTTTTCCAGTTCTCTTCCCCCATCCCATGCTGGGGGAGCAAGCAAGTGGCTGTGCAGTGCTTAGCTGCTGGCTGGGGTTGAACCATAACAATGAGTCACCTCAACCACATCAGCAGACTCATGCTGTGAATCACAATTTGTACCTTATATTCTGGTTCCAGAATTTAGCACCTAGTAGCTTTCATGTGAGTTATTTACTGGCAAAGTGGAACCCCCATTTATTGGAGAGAAATGCCCTGTAGGTTCTCTATCCAAAGAAAAAATGTCCAGTAGATTAGAAAAAAAGGTTTCTTCCAATGAGAGATATTTGCTATTAAAAGGCCCGAAATGGAAACAAGTATGTTTCATCTTGTTTCCTGTTATTACCTGGATATAAGCTAGGTTCAGAGCCTAGATAATACTGCATATGATTTAAGTTAGAGAAAATAAATGTCCTTTACCTTGAATATGCCTCCTGCTACCACAATCCTCTTCCATTCTTGACAGTGTCAGAAAAGTCAAATATGCAGGGCAATATGTGTCTAAAATTCAGATATTACAGTTGGAAGAACAGGATACAGAGAGGGAAACGGTTCAAAAATAAACAGAAAGAACAAATCAAAACTGAAGGGAAATTTTTGTCAGATGTAGTCAATAATTAGCATTTGCAGCTGTATAACTGGTTTGGTACTAGTAGACACTAATAAAGTGAAACATTCTGGTTTTATGTTAATTTTTCCTTGCACATCTCTGCTCCTTTTTTCATAACATGGCTGCACTGGTTTAGATGGTTTTGATTAGACCAATTTGAATGAATTTTATATGAAAAAATGATCCCAAATCAAAAATTCTTTTGAATTTGCAAAAGCAATAATAAATATTTGCAGCCAATTTTTGAAGATATATAGTGTGCAACAAAGTCACAAGTTTGAACACAGTTATCAACAAGTATTTACTGAAGATAAAGAACTCTGAATAGAACAATTCAGCAGCACAAAACTGAAAAAGCAAAATAACTTTTTTAGTGTTGCTACTGTAACCTTTTTTTTAAAAAAGTTCTAAAAATGGAACCGTTCGGAAGTGTTGAGGTAGTTCTACCCTTAAAAATAGGAGACATTTTAAATTTAAAATACTTGAGCTAAGTTTAGACATCCAAACATACCACTATGAAAACTGGTTTATGCATTCAGTACTTTGAAATTAGCATTTTGCTTTGTTTGTAAGAATGATAGATATAATTGAAAAAGACTTGCCTAAAAACCACAGCTCAAATAGTAGCCACTATTATTAGTCTACATCACCAAGTGCTACTTCTGCTTCTTTTTTGCTAACTTTCTATGCTTTCCCTAGCAAGGCAGAGCTGCACTGTTAGAAAGTAGAAATTGAAGATCTACAGATTCAATATTTGTTATATGCTTTTATGACAATTGCAACAATTCTGAGGGGAATGGAAAGGACAGAATTATCTAAAATACATCTTGTAATCAATGAAGCAGCTTTGCTATTTTAAGTAGCAAGACAAGCTGAATACGCTTCTGAATGTTTGGTAGAGAAACTTACAGTATATCCTACTGATATAAATTCATTGCTTCAGAAAGTCAAACACTCAAATTCTTCTTGAAGTTTCCTCTAGTGACCTCTGAAAAAAAGCTCTCCTCAGTTTTCCTCAGGTTACACACAGAACTGTACCAGCTCCAAAGGAAGCAAAGACTATTTTTTTCTGAATACATTCATTATAGTATTTTCTAAGATAAAAGTACAAATTTAAAATTAAATACAGGATGAAATGAAAATAATTTTCTTTTTCTTTTATTTTTCACAACTTGAAATCAGGTCTCCACTTCTGAAAAATCACATGCTATTTCCCTCTGTTAATTCAGACTTATAAGCAAGTTAAGAAATAGAGGAAAAGATGACATATAAATGTTGAAAACAAAATACCTACTACTGTTGCAAGCTTTAATTCCTATAGATAATATTCCCAAAACCTGCTGGCCATGGCAGTTGACATATGCAGTGTTCTGCAGATGTAGCTGCAGTAACACAGCTGGATATAATGTGCTATGCATCTGGTGCACAGATGTTTGATTGTGTCCTTGGTAGCTAGCCAGATTTTGAAGGATCCATTTAGTTGTTGGAGTGAAATTGAAAGAACAAGATAATAGTCCACTGGCAGTAATAATACTCTGCATTCCTCTTAACTGTCTTAACCACTCTCTCTTTCTCTACTGAGTCATGGTATTTTTCTTTTACCTTTTCCAGAATTAAGGATCTAGAAGACACAAATGAGTTGTGATAAAGAAGACAAAAAAAAAAAACTCCACTGGAAGTTCTTTGCTATCCCAGAACTCTTGCTTTCACTCTCTTTTCAGTAAGAACTCAATCCAAAAATCCTTGGAGACAATGGAAAAATAAATTAATAAAATAACTTTGGAATCAACCCTGGAAAAATCTGAAATAAGTACTTAACCTGACTCATTTCAGCAGTGCTCTCTCTACTAAATTCTGTCAGAAACAATTTATCCTTTTTTAAAGTATATGCTCATTTTGCCCTGCATAAATTACCAACATTTTACCAATATCTTCTTCAAAATATTTCAGAATTTGATTTCATGTTCATTACATGAATGTTACAGGTTATCTTTGAGCTTTGCAGTGAGCTATATGCAGCATTCCAGATGTATGTGTAGCCACGTTTGATCATAAGGTACACATGTACTCCTACTGATAAAAACTCTGATTCTCTTTCTCAGCAGAATTAAAAATAATGTAAAATTGTAGCAAAGGAATAAACACACAGACTTAAAAAGACACACCTACCTTTCTGGGAATACTTTTCATGTCTCTGTCATGCATTCTTCATACACTCAGAAAGACACCTTTATCCATGGCATAATGTTGCCAATGCAGTTGCAACTATAGTTCATTTATTAAATAGTTACAATGGTAATGGACATAATGGTATAATTGTTTAGATATAAATTCAAAAATACATGCACAATAAGATGAAACTAAGGGTGTAAAATAAGGAAAAAACAAAATAGTATTTAGTTTGACTTTTCATATTACAAATAAGACAAAAGTGAGATATTTTTGTTTTAGAAAAAGGACATTTTGAGTTTCACAAAAATAGAATTTTGGATGGAAATTTATCACAGTAAATATTTTTAACTAGCTATTATTAACACAGCTGGTCTTCCTAATTCTGTAGCAAGAGTAAGATCATTAGTAATATAACAATTACCTGGTTGTTACCAAATTTCTTCAAGCTTCTGCTTGCTGCCCATCTCACATTTCATGATGTTGACCTAGATAGCCAGTAAAAAAGAAAATTAAAAAAAAAAAAAAATTATTGTATAACTAAGTCTCAGTCTGAGTTTCATGTCTTTGCTGCCCATCTCGAAAGCTGCTTCTGTTACTGGCTATTTAGCTTCATTGGCCAAAAAGAAAAGAGACACAAGTTTGCATCTGGAGCAGCAGAGCTTATGTGTCTGACCTGTCCTTTTACTACTTCCCGACCTGTATACTGAGACAGAACCAGATAAGGGACGGTTGAGTGGTTAAAGGTTTGTTGAGAAATGAATCTTGAGTTTAAAATTGAGACTTGGCACTTATACATATGAGATGTACCAGTTTTGAAATTCATTCAGCCCTCAGACTTTAGGAGCAGCTGAAGAACATTGCAATGATGGCTTTCATCCATAAATAAAGTTACACATTTAACAGCTGAGAAAGCATGCTAAGTGAATGCTAAACATTCAAGGGGAGAGGGAATTTTTACAGAGGGGAATCTTTCACCTCCTTTCCCGAGAACATAAGACTGTGGTAATAAGCTTAGAATGCAAAACTGATTTTTTTTTTATTCTCTTTTCCTTTCACAATAAAATCAAACATAAAGTTAATTTTTCCTTCTCTGAAGAGCCTTGCTTACACTGCATTGTGTAATTCAAACAAGCATCTACAGTCCAAAACATGAGATAAAACACATAAATCTGAACGATGACAAGAAAGACACAGTAGTACATCATCAATTTAAACATTCCCAAAATTTTACTCAACTTATTTGCAATGGTAGAAATTGAAATGTTTTAGTTATTTCCCAGATCTGGCTCCACTGAAGCCAATTTGAAGTATGCCATTGTTTTAACTGGAAAAAGAATTTAATTGCAATAGCAACATCATTCAGACTTACTCATGGCATAGAATTCCAGACAACTTTGATTTTTTTATACCTTTTGTCTAATATTTTGTATTTTTAATTCATGTGGGTATTTGGAAGAGTGAAAAGTAGAAAAGTACCTGTTGGGAGAGCCTTTTTTTTTTCCCACTCCTTACTTTTCACATTTTCTCCTAAATTATTCTTATATAAAAACCAAACTAAAAATATACACCAATGCATAGAAAATTGAAGATCCTGTAGACATAAAAAGGTCGCTTAAGTTGTCAACAAGAAAGATTAGAACAGTTTCCATACCATGCAAGACTATAAACAATTTCTTAGTTTGGAAAAGAGATAGCTGATAAAGGAGATCTATAGAAACATGAATTATGTGGAAAAAATGAACAGGAATCAATTTTTTTCTATTTCTCAAACCACATGAATAAAGGAACACCACAGAAAATAACCAGGTCACAGATTTAAAATAAATCCAAATGAATATCAGTGTACATAATCATAGTGTAAAATTCATTGCCACTGGATGTTATGGAGGTCAAAAGGATAAACAAACACAAATATAGATTAAACAAGTTCATGGGGTATAACTGCAGTAATAAATCAGACAGCACTTCTGGCTCAGGGCATTCTTGTACCACTGATCACTGCAAGCTCGGAGGATGTAACAATGAAATTACTACTACACATTGGCCCTTTGTCTTAATTTTTTTGTAGTTGTCTACTATTCGCCACACTTAGAGACAGTAGAATGGTTACACAGCCATGAACCTAATGTATTAAGGTAATTCTTAGATAATGACATCAAATTATAGAAATATTTTTAATTATTATTGCGATTTCCTCAAATAGACATCAGTCTTTCCCTTTAAGTCACTGCAAATTAGTAAAAGGATGGCAATCTAAAATGAAAAGATATGACACTTGAAGTATTTATTTCATTTACATACATATATCTATAGAACACAACATACATAAAACTTTTTGTAAATTTTTTCCCCCCACCCCCAAATCTGTGCAATTACATGAAGATGAGAAACAGCACACTCCTCTTAGAGCCTTTGGAGTCTCCAAACCATCTGAAAGCTGTTCTTTTAAAGATATGGGAAAAATACCAAAATACCAGATGTTTAATCAATACTCTTAACATTTTGGAAGTCTAGAGTGTGGAAAGGAAATGTCAATTGAATCGCTCTGGAAAATCGGATCTTTTCATTTTCACAGTCTGCAATGCACAATATTGACAGTCAGAAAAATTTGACTTCTTTCTTAAAATTACAAATCTGTGAGCAAAACCTTCACCATCTCCATACCACAAATATATTTGCTTAAAAAAACCCTAACTGTGTAAACAAACAACATTTTGCAGTTTCTTTAGAGATTTTTGTCTGCATGCTATAAGATATAAAATACTTGATCTCTTATTTCTTAGATGGACAGTTCCTTAGAAAGGAATGTATTTTCAACTTCTGAAGGTAAATTACATTAACTTTTCAGAGTTCTGTATTTTTACAGATTCATAAGTTTTGTTATGGTATTTTGGATTGGTTTGGTTTTGTGTTTTAAGAAACAAACTCTGAAACAGTTTGAAACATCAAACTAATCTAGGACTAGACTTTTTACTACAACAAAGATATTAAGGGGGTAGGATGTAGAGGATGCTAGATTAAAAGAAAAATTACCTAGCTAGCTGAGACTTCAGTGCTTAAACTCTATGTCATTTAATTCTTCTCAACTGCTGCCAAATCTCTGCAGTGTCAAAGGTCGTATAATTCTACCACTAAGGCTCTAAAATTGTCTGCTACTGAGCATGTTAACAGCGCCTACATCGTAGTAGCAATGAACAGTCTAACACGTCTACATCTTGCAAGAATGTATGAAGTAGATATTCCTCTAATTATTCTGTCTGTAGGTTCTATTGTTGTGGGCATTCTCAGAGCCTACTTAAACATTACCAAAACACAGCCCTATGCTATTAACGGCTGTACCTAATAAAAAAACAGCACTGGCCATACTTCCTCAGAATGTAGGACAAATGGGTTTTCTAAGTCTAAGAATGATTTCACTATCTCAGAAGATCTAAATTTACAGTTCAAATCACAGGAGATTTCTCAAACTATGAAGTTAACAGTTTACATGACATGACTACTTCAATTTCCAGTTTGCAAGAAATAATAAGCGAAAGACAGAACATCCATCATCTGCTGGTTAGGAAGGTAATACTGCAAGGCAAAGGAAGTACAGGGTTTCAGTTCCTAATTCCAAAAATATCTGTGTGTTTATTCACAAATATATCCACCTAACTCCACACTAATATCCCAATCACTGGGTCATAAAGTCCCTTCTTGTTTACCTTTTCAGTCCAAGGAATATTTAATTATTTCATGGGAACAGAACATACTCCTGCCTTATAAGCTAATACTTAGAACTGTCACATGGGAGACAAAAGTGGACAGACAAACTCCATCAGGAAGAATTATATGCACCACTGCATCACACACATCTTGTTTTGTTTGTGTTTGTCCAATCAAATGCTACATAAAATTAAGAATGAAATATTCACATCTACTAATGCTGGACAGGAAAAAGAAAAAATAGAAACAATGCCATGTCTATAATACTTTCTCTCTAAAATCCTAACTCACCCATAAAGTAAGAAACTTTAGGAAACATCTACTAAATTAAATGTCAAGAATAAGCTGAACTGAGTCACATCTATCACAGGTAAATTCTGCAGATCTGACAGAAGTTAGGAGAAATCCTACTCTTAAAGTTCAAAGTTTCCAAAATCTAAACAGGCAACCAAACTTAAAAATATATAATTATCATCACAAACAGGAGATTTCTGATTCATGAAAGAGGTTCATAGTTTTTGTCTATCAATCTGATTGAAATCTTTAATGATAAAGTTTTTAGAACTCCAAACTTTGCTCAGCCCCAATCCTGAATTTAGTCTTTCATTTGAATAGAAACTTGTGAAATAATCGTTACCTGACTTATTAAGTGGAAACCATTCACATGACCTGATACCTGCACACATCTTATCTAGGAGCATCAGCCATCCCTTCTACAGTCATTCTTAACTGTAAGATGAATCTCTACCAGATCTCCAGTCTTAGAGTTACTCTAAAGTGAACAACACACTCCGATGTGCAATTAAAAGAACATTGAAAAATACTGACACCCAGCCTCAGTTTATATCAGATGTCCAGGCTAAAAATCCATGATCCTCAGGTATAAGCTTATGAACCTTAGCTTGATTATAGAAGTATAGATCTATAAATTAAGTAGCAGTACTTTTTGACTCCTGTCCTTGATTTAACTTTATTAGTTCTCCTTAAAAGCAAGCAAAAAAAAAACCCCAAAATAACCCAAAAAAAACCCCCATCATTAAACCACAATAACGACAAAAAACCCAAACAAAATTGAAACAAAATACTGCAATCATTCTAAAATACCATTACTCTAATCCTAGCCATCTCCAAAGAACAGGAAACCTTCCAGCTTTGAGAATAGTTATAGGGTATTTAGACCTGCAGGAAACTGTCTAGGACTTTGTTTGAAACAGCCCTATTTCCAGTGAGAAGTGAAATGCAAGAAAAGAATCTTGAAGCTTACTATGGGTTTTAGTTTCAATCTCCTTGTTCATCTTAAACTAGGTGCAAATCTGAACTCTCAAAATCAATTTCCTGTACCGTAGCCTATATTGTAATCCTAAACTTAAATTTAATGAGGGAACCCACTGCTTCTAGAAGAAGAACTGGCTTCTCTTACAGGACCGTTGTACTTTATACCAAGAATTCTTTGCACCAAGTATCCCAGTTCTGTGCCCTCGCTCACCTTGTCTAAGATCCTAATTCTAACTGAGAGTTGTTACTTGAATACAAAATAGGCACTCACAAATCCATGAAAAATAAAGAGAAGTAATATAAGGTATCACATCACAGCATCTTCCAGAATTCAACTAGTTACAACTAGAAGATGCTTATGTTCCAGAAGATTAACTCTTACCTCCCAAGAGCTTTTTTTGTATTTCCCAAGAGAATTAATTCTTTCCAGAACTCCTCTTAGCCACTCTAAGCCTGTGTGAGTGCTTTTGCCTTCAATGAGCTGTGCTTTTGCAACCCTGAATTTACTTAACTTTAGCCTTAATCTGCAACATAAAAGTTGACATTTGTCACAGCCCAAAGAGGAAAAGGGCAATGTTTCCATCTATTGATAACTGCTTTCATTGCTCTTGATCAGAATTGACAAATTACAAGAATTACTTTGGTTCTACAGCCTTTCCCTCCTCAGCCCAACCCTTCCCTAAAGACTGTGAACTCCACCATGCCTGCAACTTAAGAATTGGATTTTCATATCAATTGATAACCACTCACACTTTATGACTCTGGATGCTGCTTAAGTCATCAACAGTACATGCACAGTGACAACAGTCTTGCTGAACTCCAACACCACACTTGACTAAAAAATTTACATGCTCTAGCATTAAAAAACCAAAGGAGAAAAGTTGAAAGTTAGATCATTATTACATTTAACATTTACATATTACATTTAACATAACAAATCTACTGCCCTTTTGGGTTCAAAGTCAGACTTGAGTATCTGTAGTTTGAGTGAGGCAATAGGTAATAAGTGAACTTGGAGTGTCAAGTTCTCCTTTCCATTTATTGGAAGCCAACTTTGCTAGCATTTAGCAATGAGAGTTAAGAAAACCTTCCTCAGCTAATATTGAAATTTGCTTCACCATACTGGAAGGGAGGAGGCAAACTATAGTGTCAGTCTCAAAGGGGAAGTTGTAGCTGTTAGCCGCAATTTCACAGACAAAATTTAGTGTGGACACAGGACTGCACTCCTCCCTTATGCCTATGGGAGGCAATGGCTAACAGCATCCCTTTCCCAAATGAGATGTGAATTTGCCACTTCAGCAATGAAGAAAAGGAGGTATGTGCACTTGGCTTTGATTTCAGCAGAGAAGTGGCACCTAATGGCTCAGAGGCAATTAAGACCATCTCTCAAACGTGACTCTTGGCTGCAACTCAGCAGCTGTTCAAAGAGTAGAACAGAGCTGAATGAAGTGGACAAACTTACCACTCACCATGGGACCTATGCAGGTAAAAGCTGTGATAAGAGCTTTAGTAATCTGAACACACGATAAGTTAGAGTACAAACTCAGACTCTTTGTTGTGTTTAGCAGAGAATATAAACAAAGCTTAGATCTCAGATCAGTACTTTAACCAAAAAAACGGTTTCCTACGGCAGCAATACATGTTCCACAGTACTCTGAACACGAGTCCTCAAAGGAACCCAATATACCAACTGCACTGCAAAAATCAGTGAATCAAAGGCACCTTACAGGACCTATGATTGGTAAGAAACCTTTTGACTTTCTTCTTATCATGACGGACAAGATTCTACAAAGATCACAAGGAGAAAACATACCATCAGGCATTCTTTAATTATATAGCAACTGCAAGGATGTTTAGTTACTGTGGGATAAGCAATAAAATGCTTAATAATTTAACCAATTACCATGCATTATAATAGCCAGGTTGGCATTTGATGATCCACAGGGGTCTCACCTGCCTCCTCACATACCCAACATTTAGTGTTGCCATAGCAATGTTGTTCACGCCTCTCCAGTTCTACTTCTGCCAGTGTAAACTCCTATTTCTAGAACTATCAATAAAAGGCTTACAGAAGTACAAATTATATAATGCCCTGCTCAAGGCTATTCTGTCTATTCTGACAGGTGTACTATTGCCTCATTCATGGGTCCAAAATTTGTTTTCAATATGCTATACTTATTTTACTGACATATTTAAGATATAAACAAGAAAGTATAACTCTGCTGTTCCCTACACTGAAACCTACTGCACTTACACTGTGATACATTACACTGAGCAAGAACATTCATCATGTTTCATATTGGCTAACCTAATCATGATGACAGTTTGCCTTTTTTTTTTTTTAATGGCTATAGTCATTGCAGTCATATCTAGTAGTTAAATATCCTATTGTTGTTCTCCTATAGAATAGTGAGGAACATTCAGAAATCTTTGAGTGCGCCTATTAAACTTAACACAATGTAGCAGTGTGGTGCTGTTTTGGGGGCTCATTGTTGGTTTTTGTTTATGCTTGGGGTTTTTCTAATTGTTTTGACGAACACAAGCACAAAAAAAGGAAACATGAAGTTTGAAACATAGTACTTATACACAAATCCACTAAGTCTTTCTATTATCTTTGATAGCTTTAGTATGACACTTTCAATTAGAAAGTTGTGAGATACACAAATGATTTAACTAGTATAATCTTCTTACTCAAATAAGGAAATGCTACCCATGATTCTTTATAGTATTTAACAAATCCAGTTTTTAGTCGCATCCCTTCTGTTGTACTCATTTGAGCTTAAAAAGCCTGAAATCCTGATCAACATTGCTTATGGAAATTCGTGCCTGGGTACAGACTTAGGTATTCTGGCTCATTTATAGTTCAAAATCTGTTACAAACCCAAAACTCAGGGAAAATCTGTGAAAATAATGCATAGAGGCTGAGTTAACCTGGTCCTGACTTTATCAAAGAAGTTGATTCAAGGCTTTGACTCAAGCCTTGTGAAAGATATAGTATCATTTCTTTAAATGGGATAATAAAACAATTTATGATTTTATTCCACTTTAAAATTTTAGGTGGGGGGAACAGAGAATAAATGGAGTGTGAAACTAAAATAAACTAGGAAATAAAATCACTAACACGACATGCTAAAGATTACGCTCTCCTATAAACTCTAGCTATTCTAGAGAATAACTTTAAAGATTATTCTCCAGACTACAAAGTTGAAAGATTCAGGTAGAGACAATGCAGTTATGTGAACATGCCAAGGTGATGCAAGACATTTCTGCTTCCTGTAAAGGAATAGCTTCTGCAGGCTAGCAAAAAAACCCCATCAACAAAGACAATTGCATCATTATTGAGGTATGTTATGTAATACAGCTATTTTGTGATATTTTGTCCTCAGGAGGTTTTGTGGACCTTTACTTAGAGCATTCTTCTGGCTGTTCTGATCCAAATTCTGCTAAATTCAGTTCATGTACTCCCTCTGTTTTATTTGTGCTGCACAGTATCCTACCTACAAAATTTAGAACAGCCGGTAATATTGGAATAAGGTGCTGATTCTGTGTAAAGAGCTAAAGACAGGGGAAAAAAAAGGCGGTTTAAAAGGGGAGTAGGGAATGTGAAGGAAGAGCTGGGAAATAAAATCTTTAAAATATAGATGAGTACAAGATTTCCATCCCACAAACTTATTTTGGCTTAAGAGATGCTAGCAGGTGGCAGGTATGTGACTGTGTGGTCAGTCAGTCATTCCAGAACTTTTCCTAGAGTTCCTTAAATGAAGCTCTCTCAGAGGAACCATACAAAGTAATTAGGGTAGGTACTTAAGCAAATGAACTGTTAATAACCAGATAGAGGTGATAAGCCTCCCAGGCCAGCTGGAGACCTACTAGTGAAAAAGATGAAGGAATTGAGTAGAATCCATTTTAGTATGGAAAAGGATTCTGTAAAATATTGGCTAATATAATTTCTTTAAAAAAAAATTACGGTCATCAACAAGCAATCTCATTGATACTGAAATCTGCTTGCTATCTACAGTCTCCTGCCTCTAAATTGCTGGTTGAAATAATTCATAACTAATTTGTTTTGTTGTCCTAGAAGAATTGATGGAATGATATTTGTTTTTCCAGTTGATGAATGGGATGACTTTCAAATTTCATCTGTTCTCCACAGTATATCCCTAGTCTCTGAAGAACTATAATTGCTATTAAAGGAAATTTGCCCAACATACCTTGTGGTGATCTCTCTAAGGGGCAATAAAAATTGAGAAAAACTCTTTGAAATACTAACTGTGGAAATATTGAGAAACTTTTTTAGTGTAGTCCTTGACTGCAGTGGAGAGAAGAAATAAATAGTGCAATGACATCTAGGCTCACATCATAAAACAGCAGATATTAGAAATACACTGTCTGGACAGTTCTAACATACCACAGAAGGGATACAAGAACATCCAGGACTGGGGTCCCAGATATGGAAAATCAAAGTAATTATCATAATTTTATTTCTTACTTGGATGTCTTACTCTAGACAATCAGAGTAAGATTTTTGTGGCTTAGTTTCTATAAAGCCAGACAGAGGATCTTCTCAACAAAAAAATCTTCTCCAACTTCAGACTATGGGAGTCTACAGAAGCACTTTCTGTTCACTGAGCAGCCTGATGACAAGCTATGGATCCTAACAATTCTTTTCTACAAATCAAGTTCCTCCTGTGCTAACTTCCAAAATAGCTAACTACAGTCCACAGCTACTTCATACCATACTGGCCTCAGCCAATCAGCTCTGCAGACAACCTACCAAAATACATTTGAGCAACACAAAATATGTCACTAGATCCCATTCAAGAAGTGTCGAGGCCCACTGTGATACCTTTCAGTTCATATATGTACTTACTGCCTTTCACCAATTTCTTCTTTCATTCTTCATATGTCTCTCACTAGGCATTCTGTATCCCTACTCAGAATAAAACAAGATTTTTTTAATATATTTAATAGATTTTTAATTCTTCAAGATGATTCAGGGGGAGGGGAGGGCAGCAATGTGTGTGTGTGTGTATTTAATTCACTGCTTCTTCCCTCTAAAACATACACGTAATTTAGAGATTACAAAGAAGTGGTGCTTGTTACTATTGCTCAATTGCATCTGATGCACTTTCTAAGTGGCTTTAGAAAAGTGGTATTTATGAAAGCACATAGTAGAAAGACTATGTGACCTTACTTGGGATTTACAGGCCTACTGGTGATCATAAATTAATGTACTGACATTAGTACACTGAACATGTAGTCTCTTTCATGATTCTTCCCCCTCTCCCTTCAGTTTCTGAATACACAGAGGAAAAATTAGGTTCAATTTTATTATTACATTTTAAAAGTAAAACACTTAAAGATAAAAATGGTCAGTACTAAAATATCCATTCTATTTAAAACAAAAGATTGACAAGAGTTTTAAATGTAAGTGAAACTTTTAAAATGTTGCCTTGTTCTTAAATATGGTTAAACTGGTTTAGCTGATAGTCTCAAAAATCACAGAATCACAGAATCGTAGGGGTTGGAAGGGACCTCGAGAGATCATCGGTTCCAACCCCCCTGCCAAAGCAGCTCCCTAGCTCACACTGCAGAGATATTCGTCCAGATGGGTTTTGAATATCTCCAGAGAAGGAGACTCCACCACCTCCCTGGGCAGCCTGTGCCAGGGCTTTGTCACCCTCACTGTGTAAAAGTTCTTCCGCATGTTGGTGTGGAACTTCCTGTGCTCCAACTTGCAGCCATTTCCCCTTGTCCTGTCTCCACAGAATACTGAAAAGGGGCTGGCCATTTCCCCCTGCATCCCATACTTAAGGTATTTATAAACATTAATAAGGTCCCCTCTTAGTCTTCTTTTCTCCAGGCTGAACAGCCCCAGCTCACTCAGCCTTTCCTCATAGGGGAGATGCTCCAGGCCCTTAATCATCTTCGCAGCCCTTCTCTGGACTCTCTCCAGGAGATCCCTGTCTTTTTTATACCAGGGAGCCCAGAATTGGACACAATACTCCAGGTGGGGCCTGACCAGGGCAGAGTAGAGGGGGAGGATCACCTCCTTAGACCTGCTGGCCACACTCTTCCTGATGCATCCCAGGATCCCATTGGCCGTCTTAGCCACCAGGGCACACTGCTGGCTCATGGCCATCCTGTCATCCAGCAGGATCCCCAGGTCCTTCTCCACAGAGCTCTTCTCCAGCAGGTCATCCCCCAGCCTGTACTGATACAGACAGTTATTCCTCCCCAGGTGCAAGACTTTACACTTGCTTTTGTTGAACCCCATCTGGTTTCTCCCTGCCCAGCTTTCCAGCCTGTCCAGGTCTCGCTGGATGGCAGCGCAGTGTTCCTGCGTGTCAGCCACCCCTCCCAGCTTTGTATCATGGGGGTACGTGCTGAGGGTGGATGCTATTCCCTCATCAATACTCAGCCTGATGCAGGCAATCGGTGTGTCGAACTTCAAATCAAGCTCCTGATATTTTTTTCAGTTTTAGGCTCCCAAAACGTTATCCTGTAACAACACACCAGGCAAAATTATAATAGAGATACCAATTTATATATATATATAGATGTTCTTTGACAAAGAGAGTAAGGGAAAGACCTATAAAAAAATGATGTTTATTATCACTGCAATTTTAAAATACTTGCTGGGCTCATATAAGATATGGTGAGGTAAACAAACTTTGTTCCATATAAAATTCTAACACTTCTTGGTCTATTGTAACTTTAAAATGCCTGAACTAATTCATCTAGTTACAGGTTTGCCTAGACTGGAGGACAGGAGTGGGAGGAAGGGAAAGAAAACTGAAGATATTACAGATATAATATTCCCCTGTTGAGAAGGACCGGGGTGTCATGGTGGATGAGAAACTTAACATGAGCCAGCAGTGTGCTCTTGCAGCTTGGAAGGCCAACAGTATCCTGGGCTCCATTAGAAGAGGGGGGGTCCAGCAGGGACAGGGAGGTGATTGTCCCTCTCTACTCTGCCCTCGTGAGGCCCCATCTGGAATCCTGTGTCCAGATCTGGGGCCCCCAATACAAGAAGGGTGTGGAACTGTTGGAGAGGGTTCAGAGGAGGGCCACGAAGATGATTAGAGGGCTGGAGTACTTTCCCTACAAAGAGAGACTGGGGGAGCTGGGCTTGTTCAGCCTGGAGAAGAGAAGGCTGCGGGGGGACCTCATTGCAGCCTTCCAGTACCTGAAGGGAGCTTATAAACAGGAGGGAAATAAACTTTTTAAAAGGATAGACAATGGCAGGACAAGGGGGAATGGACTAAAACTAAAGGAGGGAAGGTTTAAACTAGATATTAGGGGGAAGTTTTTTACAGAAAGAGTGGTGAGGTTCTAGAACAGGCTGCCCAGAGAGGTGGTGGATGCCCCGTCCCTGGAAGTGTTCAAGGCCAGGTTGGATGGGGCCCTGGGCAACCTCGTGTAGATCCAGGCCTGGAGGTTGGTAGCCCTGCCTGTGGCAGGGGGGTTGGAGCTTTATGATCCTTGGGGTCCCATCCAACCCATGCCATTCTATGATTCTATGATATAACAGCAAAAGAAAATTCTGAAAACCTGTAGATTTCTTCATAACATATCCACTAGTGAAATCACAATGCTTGGAATTAATTGAATCATAAAATAGTTTGAGCTGAAAGGGACCTGCAAGATCACCTAGTTCCAACCCCTTGCCATGGGCAGGGACATCTATTGTCTGAAAAGTGGATCCATTACCTGGTGTGCAACAAGTCAGTTCTCACACACAGTAAAGATACAGCTTTTTATGGCAATCCTCAGCAATTCTTCAATGTCTGTTGGTCAGTATAACAATATATCAGTTATGCTTCTACCTTTTGACCATCACATAGATTGTTTAGATAAGCATTAACTAATATAGGGGTAGGGCTATACAATGGACATTTTTAGCAGCAATAGTCAATTTTAAAGTTTGATAATCAGTAACAAGTCCCCATTTGAAACTTACAAAGATGAAGATTTCTAAGTCTCAGACCGATCCATTATATTTTCTAGCATACAAAGGGGCACGGATTGAATAAAACAAGTAATAGTAACCAAAATTACAACCAACAAGTCAAATATAAATTATTGCTTTAACCAGCTTAAATTTGGAAGCCATGAAGTCAACCAAGAGAGGTCTGATCCTTCTTGTAAAAATTTAGAAACTAGTTCTTTAAACTGCTGGACTTCCTTCTCTACTAGTAGCAAAGTGTCAGAAAGAGTGAAGCAACACATCCCTTTGAAGTTTTCATACCCAGTATTGTGTCTCAGTAATATTCTATAGCCACCTTGTTTTCCAATGTAGCTTCTCTGACCTGATCCATTTCAGTCTCAAGGGCCATTAGAGCTTACAATATGTAGTTTTGTCAGAATGCAATTAAAAACATTCAGGTAGCTGAAATATCTGATAAACCTCATTTAACTTTATGTTCCACTTGAAAAGTTCCCTCCAAATGTATCCATAATTTCTTAAATCAGCTATCCAGTTTGGTGACTATAGATGTTTAGCAGGCTTTATATATTTTGGTTTTGCAAGACCTTTCAGGATAGTCAGCTACCTATGACTGGCTAGAAAGAAAAAAGTTTCACTGAAGAGCCATACATGGCTGTGGAGGGTGTCAAGAGGTGACTTTCCACTCTGGCCTAATTTCAACAAGGGATTGTCACATTTTCAGACTTGCTGCTTACAGATGAACTATGACAATGCACCCACAAGTGATAGGTCACTTTGGAGGTGAAAGGATAGATCTTCTGCTCTCAGATTAAATCTAAAAAACATCCTTGAAAAGATTACTACAAATTCTCTAGACATCAAGCTGTTGTGATCTGAAGTTGAAGGACAGATTCTGTCCTTAGCTATCCAATCAGATTTAATGAGTGCATGAGATACTAGACTAAATAATATAAAAAATAAGGCTTAAAGGGTTTTCTAGAGGTGATCTTGAAGGCTCACAGCCTTTACTGATGTATGAAGTTGTTCTGGTCCAGCTACAGGACATTTTATCTCTCTTTTTCAAGTTTCAGTTAAGTTTTTTTCAGTCCATTTCTCCAGCCCAGTAAGGTTCCTCTGAATGGCTGCCTACACCTTCATTATAGGAACCACTGGCCCAAATTTTGGGTCATTCATGAACCTGATGAAAATGCATTCCAGCATGTTGGACAGGTCACTGATGCGGACAGTAAGAAGTATGAGCCCCAGAGAAATTCCACTTATAATCAGTTGCAGTTAATACTTTGAACTACTAACCACTGCCATTTTATTCCAATGGTCCAACCACTGTGTAGTCTACCCATTCAGTCCATGTCTCCCAAATGTGGCTATAAACATGCTGGACAAAGATGTGAAAAACCTTGGTAGAGTCAAGGTAGACAATGCATTCTGCTTTTCCAATTTTCTGTGGATTCAACCACCTCCACATAGAAGACAATGAGGTTGATCAGGAATCACTTTTTCCTGATACGTCTACACAGATTGTTTCCAACCATCTTCTTGTATTTCATGTGCTTGGCTTCCATAAAGGTTTTTTTATGTTATTTTCTTAGTCTGACCAGCCTGTTGTTACTCAGAACTTCTTTCTTGCCTATTTTTGAACATGGCCATATAATTTGCCTTTCTGCAGACCTTAGAGACTTACCCAGCAAACACTACATTTCCAAGATGACAGAGACCTCCTAAATAAATCAGCCAGCTTGATCAGCACCCTTGGATTCACTCCATCTGGCTCCATGGACTTGAAGGCATCCTTGTTAACCTAGTTCAATCTTCCTCTGCCATTGTTAGTACCTTTCTCTCCCAGACTCTGCTCCACCTGTAAAGCTAGAGAGCAAATCTTAATAGTAAAGAGTGAGAAAAGAAGGCATTGAGTAGCCTACCACAAGGTTACCACCTCATTCATCAGTGGGACAAGAATTTTCTTTGGTTTTGCTGCTGATGGACCTGTAGTAGACCTTGATTACTCATCATTCTTGTCAGCTTTCTCTCCATCCAAGTTGTAGCCTTCCTAATTACCTTCTCATATTTGTAAACAGGCTTTTCTCCCATATCCTGTCCCTGTTTCCACCTCTCATACAACTTGTTTACATTTCGGCCTGGTCAAGGGTTCACTGTTCAATTAAGATAGCCTTCTGACACACCTGTACATTTTCTTGATAATTAACCAATTTCTCTTCCCTGAAGTGTAGCCTCCCATGGGACCCTGCCTTTCAGTTCCTTATATAAGCTGAAGAACTGTGAAAACCAAGGGTTTTGTCCTACCACTTATATACATCACTTCTAACCAGATCATAAATTTCACCACTTGCTGGTCACTGCAGCAAAGGCTGCCACCGACTGTATCTCAACTAGTTCTTCTTTATTTATGAGTAGCAGACCTAGCAGAACACCTAATCAGCTTTCCCTGATATGAATGAAAAAAAAAAAAATCGTCTTGTACATAATTCAGTATTTTTGACTTTCTTCTTTTAGAAAGTGTTAAGAAAAGGCATCTCATTTTTTAAAGAAGTTACTTTGTCAAAAACAGAGAGTGCTCATCTTATCTAACATACTTTTTTCCTTTAACATTTTCAACAATAAAAAACTTTGTGTTTCCAGGGAAATATTTCACAAAGAAACCTTGTTCTTTGTTTATATTTGCATGTTGAATTGCAAGTGTGTACTTTATGTTTCCCTCAGAGGTTAGTGCAAAACTGGCATCTTCACTGGGGCTGACAAGCAGCACAGTAATATGTATCCATGTCTCTCCCCTCCCTTGGGATTTAAATGAAATTGCAACTAGAAATCACTTGATGAAATTTACAGAATATTAGTTGTGAAAAAACTCTTATATTGTTTTTACAAGTCCCAAAGTAGAAACAAGTAAACAGTACTACATAGAGTGGTGAGGTGCTGTAACAGGCTGCCCAGAGAGGTGGTGGATGCTACATCCCTGGAAGTGTTCAAGGCCAGGTTGGATGGGGCTCTGGGCAACCTTGTGTAGATCCAGGCCTGGAGGTTGGTGGCCCTGCCTCTGGCAGGGGGGTTGGAACTCTATGATCCTTGGGGTCCCTTCCAACCCATGCCATTCTATGATTCTATGATTCTATGGTCGTTGAGGTCTTTTCATGAATTTGCTTGAGCCAAACTGTTGTGTGACTTAAATTACCTGGCATTCATTCTGTAGTGACTGCTAAAGAAGATTTGGACCTAAGCAAGCACCCATGAGGAAAAAGATCAGATTTAAAGTATCTAAATAATGTTCCAATTTCAAAGCTGTTAATTCACATGACAATCTCATTTAAGCTCTGATTTTGTAAAGAGCTAAATAGTGTACCTGGAATGCTTAAAATTCATGCCCATTACTTTTCAAGGTAAGCAGCATTGCCAGCATCTTTTCAATCCCATGTTTTTAGTTAGATTTTGAGACAGACTTATGATAATAGAAATCTGAAGTGTTGAACTCTGACTTTAATCACACCTTTTCTCTCTCATTTTGCCTTTCCTAGTGTATCTTACATTCTAACATTTATACGGAGCAACTTTTTGAGAAATACAAGAAATTTAGCTCAGATTTTAAATCTCCAAACAAAAGGTCACAGAAAAAAAGAAAACTGGATAAAAAATTCAGTAAGGATTTTTGACTAATATATACACTCCAAATATTTGTGACCTTTCTGTCCTCCTCAAATCCCACAGACTTACTTTCCTTTGAAAGAAGAAAATGGAAACAGAGACAAAGGTCCCAGGAAATCATTGTTTTACAAGTTGTCTCCTCAGCTTTTACAGTGAACAGAAAAAACATGTACTTTTTGTATTGCTTTAATAATATTTCTATAGGTCAGTGCTTCTGATACTGCCTTGGCAAACTATCTATCCATTCTGTGTTTTCTGATGTAAAACCACGTAGCTGCCTGTGGGAAAACTTACAGTCAGATGTTCTAGAATTGTTCTTCCAGAGTATTGTAGATCACTTTGTAAAGTAAAAGCCTGAAAATGCTAGATAATTTCAGAGGCTCAGCACTGGTCTGCTAATATGCCAGGAAGAATAAGCAATTATGATTTTCATCTAAGCAACATATGCTGTTTGCTGCCCTGTTCTGAACAGCTGTAGGTTAGATGCTGTTAAGATTAGGCCCCTTCTCTCCTCCATATTTCAAAATTCAAATTAAACTAAAATAACAGCACCTGCTGAACAAAAACACTATTTCAAAATGTGTACTTGCACACAATTACTATGAAGAGGCTGGCCACCATTGTTACCAGTCTATTCTTTCTGAATGGAAATGGCAGAGAAGTTTTCGATGCAGCTGCAGCTCTTCAATTGTATAACTAGTGTTGGCCCCAAGCCAACCCTCAAGAACTCAAGTGGCACCAAAAGATACTATATTGATTTGCAATCGAACATAATAGGCCATCAGCTTAATTATTACTGAAGTGACAAGGTTCTGGATATTTCATATTTATATTTCTGAGGCCTGTGAAAGATGAATGTAAATCTTTTAAATGCCTACATTTGCATATCTTCAGAAGGGTTGAGTGCTCTTACTGTATTCATAGCCTGTGAAAGACCTAAAGGACTGGCTATTCAACTCAGGTTGCTAGATCACAGTCACTTACTTGCATAAGGAAACAAGGCTATAAAACTAAACACATTCCTACAGGAAAATATTCCCAGATCTCTTGTAGGCACCCCTAAAAGAAAAAAACCAAACAACAAAACCAACGTTAAAAAGTATGTTGATCATTACTATCTTCTTCAAGCACTTCTTCCTTCCCTTGCACCCTTAGGAAAAAATATCGTTGGAGTATAAGGGATTGAATTGGCTCCCTCTAGTACTGTGAACATTTCACAAAATACCTATTGCACTGAGTTATATCTTCCCACTGACTATCACCATGGCATTACACAGAAGGTCTGTGAAGAGGACTCAACATTTTGAAGAAGTATATGTTAGGGGAATGCAGGGATATTTACTGGTTAAAGTGAGACCAACACCCAAGATTTGAATGCTATCGCTAGCTAGCTGTATCACACTAGGTCATCAGGTAGCCATGTCCTCATGATATGCTTCTATTTTTGTTAGGAGTCTAAAGTCTTCTACTCAGATACTATAACCCTTATTTAAAACGAGGAACACTATCAGTGAGATAGGTTGTTTTAATTATACAATGAACCACTCCTATTTTAATTACCCTAGAGCCAGCTGCCATTTCTAAATTTGTCTTGTACCTCATCTTCCATGGAGGTTCCTCCACTGCTAGGTCACTCTTTTACTAAGCTTATATATACACCAAGCACTGTTTTCTCTCATATTCCTAGCCTCTGAATTGCAGTCATCCTCAGAAGTGTTCTGTTTTGCTTAGCATGGCTATTTGCTGTAAATTGCTGTTAGTGTATTGTTTGTGGTTAGCTGGAAATAAAAAATTTTTTTTCTACTTCTCATGGAGATAAACAGGACAGGAGCAAAACCAGTTGTGAATATGTTAATTTCTGGTTTTGTAGGGTGGGAGAAAAGATTTGATATTATGCTTATCCTCTCTCACCTGTTAGTAACATTACAGAATTTAGGCTTGTATGTTCAAGCACCAATGCCCTCTACTGGAGGGGATATGTCTGAACTCCTTAGAAGAACCATCTTTTCTAGCGCTATCCATTTGATGACTTTTAATCACTACCTAAAAAGGAGGCCTGTTGTGACACAGATGGCTGTGATACAGCTTGTCTCAGTATACCTACTGAATTCTAAGACAGTAACTTTGTTCAACTTCTTCATATTAGAAAGTCCAGTACTTACATTAAAAAAACAAAGCTAGAGGAATATGTTTGCCAAACAGGAATAGAACAAGTTTGCATGAAAATGCTGTTCTTCCTTGTCCACTGTCATGCTCAAACACCACTTAACACCACCCCCTCTCTTCTCACCAAACCACCAAATTCCAAGGTATAAAATGAAAGCTTTTCAGTACAGCTAATGACTGTGTATACTTCACTCTTTGGGAGCTCAGTTATGACGCTTCAAGACTATTCTGAGAAGCAGACCAGTTTGCACATTTCCACTTATGAGTTATAGTTAAGTTACAGTATAACTTAAAAGTTACAGTTCTGACATAGTTACCACCTAATAACTGCTATATACTTTGTGAACTGAGTGTTTGGTCTCCATCTCTTGAAAACATTACTGTGTTTCTATCTCAAAGATCATAAATATGATGAGATCAGAATCCATTATGCTGGTTGAGCTTGTTCTCCAAATCCGGATTGGAGCGTACTACTGGAAAAAACTGAGGGGCTTTGTATTTCATGCCTAATATAGGTAATAACTTAGGTAAAAATGCACATACCAAAACGTTAATAGAGGATACTGACATAATTATGCTCACTTATCTCGAAAGTAGATTATAATTTCCTAACCAGAAACATTCAGTTGTCCCTGTCCCTTTCCCAACAATAACAGGATGTAACCTCAGTAAAACAGAGCATTTTGGAATGTGAGTTCTTCTGATGTTGTTTTTTAGCCATCCATATGTAAGACACTAGGAGGGGAGGAAGAACATAGAGAGCTTAGGAGGAAGGGAACAAAAAAGACAGACCTACTGAGGAAAAAAATGGCCTTTCAGATTTGGAGGCCTTGTCTGGTAATTTCATTAGAACAATGACTTACTTCAGACAAAGTAAAGCATTTGAACATTGATGCAAAAAAAATTGCAAACAGACTTCAACTGCATCAAAGGGGCAGTCAGACCTACTACAACAGACACCAAGAATGTTCCTGTGGCATGCTAGCAGTGGTCAGCAATGAATCAATCATTAAAGTCTTCTCCTAGTGCAATCCCAGCAAAGTAGCCTGGTCTAAAACCAGATTGAGAACAAATCATGTGCATTACAGCTCTGTAAAGGAAAAAGCTGTACAGCAACCACCTGCACAAGCAATTTCAAAATGAAAGGACGTAAGGATGAAAATTGGGCCATTGTTACTAGGTAGCTGAAAATTCAGCTGAGGTTGCTGTTAACAGGAACAAAAGCTCACTTAAAATATGGATGGAAAGAGTCCAGAAAACAATGAGAAATTATTGATATTAGCTTTTAATCCTATAAAGCCAAAAGGTGTTGGTGTAATATGAAATATAATTGCTTTCTAAATATAGAAAAAAATGCCATAAGTAGCACAGAATACATACTTTCTGATTAAAAAAAAGAAGGAGGAAAAAAAAGCAGCACCTTTGATTAGACTTACTTGTTGGTATATAAGATGGTACTATTCCTTTAAATAATTCATTAATTCATACCTACACACTGTGATCACTATGAGATTTAGGTTTTTATTTTTTTAGAGCAATGGATAACAGCTGGTAAGTATGTGCAGCTCAGGGCAGAGGAAAAAGCACAAATAATGCAATCTGCAATGGAGCTAAGCGATCCTAGAACATCAAAAATATCCCAATCACTATTTTGGCAATTTGGGATTAAAACTTTCAGATTTCAGTGTTGCAATAAGACTTAAAGGTAGGATTTTTCATTAAATCAAAAACTAAACATTGAAAAACAGAAAAATGTTTATTAAAATATTTTTAATATAAATACAAAAAAATTACTGGATCCTCTCATAGAGCTAATACTATCTTTTATCTACTGAAGTTATAGGCTGCATTCTGAAACAACCTCTTCATATTGCTGAAAATGTCATTAAGTCTACATAATTACTGAAGGGCTTATGAGTGAACACAAAGGCTTCACAAACTGACTCTAAAATAGCCCATCAGAAAACTGAGATTACTTTAAAAAAAATTTTATGTCAAAGCAAGCTGTGCCACAAAATAAAGAATAAGTGCCTTCCTAATTGTCTTGATTTTATATTACAATTTTTATTTTCAAATGCTTCTTTTGTATTGTTTAAAACAAAAGATATCTATTGGAGGAGAAAACATTTTCAGAAATTGAGAAATAAAAATATCACTAATTTACATCATATATACTGTAGAAGTATTTATTAAATTAATTGAGCCTTCTTTAAACTAAACTTTTGTAATAAATATTAATCTAATTGTATTTCTTCTGGGGGATTTCTCTGAAAGTTTACTGAATAATCATGTGAAATCCTCTTTTCTGTACAAGCACATGCAGTAAACAAAATCTGAGTCAGAATCCTATTCATTCTAGTGGAAGACTCCACAGTATTCTCTCCTGTATCTTCCAAGATTTATTTTCCTGACAGGCCTCCACTAAGCATGGTACATCCCTTCCCACAGCTGCTTCTTCAAAATTACTTCAAGAAGCATAAAATATGTAACTTCGGGTAGTATTAACCTCCCCGCCTTTTTGAAAGGATAAAATGTATAAACTCCTTTTGCTGCCCTTTATTTTTTTTTTTCTGCTCTACAGAGTTTCACTAGATAGTCTATACTTATGCAAGGCGGCCTGGGAAGGACTCAGAGGCATCCGGCATCTTCCTGCACGCAGAACTTTAGTCCAAACTACAGGCCTGGACTCCATCTGTAACATTACCACTGACTACTGTTTCTTTCTTTTTTCTATGTTGTTTGAAGCATGGGTCCACAAAGCACAACAGGGACCCACTCATGATTGAACTTAACCTCAATTGGAATGTTAATACTAAAAGGAGGAAAAGACCACAAAGGCAAAATCATTGGATAGCAAAATCAACCAAGCCCAGAATTCATCAATTAAAAAAGAGATCTCCTCTGCTTATGGAAGGCTGAGATTGTATATTTCTCAGAATCAAATAGCAACACTCCTTTGAAGTTTTTTCTTTCCCATGAGTACTGGAGTGATACATTTACAAAGCAGAAAAATCTTTCCCAAACAAAGGCGTGGTACATTTACAAAGCAAGCAAATCTTAAAAAGAGAAGCTTCTGTTATCTTTTATTATTAGAATTAACCTCTGTTTAAATGAGTGAATGAAGTATAAAAGTAGTCATGATGAAATAGGAAAACTATAATACAGTGTCTTTTTATTTTTTCCTTTAGCACCCCAAAACTATTGATTTTTGATCCAGCCCCAAATGTTGCTGACAGAAATAGGAGCTCAAACTAAATCACTGAGTAAGAAATATGTACTTAGAAGGATAGCAAGCATTGCTTGTACTGCTAAGAAAGAGTCTCTGCAACTGGAATAGAATTGCAGCATGACTGAGGTTGGAAGGGACCTCTGGAGGTCACACTGTCCAGTCCCTTTTCTCAAGCAGGCCCACCTAAAGCAAGCTGCCAAGAATCAGATCTAGATGTTGGATTGTGGGGGGGTTTGCTTTTTTTTTTAGTATCTCCAAGGATGGAGACTCCACAAAATTTCTGGGGAACATGAAGCAAGCCTCAACAACCTTCACAGCAGAAAAAGAGAGCTTCCTGATGTTCAGATGGAACCTCTGGTGTTTCAGTTGGTGTCCACTATCTCCTGTCCTGTCCTGTCACTGTGTACCACTGAAAAGGACCGGGTTTGATGTTCTGAGTACCTTCGGATATTTACATACATTGATAAGTATATTTTACTTACATATACTTAGGGAAGATTTATATTTAAGTTGTCTCAAGGCTGAACTACCCAAGCGCTCTCAGCTTTTCATCAGCTGTTTTAGTCCCTTCATCATCTGAGGAGCCATTGGCCATTAGGAAGTAGATTCACCTCTCTTTTGTACTGGGAAGCTCAGAACTGGACTCTACTCCCGATGCAGGCTTACTAGTGTTGAGAAGAAGGGAAAAATCACCTCCATTGACCTTCTGGCAACATCCTCCCCCAAGCAGGCCAGAATACCACTAGCCTTCTTGGCCACAAGGGCACATTGCTGACTCAAAGCAGGACCAGCGTAGATTAGTTTGCCTACTGCCTGAGCTTACGGTGTCATACGTCTTACTTCCTTTGGTGAGTGTAAAATCTACCATGGGGGCTTGATTTACCTACACTCTCTCTCCCTTTAACTTAAACCTTTTTATGTATGGAAGGTTTTTTATCTTCATGTATCAAAACAGAAAATCCAGTCACATTGTTAGGCCACACATTAGGGATGTCATAGATCTATAGAAAATATGAGTGGATGGGAATTAATACCTTGGATAAGATTCCCCTTGATTAGGTATCATATATAATAACTGTCATCATTGCACAGTGAATAAAAAGGAATAGCAAATTAAGAGGACTAATCTCTCAATGAGTTTCGTTGCACAAGTTTAAATTGCTAAATTGTAAAGAAATAAAAAATATAGACCATAAGGCATTAGAAATAATCATATCAGTGGGGGAAAAAAAGTAAAATAAACTTAGATTTTCTGATTGTTCACATAGAGTATGTTCATTATGTCATTGAACTGTGAAGCTTCTGAAACCGGTAGCATCTTTCATCAAATGACCTAAAGAAACAAATGTTACACACCCACGTCAAAAAATACGCATCTTTAGTGTACTGCCCCTTTGGATCAAAGAAAACAATTAGATTTTAATATAGGCACTGAAGCCCAGTCTCATCTCATATGCTGAACTGAATGAAACTGAGAATAAGATTAATTTAGCATTATAATATATGGATGTACATTCAAATTACATAGTAACTGATTGGACATTACCTTCCCTGTTCTTTCATCCTGTGTAAACCATTATCTTCTCAGTGCATATAGTCAGAATGTGCAATATATAAGAATGGAAGCTCTTTAACCACCCCTCCAGGATAAAGTATAATTTGGCAATAGGAACTAATTTCCCACGCTTCTGATTTTCCTAAGGGAGGAAGGGATAATAGACATTCTTTAACTGCCCTCTCAAGTATTGTACTGAAGCCAGAAATTACCACTGAGTCTTTAAAGTATGTACTTAATGTCCTGAGAAATGCATCTACACACAGATAAGAGAGAATTACATACATACACATATTTTATATCTGGTACATAGCATTGTTAAATTTCATATAAAGGGTATCTGAATTATGACGATTGAAAAAAAATGACACATTAGATTCTACTCCTAATTGAGACATATAAAGTCTGTCTGAGGAGGGCATCTGAAGCAATTCATGCACAGTTGCAGAATTTCCCCTTTTGAACAAACACATACGTTTTCTAAAAAAGACCAAATATGCAAAATAAACTAATATCACTGTACATGAACTCTGCCAATACTGTGAGTCTTCCCTTGAAAATACTACTCTGAATCAACATTTTTGACATCACACATATATGATCGCAGCCTTAATTTAATATTATGTTTTTTAAAAGTGTATGTGGAAATTATCAGGCTTCTTTTGATACACTGAGTATGCCAGTCCATCCCAAGCCATTAGTAGAATTTTACAACCCATCTGGAAATGAAGTCCTGGCTATACTGACATTTTATTTTGGATCACATTCTCCTGAAAATATGCTGATTAAATGGGTAGTAAATTTACAGTTTCTCAATATTGTCAAATGTTTTCCTCAGTTACGATACCACAGAAGGACTCTGCTTTAAGATATCTTGAAGTAAATGGGGGACTAAATTGCACTGGGCCTGACAGGGCACACATTAAGCTCGTCCATGCATGCAGCAGCTAGGTTTCTCTTAGTGGAAGAAATTCCTTAAAATGTAGATGTAAACAACCTATTATTTCTATGTTAATAAAAATTAACAAGAAAGATATAAAAGTAAGTCCAATATGTGCACAAATATTTAGAAAGCATATGTAGCTTTAAGAGACATGCTTCCTATTATATATTCTGTTTCAATTAAAGCATTGTCTTTTCCTTTAATCCCAAAAGCTAGTAACATACAGATTTATTAACAATTTCTTGGAGATGAAGATTCTGTTTCTGTGAAATGTTGTAGCTTAGAATTATTTCTACTAATTTGTTAATCTAGTTCAACTAGTATTCCTCTACAAACCTAACCTGCAGATGAAAGAAAAATGCTAATTTGTAAAAGTTATTTTAAATGTGAACAGCTTTAAATCCAGTACTTGCATAAATCCACAGAAAAAAGAGAGCACAAGTCAAACAGCACACAGAATGCAATGGGAAACAAGCATGAAAGCAGAAGAGCAATACCAAAATGCAATACTTTTTTCAACTTCTTTTTGCTTTGGCCTAATCCTAATTTAGCATTCACTTATGTTTTTTAAAAAGAATATTTTTCCTATTTGTCATGTTCCCCTATAAACAGATTTCCTGTTACAATGTATCGTTATGGACTGATGACCTAGAATGCAATTGGCCTTGTGGGCTGCAGGTCCACGTTTTTGGCTCATATCCTGCTTTTTGTCCATCAATACCCCCAGGTCTTTTTCCACAGGGCTGCTCTCTGTCTCATCATCCCCCAGTTTGCATTGATAATGAGGATTGTCCTGACCCATGTGCAGGGCCTTGCACTTGACCCTACTGAACTTCATGAGGTTTGCACAGACCCACTGCTCTGGTCCAGGTCCCTCTGGACGACATCCCATCCCTCTAGCATATTGACTGCACAACTCAGCTTGGTGTGATTTGCAAACTTGCAGAGGTTACACTTGATCCCACTATGTCGTTGATGAAGATATTAAACAACACTTGTCCCAGTGTGGATCCTTGAGAGATACCACTTGTCACTCCTCTCTATCTGGACATTGAACCATTGACCATTACCCTCTGGATGTGACCATCCAGCTAATTTCTTATCCACTGGTCAGTCCACCCATCAAATCTGTATTTCTTCAATTCAGAGAGAAGGATGTTGTGGGGAACTATGTCAGAGACCTTGCAGAAGTCCAGATAGATGACAACCATTGCCCTTCCCTTGTAGTCATCCCATTGCAGAAAGCCACCAGGTTGGTCAGGAAGGCCTTTCCCTTTGTGAAGCCATTCTGTCTGTTTCAAAAAACTTTTCTGTTCTACACGTGCCTTAGCGTAGCTTCTAGAAGGATCTGTTCCATGATCTTCACAGCCACAAAAGTGAGATTGACACTTCTGTAGTTCCTGCAGTCCTCCTTTCTACCCTTTTTAAAAATGGGTGTAATTTTTCCTTTCTTCCAGTCACCAGGGACTTCAGTTGACTGCTAAGGCTTTTTAAATATCACAGAGAACATCTTTATATTTGAATAACTGAATAATGTTAGTGAAGACAGCAGGAAATAAAGCTACACATTTAAAATTTGAAAATGTGAAATTTAATGGGCTTTCTCTGGTTCAGAATACATCTAACGCTGATAAAACTACAAGCCATAACCACAGAAACAAGTGAATGTTTGCCTGAGTCTGATTCCATTTAATGCTTCCAAGCCACTAACTTCCTAAAGATTATTTTTTCACAATATTATTTTTTTAGGAAATCTAAAACAATAAAGAAAAAATAGTCAGAATTATCTCTATTACTTAATAGTACAAAAATCCATACTAGAGCAAATCAGAAGTTAGTCAGCATGGTTGTGAATACTCACACAATACTGGCACAAATCATCAACATGTGCCCTAGTTCTAGAATATGCTCAAAATAAAATTTCATCAATCAATGTCCTTTCAGCTTGCAAATTGTAAAGAAGTCTGCAGGACTGCACAAAAACATCTGGTCATATTGCAGCTCATATGTAATCCACTGTCATGGAGAATGTGATCACCCATGACATGATGCAACTTACTACTAATTTAGGGAAAAGTTTATACAACAGGTAAATCCTGACTGAAGGCCACAGAATCAGGAGAGAGATTTCAGAATTCTGCAAGCAGAACATCCTTGAAGGGAAAGTACTTTAGGAATAAAGAACATGGGCAAAGGCAACAAAGCAAGCAACCTCAAATACAATCTATGTAAACGTGGTAGGAGAAGATCTGAGTTTCTTTGTGTAGTGTAATGGCTGTTCATCTGCCTCTAGGTCAAACAGTGGGTTTGAATCCCATTGCAGAAGCTTTGAGAAGGTTAATTCACTGTACTTCTCAGATTTTCAGCTAGAGTAAAAGACTACTTTAATCAAGGAGGCCATGCCCATCTGTATCTTCTGAAGACTAGTCTGTGTATTCTTGTATTGCCCAAAATTATTTTCTTAGCTGTTGTAAGGTTTTCTTATCTGCTTTTTGTTAAACAAGCTACAGAACAAATGCAAAGATACCCATGTTATGATTAAAATTGCAAGCTTAGCTTTGCAGCAAACATATAAATGCTTAACATTCAATTTAGTGAACCTTCTACAAACAATTTCATGCCTCATTTTCCAGCTCTAAGTTGCTACAATGGATATCTTCACAAAAAAATAAACCTCCAGTGTTAAGTATTCATTATATACACTCTCCTTCTAAATTTCTTTGACCATCACAGTATTTCTTTGATGTCCCAGCATTTTTACATTTCAAAGACTAAGATAACAATGTGATTTTAAGAAGTCTGGAGGGGAATAAAAACAGAATACACATCTATAGTATGCCGCAAAGAAACTGCATTTTATAAGACAGAGTGTGTACACTAGTTCAATTGTCCATAGTTTTGATTAGTGTTTGAAGGGTGTTTTTGGGTTTTGTCTTTTTAAATGAAGCAAAACAGGTCATAGAAATCCCTGCTATTAATAGTGAAAGAGCAATGTTCTTGTAAATCACCAATTTCCGTTTTCCCCCCTCCTTTTTTTAGAAAAAAAAAAAATCACTGGAATTGTGACACTATGAAGCAATTCTCTCACATCACTTTCAATCCTCCTTAGGCCCCAAGGATGAAAGGAGCTCTTCTCACACAAGGGAGCCTCCTTTTTCCTATACAACACGCAAATGAACTTTACACAGCTGGGCTAAGAGCTCAAGAAAATAAAACATCTGGCAATTGGAAAAATGTGTATATTAATATTGTTCAGAAAAAATCATCACTGTGTAGAAATCCACTTAGATACAAGCATCTTATGTTGCCTGTTGTCTGTCTCTGATGTATTTGCTTAAAAATTAGGATGTCTAAAAATAGGTATGTTAATTTTCTGTATTGATGTGCAAGCTACTTGTGTGGCTGATTTCTATATAATTGTATTCAAATATATCATTTTTTAATTAAAAATATGACAAAATTAATATTTTATAGTTTGTTAGCACCTTGATACCTGGTCATGTTTACATGTTTCCAGCTCTGGAATCTGCTAGTGTAGGAGAAAGAGTAAGTAGTATATGGACGGTCATAAAATAAATAAGTTTAACAACTAAGAAAAACACCAAAATATTTGCTTTAGGTACAGATGCTGAAAGAATCCAAAATCAGAACTGTCATATATTACTAATGTAATGATTCTGTAATGATTTTGGCTGCTCAAAATTAATTAATCCGTAACTGCAAGACACTGTGAGCACAGCACCATATTGCTAAATATAGGGTGCCAATCAGGTATCATCATCTAGGTCTTGTAATCCAAGAAATAATGAGAATTTTACATATGCCTAATGTTAAGCAGCATTTGACTAGCCATGGGAAGGCAAAAGTCAAAATACTCTACATGCTGTAGCTCAAAAACTATAGTTATCTTTTGACTACAGTGTTCTACCATAGACTAAACTAATCAAACAAATACACAGAGACTAACATGCTCTTTAAAAAGCACTTGGGTAAAGTTTGTGTTTTTACAGAGTCACTATAACAGCAATTTCTCAGCATGTCCTGCCTCTGAGGGCCATGTGAGATCAAGATGTAAGTATTCTTATTCTCCATGTTAGAGGAAAAGTTGAAACACATACAGACTTATAACCTGATTTCAGGTCAGCATGATCCAGAAACAGTATAGTGTATGACAGAGTTGATAAAAGAATGTGTCTTTTTACTATTTTATACCTAAATACTTAATCCTGACGCATTCCAATTTCTCCATATTTGACATATTCATGGAACTGGACCTCTTCTGTAGCAGCTCCATGTTGGCAGACCACAGAATAGGTCTAGCATTTTAAGAACATTTTGAGACAGAGATTTACTCTCCCAGACCTTGAGAAACTTGAGCTGAAGACATCTTGTTTTGTCTGCCAGAACTATATCATAGCTACTTCTTGTTGAAGCTTGTTCTTTTCAAACGTCTATTTCTCGATTGCCTTGTAATTTTCTAAAAAAAGGAATTTCTTTCAGGTTGTCATATTTCATCTCAAAAATTTTTAGTACAGTCACTCAAGTGTCAGGAGGGTTTTATACTGTATCCTGGGGGCGGGGAATGGAGGGGAGGGTAGGAAGGATGGAGAACAAATATCCCTCTGAGAACACTGTGAATCTTTTCTGATAATCAAAATATTCAAGAACATATAGTTTTAAAACTACATCTTTTCCTAGACTTATATAATGTAGGTGTCTGGAGGAAAAAAAAAATAATTTTGAAAAAAATAAAAATCACTGCAGCCTAAACAGTATGTCCTGCAGAAGGAATATAGTTTTAGGCTGTTCCTTCTAGATAGCCGCTGTTCAGAGATAAGTCAAATGGACATCTTCTCTTACTCATAAAAAAATAAAATGCACATAATTTGGAAAAAGAATGCACAAAACATTGTAGACTAAACTACAAGAAATGGGACTGAATGTTTTCTGATTTCTGTGAGAAAAATATATCAGTGGAAGGAAAAAATCAGAATTCTAGTTCTAATTAACCTATCAAAACCAGATTTTTGTTTATTTTTAGGGCTTATGCTATTTAAAATAACTCTTCTACTTAAAACTGTTGAAAGTGGGTCTTATTTTCTAACTGTGTGAACATATGAAGACTAAAACAGCTAACAAAGTATGTGTACTTTGGGTGTCTTCAGTCTACAAGTCAACATATGTTAACTGTGGCTTGATTTAAAAAGAATATACTGGACTTTCACTTATGGGTTACTTGCCTTTATTGGTAGGTAGGAGATAATGTATTATCAGCATAACAAAGTCAATGTATAAATACAAGTTTAAAATTTTGACCACTGTTTGATCAATAGTTGTTTATCACATTGATAAACTATATTAACTTCCAGATTTCTGTCTATATCTAATTGCTATGTGTTCCTAAGAGTATATTCCTCAGATGGGAATTCTCTGCATAGATAATCTATTAAAATTTTCTGAATATACAGGACAATAAAACAGTTTCAGTCTTTACCCTTCAATTCATATAAGCACTTTAATAATAGATTACAACTTAAAAAAACCAAAAGTAAAACAGACGGGGAAAATGTGCAGGAGAAGATAGTTGATCAGTTAAAGTTTTATCATAATAAAATAAAGACAGTAAACCTACAGATTAAGTTTATATCTCAAAACAATATACCGAGACAATAGTTTATGTGAACAATTCTGTGATTCAAATGCAAATGATTATTCCTTAAAAATAGTATAATGACAGTGTATAGTAGATTAGCCTTTTCTAATATTCATCAGATTTTCTTCATAACTATGGACAGGGAGCAACACTGTACTCCCCGATTTCTGAACTCCCAGAATTTCTGATGGGAGGAAAGAATAAGTAGAATGCAAAATGACAAGGATATATCTACCTGTGGACTGGTATATGGTTAGTAATGAAATATGTTTGATGAAAAGGACACTTTCTCCATTTCTGACCATACTGACATATTACACATTGGTTTAAAATAAACAGCTCCCACACCCTGCCACAGCTTTTTTTTATTATAATTATATGACTATTTATATAAAGGGTTGGTGATCCTAGGCAGCAATTACAGGATTAGAAGACCCATTCATCAACCTTAATAGGTTTCTAACCGAAATACAATCAAAAGTCATGCCTCCATTTTTAAAATTATTTGCCAATATTGTCATGCAGTAATTTTACTGTCTCTGGCACTTCAACGTATCTGGTTTACAAACATAATTCCAAAATTATTTCAAAATCTATTTAATCTCAATCACACAAAAGCATAAGGGGAAAGAAAAGGAGAATGTGAAGTACCACACATTACCACTATATATCTCATACTATACAATACTTAAGTGGCTGAAGATGATGAAAGAAGTTGAATAGGGTAGTTAACAGAAAATGGAGCCAGAAGGAGCATAACCTTTCGCCACACAGCTACTGTCAGGGTATTGTTTTTCCATTAGCCTATTATTTTTCTGCTTTAAAAAGAGAATAGATACAGAAACACAACATTCACGTAGAACAGAAACACCACTATGGTAATATACGCTCTTTACCATCATTACTTTACCTACATTACCTGAAGTATACAACTTGAAATTAGAAATAAATGTTAACTTTCTGTATACTATTTCATAAAGGAATTCTATTCTGTGAATACAAACTGTATTCCAGGAAAAAATTGCTTAGAAGCAAGACTATTTCATAGAATTATAGAATGGTTTGGGCTGGAAGAGACCTTCAAGTAGTTCCAACCCCCCTGCCAGGACACTCTCCACTAGACCAGGCTGCCCAAAGCCCCATCCAACCTGGTCTTGAACACTTCCAGGGAGGGAGCATCCATGACTCTGGGCAACCTGTTCCAGTGCCTCACCACCCTCATAGTGAATTTCTTCCCAGTATCTAACCTAAACTTACCCTCCTTCAGCTTGAGGCCATTACCCTTTGTCCTATCACTACATACCTTGTAAACAGTTCCTCTTCAGCTTTCCTGTAGTCCCCTTTCAGGTACTGTATAGTTGCTATAAGGTATCCCTAGACCCTTCTCTTCTCCAGGCTAAACAACCCCAACTCTCTCACAATCTGTCTTCAAAGGAGAGGTGTTCTGCCACTCTGATTATCTTCATGACCTTCCTCTGGGCTCACTCAAATGGGACCAGGTCCTTCTTACATTGGGAACCCCAGAGCTGAACACAGTACTCCTGACAAGGTCTCACAAGACCAGAGTAGAGCAGGAGAATCACCTTCCTTGACCCGTTGGTCACACTTCTTTTGATGCAGCACTGCATACGATTGGCTTTCTGGGCTGTAAGTGTTCATGGCCAGCTCATTTCCAGCTTCTCATCCACCAACACCTCCAAGTCTTTCTCCTCAGGGCTGCTCTCAATCCATTCTCCCTCCAGCCTGGAGATGTGCTTGGGATCACCTTGACCCATGTTCAGGACCTTGCACTTGGCCTTGTTGAAATTCATAAGGTTTGCACAGGTCCACCTTGCAAGCTTATGCAGTGCCTCTGGATAGTATCCCTTCCCTCCAGTGTGTTGACTGCACCACACAGCTTGGTGTTGTCAGCAAACTTGCTGAGGGTGCACTCGAACACACTGTCCACATCACTGACAAAGATGGTTAACGGTGTCGGTCCCAATACCGACCCCTGATGAGGAACATCACTCCTCACTGGTCTCCACTAGGGCACTGAGCCACTGACCACAATTCTGAGTGCAACCATCCAGCCAATTCCTTATGCACCGAGTGGTCCACCAAATCCATGTCTGTCCTGTTCAGAGACAAGGATGTTATGTGGGACAGCATCAAATGCTTTGCACAAGTGTAGGTAGATTGCATCAGTTGCTCTTCCTTTATCCACTAACATTGTAACCCTGTATATTTTGCATAAATAACTTTCAGACAAAAATGGCTGAACTATTAGTTATGACATTCTTCTGAAATCCTTGTTTTGGCACTATGTAAACACAAAGTAACACATAGCTGGTTATTTTGGTGCCAGGTATAAAAGCCCAACATACTATGAATAAACCAATAGTGCATCTACTAGTTTGGGGTTTTTTTGGTCCTCATCCTCCTAATTAATGGTGGGCAGAGGTTTAATAACACACAGTATTTTGAATACAAAACGTACAGTCCCTAAAAGCACCATCAAACCACCCCAACTCTCCCAAGCAACAAAACAGCCTGAAAAGTATGGTATAAGAAGGAACACATGCCTCGTCTCCAACTCCAGCGTCTGGACAATGCACTCAGTCACATGCTCTGACTTGACTAGCCCTGTGTGGAGCCAGGAGCTGGACTCGATGATCCTTATGGGTCTCTTCCAACTCAGTATATTCTATGATTCCAGCCCCAAAGCACCAAAGAACTATGCATACACTCCTCTTCAATCTACTGCACTCCTTACACTGGTAATTGCCACACATCCTGACTTAAGAGTTGTCAGAAGATACTGAAGGCTAGAAAATCTTGAGCAAACTAAAATCTCCATGTAGAGACATTATTTAACCAAGTGTATCTATGAGAATGGGAATCTAAATGTTGCTAAAATAATTTGGGAAATCACTTGAAAGTGCTACCCCTCCAAAATCATGTATTCTCCTGGAACCTCTTTGAATTGTTCTGATTCAATCAACTTGCATTTTGAACAATCAAAATGGACATTTCTCGCAGAAATGTTAAATGTTCATGCTTCATAACAACAACAGTAAAGCCACATATGGCAAATTAATATTACAAGGATTTAAATTTTGCTCTGGCTTTAAACAAAATAAAATAAAGTAGAAGCATGTCTAAAGTTCTCTAATCACATCACTGGCCCGTTCACCCAAATCAGTTTTTCAACTACGCCGTAAATCAGTTTTGATTCTTTTTATATTAACAAATCCAAATGAGTAAGTGGTAATGGACACTGTGGATCCATCTTCTGGAATGTACAACAACAGGATGCACCGAGTTATGCTGTCAGATCCTTAAATATGGGTCAGAATTGTTGACATACTCTTAGCCTAGCTTTTCTGTTCTGTGCAGAAACCACTGACCTTTTCTGCTCCTGTCCTGCAACAAATGGCCTGTTTGATACCAACAGATGAAAACTATAAATACTTTAAAAAAATGGAAAAAAATAGAAATGTAAATCTGCTGGCACAAAACAGAGAATTCATGTCAGTGGAGTTTAATTTGTTATTTTATAGGTGCTTTCTGTTAAATATATTCAGCCCCTTAAAAATAAAGGTTGATTTTCCTTTCAGGCATTTGAACCCATTCTTCCAACCACAGAAAATTAATTCGAATTAAGATTTTTTTCCCTTTTTTATTAATTTGTTCAACCTGTAGTTTTTCTCATTCTACTTACGCTCTTGGAACATAAATCCATTCTAAATGTTTTCTCAGCTGCTCAGAAGGTGTTGATTCTTAGTGTCAACTCATTCACTCAACATAATCATTCCCTTTTAATGAAACAGTTAACAGAAGACTGACAACTATCATTTTACTGATGGGGTCCAATAGCTGCGAGAGGGAGAGGTGACAGTGGTGTAATTACCGGCCCTGACATACTTTGTTCACTTCTTTCCACCTTTTTAGGCAGATGAGGCAGTACTGCACAATGTCAACAATCAAAATGGAAATGCAGGCAGTGTGAAGACCTGGGTGAGTAATTACCAGGGGCTGCAGACCTGTGACTACTCCCAGTGTGGCAGGGCTGACAAGGTGCAGATTGTTTTTTATCCCCCAGTGTGAATCTGGCTGTCTTGCTGCTGATAGATCCAGGTGGTGGTATTAATTAATACACCAGCAGGAGCTAGTTCAGCTCTTGACAATGCCTTATCCTTATCTGAAAAGAGAAGGCAGCAGTCGGTTGCTGCGAAAAAGTCATTCCTTTTGACTTCTTACTATTAAGGTTGAAAAATACAGTGCAGCTTAAGAAGTAAGTTTATCATGAGAGATTACTTATACTAACAGATCTAGTCTTACTGTATTTCTGTCTCTGAAAGTTGGATGTAAGCAGGGCTGCATTTAACGAAATTGCACCCAGATTGTCAATTCCACTTAGTTCACATAAGAAATGTTCAGCTGACTAGTTCTGTATATAGACATTTAGCTTGTCTTCTGTTTAAACTTTTTGCTCCTATGAACTTTACATCATCAGTTTCCTGCCATTTGACCTGCAAATAAATTCTAGTAGAAAATGCTGCTACTGAATGGCAATTAACTGTAATGCAGACACTGTGGTTATAGTAGCACTCTGTACGTTATCTAAATGTACAGTAACAGCTGTCAATGTTTTAATCACCTGTAAACTATTAGTTATACTATTACTTAGACAATTTGATATTTTACATTCAAAATTAAAATTTGCAGAGAATAGCAATATATGCCCCACTTCAATGACTAACTCTTATAGTAAGACTATTTCTTGTGGGACAAGAAGTAAGTCCGAATCCTATTTTCAGTAGTGATTAGATAACTGTTAAATCAAATGTATTTTATGTCATGGACACACGCAATCCTCCATCTTTAGCTGAGGTAGGTCAAGGGGTATGAACCTGTGCCCTCAGGTTCTTAACACACTCTCATGCAAGTTCTGTCCCTTCTGCTCCAACAGTGGCTTACTCCTGGGAACGAGTTTCAGCCAACACAGATCAAGCTGGAAAAACCTTATTAAGGTCTTTAAACACATCCATTTATTTTTAGTACAGTGGGTTGATAATGCTGGCAGGATGATGAGATAGTCCTGATGATAAGTCTCAGGAACAGGTTTTAGGTAAAGTTAAAAAGAAAACATAGTTATGATCTTAAATAAAGTTGATTTTGAAAGCAGGCCACTAGCTACTAAGTTACTAGGTGCTTCTTAAAACTTTACAGTTTAAATAATAACTACTTATGTGAGCATATTTTGTTAATACTATACTTGTAGCATAAAGCATGGAATTTTAAACTCTTCTTAATCACACTCAAACAATTCTTTGCGCTCAAATTTCAATGTTTAGGTGAAGAAAAGAACTTCAAATGTAGGAGGATTGGGAAAGGGGGTAGGGAGTTCATTGAAAAGTAAAACTTTCAAAATATTACAATAGATCAGGTATTACACATCTGAAAACGCATGTCTTAAAATAGTCTTGTATAAGAACTCACAAAAATCCAAAAATGCATATAGCCAAGTTGTATTATCCAAAACTGATACACAATTTATTGCTGTTATGTCACACATGCAAAACCAATCTTATTTCAATAACACCCAGTATTAAACTTCATCCCTCAAAATTTTACACTCTGTTGAAAAGAAATAATAGTGTTAAAGAAAAGCTAATCCTGTGATCTTTTCACATTTGGCTGCAGATGTTATGCCATTTTCAAAAGAAATACTTGCCTGCCTTCCTTCTTACTCACCTAGATAGTTACTGGGCTAGACACATTGCAGTCTCCTTGAATAAAATAAAATACCCTGTTTAATTGAATGCCTGACACTCAGGATTGAACTACTGAGACAAGCCTGCACATGCAGTAGTCAGAAGCAATATTAAAAATAGACTCTACCCAATAGCAGAAAAGCAACATACAATAACAAAAGCTGGTAATCACTACTGAGAACTTCTGACGATGGATATGAAAGCATACTGGAAAAATGCAAATGAAATCTATGCAGGAATGCAAAGAAAGAAAAATAATTTTACACCTACAGGCTATAATAAGATCTCTGATTGTTGGTATCACACCTGTAGACCTCTGAACTGGTATGGCAGAAATACAGATGCATGACTCATTTACTGCAATAAACAGCTTGCTGACTGATGAGAAACAAAGTAATTTGTACCTTTGTCTATTTAAAATGTCAGTGAGATGAAAAGCAATTAGGCATCCTCTGCTGTGAGGTGGCAGTCCAGACCCTCATGAGATGCTGAGTGCCCACAGCTTCACAGATTTCAATAGAAAAACTTCATCTGTATGGTTATTAATGGATATTTCCCTGCACAAACTTTCTTTGGCATCTTGAAACACCTAGAAAACATTACATTTTATCACTGCTTTTATTGACTATAATTTGTTTCCCAAATTTAGTGTAAAAAGATACTTAAGAAGATTAATTTTCTTACAGGTTGGCAACAAACCATGTTTATACTTGCTTATATTCTTTACTCTAGTGATACTTTGGGTGTAATTAATTCTCACATCAGTTTTACATGGGGCTGTGAACAAATGAAGTGTATTTTATAGTCTTCTACACTTAGCCATACCCCAAGGTAAATGATAACAGGAGTAGATGCTTTAATTTCTTGTCTATTATTCAAACTGTTGATGTAATAATGATCCAAAAAGTTTCTTAAACATTTCAGATATCAACTTTCCTGGATGCTACTTGTACACAGTGAGTTATGTTATGCTATCCTCAGTCACTTCTTGTGCCCTTGGTAAGGCTAAAGAAGAGTATGATCATTAGAGAAAAGTAGCATGTGGACTGAGTACGAGCTTTTGCATGCAAACAAGACAGCGTCAACCACTGCTTCAACTCAGACAGCATTTGCCTGTCCTCCGCATTCCACAACAAATTCAAGTCACCTAATCTTACAGTGAAAGACACAGAACTATCGTGTAGCTAATACAGAAGCGCCAGAGAGCAAGGATATATACATAGGCAATAACTTAGGAGAGTTAACATTTCTTAGTCCACAAAACCTTACAAAGAGGTAACAGATTCTATGCACACTACATTGTAGGCATACATCAAACACGTTTTAAAACAACATATAGGAAAGATAGGTTTTTGTGTTCTTCATGAGAGAATCCACCTTCAAAATCCTATTTTTACTTTTGGTTGGTTTTGAATTTTGGTGGTTTGGGGTTTGTTTGTTTTTCTTAAAAAGAAAGCATATACATACCCATTTTAAAGTCTACTTGGTCAATACTTCGAAAGCTACTGTTTTCTGCATCCCAGATGCAGGGAACTGCATTTATACAACACCTGACAATTTTGTTTCTGTGTTTTACACCATTCAACCTTCAAATGATTTCCATTTGATTTTGAATGCTCATTTTGCAATGGTATATTTGTCTACACCAGATGACTTACCACAAGACTTCTTTTCTTCTGAAATGAAAACAATGTATTTTGCATCTCAGTTAAAACATGTGCTTGTTTGGACACAGCCAAATATTTCACTTAGCTGTTCAGCTACAACTTTTCCAAGTCCTAATGCTGACTTTCGCAAACACACAAAGACACACATGAATTCCAAGTTTCTCAACATTTGGGTTTCATGCCATTTGTCAAATTTGTCAGTATGTTTAGGATCTTTACAGTCTCTTGGAACTCGGAGGAGCTTAACTGTGGCAAATAATAGTATTTTTCAGATAAAACACTGAAAATGTTTCTGTGGTGGGTTAATCTAGAAAACTGGAATGTTAAGTTAGAAGAGTCATCTAGTTCCTATGGTTCAGAGCAAGCAAACCAGAACTACAAAGAACAAATTTCCAGGTCTGGATATAATTGAACTGTTGGGAAAGGCCTAAGTATATGGCTATGATTTAGGCAACTCTAAGTAATGCATCACAAAGATCAGAGCCCTAATCATCATAATAAGAAATATCTTTTCAGAGGGAAAATACAATGGCTTAGTAAAGACAAGAGTTTTTGAACTGATTGGAAATACTCCAGTTGTCTTTTAAGAAGATTTAAGGGTCAAGACAGCACCACTTTTATTTCTGAATAAGCCACTGCCCTCTCTCCTGCTTTTTAAAAGTCATTTAGAATTAAGGCCAGGTAATGGGCATGGCACTGACAGTAGAATGGGCAGAATTTACTTGACTAAATGCAGTGTTCACCTAGGGAACAAAAATACCCCAACAAGACCAATCCTTGAACTCTGGAATGCTTTGTTTGATTTTAAAACACTAGAACAGTGTTCCTGTCTATCTATACCTTTCTTGAGCATGGTTTGGATAGAGAAATCAGGCCTGAGCACTCCAGCACAGCAAGTGTCCTCTGAGGTTCTAATAATTCTGGAAAGGATACCTATAAAATGCATTTTCTCTTATTACTTTCCTCTTACAATAGTGACATGGTTGCATTTTTTATATAAGTAGATGATTGGTCAGATAGATATGGGATGACAAAGATTTGTTCATAGCAAATATAGAAACTGCTCTAGGACCATTAAGCTAGATCACAGATGATCATGCTTGCTTTTCCACTTTGTCTGTCCCAGCAGATTTCTTGGTCTTACTAGTACAGTATAGAATGGTTTATGTGGAAAGGCTCTTCAACCCAGTTTCGAGCCTGTTGTGTTTGGCACTGCCCTAAGAGACCAAAGATGTGAAGAACCTCAGACTGTAATTGACCTTAACCTATCCCATTTTCCAGGAAAAATGTCCCTTACTTTTCTTCTCCTGAAAGGACAGTGTGTCTCATTCACTACAACTAAGAAAAAGTATAGGCACTAACAATGAAATTTGCATTCTGTATTAAATAGACAAGTATAACTCACTGCACTCCCAACTGAGGTATCAAAGCCTAGAAGGAATAACAAAGTCAGACTTGCTAATTTTCTGCTCTGTGTTGGAAATTTTGAATCTCACTCCAATTATTTTTTTATGCATTACATAAAAAAAATTAAATCTTTAACAGGAGGTTCAACAGGGGGAGCAAGGAACCTAAAACCCAGCACTGTATTGAGCTTAAAATTTAATGTCTTCATAGCTTGGGCTTAAATTATCCAGATGAAAAATATAACTTTGATATAAAGAGTATATTTATTCTAAAAGGAATTTAATGAGCTTATGTAGTAATGCCTGGGAACCACCCCCAAAACAAACAAAAATATATACTAGTCTAAAACTACAACATCAGTAATTAGAGAATTAATAGAAAATTCAGAAGTCATTCAATAATGGAAAAAAGGGAAAACCTGGAAATAATAGAAAACAACAGAAAAAACATTAAAAAGAAAAAAATTGGACAAAGATAATGACTAAAGTTGTTTAATGTCTAAATTGTGGGAATTAACATAGTTTACTTTATACAAGTCTGTTGTCCAATTTTTACGTTTTCTGCACCCAGAAATATGTAAGCAAGATTCTGATATCCTTCTTGAGAACTTGGACAGTGCTACAAAGTAAACTCTGCTTTGAACAGGGGATGAATTCCTTCCAACAAAATTTTATGCATCATTATTAGAGTTGAAAAATTCTTCTCCAAAATCTGCATATGCAACAAGTCTTCCAGTCTTCACACTGACCCTTATAATTTAACTGTCAAGCATGGACTGTAAATGTAAAAGCCAAAACCAAGTTTAAAGCATTGTATTACAGTTGGAAGTAGTAGTTAATGATATTCTGATTGCAGTTTCATTTATATGGTCTTAAACATATAGTAATAATACATTTTTAACAGAGGAATAAAATCAAATAATTTATTAAGAAAGAATGAGTGTGTATCATGCAATTCTGTAAAACTGTGATTAATTCATGTTCAAGCTAACCTGTCAAACTGAAATACTCATTCTGGCCTAGTATACATATTTCTCTCACACTTTATGGATTTTCTTATATCCTTGCCTCTGTGCTTTGTGATTGATCTATACAAAATTCTTCTGAATTGCAATTGCTATGATACCATTCTGATTCGTTAATAATCAATTGACAGTGAAAAGTAAGGACCCAGTCTAGGCTTAAGCAGGTTCACTGTACTCACACAGTTTCTTTCCCATGCTCACAGAGAATTTACTTTACAAATGTCTTAGAACACAGAAAAAATGTATTTCTATTCCATGTATATTAACAGTGAAATCACTCGTGTGTTAGCATAGTCACACAACACACCATCTACCTTGAAAGTATTCAGATAAATGCTTTTTGCATTTTTAAGTATCCCTTACCGAAGAATATATTTGATAACCTAGGGTTTAATTTCCGCAAATACAACAGATAACTCTCCAGAAAAACTGGCAGGTTAGGCCCCCCCATTATTTTATACACAATATATAAAAAGACATGTAACCTGCACATTATCGTGCAAGCTTGAATCACTTTTTTCTGTAAAGGAAAATATAACACAATAGCTGGTGGATGCAGACATACCACTAGTCTTTTAATTAGATGCTAATTAATGACTCACTGGCTTTAGTCGTATCAGTCTGGTAATACTATTTATGCCATACAGAATAAAGATCTAGTTTGTAAGAAATCAACATGGCATGTGTTGACATAGGAACACATCCAACCATAATTCATTCTGTGTAAATATATCCACCCATACTTGGATTCTGAACTATTTAGAAGAGATACACTAACTTAGCTGATGTGCATGGAAAGTGGGGGACGGGCGGGGGGTGTGGGGTGAGCAAGGAAGGGAAGAATTACAGAATGGAAACAAAGGAAAGTACACTATTATTTTCCAAAATGCCAGCACTCTCATGCTTTAGATAATATGTATCTATCAATATATTTTACATCCAAATGATGATAATAACTTCATAATTTTCCATGCTGGCAGGGTTAAAGAGAGATTCATATGTTTAATTTTCATGGAAGGTGTTAAAATTCTACAGCAGATATATTAGATAACTGACTATAGATGAAGATGACTAAAATTATCATTCTATTGGAAGGGTAATAATATTTCAAAATGATCACAGAATATATCAGCTGTACTGAGAGCATAAGAAACTCAGCACACCAGGAGGAATTACATGGGTAGCCTATGTGTATCTTAGGGGAAGATCTGGACTTCTGCTTTTTAAACATGCCAAAATGCCTAATGGCTTGCTCTTCCAGATATGGTACTATTTCAGAATACACACACAAAACTGAAGTTTTTTATTTCAAGTTATAAATTTACTTTTTCTTTTAACAAAGTCTTATTTTCTATTAAATAATTTTATTTTCTTTTAAGTATATTTGAAATTTAATTGAAAATTATAATTTATTTACTTAAACATCTAGGCTCACCTTGCAATAGTTTTAAGAGGAAGAAAAGGAAGATCTTGAAACTTACATTGCTAAAATCATTGTATCACAATCTGTTTAGCAAGAGTTTATCTCCTGCAACTAAAATGGTGCACTCTTGCTGAGATCTGTGGAAAGAGGAACTGAGGGAACTGAGGAATAGATTGGGGTGTGGGGGAGGGGGAAAGAAATAACATATGGTTAGGAAAAAACTCCTGAGTATTTAAGAGCACCTAAGTTATTAAACATCAAAAGAATTTGCTCTCCTCATTAAAACATTTGAAAATACTATTGTTCCTAGTTCTTAGAAAAAGGCAGAGACAACTATTTTTCATGTCACTTTCTCTAGCTAAACTAAAGCTTCCTTATGATTTAGAACAGAGGATATCAATGAGCTAATCAATATAACAATGTAATTTTCATTGTTTTCCCTCTTCTTTTGCAATTGCAATTACAATAATTTGTTTCAATGCAAAAAAAGTCACCTCTGTGAATCGAGATTCAATTTTTTCTGTCATACATGACTCCACTGAGTTGAAAGCAATAAACTATCAATCATTATCACTGTTCAAATCACAAGTGGAGTTCAGAGGTTACAGTGTTAAAAACAATTTAGTGAGCAATTCCTTGTTTTACAAGGGTCAAAAACAGTGAAGCAGCATACATTCTGTCAGAAGAATCCACAGTTTACTGTAAAATAAATAATCTTTCTGTTCTCCATATGTTCAAGATGCTGCCAAACGCAAGTGAACAAGAGGAGAAACCTCTTAGAAGGGCATCAATCTTATTCACGTAACTTGTTCCATTACTCCAGCAGAAAAAATATAAATCACACTGCAGCACTGAGAGAAACTGATTCTAAAAATAAAGGTATTAAATAAATTTGTCTGTCATGTAAATATGGAACTGTAAGCCCTTCTGAGATCCCTTTCAGGTTTCTATCCTTTTATCAAGTCAGCTAGAATACTCTGCAAGTTAAATCTCTGTCCATTAAACACAAAAAACAACTCCAACACCCCTCCCCTCTCCCCAACAAGCAAGCAACATATCTTGTGTACTTTTCCAACAGGAAGTATCCTGCTAAGGCTATACCACACCAGCTCTGAAAAATTAAAGTTTTCTCTCCTAAAAGAACATTGGTGCTTTTATATAATTATAATGCAGCATACATAATGTGTTTATGTCTGCTTATTTCAGGTTAGTTCTTATTGCATTATGCCATATAACTTAATCTACCTTAATATACAAAGTGCATTGAGTGATACATTTTAAAACTGTGTGTAATTTTAGCTGACAGCATACAGTAGGCTTCATAGATAGGAAAAAAAAAAGGTCTTCTCTAGTTATGAGTCTGGACAAACTGCAAACTTTGAAAGTGACACTACGATAAACCTTTAGCTATTGGTTACACTTTTTAAAATTCAATTGCCAATGCAAAGGAGCGTGGACTATCTCCATCAGAAGGAAAATTTATCACTTCATACACAGAACCACTTGCCCTGCAAGTGAAAGGACAGTCAACCTCCCACATATAATTTGCTTCATAACCAAAATTCTGTTCAGCAATATGTGTTTTTTCAAAATTAAAAATAATCATGAACAGCTATGTAAAATATACTTTCCATACCAAAATATTTTAAAACACAATACTGTAAAAAACAGTGATATGTTTGAGAAACTGTTTTTAATTTCCCTCTCAGCTGAAACAGAGAATATAACTTGACTATAGGAACATATATTTTAAGACAGATAACTGACTTATGTAGATACACTATATACATTCCCAACAATTTGACCATGGTTAAAGGGTATTTATATTCTGATGTGGCTAAAATTGAACATGTCAACACTAATGCATTTTTCTAGGAGAATCACTACTTTCACCATAATTTCCATGGAAAATTTGTGTGCACATGCAGTAATAGACACATTTATAACATCAAAAGGATTCAATTTTCTTTTCAATCATACTACAGTATGAATAGCTTTTCCTATTGAATTTAACAATAAGGCACATTACCACAGTCTAAAGGATGGGGTACTTCTGCTTGCTCATATGAAAGTATGTCAAACAATATATAATATATATCACAATAGTTTTGGGTTAACTGCTCCTTTATATAGGTTTGTTTCTAATACATTTGTGTCAGCAGATTTTTTTTTAATATTATTAAATCTGTAAGATCAGCAGCATTTCCAACTCTGTTTAACTCTCCGCAACATTAGCAGGGTATTTAAATATTATTTAAAGATATACAGTGACTTGGTATCAAGAAATTACTTTGCATTATGAAATTGGCTTTGTACCACTGATCATCATTTTACCCTCACCCCCCCAGACATAGCCTCTGTCACTGCAACTCATGAGAAAGGAAAGATTTTATGCATTGTTTTCTCAATTCTGCATGCCTTATGGATGGCATGAAAGAAAATGAAAACCAAATTCCTATTACAGCTTTGTTTGAAGTCTACATTTATTTTGCTGCCATGAAAGATCTCTCTGAAAGAAGTCCCCTTCTCACCATGTAAATGTTGGTCATGCCCCAAAACCGACTGTCATTTGCAAATCCAAGAGCTAAGGAAGACCTCTCACTCAAACAGTTAAGCGGAGAACCACAGAGTGTCCAGATGTGATTAGACATAATTCCTCTTTCCATTTTCCGCTATTAAATTTGCTCACTGCTCATGAGTAAAACACTGACCTGTGAAATATGATACCTTGCTCTCCTTTCTGTTGTTGCTTTATTCTTTATTAAGGCTGGGCTCTGCTCTAATAGGATTAAAACAAGCAAACTGCCAAAAGCAGTGTGTGGTATACATCTGGGACTGATCTTAGTAGTATGTAGACTTTTGGCCACTCATTCCAGTTGGGTAAAGCTGGAGACTGAACTCAAATGGAACTCCGATGAAGTCCTAATCTTAATGCTTGATATATCTTTGTTATTGTTTCTGTTTCATATTGGCATTTGTTATTCAAGAGAAGACTAGTTCTAAGATCGAGTCTGATCACTTGGAGAAGCAACTGAAACTCAGACATTTTATGCTTTCAGTTCTGATAGCCAATTAAATTATGCAGGGAGGAAAAAAAAAAAGCAGAGTAGGAAATTCCTTACTATAAACAAAAGCAACTAGGAACAGTTTATTAAACATTCTACCTTATTGCAAACATTTATGGAATAAAACATCTGTATTAAGTAATTTTGGTGTTCTTGGAGGAATTGTATCACAGTTGTTCTCGGAAGGTTTTTGTGAGGAAGTATCTGCTTTTGAGATCACAGTGCACAGATGGAAGGAGTCTCTTCATGGTTGAGAGATTATCTGTCATATCCCTGAGATGTTACTATGTAGGTACATTAGATTCATAAAACAAGAAAGGCAACCAGCAATCTACTGCTAGAAGTGTAAAAATTACTAAAGATAATGGTAGGCATATTTCCTAAGGGCAGGAGGAATAAAAATGCAAAGACAGCATAGACAAGGGACCAACAAAAGACACATGCCACATCCAGTTTCTACAGCTCAGCAAAACTTCCTTCCACCCAGTTGCAATGAATACCTAATATGGCAAAGAAACTAATCTCAGTCCAGAATGCATCAGAATTGTAGAGAAAGAACTAAAGAAAAAGCTAAAGGTCAGAACTTCTAATGAGAGCTAATCTCATGGGTATCACAGGTTCTTTAGTTTCATCAGCCAAGCCCGAATTCACGAAGCATACAAATTTGGTTGCAATTCTTATTCTTACCTTCCAACTGCTCCTTGCCAAATTACACTAGCATGATTTTAACCATATTTTAAACTTGTTTTTGCAAGGCGGCTCAAGAAAGAAAGAAAGAAGCTAAAAAACACAAGGTATTTGGAGTTAATATTTTTTTGTTTTGTCATAAAGGGGTGCTTTTTTTTCCTACATTGGCTCTGCCAGAGACGTCCTTTTTCCTATGGCTTTTTACTTGTAGAACTTCAATTCTACTGCTGTTTGGTATTCATCAAAGATCTAGCCATAATCCGCCCCTTTACAATAATAGAAATCACATTTAGTACAGTATTGTAATAGCAGATTATTTTCTTGTTTCTGTGACTTTGCTGAATCAGATTCTAATCTGACTCAGACAACATTGAAGACCTAAAAGCACAAGGCATGGGTGTGTAATATTCAGAGCACACAATCCAGACCTCTGTGAAAGAGAGATCGAATCTCCTTGTTAGACTAAGGATAAGATTTCTGTTTCCTTAGCAGAAAGTCACTCTCAAAAAGAACATTTGGAACACATAATTTTGTATTTTAATTAACAGCAGTAGAAAATCCAAACGTTCCTCGCCTACACTCTAACTCAGCAAATCAACTCCCTACAACTTTAAGTCATAATCACACTTCAGAGATGTCTATCATTCAGGAAATGTATAGAGATGAGGTTTAGCAAAGTAACAAGATTAGATGTATGGTCAAGCAGACATTCTGGTTTAGACAGTGGTGAATAAACAAACATGAAAAATTTGGACTTTATCTCAAATATTTTTTTGTGGGACATTCATTTAATGGTAGAATATTGTCACAGGAATATAAAGCAAGCAACAAGCTAAATATGTGAAAACTTTCAAAAACCTGAATAAAATACTGCAGAGTACACCTGGGAAACAACTACCTATAAATCTCTCACACAAACAGGCAAAGTTTGGGAAAAATACATTATAGGGCTCAAAGATTCACGTTTCAAATACTTGTTTTGTTTTTCTGCGGATTCAAGAGGACTATTTTCAGCATTAAAAAGAGAACGTGCGCCAGAATTTGGAACTTTAGCAAGCACCTATTACAAAGTGGTCTCATGTTTAACTTGGAGTAGTATATGGCATCATTTTCTTAACAGCTGAGTACCACAATTCCCTTCAAATTTCCTCTGTGACCTCAGTGTCCCAAAAGCACTAAGTTTCACTCTCACAAGTACTAAGCAGTAGTAAACAAAGTGCTCTGTAGATGCTAGATCTAGTGTATGAACTTCAGACTTGGAATTCCGGATTCTGCCAGCTATCCTCATTACAATCGACACCGAGGTTTGCTTTTTCTTTATCTTTCTGTCCAGAGTGTGCTGAAACACAACACAGAGGTAAATTATGTAATTAAAATTTTATATGATTTTGTATAAACTTTTAATAACTAGTTTTCCAGGCCAATTGGAAGTGTGAAATTATACAATTAGTATTTAAAACTTATAGAAGTTTAGGTACCTTGGAAGATGCTCACATATTGCTCAGGTAAAGAGCTGAGCCGAATAGCAGACAATCTATATATTTAAAAAAAAAAAAAAAAAAAGAAAGAAAAAAAAGAGAGAGATGTCTTTCCAAAAGCCACATTAAAAAAAGGCCAGGAGCTAAAGTTTTTTACAAAACTAAATAACAAAGTAACCTTTCCCTGTGCTTATATTCCTTTTCTTGGATAATGCTGATGGATCAGCATTACAGAATGAAAGGCAGTTTTTCTTGCCTATAACCAGAATTATTTTTCACTTTTATATTGCAAGCTACAATTCAATTTGAAAGGAAAGGATTTTAGATTTCAGTTATCAAATTCAGTGAGATGCTACACCATATACAACTCCTTTATTAATTTGTTACTAAAACAAACATTTTCCAAACAGTCATTTTTCAGTCATTTTCCAAAACAGCAGCACCATCAGCACTTTTATTAATCATAAGCCTGGTAAGTGAGCAGCAATAAATTACGCTTTGCCAGGATGATCCTACTAGACTTCTTTATTATACAAAGAAAAGGAAAGAGACCAGTAAGGTATTCTGATCATCCATGACCCACAGAGTCTTCATGACTCTAGAATTCAACAATGAAAACAACTGTGTTTATAATCAAGTTCCTGAACAAAGGGTTGGAGGCTTGAGGCTTAGTGTCTTGTTTTGGGTTTGTGTAGCAAGGTTGTGAGGTGTAGGGGGGTGAATGGGGGTGGGCTGCAGGGGTGGCTTTTGGGAGAAGCTGCTCGAAGCTTTCTCTCGGTCTGAAATAGCCAATAACACCCACCTCCAAGATGGACCCAAGAACCCAAAATTGAGCAGGTTTGCTGTCAGGACTTGTGACCCCATGGGGGACTGCACTGGCACAGGCTGTTCCTGAAAGTCTGCATCCTGCAGAAGCCACACTGGGGCAGTTCATGAAGAGCTGTAGTCCTGTGGGAAGGACTCGCACTGGAGAAGTTCATGGAGAACTAACTGTCCCCCCTGAGAGAGACCCCCACACTGGAGCAGGGTAAGAGTGTGAGGAGTCTACCCCTGAGGAGGAAAGAATGGCTGAGACAATGAACAATGAACTGACTGCAATCCTCGTTTCCCCATCTTCCTGTGCTGCTCAGGGGTGGGAGCTGGGGAGTAGGTAGAGAACCTGGGAATAAAGTTGAGCTGGGGAAGAAGGAAGGGGTGAGGGGAGGTGTTTTACGATTTGGGTTTATTTCCCATTATCCTACTCTGCTTTGATTGGGTAATAATTTAGATTATTTAAATTATTGCTAAGCATGACAATGGGATACTTTTTCTTTTATTGCATTGTACAAAATTAGGCATAGGATGCTCACATAATCACAGACCTTAACTCCATCACTTTTCATGTATGAATCCTATTGAGTAGAAAAGGAGAGAAGATAACAATGGGGAGAAGGGAATGCACAGGGTCTAGGGTCTATGTCCTGCCTCCAAGCAATTACATTTACTTCACATGGAATTGTTGGTGCAGTAGTATCCAGGAACTGAAAACACAAGATACAGTGGGATGACTGTGCACTGTGGATATCTTTAGCTTCTCTATCTGTGACAAAATAATAAAATTTTCATGGAAAATATGTAGATCTGCTTCCTAAAAAAGATATGAGAGTCTAGAGCATATATATGGGGAGAGAACGAAGCGACAGAGAGGTTAGAAAAGGACTTTTAAGTCCAGCTGCCATGGAAATACTCAGTGAAGTACTATTTAGGAAAGTTATTAAGTTTCACAAAATTTAGATCCTCTAGGAAAATTAATTCAGTCTAGGGAGAATCTGTAGCTATCAAAATTCTATAAAGTTTTTCTTCAGTTGAAATAAAAGAGTTTCTTTGTTAGAGAGTTGAGAAGGTACCATATTTACCCCCAACTCAACCATTTTTTCTCTCTCTCAAACACACACTCTACATGGATCAGAGTAACCCATACAAGTAAAAGCGGGGGTAGGGGTGAGACAGAGAGTAGTGAAAATACATCTTTAAATTTAGATCACACCCCTCTGAAAACTGGATCAGGGACATACTCTAGTATGTGAAGTACTTTCTTGTTTGGCTCATATGGATGTAGAGTTACAGCAAGAAATAGAATAAAATGTAAAATTATTTAAACTTGTAAAGCACAATTTCCTTTTCCACAGGAGAATTTTTTTTTTAAAATGAGAAAGAATTAATAAGAAAAATTACAGTTGAATGAAGCAAGAGGGTTAAGAGACTTTTTTTAATTCATTTTGAAAGTCCCTCTGCAGAAAAATCAAAGAGCCCTTTATTTTTAATTTGGAGGTTCTTACAGTATAATCCTAGGAAAGGCCAGTTGCTAGCTGCTGACTCTGCATGTCTCCCTTCACACTGCTGGTGAGAGAGTGATCAATGAAATTGACAAATGACACTGAATGCTAAGTCAGCCCTACTGAGGTTTAGCTTAGTGAAATTTGCACACTGAAGAGTCAAAGCCTGAAAAACAGAAGTAAAACCCACTGAGACAGTCATCTGTGCAGAAGGAAGCAAAGAACAGAACATGAAGGCAATGAAGGACATAAAGGGGGCAAATGGGTGGGTGGGAAAACAAAAGGCATTTATTGTCTATAATTTATGGACTATTAAAACTACTGAAGCACATGATGACTAGGTTCAGCACTGAGAGAGAGATTAGGGGATGGAGGAATAGATCACAGTATAAAGAACAAAACTGCTTGTTTATGAAGTTCTCTGCACAAAGGAGTGACTACGTAAGACAAAGGATGTACAGATATCCCCTCCGGACAGCTGAGCTGGTAATGGTCTTTACAAAGATGATGGGAGCAGATGAGAGCTCAGACTTCTAAATGCTGGACATGAATCCTGAGTCCAATGAGGATTGAGTGAAATGAGTCCAGTTTCCACCTAGAACTTTGTGCTGATTAATTGAATTTGTCATTACAGTATCAGAGATGATCTTAGTACTGAGACGGCCAGACAGGACACTATGACAGCGAAAAAACCCCATCATCACGAGTAATCATGGCATCTATGCTCTCTCACAATTTGCAGCATACACCAACAAAATTTAACACATCTTGCCTTTTGGCTCTTCTGTTTTAAGGAGCCTCTGTCCCTTTACATTTCATTTAGTCACAGAAAACTGGTTCTCTCTATATATTTTTTCTTCCTCCCATTTTTCAAAAATGTGTCTTCTCACTATATGGTACAAATTAAAAAAAAACAAAACACCTTTTGTATGGACTTTTTGCTTTGCTATTTTTGAAACTTCCTTGAAGTGGGGTTCTATAAGCAGTACCTCCAAGACCCTTTATATTTGCTTTTATAGCAACTTATCGGTTATCTTTAAAGCCTGAAATGTCACCTAAAAGTTATCCATTCCATCTATTACATAGGAAAATTTTCAGACAACCTATGTATCAAGTCCAAATAACTGCTTCAATATTGTTTTGACTTTGCGTGGCAAGAGCTACAGTGGTGGCTTCTGTGAGAAGTTGCTAGAAGCTTCCCCTAGGTCAAACACAGCAAATATCCACCAGCTCCAATACAAACCAACAGCTGGCCAAAGCCACGCAACGGGGGAGGAGGTGCTCCAGGCCTCCAGGCACCAGAGCAAAGATTCCCCAGCAGCCTGTGGAGGACCCCACGCTGGAGCAGGTGGAGCAACCCAAAGGAAGCTGTGACCCAATGTGAAGGCCACACTGGAGAAGGCTCCTGGAAGGACCTGTGGCCCCATGGGGAGAGGAACTCATGCTGAAGCAAGTTTGCTGAGAGGACTTGTGAACCCATGGGGAACCTATGTCCCCCATGAGAGAGACCTCATGCTGGAGCAGGGTAAAAGTATGAGGAGTCCACCCCCGAGGATAAAGAAACAGCAGTGAATGCATGTGATGAACTAACCCAAACCTCCATGCTCTATCCCACTGAACTGCTGGGGAGAGTAGGTAGAGAAATGGGGAGTAAAGTTAAGCCTGTGAAGAAGTAAATTTAAGCCTGTGAAGGAGAGGGGGGAGGAGGCGTGGGGAGAAGGTGTTTTAGTCTTTATTTCTCATTACTGTTTTGTTTGAGAAAAAAATTAATATATTCATCTAATTTATTACAAGATGAGTCTGTTTTGTCTGTGATGGTAATTGCCGATTGGTGTCTCCCTGTCCTTATCTCAACCCACAAGCCCTTCATAGTATTTTCTCTCCCCTGTCCACTCGAGGAGGGGGAGCGATAGACCAGCTTTGGTGATCACCTGGCCTCTGGCAGAGCCAACCCATTACATTAAAACTCTTCAAAAAAGAGTAGAAGCTCTTTTTATTTTTTAATGAAAGATAATTAGTGATACAATTTCAGCACTTCTTTTTAAAGTTTAGAATTACACATTTCTAAAAACAAACACTTGTAGCTTGGGCTGGCTCTCCTTTCAACCATGTATGATTTTTTAAGAGTTGGCCTATACCTTATAAAGAAAGTTTGAAAAGTAATTGTATTGCTGTTTTTGCGAAATTTTTCTTCTCAGGTCCAATACATTTTTAACAAGTAAATTTTAGAAACCACCAGAATCTTTTGACAGTATTTTTGAGTTTTAAATATTTTAAGTCAGGTATCTAAAGAAACATTCAGATTGTTTAAACAGACAGAAAGCATAAATATTTATAAGATATCTTAACTGTGCATCCACTTATAAAACATTATACTTAATCCCTTTATAGCCAGGAAAAAATGGGCACTGATAGCAATAACAAGCTGCTTTTTGAAAGTATACAGAGTACAGTAAAAGGAACACAGAAATCAGTCAATGGTAACATCAAGGGTGGTCATAAATGCTAATCTGTGCTGTGGCAATATATCTGAATGAGACCGTATTCAAAGGACAGGCATCAAAATGACAAAGTGGCAACCAGCAAAACACAAAAAACATAATGTGATTTTGCAGTACTCTAGGCCAACACCCATTTATGGTAGCTGGTCTTAGATTGAACAATCTGTGGTGGGTTTTTTTCTCCCAAAACTAGTGCTGTAGCTGAGAAAATTCTTATCTTAAAGTGGCTTAGTTATCAATAATATGTTCTAAAAACACCCAAAAATCCCCACAGAAATAAAACCACCAAAGAAGCACTTAAATAGTACTTCAGGTCCAGATATGTTAACATGTTTGAAAGAGACATAAAAAATAAGTAGTGTTAAGAATATGTGAGCTCTTCCCCTTGCTAGCTACACTCTTCCTTCCTAAAAACTGTGATGCATGCGAAAATTTAAAAAAGACAGTGAAATCACAAAATATAATAAATGAAATTACCTGCCTCAGAAAAGTGTCAGGTATCAAAATAAGGATTAAAAAAAACAACCACCAAAAAACCCTCAGATTCATCACACTCTAAACCCTGTCTGTTCAGAGCCCAGGGCTAATAGCAAGGCAACCAAGGAGCTGACTTCCTCAAGTGATGATACTCAAATTCTACCTCACTAAGTGAGGTATGTCTCAGTGTCAATGTTTCATCATTCAAGATGAAATGTAAATTATTCAGAACATGGTATACATGGAGAATTTTTACTGAAGTAAAAATATGTAACCAGCATTTATGTAGATCACCATAGACTTTTATATACTCTTCAATACTGTGGGGACAAAAATGGAGACACATGTAAGAGCCACAATTTGTGTGATCAGAAGTCTAGATGTTCCATAGAAAAGACCTCATCCATTCTTTTTCTGTGTTTGAAGGTAACTTTTCTCTTTATCTTCTCACAAATCTTGGATTATTAAAAAAGTTGTCTAAAATCCTCATGTTCAAGAAAACAATGATGAAAATTGCATAAAGAAGCATGTGTATTAAGTGGTGTCCCCAGCAATGTCCTGTCATAGCACTTGATTTTGTTAGTTTTCAATCAGGTTGATATGTTTCTGATTAATGAAGCATTTGTTCTGCATCACAAAACAACTGAAGAATACCCTTCTAATGCCAATGAATTGTATCCTAGAGTTAATTACTATGTGACCTTCGATCACGGTCTTGTTTTAGGACTAGAAGCAAATATTTTAAGCTTGAAGAAAGTTTAACATTGAGACAACACATCTTTGAAATAATAATGATACCATGCTTTGTACTTAGCTAGTACCCTACATATACTGATCTGATTTTAACAGTCATATCACAAAGCTTCATCATAACTCCAATATACAAGTGCATAACTCATTTAAATAAAACACCGAGATTATATAAAAACTCCAGATGAGATTAAAGTACAGCTCTTCTGATCAGCTGTGACTACAATAATTAAAGGGAGTAAAATAAACCAAACTAACCACTTACCACACATTGGCTTTTGTTACTACATAGAAGCCTAAGAATAAGTAATGATTAGGGAAGACTGTAGAAAGACCTATATGCAGTCAGGCTTTGATTGCAAATTCTGATCCCTGATAGACCAAAGCTGCTCCTAAAGAGAGAGGGAAGGGAGGAGGGGAAAAAGAAAAAGAAAAAAAAAGAGTCCTGCACAGGCAAATTTTCCGTGGAACTAGCCAACACTACACATATCCTTCCGAGGAATACAAGGCAACACTCTCAAACTGCATTGCTCAAAAAAAGTACATACTGAGAAGAAAAAAAATCAACCAAAAACCACACACACACAATAGTGTTGTTTTCCCCAGAATAACAAGCAATATTCTCAGTAAATCCCTGTTTCTAAAGATATTTGAATCCTGCTCTAGAACTAGGAACACAGACATCATCAAGCTGGATCGGACTTGTGGTTCACCTAGGCTCTGCTTCAGCATTACAGAATTTTTCCTAGTTCAAAACTAAACAAACTTACTATGCAAACTAAACAAATCTTTTATTATCTCCCAGTACAAGGCCCACTCAAGAACATTTCCCAGAATTTGAAATACCACAGTTGATACAATTTTTAAAACAGATCATTCCTAATGGAACTTTAAACATAAACAACACTGTTTTGCAGCCTGTCACAGAATTCTCTCCTGTAACTGTTACAGCACATTTCAGCTGACAATACCAGAGAACACGTAGGAAATAGTGAATCTCATCTTTGAAGAACTAATGTCACAACACAAATGATACAGTGATTTTATTCTAGCAATGTTCTCATACAAGTTTAGAAAATAAGCCATAGGTACCAACTGTCAATAGCATATGATAGAGTACTGAACTAATATTGTTATCTTAGCATAGGTAATATGGAAAATAACTATCAAAAGAGTGTATGTTCCCTATTACATGTCACAGTACTTGCCCATTGATTTATTTTCATTCCCGCTTACTCTCTCCTTCTTTATCTGTTCATAAAATCGTTAACACTATGAACAGAGGTTTTTTTGTAGCTTAACTGTATTTCTGTCAATTCCAGAAAACCTCACATAGCAAGTAAGCACAACAAAAGCTGGTTTAGGTCCCAAGTTAACAACATTATAAGCCATTATCCCCTAGTCAGCCCACTCATCACAGCTCTAGGGTCAAGAACAGATGGAAAAGATAGGGACTAGAGGATACTGGGGAAAGCAGAGAAATACAATCAGGCAAGAAACATTCACTGCATCCTCTGGACTCCTGTTACCAGGATCCAAGCAACAGTCTCAGCTTCACCCTTCATCTTGGCAATCACTGGCACTTAGACAAATATGCAGTTAGTTTTAAACTGAGTCAGTCTCACTCTATTATACTTTACAACAATAAAAAGTAACAAAGTGTAAAACCAAGTTTGTTTGTTTGGGATTTTTTCTCTGCTACTTTATCATCTAGAGCAGGAAAGCTTGGAAACAAAACAACATAGATAAACGGTCCTGTGTTTAAATGGCACTTGCAGCTATTGTTCTAACACACAAAAGTACACTAATTCTTTTATTCAGAAACTCATGCAGGAAACAATCTTTTGATAAATGAAAATACAGAAATCATTTTGGAAAAGAAGTGGTGTTTAATGAGGAGACAGTTTATTAACTTAATGTGCCCCACACTTTTATTTGGCTTGAAAAGATGGTCAGACTTTCATTGTACCTACAGCTGCAAGTTGCTCTCCCAACAGGTTTTAGTGTACTTGGGGGTCACACCTCTTTGATTTCCTTCTCCTTCAAATAAATTCTACAATTACAGTTATTCTTCTGCTCACACTCTGCCCTGCTCTGTGCCTGTCAATAGTTATTTTTGTTATTTTTGAGAGTGCCAAGAGCAGGTACAAGTCCTAAAGAGCAAATAATTTATGAAATAGGAGCAAGCACATAGCCACACATAGAACAGAACGAACACCACAAACAAAATGCAATTCAAGTGTCCACTCTTCCATACTCAAAATCACAGCTTTGACTCCTTTTTTCACTCTTGTTTGGTTCACTGTCATCATCCCTGCAAGAGTTTGGCAACCAGAATTTGACAGAAACTGACAGTAATGCAGTTATCCTTTGCTTTTCTTACAGCAGCAGCTGTCAGAAGCTATACCACATTAAGCCAAAGTACTAGTCATCATGAAGCTTTTCGAACATTAAAATTTAAGAATATACCTTTGGAGAGTTTAAAGTGAGTTAGGATTGTCATTTCATGATAGATACGGAGATAGATAGATAAAGAAATGAACAAGACAGAGAACAAGTGTTACAGCGTTAAATGAGCAGGCCATTTTAAAAACCCAACTTTTGCACTCGTTCTACACATTCCAGAAATAACAGTAATACTGCCCAGCATAGCAGTCCAGATATTATTCACTAACTACATTAGTAACATTAAGTAACTTTCTCACCCATCTAGGTAGATAACAATTAAAATCACCCCCAACTTTCTCTTATAAGTATTGTTATATTTTTTCTTGTTCTCCAACATATGTCCTGAGATTTGTCATTTTTAGGCCAGCAGTGTCTTGTACAGGCCAGCTTCTTTCTCATATATAGTCTGAATCACGATCATGCCCACTTGTAGATCCACATACCTTTCAAAATGCCAGCTTGTCATGGGACAAGTCAACCCAAACCAAGCAGCTATCATCAGCAACACAGTGATAAGGAAAAAGCCAATGGAGTGTAAAGGTAAAGAAATAAATTGGCCTCCAGGTATGAAAAACGTGTATTTTCAGGAAGTCCCAACTAACAGTGTTCATCTACTCCAACTAAATAATAAAGCAATTTAAAGCAAAATTACAATAAGGGAAAAAGCAAATAGCACATAGTAACTGTCTATTCACAGTACTTACTTAGCACCCACTGTTCATCTAATTGCAAAATGCTTGTGATGAAAAACACAAATTCTGCTCTAATTTGAGCATTAAAATACACGTTGCCATTGCATATACATATAGTACCACAGAATTAAAAATATGTTTATTACATCAATGAAGGAATGTTTTTTCCCAGAATCATTACATCGTAATTAGGCATGAAGAAAAAAAAACAAACCCAAAAATACATAAAATCAATTTGCAAGAAAGAAAAATCCAGACAATCCTAAAAAACTGTGTCCAACCAAGCCCTTCAGGGCACCAAGTTAATGGATCTATCTTACAAGAAAGGTAAAAGCAGCTGGTGAAGGCTTTGGGGAAAATTCAGTTAATACAAGGTGGATGGACATGGACAAACAGTTCAAAAAAGTCAGTACTTCTGTTAAAGAATCTCCCAGTGGCTGGATTTTCACATGCAAAAGCCATTTTATATGGATACACTGAAGAACTGAGTTACAGTTTCCCCACAGAGCCAGCACCAACACACGTTAGAAATCAGCTGAAGCGAAGAAAAAGGGTAGAAGCCGTGTATTTAGAAAACCCTTACTGCAAGGTAGAGGACTCCTGAACTGGGATGTGGAGGAAACGCAGGGACAAAAAGACAAAATAAAAGCGGGATACCTTTTCCCTCACTCCCAAACACTGAATTTGTTTCATATCTTATCTTTTACCCGTCGGCGATCTGCCGAGGCTAGCAGCTGAAGCAGCGTTAGGAGACGGAGCCGTTCACCTGCTCACTGACCGCTCTGAGGCACCGCGAGGATTCGCGAAGCTTCCAGGCAGGGACGCGGCAGGTGGCTGCCCCTCGCAGCTGCCCGGAGGAGAGCGTCAGCAGGGCGGAGCGGATGCCCGGCCGCACAGGTGACGCCGCTCCCTCAGTGCGCCTCCCGCGGGACTAGCCCCGGGCAGCAACTCGCCTGCTCCCCCGGCTGGGGTGGAAAAGCGGCTGTCTTAGGGTAGTGACCCCAGCCCCTGCCGTGCCAGGTGCTGTAGGTGTCCTCCCCTCGAGGTAGCTTATTCCTACGAGGCTGATGGGTTTGATTTTTATGTCTTAACTCCTGCACCTTGCCCCTTGTATGCATATTTTTAAAACAACTGTTATGGTATGAGGGCTTAAACAAACAAACCCCGTTATGAATGAAGCTGTGAGAGAGCGGGATTTGCAAAGAGGGGAGAGGCAGAGCCACACACTTCCCACATGTGAAAACATGTTGCAAAGACCAAAGGAATAAACCATTTTCCATGGTCCTTATACATAGAATAAGCATCACTAAGTATAATTTGCAGCAGAAGGGATTTAGGTTAGCCGTTAGCAAAAAACCCCAAACCCCAACCTTCTGGCAATAGGACACGGAGACTGGAGCAGTTACAAACTTAAAATATGGGGCAGGCTATCAAACATGCTGCCCAGCTTGGGTGGGGATTGCAGGCTAAGCCAAAGGGCCTACTGAAACCCTTCCAGTTTGGATTTCTTTGAGGTTGGTTTTTTTTTGTTCGTACAGCATTGTATCAACTGTACCAATTTTAGGAGCTGTATTTTTTCAAGAATGAAACTATGGTACCCTTGTATAAAAGTTTGCACCTATGTTTCGACAGAATAAAGCAAGACATGCTCACCAAAAAAAGAGACAATTTTCATACTGACGAAACACTCTAGTGAGAAAGAATTAGGCGCAAGTCTGAATACATTTTTTTTGTGAGATTAATTCTGAAACAGTTGGGACTACATTTGAACTGCTCAGAAATAATTTCTCATACATACCAACATTCCCTCTGAATGGCTCAGCTGACACTTGTAGAAACAGCTATTAGCTCAATATAAATAGCACCAATTTTTGTATTTTACGCAATGCTCTTCATTCCAGCTTCTAGAAATTTCCTACATTTTCTGGATGTCTATCTTTATTTCTACATACTTTCTCTCTGCCTCCTCCTTGAAATGTGTTATAGCAGTATCTTTTTGTATAAGGAGCATAGAAGCAAAATGTGTTTTTAAAAAGAAAAAATGTGGAGAGTTAACTAAGGTTTTCATCTTTTAGAGAAAAATATTTTGATGGTGGATAACCTACTTTTAAAAGCTCCATGATGTAAGCTCCAATAGAATTTCCTTTTTTCTAAAGTTAGTTTCTTCTATTAAAAGTACAATTTTGTGCTGTGGTGTACTCTACAGTATCCATGCATATCAAGAAATGGTGACAAGATATAGAAGGACAGCAAGACTATTAAATATCCATCATGCCACTCTGGATCAGGCTTAATGCAATCAGAAACACATGACTACATCAACTTATCTCCTTTGATCAAATGTGATTAAGTAAGTCATTAATTTTCAAGACAAATAAAAAATGCAAGATCATTTTATTATAAATGTAAATGCCTGTCTTCTTAAATGATTTTTCTAAAGGAAGCCCTTCTAATACAGAACTTTGTATACTTCAGAGAACAGTTGTTTTAACATTGGTTTTAATTTTAATGAAACATTATGTATTTGTATGCATGTCTTCTTTCCTTTTTTCTCACACTGCTCATGTTGTCAAGCAAAATTTGTGCATCAGCTTGATCAAGATAATTTCATTATACCATTGTTACCATTATGACTTGGGCAATTAGTAGTTTATAAGAATAAATTTATAGCAATCAGTGATTGAGGCACATTTGCAGTAGTCAGGGTGTAATAAAGCCCAATCAATTTCTTTCATTTAATATGTAGGCTGTGACCCTAGTTTTGATGAGAACTCTTAGCTATTTCATCTTTAAATAAAAAAGAATGTCTGCAAGCAATTATAGTGGTGTGTTAATTGGATATTCCTTTTTATCTTTTATACTACAGAATGCATTGCTAACGAAATCCTTGTTTTCTCTCTCATTCCCTTTCTCTCTCCCTCTCTGTAATGAACTGATATTGACTTGGTGTATTTTGCTAAGACAATGGGCCAGATTTTGATTTTCAGTTGCACTGGTGTAAATCTGGAGTGACTTCTCTAAATTAAACAGAATTACTGAGATTTCTATGCACATTAGTGAAACCAAACCCCATTCCTCTTTCTCCATTTTTTGTTGCCAGTAACAGAGGACCTGATTCTGCAGCCGTCACTGGAGCCAAGCGCTGCTTCAAGCTGTGGTCAATCATTGTCTTATATATGAAGTAAAGTATCAACTGGCATGCAGTATTCGAAGAGACACTTCTTAAACTTAAAGCATTGTGAAGGCTTAGTCTTTGCCTGAGGTACTTCATTGCATTAATTCCATGCTGATTTAAGGTATCTCATGATAGATGAAAGCCATACACATTACATAGAATCACAGAATCACTTAGGTTGGAAGAGATCTTTAAGATAGTCAAGTCCAACCACAGCCTAATCCTGCCTAGTCCACTTCTAGACCATGTCTAGATGTTAAAGATGTTAAAGAGGACTGGTCCCAGCATTGAACCCTGGGGAACACGACTTGCAACCTGCCACAGTCTGGATTTAACACTGTTCACCTCAACTCTTTGGGCCTGGCTGTCCAGCCAGTTTTTAACCCAGTGAAGAGTATACCCATCTAATCCATGAGTGACTAGATTCTCCAGGAGGATGCTGTGGGAAACAGTGTTGAAAGCTTTAGTGAAGTCCTGGCAGACAACATCCACATCCTTCCCCTCATTCACTAAGCAGGTTACTTTGTCATAGAAGGAGAACAGGTTGGTCAAATACGATCTGCCTTTCATAAACCTACACTGACTGAGCCTGATTGCTTGAGTTTTCTGCATGTGTTGCATGATGGCACTCAAGAAGATTTGTTCCATCACCTTCCCTAGCACTGAGATCAGGCTGGCAGGCCTGTAGTTCCCAGGTCCTCCTTCCGGCCCTTCTTATAGATGGGCATCACATGTGCCAGCTTCCAGTCAAGCGGAACCAACCTGGTTAGCCAGGACTGCTGGTAAATAAGGGGAAGTGGCTTGGAGAGCACTTCCACCAGCTCCCTCAGGTGTACCACATCTGCACCCATAGATTTGTGCGCATCTAAGTGGCTGAGCAGGTCACTAACCAATTTCCCTAGGATTATGGGGGCTTCAGTCCACTTCCCATCCCCATCTTTCCACTCAGAGGTCTGGGTATCAGGAGACCAATGGTCTTACTCCTAAAGACTGAGGAAAAAAAGGCTTTAAGTACTTCAGACTTTTCCTCATCCTCCATCACAATGGTTCTGCCCGCATCCAATAAAGGTGGGAGATTCTTCCTGGCCCTCCTTTTGTTATTAATGTATTTATAGAACTGTTTCTTCTTGTCTTTTACAGCAGTGGCCAGATTGAGTTGTATTTGGACTTTGACCCATAAAATCACTCTGTGACCTGGGTAGGTCTATCATTTAGGTAACAGGTTTCTACTCAGGACTAAGAGGGGCATAAGACTTCAGAAAAAAGGGTTTGTGTCTGGAGTATGTACATACTGGAACAGTTAACCAAAAAATTTATTGATACTTATTTCCCCTGCAGCAGAGGTTTAAAGCACAAAGCAAAATGTCATCATTTCCTTGATTTTGTGTCAGTGTTTTGAAAATTTCCCCATCACAGAATTAAAAAAAAATGGAAAATATTTTTTTTTAAATCTCCTCTGGGATTTAACATCTAGTACTTGGAACTAACTGTGTTCCATAATAGAAAGAAAATAGCAGATATTTTTTTAATCTCTTTTGGGATTTAACATCTTGGAACTGTGTTCTGGAATAGAATTCTGGAATAATTAACAAAACTTGGGTTTTATGCATTAACAGGGTATAACTTATCTTGGAAATGTCTTTATTATCTATTTCATGTCATGTCAATAATTATACAAGTCAGATATTTTATAAGCAACAAAAATCTTACCATTCTTTAGTGTCAGATTTTCATATCCCATCTCTCTTAAATTCAGTCAAAACTGTTTGCATAACATTTCTCATTTGTACCGTAAAGCTGGGAGACCTTCAAAACAATCAACTGTAGCACTATCTGAGAAAAGGAAAATACCGCTGGTGACTCCACGGCTCATACAAACAACATCTAATTCTTATTTAAGTGTCTCCTGATCTATTCAAATGTTTTACTCTAGTTCTGTGATTCATCAGCGCTTGTGATAGTTTATTACCTGCAGGCTTTATTTCTAGCATAATTGCAATAAACATTTTACTTGATGTTTTCTGAGGCTGGTGGGGACGGAATCCAGAAATCTTTAGTCTTTAATCAGGCAAAAATCCCACCAAAGTTAATAAGAATCTTACTTGCACATAAATTCAGTGAAGAATGAAGGATTATACAGTGCTTTGTACATCCAAAAACCTAGCCTCCCAAAAGAAAATATGAATTTTTTATCGCAGGAAAATATTATATAAAGATAGAAATAAAGAGACCCTCAACATCTGAAAGTCAATAATAATGATAATGAGCAACCCACCTCAGACAGATGAAAAGCAAGGAAAAAATCAGGCAGCAGTGCATGGTAGGGGATTGTTCTTGTTCATCAGTTAGAAATATTTTCCTGGGGAAAGTTTAAAAGTAACACAGTCAACAATGTATATATATATACACACACACATGTACTCCAACTCAGTATTTTCTATGATATGTATAACCTAAAACAGAGTACTTGTATGAAAGAAGAAACCAATGTTTAACACTGTGACCAAGATGATGAAACACGTTCCTTGTGGATGGCTTAATGATAGAACTACCTTCTGATCATTTTGAAGAGGAAAGGAAACGTACATTTTTCTTTGTATGCAGCAACTTAGAAATCAGCTTTTCTGAGTTTAGAAATAACCAAGATTAGCATTTCTAATGTTTATCTTCACCTCTATCAGGAGTTTCTTATATAGCTATATATGCTTTAGAAGAATACACTAGTGTCAGTTGCTTGTGTCTAATGGTTGGGGATACTGTGATGAAGAGTCTTCAGGATATTGAGCTTATTGATTTTGTTATGTTCCTTAGTTATTCACAGTCTTTGAGGCATGGGGGAGGGGCAGATGGAAGGGAAAGATTGCTTTTTAATAAAGGCAATGGATACAGTTGAGGAAGAAATTCAGTTCTTAGTTCAGACGTGGATCTCCTCTGCCTTTTAGAGAATTGCTTAGTTGACCCTGGCTTCAGTTTCTCTTCCATAAAAAATGCACTTCCTATGCAAAAACTCAATGTTTGTCTTGTTCAGAGGTTTTAAATAATTTTTGCAACTACAGGCCTGAATAAAAAGAATATAGCAATATAATTTGCAACTGCTAAAAATATAAAGAACTGTAAATACATCGTATTGTTAATGAGCAAAGTGATGGTATTTTCACTTATGCTTCTTTGTAGCTTTCTCATTGCAGTGATAGATTTTAGGGCCAAAACTTGCCAAGATTTAAGATGGGTTTTCATTGCTACCCTTCTTTACTTCACTCTTCTTCAGCATTTTAATTTTATTTTCTACATGCCTGTAATCCTTTAATAAATAGTGCCAATCTTCAAGCATTGGGAGGCAGATATAACAGGGAAAAAATTTTGAACATTAAAAAAATGTGAATTGTTTTTAGTAAACCCTTTCAGACAACATATGCTTGTATTCAGAGTGGCAGGATAAACTGGGATTGATCAGTAGGGTACGTGGTAACATTCCCATCCTTGGCAAGCATGAGTATGCAAGTTTTGATATGCAGTCCTCATTTCCACCACAACAGCATGGACAGTTCTGCAGCTCTCACTGATCTCAGTTGAAGACAATGGACAGGAAAAATAGTGATTGCTACTGGGTCACCATATTTTTAGTACTTAACTTCAGAGCCTGAACACAATAACACCTAGCTTTACAGTTTATGCATGACACAGGTCACCAACCGAACAAAAAAAATCATATTCCAGCACCCTGTGGGACTGGTACATGATTTTTCATAAGTATTGTCATAGAAAAAAGATGGTCTGCCTTAGTTATTTTGGAAGCTGATGAAGGAAGCAATCTCCAAGGTGTGAGTATTTCACGCTAAAATACTGCTTCAGGACTTCTGCTTATTTCTTTGATGGACTACTCTCCAAATACCTTCTCCAGCCTAAGGTGTATGTGTAGATGTAAATGGCCATGTCACAACTGATCAGGCTTTTCTGGAGGACATCTGGACTCTGTGTGCATAGGAAAAAAAGAGGATAGCACATATGTGTATGTATATATGTGCATTCATGCCCTCACAGGCATCTAAGGAAAAATATACGTCTAACTGCCAACCTCATTCTGCCAAACAGCAAACAAAACAACTTTGCAGAAACTTCTCTGACTTATGAACATTAAAGAGGTTTATGACCAAAAAAGAAAAAAAAATCAGGTGCACCAAACAGTTATTCTGATGATTTTGTTAAATTAACTATAAAATATATTTTTAAACTTCAGTGACACTACTTGTTCATTTTAACTGAAAATCAACTGAGACATATTTGTTGTGCAGAATTACCCTAGTGAACTGTGATCACAAGTATGAAGTAACTAGCCAAATACCCAAAGGGTTTACAGCATACAACAAAAGTTGCAGTAGGTGTGCTGACTTTGCAGGTTTTTGTCATATCACATTCTGTTACATAGTAATACTGACAATATATGGAAAGAAAAATATTAGCCTTTCTTTTTCTCCCTGTGGGTAAAATATTGCAATTCAATCATACCACTTGCCATCAGACGAAAAACTATTCTTTATTATGAAAACAACTTTGCATCACATATAGAAAGAACCTAACTACTGGCTTTGAAAAGAAAAATTAAAATATTTATTGGTTTTCTACTTAAGATGTTGCTATCTCGGTGAGTTATTTCTACAGAAACTGAACAGGAGAGTATGAAAATCCCTTCCTTGTATCAGAATTTTGCATCAGCATAAGCACTTGGAAATGCACTTAAAAATGGAGTTTAAATAATATCTTCTCTTGGTGTTATCCAGTTGCCAGAGTTTATTGATTTGAATGATACTTGTTTGCAAGATGGGGGCAAAAACAGTCTTCTTGTTGTCACAGTTGTTTTGTGCCGCTATTGATGTGATGAAACAATTTCATTTGTGGAATCCTGTAAAGTAGCAGCTGCCTAATGGAAATGAAATACTTTAAGAAATTGCATGCATAAAAGCTTCTAGGTGTTTAAACCTCTGGTCAAATGAGACAATTTATAATGTTAACAAACTTAATTCCAGAACAAGTTGTATCACAATTGGACCTGTCACTATACTACAAGTAACTGTCCCTCATGATTCATTATGACCCACCCTGCTTGACATGTGGACTGAGTGCAAACAGAGTGTGGAGAGTGAGTCGGGAGAGAGGAGATAACAGAGATAAATCTAAATTCATTCTGGAAGCAGTCACACTCAATGACATATTCACTGACTTCTTCAACAGCTCATTTGATAATGTTCTTTCCGCACTATTCATTTTTCTGAAAGATGAAAGCTGGCTGAAGATCTCATCTGCTCACTGATGCAGGGAGAAGATTTGAAATTAGCACAAAAATAAAAAAAGGGAGGGGTGGTGTGGTGTGGAAAGCAAGCACTTTCTGATTAACAGTTTCTTGGTCCTGACAGGGAAGGCTAAACACCCTGCCTTTTCAGGTCACCTTTAATTAGATATGCATTATAATTCTACAATATGTCAATGGGCTGGCTCTGTCTGGCAGAATTGTGCTTAGAGACAGGGGAATACATTAATCACAAAAATTAATTGCTTGAAGAATGGAAACATTGTTTTCTGTCTCAGCTTGTAACATGATATATATTTGTATAAATTTTTTATTACTGTTCTACAAAAGGCTCAATCTAGGAGGTTAATAACATGATTGTAAGAAGAGTGCAAAAAAGGTCAGTGATTCTTGCCCTTTTATAAATTCCTGTTTTGAATTTCCCCTTTTTTTTTTTTTTTAAAGTGAGGAAGTAAGGGGAGGAGGAGACAATGCTAATTGCATTAGCCAGCCAGAATGTTATATAGTTCATTACTGGAAATGAGAATTAAAACACCAGCTAACTGCTTTTCTCCACTGGTACTGAAAATATACTACACCTGCTTATGCTGATTTGCCCAACTTGTTAATTACCCAGAAAAATCTGGGTCAGTATTTTATGACCAAATTAGTTACCAGCTAAAGATTACAAGTGGCTTGCCAAGAGGAAATTAAGAAATGTCACATTAGGTGGGGGTAAAAATAAAAATGTGATACTTATGGATTATTTTGGGCTTTTGCCTTTAGAAAGTGCTTTAAAATAATGCTTTCCATTAAATCTCCTTTAGTTTTGCAGTAAGAATTTTAAATGTCTGTTAACATTTCAGCATTGTCAAGAAAGTTTACCAGCTCAGAAAAGTACCTGGTAGCCTGTCTGCATGAACACTGTCACAATACGTACATCTGTAACCATACAAACACTGCTTTTACTTCAGTATCTACTCCTAAATAGGGACACAGTAGCACATTTCTGCTAACGTGTTCCTTCACTCTTTTTCATCTTCATTGCAAATACATGTGTGAGCATGCACATTTTTGTGCATGCATGTCCATTCCAACATCAGCAAAAAGAAAAGCAAGCAAAACTGTCAGAGTCGCAGAGAATTACATACTTATCAATACACAATGCCTAACTCTTGGATCAGTCAAATACTCATTTGCTTATTCAGCAGTCTGCAGTCTAGGCCACCATTCAGATGCTATCTTTGCCTGCCCTTACTGTTCATATGACTCATTTGTTTTCCCTGATCACATCAACAATCTTGCCTGAATAAATTAATCAGACTTCTCTCCATACAATATAACTTCCTATTTTCCAAAATCATAATATCTCTTACCCGGCACCCACTTTTCTCACATCCATAAAAGATGGGAAAAGAAAGGAGATGAGAGGGCTGCATGAAGGGAATTCAGTACATGCCTGTATATAGTAAACCTGCTGGGTTTTTATATCAGGAGAGAGGAGAAAATAAAAACAATTAGAATTATATTCTCAAATCTCTTTGACGGTTTATAAATAGGCTAAACTCCCTTGGGAAAAAAAAAAGAGAGAACTTGCAAATATTACAGGTAAGTTTTAAGAGAGTTACAAAGTATTTGTCATTAATACAGCTGTTGGCATTTGTGCTCCTTTTTCATCCTAGACTGTTTAGGGTTGTTATCTTGTTTTTTCCCCTTCTGAAATTGTAACAGAAAATAATATAGGATAAAATCTTCAATACTAGTACTACTCCTTTAGCTGAAATGTAAAGATCAAATAAGCCCACAGAATTAATACAATTAAAGACAGAAAGAAGCCAGTACATTAGATCTTCAGATGGAAACCGTAAATAAACAAGTAAAAACTACAATTTTTCTGAAGCTTATGTAAGAAGAATACCAAAAACCATGAGAACGTGATCCATAAAATTCCACCCCTCCAGAAAGACATATATTTATGTACAAAAAGAATGAGAAATTGAGTAATTTTCCACCCAGAAGAATTACAAACCAAAGTTTTACTTATATTCCTGATAAGTCCAAAATTTCATAAATCAAACATTCTGACAGAATGGAATATGGTTATATTTTTCTCCTCAAAATAGATGACAATAATATACAGGACTAGTATAGACTTATTCAGCAATGGTTCTGTGCAAGACAAACTGAATAGAGACATTGTCAGTCATTTAAGTCTTTTTATTGATAGAACACATTTCCAGACATATTAAATATATTTCTAAATTTTAATAAATTTAGAGCTTTTCTTTCCATACGGTCTACCACCTTACATTTCTCATTTTGTACATGGAAATTGAGCCGTAAATGCTGTCAAATAATATCTATACTGTTATCTATTAATTCTTATTTATATAAAGAACCTACAATGTGAGTTCTGAGATTTAAAATCAGAAGTTGGTAGATACCTCAGAAGTCATGACACATTCCAAAGGGAATCACTATGAATATTTTTTATACATGATTGTGAGACTGAATCTGCATTAGTTTGGTCCCCTATGTGTTGCCTTGAAGGCTGTGAAAGGGAAAGTTTTTCTGATCTAAAGGAACAGCAAATCATCCAAAGAAAAAATTCTATTGCAGTAATTATGCATTTTATCAAGGAAAGCTGTGTAAAAGTTAAGAATTTTGTTAAGAAGAAATTTCCTTATTAAAAGGAGCAATGAAAAGGACAACAAAATTTATGGATGTCAGGGACACTATTTAGGCAGCATCATCATAGAGATTTAAGGGCAAAAAGGAAATTCATCCAAGTCTAACATCTCCAAATATTCCTGGAATAGTCACAGGGGAAAATAGGAAACAATGCATGTAAGCTACTAGAAATGTAATAGAATTATTTTAGAGAACCTTTAAGACTTACACATCAGAAGTGTAATAAGACAAGGAACAATAAGCTAGAGGAGAAGAGTTAAAGTAAATATTTGCACCAAAATGCAAAACGAAGGAGCTGGAGAGGTTGCCATAAAGGAGCCTTTTTTTATGAAGAAGGCATCAAAGATTTGTCTGAACCTAAAAAGCCAGTAGAAGAGGTAATAGGAAAAAATCATGAAACGATTGTCCTGAAGAGACATAATTCATCCAAGAGTTCCAAAGAAATGTAACTATGAATTTTGTATATTTTAGTGATTACCATAAATCAGGCTAGATAACAAAGAAATGAAAGGTAATAAATGTGTAGCAAATTCTCCATAAAAGTTCCAGGAAATTCCGGGAAATTATAGAGCAGTAAATATGATTTCTACAACAGACATGTTGGTGAAAATAGAATTAAGAGTAGAATAGGAGGAACACTAGATAAGTAAGATATAGTGGGCACCAGTGAAAACATTTTTGTAGATAAAAGTCAAGGCTCACAAATCTATTAGTTTTGTGAAGGAGTCAATTTTGATAGGAGTAACCCAGTGGATATCTGAATATCTAACAACTTCTTGGCAAAGGTCCTCATCAAAGGCTCTTTCTTTAAGTTATTTCTTAAGAGGAAAGTGGAAAGTAAGTGTCTGTGTAACTATGCAGTGCAGAGAGCATGGAAGGCAGAACTCAATAACCAGTTTTCACAATGTACGAGAGTTACCAGTAGAATCCTATAGTGAAGTATGCTTCTCAATGTATTCCTGAGATATTTGGAAAGGAGCTGAGAGATTGGGTATTTTCTGATAGTAAAAAAATACTCAAAATATAATAACAAAAATAAAAGAAAAAATTTTAAAAGTGATAGCAAATTGTTACACAAGTATTTTACAACAGGAAGTGTCTGCATAATAAACTGCTTAATAGAATTCAATTAGATAAATGCAAAGTATACAGAAAAGAAGAAAAAAAAAAAAAACCTATGATGGATGCTAATTTAGCTATAACCAGTCAGGAAAGACATCCTGAAGTCATTGCAAATCTTGCAATGTTACTTCTGTGAAAATGTCAGTTCTGCTTAGAAATAACTAAAAAGACAAGTAAACATTAGGAATTATTTGGAAAGCATTAAGAATTTAAGACAAAAAACCCTATTAAATCCATGACATTCATGCAATTCTGGTCACCCCCATTTCAAGAAGGATGTAGTATAACTAAAGAAGTTGTAAGAAGGATAAGAGGATGATAAGAGATCAAAAATTATTTCCATTGGAAAAGAAATTAAATGGACTAGCTTGCAAGGAAACAGCTAAGTTGGAATACCACAGAGATACATATATGCAGAAAGATATATGTACAAATGATATGCAGAAGGGAACTGGAAATTATCACTCAATGTAAAAAGTGAGAGAAGTATCCCATGGAATTTTCAGCTGCAAATTTTAAACAAACACAACTTAACACTTTTTTATATAACATGCAATTAAACTGTGAAACTGATCACTAAACGATATGGTAGAATTGGAGAGTATAAATGGTTTTGAAAAGCTATTGGGGAAATTAATGAAAGAAGCATTTATTAAAATATAAATTATAAAAAGTATTTCTTAAAAAATAAAAAGATACAGCTATAATACCAAGCTCCACTGCAGATTGCCAGGAACTGGGAGGTGAAAAGAGGAGAGTTATCACCACTCACTTCCTCTGTCTCTACAGCATTTCATTAAAGCCTCTGGTACATGTGACCACCAAGGTCAGAATTACTAGACCTTTATGATCTGAAGCAGTACAATCATTCAAACAGGTGCCTTTGCCAGAAGGCCTTCCCTGTTCTGCATATGGATAATGCCAAATCCAGGAAGGAATGGAGTAGGTGGAAGAAAAGTAAAACTTCACACAACCACTTTTTCGATGACATACATGCTTTCTGCAGCCATAACTGTCCAACAGAAGTGTAATTTACAAGAAAACTGAAGGCCAGGGACTAATAAATACTCAATAAGCTTCATTCCTTATCTTTACTTGTGTTGTTAAGTTATTGATGCAGTGATGAAAGATAATGTTGCCACATCGTGTCCTAAATATATATTCTTGCAAGTATATGGATGATGTAGCATGAAGAAAAATATTATAGTCATAATCTAAAGTTGCCACGTTATATTCATATATATTTGGGAAAAAAGAGGAAGAGCAAAGAAGTTAGTAACAATTGAAGACTTTTACTTAATATAATTTTACTTAAGCATTCTTAATATAGTCAAAGATTCAAGTCATGCTCTTTAAAGTGGAATTAACACTCATTTTCCCCTCTTTCCCCATGAATTCCTAAAAAAGAAATTATATAAATTTACAAAACATTGGAAGGTACAATCTAAATAATAAGAAATGTGTAAAGCCTTTTCTCCCATGCCTCAGACACATACAGCATAACTTGTTTGCCAACTGGAATGCTTGATTCTGTGCATATATCAATATACATTAAACAAGCTCTACAGAAGTCTCCTATCTTTAAAACAGACAGACAAGCTTTGAGGTTTTTTTCTATAAGATATTGAACTATTAGTTTTATTAGCTACAACTGATGTGTCAAGAAATAATTCTATTCAAATGAAGAGTCAATCAAGCTTCATATTAGGCTTGGACATACATTTTTGCCACCAAACATTTGGCTATAACTCATAGTAGGAACTCAGACTAACAAATAAGTATATCTCTTTATTCTCTTCTGGGCTATAAGCTATTTGTACAAAACAAGGGGTAAGTAGAAGGGCTGTGCTGTCCTTATAAACTCTCTCCTTATGTATCCTGCTCCTAAAAATTTTCTTTGCTAGACAAACAGCTGAGGACATCTTTTAAAGAGAAGTACTACTTCTGTATAGAAAAAAGAAAGAATATTTACTCTTTATACAGCTAATAGCTATCCTGCTGGAGTTGTATTCTTTCTTAAAATCTCTAAACACTGCAAGGTAACGCTGTTAAAGGATGGTTATAGACTTGGTGTAACTTAAACTTTTAGAAGGACTGCAAAATGCAAAATAAAATCTAAAAGTGAATAAAAGCACTTTTGAGAGTGCTTACAGAAGTTAGGAACCAATCTACCAATAAAAAGATAATTTAAAAATTGCTGTTACCTACTAAAACAATAACCATCACAGAGGAGTATCTGCACAAGGCATTTGTCCCAGACACAACAATCAGAAGTATTCTGAAAAGAATTTCTCACTGGTGAATTGTATACTTTTCCTTATGTACCAGTCTTCAATACTATAGAGTTTCTTCAGCTTATGGTAAAATGTTTAGAAAATAAGCTTGCCTTATATTATGTACTTTAAATAATACTTTCAATATACAGTTTGCATAAAGTTCTTTCATGTTCTTTCACCAGGAAGGAGCTTCAGAACTCTTTTATGCAATACTGACCATTTCACTCACTATAAAACAATATAATAATGTAGATAAAAATTTCACTGTTACATTTTAAGGAAAATAATTACTGAACCACTTCCTGCTAAATTATTGAGAAATAACTCTGAGACCAAGACTTTTTTGTTCTGATTCTGGCTTAAGCTTTCCTACAACAGAGTGGGTTAGCCTACAATGCCTTTTAGTCTTTTTGTTTCTGTTCTGAAGATATTTCTATTATCATTTGGTGTCTAAGAGAGTAAAAGAATGTGTGTTTTACAATATGTATTTGTATTTTTAAGTTCTGTGCATATAAAAAAATGTTTTAGGTTTAAAAATTTGATAGAAAAATCACCAATTTGTATAAACAGCACACATTTTTCACACACAGTATTTCTTAACTGTAGCATACCTCAATCAAGTGTTTTCAGGACAGAAATGAATAAAATATAAAAACACAGTCTCAGTGTAATATAGGCCTTAATTATTACTCACTTTTATCCAATAGTAAAGGAATTGCCAGCTAATAAATGATATCTTTCCAGGAGGTAGAATGAGGTAGTTCTGCAATTTTCTAGTTCTATAAGTTAAAAAAAAAAAAGCTTTCATATACATTTATTACACTATATATGAGGCTTAAACAAGCAGGAATGAAGTGTGAGAATCATTTATTCCATTACAGTTTCAGAATTCTGGAAAGGAAAAGCAGCTTTTAAAGATCATGTTTCTGTAGTATCTACTTTCTCCTATTTCCATATATTTTACCTTTCTAATCTGTGAAATACAAGAGAAAAAAGCCAATTTCCATGTTGCTCAGTGCTACAGATGCTGCTGCTATGGAAACTACCCTTCATGTGCCAGAAATAAAGACATACCGTTGATGTACAGTTACTGCAATGCAAAGCAGCATTACTTTTTAATTTTTCCATTAAAAGTCTAATATAAATGCCTAAAACATTGCTTCAATGCATTATGCATTGTTCTACTTCTAGTGAACTCTATAACACTTTTGACTACTGAATGTTGTAAGAGATTTCCATGGAGCTGTCAGCTTATTGTCTGAGGCATACAAAAGAACATGGTGTAGTGGAATTTGGAAAACATAGGACTCTATAATAACCTGCTTGTTTATAAAACTGAAATGATGACATTTATCTAATAACAGCTTTACCTAGAGTCTACGTATACATAGAAACTAATGTGGCAAATATTAAATGTCAGTGAGTGTACTGACCATAAACAAAATCTTGGCCCAGTGTGAAGCTCAGGGGTAGAGAGAAAATTACCATTCCTTCACCAAAATTAGGTCTGTAACCAGCCTGTATTTTGTGTTTGCTGGCACTCTAGACTCCCTTCCTTTCTCCTCTCTTTAAAGGTTTCAGTTAATGTCTCTCCTATAAGTGTCAATCAATGTATGGTACAATTCTAAGATAACTCCCTGAAGGTTGAAGTGGTCCTTCGTCTATTTGCTGTTAAGATTCAACTGAAAAATATTTCAGTTATTAGTACTGCTCATTACTGACACAATTTTAACTGTTTAGAGTTGAAGACACACTGTTGTTCTGTTTTTGTGAAGCATCTTCTCAACCATTACCACAGCCTGCTGTTGCCTCTTCTAGATATTAATTCAGTAAAAGCAAAAGAAATATAGCAGCTCCAATGGGACCTGGTCCATCTCATCTTTTCAAGAACTGTTAACTTATTAAAGAACAAAGATATATTTCAGGGACAGGTGCTGAAAATGAATTCCTATGGAGTCTTTAGCCACATGTATTTAGGCTTTCTAATTTTCCATCTTCATGAAGAAAAAAATTCCTTTACTGTTTTCAACCAGAGTTTGTAAGAAAAAGAGATAGAAAATTGAATGAAAGTAATTCGTAATTTAATATAAAATCCAAATTTCCTAAACAGCTACTGCTCCTAGAGAGGTCCCGAATCATTATGTGTTTTTGTAAACACATAAACATTCCATTGGTGAAGGACTGTGTGTTCTCTCCCCCTCTGAAAAATTAGCTCAGGAAAATCAAAGGATGAGCATCTAAAAATGACAGGGCTGCACCTGGAGAATTTATTTATACATATTCAAACTGACACGCATGCACAGTTAGTTACAGAATGCCCTGTGTGACCAGTAATTGCATGCACGAACACTTTGCTTAGTAATAGGTGCACATAATGTCTAGGACATGACTTAATGCTTTTCTGAATCAGGGCCTATCTTGCCATGATCAAGACAGAGATCATTAAGTGCTAACGACTGAGGTGGCACTCAGTGTATTTTTTTTTCTTTTTCTGCTGATGCTGTAGGTTATACACATTGTTTGGAATGTCCCTAGACTGACAATTACTAATCCTTGATTCCTCAAGGAAGGATAAAATGAGATAAATTTTTTACTGTGAAGCAGACAAAAACCCCATCTTCATAACCTTCATAGAAAATTATCTAGTTTGGAAGGAGTTTTGAATTCAACTTAAGTAGAAATGTGGGTGTGTAAGATTCTGCTGCCACATAAGTACCTGCATACCAAAGGTGACATGACCTTTGGTATGGATATTTTAGTATTTTTTAATCGATTTAATACGAGACTGGAATACCCCTTTAACTATATCTCAGCGAAAGCTTGGTTCCTCTCACTGGCTGTAGGGATAACATGGGCCTGGACACATCAGAAGGTTGTAGAGATATCCCCGTATAACATGGAAGTATTCATGCACTTAAAGGCAGAAAATTTGCACTGGGATAAGGACACATGTGTGTAGCCTATAAGAAGCATCAACATTCCCCCACTTCTTTCCATCTCAAGAAGGCATGTCACTGGGGCAACTGGTTCCTAAGCATCTAAGCACAACAATATCCAGACAACAGATTCTCTAACTTGACTCCCAAAAATGACACCATAATGAAATCCTGTGCTATATGAATAGCCAAGGAATACGCTTACCAGCAAGAAAAGGCAGTAAAAAAATGACAAGGATACTGTCTGCACCATCAGGGTTACTGTTACTGTCATGTACTGGAATTGGAGACAGGACATCAGAGAGCAAGTGACGTACATAAAATGAAGTCAAAGGAGTTGGGGAGTGCACAGAGGGACTTTACAATTATTTGGTCTCAACAGCACTCCCCAACAACATCATCCAATGCGAGTTTGAACTCCTTAAGTGTCAACAATAAAAAGTGTGAGTGAAAAAGAGGATTTTGCTCACAAAGCTTCCCTAATCCCAGTCACACAAAGGGAAATAATTTGTGTGTCTGGTCTTTCACTCTCCAGGGTGGGATAACAGTCTTAGTCCTTATCCTTCTCCAAGAGCCACATCCAAGTGTTGGAAGTTTAGCAAACACAAACATGAACCTCCTTTTCCACTCTTCACCCACCTCATGGAAAAGCATATGTCTGCCAAACTTTTCTTAATTTACACGCATCTTGCAAAATATAGAAGCTTTTGGAAATTAGAGTCCATCTTCCTACAGAGGTTATCAGGAAACAGAAGTAATAAGAAAGTTGCCATAACCATGCCAATGTGTATATGTTTTCTTTACACTGGGGTAAAGAAGTTGCCAGTATAGTGTTTAGATCCTGTTTGCTCCATCTCAAGCAATGACCCAAAAGAGTGAAGGTATCCAAACCACAGTTTAACCCATGTTAAGTAGTGAGCAAAACTTCATTAATACTTGGAGCACTTTAAATCAATATTTAGACATTTAATTATTTTGTTCATTTTACTTGAATACATTAGTAAAGCCTGATAGATCTATTAGGACTCACTGTGATTAACATACTTGAATCAGCAAAAGGTGGCAATTAAATAAAACTCTGCTTGTTTTTCTGGTCTATCATAAAATTTGCATAATTTAGCAATTATTTTATCATTTTGAATATATATTAAAAGTGGTTTTCTGCTTTTTAATTGTAAGCTATATTCTACACATTTTAATTCTAGCTGCCTTATGAGTATATTTTGAGTCACATAAAAATATTTTTGGCTGGCTCAAATTTGTAAAATTTTTGTCTTCTATCTCTAAAAGGTGCTCATGTATCAAAGATCATTAAGTGTGGTTTGTGATTTGCTCATTAAGAGCATATTTACAGATTATATTTTAAATTAGAGCTTTTGGGGGGATAATTATTTTTCTAGCAGCTAAAAAAAATTAGCTAACTCCACACTCTGTCAGATAATGAGACTTTCCTTGTACATAATTTCAGTGTTTTTTACAAAGACTAAAGCAATACCAGTAATTTATGCTGTACAAATATAGATTATCAAGTAGATCTAAACCAATGCATAACACGAAGTTCACTTCAGAGGAATTTGGATCAGAACAATGTATCTTTAGCTTGAAAATTAATATAAAAATATTGAATACATGGCCAGAATGTTCATCAATCCCACCATATTAATTGGCACTTTTTCTTCTATAAAAAGTTAATTTCAGAAAGCGTTCTGAATCAGGTAACATACCCAAGAAACCACATCTTTTGTCCAACCACAGAGCATTTCTTACATTTTCTGTTCTGTTCACTAAGATGGCTATATGTTATCACAATCTTTATTTTAATCTGTTGTTTACAATGGGAGGAGTCGCATGTAGACTATAAGCAGTAGTTGTTTATAATAAGGTATTTTTAAGTGTGTTACTTTTACTATGGCTCTGAAAATTGATGCATAAACAACAGCCACATTGGAAATTAGCCTTATGGGTAAAAGGAAAAGAGACTTTTGGCCTCAATCTTGCTACAAAAACAGGTAGGTCCACATTGGTAATATTTCTAACATAAATGGACAAATTTGAACCCTAAATAGTCATGCCAGCCTTCAAAACATAATGATGAAATAGGCAAACTAACCTACAAGACCCATATAGAGGCCAGGGGGAATACACAATGAGTTGTTAGGCAGAGATCTGAATTCCTTTTGAATGGAACAAACCCTGAAGTTGTGGTTAGAAGCACACCTAACATGCTCCTGGTGCTAATGGGTATTCAAGGTAAACCACCTTGAAAGACATATAAAGTGTACATTGCAAATATTTTGTGATGAAAATCACTCCTGGTGCACTGCACTACTTGCTAATGGAGACATAACTACAGAAATTCATGTATAAAGTGTACTGTATGTGACACTAACGGAATATCTCAGGCTGAGTAGTTGTCCTAGCATACACAACATAATAAATCCAATATATTTTCTTGGAGCTGTTGTTGCAAATATACTCTTCAGTTGCTGAAGGAATGACAGAATTACAGGAAGTTATACAAAGGCTTCCAACTAGGTAAACACCTTTTTCTTTAAATTTCTAAGGTCCATACTGAGTTTACAGCACAGGGTAATATAAAGACTATTACAGAGAAGAAAGGAGGGGGAAAGATCCAATCACTTTATCCCTCCTACACATTTACTCATGATTTTCCAGAAACCACAGAATGGTTTGGATCGGAAGGGATCTTAAAGACCATCTAGTTCCAAACCCCCTGTCATGGCACAAATCAGTATGTTCAGAAATACTCATACACCGGAGTGGGAGGTAGGAGAAAAGAAACCTGGTAGTTTTGGTCCAAATCTATGTAACTATCTATTGTTTTAACAGTGATGGTTTCCCTTAGTTTATGTATCAGATCCCCACGTAGAGGAAGTCCTCTGGGAAATTCCACAGTTGATTCAATGGCATAAGCTTTTTTATTTTGTTACTGAACTAACACACTTCTGTGGGCAGGACTGTTTGGTCTAATATTTAAAATTTTGTGAAGAATTCTTGTCCTCATGGGCCGTGTTCCATTTTGGAAGTTTTGGATTAAATTTTGCCTCCTTGCAAAAAAGATGTAAATTGGACTTTGTTGCTTGCAAGGCTATGAAAGCAATACATGTCTGACTCGTCCATCAAAAAATATCTCCAACTGTTGGAAAGATTATTATCACATTGCCACGGCTATATTTAGAGTCTCTATCTGTGTTTTTGATAATGGGTTGGTATCTTGATGACTGCATAAGAAAGGCTAGAAATGCAAGAATATATGCTGTCAACCTGAAAAAAAATCACTCACCAATGGAGTAAAATATTTCTGAGATAAGTAAAAGTAAAGAATTTAATGTTAGAATTAATGATACAAAAATGTGAAACCTTAATCTGGTAAGACTAGAACATACTAATGTAATTCTTAGAAAGAGAAACTTTCCAAAGGGTACAGAATATGAACATGGGGAAAAACATCTAAAATGCCCACAGACTAATGAGCGCATAATTAAGTTTCAATGAAATGTCTCCTGCTAAATTGAATAGGATCATACAAACATAGTCTGAACTCTAAGGAACCTAACCCAAAGAAGACAGAGGTGACCTTGGTTTTTTCATGATTCTCATACAAGGCTTGAGTACGCTGGAAAAACTCAGCTTTACAAATGTTCCAGAAGAAACTTTTCCAAGAAATGAGACACTGCTGCTGGATGTGAGAACTGTTCCAGGAGGTCAGGGAAGTTCAGTGATTTCAAACATAAATTATTTTTCTCTGAAATTAACATACCAGCACAAAAAATTACCCACTTTAAAAATACTATGTGTTTTAAGGAACTCTATGTGAATTTGGTATGTTATTTAATTAAAATAAATACTTTTTTGCATATGCGTAACAATCTTCATTGTTTAAGTAGAGATGTTACCATTGTGTTAAACTAGGAAACCGGGGCTAAAATAGGTCATGGACTCACCAGTAATTATGGAGAAGTAATTATACCTGAAGTCCTGTGATAAACTGAGAATTTAGCAGCCACTTTCTGGTTGCCAAAAGTTTTCTCTTTTTTTTTTTTTTTTTTAAAGACTAGAAATATACTGTATGTAGAGAAAAACATAATCCTGAAGATGATCAATAGATGCTACGGATGAGAAAGTATCTAAAGCTCAGAGGACCATGGTGGTGAAAATACAGTTCATTTTAAAAATAAATAAATAATGGTCCTTCATTAGCTTACACTGAAATGGAGAAACTTGAAAGTCTTCTCTAAGTTAAAAGCTGTAACAAAGAAAGCAGAAGCAGCAAAGAAACAAAGAAGCAAAGGAAATAGAAGAATGTCTTGTGGAATTAAGCAGGGGGGTCTTTTTCCTCCTCCCTATTTCTTTGACAACAGAGGAAGTCAATGGAAATGATAGACTGATGTTCAAGAAACATAACTTGATTATTCTAGCAGCAGTGAAAGGGAAATGCTGCAAATAATTCATCAGAATATCAGAGAATCAAAAAAGAAAAAAAAAAGGGGGAAAAAAAAGCAAAAAAAAAAGCCCATGACAATATACTGTATATTCTGGCATGATAAGTTGCTTCACACAGCAGATAATTTATCCAAGCTGTGTGATACATCTCATTAAAGGAGCAACCACCAAAAGTAACTTCTGATTTGCTATGTGCTGTTCAATCTATCAAAATCCAGTCTCTTCATACTTGTAATGTTGGCACTAAGGAAAGGGTTGAAATATGTCACCTTATTTCAAAATACCTTATAGCAAATTAATATATTCTACATTACAAAGTACTTTGTTTACTGAACGACAGTATGTTAACTACACTCACTGTAAAATGCTACAGTAAACAGGGTTACTTTCCATTGGTTTTTAGTGCAGTGTGTGATGGGTGTATGCTAGTCCAATGCTTCTTGTCTGACATGATAGATAATTGACAAAAAAACTTTAGGATGCCTGATTAATTTGATAGATTAGAAGGTATACCACAAATGTGGAATAAGATGTGATGGTACAACTTCACTATGGTTTAAGAAATGAGAGGAGAGGATGTACAAATAGATTGATTATAGTATCTATTATTTCATGCAGTTCTACATTTTATTTTCTATTGCTATTTTCAAAAGATGAAAGGGAATAATTTTCTTTACTCAACCGGTAATGTTTATTTCTCGGAAACAGAAGATTTATCAAGTGACTGCCTATTGAAGATTCCTATATGGCCTTGAAAAATTTTGATACAAAGTTTGCTCAAGACTGTTCACTGGGAAAGTTGTTGCCATTCTGAGTTTCTCAGAACTGCATGAAGTCATAAAACTTATATTACTAAGTCAGGAATTAAAAAATTAAGAGCCATAACCTTATGAGCTTATAAACAGCATGAAATGAAAAGCAACACATTAACAGAAGTCTCAGTGAAGTGTCCAAGTCTTAAAGATTTACAGCTACAGGATTTACTTTTAATAGAAAAAAAAACCCCAAACCCTGAACCAAACTTATGACCTCAGTCAAAAGCCGTATTTATGCTGCCATCACAGAGGTGACTGCTGCTTCTTGGTTAAACATAACAGGCATGCTAGTTGTAAGCTTATTTGGGTGACTGATAACAAAGTACCTAACAGCCCCAAAAAATCATGAAGCTGAATGGTTATCCAGGTGGTGAACCTGTGGTAGGTGCTACTGTGGTTTCACGGTGTTTGATATCTGAACCACCTAGCCCATGTTCAACATGACGTAGGCCAGAAGTTCAGGATTGTGACCTTTTTTTCAGCATGAAATTGTTGCCTTCAGTATTTTATGGTCTTAAAATGTGCCCTGCCACTCATCAAGGTTTGTTATACTGTTTAAAAAGAAGCAAGCCATAGATAAGATGTAATTTAGGAAGAAATTTTTAATAACCTCTCAGCTGTTAATTGCTGCTTCCCAAAAGAGATCAGAGACAAGAGTGTATGTGTATGAATGTTCCTCATCCCCTCCATTCCCCGGAAAAAAGCTGACACACGTCCCAGCTGGTTAGTTGCCATTGCCAAGAACATCAAAGAGGAAATGCACTTGCACAAACAGTTTAGATGACACCAGACAGCTGGGGTTTGGCTCTTCCTTTTCCTTCCATTTCTGGTAGTTGTGCTTACCTCCAGAAGACAGAGAAGCACAGAAGACTTTTGTTTCCTTCAGTCTGTTAGCATGAATACACACCTCTGAAGTTCCTGAAGGCAACATCTTACAATACATGTTAGATAGGTACCTTCCATCTACTGTTTGAGCCTGACACATAGCTTGTTGACTTGGTACACTAAAATAAGGTTTAAAATATAATGTAAATACATTAAAATATAACGTAAATGTATGTGATTGCATAAAGTGTAAGCAAGTTTTTGTCTGAAACAGAAATATTTTTAAAAGTTGCTGTGCAGTAACTTTATGACAGATTTAGATTGCAATTTAAGTTGCATTTAGAAAATAAATCTTCCCAACAAAACCCCAACCATCCCTTGTAACCATGTCCCCCGTGACAAAAATGAGGGACTTGGCCTCTTTAAAAATAAGCTTGAATTCTTGTAATTATTACCATATTTACTCCTGTCTTACTTTGCTTTTCTCAAATGACTACTCCATATTATGAAAAGGTTCCCCTTCCCCAGTTCTGCTTATGGTTTAGCATGTTTGGTCCAGGTTACCCTGTTCTTACCAATGTCTTGACCTCTCCATGGTCAAAATTCTTCCCATCTTTCACTTGTCAAACCTTCTCTAGTAGCTCTCTAACTTTGAACAATAAAAATACAAAGGTCAACATCATAAAGACATCACACATGCAGAACAAGAAGTTTTTAACCACAACTCTGCTTCAAGTTTGTTGGTGCTTTGATGCAATATTTTAGCCACTAGGAAAAGCTCAGCATATCAAAGATGGCTCTTAATCCTTCCCTTAAACTCTTTGCACTACGTCCTCTCTCAATCACTATGACATCCTCTCTACCACTCCAGCCAACAGCCAGGACAGATCTCCAGTTTCACCTTTTTGTAGGTCCACTTGTACACGTTACTGTTAAATATTTCACATTCTTTTTTGATAACAGCATGAAGACAGTAATCTCTAATCCATCTAATCAGGTCAAATGATTGCTTTCATTGGGTTTGACTGCGAAGATATGACTTCCACATGACTTGATTGCTACAATTTCTGTGTAGTCTTAAACAAAATAACTGCCCTCCAGCATCAGTACAAGTGGCTACAAATGTTATGGTTGTACATATGCTTAAATAATATATATTATTATGAGCTAGCAAGGGCACACCACCCGCTGCTTGGAGACATGTAGGATACACTGCAGATCCTCCCGGAAGCTATGCTCATGCACATGGAGAATAAGGTGGTGATTGGTGACAATCACCATAGCTTCACTAAGGGGAAACTGCGCCTGACAAATTTGGTGGCCTTCCACAATGGGGTTACAGCACTGGTGAACAACAGGAGAGCAACTGATATAATCTACTTGGACTTGTGCAAAGCATTTGATGCTTTGACACATAACACATAACATCCTTGTCTCTGAACAGGACAGACATGGATTTGGTGGACCACTTGGTGCATAAGGAATTGGCTGGATGGTTGCACTCAGAATTGTGGTCAATGGCTCAGTGCCCTAGTGGAGACCAGTGAGGAGTGATGTTCCTCATCAGGGGTCGGTATTGGGACCGACACCGTTAACCATCTTTGTCAGTGATGTGGACAGTGTGTTCGAGTGCACCCTCAGCAAGTTTGCTGACAACACCAAGCTGTGTGGTGCAGTCAACACACTGGAGGGAAGGGATACTATCCAGAGGCACTGGATAGGCTTGCAAGGTGGACCTGTGCAAACCTTATGAATTTCAACAAGGCCAAGTGCAAGGTCCTGAACATGGGTCAAGGTGATCCCAAGCACATCTCCAGGCTGGAGGGAGAATGGATTGAGAGCAGCCCTGAGGAGAAAGACTTGGAGGTGTTGGCGGATGAGAAGCTGGAAATGAGCTGGCCATGAACACTTACAGCCCAGAAAGCCAATCGTATGCAGTGCTGCATCAATAGAAGCATGGCCAGCAGGTCAAGGAAGGTGATCCTCCCCTCTGCTCTCTTGAGAACCCAGCTGGAGTACTCTGTTCAGCTCCAGGGCCTCCAACATAAGGAGTACATGGAGCTGTTGGAGTGAGTCCAGAGGAAGGCCATGAAGATAGTCAGAGTGTTGTAGCACCTCTTCTACAAAGAAAGGCAGAGAGACTTGGGGTTGTTTAGCCTGGAGAAGAGAAGGGTCTGGGGACACCTTAAAGCATCCTACCAGTACCCGAAGGGGAATCACAAGAAAGCTGAAGAGGGACTGTTTACAAGGGCATGGAGTGATAGGTTAAAGGGTAATGGCCTTAACCTAAAGGAGGGTAGATTTAAATTAGATGTTGGGAAGAAATTCTTCACTATGACAGTTGTGAGGCACTGGCAAGGCTTGCCCAGAGAAGCAGTGGATACCCTCTCCCTGGCAGTGTTTAAGACCGGGTTGGATGGGTGTTTGAGCAACCTGCTCTAGGGAGGGTGTCACTGCCTATGGCTGGAGGGGTGGAACTACATGATCTTGAAGGTCCCTTCCAACCCAAACCATTCTATGATTCTATGAAATCAGATCATCTCCATCAACTTCCATCTCACTCAAGTTGCTTTTCCCTATGTGCTAAAGACGAGCTATTTATTTTCTTATTCACAAAGACTTACACCACTGACATCTCTGATTGACTACAAGGCTGAGTATTCTGTTGCTATCTCCCATCATTTAAATCTTCAAAGTATCTTTATCCTTTTCTGGATTAGAGCAGCGGCAACACTTTAAACTGTGACAGTCATTTCTAGAGTGCTCATCTGAAATGCAGGCAGATATCCCAGAGAACGTATTTGCAAATGATTAGCTCTGGAAGATTTTAGCAGCAAAAATGTCTGGTATATGATTAGGAACTGTCTATATTACAGAGGCAGCCAAAATTTTTGGATCAAACAATGTCACAGAGAGAGAGAAAAAAACTAAGGATCTTAGTTATGAAACTTGAAAAACATCAATAAACAAAGGAAAACATTTCAAAGTTACCAACATTATAAACATTTTCAGAAGCAGCAGCTGCTAGTAAAGTTGATAATGTACAAGAATGAAGAAAGGAAAGATTCATGAAAGCTGAAGGACAGAGAAGAGTAAGAAATAACTGAGACAATGGGGACAGTAACATGCTAAAGTATGAAAGAACATTGATAATCTGGGTCAAAGTAGTGTGACATACTGGAAGGGAGAAGCCAGACTGATAATCACCAGCTAGAATGCTGTCAAATGGAAAATAGTTCTTCAAGCAAACATAACACGTTTGCATGTTTTTAAAGAATGGGAGTAGCAGAGAAACCAACAATTAGAGTGCAGTGGCATAATATGAAAACTTCTGAAGAAGAATGAGGAACCAGAGTGATGATCTGAAGGAGATAGGGAGGAAGAAAGTTGAAAAAGTCATTGTCAGGGTTAGAAGGGCTCCCTCTGATAATACAATATTTAAAAAATTTACAGAAAAGCATTTTTTCCTTCCTTTTCAGATCCCACCATTTCCCTGCATATATATAAAAAAATAAATATCCTGAAGCCAAGCAAGTATTCCTGTGTTGCACTGTGCCAGTAGTCCAATGTCCCCAGAAGACACCCTGCTCAATCACAGCAAAGCTTCTTGTCAGAACTCATCTAACAAGGATACAGTTTCACAAGCACAAAAAGTCTCACTTCAGAGAGGGATAGCACTAGTTTACACTGTTTCATTTTCTGAAAAGTGAAGCAGGTCTTTTCTTTTACAACTTTGCAGATTGAGATTCTACTACTAAACTGTTGATTATTAGTTGTCAGTGGCAGTAACTTAAACTACACACTAAGATAAGTACTTCATTGAGTATATTACATTTTACTTACATTAACTGAGTTTCAGTAAGTTTTTATAAAATGCTCTGTTCTGCTCAATAATGTTAATTATATAGTGTTTCATAACTGTCTTAATTTTCTTAAACATAACAGCAGTTTCACTTGCATTTTCCCGATAATCTGATATGTAGCAAAACCAAATCTGTACAAGGAAGTAAAGACACACACCAGACAAGCACACCAAGAATATTCCGCCTTTTATCATACATTTAATGCGCAATATACAACACAGTTTTTTTTAAAAAAAGAGGTGATGTCTTTAAAATATATCCTTTGATATAGAATAAGATACTTTTTATAGATTTTTCAATCGAAATTCAGGAAGAACAAGGGACACCATTGTATCTTTAAAAACAAACAAATCAACCCACCAGACATAGGGAAGGTGAGAATTATATTGCCATTACAATGTGCAGCAAAACAACCCGTTGCTTCCAACAAGAAAAGGATTGAGTGTAAACGGCAAATGACAACATTATCAGCTTTAGCTAGGTTTATAAACCAGAAGACTGGAGCGAATGGCTGCAACTCTAGAAAGAATGTTAATGTTTCATTCTGCAATAAGTTTATGTGTTTGGATATATGCATAAAATTAGGCAGAATAGTTAATTCAGTATATATAGCCATTGGTAACAATCAAGACCATCAGCTCAAAAACCAGTTTGTAACCCAGTGTTATTTAGCTAGTTTTCAATTCCATGCTACTAGAAAAAGAAAGGAAGAAATTTGTCTACAACTGAAATCCTTTTTTCCAGGAACCCCGTGGGAGCAAGACAGTGCATTGTTGCTTAGAACATGGCTTTTAAAATTCACTGAGACTGCTGTATATTATGATTGGCTCAGGCATCTGAACCAGCATACAATGAATACAGTTGTAATTTTTGCAGTCACAGGGCAATGAATGTTCCATGTTATTTTGCTTGTTGACTATATGTAGAGAGCAATTTACGTGGAGAACATTACTGTATCTGTCATGTTCCATCTAAAAGCACTGATGCAGAACTGCTTGGAGACAGCAGCACTGTAGTATTGATGCTCATGGCAGAAGAGATTTAGATACCATGAAAAGCTAATGGTGTTAACTAAAGAATTCTTCAATTCACATCAGCAGAAAGGGAACATTTAAAGGAGGATTAGTTTAAGAATAAATGACAAAAATTCAACACATTGAAATCATGCGAAGTGCATATTGTAGCAATTATGGATACTTTTTGATACAGTACTGACGAGCCAAATTATGACTGTGCTGTATATTACTGTTTGGCACAGACAACTGCCTTTACATGGGATGAATTCTTATTTTAAGGACTGCTATAAAATTATCTTTGTGCTTCAAACAAATATACTGCAACTGTGCACAGAAATACACACCTGGAAAAACTCCCGGTTCCTGTTTTAGCCTATACACTTCTCTCTCATGGTTAAAAATGCCTCATTGTCTTTGCACTAGAGAGAAATCACTGCAAAAAGGAATGACAGTCCTCCAATGAGACTGGTAAAGACTATATGATACGGGATCTGGGCAGGAAGTCAATTCTGTGCTGGAGAAAATTGTCTGAAGTAGTCTGTTATCAAAAGTGCTTTAAAATCTGACACACAAAGGATAGAGGGAATTTTATACTGTGTCCTGCACTGGCAGGAAACCTGACCTCGGGTAGTGAGGACCAGTTAGGAGTGAACTGCCACTGTCAGAAAAGCACATGCGGAGCTGGACCTGTTGTCACGTCACACTGACCGACACTCTCATTGCATCAGTCCCAGGAGGGAAAGAAGCTCCAACTATACTAAGTAGGGCTGTCATCAATTCACAAAGTACTGCCTAAGAAAACAGGGGTAATTAAGGACTCAGAACTTAAATACCCTGTTAATTAACAAAGTCAAGTTATGATGGTATTCCTGCTCTGCTTTTCTTTGAAAGGATAAGGAAATTTGACATGTATTTATTATGATATATATGTGTATGTATGTACACATGAATGTATGTAAAAAGTCAGCCCAGCTCCAGAATATCAGAATGAAAGGAGTAAGAAAATAAAGAGCATTAACTCTTACCATGAGACAGAGTACTCTCTCTCCAGGTCTTACATTTAGAATACTGATGAGGATATTTTCTCCCAACTAGTTCCCATTAAAGCAGAGTTATTCTATTTCAAATATCATCGTGGGGTTATACATGTATCTCTAACTCACGGATGAAATTTGCTCAGTTTACAAATGAAAAGCATAGCCGCTTCTATGGTTTGGCAGAAGCAAATCTCAACTTGGGACTCCAAAAAACCAATCTAGATTTTAAATTTTTCTTTCTTCAGTTGCAATGGTGTTCCTTCAAATTCTTCTGTTCGTTTTGTGAGATTCATCTTTAAGACAGTCAGCAATGATTCAGATGATCTATCTACTAGGACCAGATGTTTTAAATATACAGAATAATTCTTTGCCTATTATTTCATATGCTCTGGTAAATAATAATATACTTAACATGAATAAACTAGATCTTATTTTAGGTGGTTGCAAATACTATCTTATGCATTTACACATAAAATTAAATTCCTACTGCTATACTCCTAGTTTATTTTCTACCAGTATCTCTATTTCTTCCAGAGTTCCCAGTAAGATTCCTAAAAATACCTATTTATCTCCAAAATTTTCTTTCACTCTTGTTCTCATTGTGTGATAAAATTGCAACTCTGATCTTTGGGGAGACATTACATTTATTTTTAAAATGTCTGTATAAAACCTAACACAAAGGAATTATGATCTTTGTTTGAAGCATATAAACAAGGCATCAGAAATGTTCATATATCAAGAGGATTTTAAACTTTTGCCAAAAAAAAAGAAAAAAGAAATAAAGGAGGAAAATAGTGTTCAAATGTGATATACTGCAGTTGCTTCAAGCAATTAGGCATTTCCATGCATGGTGCCTTTGAATAAAAACAAACAGGAATTTTTTGTATCATCTGTCTGATTTCTTGTGACAAATTATCTCCTTGAAAACATTTTTGAGTATTTATTTGGGATGCTCTATGTTGATTAACATTTTTCATTCCATTTTTGTAAAAATTTCAATTAATATTTCATACTTTCTTCTGATTCTTTACTTCTTTGAACTTATTTTTAGATATTTACCTATTCTCTTACGTCTCTTATCAAATAATTGCATTCAGCAATCACACCTTGTGAACATTGGCAGAAAACCATGTTCAACCCAGTTAAATTTCCTGTAAAAATACTACTTTCTGAACATTATTTTGCAGGTAGTTTTAACCACAAAACACCATCAATGATTGCAGTCTGCTACTCCCAAGTACAATAACATGAAAAAAAATTTCTAGGAGATTCAGTATTAGATCAATTTAAGAAAGACACTCAGGAGGGTGTAAAAGGCACCCACCAGGGGTTGACTGTGTAGTACCTTAAGTACTGTAGTTGAGCAGGGAGCATTTAAATCTATTTTCTTCTGACCTATAAAGACTTCTAAGTGAAGAAAGAACTTTGCAACAGGTACAATCTTTATACATTAATCTTCTGATGCACTAAGTCTTTCCAGAGAACATCAGGGCAAATGTTTCAAGTTAATGGAGGGCATACTGTGGTGATTTGTATCATCTGTCACACACTGAGGACAAGTAGCCATGGGATAACATTTCCTAGAACCTACTGTATTTAGGCAAAAATATTCAATTTAGCTCCTTTGAAATCCATCACAAAGATGCACAGCAGAATGTATAAATAGCCAGGCTAATAGAAAGGCTGGCATAGAAACATCTGTACAGAAGACTGTTCCATTTAATAGTAATTTGTCAAGATAATTGTGTCAAATGCTGTATAACCACAGATGAAGTCAATATTAATAAGACTTCAATCTTTGTTTTCAGACTATTAGTAGAGTGCCCTTAGACCTTTATTACTTTTATTTCTGAGGCAGAAGAGAACATTTGTGTTTTGTCCTCTCCTATTTTAGCATCCTCCTTGAAATTAATCTGATAAAACTATCAAATATTGTGCTTTGAATTCTTTAAAAGAAAAATTATACCATTCAGGATAAGATAAAGAAAACATATTGGAAAAAAAAATCAACTAAAAAGCACATAAAATTAAAGCAAACTTTCCAGTTTTATTTATTAACCTTTGAAAGCAGTTTTAGGAAATGTTAGAAGTATGCCTGGAACTTTTAACTCATAAAATCCTAGGAAGAATTTTTCATACGTACAATAATAATGCTTCACAATAAGAAGCGACAAATGTTCACAGGGAGAACAAATGTCATCAGGGAGAAACCTCATACCGTGCTACATACAATGATCCCCAAAACTCAGTATTGTTTGCCAAGAGACAAACAGCACAGCTTACCTCAACCTGCCATGAGTCTAGATAGTGTAACGTGACTTGTTCACTGAAATTCTGCAGTTAAACATTTTATTGTATCTGTGATTTGATAGCAAGATGCAAATGTCTCAGTCCATCTCAGATGGGACCAGAAACAAAGAAACTCGTGAATCTGAATCTTTATAAAATATTTGCTAGCACTTTACCTGATTTTTCAGTGCATAATTAAAAGTTTGGGGCTTCAAATTTTATCATAAAAAATTCCTACAGCCTAAACCAGAAATTAAAATACATCTAATAATTAAATCTGATTTTTGCAGTAAAAAACCCTACATAGTTCCAAAAGTGAATAACTCAAAAAGCTAATATGACCTCATTGGCAGTATGTTTTAAGTAAATCATGAACTTTTACAGTGCATGTACTGATGCTCAAACTTTGTGCATGCTGAATACATTTATTAGACCTGAAATTTAACTCTTATGGCATGGTATAGGGAGATTTTTGTAAACATGAAAGAGCGATGTCTGTTTCTATGACAGCAGGATGATTCTATGAATCTTGATTTTTTTCCTTTCCATTCCATAATTTCTTTCTGTCTCAGCAAATGAAACTAGAAGCAGATGCAGCAAAGCAGCTAGGAGAAAGGAGGGATGTAGGACAATAAGGGAAGATACTAAAAAATTACACTGGGAAAAATGAGGTTGATCAGACAATATTGTCCCATGCTGACTACTAGAAATTGAGCTGATAGAGCTTGCTGAGTTTGCTTGGTACTACCTGCCATTCTGGTCAAGCCTGTGCTGCAGTATGTTTTCCATCAGTCATCAAGGAGGAAGAACTAAATTGGACAGAGTACAGGAATATAACTTGGAGGAAATATCCCTGCCAGAGAAAAAGATGACAAAGAAACAGCTTTCCAAGACTATCACGTAAATGATGCCTTGCATTTTTCTAGTCAAATAATTATGAATAAGCAGTACGTCCCTTCTAGAGAAGTTTTCATTGCATGCATTTAAAAGCTTCACTGAACTGTTTCTGCATCTGCAGATAAATCATGATGACATTTTTCTCATATTTTTCTGCTTTTGTTACGTTTATCCAAACATATCACCAGATAGAGGTGATTAATGCATCTGTTAATAATTATTCATTCTGACAGACAACAGAAAAGCTCTCACAAACATTCATGACAACAATGCTGACCAGTGCCAACTTTTCACTTAATGGGATCTCTGCATTCAGTATCAGGCCATTCAAAGAGGTACTTAGTCACAAAAAAAAGAGAAAAAATTTAGTGGCACTTTGGTCATTCAGACAAAAGTAGTTAACTTATGAATATAAACATTACACTGACTTCAGCAGAGAGATTACCCTGACTTTCTGTCACTGAAATAAGACCTAACCAATACACTTAACCTATGTTCTTCATCACACTCCATCCACAAACCACTGTCACCTTCTTCAGCTGGGCAAGACAGAAAAACAACCTGTTCAAATTCCAGCAGAAAACCCCAGGCACAAGTGGTTTTGCTGAGCCGTATCTGGCTTGCAAAGTGTTGCTGTCATTCTGAACCCCCTGCGCTGTTACAGCTTGACATCTGATGAGCCTCTCTCTCAACACCACGCCATAAACAGCTCCCCGTCACTCTCTACAAAATGCTGTCCCTAAACCAAATGGAAACTAAAGCTAACTCTGGAACCAGATGAACCTGAAGAGCCCAGCTCAAGAGCACAAACAGGAGGAACAATATGAATTGCCAGATTTTTTGAATAATAGTAAAATTGAAACTGCCTAGGGTACATCCAAACACAGCTGCAATAGCTAACTTATTAATGTCTTTTCATTGGCAGCTACATCTAGACAATCTGCCAAAGAAACTTTAACAGCTTCTCTTGTCATAAATGATTCAGCTGAAAGATATATAACCTTGTAAGCCAGGTGGTGAGATGTAAAAAAGGCTGGATCCTGCGTGGGATACTATTTATTTTTTTTTCTTTCAGGCTGCGTAAAGAAGTCTGTAGCATTGGTTGACGTAAATAACTCCTATGGGCCTTGAAGGCATATATATTAAAATTACGAAAACTATTTGTTAGAAACCCACTTGCAAAACTTTTGTTAAGAAATTCCCCAAAGGATTAAAAGTACTAGACAAATTCACGGAATATGAGTGAAAAATAATATTTTAACTAAGTGTGTTATTAGGCATGTATAGAAAAGATTCCTTTCAATGTCCAAGAAGAGTTTTGAAAACTCTATAAAATGCACTATTAAAATTATAATCCTGTCCTGCTTTTAGCACACAGGTCCAAATATAGAAGTCAAAGGAGGTTTCTCACTTTTTCTCCAGTTAATTTCACCAAAATGGCAATGGGGCAAATATATAAATTAAGTAAGACCATCACCACTATTGTAATATATTACTGTACATAAACTCAAGCTGTGATGAAGCCAAAGTGAGATTAATTCATTCCTGATTGTAATTTTAATTACTATGGCAATACCTAAGGTCTACAACAGATAAAATGGTAACCCCGAAAGCAAGGCTCTACTTAAACAGAGAAGTAATAGCACTGACAAAAAGCCTAGCATCTCAATTGGTAAAACCAACTTATGGTTGAGAAAAAAAGATGCAACACAACAGAAGCTTTGTGGCAAACTCCATGCCTAATCCCAAAGTGGAAGAGGTTTCTGTTGAATTTGCTTTTCATATTTGAGGTTCCTACGTTTATGTAGGCACACCAAAAGCAAGAGACACTTAATTAATGAGGAGTAAGAAGAAGAGGTGTACATATAAAAAGCTTACCTTCTATCTTCTCTTTTTGATATTATACCATATTTAGAAAATTATTATATATATCATATTATATATAAATAAAAAATATAATATATTCAACTTTAAACCAGCATTTGAAATGACCTTCAGCCTTATGGTAGGAGACAGTCTATAGCAGCAGTAGGCAAGTACTATGTTTGGTAGCTAATTTCAACTGCACGCTGAGAAGATAATATTATGGTATTAATGAGAAAAAAACCCCAATACCACCTAAGTTTCATTACAATGCAGGTTTGATGCTGTACTCACTCTGGCCTGCCACACCCAGTCTCACTGCCTTGTTGAAACATGTGGCATAACCTTTCCAAGTCCATAGAACATAATTAATTCCCCCCCGTATACGTTTAATTTGCATCAAGTGAAACAATACTTACTTTGCTTTCTCTGATGCCTAAATATGAGTACTGCAACACTTATGAACAGCCAAGGAATTCAGAGCAAACCAACAGTCTGAACGGAAAGATTTCTTGGGCAGAAATATAAACATGTCAGTAACCACATGAGGAACAGCCTTGTGACTATGGAGATGAGACAATTAATTCACTCATAGCTTTGAGGAATGGAGCATTCAGCTCAGTGCATTGAAGAAAGCATTTAAACTCTAGCTCTACTGATCACCATAGGTCATACAGTACAACTACAGTGGCAGTATGTTTCCCCATTTTAGCACGTTAGCTCTACTATCAGTCTTTGCTCCTAACAGGAGGGAAAGGAATAGTGCAGGAGACTCTTGGATGCTATTGTTTAAAAATATTATATTTGATTCACAGGACATCCAAATAGGACATAGTTTTGCAGTTCCAAACAATTATATTTGCAGTTCCCAACAATTTCTGCAGTATGTTGAAGACAATTTCCTGCTACAGATGGTGCAGGAACCTACAAGGGGAGGGCGGGTGCTGGACCTTGTTCTTACTAACAAGGACAGGCTCATCAGGGGGGTGAAGGTCGAGGGCAGCTTAGGACAAAGCGACCACAAAATGATAGAGTTCAAGATCCTGAGTGGAAGAAGCAAGCCAAAAAGCAGGATAGCTACCCTGAATTTTGGAAGAGCTAACTTTGATCTCTTCTGCAGCCTTTTAGGAGCTATCCCATGGGCTACGCTGTTAGAAGGCAAGGGAGCCTGTGAGAGCTGGCTAGCATTTAAACAGCACTTCTTCCAAGCACAGGATAGGTGCATCCTTTTGAGTAAGAAATCAGGAAAGAGAGGCAGCAGACCTGCGTGGATGACCAGGGACCTAATGAGTAAACTCAAAAGGAAGCAGAAGGTTTATGAACTGTGGAAACGGGGTCTAAGCACCTGGGAGGAATATAGGGATGTTGTCAGGGCCTGTAGGGATGCGAGTAGGAAGGCTAAAGTGCTCTTGGAAATGAAGCTAGCAAGGGACATAAAGGATAATAAAAAGAGTTTTTTCAGATATGTGAATAGTAAGAGGATGGCCAGGGATAATGTAGGTCCCTTGCTGAACGAGGCGGGTGTCCTGGTATCGGGTGATGATGAGAAGGTGGAGATACTGAATGCCTTCTTTGCCTCAGTCTTCACTCCAAAGAGCCCTGGGGACCCGCAGATCCTGGATGAAAGTACGAGTGTTTGGGGAATGAAGAGCTTCCCTCTAGTTGAGGTAGGGATGGTCCAGGAGCAGCTCAAAGGGACTAATGCACACAAATCCATGGGCCTGGATGGGATAAATCCACGTGTGCTGAGGGAGCTGGCGGAGGTGATTACGGAGCCGCTTGCTATCATCTTCGACAGCTCTTGGAGAACAGGAGAAGTACCTGAGGATTGGAGGATAGCCAATATCACTCCAGTCTTCAAAAAGGGCAAGAAGGAGGACCCTAACAGTTATAGGCCAGTCAGCCTCACTTCTGTCCCTGGAAAGGTGATGGAACAGCTTGTTCTGGATGCCATCACCAAGCAACTGGAAGAGAAGAAGGTCATGAGGAGTAGTCAGCATGGATTCACTAAGGGAAGATCGTGCCTGACCAATCTCATAGCCTTCTATGATCTCATCACTGGCCGGGTGGATGGAGGGAGAGCAGTGGATGTCATCTACCTTGACTTCAGCAAGGCTTTCGATACTGTCTCCCATGACATCCTGATAGAAAAGCTGAGAGAGCATGGGATAGATGAGTGGACAGTGAGGTGGGTTGAGAACTGGCTGTTGGACCGGGCTCAGAGGGTTGTGATCAGTGGAGCAAAATGTGAATGGAGGCCTGTGACTAGCGGTGTTCCCCAGGGCTCGGTGTTGGGTCCAGTCCTGTTTAATATCTTCATCGACGACCTTGATGAGGGAATAGCATCCACCCTCAGCAAGTACCCCCATGATACAAAGCTGGGAGGGGTGGCTGACACACAGGATCACTGCGCTGCCATCCAGCGAGACCTGGACAGGCTGGAAAGCTGGGCAGGGAGAAACCAGATGAGGTTTAATAAAAGCAAGTGTGAAGTCTTGCACCTGGGAAGGAATAACCATCTATATCAGTACAGGCTGGGGGATGACCTGCTGGAGAAGAGCTCTGTGGAGAAGGACCTGGGGGTCCTGCTGGATGACAGGATGGCCATGAGCCAGCAGTGTGCCCTGGTGGCTAAGAGGGCCAATGGGATCCTGGGATGCATCAGGAAGAGTGTGGCCAGCAGGTCTAAGGAGGTGATCCTCCTCCTCTGCTCTGCCCTGGTCAGGCCCCACCTGGAGTATTGTGTCCAATTCTGGGCTCCCAGGTAGAAAAAAGACAGGGATCTCCTGGAGAGAGTCCAGAGAAGGGCTACCAAGATGATTAAGGGCCTGGATCATCTCCCCTGTGAGGAAAGGCTGAGTGAGCTGGGGTTGTTAAGTCTAGGAAAAAGAAGACTAAGGGGGGACCTTATTAATGTTTATAAATACCTTAAGTAGGGGATGCAGGGGGAAATGGGCAACCCCTTTTCAGTGGTCTGTGGAGTCAGGACAAGGGGCAATGGCTGCAAATTGGAGCACAGGAAGTTCCGCACCAACATGCGGAAGAACTTTTACACAGTGAGGGTGACAGAGCCCTGGGACAGGCTGCCCAGGGAGGTGGTGGAGTCTCCTTCTCTGGAGATATTCGACTCGTCTGGATGCCTATCTGTGCAATATGAGCTAGGGAGCTACTTTGGCAGGGGGGTTGGACCCGATGATCTCTTGAGGTCCCTTCCAACCCCTACAATTCTGTGATTCTGTGATATTCTTGGGCCCTCCCTGCCTTCTTGCTTAGCATTCATTGTACATGACATTATTTTTGCAAGTTTTGTGCTGCAAATCTTTTAATGCCTGTTGAAGGTCCTCCCATACCAATCTGGACATCATTTCTGCAACTTCCACATTCTTCCTAGCACATCAGATAAGTTACTGTCTAGTCTTTCTTTCATGATGGCTAACACCAAGTTTATGACAGAAGTAACTGGGAAGAAACTAGTCTAGATTTGCAATCACGTTTTTCTTCTTCTCAAAATGAACACAACCTTCACTGCCACAAGACTGAAAAGGCTGTTATTAATAGAGAAAATTAGTCACAGACAATGTGACTAAAAACAAGGCTCTAAAAATTGTAACGTGTAAGAATTGAGGGTCAATGTGGCTACTTACTTTTGCTTTCTTATTCTTACTGTAATGCAAAATAGAGTAGGTTCAGTTGTGGTTTGGTTACATTTTGCTCATTTAGTATGTATATTTGTGACTGTAAGTAAACGGAAGATAAAATTCTTGATGTATAAGTGAACTAGAAGAAGTGGCGACATGGAATTTTTTCCTTCTTGTGTTTTTGGTCACAAGCATGTGTTCATTAACTCTCTGGGGCGTGTTCCCAAAGTGGAAGTAACATGGTCAGGGTTCTCTGTGGCTGTATCCAACCTGTAGTGTAAAGAAGCTCTGCAGCGTACCATGTCCCACGGAGGAGGAGAAGTGCATGGGGAGCTTTCCCTTTCCATGGAAGCAGTGCTCCCCTGCATTCCTTTTTCAAACATTGCTCTTATTCAGAAAAAGATGGATAAGGGACTATTGAAAAGACTTGAAGCTCTATAGATCATAAAGAATCAGAGCAGGTGTTTACATACTTTACCCATTTTCTACAAGTTCTTTTATATTTTCAAGTCCTTTCATCTCAAAGCAAACACACACAAGACAGTAAGGACAAGTTTGGCTTGGCTAAGTTTTTACCACGGTCTTAAGATAACTACAGTAATAAAATGCATGGTTTGTTTTCCAATGGTATATGCGGGGCAAGAACACATTTTGTAATACATCACAGATATCTTAAATCAATGTGACACATTGAAGTTAATTCAGTTCCTTCAGCACAATATCACTAGTTCTAGGTTGCTCTTATTAGCCCTTTTCCTTATTTTCCACTTTTGATACCCAGGGAAAAATTAACAAACCAGTTTGTTTAAACTCTTCTGGAAATATTAGCTCTTCTGTTAACCCAGTTGACTCTGAAAACTCATTTAGAAAATAGAAAACATAGCATACATCTCATGACTATATACTATTGTAACACATGCATATTAAATACTCCTTCTGTATTGCTTGGGGACCAAGAGTACATTTATCTTTTATGGAAAGGTCTACCTAGCAATAGAAGCAGCAAAACCTAAATACACCGAACATTGTGTAATTCCCAAGGCAAACATTAATCAGTTATGAGAAATATTATGATACAGGTCTTCCAGCTTTTTTTTCTTTTCCTTTCCTTGCAGGACTCATACAGTAAATAATCTAAGCCATTGGACTGATTATGGAAAACATTAGACTTATGATGTCAAGATATTTATGATTTGTGCAGCCAGATATTAATTTTCCAATAATTTTAACTCATGTGATTAGCTTTTTGCTATCTACACAGAGGTTGAAGTGATGGCACCTTTTAAAACTGGAACTTGGCACTTCAGTGAATAATGTAAAAATGGTATTTTACAAGCTGAGGGTTGTGCAAGGACCATAACTTTTCCACTGGGCTGTAAGACACCATTTTTCTTAGGTTATGTGAATATTTGAAACATTTTTCTACATAGAGACCATTCCAAAGAGAATACTCATTCATACTATAGGCCTACAAATATAAATTTATTTTGCCCTAACTACATAGTGAAAGTGTCAGTCAGGAAATTCCACTAATGCCAACAAGAACTTTTTCATTGATACCATTTTAACAGGTTTTAACTTCTATTTTTCACATTAGGGGACTTTTCCAAGGGAAACCTTTTATTTGTCTATATTAAAAAATAATATTTTTCAATATTTAGAAATTTTATTATGAAATTTTTAAGCATATACTACCATATAAAACTTTTTTCAGTTCTCTTGAAAACTTTCCATTCACATATATCAATCAGCATAAAAATTTCACAATGTAACATAAGATACACTAATCTAAGTAGTAAGATGTTTCAAAAACCATTCAATGAAAAGCAGCTGTCCTTAAATGGGATCTATACAAAAACTGTGATTAATTTAATATTTTGATTCTTGCTATATTGCATGAAACACTGTAGGCATAATAATAAAAAAAAAGTTAGACACAACCAAAAAAATAGAGGGAAAAAATGTATTTTGAAAAAATGCAGCCTTTTTTGTACATTATATCCTCATATAATGAAAAGTTCTCAAACATTAAATGTTTAATTTGGTTTTGCTCCAAACCAGAAAAAAAACCCTCCAACGTTAAAATGTTTTGTAATGCAAAATAGACATCTCTAGCTTTTATCCACTCCACTCATTAACTTTTGTTAAATCAGTGCTATTCATTATGGGTGAGTTTCTTTGTGAAAGGAAAATAAAACTAAAAAGTCCATAACTCCAATCTTCAAGTTGTTCAATTGCTCGAATTTGTGAAGAACCATTTTTTTTTCTTTTGTTTTTTTCTTAACTTAGTTTTAGACATCTGGCTGGTTTCTTTTTTTTCAGTGGGAATTTTCTTTAATGTTTCATATTTACAACATTATTTTAGTCATAAAAATCAGTCTTCACTAATCATCCAGGCCCCAAAACTAGGGGCAACTGATTCCCATTCAAACATCGCATCTTAACTCATAGCTATTTTAGAAAAAAACCTGGTTTGTTGTCATTGCTCCTAGCCACCATTCCATGTTTCCACCTGCTTTTCCTGTACTTAAATAACCATTATTCCCTCTATAAGAAAAGGTCATTTTGATTAGGATCTTCAACAGGTAACTTACATGCAGTGACCTACATGGGTACATCTTAGAAAAACACTTTCCTCCTATCACATTCCTAGATGTGAACTGTGCTTTGTATGCTTACACAAATTAAAATTAACAACAAAATACTGGACACCATTTAAGGGTGTTACTAAACTTTGAAACTGAGACCTGCATTGGTCAAATGAGGCAGGGAAAAGACACTGAGTAGAAGTACCTTACTGAAGAGTATCATTTGAAGTCATTATTTGCTACTTGCCCCACCCACAGAGTTCAAGTTTTCTGAGTGCTGATCAGATTTTCAGTATCCTTTTCTATTAGGCCATTGGAAGTATTTAAGTCCTAAAGAAAAAGTACTAAAAAAATTACTGAATAAACTTTAAAAAAGAAATACTGGTCAATCAGTGCCCTGAAGTTCAAGATTATTACTTTAGGCAATATATTACCTTATAATAAGGTCTCCTGTTTCATAAATACAACTAACATACCTGAAGTCCTAGGCATAAGACCTTGAGTTCACCCATGTTAAACACATATAGTCCAAACGAACCTGCTTAGAAAGAATGCTCAGACTAATTTGTAAAACAGACTTATCTGTGCTATGGTTTAATATTCCACGTCATTCAAATGAGAACTTCATAAGGATTTTTTTTTTCCAGCCTACTGATAAAAACCAAGAAATTGTGACTCACCTTTTTCCCTACTGGAAGCAACTTTAAATAACAACAATTCTATCCTTGCAATTTTCAGCTGTATTAAACAGTCTGAATCTATTTATGACTTCATGAAATTTAAACGACCAAAAATCAGGATTAATATGTTTTTCAGAATTTTAAGAATATTGTGACATAATACTTATGTTAGGAACTATATGTATTGTACCATCTTGCCTAATATTAATTAAATTTTATCATTTTTTAATTACATAATGATTGGGTCCCAAATACCCAAGCACAATGTCAGGCTGATTTTTAAATTGATTTATATTTATCATCATCTCTAAAGTTTCCATTCCACCATTAACTTAATAACATCTTTTTACTTCTTGGCCTTTTTTCACCTAGCCTTAGCCTTTCTGTTTCCCTGAGTTTGGTCTCATTTTCCTATTATTTCTTCCACTGCATATCCTTAATTCATCTGGACTTAAACTGCCTTTTTAACCTTTTGATAGTCTTCACACTGATTTTGTCCTTGCCATTTAAGAAAAGCAAACCTCTGGTTTTACATGTTATGTAGCCCACTTATTAAAGACTTTATACTTTTCCATTTTTTTATTTTGAAGGCTTTTAAAATATTTTCCTTTATTAAAAATAAAGAGCTACAACTATCAAAGTTCAGTTCTTAATGTAATTCTTCCGTCTGCATTACAAATCTTGTTGTCAAGGGTATGACCTATGACACATTGGTGCCGCAATTAAGGAGACAATGGCAATTTTTAAGTTGTTTTTTTTTTTAAAGAAGCTGCACCATTGCACTAGGCAACAAATCTGGAGTGAGAAGTGTCTGCTCTTGGGGTTTTATTACAATTTACTGAGTTTGTCATGGTTTTTAAATAGAAATTCCTTAGTACACCCCTAAGGAAATTATAAAACCGCTAATAATACACCACTAAGCAATGTGACTACAATCTACAAAGTAAAGATGTGATTGCAATTTCCAGTGTTTTCCGCTTTTCAATATCTACCACTTAAAAGTCAAAACAAAACAACTTATCTCAGAACTTCTAGAAAGGAAAATTCTTGAGTGATGTCTTCTGAATCTTTATTTCCAAAGTTTTATTATGATTATTTCCTATCAATTTATTTCTCTCTTTCATAACAAACAAAAGAGCATATCACTAAAGAATAATAGAAAACAAAGCTAACAACAACCAAAGAGCAAAGCACTGAAGTAAGCAGCAGTTCAGCCCATACAAAGATCATCTATATGGACAAAATCAGCCAACACTGGAAAGCTGAAATAACAAATAAGTCTTGCAGGCAAAATTTTCAAACTGGTATTATTAAATGCCCTGCTTTTTTTTAATAAAAAAGAATCTGAAGCAAATTCCTAAACGATGCTGAAAATGCAAATGCCATAAATACTATACCTATGTAAAATTTCACACACATTATCTCTAGTTGTCCAGTAGTATCAAAGAAAAAAATCCTACTTTACAACAAAATACTCATTAAAGAACTTGACTGACTGTAATTACTTTGTGAAGCAGAAGGGAATTTGAAACAATTACCTGAAAGCCATACTATAGATGCCAGTTACCAAAATGAATATAAATTATCTAAATATTGAAAAGGTATATATAACTCTCACCTTAGACATTACAGTCTAAGAAACTCATCCTATGCCTAGCCACAGAATGGAACTACCAACATTAATTTTTACTCTTTATGCTGTATGTTAAATATAGTTCAATCAGGGAATTAATATTGTTTGTTGCAAGTCTAACTGCATATATTTAAAACCAAACTAACTAATACCCACTCTATGGCAGCACTACTGCAAGTTATAATGTCAAACCCAGCGCCTGATCCTGTGTTAGACACAAGAAAGAGAGAAGAAAAAGTAAAACATACCTGTAAATAGTAATCATGCTTTGGTAAGTGCTACTAAAATCTACTAAATTGACAAATGTATATCTGAAATTTACCTTTTGGCACAGAGATTAAAAAATAGAGGTCAAAGAAGATGTTAAACTACATCAGCTCAGAACTTTTCAAATTTATGAGATTGAGTTTTTCTGCCTTCTATAGCAGACAGCTGTGAGTATTCCTTATGCTCTGCAGCTTACCAGAAAGAAATCAATGTCTCTTACCTATCTCTTATCTTCCGATTATCTCATGCATCAGTCTACTTGAGAAATACTTTTGTACCCACAAATTGCTTGCTGGTTTGAAATTTCCCATAATGAGTTCTCCAATCGTAGTTCAAAGTAAATCTGGTACTCAGGATTAGGGAGTGAACGATTTGACTAGTGTGTGTACAAGGTAATTATTTCTTTTCTAAAAGTTTAACCTCAAGCTTTCAATTTAACATTATTTAGATTAAATCATCAGCATTAAATATACGGATATCACAACCTGCCAAACCATGAAGAATATAGCTTTAGCACCCAAAAGTCATGCTGTACTTTTTAAATCTTTTTGATGTCTGGATCCATTGTGTGAAAACAAAGAGGCTATTTGACGTCAAGCAGTGTGTTCAGGACCTTTTTCAGAAGCAAGTGAAAAATTACATGAAATGATCACAATGTTCTGCCAAAGGACAATATGAATGCCATGGGTCATCTGGCTATTGCATAGTCCTCTGCAATGGTTGTACTGAGGGGAATAATGCAAAATTAGTTAAATCTTAGCTTTTGCCTCACCTGAAACTTTGGGTTCCCTCACATCAGTCAAGATACAGGATGATGTAACCAAAGACACAGAAAACATTTTTTTTTTCAGCATCACATTGGTACAGTGAAAGCATTTTAAGCGCTATAGTGCAGTTCATGCTCAAAAGTAGAGTGAAAAGAGTAGGAATAACCAACTGCCTGCTTATTCTTGAGGCACAATAGGAGGCATACATTTCTTCTGTGATAAAATATCAATGAACCGTGTTATTCTGCATGTAGAGTCAGATAAAACACTGTAACAACTTTTCAGCAGGTATTCACTGAAACCTAAAGAATTCATTTCAGATAAGCTCACACTGCTTTTGTGTTCCCTTCCCTTAATCATTAGAATGATTTTACCTAATTTAAATGGGACATCACAGAAAAATGTTAAGAGCCTTGAATGCTTGTGTACCTGCATGTCACTGTACATGAAAGGAAACTTAAGGGAGGAAAAAATCCTCACTAATAACTGAACATAGAAGTAAATTGAAAGAATCATGCCAAGATCTGACTTCACAGCAGTAAGACAATGCATCTCATCATTTCATGAGAACAAAATGAGAGCATCTTGAACTCTACACCTAATTAATACTTTGAAGGTTAGGAAAACTTATAAGAATTTCCAAGGCAAGAAATACACAGGCCATGAGTGGTGGAGTCTAACATCAGTCTCCATTTTCATTCTTAAAAATCACACGCTACTTCCTGCTAATTCTGATTTCTTTTTGCAATTGTTTTATGCAGAGTAACTTAGGGTCTTTTCACTGCAAGCGTCACATTCAGTGACATCTATGATAAGTCAATGACAAATAGCATGGGCAGGTCAAAGCAATGCAGAGTGGAAAGTAATTGCATCTGGTCCAGCATCCTTTCAGATGCTTTCAGCGAGGTGGGGTGATTGGATGACCAGCAGCATCAGTTCTATGAGAATGTTTGAATTCATATCCTGTCTTTGTCACAAGGTACGCCATACATCAGCCCCATGTAAGAAGAGAGGTCCAAACTCTCTAATCACTTTCAGCAATACTGGTTCCAAGTTTATGAAACTGGCCAGTTCTGATGAATTTTAATTGACATTAGTTTCTCTGTGATCTGACACCCATTAGTAAAAAAATATACCATAGAATAAAACAAGCTAGCCTATGACTGAAAATGTACAGAAGTGTTTTTATAACCATGACATTAATATCTAACAACTATTTATCTACAGTCAAAAAGAAGGATGGGAAAATTGAATAAAGCAACTTTCTTTCCAACATTGCTATAGTCTGAAATTCTGAGTTACTTGCTTACTTACAAATAGGGAACAGTCCACTTGTTTCTAAATAGTACAACCTCAGTGGAACTGAAAGGGTCCATAAGGTTTCACTGCAGCAGAAATGATGATACTGAACCTGCAAGAGTTCAACATTACTTGGCTAGAACATAAAGTTAAACTCAGTGTATAATTCTCTACTGACTCAGAAGCCAACAAACTGTATTCCTTGGCATTCCCGATGCTCCACAGGGACTACAGAATTAGCTGCTCTCATCAGCAACTGTCACTTGTTGTAAGCAATACGGAGCATGTGCAGTCATGAAAGAAAGAACTGACTTCTGTTTTTTCAGATTATCTTACTGATTAAATTGTCTGTTAAAGTATTGCATTATGATAATGTGAAAGAAAGAACTTATTCTGAATTCAGAGAAAGTTTGTATGACTAGTAGTCACTCTGTTGCCTTAACTTCATAGGAAGGCAGGGCACTCCATTAGTGTAGCTTTATGCCTTCCAGAATCCAGCCTCACATAGGTGTCTCCACCTAGCACTGCAGACTCTAGCATCACTCCACATTATCAACACAATATAAATGCTCAGTTATCTGTCCCCAGTTCCATAAAATACTTGAGCAAGAGCCTGAAACTTCACAGAAATATTGTATCTCATTTCCTTATGAACTTGCCAAACCACAGCTGGACCTTCAGATTGAAGATAATTATTTTCAGTATTTTCACACAGCACAGTTGAGTTGATGGTCTCAGTTGCCCCAGCAAATAATGTTTTTTTCTTACTTGCTACTTTCCTGAGTAGAACTTCACTTAACTACAGACTACAGAACTGAGGAAATTTAAAGATTTCCTAATTATTATTTTTTTGCACATATACATGGTAGATAAACCTGGAAAGTAATCCAGAGTATAAAACACTACTTCCTTAAAATACTACACAAAACTTGACAAAACATTAAGTAGAAAAAAACATGGATATAATTGATTTTTTTAATTACTGTAAGCCCAGTTTTCTCCCATTAAGTTAATATTGCTATTATCAGATTTACTGATAACTTCAGTGGCAGCAAGATTGTGCTCCTATGTGTGTAAGTGGTACCAATGAGGTTAGTCAACACAGGACTGCACAGAAAAATAGTTGTTGAAGACATGAAATAATGCAGTAGTAATGCCATTGTATATCGATTTTGGATAAAGAAATTTGATTGGGAAATGTAATGAAACTAGAAAAAGAGTATGATAGGCATTCTAAAACTATGTACTTTGCTATTCAATTTTCTAAATGTAAACCCAAATGCTTTGTCTTCGGGCTTAATTTTAGCTCCATTCTACTGCAGGTAAGTCTTCTGCAAATTCTAGCCTGAGGGTATACATTTTTCCTTTGTGTTTAATGCTGTTTGAAGCTGCCCGAGTGGAACTTGTGAAATTCCCAGCATCACAAGAGAGTTTTGTGTTTTCCTTTTAACCCCTGAGTTCTAACTTCTGCTCACAAATTGTCTGAGCAATATGCTACGTGCAGCATTTTCCACATGCTGGTATGGATGTTAGGCTCCGTTCAAATGAAAGTGCAACATGCTTGTCTAAAGACCGCTTCAACTTAGACATCAGTATCTTTGACCATAGAAGCTGTGCCTTGTCATGGAAAGCGGGAAGAATCTAGATAACGCTTCCGATACCTTTTTCAGTAAGAACCTAACATCAACGTAAGAAAACAGAGAAACAAAGAATGTGCCAACAATCATAAGAAGAAAAGTTTTAAATTACGTGGGTAGATACTTGGCAAAGACTACAGTGGTTTATTTTTATAGACAAAGTAAAAGCCTTATATAAACAGAGGAGGCACTGGATGTACTAGCTTTAAGGCTTTATTCAAAGAACTTACACCTGAAGTTAATATATTTTTAGGACTGATAAAACAAATGTAATTTAAAGTGCTCAGTGTGCTAAATCTACTTGGCATGCTCTACAGCTTCCTCTTTGCTGCTGTAAGATTCGCTGCCTATAGCTTTTGGCAGTCCCAACAGAGCTAGCTCTTTCCACTAACAAAATACAAAATGCAAAATTAATAAAAGGACCCTTTGAAACTGACAAAAGTGCCTCAGGCAAACTATCTGCCCAGCAGCTGCTTAAAATTTAATCAGTTATTTTTTTCTAGTCCTGTATATCTTTTGTATGGAGCTCCCTAGACTGAGTGTGGTCAAAATTTGTTAAAAAGAAATAACAGAGAATTCTCTCTCTTTCAGAAAATTAGCTGCAGAGCTAATTTATTTATGCTTTTATTGACAAATAAAACTAATTGTTTTGTTTCCTCAAAAGCATATCAAAGATCTATTGACAGATTTTATTTAAATGTAACAAAATTAACACCTAAACCCTGATTTGCATTATGATGAACCTGTAATTCTTTTTATCATATGTTATTACTTTAATCCAGTAGCATTTTTAGTGGAAGTAGATTTTAGCAGCCATACTGTTTTTAAGCATTAATGCTACCTGTTACAGATCAGGAATAGATTAGCCAGCTGCGAAATACAGTGTTGCTTTTCAGTTCATTTAGTTTGCATACTTAAAGACTGTTCCCATGCATTCAAGTGAAAAGGAGGCAGTTTGTTGAACAGAGTACTCTAAGGGTCGACTTGAATATGTAGATCAGCTTCCTTTCTAGTATCAGTCTCATCTTTCGAATCTTAGGTTAGAGTTTCGAAAGTACCGACATGCAAAAAATGTTTAGGTAAAATTAAATTCCAGGAACATATTTCCATGCACTAGGCTGAGCAAATAAAAATTTACCTCTGCTTGAATATAACTTTCAGCTGCAAAAATTTTAGTAGACAGTATTTTTTAAGAACTTCCCATAAGCCTTAACAGTCCATTAGCATGTGCTTTGTTCATAAGGCTCAGGAACTGTAGGCTTAGAAGAGGATTCCATTCCATTTCTTTAATTAGGTCACACCATCAGAGTGGGTTTCCCCAGAATGCTTAAAATAGAAAGACAGAAAGGTTGTTCTAGGAAGCAAATACACAATCATGAGAAACAGTGGCCCAAGCAAACGTATTATCTAAGTATTTTTTAATTTTATTCTTTTTACATCATGATACTGAACAGCTTTAAAAAGGGACCTGAAGAATGAAATTAAATTTTAAAATGAGCCTCTGAAACTATGCACCTATTTCCATTAATTTTGATAGCATCAGTTTGGTTTTTTCTTTTCCTTTCTTTAAATAAAGCCTTCATGGGAATACTTAAAATTACTTTTCTTTGCAAAACTCTTCATATTTCTGCAATATGAACTCTTGGTAATCCTGCACTTCCACTCCTATTTTCTACTAATAGTGTTCACTACTACGCTTACTTTGAGACGTCATAGATCATCCTTCTCTGACTCTCTGAAAAAAGATAGCTAAACTTATGAATCATCTTTCTGATATCAGTCATGATGCTAGACTAGATAGCCAGTATATGAGAGTGTTAGTTATTCTCTTAAAAACAAGAAGAAAACCCAGGCTCAAGAATCTGAACAAGGCACAGACATTCTGCAGGATGTTTCAGGGGCCTGCCTCTACATACTGATTTTCACAGTATATAGAGAGGAGAGTTTTTTCTTTTGGCTGTATTTTCCCATTGATTTTGTGGATTGCTGTTACATGAAATTAACCATTAGCAAAAGGATAAATATTAAAGATTAACCCTTGTTATAAGATACTTTTTTTTTTAAATTCAGTAGCACCATCAACATATATTGTTAAATGTGTGGCATAAGTTACATCTTTTTAATTTTTTTGCTTGAATTAAAACTAGAAGGCTATGCAACATATGGATTTGATGGTAATTTTTCTTTGGTATACTACCTGCTGGCAAAGGAGACACGGACTTTTATTAGCAATTCATAGTATCATGGTGGTGTCAAGTCATATTTACATAGCAGAGTAAGGAAGTTTATTGTGACCTATAATTCCAGTGTAAAATGGATTCCATGCAATCTAATGGCTGACCACATCTGTAGCTGTGTGATTACATATCTCCGTGCCCCAGCATGCCTCCTTCAATTCACAGGTGCCCAGATGTAGGTACTAAGTTCAATCCAATGATCATCTGCCACCAGGATCAGACACCTGATCTCTAAAAAGCTTAAGGTATTTGCATTCAGTGGTTCCTTATTTTTCCCAGATTTTCATTTCCAGGAATAAAAAATGTATAAGAACCCTCAAGTCTTTCAATCAAGCTGAAAAACTTGGTATTCAGTAAATTCATGGTACAGGTAGCTGTACCTTATTAAAGTTAACTCACTAGTATGTTTACCCTAATGTTCTTGCAGTAGTAACTAATAAGTTGGTTCAGTAATATTGTGCTATGTAAGACACTGCCTCAGGCTCTGCAACGAGCCCAGAAAGCCCAAGGCAGGCACCAACTGCACCTACACATAAACAGATGCAGTTACAGGTAGAAATGCTTTCAAGCTATTTACCTTGAGCAGATCATATGCCTTTCTCTAAGTAAATAAGATAATATGGCCAATAAAACCTCCAAGCAGATCTTACTTACAGGCAAGGATTCTGACAAATTATTTTCTTCACAATCTTAATGTCTATTCTTTATTGATATGGCTCTCTACTTAGTTTTAATAAAACCAAATGTAATTAATTGCATATTGCAAAGTTCTCTCTTAATTCTTTAAATTTAGCAATGTAAAAATAAGAATATGAATACTAAAACATTATAAGAAGATTGAAATAAATCTGTATTTAACTAATAGAAATAAACCAAATCTGCAAACTCTACATTTGAGTTGAATATTCATTGGGAGAAATAAATTCCTTTTATCACATCTATTTTGTTTTGTTTATCCATCTCTCCTGGTATGCTCTGTATTTGTTTATACTGTAATGTCATTCTTCCATTGCTATTCTATTATTAATAAAATAAAATGGTGTTGCATTACCAGTAAGAATCCACCTACACAATATATAGCCCCTATTACTTCTGAAATCTTGATGATGTCTGTTTGAGGATAAACTCCAGGCCTTTTATGCTCCTACCAATGGAGGAGCAGAATTCCATATCTCATTTTTGCTTAGCTCAGGAAATTGTGCTAGCAGCTCTGGTATGAACATCTACATCTACCAGTGCAGAGCTATTTTACGTATCCTACAGACTGAGGGGCTGCTCACAGTAAATTGTTCTTCTCTTTCTGTAGCTCAGTCAGGTATATTTCTGTTGGCTTTCTGAGGTTCACTGATTATCCCATTTACAAATAAACGTGATCCAACAGTAATCATTGTGAACTAATACAAGTGTACAGACTTTCACATGCACATGTCTCTACAAATGACTGAAAAGAGATGTGAAAAATTCACAGACAGAAATGACAAGAGTCTGATTCAAGCATAAGTGCAAAATGAATAGTCTTATTCAAATCCATAAATAGTGGACCTACAGTTGGGATTGTAGCTTCTACCCATTTCTCATGGTTTATGAACTCCAGAAGTCCTCATGAAGCTCAACAGTTGAACAAGAAAACTACAGAACAATCACAAACAAGCAATGCATAATAAAGAAGAGACATATTTAAGGTAATTATGAGATATTGTGTGTGTGTGTGTACACACATATAAAAGACTTCTTTAGGGTAAAAATGAGCTCAAATACATTATTTCTCCATTTTTTCACATCTCATGAAATTGAGAGGGCTCATCAGCAAACAGAAAAGGAAGCTGGATAATTAATCTTAGGAGATAACAAAAGGCACATCCCCTGATAGACCAGCATTGAGAATATTCAACTGACATGCAAAGTATCCTGGTTCAAATGCCTTTTCAGGTTCTGAGAACACTCATCTGGATAGCCATTAGGAGATGAAAGAAATAAGTTCATTTCCCTCTCTCTGTAATTATGTGAAGTATAACAAGTTATAAAGCAGTGAATGAGAGAATTCCTAACTAATAATTCAGATTATCTACTACTGCAAACTCTTGCATGGGGAGTGCTCTTGAGATAAAAGGGAAGAACCATCATGTTGCTCTTAGAGTTGCACTGTGCAAGCTCCAGGTCTGTACGAGTCCTGAATAAATCCTTACCTTAATTGGACCCCTCAGGAAAGGCAGGTAGAGGATCACTTTACTGTGAATTGTAACAGGATCTGTGAAAAGATCTATAAGAGATGCTGGCAGTCTTTACGTGTTCTCGATGGCCCAGAGAGGCTATCTAACTATTGCAGTTCAGCATTCTATGCTTCCACCAAAGAATGCCTTACCTGCCAAATTGCCTTCCCAATTATGCTCTTAGACCATCCAGAGCTTTGTGGAGTCCCTTTTTTAAAAAAAAAAAAAAACAACAAAAAAACAAACCCAAACCTGTTAGCACTTAGGACATACCTAAGGGTATTGTGACTTTGCCTGAAAAACACCTTTACAGACCTAGCTATCTGTTTATAAATCTCAAGAGTTAGATCAGTTGTACCATCACCCAAAATGAGACATGCCACTGAGAGGAAATGCCTATGTTGTGGACTCAAGGATTTACACTTTGATTTCACCACTACAGGAACCAGCTCATCTATCATGTGAACTCCTTTATATTTACTACAGAAGATGTGTTCCTTGACTCTTGTAGGATATGAGCAGAGCTACTAAAATGAGTTGCAGTGAAAAGAGCAGAGCAAGACCACAGTTTTGTCTGAGTAACGAGAACTTAAAACTTGTGATTAATTCTGATAAGATGAAGATAATGAAGAACACTAGACATTTTTCTCAGAAGCACTAATGAATGTACACGTTCACCCTCTAAAAAGACCTTTCCCTTCCCTTGCTTTTACAAAATGAGATACTAATTCAGGTGGACAGAAAGTCTCTCCCTGCTGGTAAGTACCCCCTTACTCTTCTGGGCTCCAGAAGGATCTATTCCTATAAATTTCTCCAGAGCCTCTAGATATTTTCCATGCTCTCAAGCATGAATGAGGAGGAAGAAACTTTAGAGGTAAAGATCCCATTGGGAGCTAAGGGACTTTGTGCTATAAATGAAACTCTAAACAGGACTCCCGCTCCTGTTTGTTATCAGAGAGCAGTCATTCATTCTTATAAAAAAAACTGTGGGGAAACCTTCCAAACCAACCAATCTTCAGTAATTATTTGGCACTCATTGATCTCCTCCTTCAAAATGTATGGAGAAATGTATATAGAGTAACTTAGCTGCATATCAGGACAGTAAAAAAAGCTGAGCTTTACCTACCCTATCCATCCTATTCTTTATCCAAGGTCATCAGGCCTGGGAGGTAAAAGACATAATATTCAACTAAGAGTTGAATAGGCTGAGAAAAATGTTATTAAAATATTTAAAAGTGTAACGACAGCCTTGATGACTGAATTATTTTGTGCTATACAGGAAAGGTTTGAAACCTGGTGGTAAACCTTCTCTCAGATCACTAGGTTTAATGATACGATAATTAAGATAAAGAGTGTCAGGTTATCAAGTACAATTAATCTGATCTGTGATTAATTTGAGGAAGGTGGAGATTTGAGAGATACAGATGAAATATTCTAAATGAGTGTCTGATTAGGAAGAAAATATGTAATAAAGTACTTTCAGAAGTATATAACTAATGACAAAATATAAGTATATTGTGCTGGATGTAAGTTACATATGCTGGAGGGTCACTTACAAGTTAAATCAAAACTGAAAGCTCAAATCTCAACTTCCCAGATCTTTGGAGAGTGCAGGAAGCACAGGCTCAGGCCCACTATACAATCCTGAATTCAGTAATCCACTGCTGTCAGAGTGGTTTCAAAGAATGTTTATCGATAATTTGATAGGCATGTTTTATATACACATATAAATACGTAAATAAATGGTTCCAAGCATCTTTCATATTAATGATGGAATACCCTGAAATCAGAAGGATGGTTTTCCTATGCAGTTTTATAAAATCAGCTAGTAAAAAGGCAGAAATCCTCACAACCTTGACATCTGAATTTTAAAGAAAATTCATTTCCCATTTACAGAGGGTCAGATTCTATCACCATTAATATATAGAGAGTTGAAACTGTTTTCTCAGTAACGCTATTAAAAGTAGTAGGGATGTGTAAAGGGCAATAGTCACTTTGGATTTAAATGAAAATATCTGAAATTAAAAGGAGAACATTTTAAGCTCTCATTCACCATCACCTTTAATTAAAGAGATCATGAAAACATACATCTCAAGTCAGTTCTTAAGTTAAATACTTTGTAAATCCTATTCCTCTGAATAAACCTACTATGTAGAAAAGGCATTATATGTTACTGAAATACAGAATCATGCATCCTGTTCGGTATTTTACTTGGGTTTCGTATTGTATGTATAAATAACTGAGACACATATATTAATATACCAGCTAAAATTAGTAATACAGTAATTTAAATGCAGGGAGCATTAAAATAAAAATCAAAGAATATAAAATAGCCTTAATCTTTATATTGCAGCAGCTTTATCCAAGCTCGTCTCAGTAGGCACTGTGACATTGCCTAAGAGTTGTATATAGTACACACAGCAAACTACTGGAGCTTTTATTTTGCCAGAAACCATAGACATTTGTTTTTATTAGCATATCTGAGGTATAATAACTTCGTGCCTGTAGTGTGAAAAAGACAGGTATTTAAGTAACCATCTAAAAGTATAATTATGGACAATTTGCATATCTTTCATGGTTCTCTCTTTTGTAGAAGGGTGCAGTAACAGAGTAACAGCGATTGTATGAATTTACACATTTCCCATTCTGTTTTCTAATGCTAGATTTTAAATTATCAAATCAAAAGTGGACATGTGGGTCTATGAAATATATCCAGAGGCCAGGAGGAGGGGGTCAGTGTTCACGGGGTCTAGGTATCGTTTATATCCAGCTGACATATCTCAAAGAGATTCATTCACAAAGATTTCACTTCTGTAAATTTATAGGGAAAAATACCTTCTTCCCATTGTTTCTCTAAATTCTACCAATTTTCCACTTCTGAACCCATGTCCTGCCCCCTAAATCGATTTGATCTGTTATCACCCCTTGATTAAGCCATACCATTCTCTGATCTACAAAGAGAGGTACGTAGGTATCACAGTGTCTTGTCTTGGTTTTCCTGGAACACTTATGTTCACAAAACCAGCCTGCATCTACTCCCACATGTAACCAACTATATAATTTCCTTTCCAAGAATAAATTCCAAATGCAATGTCTAGGCATCAGGGTAGTCTATAGGACCTTTAGCTGTGGGACATGGTCAGCTGTTGTTCTGAATGAGTGTAATATATATGGCAGTATCGACCTAAGCAAGCAAGCATTTGACTCCATACAGATAGAGTATTAGAAAATGTGTAATATTTTTAACATCATCTCAGTAATCACTTGAGAAAAAAAAATCCATATTAAATTCTTTAAATGCATTATCTTTATCAGGCCATTATACTGGCTGGCAGTGCAAGATCAACAATTTTCCTCTCTGAAAACAGAAAACGTTGTAGAAGTTCTCCCTAGGACCCTAGATCTGTTTCAGATACCGATTTCAGTATATCTTAACACTGAAAGACTCTGAAAGGAAAAAGGATTTGTACAAACTATGCTTTGAGCTTTCTGAAAAAAGTTTTGAGACATAATGACATCTGTTGAGGGAGGAATGCAGAAGGGCCCATGTAGTTTGCATCTGAACTGATAAACTGCACATGGAGGATTCAGAAGTATATAACCTCTTGGGCAATTAACTGTAGATCTTAACCCATAAATCAGAGGTGTTAAAAAAGCTTTAATTTGAATTGTTTTAATGTAAAAATGCTGTTTAGGGCAAAATTATTTTAATGAATCCTATGAAAAGCAGCAGATTTGTTAAATGCAAAATCAGGAGGATATCAGTAATACACAGTTTGTGGTAATACCTTCTCTGGTAGAATCAGAGCTACAGTCTAAACTAATGTTACTAAGTGTAAGGAAGGGCATCAGCATGTAAACTAACTATTTTTCACCCAGTTTTTTTAAAAATAAGGCACCCATTTTACAGATAATTATACTGGAGTATAATAAGAATGGCTATCACATGTGGCAGAAATGGGTCAACTAATAGGAAAGATAAGAATGTAGCAGAAGTTTAATCATAGGTGCTTGGACTGATTTCTGGAGAAGTGAGTTCTAACAGGTAATACCTGAACTTTACTGTGGATTTGTGCCCGTAAACTGAACGACTAGTTGATAATTTAGAAAGGCAGGAAAGAAAAACATTTGTACATGGAACTGTACTTGAACCAAACAAGAAACACCACAGTGGATATGGCAAGTTTTCCAAATAAAACAGCAAGTGGCTCTAACTTTCAATGTTATGCCTGTGATATTTTAAAGGGTTTTTTGTCCTGAAAAATAAAACCCCAACTTCTCTTATCAAAACAAGTATACGTTTTATATTGTATATACACATTTACAGTATTTAAAACATAATTATATTTATATTAAAGAAGGCACTTTACAAAATGTAAGCATCATTTTTAATAGATCTCAGTGATTTGCAAACCTCAGTTTCACTATGGGTACTTTCCTATGGGATCTCTTGTTTTTCCTCTAGTCTTTGAATCTTTTAAAGCCTCTCTCATTATTTTTGTTGTCTGAAGTTGGGCAATAATGTTACTGTGATTAATTAAGCAAAAAGACATGGAAATGGGGGTGTGGTAATCATCAGATAATAAAGCCCTCTGGGTCTCGCAATGCATGAGGTGCAGCCAGGACCCTTTATCCCCAGAGGTCTGATTATCTCCAGGAAAACTACACCTCCCTGTACTTGCTGTATGGCTATTATGAAATATCTTTACATTTTATAGATAAAGTAAATTACTTTAATCACTGAAAATTGCCAGTGTTGTGAGGTTTCAGCTGTGAGGTTCACAGAGCTTAATCTGCCCATTTCAAGTCTGAAATAACCAATAATTGTTCTAATAAAAGCAGCAGTAAATCATTATTTAAATGCCGGGATCATCCCCTCAGAGTGGTAAAGGCACCTTCTGTATGTTTGATGACATAGGGTGCTCATTTAACCATAACCCTGGAAGTGCAAGGCATAAGGGAAATAGTTTACCAGGGCTATTTAGTGTGTGTAATCAATGTTTTGTTAGAGCATCAAATTATTTTCTGTCATTCTGCAAGTCCTAGGTCAGCGAGCAATAACATCTGCCCAACATCTGAAAATCTCTTCAGAAAAATTCCAAATGTCTTCAGTTGGTTACACTTCCAATCAAGTATTTTTCAGAAAAATCTTTGGTGGCTTTTCTTCAAAGGCAAAATACATTTTCCCACTCCTAAATCATTGGAATGCACAAGAAACATGTTTACTAATTGCAAATGTGATGGGGATGTGAGTGACAACTCTATCCTGCCCTTGACATGCTCTGGAATTTGAACACAGGACTCTTGCAGAAGCCACGGTCAATCAAAACACATAAGTCTTACCACTGTCAGCCTCAGGACCATGAAATTCTCACATTTCCCTTCCATGGATGAGCACAGAAGTCAAAATTCCAGAATTACATCAGAGCTGATGCAAGTCATTGACTGAAAAAAGTGATACTTTCTGGAGTGTTTGTTTCAGGAAGCAATTTCCAGAAATAAAAATTAGTTACACTGATATGTTGTCATATCCTTACCTTTCATATCATAGTAATATATATATAAAATACATTATCTATTTGGAATAATTTGCAAGAAGCAACAGAGAACTGTAGATTTTCTTCAGCCTACTTCCTAGAGGCTTTTAGTGAACTAATACATTATGAGAAAGACATATACATCCCTGATTATCTGAGTATTCAGAAAGACAAACTATGCCTGAACTGTGTAAACACATGAATTAAAAACACTCAGAGGTCTTTTTGTAGTGCAATGTTCACATACAGGAGAGTTGAAGACTAGTCTCCCAAGAAAGCAACTAGTTATATTTATAGGACTAATGTACAACACAGCTTCAACTGGCATATCAAACCAGAAAAGGGTTGCCTAGTAACAGAAAAACAATATCCTTAAGAGAGGCACCCCCCCCCCTTCCCCCCCCAGAACTAGGAGGCAGAGGAATAGGGGTCCTGACGCCATTTATTTTATTTTTTAAAGAACTATTTAAAGAACATTTCTCATGACAGGAAAATAATTTTGTTTCAGAAGGAAAGACTGTGCTATCGGTAATTCTCAGGAGAAATCTGAGATTATTGTGCCAGAGGCAATTAACCTTGAGTAATAAAAACTTCTAGCAGCTTCAAATGACAACCTTACAGAAGAGCAGATATTTTCAAGGGAAAATAGTAACTTGCAAATAAGATATCTTTTACTTCTGTTCTGGCTTTCAACCCAAGCTTTTAAGCTTCTTGCAGTAATTTGTTTACCAAGTTGACTAATAAGAAGAATTAATCAAAAGAGTTTTCATAGGAGAAATATGACCAGTAATGTGAGCAAGAACCGTATGATACAGAACACCAATGTCATCAGCTTCTGGAAGAATTCCAAATGGAAATATTGAATGTAGTTACAAGTTACAGCACAGGAGATGAGGAGGAATGCTCTGTGGAAAGGTGCACTTAAAAACCTAATTGGTAAAACCCCAAACAATATAAGTCCTAGCAATAAAGAGAGAAAGTTTAAAGTGACACTTGTTCACTCCTTAAGTTTAAGTCATGTAAGGAACAAACTGGTGAAGTCAGTGAAAGGCCTTAAGTCAGAAAACCATTGGAAAATGAGAAAATCTGTATCCTGTTCACTAATGCATTAGTATTGAAAATCTTTTGCATTATGGACATTTAAAGACATATATTAAAATCTCAGTAGTGGCAGAAGAGTTGCATGCTTTGGCAAATAGATAAGTATTAAACAGCAGGAGGATGGTGCGAAGGTAGTGTTCACAAGAGAATACAATCCTCAGGAATGCATGGCAGTAACTATATCAGAAAATGTAGAAATAGTCAGAAGGGTGGAGGAACATACTGAAATTTGTTCCCTACATGATTTCAGTACAATTGCTATTCTGGACCTGGTCCAAGGGAAGGTGTACTAGGGAATCAGCTAGAATTTTATTAACCAAGGAAAAGATAGTCCTGGTCATTTTCAATACATCCAAAACAGAGAAAAATTATTATCACAGAATCACAGAATTGTAGGGGTTGGAAAGGACCTCAATAGATCATCGGGTCCAACCCCCCTGCCAAAGCAAGTTCCTTAGGACACATCACACAGGTAGTCATCCAGATGGGTCTTGAATATCTCCAGAGATGGAGACTCCACAAAAAATACTATTCCTGCAATACTAAGTACAGATTTTGTACTTAATCTCTCTCAAACATTGCTGAGATTAAACTCCAGTAAAATTCAAGTTTGGTCATCAAACTGGAAGAACTATTGTGTCCCATATATCTCTCATGACATTCTTTGTATACCTACCTAAAACAAAACAACTATTCTGAGAATAGAAAAAACCAGGTTCTTAGCTGTCATGAAGTAATGCTTATGGAATTTTAGGGCAGGAATCAATTAAAGTTTGTTAAGGTTTACCTCTTACAAAAAGTGTACAGTTTTCTCTCAAAAGTTTCCTATACCAGAACTATACTTTACATGGTACACTATGCACTCATTAATATTCTCACACAAAAGAAATAAAAGCATTAAGTTATCCTCACCATACTTGAAATTCTCAGGGCTATTCTCTTGTGAACAGACAATTAAATCCAAATTTAACAAGAATTTGGAAAATATACTTTAAAAGTGTAATTGAAAACTGGCATATTGCAGGCAGAGATTCTTAACAAACGTAAAAGCCTTTCTCATACTTTCTTACTATGATTGGAGACAGCAGAATCAAAGTTGTTCCTAGGTTGGTTGGTAAGTATGTTCTTCTACTCGGGACCAGTGCTTAAAGCTCATGTACAACTTAGCAAAGCTTCCAAACAGTTCCAGACACATGGTATACACTTAAGGTAAAAAATCTACCACCAGACAGAGCCTTGATTACTTAGGAATGGAAATAGTGCAATGATTAACACCTGAGTTTGGGATTCCAGCATTGCAGCTTGTTCACAGTAGGGATCCTGGGATAGCTCACAGGAGCAGTTCTTGCCAATGGTTAGTGAGGAGAATGGAAATGCTTAGATTTAATAATTATGAAAGTAATGGATTCATGTAGATACCAGCTATCCTAACCTAATACAGACACTAATTGCATGTAATACTTATGAAGTAATATTTTACTTGGCTACAGTAAATAGGATCAAAGCCTTTAACTGTAAAACAGTTTGAAGCTTCTTGTGAAAAACTTCTGGTAATAAGCAAATATGAAAGCCAACTTGGGGGTTACCTGAAAGGGTGAACAACCTTTGAGGTACCAAACAAAGCCTCTTGTCCTTCAAAAATCTATAATATTTAGAAATGCAACAGAGAGCTTTGAAGGTGTGAAAATCCCGAGGCTTCAGGAATGTCTTATTTAGACTGAAGAATGTGTTACATAAAATGGGAGAGGGAACTATGAACACATTCTAACAAAGAAAGAATAATGTCTCAACATGCTTTTTGTTCCAACGTTACAGGAAATTAGATTAATAATGCATGAGTTGTTTTATGTTGAAGTTATTCACTCACCCACCCCTTCACTTATTTTCCTTTGGAAAGTATTCTATTTTACATACAAAATTAGATTTTTCACTTTTACTCAATTTGCTATAGCAGATACAGAGCTCTCACATGGGCTTAGATAAAGCCACTTTTATTCAGCTATGCGTAGCACTTACTGCAAAAAGTAAACAATCTAAAGAGAATCACAACTAAATTATGTAATTATTTTACATCATCATTTGTTGCATCAAAGATGCTATTAAAATAACTTATGATAAATTGTAAGTGATACTTATAAGATCTCTAGGGAAAACAGTACATGTTAGGAACCAAAACTCTTGTTTACTGTGGTGGTGGTGAAGAGCATCTGTTCCATCCTTCTGCCAGCCATTCTTTGTGGAAAGAGGATCAAGCTTTTAATAAGCCCATTTTTCAGGGTAGGAAAAACTTCACCTCCTTTTAATTCTGAATAGAAACAATGTTGCAATAACCCAGCCTCTTCTTGAAGTTACCATACCCCCACCTACTCCTCCAACTAGTCAATGAGATCAAACTATATGGAGTTCATATGTCTTCACTCATAAAGCATGAGACATTTTTCACACTTCTTCCCTTTAAGTCCTATTAATGTAGAGATAGAGACAATGTTTGCTAGCAAAGTGCAATCGTGTGTACATGAGGGAGGAGACATCTTGAGCAGAGTCACTCATAGATTATCGAAAGTCAAACATATATTGTGATATTTCTTTGAAGGACAAATCATCAAAAGCAAGCTGGGAAACTGGTGTCATCACTTTGAAAGAGAAATAGAGGAGAAGAAAGCAACAGAGAAAGAAGTTCATTTTTCTTAAAGTCACAGAACTCAACAAGATAGGGTTTTTCCATAATTTTTTGGTTGTTAAATTCTTACAAACATTGTCAGACAATTGCAGGGATGAAAAGGAACTCAGAAGATCATTTTGTCTAATTCTGTGACTTGAGATAGAGTCATCACTACTCAAATAAACATGTACTATTCTTTAAAATCTCCACTCGCGTTTCTTCTTTTAGGGAAATTATTTACCTTCTTATCTGTACAGTGAGGTATATTTATTTTTTTCCTGGATACATCGTCCTACAAACTAAGCTGATTTCCTCTTGTTCTTCACTTGACAGATATGGAGAGCAATTCAGCATGATCCTGATAACAGTTTAGTCAATGAAAAGCTATTGCCAAAATTCCTCCTATTTTCAACAGCAAAAAAGAAAAGCAATTCTTTCATCTGTTTTCTTAAGCTTTAAATTCTTAAAATGTATTATGTTTTATCAAAAGACTCAAAGCAGGTAAATATAGTACAAACTAAAATACCCTTAATGAAGCTATATATACTTTTTGTCAAAGGACTTACCACTTTGTCATTAAACTGTGAACTTTTTCCATTGGCTTCACTAGGAAACAGAATGCAAAACCAGGAGGATAATTATGGATAACAGCACAAGAGAAACTTCTGGCCAAATCTGGTTTTGTAAGACACACCCACTCCTTACCTTCAGAGAGAAGTTGCATGTGGGAGATAAGCAGGATTTGACCATAAAAGAACTCCCTAATCACATGCACTAATATTTTAAGAGGTCATTAACTGGAACACAAGCAACATTAACCAAAAAAAAAAAAAACCTAAACCAAACACATAATTAAGTTTTCCTTTGCTTGGAATTGATATTTCCATTGCCAAAACTCTCACAAATAGAGAGCCAGAAACAAGAATCATTTTCTGTAGATTATAAATGTTAATTTCCAATGCCTTATGTATATCATTCTTTAAATGCCATATCCAAATGCATTTTTTGTGACTGATCTTAATTTTGCATATGCTTTTAAAGTCATATGCATTAAAAAGTAATCTCACTAAATTGATGTCAAGACCATATTTCGTTTAGTCAATCAAATTCCCGAAACCTTTTTAGACAACTTCTCGCACATCACTAACTATACCTGGGAAATGATTGTTTCACTTTCACTCAAACTACACACTGAAACATCAAAAAATATTAGGAACTTACTAGGGAGAGACCCTTCACTTAGAGTAAAAAAAGGGAACACTGTAATACTGCACTGAGTTTCTAAGCTGCCTTCTCTGAAGCCTGAGTTCAAAGTGAACCTCCTCATCAGCCGGGCACAGCTGCAGCAGCTCACACTTGATGACAGGGACGGACTTCAGGGTGGTTTTTTGTGAGGTACCAAAGTGACTTACCTTTCCTGGATATGCATAAACATTTCTAATTCATTTCTGATTTCAAATTAGACTGAAAATTCAATGAAGAGTAGGCCTTGCTTTAATTTGCTGTGAATTTCATAATGTAATAACATCAGAGAAGTTAATGTACAGCTCTATTAATTGAAATTAGAGCTCTCAGAATTGATGGAGCTTTTTGGCTCTTTTTCGCATTTCTCTGCAGAGAATGAACTTCAAATTTTATATTTTCCTGTCCTATAGATTTGTGAGACAAAACATTTTCTTCCTCATTCTTGCCATAAATAATTACAGAAAAAAGGCTTTATTTTTGGCTGGCTTGCTCCTTCTCTTCTTTTTTTTCTTTTTTTAAACATATAATGACTCAGATCAGCTAGTCAGTCTTAATACCCTTAGAGTGTCAAAGCTTTCTGGCTGACAGTTCTGTTCATTTTAATACTTCCTTATGGATAATAAAGAAAACAGGGAAATAACGTACTCCTATAAAATGTGTATCTGAGCATCTGGTTTTGTGGAGAGATATTAAACCCCAAATTTTTAGAGAAAGGGAAAAAAAAAACCCTAAACAACCCAGAATTAGACTTGAAACAGTTTCCCTCAAGATTCAGAGGAATCCTGGCATTTTTTTCTAGATATATCCAATGTCTATTGAAATCAATTGCCGTACTAAAGGCTATTTTCCTTATCTAATGTTGTATTAACTGGTAACTGAAGAGAGATAATAGAAAGTAATTGTTAATTTTAGCCAACACATTAATTCATAAAAAGAGATAGGACTAAGAATCACCATATTCTGTCTCATGTATCATGAAGGTAAATCATCTGAGGTTCACGGAGATACAATTGTACATTTGTAAACCAGGTACACCCAAGTACACATCGCTGCTGTAACTCAGGGAAGAAGTATTTTGTATATCGGCCCTTCATACATTCACATGTAAATAAGTATAACTGTAGATCTTGCTGGAAAAAAGAATCAGCTTGGAGTATGTAGCAAATTACCTAACATAATGCATCCCAGTCTAAAACTGGCAGCCTAATCTAAAACCCAAATGGAAGGATGGGTACGACTCCTTTCACCTCTGACAGCAAATTGAGCCCTCTAGCAGCAATGAAGCTAAGAAGAGATATTACTTGCTAAAAGAGACAAGATGGAATAATTGTTTTTTATATTTTATTAAGGGGCAAGCCCAGGTAAGGAAAGAAGCTCTCCTTATAAATCTTCTTCAAGCTTAAGACATCTTTTTCTATATATTAAATATGTTGCTTAATATTAGATTAAGATATTGCTTAATTCAGGTGAGGAATTCGGTGTCCCTCTTTTGAAAAATCATACACATGGGTAAAAAATTTCTCTCCATCTTACAAACACATAGATACACTCCCCTACATAAAAATATATAAATTTATATAAAAACCTAGAATTTGCATAAAAACTGTCCATGTTTCTGCATTTCCTCCAAGTGCAGAGCTTGGTGATATCTGGGTGCCAAGATCTTTACCTACCATTCAAGCAGAAGAGAAAAGGACCTGAGAAAAGGACCTAAGAAAAATGAAAGCAACATACTGGTCATTGGGTAAAATTAAGGTACCTCACTCCTGTATTCCAGCCTTGATACAGAGTTCTCTTGTCACAAAATACTGTACAGTTTTCCACAGGATTACCTGGCCTTGTCTAAATCTTGGAGACTTTAACAACTCACTAGGACTTTCTGGTTTAGGCTCTATGTTTTGTTTTTATCACTTTATTAAATGTCACAAATACTGCAACATCCTAAGAAAATTTAGCAAATTTTAATTATCTACCAAGGATGAAAGCATTAAACTGCACCTACATACCTAGGTACATATTGTACCAAAGATATATGATTCCTAGGGAAATTCTTCTGAGTTAAAAAAAAAATCCTCTAAAAATTAGATTTGTTGTCTGTTAACACCATATTTTATATTCAATTTCCTTTTGTCACATTCCAAGAAAGCAATTATTTTTGCATGTACAGACACAATGCTCTTTCTGAAGAGCATGGTTTCATATCTTTGTCCATCCCTTTTGATTTATTGCCTCAGTGTCAAACTAGGATATCTGTGCCAGCATTTCGAAACTCAAAAAGGGTATTTGCTCCACAGAATATGACTGTTGGTTCAAAGAAAAACTTTTCTTGCATTTATGTTTTGAGACAACAGATTTTTAAACATTTGAAACCTGTTTAAATTTGAAGATGGATTACTGACAGTATCTGTCCAGTTCCGCCATTTACCTCTCTAACTCCTGAAGGGTAACAATGTACAAAACCCACCATATGGTATGCAGATTAGTACTGGGTGAATCTAAATAAAAATATAATAAATGGAGATTATAATTTGGTAAAACATCTAAAGTATAAAAATTTAAACATAACTGAAGGAAACTTCCAAGTATTGGAACCTACTAGAAGTACTCAGAGCTTTCTGTTCTGGCTGGACCACTTTATAGGACTGATATTGGTAGGTGCAATATAGAAATATCATAAGGATATTTTTGCTACTCTTCAGCTTTTTCTTTTTTTTTTTTAATCACCAACTGTTATTAATTTTTACTGAGACAGAATCAGTCTATTTTTTTGCTATTGGGTGGTAATCTTCTAACAAGCGAACATTGCTCCCTGAATCAGTTTTGTTTACTCAAGATGTTTTTACTTTTTGTTGATAAACATAGCAATGTTAGTGAAAAGTTCCCATATTCTGTGTATAGTTTTGAAGCCAGGAAAAATTGTTCTATGAGCATGGATGAATATATTTTTTCCCTGTTTCTATGGGACCAGCATTTATTCATATTGGATACGCTAAGAACTTTGAATTAAATACTTCTATTTTCAGCTGAAATCCACTACTACTGTACATAACAAATTTCCTGAACTAAAAAAAAAAAAAAAAGCATTAATAAAATAAGATGAATTATTGCAGACTGGCAAGTGCTCTTTAACTCTTCACAAAGAAGAGTAACAGCTGTGAATATCAAGCAGAACTCACTCATTGAAAATGCCCCATAATTTACAGAGTTTACAGTAAAAAGTACTGGGGGGGGGGGGGGGTGTAGAAGGGCAGGAGGGGAGACTCCTCAAACATTGACCAAATTCAAAAACTGTTTCGGCTTACTAAAATATCTTTGAAGTCTGTTCACATCATCACTTTTTAAAAAATGCTTTGTTTGAAGCGTATGACACATATGAAGGGATTTAATCAGTGAACATTACAGGTCAGTGCTATTTACACGTTAAAACTAAAAACCACATCTATGCATCCCACACCCTTGCAACATACTCGTTCTGAAAACACACAGAATTTGTGTTCTTAACCCTGTGATTTGAGAACAATAACTGTTAATGTAACTCAGTTAACTGTATTGCTTTTAATTGAAGATAATCTTGATTACAGCCAAAGGGCACTATTAATACTCTGAAGAAATGACTAAGACTTTAGCATTTGAATGTTGTAGAGAAAATAGAACTAATTAGCACTAATTTAATTCTAAGATTAAAGAAAATTTTTTTTTTAATTTTACTTTAAGATAAACTATTTTACTCAGAACAAAGAAAGAATAATAAGTACTTTTTCCAACTGAAAGGCATTTTTTACTTTTGCATTATTTCATTAATATGGGAATATGGGAATCATGACCCCATTAGAGATCAAATAATAAGCATTTAATTATTGACAGCAAATAAATTTTTAATAAAGATACAAGGGGTTTGCTGTATAAAAAGAAAAAAACAAAGTACCTCTGACCTAGAAATTCATAGAGGATCTCACACCACTATATAATCTATAACCTAATTTTAAAAGGATAGGTTCACAAAGGGACATGTCATTTTTCTTTCTTCTGTACCACAGAATGAGGTACTGTAAGTATAACGTCTGTGAAAATGCTCCCCAGAAGTACCCCAGTTCTATCTTAATCACGCACTTAAACTAAATAATACATTGAATATGTCATAACCAGGAGGACAGTCATGATAAAAAGTGATTTAACCCCTTTTTACTCTACAAAATAATACTTTCTTTTCTTTACCTTGGGACTAGTTGTCATTTATAATTTCTGACCAAGGGAGACATAATGGATTTACAATGAAACCCTGATGCTTTTCCAAGGAACATGAAGATGCAGAAAATAAGCACCCATTACATTAGCAGACAAAAAGATGTTTTCACTGGAACTCTGAGCCTCATTCTGATGCTGGCAAATAAATGGACTGTTTGCAGGTTGTGAAAGCATAGTTTCTGGCTAATCATGATTCTTCAAGGTAAAAATAAAATGAACTTTTTCTGAACCTTTTGATGCATCACATAGGAAAAGATTCAATATGACTTTTTCCAGCTTTGCATTCATATTCAGAAAAGGGACAAATCCAAGAGACCCAATCCAACCAGTCACTACCAAATATTCAGATTAGTCTCCTAAAATGATAAGGATCATCTATATGATATTTAAAAAAAAAAAAAATTAAAGAATTGGGAACTTACTACTATAAGAAAATTTCTTCATAGCTCTTTCCCCAAATCATTGCTTTTACCACCTTTAAGTCTCAGCAGAACACAGCATCAAGAGGGGAAAAATCTCAGAAATGTAAAGAGTACAAGAAAAAGAAGAGCTGTCAGAAGCCAAAATATTTACTAAATTATGGAATCTATTTAGTCTTTTCATAGTTTAAATGGAATAGCATATTCTTGACAGATGAGCAAATTTCAAAAGAATCTATGTTGAGATTCAGCTTGAATAACCCGCGTCCTAGCTGCGTTTCATGAATTTGCAAAAGTGGGTTGAAGATCTCCCATGCATTGCTTTTCTTTAGATTGTTCAAACTTTCAGAAAAAATGGAAATACAAATAGGGAGAAGCGAGTCACATGAACATTTAAAAAATACCTCCTTGACAATTCAGTCTAAATTAGATTACAAAGCATAGGAAGTCTCTTACTCATCCCATCCCCAAAGTCCCGGTAGGAAGCTGGCAGCAGTCACACACGTGTAGCAATAACAGAACTATTCCTCATTTTGTGTCTGGCACTTAGATGATAGCATTGTGAAGTAATACCCCTCATTTTCACAGAGTATCACAAAGTAAAAAAATCTGTGAAACAAAGTACCTTTTATAAAATGTAATTCTCATAGTCTACATAGAAACTGCTGCATGTACAGTGCTCAGATTTACAGTAGCATGTCCATGACACACACGCTGTAGACCTGCCTGCCAACACAAACTTCAAAATGGTGGAGTTACCAATATCACTTTTAAGGACATCCAGAATAAAGCAAACATTCTGGAAGGAATATGACTGCTTGAGAAGACCAGACAGAAAACTGGAAATCATTTAGCCTGAATCTCCCTATTGTAAATAAAATTCTGTCAGTTCTTGAGAAACATGTTGCAGGCCACTGCTCAAGGACAGGGTAATTGCTACTCTATGGTTTGTATCAAACCTAAAGGACTATTTAAAGATGGTTTTTTTTTAGGGAGGGCACGCAAACTGAAACTCAGCAACATCTGCTTTATTGAGAACAAAATTAAGCTCCTAGTAACCTGTTTAGAAAACCCTTTGCAATGAAAATTTCAAACCAGCATTAACATCATCTAGTGCTACAAAAATCAGTTTGATTTTCATGGCTTTTAATATAGCATGTATTTTTTAACATGTAAAATGCAGTGGGTTTGGTTGCTGTGTCTTTTATACAAATGCATATATTTGTGCATATTCCCTCTGACATGACTGTTATGCAGACAGCTTCTCAGCCTTTTCACCAGGGCAAACTAGCATTGGGATAGTACCTGGAGTGCTAAGGTTTCCCAGGAATTATTAGAATTACCATAAATCATGGATCCAAAGTAGAGCAGCATAAATCTGAGCACCTATGCATAATTTCAGGGCACTTAAAGCAAATATTCAGAGACAATGTATATGGGGCAATAGCAAAATCTCCCCAGATACATAAAAAGAGTACAACAAATATTTTTACTAGCAAAACATTATAAGAAGTTTGTATGAATTGAACAGCCTGCACAGATGAGAAGCACCATTACATGAAGCCTTTCAAGAACATGACCTGGTGGCTGCCAAAAGCTGGAGAGAAAGAAGTATAAATCAATACTTAGCTCTAAGAGCATCAGAGTGGTGAGACATTTCACATCAAGACTAGGCATGTTAAAATGCATGGCTTATGGGAATGACGGAACAGAGAAAGCTTCTGTGTTTGATGACAAGCTAATAGTCCTACAAACTTGAAAATAATTCAACATTTAGAAATAACTGCTGCAGGTTCTTTAGTCTTAATGGAACATTTAACATCTCCCTAAAGTATGTGTACACTCAAAGACACTGACCCAAAGCCATATCTAGTGCTAATCAGTGGAGAACTTTAGCCTGCAATAGCTAGAAATGCATTTACTTTAAGATTAAGGACCAGAGAACCATCAGTCACATATACAATATGCTTAAGGATGTATATCTGTTTAATAGGACCATTTTAGAACCAGCCCAGGATTACTTTAGTCATACCCATTATGGTGTTAGAGCCTGACCTCACCTAAGGGTGACTTGGATTAAAGGTGGACATAGAATGTCCCAAAAATGCACTATGCAGTGTGCCAGTCTGAAAAACACATGAAGGAAAGATCTATGCATAAAAGATGTTCTTAATAAGGCTAACATTAGTAAAATAAGTAAGTATATGCATACTGTCTTTCCTTTTTATAGGTGCCTGAGTATTCATACCAACTTCTGGCAGTAGTAAAAAAACCCAAATCAAACTACCTTCATTTGCCTACCTAATATTTGACAAAAAAGCCAAAAAAAATGAATCTAACATTATGCATAGATCTTTTCCAACATAAATTAGATTTCTCCTTACTGGTCTATGTAGACTCTTCCCTTCCAGCCACATTTTCCTTGCTACGTTGGTTTCTCAACAAAATTTACTGAATCAGTTTTAAATACAAATTAGATTGTACTCTGTTTAGCTGTGAAAGTTTCTCAACAATATAGGAGCCCATATAGAAAATGTAGTTGGCAACTTCATTGTCACAGTTTCATGCCGCATTCTGTCCATTTACAACTTCTGCTTACCAAGGACAATCCATTTCTCAGACAGTACATTATTAACTCCTCACATCAAGCTCATTTGAATTTCCCAAAAGGGCAGAAGGCATCAAACACACCTCATTTTGGATCCGTCAAATAACCTCTGACACAGTCAAGACCCACCTACTTTCCAGTGGTGCCTGGTTAATGAATAATCTGACTCAAATTTTTGTCAAAAGCTAGATGACCTTTGAATGAAAATGGGAACTTTGGAGGTGATACAACCAGCACATTTTGAATATTTATTAAGAGTAGCAGACCATTAAAAAAAAAAGTTGTATTCTGTAATTCAGTGGCATCTTTTATGAAGTAATTCTTCGAGGGAACCAAATGGAATATTTCTTTTTATAACTTTTGAGTTTGCCTCCTTTTTATTCTGTTGTAAATGTTCTTCATTTAGCGTTAAAAGGGTGAGTGGTATTCCTGATCTACATTCTCCATACCAGACATTACTTCTGGTCCCTTTATCATTTCTTCTTATTCATTCTACTCTGAAATAAAAAGGCTTAGTATTTTCAATCTCTTTTCTTATTATTCTCATTCCATAACCCAAATTATTCTTGTTTTCCCTTTCAACACCCTGTTTATTTCTTCCATGTCCTTTTGAAACTACTGTGCCAGTAGAACTGAATATTTATTCTAGAAAAAATAATAGATTTAACTTGAAAGTATCAGACTATTTTTTTTATTCCTTGACAACCTATTCTTTACACAAGCTAATATATTCTGTTCCCTCATGAACAACATCCTTCAACAAGTTCAGATGCTGCCCTTCACAAAATCATATAAACCAACTTTTTATTGCACTCCAAGCCTTTTTTCTTAAAATGATCAAATAATCACAGAGCAAGAAGTTAACTAGACCAAGGAAAAAGCTTGACCAACACCCTTGACAAGCAATCAATTTTCACGTTTTCATGGACTAGAGTTTGAAGTACCAATACAAAACTTTCATCATAGTCTTAAGAATAACTTCAGATTTTTTAAAATCAGTATTTCAAGGATTCTAAGTGTCAGCCATGAATGGACTTTGCTCTTTCAAGTGGGCTGATGTCTAGTTGGTTTGGGGCAGGGGAAAAGACACTCAAAAAGAGTTTTCTTTAGATAACAAAAGAATGATTATTTAAGAATGTTAATTTAATAACATGCTGCACCCCTTACTTCTGCCTGATGGTTTAATTATTAGTAACTCAGTGCAGTTCATTAGGGACCTATTGTGCTGCTGTTGGCAAAATAGAAGTGTCACTGCGTGTTAAATAATTAAAAGCAGTAAAACAAACATTATCTTTTGAGTCCTGGATTTATAAATTGCTGTTAAGCATGCATCCATTTAATCAATAACTATTTATCTATCTTGGTTTTGTGAATAAAGAGTATAAATTCTTTTCTGCCATTCTAATTGTGATTTGATGCTTTCCCAATTCTTCCTACAATAACTATTAGATATTTTATTTAATTTTATTTTTGCAACAGAGTATAAAAGTGAGCAATGTCTTATGTATCCAACAAGTTCTCCACTAATACTAGACCGATTCCCCGAGATAATCAGTACATTTTTTTCCCTTTTCTGGAGGGTCAGGTTATTTCTAGGGGACAAAATCCTGCAGTCCTTACTCAGGCAGAAGACCTGTCCATGCTATGTCTTTGTCCTGCAGCACAGGAACTGCTTCAGATCCAGTCCTGAGCAAATTACAGACAAGTTCAGACAGAAGCTGCAGTGGAAAGTTACTGAACAGTGTTTCATTGCTTATGTTTTTTGAGGATTAACTTTTAGTCATTAGCAGTGGGGACCTTAGCACTAAAGTAATTCTCTGCGTACAGTCCTCAGTTCCCAGAGCCCAAACTGTTACACTGCACATCATGTGATTTATCACCTACCATTACCATTATTGAGCCCTGGTACAGCAAAGACTGAAGAAAGGTACAGTCTGACTCAGAAAACTTTCCTAACAGGCAGATATTTTTAGACTGGAATAATCGCAGGAGGCATTATTTTGTAAGAGAATTCCTCGTTCTGATTTTTCATCTTTTTGGTTCTATTACATTACAGCAGTCTTGTCAAGAAGTTTGTCTGTCTCAGTCAGAAACAGACAGAACATATAGTGACAAATAGAAGACAGAGTACATCTAACTTAAAAATTGTTACTGATGACATGAAAGAAATGCCAAGTGGAGAATAATACCTTGACTTCTGACTTCACAACTTGAGAGAAACTTTCAGAACCATCAAGAGTCCCTTTCACTTCACAATTTCAAAACAGAGTTGGACATGTGTGGACTGGATTTTGAAAAGAAGAAAACCATTAAATCATCATCTAGGCATCTATATTGCCTTATTGGTGACAACTCACATTTTAAAGCCAGAGCTAAAGCACCACCTACCCTTTTCCTTCACAAATGACTTTTCGCTAGTTAATCAAAGCAGGCAGAGTGCCACCATCCAACAGCTAACGCAGAATAATTATTCAAATCGTTGAAAACAGAACACGTAAATTAGTCTGAGGAGCATCTGTGTTACCTGTTGGGTCTTCTTGTATTTGTATGAAGAGAGCCCTTATAGTTCAGTTCCCTTTCAGCAGAGGGCAGGTTAACTGTGATAAGAAAAGGCAGGTGTGATCACAGGGACATGGCAGCATAAGCACACGAAGAGAAAAAAGCATTTCATATGAGGGATGGTAAGTGCCTGACCTGACTTGAACAACTCTCTCAAGAAGAGTTTAGTGGCAGAGAATAATAAAGAAAAAACTGCAGAGTGTAAGATCTAGGGAGGAAAGTGCAGTCTCTCTGCACTTATTACTTTGGGGATAAAGAAAAAGTAATTTAATACACCAGAGTAACAAAAAATATTTCTTTAAATTATCCATTGCAAGCTAGTCTTCACAGCTACTCCTACACTTTTTCTTCACTTTCCTCTATTAGGTCACTTGCAAACCTAACCTCTGAACTTCTGGGGTTTTTTGTTCAGCAGACCCAAAATACCTTCCCTTTACCCCAAAGCATAGCTGCACATGACACAAACAGCTAATACACATCTACAAATATACCACTCCTGGCTGGGATAGAGTTAATATTTGTAAGAAGCTAGGAGGGGACACAGCCAGGACAGCTGATCCAAACTAGCCAAAGGGATATTACATACCAAAAGACATCACACTCAGTATATAAAGGGGCAAGCTGACTGGGGGAGAGGAATTGCTGCTCCAGCACAGGTTGGTGGCGAGCAAATCACATTGTGTATCACCTGCTTTGTATATTCTTTTGTAAGTAGTGCTATTTTCCTTTTCCTTTGTCGTCCCAGTAGACTTTTCTTATGCAACTTTGAGTCTTGTTCTGATTCTCCATACCATTCCATGGGGGTTGATGGGAGCCCAATCGTACCTTGTTGTTAGCTATGGCTACACAATGACAAAAGCCTAAACCCAAAGGCCAACAGGCACATTTATTTTCTTCAAGATAAAAGACAGCAAGAAGCCAGAGAAAAACAACAACCCAACACATACTAAAGAGCCCATCAAATCTGAGATAGTCCTGATGAAATACACTTCAGCACTAGCACTTACACAATCCATACAATGCATAATAATAGCACAGGTCCTTAACTGTGGCAAAGAAAAACAAAGTAATTTCTTATGCCTGGTTGTCAACAGGCAACTGACAGGTTTGTTTTTTCCATTTTACATAACAGTTCAGTGGATGATAAATACATCTTCAATCAAACTGTCTTCAAGACAAGGCTTGCTTTTTGTTTATTTGTTTCTATGCAGGTACACGGGCATACAGCCGAGTCTTCCCAACACCACCAGTAGGCAAACTCTAAAATTCAAAAACCAAACAGTAAATGGGAAAGAAGGAACACCATAAGGACAACAGAATAAATGAGCTCCCTCCTTTAGGACTCTAAATGAGAATGAACAGTGGGCTTATAGATGGAAGATGGGCAAAGAGAAGGGAAAAGTCAGATTGAAATTGTAAAAACTTCACCAAACGGTAGTTAAAACTTTAGCAGAGAGGAAATTATGAAAAACAAAAATTATTCACGTTACATAGGCACTTCACAATTTCTTCAACATCTTGGTTGCTTATGTTTTTCAAGGCTGGTACGTATATATATAGGCGTATCTGAATGAACTATTTTTAGAAGACCAACAGGATTGTTATCTGCAGAGTAAACATTAGTTGGGGTCCAAGATCTAAGCCAAAGCAATTCACTCACTGTTCACTTGACAGAACACCACAACAGAAACAGGAGAATCTTTTCCTCCTATTCTTTGCGTGGGAGCTTTTGATTTATTTCTTTAAGGCAATCTTCTCCTTCACAGGCTCCAGCTGATAGTTCATTTCTTTCTCATCCCTTCCACTCTGTCCCTCTCACTCCCTAGACTCCACTACAGTCTCCCTAGGTGTACATTATTCCCCACTAACTCCTCTGTCTTTGTTGATCATGCTGGATCCTTGAGCAAATCTGTTCTTTGCTTTTAGATATTTACATTTTCAACATGTTTGATTTGGTGCTTAAATAAAAGAGCAGTGGAGAGAAGAAGATCTGCAAAGAGACAGGAATAAACTTCTCAGTATGAATAAAACCAACTACTAATCCAAATACATTTTCAGCAAAAGTAATTTCAAAGGAAAGTTAAAGGAGGTTAGTATTTGGGGAGTTTTATCCATATATGTATATGTATGTGCACATTATACATACACATATATCACTAAAGCTAGAAAATTCAAAGTATAAAACAGTATTTTAAATTCTTTCAAGTTTAAAAAGTTAAAAATGTACTGCTAGGCTATGTAAGAAACCTTAATTTACCCTATCACCTTACCAAAAAGCAATGATGAAAGTTTGAAAAGAGCTTCATAGACATACAATTAATGACTAATTTAGAATAATTGTTAAAACCATATTTTCATTTCCCTGATATTGATAATTAGGTAGCACTACAGTTCTAAATTAACCAGGAAAACACCATCTACTTTCAAAAACCATTACAGCTTTAGACTAGAGATTCTTCATCCTTCCCGAGTCTCACAGTGTTGGAGTACTGTTGTATATGAAAAACTAGCATTTTCCAGCAATGGTGGATCCATATAGGTCCTGGGCAGGTGTCACCAAGTGGTGTTGTTAATCAGCCTTCTGAATTCTGTTTTATTAAAAACCCAAAATACAAATGAGTTTTTTTGCCCAGGGAAAATGTTTAATCCTTGGTCTGTCTCATCAGCTCTGAATACACAGATCTGTCAAAACAGGAGGAGGGTCAGATCTGCTAGATCAGATCTTGAGGCAGAGCACCTTCCTCCTTAGTGAGGTCTAAGTCTTAAAGTAGAGGAGCTATCCTTATGACTACCCCTGGTGCTTGAGGACAAGTATAAACACAGTAAGGTTACTTTGCAATATAAAGATAAATATAATTTGGATTTTTTTTCTTCTCCAATGAATGTCATTTTCCAATGCTAGAAAATGCCAGAGGGGTGATTTTTATTGGCAACAAGACAGTACTGTTAAAAGAACAGCAATTTATTATTTTTTTAAATTATTTTAACTTCATTATCGTGCTAAGGAGACATAATATTGACTAGAAAACAGAAAGGGAGAAGTGGCATACATCAAATTGTTGCAAATAAAATCCCAGTCTTCTAAGCAGTAGTCATATTTTTGTCAGTAGTGTCTGTCACAGTTTTCCTCTTCTTCCAATCTATGCATTTTTCTACATTGTGTCACAAACTCAAGGGTCATTCCACCCCTGTTTTTCCAACTCCTATTGTCAATTCAAAAGCATTGTGACACTTGCAAGACATCTAGTTTTGTGATGCTTGTTGTGGGGAAAAAAAATATTAGCTTTGCTACAGTGTTGTACAGAAGTTAAAAACTGCTGGCCATAATCTCTTTGGTGCACAGTGCCTCTCTGTGTATTGTTTGTACCACAGAACATTGGAAGCAGAAGAACTCAAGAACCAACCAGAAAACCTTTTAAAGCACAAGAAGAAAAAAATCAGAAGAAGGTGTAACAAATTATACAGAGACATTGTACGCTAACTCCAAGCACAGCGTAAGCTACGTGCATTCAAATTGTAAATGAACCTCAGTAAAAGGGAAGAAGAAACCAACTGACCTGAATAGCCTCTTCTGAAAAAATAAATAAAATCAATAGCAACACTATTTTTTCCTAAGAACAATTACTCTATCTTACAATCCATGTTTGAAAAGACTTGAACTTTAGAAAGAAAAAAAGGTACAAAATGAACATTTTTATGAAGTATTTTTTCACATTCTTAAAACCAATATTCCATTTCCTTTTGTGTAGAGACAGCTCTACATAGGCAATTGCCCAGAGAGACTGACTGCTAATGACAGCCACACAGCCCTTGCTATATTATTTCTCTATGACATTGTCTTGGAAAACCAGACAGGCTTGCTGGTACTGCCCATAGAGGAAGTCTGAAGGCAAGTAGGTCAACAGTAACAATATGTTTACAGACAATGTATGAATATACTGAAGACAGAAAATGCAAAGTCATTTGGAATGTTTTACTGAACCAAAATAGAAATTAATTAACTATTAATCCAGGGACTATACTTATTTTATTTATATTCCCCTTGATTCAGAAAACAAACATTACATGAATTGGGTTTTCCTAGCCATGGCATTCCACAATTGCTGTAGCTATATTAATATCTGTGATAAACTGGATCCAAACTTCTTATGCAGTTGCTCACTGTGAGAATTACATTATTTCAAAACTAGATTCTTGATAACTCCTGTTAAAAGTTTTCCTTTGGGATCTCTCTATATCCCTCTTACTAGAGTATTTCACTTCCAACATTTACTCAATGGAAACTGCTTATCATATTGTCTCTTCCTCTTTATTCAATGACATCATTATATGGGTACAACAGAGTCTCCAGAGCTGTATTTCCTAAATGTACACAGGGTTACAGGCTGCTGGTGGTATCTGGGATATAGAGGAGAGCTCTGAACAAGAGTTCTCATTTAATTAAGGAGTTATTCTAAAGTTATCATACAGTCACATCTCCCTAAGTATCCTACAGAAACCACCAACAGCGTTCAGACCTTTTTCTCCACACACACTTGATCAGGGCTTTAGCAAAATCATAGCTGAGATACAGATAACAATAAAGCAAAAGACTTAAGCGCAAAGCCCAGCTCATTGAATATCTCTTCCTGGCTGGGTAATCCAACACAGTAATATATTTAAGCAATGAACAACATCGCAAACGGACGGAAGCAAAGCAGCACGTGTGCAGAAAAGTAAGTCTGCAAGGTTATGCTAGACATGAGCCAATGTTAAAACTACTTCAACATTTAGGTTTTATTCTGTGCCAGAAATTCTGTAGCTTCAACTGGCATGTTCCTACTCTATTTTAAACATCTAGGCATAAGTATTTAACCATTTGAGAGGCAAAGTAGAATATGCAGCTCCAATTAACACTAATGGGAGCTGTATGTTTATTCAGTTACAGATGCTGCTAAAAATTTTCTTCTTGGCCCATAGCTTTAAAGTAAGGAAGAAAAAAATTCCACCCCACCCCCCCCCAAAATGGTTCACGTTTCAGATATTTTCAGAGTCAAAAAAAAGAATGTTATAGTGCAGTTGTTACAGGCAGCATAAACTGCTACATAAAGGCAAATCAGGCCTGCAGTAAAGATCCAAACACCAAATAATCATTGATGTGTCAAGTCTCTTACACTGATATATAGAACAAATCAAGGCATTTGCATGGATAGAATATAGTGGACATAACTCATAGCTAAAGCTTGAAACTTGCAACCAGCAATTATTTTAAAAAGTTTCCAACAGCTCTGCATTATCTAAAGCAACAGTATCATTCTAAAAAGACAATCTGAAAGCATCTGTGTTTGTTAATATGGCCTTAAGTGTTAAATTTGCTCTTGCTGTCTTGAGCTATGTCAGGACTGTTTAAATAAAACCTGTGACTTGCTAAATCCTGTCCCTAGCTAATTAAACCATGAGTTTGAAGTATGTTGCTTAATACATTCCGTTTACTCACTGTTCACTTACTAAAGAATTGCACAATACAGGACACATATTCAGGGCTGCAAATGCAACAGAAAAATAAACAAAAGTGTGAAACTGAGAAAAACTTAGAATACAAAAATAAAATGTACTTCTGTGATTAAAGGGAGGAGGATCTTCATAAAAAGGCAGAAATTTCCTTGTTTTGTAAATAAATACATGTTTTTAGGGAATAACACTCAAAATCAGAAAAATACAGGTTATCATCTGAGTCAGATGCTTTATAAGAAACTGTTTTCAGTGTTGGATGATCAACAAAAGACAACATTTAGAATTATGAAAAAATTGTAAACTCTGTTGTAGGAAGAATTCAGAGCACTTGTTAAGCAAGGCACACTGTGGCTTCTTAGTATAGCAGACCTTTATTATTTGTAATTAGGCTTTGAGAAAACCCAGAAGTAGCACTGTGGCTGTGTGCTCCCTTCCATTTTAGGCAGACACATTGTCACTCGGCTGTTTGGATTATGGGTTGGTTGCACCACGAACTGTTTTTTTACTGTCAGGAAAATGTTTTCCTAAAGTCCAATACGTTAAAAATGAACTGATAGCTTTTAGTCCAACTAGTGCAAGATACTAGAGGGGATTCTACATATAAAGGTCATGTACAAACTTCCAAGCACTGATTAAGTTTATGTCTGGAGCCAAACTTCATCATTCCAGTTCTCTGTCCATCAGTCATCTTTCTTAGGCAGTTGTAGCAAATTACAACTGCAAAAGCATTATCTATCAGTTATTGAAGAATGGCTGATGATTGTGCATCAGAGTAAAGCTCCTTAAGTCAAAAGGGATAAAAAACATATTCTGACTGCTGTCAGAGTACACAGCTCTTTGACAGTAACCGTATACAATATGCAGATATAAAGTGCAGAAGGGAAAGAAATATACTGGGTTACACCCACGTGAGCCAGGAACTTCTTAATGTTAAAATTTTTTGCCTTCCCAGAGGCAACAAATTCTTGGCTCCTCCAAAATATCTGAGACAATTATCAGTCACAATCCATGTCCCTGAAGCTTTTTCCTTAGCAAGAATCAGCTTGTGCAGCCAAGCAGCATTCTACTTCTGTATCAAATATTGCTAATAAAAGTAATACTTCACGTCTTAGCAAAAAACACAGTAGTGCAATAACTTAGTGTTAGCTATAACAAGACTAATGGAGTGAGACCTGGCTTTCCTCAGATTGCCTGTGTGATCTTCAGTCATGTCCTTAACCCTCTCTCTTCTTTTCTATGCTGCATTAGTTACTTGTAATTACAAAGTTTTAAAGTCAAAGATAGGTTTGTATTTTGGAAATAGCTTAAGTGTGCAAGGGCCTAACCATAGGCTCAGCTGTAAAATAACTAAGTAGCAAATAGCATTTATTGGGAGTAATCAAGTTGTGAAATAAGAAGTACTCTGGGACCTTAAGGTCAAAAGAATATTTCTCCATCCTAAAGAGGACATCAGAAAGATCACCATTTCCATGGATACAGGGATTGCAGGGACATAAACTTCATCACTAATAATCCTTAAAAAGCTCACTCTGTAAATGGGGACCGGACATCCCCCTTCACCAGAAAGTATATACAGGAAAGGAGAAAGTCTGAACACATGTAAATGGAGAAAAGAGACAACATAGGACAGGCTTCAGTTTTCCTAGTCACAGAATCACAGAATTGTAGGGGTTGGAAGGGACCTCGAGAGATCATCGGGTCCAACCCCCCTGCCAAAGCAGCTCCCTAGCTCATATTGCACAGATAGGCGTCCAGACGAGTCTTGAATATCTCCAGAGAAGGAGACTCCACCACCTCCCTGGGCAGCCTGTCCCAGGGCTCTGTCACCCTCACTGTGTAAAAGTTCTTCCGCATGTTGGTGCGGAACTTCCTGTGCTCCAATTTACAGCCATTGCCCCTTGTCCTGTCCCCACAGACCACTGAAAAGGGGTTGGCCATTTCCCCCTGCATCCCATACTTAAGATATTTATAAACATTAATTAGGTCCCCCCCTTAGTCGTCTTTTCTCCAGGCTGAACAGTCCCAGCTCACTCAGCCTTTCCTCATACAGGAGATGCTCCAGGCCCTTAATCATCTTCATAGCCCTTCTCTGGGCTCTCTCCAGGAGATCCCTGGCTTTTTTCTACCCGGGAGCCCAGAACCGGACACAATACTCCAGGTGGGGCCTGACCAGGGCAGAGCAGAGGGGGAGGATCACCTCCTTAGACCTGCTGGCCACACTCTTCCTGATGCATCCCAGGATCCCATTGGCCCTCTTAGCCACCAGGGCACACTGATGGCTCACGGCCATCCTGTCATCCAGCAGGACCCCCAGGTCCTTCTCCACAGAGCTCTTCTCCAGCAGGTCATCCCCCAGCCTGTACTGATACAGACGGTTATTCCTCCCCAGGTGCAAGACTTCACACTTGCTTTTGTTTAATTTCATCTGGTTTCTCCCTGCCCAGCTCTCCAGCCTGTCCAGGTCTCTCTGGATGGCAGTGCAGTGTTCCTGCGTGTCAGCCACCCCTCCCAGCTTTGTATCATGGGGGTACTTGCTGAGGGTGGATGCTATTCCCTCATCAAGGTCGTCGATGAAGATATTAAACAGGACTGGACCCAACATCGAGCCCTGGGGAACACCGCTAGTCACAGGCCTCCATTCAGATTCTGCTCCACTGATCACAACCCTCTGAGCCTGGTCCAACAGCCAGTTCTCAACCCACCTCACTGTCCACTCATCTATCCCATGCTCTCTCAGCTTTTCTATCAGGATGTCATGGGAGACAGTATCGAAAGTATCCAAGTTTCATCTGAGACCTGGGAAATCTCAAGGCATTTTCTATTTGTAGTATCATTTTCTACAGTCTCAGCAAGCACTGAGACTGTAGCAAGTATACATGAAATGTGATAGTCCAGGAAAGGGGGTGGTGGGAAATGAAAAATGACAATAAAAGATAAAAAGGAAAGAAGAGAAGAATTTGTAAACTTAGTAAAATTCTCATTTAAGACCTAAATTTGCTCTGAATTTAGTGGAATTACTTCAGCTTCACAATTGTGTGCTCAAGAGTAAGCTATGAACCATAGCTCAATGTAGTTAGATTCTGTGATTCTAACTATATTTCTGAGCTTGCTCTCAGTCTGAAATTCCCACAGATCAGTGTGATGTGCAGAAGCTTTAATGCAAAACCCATCCTTATCTTTTTCAATACAGTACTATGTCTATTATATTCTACAACTTCATTAGCATGAATAAATTCAATCAATATTTCAGCAAAGAATGAAAGCCAGTTGTGCTTTATATTCATGACCTCTTAAGGAACTCGATACTGTACCAATGACAGCTTCATGTAGCTTTACTAAGAGGCATCTAAAGTAATTATTTGCAGACAAACTGGACCATTCCATATAATTTGTAATGTGATTCCTGAGACAGTGAACCATTTAAGAGTCAAAGAACAATCATGGCAACTTCAGTGTGCACTGTGCTTCTTAGGCCAAACTCAGCAACAGCATGTGTGTCTATAGATCCACTAACCCTTTTGCATCTCCTTGCAGAAGGGTTAAATCAGAGCTCCTGTAACCATGATAAGTTAGACATTGCTAAAGACGAGTTGTTCATAACAGAAAGAACACAACCCTTCCCTAAGACTTAGATCTTCTGTAGTTTATTTATCATTAACAGAAAGTGCTTTATAGCACTGCACAAAGGTTGCCATAAAACAACGTTTTAAGGCACTCTCAACCATATTTCAGCCATAAATGTCGTATAGACATAGGAAGGAAAACTACCAAGGTTCAATATTATCATCTTTATTACAGATGACCTCACTATTGTGTTCTCTATAAAGAAAAAATATTAAACCATTAACATAGGCTGAATCCTAAATTAATACAGGTTTACTACTCATATCTAGATCTAAATGGCCTTACTTGCAGTGCAATTATTTTTCTACGAAAATTTTGTTGACAGCCCCATTAACAGTGATCATACCAGAATAAATGTTACCTCTTCTACTAAAAATGTGACTTCTGTGGCAGAGTGTGCCATATATTAGTACACATCCATCAGTGATTCAGTCTCAGTGAAGTTTTATAGTGAATGACATATTAAAAAACAAGGCACAAATTAATGAAATTTCTGTCATTTCACTACGTGTCACAAAGCTTAAGCAGCTGAAACAGCTATAATGTTTACTCTAGATACTTTTATTCCACTTATACACTACTTCTCATTGGTACTATTTGTCAGTATGGTTCCACAATACTATTATCACAAGCTGTATTATTGCAGCTCAAAGATTCTTATAAAACAACTAAAGGAGAAAATAGAAAATACTCCAGCACATTACTTACTGTTCCATTATTTTTTAAATAAGATGCATATGTTTGATGCCAAAATGTGTTTCTGTTTAACTTGCAGCTGTGTACATCCTAAATCTAAAAAATCCCAAAGCAATTTCTAATGTCTTGTATCAGAGTATGGCAATAGCAACAGTTCTCATTTGCACCTATTCCACTGCATTATCTTACTGGAACTTCACAGAATTTGTCAGACTTACCAAAATGTTGTCAGATAAACAACATATGATTTATGAAGTTACTCAGTTTTACTTGAACACAGGAGATTTAAATCACTAAAATGGCTTTCTTGCATTGGAAATAATTCTGTCTGCAAAAGTTATATTTCAGTACAAAGCAGTGTTGCTGTGAAAACGGTTTCCTATCATACAGTGCTTTAGAAAGGACGTTCTCATATTTGCTCTGGAAAGTACATTTTGCCCTGTATAAATAATGATTGTGGCAGACTAGAGAAAAAAAAATGCTGTAATTTAAAAAATAAATAAATTGAAAATACCTTTTTTTTTTTTCCCCTAGTCCTCTGGAAGACACACACAGAATTTCTTCCAGCTTTAACTACAAAGTACTGCTGGAGAGGGCACGTGACTACAGTTGTTGTATGGCTGCAACCAAAACAGAGCTGTGAACTCTGTTTTGCAATAGCAACACATCTCTGGTAATCTTGGCAATAAACTTCCAGGAATTTGACTGAACCCCAACATCTCTAGGTTTTATAGCTGCAATAGGCCCCAGATTATTCTTTTCTTTTCTTTTGGCTATTACTGTTTTTCAAATGGATAACACACTAATTACAGAAAGTTACATTCTCAGGCTTTTAGGCATGAAAGGAGGCCTAGAGAGAAGTGCAAACTACGGCGACAGTATATTCCTATTATTCACCTTGATACAGCTTTTGTACATTGTGCTCATCATAGTTCAATAGTACCTGACAAAACTAATGCTAGTTTTCATCTAACACTAGCTTGTGATGTTAAATAAGAAGCTGTGTGTGAACGTGCTTTTAAGCACTACAGTGCACCAAAGAATGAGCTGTTTTCAGCTAACATTGAGCCACTAATGATTTTAATGAGAGTGCCTTCTGGATTCATATTTTTTTCATAAAATACATCACACTAAAACAAAATCAATGAGAAACATTAATTAGGGCCTTTTTAGACGCCTTCTGTGGTGTTGTTTTCCTTTTGAGAAGCACCAGATGAAGAATGCTGTGCTTTATTTAAGCTAAGTTGTTTGACATTTAGATGAGAGAAAAAAGAGAAAAATACTAACAAACACAGGAACAATTTTTGACAGCTCTTTGTCATGCAAGAGAGAAAAAAGGGGACCGACTGTGAGATACTACTTTGAAGCCCTGGAAATTTGTAATGAAAAATTTAAGATACAAGAGAGGAAGAAAGATGAGCTATTCATTTGGTTCTGCATATATTAACACTTGTAATTCAAACTAAAGGTTTGCTATGTGTTTTCATAATTTTGACTCTAATAAATATCTTGGAGAATTGCTTTGATATTCTAAGATCATGTGTGTAGCTTGCATCCATTAAGAAAAATGGGGAACAATCATCATCAGCCCTCTTGGCGCTAATGAGAAGGTCATTGCTCTTTAATTATCACAGACATGAAACTGAAATATTTCAAAGGGTCTGTGGAATACAGTGGCTATGGGCAAAGCTGTGTATCTGTTTATAAGTCTGTCACAGAGCAAATCAAGTAGGATGTGCAGCTTCCATTCTGTAGCCTCTCTGCTTTTGTGTATATTTAATTTTCGAGTTTGTATCACTGTTTCTTGCACATTGGATTAATCTGGGAAATTTAGACCAGCTATTAGCAGGGGCCGAGTAGGAGGGAGGAGGGCAGGGAGAGGAGGAGAAAAAGGGGTAGAGATGTGAGAATAGTAAAATGTTCCTCATCAGGAGGTATTGTGAAATAAGTACTAGTGTGTTGTGTGACCTTATTTCCCACAGTAGGGGTGTTATGAAGAAATAGAAATGATGAAGTGTTGCAGGAAAATATTAGCAAATTAAAAATTTGTGTTTGGCATTGGTTGTAATCTCACTTATATTTCCACCCTTGCAAAGGAAGTGACTACAAGGGGAACAGATACAGTTGAAGCAACAGATACAACTGAAGCAAAGCAGGGGGTGGAATCAAAGTAGAAGTGAGTTTTTTCATTTCGGCACTGAATTCCCCAAAACAATTTCCTCCTATTCTGGTACAGCACTGAAATAAACCATTGCTCTCACACCTAATATGTTTACACTAAACATATTATTATGGCCTACTAGCAAGATTTGAAATAACTTCAGAATTAAATAGACTATTTTTACTTCAGGAGTAGGTGAGCACTCTTTCTTTCATGCACATGCCTTTCACACAAGTGAAAGACTGCAGAGTGGAAAGAGAAATTTCCCCTCTCTCTGAAGGAGAAAGAAAAGAAGATGATCTGGATTGTGCAGACTTGCTATTTTTTTTTGTTTTTTACAGTTTGGAGTACTACCACTTAACAGCTAACTTCTCTCTTTTTGTTCAGTTTGTACCTTTGGGAGCAGCCACATTCCAAAAGGCAGGGTGGGAGGGGTTAAAAAAAAAAAAAGGAAAAAAAAAAAAGAGAGAGTAAGCATTCAAAATGCCAGTAATCGACTCTCCCTCTCCTCTGGATGCTTTGTTGTAATAGAAAGTTATGGCTTCTAAATCTAAAATTCACAAATATTCCTCATAATTAAGACTGTTTCTATATGCCAGCTTTGGGAGACTGGAATTTCAATACAAACTCACTTTCAGAATTTGGAACTCTAAATTTTCATTACTGAAATTTGACGTTAACATTTCAACAGAGTAATACAACAGCAAATCTTTATGAGACATTAAAAGCCTACCTTCCTGCAACGATGCTCATCTTGAAAGCCAGCTTAGGTGGAATTACATTAGGTGAGGATGGATTGAGTGTTCCGAATTTTTTTCCACAGAGATTCCAACTAATTCTCACAGATTTTGACCGTTTTGTGGAAATAAGAACTCCTTTTCCTCCCTGTGCCAGACATCAGGCCAGAAAAGCATCTGGGTGCTTCCCATGAAATTCCAAGAGCAAAAACCACCACTGTATTTTCTTCTGTCTTTTGTAATACTTCACATGCAAATAAGGCAGAGAAAAACTTAAAGCCAAAGGAACCATGGGCAAAGCCAGTATCTAGTATCTGCACAAATCTTGTGTACCTGGCAATACAAAGGGAAAGCACTGGACACTGTAGAAATCTGGAAAACAGGTAAAGTGACCTAATCCCTAAAACTGGAGTAGTCTCCAGCTAAATATTTCTGAGTATAAAAGAAAAAAATTAGAGTGCTCTATTAAAAAGTAATGTAATGATTTTCATAGTTTTTCCTTGAGATCTACATAGATAACATTGTACAAAAAGATCAGACTGCCTTTTTTTTTTTCAAACAGATTCTTAAGTAACCATTTCCAGGGTCACTAAAGTGACTGACTTAACATGATCAAAGCAGAAGCACAGCCTATGTCTGAATTGAGATACACGTCTGAACACCCAGATCAAAAAACCTTTTCTGACCTTTCTCCCACAAACTCCCTGAAGAATCTGCTTTCCACAGTCAAGAAATTTGTTGCATGATGAGGAATACAGTGTACCTCCCACAAAAGTGCAAACACAGTCAAGGCTACCCTCTGACCAAACTGAAAGGTGCTACCCCTTCACTGCAACAAAAAATGGAGTTAAACAGCGTCCGTGCTGACTGTGCCAACTCACCCCCAGAGGTGCATACCACCTAATCTAGTCATTGCAGTGATCCCTTCAATAGGGCAGAGAGCTGTGCTTTCTCTCTTCCCTGTTATCATCAAACCCTCAGTTCAGCACAAGAAGAGCACCGATTCTCTGGTATCTCCTCTGAAAGCGTGTATCATTAGCTGGTACTTCCATGAATGACCTTTATATCCCTGTTCATTCTCACTAGCACTTATTACAAGAACATTTTGGGTAAGAGAAAAATCCCAACATTTAGTCAGTGGGTAAAACCTTCAAGTGTTATGTCATAAGAGAGTCTGACACACATCCATAGGGATGTTGCCTGTGAGAGGGTCTCAGTGGAGACCATTTGCTAATGATAATCTTGCTCATAAGGAAAGAAGAACATTGCTTGGTTTTCAGAAGCTGATATTCCTCAGTAATAGTGTGTCTGGAATTTCCTGTGACAAAATGTCTACTGTACAAACGAGGTGGACAGAAATACTGTACAAAACGGCTTTAGTTGTTCTCTTTCCTTCTGTAAAAGAGCATGAGAATTTGTAAGATGGGCAGGAGGTTGGAATTTTTATTGTAAATGTATTATAAAAGTTATCTTCTAAAATTATGAAGATGATCTAAATCAAATCATTTAGCTCTTGTGAGCCTTGTACAAGCTTAAGAATGACAACACTATGCAGGTTGTAGCTACTGTCACCAAACAAGTAAATAAGAAGGAATAAAGTAAGTACTCACACCTGGAGAGACAATTTTAACCTGTAAATTGAGCAGCACAAAAAGTACTAGTGAGCAAGTTTCCTATTTCTAAGTATTGTCCTGCTGGAAATATTAAGCGTGTTTTCACTCACAATATTTTCTATCCTAAAAACACCAAAAAAGGTATAACTTCTCAGTACTGCATTCCTTTTAAGTATTTGTCTGTAGCTTTATACAGCTCAGTATCCAGAAGTATAAATTACTTTCTATTTATGCAGTGATTTATCCAAATAATTCTTAATTACATTGCCCTCTTTCTTTATTTTGACTACTCTTTGCTTTTTATCTTTGGCATCTTTAATCCGTTTACGATTTTTTTCCTCTTGATCATTAAGATAAAAGTAAATTGAACTAGTCCTAAAAATGTTCATTGTGACACTTCATTTTTCTCTACTTCCTCATACCTTGAGCTGAGTTAACTTGCAATTACCTTTATCCCTTTTAAAAAAAATCATCAGTTCATGTAGTAGACCCTGTCCCTATACTTGCAAAACTACCATGTAATTAGAGAAGCCCATTGTGCATCATTATATCAAAAGATTTTGAAGGGAAATAAAAACAGATGAATGGTCACAGCATTACAGGACAAAAGATTATAAAGCAATTTTTACAAGGGCAAGTTGCATGAGTTCTTGACAGACAGCGAGAAACGCCTCCCCATTTAAATCTCTTAACAATCTCTATTGTTAGAGATTAAAATAATAGTAGAGGGTTTTTTTGAGATATTATGGAGATTGTTAGGAGTTTACCCAAATTTTCTATTGTCTCAAAGTGTCTCCTTCTGCCAGTTATCAACAACCCTTCTTTCTTGTTCTGCATCATATACAACCTTGAAAGTAGCATCTACCATTTTCATCATGGAGTCCCCATTTCACTCTGTTTAATAGCACAGAGAATAAAAAATTGCCACTGATGGAACAGAAAAGGTGGTTGCTTAGTTTGTCTCCATTGCTCCTAGAAGATCCAAGTATCTTGGAACACAACCATGGAAGGCAAAGTGTGTCTCCAGAACTGACCTATCAGATGAAGAAAATAGATGGATAAAACTTACAGTTCCAGAGAAACCAAGACTACCTGGAAGGATGTAGAACTGCACAGAAAAGGTATTGTTTGCAGCAGTTACAGGTCTCTGCTTAACTGTATCTGAACATCCAGCCATGAGATCTAATCTATCCTCTGAGAATAGCTTTACATATTGAAGTCCGAGGTTGTTCTATTGTTACCCATTCTCAGGGTTCACTAGTGTCTGAAGTAGACAAACATACTAGTTAAAGAAATTAAGTTCTTACTCCCTAAGTATCATAAAAATAGTTACACATACTTATTTAGAAATAGAAACACTATGAAAGCTGATGAAAATAAGACTGCTCAAGCTGTAAGGCAATGGAAAACCTGAGCATGAGGCAATGAATTCCAAGACCAACAGGGGCCTAAGGGGCCAAACCCTGCACCTATTAATTTCATGCCATTGGCTTCAATAGGGCCATATTCAATAATGACGAGTGATACTCCTGGTGTGGTTGTTTTTATGTTGTGTTAATACAGTGTTAAGCCAGTTGTTTAAAACTGCTTTGCAGTAATTAAGTAATGGCAGTTACTGTTACATGTGTTTATTAGTAAAAATAGTAAAGAACTGTTTCTGTTCTGTTCTTTATATGTGGCCTTAGGGACTCTAGCTTTTGTACTCCCCAAAGTGCCCTCTCATTACCAAACTAAACTTGCCAATAAAATACCACAGGGGATAAAGGAGTTTGTTTTTTTTCAGTGGAGATGGGAGTTCAGCTGAACCCAAACATCATCGGAACGGCAGCTGCTGATTTCTTGGAATGGGAGAGGTAAGCCATGCAAAGAGGATTTTCTGTGCCATTATCCCATCTCCTTCATATTGCAGCATCCCTGCGACACAAGAGGCGTATAGCTGGATGCTGCAATTTTTCTTCCTACTTTGTTTCTCTTCAAGAACAGTAAACAGGACTGAAGTCAGCAGTAATTGCTCAAATGTCAGAAATTCGTAACACAAAACACACAGAGGTTTTTTTCAAGGCAACACTCAGAAGTATTACAAAACCAAAAACCAAAACCTAAATCTACTTCTTTCCTGCATTTTTTAGAAAAGACAAAACAGGCCAGATTTTTCCCTTGCCACGTACCTTATATACTCCTTAACCGGAGTGTGAGATTTGCAATAGATAAAAAGCTTCACATTCATCAGTCTGCCATTTGTTCGCAAGACAGAGAAAATATGGAGAAATTGCCTGAAACCCTATGTTGAATGGAATGATGCCTGTTCAAAGTACATCTTAAGAAGATTGCATCATAAAAAAAAAACCAGTAACGTATGACCCACAAAGGATAAATGTATAGATTGCCATGAAACATTCAAGGATTTAAAGACCAAGTGGCTCAATTTTTCACTTAAGAATTTCACTCCTTTTATTTGATGACTTCTTCCAATAACTAAGCAATAAAAAGTGAACTTCTATCCCAACTAGGTAGCCTACAACTAGTATGATCAATAGAACCATCCCATGTCAAAGCAATATTCCTTAAATTTACACTTATGTTCCACATCATAATTTAGTTTTCAAATAAACGTTTTCCACGTATCCCAGTTTTGACGTATCTTGCCATAAGCGGAACTTTAATAAGCTCTGAATAAAAGTCTGGCAAAGATGAGCCAGGCCTAATGGTAGCATTTTTAGCAAGCTGAGTAACTTGCAATAGTTACATGCCAGTACAATATGATTTCTCTGGTCAAGACTGCCTTTCAGTAAATCACTGCCTCATAATACCACAGCTCCAGTATTTTAAAGACAAATTTGTCATAAATTTTAGTTCAATTCCTGCCAATAAGTAAATGCCATGCATGTCTGACTTTAAAAATTCAGGAGGCAACAGTCTTGGAGATTTTTGTTGAACTGTTTTCTTTCTACGCGACTCCTTATTTGAAGCATATTTTTAATTATGCATCATTGCCCACACATAAATTCATTTATGTATATTAATTTTTGCTTCACTTAGCAGAGTGGTCACTTAATTAAATGTCTTCAGTTGTTTTAATGAAAAAAAAAAAAATCCAGCTTTAACAGAATGTTGTAACACTATACATTTAAACATACTATTTGTTGCCTTTATTTCAGTCCATTTGTAACACTGATACTAGGACATTTGTGGAACTGATATTAAAAAGTAATATACTTTTCTAAAGCCTCTAGACTGTTTAGCAGATTTTTAAATTGAAATCAAAATTATACAGATTTTTCATTCTGATAATTTTACCAATTCACTAATTCTTTAATCTTTACAGGTCATTGAACAGCTTCACATTAATGAGATGTAGTTAAGAACAAATTTTACAGTTTTTCTTTTTTCTCTTTTTTTTTGAAAAATGTTGCATATCATTTGCAAATTAGAAAGAACTTGTTCCATTTATGGTACATTTATTTAAAATAATCGAATGCATGAGAGCCAGCTGAACACTGTGTGCAATGACGCTTTAAAACAAATTACCATTTATTTATAAGGAAGAAATAGACTTTTAAAAAGCACACAGACTGCATTTCATTATTAATGGTGTTCTCCATGCAAAACTGATTTCTTTCAATAAGATACAGAAACAAGAGAAAACTCAAAGAAAAAACAGGAAGAAAGCTTATCTTTGGGATTTGTATTTCACATACTAGAAATCTGAAAAGCCCAAAAGCTGATGGCACCTGAGGAGCATGTATGAGGAATTTCAGTGGCAACTTCCCTGCAGCTGCTAGACAGTCTCAAACTACAGTTAACACTGTATTTTAGAAGAAGTCAAACTACTCAACAGAGGCATGTAAAAACTACACATTCTTCCAGTACGGACCATGTATTCAAGAAGCACTTCTAGGAGCAGATGCCTGAAAGAATCAATATTTCAAAATTATTGTAGGCTGTAATTTCATGCTGTGGAAACAGTGAAATATAATTACTTGGGCTCAAGTATGTTAAATTACCATTATTCTATTCTACATCAGATAGATCACTTAATTTTCTAAACGGTTTCTCAGGCAAGGTTTGCAGTGTAGATACATGTGCACACCACCCATGAAAGTCAGTAGTCATCTCTGGCCCAGAGGTCCACTGCTATGCAGTCAAGAAAAATTAACCTGCTCAAGATCAAAATTACATGTCTTACTTGAGTATTCTGACCACTCTTCAGCAATTCTCCAGGTTCATTTGTAGAAGCCTGCAATGTGTGCATTTGACTCCCTCTGGAAGTTGAAAGATAAGCATTTTATGTTGTTCACAGAAGAGCAGCAGTCAGGAAAAAGGATATTTTGGGCAGTAGGCAGTAAGATGATTTTTTCTTTTTTGGAAAGACTAATTGAAATATGCAGTTCCACAAGTATGTGTTTTATAATCTCAGCATTGCTCATTCCCTTTCACTTTAACTCCCTCTCTCATAGGTCATTCACTAGAATTTGACATGTAGCTTCATAGCTTGATATAAAGGGGTGCTACACATTTCTTTGTCAATTTTAACAGGGGTACAGATGGAAATGAGCAAATTTTCTTTTAAGTCAGTTTTTTGAAAGGCTCAGACAATACTTTAGGTTTGAAGACATGTCAACTGTTTGGCAATAATAACTATGCACCTGATAATTCCAGAAAACTTACTATAGGGGGATGACATACATAAAACCCAGAACTACTATTCCTAATTAGATTAATAGGCAGCAATATCAATGCTTGACTGTGAACTCCTATCTGGCCAGTGATCTGACAACAATTCCAAATTACTCATTAGTGATCTTCAAGAGGTGCTTTGTAAAATACTGAATTAATTCCCTCTTCTCACTGAAGCAGCTATTTGCATGATTCCTGAAATACTAAAATTTAAGTTTCTTAGTAGCTGCCAGCTATTGTCATTGATGAGATATGAAGGGTTTTTTTTGTTTTAATAAGCTTCCTTACAAAATTTCTTAGCAAAGAGAAACATAAATTTAGAGATCCTGAGACCTGTTTCCAGCTTCACAATCAGCTTCATTGATGACCTCGCTTTCCAGCAATTCTGATTTTTGACTCTTACTGCCTTAGGGAGCAACAAGGTCTCTACATAAGTTCTACTTACTCCTTTTAATATGGTCTTTCCACAGTGAAAAGCCACAGAGATGTGTTAACATCACTGATCCTTCATTCCCTCATTTGTTCTTCTCTGCCTTAGTACCAAATGAGAGATCATGCACAGGGTCAGCCTGCTGACCCTCAACCAGGACAGATTCCGGCTCCAACCTTAACATAGCAGTTCACAGCAACAACAGCAAGGAGTTCTGATCACAGATCTCAGAATTCAGAGTAGATCATAGGGAAAAATATCTACCCTTCCCTTTATCACTCCAGCTACTCTAAGCACAGAAAAACTGTAAAGAAATAGCAGAGTTCTGTATGAACAGACACAAGATAAAAAAATAAATAGATGGGGGGAAAAAAAAAATGAGAAGAACGTATTCCTGGGAGAACACTTTGGAAAGTTCAACTTGGTCACTGCTACTAGACGATTGTCTACCTTCCCCCTCTGCTAGCTTTAACATAAGGGAAAGGTACACTGCCCTGCACAGTCTCAACAATAACAGTCTGCCTTCTGTCACAGTTTTGCGAGGCTGGGTGCTGGGAGAGAATGGGGGGCTGCAGAAAATTGCTGCTGTAAGGAGCAGCTAGAGCTCTCTGCAGGCCCTGAAGGGTAAACATCGTCCAATTCAAGACCAGAGTTGCTGCTGACCAAGGCCAAGCCAATTGGCAATGCTCACAGGACCTCTGGGAATCACATACAGGAGAAAAAAAAATACAAGCAGCTGCATTTTGCCATTGGAGAAGGGAGTGAGAAGATGTAATGAGCTGTGCAGACACCAAGGCTAGGGATGGGAGGGAAGGATGCACCTCAGGTGCCAGAAAGAATGATGTCCCTGCAGCATGTGGAGAAACCCATGGTAGAGCGGGGGTCCCCCCCACAACCCATGGAAAAGGCCAAAACCCGATCTGTAGCCCATGGAGAGGCCCCACGCTGGATGGAGCAGGTGGAGACATACAGGAAATGCTGTGACCCGTGTTGGAGTAAGCCCCTACCAGCACTTGCAGCCTGTGGAGAGAGACAGAGCCCCAGAGATGAGCAGGAGATTTTCGCCAGAACAGGTTTGCTGCGGGGATGCTTGTGACCCTGTGGAGGACTGGGAGACATTGATTTATTACTGCCCGCCATAGCAGTGCCAGGGCAGCTGGTGAGGAGCTGAAGCCCTGTGGGAAAGGACTCACATTGGAGAAGTTTGTGGAGGACTGTCTCCTGTGGGTGGGACCCCACAGTGCAGCAGGGGATGGGTGTGTGGAATGAATGACCCGCCCCGGCCGAAAAGGAAACCAACTTGCAAGGAACTGACCGAAGCCCCCATCTCCCAGTCCCTGTCTCTCCCTGTGCCATGATGTGGGGTAAGGGAGTGAAATCATGACTAGAGTGGAGTCTGCTAAGAAAAGAGGGGTGGAGGTGGGGGAGGTAGAGATGTTTTAAGATCTGGAAAAGGAATACAGCTCATGAAGAAGTGACCGAGAACCCCATTTCCCCAGTCCCTGTCCCCTCTCCCCGTGCCACAATGCGGGGGGAAAGAAGGGAGCAAAATCATGACTAAAGGGAAGTCTGCTAAGAATGAAGGGGTGGGGAGAAGGTGCTTTAAGATCTGGTAGCATTTCTTATTATCCGACTCTGGTTTCACTGTTTCTGTAGTGTAGTGTAATAACTTATATAGTTTTCTTCCCTTCACTCTGTGTTGAGTCTGTTTTGCCCATGTCATTGATTACAGGATGATTTCTCCCTGTCCTTACCTTGACTCCTAAGCCTCTCAAAATATATTTTCTCCCCTGTCCAATTAAAAAGGGGAGTAATAGACCAACTTTGATGGGTGTCTGGCCTCCAGCCAGGCCTAAGCCACCACACCTTCCCATATGATATCTTCTGAAAGCCCCCATAATGCACTTCTTATGGCCTACACAACAATTTGACCATTTTGAAGACACTCCTCTTTTTTTGGTCCACTTCCAATCAGTATGGGATTTGTACCCATTTCTTCATGCACTGGCTAATGGAAAGTGCTTAATGAAATTAATATAAGGCTTTATCTGAGAATAAGATTTAGCTGAGCTGTAGCTGAGAAGTTATGAAAGTTTCTGGCTAGCCAATGTGACTGAAACCAAAGTAAATCCACTTGAATTTAAATAACTTGTGTAGCACTACTTTTAAAACGTGGTTTGGCTTATGATGATAAATTCATAGAGTTACAATTTGTAGAGACATTACAAATTATTATACCTCTGGAACTTCAGTAATATAAGTTTTCGTATTAGTAGTTTTCATCCTACATGTTTTAAATATTAAACTTATGCAGCATAGAAAAAAAAATTTCAAGACATTCTAATATGGATGGACAATGTCTATCCATGCCTTTCCCATAAAGGGGAAAACCATAACATTCACTGCACATCCAAGCATGAAGCTTTATTTTGAAATTGAGAAAATAACCGTACAAAAAATTAGGAAGATGCTTAACTTCACCCATCAGCAAGTTCTACAAACAAGCAAGAATATACAGAAAAACTGTTTCCTTCACTTAATGATCCCTGTTTCCTAAGATTATTTTCTCACTAGGCTTATTTGTGTTGAAATATCTATGCTAGCTTTCTAAACTGTGACCCCTCTGTACAGAGCTGTGTATACTATGCTTTTCAAAAACTCATAGAGTAGTTTCCCTAAACTCTTTCTTGTCCCCTGGGTGCTTTTGCCTCCACCACTGATACTCCTCTCCATTGCAAAAATGGTAAAGCCTGAGCAAATTCACAGCAAGTGAGACACAAAAAGGAAGTTTTTACAAAACACTCTTCCCTTTGTCATCACTTCCAACTTGGTATCTCAATAGCACCAAACTTTGTTTTTCTTGGGCTCCAGAAAGGTTCCTGTGTCTTCTCTGGGCTCTGCAGCTCACTACGACCTCCCAATGCATGAGCACAGCATGGCCCCATGCTGTTTGCCAGCCCACAGCTCAGCAGCCTCTTCCCTCATGGGCTCCATCCACTGGAGCACCTATTGCTAGCATGAACCAGTCTTCCCAACCATGACCAAACAAGAGCATCCTAATAATATCCATAACAGTCACAAAAAGACCTCTATCCCCTTAGACTGGCTTTAGGGAAAGTCAACATATAGGAGAAAAAATGTACACCTATAGTAAATATTGCAATAGTTATAACAACCCCTTAAATCTATAGAATAGGTTTATTGCAGCAGTACCAGTAAAGCCTTCATGTCTTTTCATGTATCTTCTGAACTCTCCATACCAACTCTGAATAAAAAATCTTACATGATGTCCTCTTTCTACCTCACCACACTTATCCTTAAGTGGTCTCTCTGTTTCTCTCTCTCAGGTAGATGCTCTCAGAGCACTGCAGTACTCAAAGGCATTAGCAACAACAAATATTGCCCTTCTATTTGTAGTTTTCTTAACAAAGTGCTTCCCTCTTGAGCAGAGCCACATGGGTCAGGTTTGCTTTTTCCTCCCCGCCCAGACACTTCACTGGGTTTATAACAGATACTGGACAATCTCAGGTGACATCAATCAAAAGCCTAAACCATGAAAGTTTCTGCATTTACAGCAATCAAGAGAAATTACTTCAATTCTGACTGCTTTAAATGAGGTTACCAAGAAGACTTCCTCCTATAGTTCTGTCGAAATATACTGCAGATTACACGGAGATTCAACACCTTGACATGCTCCTCCCTTGTCCACCCATTAATGAATTGATCAATGTTAATATGTTGATGTTATGGTGTGTCACAAATGTCTTCATAGCATTCAATTTTTGTAAATCCATTAGGTGAGAGACAAGGGGCAATTAGTAAACATAAGTAGGCAGCAGTTGGAAACTAAGGCTCGGTATGTCCATTCACCCAGTTTTACACTACAAGAAACTTTGGAGCAATGTGCAAAGCAGCCAGCTACAAGGTACACAGATGCAAAAAGAGGGTTTTTTAAAAGTTTTGTAAGACAAAAATTGAAGGGAAATGAGCAATTTCACATAGGAAAGGAATAGGAAGAAATAATTCAGCATACTTTCTCAGATAAGGATTAGGGAAAGGTCATCAGACAAGACTGATCAAGACCAGAGAACTTCTTCAATAAGCAGAATCCAAGAACTAGAATTCACTGACAGGCACCTGGGATGAGGCTATTGTAGTATAGTATAGTATCGTAGCTAGTAAACACTTTATTACACCACAGAAAAATTGGTGTGAGGAGAGGATTTTCCTGCAACAGGATAGCTGACAAAATAGTTCAAACTGCTCAAAACAAATAACCTCCAGCAAAAATTAATCCAGCAGGGGCCTTTTATACTGTGTGTCTTGAATTAATATGTAAAGTGATATAATAATTTTCAGATCAGATCTGCATTTTAAAGCTTACAATTTACTGCAACGTTCTCCATTTGTAGACTATTAGCAGGCAGTTGTACTGTAATTTGAAAAGGGATATAAAATAGAAGCATGCAATAATTTAAGTTGGAAGAGACCTCTGGAGGTCATTTGATCCACACACCCCACTCATGCAGGACCAGAGACAAGGTTACAGACAACTTCAAATGATACACTGGATTTCTCAGTGCCTTATGCAGTTGCATTTTGAATAGCTCCACAGGTGGAGATATCAGACTCTATGGGCTCTTCCACCAACGTTTGAGCATTTAGTGTGAAATTTCCCTAATATCAAAACAAGATTTCTATGATGTAACTTGCGACCACTGCCTCTTTTCCTTTTGTTTGGCACATCTAGGGAAGAGCTTGACTCCATCTTCTTTATAATTTATTAAGCAGTTGAAGACAGCAGTACGATTCATCTTCTTGCCTTCAGACTGAATTCTCAAGATTCTCCTTGTACATCCCATGCTTCTGTCCCCTCAATGATCTTTATAGACCTCTGATGGACATGTCTCTCTTTACTTGTGTCCACTGGCAAGCCCCAAACTGGAGACAGCACTTAAGATGCCAACTCTCTTTCACCAGAGAGGGGGAGCAATCACCTCCCTCAGGTGCTGTCTGCTTTCTTGCTGACATAGCAGCAAATTGCTGACCTTTCTTGACACAAGTGCACACAACTAACTCAGGTTTGACTCTTCGCAGCCAAGGCCCCATGTGCTTTTCCACAGAAGGGCACCCTTGCCAGTCTGCCACTCCAGGCTCTGTTGAACTTCATGAGACTCCTGTTCCTCCAGCATGCCAAGGTTTCTCTGGATTGATGCTGTGTTCCCCAGCAGAGTGTTGTCCACAGACTCACTGAGGTTGTACTTCATCCCATGTCCAACTCAGCAACAAAGACATTAAAGCACACTGGCCCTCTTGAGGAACACCACCAGCAGCCAGCCTCTAGGTGGACCCTGAACTCAATCTTTTCAGCCTGTTGGCACATCCAGTTTCCCACACAACTTCCATTCAAATCTCAGTAAATCCTAATAAACAGTTAAAACATTGTGGTTCATATATAATTTGGAACTGTTTCAAATTGTTAGGCAGCATTAGATTTTCTGTCCTGAGGAGAAGAGACCAAGATACTCCCAGTAAGGAAGAAGAGGAGCAGGGATAAGAGGCCAGAAGATTGAGACAATCCAAGGGACAGCCTTTCCTCATGCCAGGTCTGCTGCCAGTAGCTGGTGCAGCTCCCACATGCCAGCAACAACCACTGAGCACACCATATTCTTAGTTTCTCTAGCAATGTTATCCAGGCCTAGAGTTCTGGGGCCACGCACCAGCAATAGAGGGGCAGTAGCACCATTTTACTACCTGTATGACTGGTTCTTGTACTGTGATTGATACTGTTCTTTGTTCAACTTTCTGGCCAGACAGGCAGTAGCTATAACATGGAAGTTGTATGCATGTCAAACAAGTTCTTAAAATTTGCCAACATAAATAAACATTAGAATTGTGATGTGTATAATTTTTGTGTTTCTCTTTATGCGTGTATAAATACATATAAATTCTTAGTTATGTTATGGAAAATAAAAGTAGTATCTCTTCTTGTGACTTAATAAAAATCATACCACTTCAGTAAATGCTTAAATAACCATAGCACTTGCAGTATCGATCCTTGCTTTATTCCCTCTGGACACCAGTTATTGCAGTGTTTTGGGCCAACTGAAAAAAAAATATATTTCCAGTCATTTGCCACTGGAAGCTTATACTCCACTAAGACCCTCACTACTGCCTTTTTTGCCTATAAGAAAAAGCATTAGAGATCTTCCATGTCCCCTTTGTGAAATATGTGTGCTTCTGCTTCACTTCTCAATCCAACATAACGTGTATGTCGGTCCTGTTTTAGAAGTTGGTAGCTTCACCAAACACACATAAAAAAAAATAAGAGTAATGCTTGGTTTTAAATTAGGACATGAATAAAACCCCTTTTTCTTCAAAGCTTGAAAGAGACCCTTTCATAGCCACTCTACAGACCACAGAGGGTGGGATCTAGCCATCTTTTAAACAAGAGGTTGTAGATGCCAACTTTATTTCTCAAGTGGCTAAACCAGATGTACTAACTCAAATGGAACAAGAAAAAAAGATGCTTTCCCTGTCCCAACAAACCTATTATCATGAGGGCTGTGAATATTATATGTTCAATGTTCTATGTGAAAGTATGAACAGTAAAAGCTTTCAAAATGAAGTCAGCTGTAAACGCACACCATTTTTTGAACTTAAGATGCAAGCTCCCATGAAAGCTGGCCTTTTAAAAAGTTAGAGAACATTTGAAAAATGAAGGCATGGCACATAAATTTTCTGTATTTTTAGAGCAAATTCAAAGACAAATACATCATACTCTTGTTAAAATAAAATTTTTCATTACACTTCTAGTTGTACTACTCTGACGTTTAAGAATGATGTGTAGATCATTCTTGCTATAAATTTTGTGTGTTTCAAAAAACAAACACTGGTCCCTATTCTAGCACCATTATCTTGAATTTCAATATATTTGGTGTTTTTTTCCAGAATGATATGTTTTGAAAGCAGCATTAATTTCAGAAGTAATAAAAAAATTAAATTGCTAGATTCAAGGTTGGAGAGAAAGCCTGGAAAGCATTAACTCAATGCACAGATATATTTCCAGAATATATTCCAGTTGATATAAATTATCTTTCTCAGAGTAGTTATTTCAAAGCAAAATGGCTTTTGTTTCATTATAGGGTGTCCCTCTGCATGGCTACTCTATGAAGTGACATGCCATTTCAGATTTTTACAAAACATCTTTAATTTCTTAATCTCACATTGATTAGACATAGGCCTTCCAGGCTACACCTGGAAATTATGAAGAAACCTCTTTGTACCCACATTGCTTTTCACACACCACACCCCCCATACACACCCGAGAGTCAAGACTTCTTAGGGGGTAGAGGGCAATTATGGCCAGATATAAGCATAAAGAATTCTGGCCATTTCCTAGGCTGCTATCAGCTTGTGTGTCAAGGGCTGTTGTCCCTGAACCTATTTCAATTCTACAAGAGATCCAATAAGCCAAGCTGGAGACAGAAGCACTCATTGCCCCTAACAGGGATGCTGGGGTGGGTCAGGGTGCAGCGTCCTCCTCCCTTGAGCAAGATCATTAATCTGCCCTCACTCTTCCCATCCAAGCGAGAGCAGCAAGTCCAGCACTCTGGTGCCCTTGCTCTTTTCTCCAGTCCCTCTCCATCTTGAGCCAGAACTCACCCTGGACCCTGATCTGCACAGCATCTAAATTCAATTTTTGTTTCATACTCCTGAGAATCTATGAGCTAAAGCTGAACACAGTTCTACCTATGTGAGTGCTTGGCAGCTGACTATTCCGGGAAGCAAATTATTGGGGAGCTGTTTAAGGGAGAACCTTTACAACAGGACTCTAGGACTAGTTCTGTCTTAGTGTGTATAACCTGTGAATTACTGTACTTTCCTCGCTGAGAATAAATAATGCAGTTCTTTCTGAAGCAAAACATACCCCAGGTCAAATTCTCCCTCCTCAGTTATACTGGCAGCCTGGAGTGCATGGAAAAATGCCAGAGTCAAAGTGGACTGTAATAAAGTCAATGGCATTTTATCAGATACCATAGCTAGCGGCAGAATATGACCCAACGTGTACATTTTGAAGAGAATTCCTTTAGAAAGCACTTCAGAGAAATAAAACAAAAATGAGTTTATTTTCCTTGATAATATTCAATCCATACAGTACAACTCACAAGAGGCCAATAAATGATTGTTACTGGAAACTTTGAAAAATCATTGCAAAAGAAAATATTTATACAAGTTTATGAAGGCTTCTGAAGTATGGTTGATACGTTCAGGTCCAAAAGGACTGTAAAGTATCAGGATATTACATAGAGTAATGTTGATGATTCTTACTCTCTATGTTGAATGCAGTTTAGTTTGCTTTTTGCATATGGGAAAGGTCAATTCTATACTGAATAATGTTTTGATTCCACTCCAGTGAATTTCTTACAGAAACACAAAAGATTACTTGGATTAATAATTAGAGTAATAAAAATAGTTCCCACTTTATGATACAAAGATAAACACATGTATTTGTAACGGAAAAATGTGTTTTGTGGAAAAGATATACAATTCAGATCTTGGCAAACAGGTCTAGAGAAACTAAAAGTAGTCCAGAATGCTCACCCAAAAACTTTTTAGCCCCTATATTTATTTATAGCACAAGTATTTTTCTTGGGTCTTTGTTGGTTTGGTTTAAGCTTGCTACTGAAGATAATTAGATATGCTTAATAATTATAGCAAGGTTACAGCAACGACATTTTTGTCAAAACACAGTGCATCTCAGGGCAGTTTTCATCAATATTTGAGCCAAGTCTGCCAAGTTCATGAACCTTTCAGTAAACCTGGGTTAAGTCTAGAATGAACTCATACTGATTTACAGCATTGCATTTAAAATAGACGTTATCTTGTTATCGCCAGATAATTAAAATATTAAATAATAGCCCCCATACTATAAAACAATGGGATACCTTCCTATGGAATAATTTTATATGTTCTGTCTATCCTACCTTCAAGAGAGCAGAGAAAAAAGTGGGGAATGGACAGGATTCAAACCCAGGCAACAGTAGTGATTGCAGTCACAGAAATACATCCACAGAAGAACTTGAAACATTTTGAATGCTTTATTGAAGAGGAAACACAGGGGGAAGAGAGAGGGAATACACTAGAGCTACTGCATCGAACACATATGAGGGAATTCAGATGTTCCCATATCCCCTATTATAATGTAAGAATAAGGGAATTTTCAGTAAGATTGCAAAAACACTCCTTTTAAAGTGATAAAGGAGTTGATCTGTTTTATTTAAACCACAGTTATAAATAATGTGTAGAACTTATTTTTAGAAACAAAAAACTTACTTGGGTAGGGAAAATGCCACAACAGCATTCAAAACCCCAAGAATATAAAACATGATGCATAGCAGAAAACTGACTGGTTAAAGAGGTTAACCTCATTCAAGACAAAAACGCCCCTCTTGGGCAAGTTTCCCTTCATAGCAAATCCTACTGCTAATAATGCTATTAAATTTACCTGTTATTAATTCAGCATTAGTATTTCCTCCTATTAATGCTATTAAACCCCCCCCTTTTTTTTTTATTTAAGAAGTATGTTAACAAAAATTGAGTACGTTCTTCAATGCACAGGCTTCCAAGAGAGGCTTCCTGAATAGAAGGCACTTCATGATTACTAGACATATCTCCTTGTTTTTGGGCTATCAATAGCCTCTGAAAACATAAAGATGATATAATCAGATAATTCACATAATTCTTGTGATAATTGATCTTTATCACTGCATACCACCAGGAACAGTCTGGATACTATCTAGGAGCTTCACTAAAATATTTGCATAAATCATCATCGTGGAGCCCCTGTAGGCATTTGTTGGCTCTGAAGCAACTAAGATGCAACAAATCCTCTTTGACTAAACAGTCAAGGGAGCAACTGACACCATTCTATGATTGTAACTCTTCAACAGTCAAAACATAATCTCTCCAGAAGCCTGGGCAAATATGGGTAGGGGACACAGAAGAAATTCAGGCGTGCCACAGAGACCATGAAAGAGAACTAAGGATATGTTTGCTGGAGATGTTAGAAGGGGGTGTAAAATACATACGAGAATACCAAAATAGTATGGATTAACCACAGGAAGCCAGAGGAAATGAGAATTCAGTTTCTGTGCTCATAGAAACATTTATTCCTTTTTCTCCATCTCTCTCTGATGTAAGAGAGACTGATCACAGACAGAAAGAAAATATTAGGGAAAGGTGGACAGCTCTCAGATAACAAAATATTTGTTTTCCTAAACACACAGCTCAAGGTATGAGAGCCAGTAAATTAAAACCCTTCTATTCAAGGAGTCATGTTAGATCATCAAAATGATAATCTTCTGCTCAGATTCTAGATGTTAAATCATGTGCTTTAGTCACTTTTCCTGTCTGCCTCATTCACTCTACATATGACACATCACCTATTGGGTATGGAGAATGGAGCACTTAGAACAATGGCAACATGAAATATTAGGGATTTGAAATTCCCCTTGCATGCATGTCCTTCCCTTGTCTTGAATACTCTTGTAATGTAAAAGCTCATATGGCTAAAGTATGAAGGTTAGAGTATTCAGACTTACTGGGAACAAACCTGAAGCAGTTATCGTGAATGAGACTTGTTTCATGCCACATGGTTTAGTGTTTGGGGCAATTTATCTTAGATCACAATAGTTTCTGTAAAAGGCATTGCCTCCTCCAGTGCCAAGAAAACATTTTGCTTTTCAGTCCCCCAAAAGCAACAGTTGTCTACAGCAGTCTGAGTTGCAAAAAGACGAGGCAAGTATTTTTCTGGGTGGCCCACAAACCATTTGAGTAAGAGACGGGTGAACATCACACTGGCAGATACAGTCAGTGTGGACACTGACATGTTGTAGGATCATCCTTCCATAAGAGAAGGCAAACTTAGCTCATAGCTTACTACCAGGCTGTCTCTGGGGAAAACAAGAGGTGCTAGATTTCAGACTGCCAGTCCAAACCATGCATGTTGCAAACATTACAAAACCAGCTGTTATTTGCAGAAGCAGATATATTAAGGATGTTGGCTGAGGCTACTGAATACAAGTGCTGGGTTTTGAAGTCTCTTCCTCTCCACATGGCCTACGTTAGCCTGTACTGCCAGAGGAAGAAGCCTGTCCATGAGAGTAGTTTCTGGTCAGCACAGACAAGCCACTGCAGTTACGTGGCAGATGAGCCAACTCAGCTGGACAACTAGGACCTTGCAGGAGTGTAGGCATTGCTCAGATTGAAACATACCCAATAACTGAGCTCCTAATCTGTGATATGCATAAACTCAGCAACCTGCCAAGCCTGATGTGTCTTGTGGGAACAGAGGCAGGCACTTAAGCTGCAAGATTTTTGTGGGTTGAAAGAAAAAAAATAATTATAAAAAACCCACAGATACTTCTGTGAGCAGCTTCAACTGACAAAGCTATTGTCACAAGGAAAAAAGCTAAGAAGTTATTTCCTTTCCAAGTATTAAATTTAGATGAACCTTGGCATTTCTAGGTGAGAGACCAAAGTCTAGCTCTAGGTAATAACATATGTGCTATGTATGTCACTTACAAAATACATACAACAACAAAGACGTATTAGTTGAGAGGTCCATTAGCCATTTGTGCATTTACAACATGCTTCCTGCTGTTCGAACATCGCTTCTCCAGCTTGATGAAGTACATACAGGATGCGATTGTGATTCCTGTATAGAACACTAGCTGGTATCAAGAAAATGCAAATATAGCATAGTGCTAGGAGATCCAAATTCACAGGGTACTGTGGTAGCTGCATTGTTTGAAAAGACATATGGCATCCCAAGTGTAACAGATAGTTGAATCTCAAGGGGGAACCATTGTTCATTCATCTGGACCAAGTGACATTCTTTATGCAAGAATAATTCCTGATTAAAGGGTGAGTTTTAATGGAAACTAATTAGGCAACCTCTTTAGCCTGGGCATAATGATCAAATGAGCTGTCACACAGTACCTGATACAATGATCTCACTTGGTACAAGATTTTATTCCTTAGCAATTACACTCCCACGTTGCACTGCATGTGTTTATTGCCTGGAGCACACATGTCAAATTAAAGAGCAGCTTATGCACCTGATATTTAATTATTGCCTAGCACTATAGACAACCGGGAAATGTCAAAGCGAGCAGTCCTGCATTGGAGCAGCTAAAACTGATATCTTCTTTGGCAAAGAAAAAAATAGAGATAAAATATGTATGGACGATTCAGTTGTCTTACGATTCACAGTTACAAAAAATGGCCTCCCAAACCTTAAATAATTTACCATCATGCTCAATGCAGAGAATCCTGTCAAAGCAGAAGAGTATGTGAAACAGATTCACCAGCTCACATGATTATTTGTATTAGATGCATCTTTGCATGATTAAAGTGTTTTCAAGAAAATGGTGGGATTTGAGCTGTTTTATACCAACTTCAAATACCAAAGAAATCATTTATTTATTCAGGTATGGACTAATTCACAGGTGTTAAAAGAAACATTTCTACAACTCTGTTATCCTGCAGTTTACTTAAAAATCATCCTTAGCTTACTGGAAATTTTCCTAAATTCCTTCATAGTCAAATCACCTCCTTAATCCTAGTTGTAATAAGAATGAAATGAAAAGCCGGCGATACTAAGGGAGATGTAAGCAAAGTGTTTCCAGCAAATTGAGACATGCTAACCTAAAAAGAAAGTTTTATGGCTGTGACAAAGGTGCTGACAGTAAGGTGAGGCAAAATCCATATCGCCCCAAGTTTTGAGTGCAATTTTTAATAAAGAAAAAATGTGCAGAATACAATAAGTGTTTTTCGTAGTCATTGATCTGTAATGGAACACCCAAATAGAGATCCGATGGTATCCCATGGCTAACAAAGTTGTGTGTGTATCTTGGACCATTCTACTCCAAATAAAGGAATCTAATTACCCGTAATCTTAATTGCACAGTCTAATACTAAAAAGGCTTAATAAGAGTGCTTTTGTATTTACAAAACTGCACAGCTTGTGAAAGAACCCTCAAAACATTTGGCAGGAATCCCAGCCGAGGTATGACTGACTGGAACCTCTAATGACTACAACATGTAAACAAGTGTTTTGTTTCGACTGATAATCATTAACTTCCAGTGTCAGACTTATCCCACAAGGTTTTGTTCACTGCTTCACCAGCCTGCTTTACAAAGGCATCTGGTGCTAAGGGAAAGGTGCGGGGGAGAGAAGGGGGGGGGCGCAGAAAGTGTGGAGTGCTATACAGTGTTGTCACTCTTAAACTAAAGTGGCAGTAGGCAAATGAAAGGGTCATGAGGTAAATGCTTCTAACAAGGAGCAAGCTGCTGTGATAATTCCCACCATTCTTTGATGGTCCCTCTTACTGTGTGACTTAGTGACATAATGCGCTAGACCTCCTGGTTATTTTATTTTATTTTTTAATGAAGAAAAGTAATTTGAAGTGGAGCTTCTCTGAATTGTTTCATGCCTTGGTAGCTTTCAAAATTAAATACGTGCAAAAATAAGGAAATTTGACTTCCCTAACTACTGCAGTACTGGAACAATCTCTGTCTAAGTGCTGCATTAAAATAAGAGGCAGAGGAGCAGTTGAATACACTCCTCCAAGGACAAATCTGGCACCCTAACAGAAGGGAAGCATGTCAGAAATTACACAAACTGCGCTGGTTAGCTCAGCTTTGAAAGGGTGCTCAGCAACTGTAATTTTCAATGTGAATTTCAAATGGCTAGATCCTCAGCTAGAGTAACTCTGCTAAAATGCAGGCACCGTGGAGATGCACACACGGATCTCTCATCATTCATTTACTTTAACAAAGTAGTTATTGTTCAAATCATTTTATGTAGAAATACTGGAGAAGTTCTAAAAAAAAAATTGATGTAAAATGTTTGGTATAACCTTGCAGTCTATCAACAAAAACCAGCATAGCCCATATTCCCATTCCTAACCTTTTCTCTAGCTTGAGAAGTGCAACCACTTTTGTAGTTTTTAATCATTCAATTGTATACAGCCAATGTTTTGAGTGTTTAGTAAAACAACAGGAGAACATTATAGATTGCAGATCTAGTACTTCTGAGGCTACCCGTAAATAAAGTGTCATTTGTAAACTCCATTTAACAACCAATACCTCAGAGACTAGTTTCAAAGGTTTGCACTTACTTCATGCCCTGCTAGGATCTTGCCCGTGTAACAAGCATTTCCTGATCAGTTTTAGCATAGCCCTGAAAAGCATACCGCACACAGCTCTCACGACTGCATGAAGGAATTTATGCATGCAACTCCCCAACAGCTTTGATATATTACCCTGCAGAATCAGGTAGGAGCTGTGAATCAGCCTGGTTAAGTTTATTTAAAAAACACTTGGCAAAGCAAGTTTGCAATTGTTTAATTTTCATTATAACTGCTGCCTCACAAGATAATGAGCCCTCATAACAGTGTTTTATATAAAAGCACATTATGCCTTTGCACAGCACACACAAATGGCCAGTGATTATTAACCATGTTAAAATGTCAGTAGAACCAAGCCACCATAACGGCATACATTTAGATGCTATAAAAGCTGCAAATGACTGTTACATTGTTTTAAAGGAAGCATCTTAAAAAGGCACTTACAAATAGAGTAAGAGAAATATTTGCTACAAGGAATAGAAATTTATGATGAAATGTCAATCAAGTTTGACTTCATGAAAAGCATTAGCCACAAGAATCAGCTAAGCTCATCACTGCTGCTATTAGTACTCTCAGTTCTAGGATTTGAGACAAAATGCTCCATAAATAATATTTGCTTTTACCTTTGACTTGATTTCTCTGCCCCCTTCCCCATGCCATTCCAGGCTTTCAGTGTTTGGGAATGCTTTAAGAAAATATTCTCAAAGTAAAACTTTGGAGAACACAAGTGTGCACATTTGCCACTTATTTATGGCCTGATAAAAAAAATGTCCAACACTTAAATGAAAGTCTAGCAAAGAGTAAAAGGTATAGACAGGGTAATCACTATCTAAATTATTACAAATATTTTATAGGCTTTTAGCCTCAAAGTGTCACGCAGGGCATCATCTTAGATACAAGTGGATCTTCCTCCCATTCACTGATGGGAAAATTAATACAGTAAGGAGTTTGAATCACAAAGGATTCATGTTGTTAGGCTGTTGCTGGTTATTTACACCAATCCTTCAAAGTTATCCTTGTGAATTTTAAATTATTCAACTTAATTATTAAACTATGTTTGGGTTAATTTTATTTTTAAATCAGAAAGGATTGTGGGGTGACACTTAAGGGGGTTGTTGTTTTGACTTTTTTTATGCTGTTGGTTGGGCTGGTTTTTTAGTTTTAGGGTAGGGGCTTTGGGTGGGGTTTTTGTTTTTCTTTAAGTTACAAAGAAAACTGGCAAAGAAAACAGTATCATCTACAATTTGACAAAAGAATTAGTGTTTTGCTCCATGTAACTCTCAAACCCTACAAACCCATTTAAGTTAAAAAAATAATTTTTAATTTTAGCTTATGCAGTTGCAAGGCCAAATGCTGCATTACATACATACAGCTTAAAAGGTGTTCAAGAGCAAGACTTCTGAATGTTAATTCCCCCCCAAAGATATGGTTTTATAAACATAAACCTTCAACCCCTTTGTTAAAATCGAATATAAACAGAAATGTGAAATAAAGCATTAGACAGTTCTAATTCATGTGATCAATCACTAATAATTATTTTTTATTCTCAACTATTTTAATTTTATTTTACACAGACAGTGGCCAATTCAAATGTGATATTCAATAAAGATTTGTATCTCACTCATTAACCACAGTCCTAATTCCCCTTTCTCCCCCCCGCCCCTGTTATTATAAACCAAGTACTTGGAAACTGCGTTAAATAGCTCAAGGAATAAACTGGTACATCTGTATCATCAACTTCATGTAGATTTTAAAGCAGGTAGAAAATATTTAAAACATTACTTCAAAATATTAATATTCTATTGCTCTCAGTAAGCACTCAATTGTGAGCTGAGTTAGGCAGTGAATTAGTCTTCCTTAAACATACATTAAATAGATATTGTTTCTCTAAGTTGAAAATTCATCATTTCTCTCCAGTCAGCGTTAACACTTAGCAGGTTGGTAAAGAAATACACACACAAGCAACAAAAGCCTGAACACTAGCAGAGATGTTAAGGGGGCAATTAATTAAGCCACATTAGTACAACATGATCAAAAACAAGGCATCAGCATCCTTAAGGCAAAACTACATTTCAGGTCAAACTTTACACACATGTGCATATATACATGCAAGCACAGACATACACACACACAGAGGCACACAAAGAAGCATATATCAGACAGAACCTTCCTTTATGTTAAGTATAAAAAAAGCATCAAAGTAACTATTTGCACTGGCTGCTTCATTTGTTTGCACTGTAAATTATTTGAGATCAGATTTTAAAGCTCGTTTGATTTTTGACACGTACAAAAAGAAACCATTGTCTCATATTGTATATACTGATTGCCTGGCACCACCCAATGGCAACCATAAGAAATGCAGATGCCAGATCTTGTAAGCAAGCCATGGGTATTTTCTCAAAAATAACAAACAGGTATTTCTTCCAAACTTTGCTGGCAGCTCTTAATTATGTTTTGAATTGGCTCAACAAGTGCAATTCTTAAAAAAAGTTTAGCGTTGTCCAAAATCCATAGCAAAGTAAATTAGTTGATTAGTGAATACCGTATTTGTTTTTTAAAAACACACCATTAGATGAGCCCATGTCTTATGATATCAGAGCTCATAGCCAGATGAGAATTATTGTTAAGCTTTCTATGACAGGAAAGCTCACCTACAGTGTATAACTACAGAGTAAAGGGTAAAAGTTAATCAATACCAGCAACTCAGGAAAGAGAAATAGGAGGATTCGAAACAGAGGGAAAAGATCTATAGTGATTTCTTAGCCACCACAAACGTTATTCAAGCCTTACGAGGTCCATGGTACATACCATAGATAATTAAAAAAAAAAAAATGTATACACACACATATACATATATAGTCCTCAAATGTTGGAGAGGAAACATTCCAGTGGTTCCTCCATTCCTCAAACAGGATAACAAAAGTGACAGTCTATAGGATCAGGAAAGGCGACCTCTCCCAGTGAAGAAACAAAGTCACAACAGAATCCCTAGACTCTTCTTTTATTCAATCAGAGACTTTGTGCAACTCCAGATTAGGTTTCCAACATAGAGAATTACTACAGAGCATACAGACAATATAGGAAGCCCAAAACATATGTTCAAAAACCCTTGGAAATAACTCTCTTTTTCTGAGAAGCTGCTAAAAAGAAACTTGGTATTGCAACACGTTTTCATCACCGGTCTACTCTAAGCTGTTTTACACGCTGGTGCCTAATTTGCTTTTCCTTGCTTTCCTTACAGAGGCTGAGCTTTATCAAGTGTGATAATAGTCACAGAAAACAATAAAAGAGAGCAAACAGTATTTAAGCTTGTCCATTTTTATTTAAACATGCACAATAAAACTTGGAAAAAGGATGAATTGGCGAGGCACATCTTTTAACTGACAAATCATTTACAAATCATAGGCTTTGCATGGAGCACTTCAAAATTCATGGCCTCCTGGATTGCAAGTGGTCCAAACATATAGCACCTGCAGATTTCCACAGAAATGGACAGTGCTTTCACAAAAGAAATTAAGTCTCAAATACCATCACAGACTTAAAAAAACGCTGTGGCAGCTCTGTTTAATTTCAGATAAACTGAATCTTTCTAATGTAAAATGAAGGGAATGGAATAATACATGAAGCTTACTTGCTTCCATGTTTTATAGTTTCGTTTAAAGCTGTTATGCCTGGCCTGCATACTTCCATTATTTCCATGTACTTCTGTGGAGAATGATCTAAGTATCTACAGCTTGTAACATCAGATATTCCTAGCAATAGGAAGATGAAGACTGAGGTATATGTCTGTTACAGATATTCCCATGATAATTATCACATTGATTTAATTACGACAAACCCTGTGATCCTTAGGTACCAGGCTTAAAGAGTGCAAAGCCAATAGAGGCAAACAAGGCTGTGTTTAAAGACTTTGTTCTGGACACTTGAGTGCTAGGAAAGGAAACATTTACACAAATGTGTTTTTCTTCAGTTCACACTGACAACTAAATCACAGGTCCTGGAACACAGTTCTGTTTAAGGAGAAGGATTTTGCAGCAGGTTTCACAATCAGAAAACCACAAAACACCTACCGTCAGGAGAGTAGCACTTTCACATCTATAAAAGCTTCCATAGGAGATATTCAAAACCCTTCAACAAATTAAGGCACACAACACTCCAGGCGCGAGCAGATATTACTACATGTGCTTTACAGAGAGGGTGGAGATACACAGGGATTTAATAATTTTTCCCTGAATCAAATGACAAGTCTGAAGCATCCTTCCTCCCTTTTCTTTATTCTCTAGGCAATAACCACGCTAACAACAGAGGTTCATAGAATTCACTGAGAATGGAAAAGCTCAGAACACATTCTTATGATGGTGGATTTTAACTCAGAAAGCATTATTTTTCAGAAATTCCACAATTTCAAAAGAAAACTAACAGCAACAGCAAAGCTTGCAGCACTAAATATAATAGTACAATTTATATGTTATTTTCACAAGGATAAGCTGTTTTCTAAGGACAAGACAAAATAATCAACCCTATAGAAGCAGCTTGAGTAGTCTAAATATGTCCCAGTTAAAATTGTTAATGAAGCTGCAGAGTGAATGCAAATCTACAAGTCCCAGAGCTTGTGTAGCACCATGTAATTTCTAAGTAACAGTGCCTGAGAAGTCCCCTAGCAGCACACCGCAGTCCTTGCTAAAGAACAGAGTACCCTTGTAGCCCATTAGTGGTCTACACAGCAGCATTCAATCAGTCTCTTTAATCCAAGGAGTGCTTTTTCACTTTGTGAGAAATCTAACTCTACTGGGGGGATTTGAACTGGAGGCCATTGGATCCAAAACCAGCAACATTACCAACGCAAGCGAAGGCAAATCTCCAGTACCTTTTAGCTGGAGTCTTCAGAGGCCTGTAAAAAGTGAGACACTCTGCCTTGCAGGGATACTAGTTATAAAGGGTAAAACATTCAGCTGGGTTTAACAGAAATGAACGGGGGAGAAAAAAGCCACACAGGAAAAAGGGATGCTAAATTATAGAGGAACAGTAGCATGTATGTTGTATTCATTCCAGGTCAGAGTTCACAAGGAATTAAATCCTGGCAGAGCCTGAGTGCTTTCAGCTACCATTGGGCCAAATTCTCCCATCTTTAATGTTTCCTTACAAAACATCAAAACTTCCAGTGACCTCTCAGATTACTTTCCCCACTCAAAAGATCTGGAGTGCTAAAATGAGAGCGAGACATGTTCTGGCTTACAGACAGAGGTTTCTCAGCATATCTCTGCACCCTAAAAGAAGCAAGACAACCAGATGCATCAAAAAAACCCATTTCTCATGAAAACTAGAGGCAAAAGATGATACATTTTCCTTCTTGGTAGCAGGACAGCTTCCCCTACAGCTGGAAAACTTGCAGCACTTGTAAACTCCTGGAAACAGCTGCCCCCCTCCCCCCTTCCTGGCTGCTGCCTGGTTCCAGGTGAGATCAGCAGCTCTGAACTCCAGCACACCGTGCTGACGGGAAAGCCGAAAGGCTTTCCTGGGGTTTTTGGCTCACGACCTCTAACTTTTTGGGATGATGCCAAAGTACAGCTCTTTCTGTGCTTGTTGGCTCAGCAGCCCTAACACTGAACTGAAGCACAGGCCTCTAAAGGACAATTACTCATTTATGCACAATGAGCATACAACCTTATAACAACCAGGGCAAATACAGCACTTCAGGGTCAGACTCTGCTTTCAGATAAACATGAAGTGAATAACACAGAGTGCATGTCATTTAGATGTTTTTGAGCCAGTCAACAAAAAGCACATGCTTACACAGAAAAGGAAACCTTACCCCCACTTGACATAACATAGCAAATATTGCTCAGCTGTGCTCTATTTCTGCATTGCGTTTCTTACATCAAAATCTCCACTACCGTATGCAGCTCTCCAACAGACACCCCAGGTCAAAAAGCTGAGTTCATATGCTGACAGACAGCAGAATGGCTCCTTAAAACCCCTCCAGAAAAGTTGCAGGATAAATAGGGAGCACTTGGATCTGAATTTTATGTAGTAACATAAAATACTAACTCCAGCTAGGGTGCACAGCCTTTGCCAAAGCTTGATTGGCGTTATGCGATTTTGGCAACGTTGGTTACAAAGATTTCAATGGAAACTTGGGCAACTGGAAATTGAGTGTAAAAAAAGTTATATGGACTTGCATCTACCTTTTGGCCCTTGTGCAGTAGAAGAGGTCAACCAGGTAGCTGTTATGCTAAAGGCAAGGAGGTGTATTTAAAAGCAGGTTTAAAGCTTTATAAAAAGGGAATACCAATACAGAAGATACCATGAAACCTCACCTGGATAACAGCTTATGCTAAAAAGCAACACCAGAGAAGTTAATAAAACCTGTGAGATGAGAAACCAAGAAAAAAACCAATTTTAACGTAAGGGGTTCTGTCATTTCAGCTAATTTCTGTGTTTGTTATTCATTAAGTCCTTTGTTTATATCTACTAATAAAAGGCTTTAATCTCTACACTTCAATTCCAAATCTCTGTGAATGACAATTTAAGGCATTTTATTTACCCCATATTTTTTAAAATGTGGTAATTAAAATAATCTGTTTTACACTTATTAAAAATAAATTATTGCATATTTTAATGTTTATCCTCCCTGCAACTTTTTTCTTAATTAGTTATTTAAACTGCGTTGAAAATCCCAAGCCAATACATTTCAATATTCATTTTTCTATTTCAATTTTTCAAACAAGAAGTTCCCCCTCTCTAAGATGAAAATTCAATTAAAAAAGCAGATTAAATACTCGTTGGTGTTATTTTACATCGTTCACAGAGAGGGGTTTTTTTCTTCAATATTTATTAATGACGACAATTGTGCATGTACCCATTATCTTACATCTATTAGCATCTTTCATCTGAAAGGATCTTGAAGAGCTCTAACAAACGGACATTTCTGTAACTAAGAGGAGGGAATGATCCACCACGCAAACCCAAACCTCTCTGGAGCAGAAATCCTTCAGCTGTTTAAAAGTCCATAACAATGTTATGAAAAGCAGCAAAGTTCCTTAGTGAACATTAGCAGAAATTAGTGCAACATAGCTCCATTTCCCTCTTGTTCCCATTGGATCCTAAGGTAAAATTCATAAAGTAAATAAATCAACTGTCAAGGCTGATTGGTAAAGCGTAATTACTTCTGTTGAACTCTTAGATGTCAGGCCTTGCACCTCTAAGTACAGGATTAGTAAATAGCACATTCCCAAATTAGAAGTGGCTATGCTTAATTTACATAATTTTAGTAGCACAGATTTTCAGTTATGTTGCTGTTTTACACACCAAAGGGCACTGCCACAAAGCAAAGAGACACAGGATTTGTACTGGTACTTGTCACACCATAAACACAACTGGATGAACTCCACATTGGCTGAAAAATTCAACTTCATACACTGCAAAACATCCGTGATGTTCTGTGGCATTTTTCTGTTAGGTAGGGTTTTTAAGGTTCTTCTACACTTTATATATGCATAGGTGCAACAGAAATGTTTTACTAGCATATGCATGCAATCGTATTAGGTTTAAATTTAATAGCAATTACAGCTTTTGTTGAAAAAGTTCCTGTTGAAGATAGAAGCATACTCTCATCTTAACTGGAACTGAAGTCATCATTACACTTTGTGGAAAGTGACAGTTTAAGAGGTACCTTCACACCTTAAAAAAAAAAAAATTGCTTTCTGATTTTGCATGTCTTTCCACCCTGGCATAGCACAAACTAACTCTGGAAAACAGCACATGCTGCGCTGGGATGGTGTTAATTTTCTTATGCCTAGAGTCATGAATGTTCAGTGTGGGATGCTTTTTCTACAACACTAGAAAATATGTATTTTCTCTAATTTTGGGTTTGCTACCTCATGTCATTAGAGCAACCACTGTTCCTCAAGTCATCTTTTGCTCCCATGATATTGTGATGTCTGAAATAGCTCTAGCTTGACCAGTCTGTTTCCAGGATTTCAGGTAGATATCCAAATTTTGAGTTACTCCCCACACACACACACACACTTCATCTATTCCACTACTTTTTCCAGTGTAGACTGGCATATTATTCATATTCAAAGAAAGAAGAAACATGAGAGCACTGCCTTGGCACAGGGTGTTTCCCAATTGCTAGTATAATTTTTATTGCTTGCACTGTTTAATGGTTCCCTAATAAATATTGTCTTGCTCTTTCCTGCTAATCATATACACTACCCACTGTATGTTCTGTTGGCTTCAGCTCTTCAATGTTTGACTGGGACAGTATCTTTCTATGTAGAATCCAATTTAATTTGGGATAAGATGCCACAACTACAGATAAAACCGTTATATAAATGGTGAAAGTTACATTGCAGCAATTTAAAAATTCAAAGTTCTTCGGTTCCAATGTCTTCTTCTTGATTTTGATATGTAGTTGCCAAGAAACTTTAGATATTCTGTGCATAGAGTTGTAATGGGCTGTTGTCAGACCCAAAAATTATCAGTTCTTCAGTGTAAATATTAACACCAGTTTCATAGGGAAATGCGTGCCTCTGTATTTTTCACCCTCATAAGCTTCCTTTACTCCTCTCATGTAAAGTAAGACCAGTACCAAGGAAGCAGTTTTCCAGTCTCCACACTTCAGAAAGGGGAAACAAAGAAATCCAGCACATGCATGTGCAGGTACACATAGGAATGCTAACTGCACGTCAAACTGACTTTCTACACTTCTGTTACTCCCAGGCTGGAGTTACAGAATCCTGGGAAGCAGTACAAGCCACAGAGTAGTGAACAGAAAACAGCAACAAGAAAATTAGATATATACAGTCCTAAGAAGGAATTCATATCTGAAGAGGACTCTAGTTTAACCTCCCAGAAACTAACTGCTATCACCTACCATATCCTCTTTACTCATGCTTTGAGCACACAGGGTAGATATCATTTCTGATTTCCAGGGCTAAGGCTAAAAGGGCATAGCAAAAGAAGCCTGTTTAAGTTTTGTCCAAATTGCAATGCTGTATTTCCAGATAATTTGCCAGAAGCACACGCTGCACTAAATTGAGACAAAAGATAAAATAAGAGATTTATAAGTTTAGGATATTGCCCAATAACCAATTTTTTCCTCAGTCTACAGCCTTATTTCCTTTCAAAAAGGCAGCAGTTTGTCTTCATTCCTAGAGACTTTCTCTGTACTTCAAGCCATATATATGTTACAGAGCAAATTATATCCCCGAAAATATTCTTAAACCATACAGGAGAGGGTTGGGTTTTTTAATATACATTATCAACATGCTATTCCTACTTTTAAACCCAACATAGAAATTTGCAAAATTAGTGGGGGCTATCTTGAATGTAGTCCTCTGGAAAAAAAAAAAAAAAAAAAAAAAAGAAAAAGAAGGTAGCTAAAAGATCTGGCTTGCACAACAAGGATTAGATTTGGACCCAGTCATTCAGCCTAATGCAGGTTAATACAGCTGAAGATCTGAATTTTAAAATGTTGATACCTGTACTGAGACCAACCATCACACTATGAATTCTGTAAGTTGACAGCACAATAAGAACAAAGTTCTACAGATCTCAATGCCAAATCCAAGCCAAATATATCAACTGTCACCATAATGTCTTTATTCATGAAAAGGAGGATACACATATATTCTTCGCACTGTATGCAAATTCTCCTTCTATAGGAATTATACTGTTGCAAAGCAGGAGTATGAAAGCTCTACACTAATGTTACATTGCTGTGATAATACCTTATGAAAAGGCTTTTTATTTTTAAAGCTATATTACAATTTTTTTTGTATAATGGAGTCACACTTTTCATGTAGCACTCAGCCTAGGGATGTCTGCAGGAGAAAATAACAATATCTTACTAAATCCCTTTTAGGATCATTAAATTTAGATCACAAAACTCTCACAGGCATGCAATTCCAAACATGTCACAGAAACAAAAGGAACAACAACAAAAAATGACAAGCTTCCCTTACATTATTTTCCTTCTTTACAATGATGTTTAAGGTAGCAAAGTGTTAATGAATTCAGTACAATGTATCATGCATTGTGCTAGAACTTTTATATTGTTGAAAAAATTGTCATATTTGGCTAGGCAGCTGCATGGAGAAAAAAGCTCTGACAATATCTAATTGAGTCTATTTTTACTGTCTTTCAGATAACATTGTTAGAATTATGTACTGTACATATTTCTTATTTTTAGTTTCATACTCCCTCCCCCCTCTTCACAGCCCTTCACTGCAACAGTATTTTACTACTGCTGATATAAATCCAGGTCATTTTCACAAAAGAAGAGAGTCCTATTCTGTAATATTGAAGTGGGGCTAGAAGCTGTTATGTAAATCACTATTAATAATGGAGTATTCAGGACATGTGCCTCTTAAAAGCTAGTTCTTCTTTAGAACGCTGACTGGGACACAAAAGCTTCAAGCCCCATTTCCTACTTTATCATATGCTTCCTGGGCATTTTTGAGCTAAACATTTCATCTCTCTCTTGCTCCTTTCTCTAAAGCGGGAATAGCAGGAATATTTCCCATTTTTTTCTGCTTCTTGAAGCCATGAACACTTCAACAGAAAGACTGCCTTTTATCTGTGTGTACCATGTCCAGTGTAACCATTCCAATTCACACACACACACAGAATTATAGGAATTGGCATGGCATACCTGTATGGCTTTCACCACTACAACTTTACATTTCTCATCCTTACCCAGTCAGTCTGTTCTCAGACTCTTCACTCATGATTTTTTTTAATGAGTCTTCCAATCCTTCCAAAGAGTCTTGTAGAAGAATGAGGTGCATAGGTTAGTCACATAGACAGAAACATTATCTCCAAAGCTAGAGAAAGCATGTCCCACGCCTCATCCTTTGAGGCAGTCTGGCTCCCCACTTGACCTGGCTAGATGAGTTGCATGACACTAACCATGACTGTCAAGAGCAGAAATTACAGCCCGACAGAAAGTTGGGGTTTTTTTAAAGGAATGAAATTGCCTGGGGCTGCATGTGCCAAGCTGCACCACCACTACAAAAGCACTGGTGGAGAAAGTTACTCTTCTGCGCTTCCAGCCAAGAGGACTGGACCTTCAATTTGTGCAAATGCAGATACCATATCCTGCTTCCATGCAGGGGAACAGCACACCAAACTAGATAAAGCAAGTCAGGGAGGTCAAATAGCTGCGAGTCAACTTACAAACACATTCATTTAAAATTACTACTACTCAGACTAGAACTCTTAAAAAATACCCCACAACTAGAAAACAATGAGAAACCCACATCAATACCACCACCCCCAAACATTGTTGTTTAACTATATTTTTGCTCCCCCAGATTCAAAATACAGGATCCATGATGAAACTTTCAACCACTCATGACACAAAAGAGCATTTTGCTATTACATACACTGGAGACACTAACAATAGCTGAGCTCCATGATGCTTTGGAGGAAAACTTTTACTGAGAAGCAGAAGAATTATTTCAGGGAGCAGGTGCAGGAGAAGACAGTAAGTAAAGAGGAGTTTCAAGATGGCAAAGAAAGCACATCACACAAATTGCAAAGACTGCTCAGCTTGCTTACTTCAAGTTTCTGTTTCTTCTCTGATTAGTTCCTATTAGCACTACCAAGATTTTATTTTTCCCCAGAAAGGAGAAGAAAAACATCTCCTCTTGCCCTTTGATAAATGTGCATTCACGTGGGTAAATCAAAACACTGACCAAGAAATCAAAACTCCAGAACCTGCAAGTAATACATTTAACTGAAAAGAAAATTTTAGTTTTACTTTTTTTTCCCTTCCCAACAATAGAAAAGTTAAGTTTAGAATGAAAAGCAAGATACTGTTTTTCAGAACACTGACAAAGTAAAACACAAATTCCCTACACCTCCTTCTTGTCCCTTATCCTCCAATTCCACACGCTATAGAAACATACTTTACTGTTTTCTGCTTGACACCCCACATTCTCATCATAGAAACATAATACTGAAACATTGTTCCGAGTGACTCAAGCTTGTGTAAGCTTTTAAGTGCCCACAGGGTTACTGATTATTAGAGGAACAGGAGTGAAAAAGGAATGAAAATAGAACTTGGAAAGCATGGCAGTCTCAGGGAAGAATAGTTGGGATCTAATGAGGAGCTGTACCTGTGAAACCTAATAGCCAGAACAGATTTAGCCATTCAGGGTGACTTACTCAAAATAGTTCTTACAGCAGTTTTAACAGCAGAAGTGCTCCAAACCGTTATAAAGTGCAGCTGTAGATACAAGTAACAAATGCATGAGTTAGTAGACCTGCTCCTCTGTTACAGATGCCCAGAGGCTATGGTCAGACATCCAGGATATGAAAATGGATACACCATATAATCAAGACCATAATGCCCACGGCATCCACTTCCATTTAGCCTGCAGGCTTCTGAAAGTACAGGGAAAAGTCTAGTCGATTATAGGAACTGGCATTATGTATGTGTTGCCAAAGAGTAAAATTCTCTAATATGATAACACCACTTTTCGTTTTTCACGAGTTTCCTGATTTACAGTGCATAATATACTGGTTTGAACAGACAGATTTAAGAATCGATTGGCTTGTGCAGAAACTCTCTTCTGTTATTAAAAAAATCAGTATAATTTTCATGTGTGTACCTACACAAAGACTAAAAATGGAATGTCACCAACTTTGTAGGTAAGAATAACCTTACCACAGATTCTGCCCACATCTCTCTGCCTGCTCCCAGTAGAGGTGAGGACTGTGTCTCACATGAAAAGTTCATGTTTTAAAAAAATTAAATCTGATCAGCTACTAGAGTTTACTGCCTACTGTGATGTGACTGCATATAAGACAGTAACTGCCAATGACAAAAAACATAAATACTTTGTAAAGGAGATTTCCCACTTTCTGAATGCAAGATTGGGGGGGTTGTGCAGTATACAGTCTAAGCCTTACTGTCCAGACTCAAGATTATGGTTTAATGCGGGAAAATAAGCACAATGTTATGGCCATTTTTTGTCTGCTTCCAAGCTATACTTAGGATAACCATGTGCACAAGCCTTCTGCAGAAACACAGAACAGAACTGTACTATCTGAACAATCAGCTCCCAGCCTCATAGCTTCACACTTTGTATAAGGCCTTTCTTAAGCAGTTAAATTTCTATCTTGGAAATGGTAATTTTGGTCCATAGGGCTCATGGAAAGAAGTTCTAGTTTCTCACTGCTCTGATAGATTTGCTCCCAGTTTTTAACCTCAGTCTACTCATGGCCAACTCATACCATTTGCTACCAAGTGTTCCTGCATCTTCACCTCCTCTGCTGTTCAACTTTTCTCCCTTTCTCTTCTTTTCTTCCTGTCCCCCATGCTGCCCTTAAGAGTTTCTTGGGTAAATTACTGTTTGCAAGGACCTACTTGACAGCAAATTATCAATTTCCATTTTTCACAATTATGCAAGTAATTTAAGCATCCTGTTGAATGTGTGTACATAACACACACGATTGTTACCAGTAACTGAATTATCAAACTGCTCAACATTATACAAGCAAAACCAGAGACTTCATTTTTTTATCAGGAAGAATACTCACACTCAGTAAGACAGAAAAATATTTGGGGCTCTTAGTTCTGTTTATAGCAAACCAGTTTTCTGAGTGGTTCTGCAGGACATTTCCTACCCCAGTGGATTCACAGAAGCAAGACTGTCTTCTCTGAAATGTCTCTGCTTCTGGCAATTGTCAAAGAAAACACACTGGACTAAAAGCATTACTCATTTGCCCAGGCATGCTTCATGCAAGCAGTTCTTTCAACTGAGTTGCAATACTGAACTAATGTTCAGGTCTGTGAACAAATTCCTGCCTCATCAGTCCCACATTCATTTTGAGAAATACCCTTAATAAAATTAGCAGAGACTGAATCTAAGTTCTTCTCAGTCAAGTAAAAGTAAGCACTGAAAAAATCATTGCAAGGAAATAAGGACATCCATAACGGGCCAAAGTTGCACGGAAGCATATCTATCAGGATGCAACCATCTCTCTTTTTTTGAAGGAAATTTGACTGGTAGAAAATCAAAGCTGTACTAGAAAGTAGACTCAATTTTAAAGCTTCAGATTTAACACAGATTTCCTGGACAGGGAGCCAGAAATCCATTCCAATTTTGTTTGTTAACCATGGGTCTTACAGACCATTTTGGGGGTTCCCAAATCACCCTGCTCACCATGAGTTTTAGAATGTGTATATTAAAAACAAGGACTATTCCATGTAGGAAATCCCAAGAAAGAGAAAAGGAGAAGGAGAAACCAGCACCTAACCACTGATCCCCATAATTTGCTCCCTCTGAAGTCAGAACAGGCTTTAGGCTCCAATCATCTGGTTCAAAGCCCTCAGAGATCATTGGCCAAATGCAGATTATGACTTTTTTTACCATTCAGTAATTTGTTTTCTCATATGCTATCTTCTCACCAAGAAATATACTCTGTACTAGAGCTTACAAAAAATAAAACCCATTTATGCTCTGTGTGCCTGCATCCAGAAGGGATGGCTTCTGTCCTTTTGTGTTGCTTGAAAACAAAGCAGAGAATCTTCCCCATTTATTGATTTCAGAACCCTAAAGGTTTTGAAATAATGTCTACTTTTTGAGCCAGAAGGGTTAGAATCCCCAGTATAAAAAAAGTTAAAAAAAAAGAAAATTGGCAAACAAATAAAATGATTTTTTTGAAAGCATTCACTCAGCAGTTCAGAATCGATCTGCAGTGTTCCACTTGTGTTTGCTTTTCACAGCCATTAGATCAAGAAAGCTCTAGTCACACTCATGCCCTGCCAAAGGGGTGGGAGACTGCAGATCACAGCCTTAGAGTATGTGCCCCAGATGATATAGGAACCAGGCAGAGTTTGACTGCTACTGCAAAGAAAGAAGCAAAACCCTGCTCAGATGACTAGCTAGAGGCCTACCCTGGTTAACAGGAAAAAGCATCAAAATTATCAGACAGCCCAAATGCCTGTAACTCCAGAGTGCTCCCTCATACATCAGTAATGGCATTGTACTGAAAAATTGGTCAGAAAGCACAGGCAGCTATGTCTCTACTTCCCTTCTTCGCAGACTCAGAGAATTAGTCAGTCACAGGGATCGCTATGCCAAGGGGATCAACGAGCTTCCCCAAGCACCCCTCTCCCCTACCCACCATTCAGTTATTCAGCAGCCAGAAACTGCAGGCTAGCTCCAAAGCAGTAAGTCTGCGAAGCAATAATGCTGTCATTTAATTTGATCTGATATTAGGGGATTTCTACAGATCAGGACCATAGTTTCTCAGGTAAAAAAAAAAGAGGGGAAGGCAGCTGAATCATTCCTTGCATCACCTACTGGTGTATACTTCACAATTCAAATAAAGAGAATGGGAAAAAGTGTATCTGCACCAAGGCAAGTAAGTGGATAACCATCTGTTTGACCTTTAATCAATGCCAACTCAAATTGCTCCATCACGTCTAGAGCCACGCACTGAACCACTTGCAGAAAGGAAGTTATTTATCCCAATGATCTCCTGTAAACTTCACATTTTCTGTGTAATATGAATAGACTGCCAAAACTATTTATTTACTTCCTAACATAGAAGCTGGCTCAATAGACCTTCCACAAATAAAATTTAAAAAAATGAAGCAAGAAACTCTTTCTCTGTCACAGAGCAGGCATGTTCTTCACTGCTGGAATGTGAGACCTCAAACTTCTTTGGCATATCTCCTGTACACTGACACAAAACAGTACAGGAAGGAATAGCTGTTTGACCTCTCCTTCTGCTGACAGTAAGCACAACAAACATATGGGATGTATCTCTTTAGTGAGAAGAGCAGACAAATTCTTAATTTATTTAATGTTATCAGAGGCTGGAAGTATTCTGTGACTTAGAAGGTCCCCTACAAACTCAGGCTTTCATGAAGAAATTATTTTATCACCATGGAAAGAAGTATATTTAGAGATCTGTTGACCTGAGACTTATGAAAAGCATCGGGTTACAACCATCTTCAGGAAGTCAGAAATAAAAAAAAAAAAAGACGAACTTATGGTTTTAGAAGAGACTCAAAAGTTTAACTTTTCAGAATAAATTTCACTACTTTAAGATTTTTAGAAGGAAAAAAGCACACAGAGTTTAACTTAAAAAAATAAAATACACGTTCATCTAACAAGCAGTCCAAGGCTCCATGGTAGGAATATTTGACAGCACACTCTCTCTCATCTCTGCTCTGCCAAGATTTTTATACCATGCCTATGGCACATCAGAGACCTTCACCTAACAACCACCATCCTTTTTCAGTATCAGTAGTGACCTGTTGTCAGCCAATATGGGATATTTGTTCCCAATCTCAAACAGGTATCATGATGATAGCTTGTATTGTATAGTGTGTCACATCTACATAATCTGCTACATAATTTGTCGCCTAAAAATCACTTCAAGTCTCTTGTTTTTCTAAATATGATGCATATATTTCATTCATTCCATTCACCTTATTACTTGGTATTTTTCTTTAAGGCTGTTCCAATGTTGTCCTAAGAAATTTAATATGTGACAATGAAGAAAAAAAAATTTAGTTTTCCATCTACTAATTTTTAATGAAAAACAAGTCACCATTAAAATTCTTTGCAGCAACTACTGCTCCCATATCTTTCACGGAGCTTCAGGAGAGGCACTGCTTTTCAGCAGAGCCAGACTTAGACCTAGCCTGTGTTAGTAGCTCTAGGAAAACAAAACAGAAGCCATTTAAACAAACCTATCTGAGTTTAAGCTTTCTTCCTGACAACTTGTGACTGTGCAGAAATCTTTTTAATACTTTGGTGCTACTACCATAATTAAATATCACAGATATTCACTCAGAACTATAGCAACACAAGCTTAATTCTCACTATGTCAAAACCACAATGAATATCATTCTTCCTACTCATCTCCTGGCCACAATATGACCAAAAAGAAAACAGGGGGAGGGGGGAAGAAAGAAAAAGAAAAAGATGTGGGAACTGTCTCCTTGGGAAAAGGCTGGAATCTCAAGTCTTGGCACTATTTATGCATGCTATGATTTCTTATGCACAGTCTCTATAGCATGAAAAAGCCTACATCAAATATGACCATCTTCTGAAGATTCTGTGTGGGTTTCAAAAAATCACTTTGCACATTCCAGTGGTAGTAGGTACCCACACTGAGTTATGAATAACTCCTACCATGTCTCAAAGCCAGCAAGCCTCTGGCACTACTTCAGGATATGCCTGGCAAGAGACAGTTTTCTTACAACTGTCATATTTGACTCTGGTGGCATTTTGGAAAAAGATATTCTACCAACTGAACAATCATTTTTAAGAAGGGGTCTCCTAAAACACTCTTCTTTATATACTGATGTGCAAATGGGTTTTTAAGCCCAGTGTCCGTAGAAAACAGGGCTGATATAATCACATTTGTTTAACTTGTTTTTCCCCAAAGCTTCCCATATCAGCACATTTCCAAGTAGAACTACTATCAAAGATATTATGTTGAGTGGGAACAGGCTGTCAATAGGAGGAAAAGCTGCAAGCTGGGTTTGCACACTAACTGGTCCCAAGAAAAATTTATACTGGGGAGACCAAAAGAATTTTCTGCTTTTGAAAAGCTAGAATGATAACCCTAGGGTGAAGACAGGAGATCCTTCCAGATCTCCTGTCAGATTTCACTATCAAATATTATATGCGGTTACACTGAAAACCAGTCTGCAATGGATCCTGTGCTCCTGGAATTATTTGCTTTTACTTTTTATTTTGCTGGTAGCATCCATGTAGCTCAGAAACAGTAGAGCTCAGAAATATTCTGTTCTGGTTGTGCTTGTGCATGTCTGTACACTTTCAAAGCTACTTCATTGCTTTTATGCTCCCATTTGGAAAAAGAATCTGCATCAGATACACCAAGAAATAAACTGGGCAGACAGGACTTGTACTTCAACCTCATTCATTACACAGGCCTCTTGGAAAGATCCTACATCTTTTAGTTCCTTTATGCACACACGTTTTCTGAAGATTTCTTTTCCTATTACATATTTCAGTGATACAAAGAGTATGACCTCTTCAAAGATTTCTTTCTCAAAGTGGTAAAATCAGTATGATTTAACCTGCAAACCAAGGTCCAACACCAGTTTTTCCAGGTACAGATGAAAAAATAATCTAGATCTTTAGTTGATTCTTAAATCTAGTTTAGAGCTCTGAAAGTACATCTATATTTGCACTATGTTCTCATTTAGCCGATAAGCGATAAAATCGCTCCGTTTTCGTGATGCTTTCAGCTGATGGTAGGCAGATTTTACATAGCTTTCTTTATCCAATTTTTACGTAAAAAAAAAAAAAAAAAAAAGAAATCCAGGAATGAATGAGAGCATTAGCCTCCACACATTCTGTACTTTATGCTATTTACTACTGGATAGCCCTGGAATATTTGCAGCTGGCTGTACTGTGTTTGTACAATGTAGCTCTTTATCATGTTTTCTATCAAAGAACTGTGGTTTAGCACAGAATGAGGCAGTGCTGTATTGAAGCTGTAATGTGGCTCAGGTTACCAGATTGCGTTTTTGATGATTTGGTATTAAAGTGCTCAACACAAAATAAAAATCAACATTTAAGAAATGCAAGTGAGAAAAGCTCTAAATACAGACTGAATAAACCATAACGTTATGGAGATTTTGCCTTACTTTCTATATTAAAACGAGTAGCTTTGAATAAATACAAGTGAATCTCCCTATTATTTTCTTTTCTGAGGCAAATCTTATACTAAACTTTTGCTCACAGAAAGTCAGGGGTGCGAGGACATGGGATTTGCAACCAACACAGCTGTGCTGGCAAAAGGCCCTAGCATAGACGTGGTTTTACCCACAAAATTGAGCTCTTGCCAGCATAGCTAATTTCTCTCTCGGGAGTTAGTTTTGCCAGTACAGCTGCGTCCAGACTAGGGATCGCTGGTGTTACAGACTTTTACAGCTCTACCATCACTAACCTTTAAGTGTAGGCACACTCTTGGTCTCAACCTAATAGCCATTTGCCAGCATGCTTGCACGTTGGTCTGAGACTGCAACAATTACCCTCTAATAAAAAAACAACCAAGCAAACAAACAAAGTTACCTAGCTTCTCCAATCACGCTTCCCAGTGTCCTGAAGTCAGTATTAGGTTCTTCTTAATACAGTCCTTTGCATATCTCACACAGAACACTTTACCATCAGAGCTAGTAATTGCTTATTGAAGCATAGGCACATACATGAGCACATCATATCTTTCAGCAAGAAGCTTTGCTATTATAGATGCTTCCTTTCTTTCTGCTTTGTTCTCATCTTGACTGGCTCAAGACATTGCACTGTCCCATCCCTTTTCCAGAAGGCTACATTCAATGTATTTACCCCTTTTCTTACCTTTCTTTCCAGTTCTGAGAGCTTACTGCAGGAGTACCATAAGACACTGAGCTAAACGTGGAAGGAAAGTTGAATTTTTCCACTACGTCTCTCCCCTCCAACAATTTCAAATACACCACTTTCTCCCTCTTCTCTCCACAAAGCCTTTATGCATCTGGGCTCAGCTCTGGTTTGCAGCTGATACCTATGCTAATAATTGCTATCAGGTGCAGTTCCACACCTAGTTATGGTCTTTGCTCAGCTGCTCATTTTTCATCCTAAAGGACCTGCAGCATGCGACTTCTGATATGCTACTGAAGTTCTGCTTTAAAGTATTGATCTACTACCACCCAAGCTCCCTTACTAATTTTTTTATCTTTCTCCTGCCCGTAGTTCCCTTTTAAACTGGGTTCTCTTCTTTTTCTGTAGGAGGCAATTTCTGCTGCTGTACCAGGCATCAGAAAGGATGGCTACACCTGCACTTTTAAAAACCTACTCTGCCCTAGCACAACTTTCATAGTTAACCAGTACAGAATACAATCACCTCCCTTGTGCCTCTTCATCAGTAAAATTCTGAAGATGTTGCTCCACATCAATGTCTGAGAGCAATCTTTTGATTTTTTTATTAACTCCTCTGCCCTCAACCTATAGTAAAAAAACCCAAACATGGTACTATTCCTGCCTGTAAGAATGAAAGACCAATCATAAAACAAAGGCTTTATTTTCATCAAGATAAGTTAAAAGAATAGGAACATTCTAGTTTCTACCACTGCTGAGAGCAGATTCCAGTGAAAATGGGAAACTGTCTTAAATAGATAAGATTTCACCATCTTGAGCATTTGACAGGGGGAAAAAAGGGACTCTAAAATATTGAAGGTTTTTCACTGAAAGACTGTTTTTAATGCTCCTTTGTATAGCTGATTGAAACCACCACAAAATAAAAACCTTTTGAAAGAGTGTTGTATTCTTTCTTGGGATTTAAACTGAACTATCTAAATCTGTCATTTCATTTGAACTTTTAATGTTCAGAGTACCACGAAATTATAATTTCCAGCATCATTTGAAGATGCCTGCTTTTCAGTTCAGTTTCAGCAATTAAATTCCAACAGGTCAGCCACCATCAGGAGTGTCATAGCCAGAACCTCCAAAGCAGCTCTGTACTCAGTAGCATCAGAGGTCCTCTGCAAATATGCATAAGGGGTTATTTTGTTAATAGTCCACCAGCAAAGAAAACTAATGCCTTCATTACTAATGACCTCAAACAAATGCAACAAGTTCCTGTCAGATTTATTGAGAAAGAATAAAAGCCTTGAGTGAGTTTTCTTTGAGAAGCAGATTACATTTAGCAACTAATTAATGAACAGTCCTATGCCAGATTGCAGGTAAACTACAAAAGCATTTCTTAAGAGATAAGATTAAACACCAGAAGTCTCCCATCCCAAGACACAAAATTTAGCTCTGATGCAAATCATGAAGATCAAATTGGTGGCTTGCAATGAAATTTCAAGTGTCTAAATCTTTAGTGGGTCTTTCCAGTGCTTGTATTGTTTGATTTGGATTTATTACAATATTCATAAATCCACCTCTCCCAAATTGCTAGTGCTAGCTCTGCCTTCCTGTAACATTTTGTCAGAGAAGATTCACAGTTTTTTAATATCCAAACAAAAGCAATAAATCTGCACAAGAAGCAAGCATTCTTCTAATGATTTGTTATTTAGTATTGGTAATGAATATTTTTTATTCATTGTAGAGGACCTTCACTAATGTGTTAAATACACCAATAGGCAGTTGGTTATAAATGGGCTTTGCAGCAATTTTATATTTTGGGACAAACATGTAAGAGTACCACACTGTACAGGTGAATCTGGCCTTTAAATTACTAATATATTTTGCTCCTCTGTGTTTGTTTTTTTTCTGAGAACATACAAATTAAGTCAGAACAAAGCCAGTCCTCACAGTTGAATTGGGGGGGGCGGGGGGGGGGGGGGGAGGAGAATAAAAAATTAAATACTAACAAGTAGTGATTATGTAGCCATGAAGACTTTAAAGACCAAAAGTTGCAGTCCAAATAATCTACCAGTGAAAACTCTTGCTATGTGTAGTCTGTCCTTCATACCCTGGAGCTGTTACAGCAAAAAGTGATGCTCTATTCCCTTTAGCCGCAGGTATTTACCCGGGACACTGCCAGAGTCAAAGTCAAACTTGGGAATTGCCCACCTGGGTTTCTCCAGGCTACTTACCTGGGCTGAGTTGTAAACAGCTTGGCTTTATTACACTATTTTCTCCAGTTTCAGTGAAGATGCACAACTGATACTAACTAACAATTTGTGACAGGAAATGATACAGGTGCTACTGGTTTGTACTTTGGTTTTGGGTTTTTTTTCCAAAGGTAATTAGTTTTCACTTCTATTAAATGCAAAGAAAATAAGAGGTTTAATTATCAATTCTTAGAAATTTTTTTTCTAATTTGAAGAAAAAATACTGTAGAAACAATAGGTTCAGCCTTTTGTGGTGGGGTTTTTGTATGAAATAAAAACTTGAATTCTTGCCTTGAATGCAAAGCAAACTCCAGTGTAATCAGTGGGATGCAATAAACAGTTAACTATGTTTGGTGGCTGTATGAAAACACACACACTGATTATGTACAACATCGTATGGGCCAGGACTGTAGTTCAAACTGACAAATTCCAACAGATTCTTTGCTAAAGATAAGACTTTTCATGTACATAAAGGAGAGACTCTCACTTGCATACCCTCAGTACCAACCATACATTTCCTAAGTACCCTAACAGTACAGGCTACAGATTCAACTTATCCTGAGCTTTGCATTTCTCAGCTATTGTCAATTTGCATCACAAGCATAAAGTTATTTAATATACAAAAGCTTTAATGCTCCTTCTGCATCATATAACAACACATGTTTATCGGAGTGCTAAATAAAAGCTTTCAGAACTTTAAAGTGACTTTATGAATTGTATGTACCATAAAATAAACATTAGAGTATAATAATATTCTGTAATTTGGTAAACAGCAACAGAAACCAGTAGAAGACAAAAGAACAAATGCTTGAATAATCTGCTGCATGTCAGAAACATTAAATTAATTTATGCAATAATGTAAGCACAGTGATGTTAAGGTAATATGAAGGACATAAATTATACATTATTATTGTCAGTTCTAGCACTTATCTTAGTGGTATGTCAAAATAAATCCTGATATGTTAATATTTATAGAAATGAACAACAAGTGTTACAGCTCAGGGATTCATCTGTGATATTTTTATATATAATTTGCATTTGCACATATGGTTGTCATTGTCTTTTCTGTAATTTGAGAGGTAAGCATCATGCAATTCATTTCTAATGCATTTTACATTACCATGAAAGCACATTATGCTTCCTCCACTAACGCTTTTCAAATAGATGGCCTGCAATGATTTAGAGATTGCACAAAACGACTCAGCAAATGGGTGACAATCTACCTGCAAAATCTGCAATAACAATAGGTTACTGGTGAGCAAAGTGCATAGCTTCCTAGTGACAGATTGTTTCCATAGAGTAAATACATCCCAAAGTTCTTGCAACAATGCATTTCTTAAGGATTAATACCTCCAACAAACACATCTTTTCATTCTTTATATTTTCACACAAGATGAGAAAATAATTCATCCTCCTCTCTCTAAAATCTGTACTTTACCCCCTTTCATCATCCCCATTTTCATCCAACAGATCAGGTTTTGGCTGAAAGTAACTGGATACAACTTGACTTAGAATTTGAAGCTGACAGAAGTTTCCAGAAAAAAAATAAAAGAGAAGGTGCTCCCCCCACCCCCCCAAGGATTAAGTACACTCACAACTGCAGCTACCTCAGAAGCTAGAGGCATACATTCTTACTTCAGCAAGAGACCGTAATTCCTCCCCAAGTAAGGGTGGGTTAGGTATTTTGGCCTTGGGCCATGTCTTCTGGGGTCTGGGAACCATGCTTCTGATAAAAAGGTGGCTGCAGAGTTTATATATTGCTGAGTCTACAAGTAAGGCTACTGTTTCCAATTACCCAGGATCGTTTTGCTGTTTTCCAGAAAAGAAGTGTGAAAATACTTATATTCCCTGATTCAGCAGTAAAAGACTTAGACTGAGCCTTACATTTGTGTTCTGCTTTTGGGAGGACTGCCATGTCAAAATGATTTGGCCAAGCCTGATAATCCTATTTTTTCCCCAATTGTCTCATACACAGCTGAAGTTTGTTGCCCCAAAGTTCATCTGTCAGAATTTCCAGTGTGAAAGAATCTATGTTCAGATTTTTGTATCTTTATTAATTCAGATGCCTGTTTTTTTAAAAAACCCAACAACTCTTCCCAGTACCAACCTTTGTGTTCCATCATATCTTCTGAAAGAGCTTACCTGGAAAAACAGCTTCATATTTTTCCTTTGGTTTCCCTCCCAAAGTATTTCTGGGTCTAATTACAAGCCCATGAAAGTGAACCTAAACATTCATTTTGATGCCACTACAGGCATTGAATCCAGGGGACAAATGAAGAGAGTTAAAGGATAAACCTTGTAAAATATTGTCTACTGTATGTTGTAGCCTAACAAAGAGCCGAGCTCCACTTGACATTGCATGTGCACGCAAGAAGTTACAAGAGAAAAAGGAGAAGTCTCAGAGAGTGGTTTCTGATCTGCGTACCCTAAATTCAGCCTGACACTTGAAAAAAGAGAAGGGTCTGCTCAGGTGAAAATGAAGAGCACCCATTGTCCTGTAAGCGCTTTGTCAGATGTGATAGCATGAATGAAAAATCCTACTTGATTTCATCTTTCAACAGGAAAAAAAAACAACTAAAACACAATGACCACATTTTCACAGAATCCATGTGCAATTCAGAAGAGTGAAAAACGGCACAAGGGGGTACAATCTCTTCACACATGAACACCATACCTGTAAGAATCCCATACCAGTACAAGCAACAAACTATATACATTGCAAGTATATAATTAATCATAGTATGTGGGTCTGATTCATCACTTGCCTTTTGTTTAGAACATTTCGTGCTCCGCAGAAGTATAGGATTCTCTTCCACCATTGAAATGAAAGTCCTGTCATCACTGCAGTGAAATGAAATACTATAAAAGGCTCCTTGAAAGTTCTGGGAACAGAGAGGAAATAGACTTGGTGTAAGTGCAGAAAAAGCTTCTGGGTATGCAATTTTACAATAGCATCTAGTCCCCCTGGGATGGGTCTTCAGCTACAACAAATGTTATCACTTCACTAAAATCAGTGGAGGAATAGCAATCGATACCAACTGTGGATTTGTCCCACTGACTTCAAAGGATGTACTTACAGTGGACACATTTAAAAGAAATGTACAAACCTTTCCAACACTGGGGACTTTAATGTAAGCACACCAAATACTGAAGTCCTTATTTAATATTTTACACTATGCTTATACAGAAATCTCTTATTGGAGTCAATCAGGATAAGTAATGAACAGAGAACTAAACAGTGCTTTCTGACCAAGATACTTTGTATCAGAGTCTTACATGCCAAAACTGTTATAATGCTCTTTAGCAAAGTAAGGTGTTTAGTTTCATGTAAATTTGTATTCTGGAACTGAAATATTTTTTATTTCTTGGGCATAGGAAAGAAGGGGCTCCTTTTAAATTTCTTTTTAAATACCATTCTCCCAAAGTACATGAAGCAGAGAACAGAGAATCAAAACAAGGGGAAAGCTGTGTACAGCATTAGGGATTTTAACTGCTTCAGTTTCAAAAGTGGAAAATAAGAGAGGGAAGAAAAAAACCCCTTGATTTCTAAAATAGTGAATGTATTTTGCAAACATTACTAATTTTTCAACTTCATGAAACAGAAATTATGTCAAATATTTTGAAGTATTCCATAAAATATCTTTCCAGTTCCAGACAGTTCTTACACACATAATATTTTAGAATTTATATATATATTTTAGTACAATTTTAGAAAAATAAAAAGTAGTGTTAAAGGTGTTTAATGTGGACCCATCCTTCTTGAGCATTCATAAATCCTGTTAAGTAGAATGGGAGTTTAAAGTATTAAATAAGATCATATATTCCCTCCAATTTCTTCCTCAGTTTCATCAATAGAATGGTTTCGGTTGGAAAAGACCTTCAAGATCATTGAGTCCAACCATCTATTCAGCCCTACTAGGTCCAGCACTAGAACATCTAAACTTCTGTTGCATATATTTGTATAAATTGTGCAAAGTTTTTGGAAAATTCCAATAATGAGTATACAGAAAGAGAGTAACTGTCATTTGCCAGCAAGAAAGGAGGAAAGGATGCAACTTTGTAGTGTGCTGATGGGGCTAAAGCTGCCTCTCTTTCCTAGATTTAAAGGACCCTTTACAAAAAGGTCACTACAGCAAAGCTATCTTTAAGAAATATTTTATCTTGGCTGCCTAGTGGTGTTTAAGTGGCAGCCTGATGTTTGTTGTTTCTTTGGTTTCTTTTGAGCTTGCTATCACTGCACTGCAATATGTTTTTCAGGTCACTTCTCTTTCTCCTCTCAGTAATATCTCTAGTTTTGTTTATTTCTCAGTGCTGCTTAATAACAGCTTCCCTGTTGCCTTTGGCTCTGCCCACCACACTCCTTCCCTTACTTTGTCGTTCTTATCCTCCTAACTTGCTTTTTTGTCGCTTCCTCACACATGACCTTTCTTGTCTATCATAGTGTGCTTTCTCAGCTAGCCCACAGTGTCCAACAGCACTGTTACCCACATCCTCAGCATTTAGACAGGAAACCAGCAGGCCCCAGGCAATGCTCCTGAATGGAGAAAATCCTCAACTGGCACTGAGCCACTAGGTCAATATATGTGGCACAGGCTTTCCTTGCCCATGAAATACTGGACGTGTTTGGAGTGTAAGTGGCCTTACTGGACAATCCTGGTGCAGTATCAGCTCCTAAAGCAATTCTGCAGGCAGTTGGCCAACAATGAGTTTGCACAGTCCCGTAGTTAACCTAAATTATACTGGCCACGAGGAAATGGCTATGGGATCTGGAATGGGAAAGTATGCATAAACTCACTGCTGCTTCAGCATTTTCAGTTTCTAAAAGCCTTTTCTTCTGCTTTCCTAGGTGCAGCCATCACCGATGTGTTCTTCGGTCAGATAACACTGCCTAGAAAAAACTAGTTCTTCTTCCTCTGCATGGCACAAACTGCCATGACTTTCTGTTATCACACAATTTCCATTAAATCACCTCTTAGGTCTCTTCTGGGTACCTGCTATCTTGTCTTAATAAAAGAGGTTTAATATTACAAAATCCCTGGCAGGGCAGAGAGGCACACGTGTGGCTAGAAGTCACACAAGTCTCACAAGTCAGAGAGAACCAGAAGAGGTCTAATACCTAACCACAATACAAGCTCTCCTATACACAGATAGGAGCTACTGTATGGGCACATCAGTATTTAGTGAGTCTTAAAATGACATATACCTCTGTGGGGGAGAGCAACAGCATGTTTCTCAAACTTCAGAATGTATTTACACTTTTGTACAGCACTCACCACTCTCACCCGGGACTATGTTGAGAAGAATCAGCTTGCTGTATTGCTTCAGAGTCTCATCTTTACTTTTCTTCCTTTTTTGATCTCTCAGACATAAATATGGAGCATCCCTAGCACCATTGGTAAAAAAAAATAAATCTAAAAATGAAACAGAAACACAAGTTCACACCAAGATAATTTTATTCCAGCTAGAGAACTTGCACGCCTGGTCATGTGGCATGCACCTGTAGCTCTCTTGCCATTCTCTCTTTCACAGGTATTACGCTTTGGTAGTAAATACACACCCCACACTTCCTCAGGGTGGTACGGGGGTGACACTATGTGGGTATTGAGAGCAGCCTGGCAGGGTTGTGTATGTCAGCACCAGCTGTTCTCTGTAAAGAATGTGTGTTATCATGCTAAACAGGATGCATCTTTTCTGCATTAGGCTGGTAAGGCTTTGCAACTTTGTCAACCTTTTTAGCATTCAACAAATTCTTTTAAACATATGACTTTTAGTAAGTTAATCCATTCATTGTCTGGAACTGTGCAAAGTGACATAAAAGCACAATGAAGCCTAATTAAACTTGTTCTGTGAAAGCTAATTTGTCAAACCCAGAAGCATAGTTCATAGATAAATGCTAATATTTGAAAGTCAAATTAAAGTTGAAAAGGTTTGTAATAACAGTTAATTAACTCTTGTTTTGTTTTCCTCTCACAAACTTGAACCAGCTGAAATATTGCTCAGTTCATCTTTAACATTTTGGACCACAAAGATAAAATTCAAAGCTTTGAGATAAGCCTTTGATGTTGGTATTCTCTACAGATTATATATTATTTTAAGATCTCTTTGTTTAAAAATTCATTTTTATTATCCCTGCATGAAATGCATGGCAATTCCCCAAATAACTAACCATCAGGGCAATTAGCATCTTCGATCGACACCATATTCCTGATAATTAATACAGACTTTCTACCTCCCCTGTGATAGCTGCAAGGGTTTGATTTTTCAGAGCAACTGTTCATTTACAGAATCGGTTTCATCCTAATGAAAATGGATTGTGAAACTTTAATGAACAAGACTCTGCTGTCATAATAATAAAGACTTTGAAACAACATGAAGACCTACATAACAAACATCTCGCTATACTTGTGTTGCTACACTGTATCAAACCAATTAAGCCATACAATGAATATTAACACCAGTGTTTTTCTAAACTATATGACATTAGATAAACTCATAAAAGTAAGCATAATTTTGCTTCGATAACTTATGGCATTGGAACTTAATAAACTAGCATCTGTAGAGCAGGATGGCCTCATTTGCCCTCAACTCTTCGGTTTATCAAAGGTAAGCAAAAGTCTGGAAATCCAATTTACATACAGTGCTAACGTGTTTGTGGTGAAAGGCAATGGATTGTCTTTCCTGTGTGCTTCCACCACACTAGGAAATACATATAAAAGCAAACAAGCATGGAAGAGATCTGCCAAAGAATGTGTTTTCCGGCATGCATGTTAAGTGCCTGTACTAGTACCTTGCAGGACAAATAACTCATCTTTCAATAAGGCAGGCTATCTTGAGTTTGTTGTTTCAACGTTAATCTAGGGTAGCTGTGCCAAGAATTCTTTGTCAGCAAAGGGTTAAAGGGTTTTCAACTAGGTAACAAAACCAAAATTAAGAACAGCGAGAGAGAGAAAGGCAAAAACTGACTGCAGCACAGGGCTTTGGCACACAGGGATGCATCGCTTCTGCAGCCAGCTGGAGCTGGGCAGGGAAGGGGCAAAGGGCCCTGAAGCCCAGCATCCTTGCTACCTAGCCCAGGGCTCTGGCTGACCCACATTGGTCGCACTGCCCTGGCCCTGCTGGGGAAAGAGCAACAAAGAGGCACCGGGCTGCCTGCCCAGCCTTGACACTGCCCTCAGCCTGGGCCCTCCCTTGCTGAAGTGCCTTTCCCGCCTCACCTGCCTCCTGCTGTATCCTGTGGACCCAGCTCCCAGATGGCTCTGGTTACCCCCACAGGCCCTGACCTGACCTGCCCTCCCTGTCGGGGTCCATGGGGTTGCCCTTGTCCATGGGAAAGCCCCAGGGCACTCAGCTCACACCCCCGGGGAGTGGGGGCGGCTGAGGGGAAGCACTGCCTCCCCTCATGGGGAGTGCACAGAAGGTTTCACAGAATCTGACACGTCACCTACGGAAAGGGCTCATTTGGCTGTGACGCCCCGTAAAGAACAATCAACCAACTAACTAAAAAACAACCCGGTTAAAAAATAAAATACCCAGAGGGGAAGAAGGGTTAAAATTTTCATTTGCTAAACCAAGATGTCAGTGTTTCAAAAGCCCACCTCACCTCGCTGGAAAGCTCAGAAAGGAATTTTGCGTTACCTCCAATGCTTTGGCAAAAGGTCTTTCAAAGTTGTCATCTAAGCTATAATATGCACTTAGTGTTCGTTTGGCTACATCCCCTCAAACATGGAAATGGCTGATTGTTCACATTTTTAAAAATGGTGTACGGGAGGGAATGGATAGAATCATTAGTAAATAAAATGAATGGGATGATTTTAAAAAAGAATAATTTGCTCAATCAAGAATAATTTGAACAGCATCTAAGTAGTCATGGAAAATCATAAACTATTACCCTATATAGTGCTCTGTTGACTATTAAACGTCTCCTTTTTCACACCACTGGCCTGAATGAATAACTTGGCAGCACAAAATTAGCCAGGTGGCAAAATGTGCTTGTGTCAGCTATTGGCCAAACAAAACAGCAAATAGCAAAGCTCATTTTGCAGTGTCACATTAACTCCTTCCACACTGGGCCTACATATTTTTATATCTGCTGTTTAGAAGAACCTGGGAGTGGGCCAAAAGGAAACCCCTCCCTCCCTGGAACACAGGTGGCCCTGCTCTTGCTTCACTTGTTGCAGTTGCAGGTTGAGGTGATGTTTGTGGTTGTTTCCATATGTGACATCTGAGATTATACTGAAGGGGCTGCTACATAACATCTGTGTCAGTTTAACATCCCAGTTTGGAAAAACTGTATGCTCTGATGCTCTTTACCAGAGGGGATTTTATGCACAACTTCCTTCAACTTTATTAGCCCTATCTCTTCATATTTATTATAATACCAATTTTTCTGTTTTCATGTTGTCATTACCTTATGTTTATCTTCAGCTTCCGAGACACCTTCAGGAAATGGATATAAAGAGCATGAAGCAGCAAGCCAAGTAATAGAGGGCTAAACGGTGTTATGTTCCTAGTAGCTTCAATGGAATTACCTGGAGTTTTACTTACACAGCATTACTAAAATATTATATCTGACAAAAGGACATTTATCTCATTGATGTCATTGATCCTTTTGATAGATTTCACAGAATTTGTCAAGAGCAACCAATGACAGCTTTCATTCTAGAGGTTAATACAGGGGAAAAAAATATGTTCTTTTATAATTTGCAGCCTCCCCCAACTATAGGAACTCGCCTTCCCATTGCACACCTAACAGTAGATCCCTAAAGTTAAACCTGGGCCTGGTTTTTTGTTAACAGAGAATTTATTTAACCTGAATATGTAATATTTCCCTGAAGTACTATGGAATTTCATTAAGAAAATAAAGGCAGTATTTCATAATTAACTTGCTGGTTTAATATTTTTTTACATGAGACACACTACTGATAAAAGCGACTGTTTCATACACTTTAAACCCAAAGCAGAAGAGGGTAGATTATTGACAACTGTATTTTATTCAAAGGACATTTATAGGTTTTTTTGGTCCACAACATATGTATCTCATATTTCATATTGACTTTACTTGCAAACAAGATAACCCCGTCGAAACTGGCCAAGGATGATGGCCCGTCCTGCTCTTATCCAGGCAATCTCTTTTCCACTGAGTTGTTTCACATGCCTGAGGCAAAAGACATGGGTGAATATTTTCCATTAAAAACAGCAGTGGTGGGAGGAGGGAATCACCAGTACTGTAAGTTAATGAGATGGGGGCTTTAAATACACTTAATAAACAGTCACTTAGGCTAAGCATAATAAGTCATGGAAATTTATAAACTATTACCCACTATAGTACTTCATTGACTATTAAACATCTATTTTTCACACCACAAGCCTGAGTGAATAGCTTGGCAGGGAAAAAAATTGGCCAGGTGGCAAAACGTGCTCAGTACAACCCATGTCAGATATTGGCCAAACAAAATAGTCCAATAGAAGCTGATTTTGAAATGCTTTTTTAACCCTTGATAGCCTATGGTGAAGTTTTTTCTAGGAGAACACACACTTATATTCCTGAAAAGAGGAATAGGCATTAGCACTCTAGATGCATGGTTTCCTAAGTACAGTGCCTTTGTCTATCTTGGATGCCTGTCCTTGCTATACTGCACATTTGTATCTCCAGTTCTCGTGATGGTCACAGCCCAGGGACAGAGGCACTGTTTGTCACCTGAGGTGTGAGAGTCCACCTGACATGACGTTGTCAATGCAGACTTTTAACCCCGGGCTTTTGACCATGTTCTAATTTAGGACCCTCTGTCACCCTCATTTAAAAATAACCTCCAAGGAGGACTGGGGGAATTTCCAGTCTGGGTAAACACATGGTGATTCCTGGTCATTCTTCCATGAATGAGGGGATATTTTTCTGGTATTGGAGTAACGGTTTACCTGTGAATTTAAAACCATGGCATGCATGGAATTACACAGGACAAGGGATGTCTAGGAGGCTATCTCAGAGCTCGGTTGCTTGACCCCATATTAGCTTTCTTGATCTCTGTGGAGAGACTGAAAAACAGATTTCTTGTAGCTCGTCAAACCTCAGCCACTCCCAGATAGTTTAGGCATCTTAGGCTGAAGAGCCCCTATATAACATAGGGTAGAAGGGCTAAAATTTGTTACATATAGCACATTGGAAACTATGTAAAGTCTAGATTAAAGTTGAGAGGCTTGCACTGTATCTCACCTTTCATCATCTTTTGTGACTTCAGTTAGGCACACCAGCAGAAAGACAGCAACCTTGGTTTCCATTACGTCCTCATATCAGTCAGAGCAAAAGATGTATTGTTTTGATTCAGCTTCTTGCTTCAGCCTCATGTGTTTCTTTTCTCCCATCTTATACTGTATTTCCATCTTCACCGTACTCATCCCCACTCTGACAGCTTTTGGAAGCCTTTTACAAGGTTACACAGAGAGACAGAACAATCTTTACCTCTTGCTGATACCACCCATGACTACAAATCAAACTATGCACACACAGCAGGTAACAAGCACCTCTTGCCACAAGCTGACTTGACAGTGTTCCTGTGTGCTGTGACCTACATGGCTAAAAATCCCTGTGTTAGAAGAATGGCTCAGTCTCTCTCTAATTGCTGATCCATTTGCTTTTTGGGTCCCTACAGAATACTACCATCTTGAAATGCTCTCCTACCATCCACTGCTGAAGGTGGTACAGTCATACTAGTGAAAACACATCTGGTGAAGCTATGTCAAGCATTAAATGTTTTTTTGACAAAGGGCTATATGGGAGGCAAAGGAGCGCTTACAGTTGCTTAGTGTCTCCATCGGTCTAGCTGACAAAAGAGGGGCTAATGGGATAACACTGAATTGAGCTCAACATGCATAGCCAAATGAAACTGCTGAAGGAATGTGTGTAGGTCAAAAAGAAAATTTAAAAATCCAATTACCAGAGTTGGAATTGGGCCAGAACATCGTCACTAACACCTCTATTCATGAAAAAAGAAAAAAGAAAAAGTGATCCTTACTGACCGCAAATGATCACAGACTCTGTTTTACATCTCTTACAAAATCCAGTGCATTCAGCAGTGTTACATTCCCCAGAGCTGATGGATAAAGGGGGAAATAGGTGATTGTTATTTTTTTTCCCTCCAAGAAATTCATGATACTGTTTGCCATAATTTCAACAGTACCGAGATTTTCAAGAAGAGAATCAGTCCTGTTTAACCTAGATGCTGACAGTGTTAAAAAACTAAGGTGTCTCACTGCTTGCTTGCTTTTGCAAAGGTAATCAGAGTCTGCTTCTTTTCAACTAGTACATGTAAAAAGCCCCTTAACCTTTAGACTGAAACAGAATGAAACAATCAGCCTCTCTGGAGGTACCCTGTAACCTCATTCGAATGGGACAAACATTGGTCTGTCCCAAAGCCCACTGAAGTAGGTGGAAGGGTTTCTGTGTGTCTCACTATGTTTTACAGCCAGGTATGGACACACATAGAAAAGACTTTGAGCTTTTCATGTCCACTAATGAAGCACTATCAGTTTACATGAATGCTACCTGCTTTTAAGGGTCACACCTTCATAGGGCTCTTCTGATACATATCATTTCATCTCAAAAATGTCCTGTTTTATACTCAAACCATGCAACCTATTGATCCACCTGCTATTATTTACCAAAATCTGTTACTGTTAACTATCTCTTGGTATTTTTTCCTGCTGTCAACCTCCCCCTTAGCTGTGCAAGAGAGACGCTTGATCAGGCTAAGCTCAGCCAAACAAGACTTGAATTACACAAAAATTCAGTGTTACAGAATTACCACAGCTCATAACATACAAAGGCACGGTGGAGTACCTGGCTGCTAGATACTTAGCACTATACAGTGTACACATATAAGGCACCAAAAGAATTCCAAGTTCTCTTCAGTGTCCATGGGGATGTTTTACATCTTAGTATCTTCCAACCATTTCAGCCACCAAGTTGTGTGGACAGAATGGCATGGTAAGTGGCAGCAGGTGACAGAATTGAAGAAGCTCTGAAGAACGTGGTTATTTTGTGGTCCCTGTCCATGAGAGAGGTGGATTTCACCCAGAAATGAGCTTATCAAGCTCATCATTAATTTGATTAATATTTTCTGAGCCATCAAGGAAAGGATTTTTTTCAAGTGAGGAACAAAATCTACATGGAGTTTCGTAACTAGATGCCTACATAACACTTCAAATATCAACCTCAAGATATACTTCATTATTTCAATTAGCAGAATCAATGGGAACTGTCAAAGTCAGACTTTCTATTTATAATTTAGGAAAAGAGAAAGACTTTTCTTTACTTGCAAGAAGAAAAGTCTTTTTGTGAGAAAAGAGGGAACATAAAATTTACTCTTGCTAATAGGTAGCTTATGCTACACTTCGATTCATATATGCTCAACTTTAAGGTTTATTTATTAAGCAGCATAAACCTGAGGTTTAAAATACATATACAGATACCTAGTGTCAGATTCTGTCTTGGATTCGATAGTACTCTATATCAACCTTCTCTTCTTCACATACAAGCACAGAGATAGATCCCGTTCTTCTCCGTATTGTTATTTATTCAATTCCTTGCCCCCTAACGCTTGGATGTGCAGGAGTAAGAAGGACAAACTTGCCTTTACTTACCCATCCTCTCCTGGAAAAGGAAGAGGAACAAAGAATTACAAGATTGTCTCTTCCCCTCACACACTTGCTGGTCATCAGTTCTCATTGGGATTCAGTGTCTTGCAGGATAGTGCTTAGCATGATGTATTCTTTTCTCCAATAATTTACTCATGCTGTCACCTACTAAAAATCTCACTTTTATTTTGCACAAAAATTACTGAATTGAAACTAAGAGAACAGCTCCCATGGATCTACATATATTCCTCAGATTATTTGTTCAAAGAGAATCATATATTTCTGTTATCAAACTTACAGTTGGCTTAACATAACTTGAAGCCTATAGTATTGCTCCAACATGTACTACTGGTAAAGTTTGCTCTTCCAAAATGTGATTTTTCACTGCCAAAGCACACACCAATCCTGTGTTTAACTATGGAAACTTAATGAATGAAAGGAGGCCATTTCTGAACTCTGAAGAACTTATTTTATATTCTTTTCTTACATTGGCTACTACTCTGAAACACTTCTGCCACTTTAATGGGCAATAAAAAAAGGCCAAAAATCATTGCTGTCCTTAGACCTTGTGGTGGTTAAATAAAACAAAGCAATACCCCAGCCTATGTATTGAGAAAGAACACAGAGCCTCACTTCATTTACAAGAGCAGGGTTTTTGCTTTTGTGCTTGTAAAGGAAGGTAGTTGCCATACCATCATTAGCATTTGGGTTACTGAATGTTTTCTCATTTCTAGACTTGCCCTTGTTTGGGAAAAAATCCCATCTGGAACAGCCTAGGTCTGCAGGAGTAGTAAGAAGTATGGGATCTCTTGTCGCATAATTGCTGATGGGGTGACATCTTGTTGCTGCTCTTCCAGGATGAATCTGAGCAAAATTCTGGTGAATTTTGAAGTGAAAATTGAAGTGAAGCCCCATTCAGCCCCTTTTAGGTGAGATAGGGTGCTCTAAGATTGAGGTTTTGCTTCATATTGATCTACTTTTGTTTTCTCTTTTGTCAAAGGAACAAACAACAGCACTGACCAGATAATCTTGTCTCTGATAACATGATCTATTTCTTACCTTTTATTTACTTACAACTTTCTGAATTCTGAATTTCATCTAGCAAAAATTAAGGGGATTTATGGTCCTCTAAGGTGCTCATGGTGTTGCTTTTTTTTACCTTATTATATGACATTCATGGCATCTACACAAACTTGCTGTTTCAGCTATGGAACAAATCCATAAGACACCACTGTAGATGCAAACCATGTACCCAAATGAGTTGATTTTGGCACCCAGACTGCTGATGAAATTTATGCTTCATTAACAGATGCCTAATGTATATAATACACATATTTTAGAGTTGACCTCAACCTGGCCAGGAAGGCTGGCTGACCCCATGAAAATACAATTACCTAATGAGAGATTAGAGAGTTTTGCTTATTGTATTTAGTATTTCTAGGAAGTTACTTTGTGCCCCTGTAGCTGTGTCAGCCTTCTTGCTTAAAGTGTGTTTTAATGTTATTAGAGCTTGCAAGCTAAACTAGTGGAAAGACAGGGAAAGGCAGCACAATTTCCTTTTAGATTGGAGCCAATGTTTCCCCAAAACCTTAGCAGGCTGGGTTTACCATAAGATCAATGCAGCTGAACACTCCACCTGCAGAATGAGCTCACTGTCTGTGCATTACACTAGCCCTCTGCCAGTCCAAGTAGTAAGACTCCTGGGGTTGGTCTTGAACCTGCTACTCCCCACACTGGAGTGCTAAGCTCTGCTGCCAAGACGCCAGGCCAGGTATTAAACGCATTCTTGTTTCTGTTCCTTTCTAGCACTCAGAGGACCACATTAGAAAGCCCTGAAAATTTAATTGGAAAGCAAGGAGAATGCAGAATGCTTAAAGGCATTTTACAGACAGGAATACACTCAAAAAAAATGCCAAACCAAAACAAAATAACTTCTCATGGATGTAAATATTCAGCTCACCTTTTCCTTACAGAGGCATCAAAATGATCAATCCTACTTGAAACAAACAAACAAACAAACAAGAGAATCAGGACTAAGTTAATCTTTATCACCGTATTACAATTTTATTTGACCTGCTTATTTCAGCAGTGTAAGGCTTGCATCTTTTGGAGAAGGGCACTTTATGGACACTGTAGCTGAAATCCATGTGTAGGAGCCCTGGGGTGTGAACCCATCAAGGATCTCCAGTTCAGTCTCACGGAGGACTTTGGACGGGGCTTGTGTGCCCCAGGAAAACCTTGGAAACCACAGTGAAGGGCAGGAGTGTTGCTTTTAATCAGAGTAAAATTAGTGAACAGGAAAATGGGGTTCCCATAAAAGCAATTTGGCAGGAGAGTTTACCTTAGGCTTTATAAGGGCAAAATGGAAAGTCCATTTGTGGTTTTCTAGTTGCAATTATCAGAGTTAAAAACTCAAGCACCTCAGGTTAATCATTGTATACATTGCATGCGTGGGAAACAATGCACAGTAGAATTCAAGCACTATATTAAGCTAAGATTCTCTCTTACAGGTGTTCCTAAAATCAAGAGGGCAACAAGAAGCGATTCAAAGATTCGACATGCAGTGAGTAATTCAGAAGCACATAGGCACTAGGATACGCTTTTTTCAATAGCTAAATTTCAATGTAGTTAATTGTTAAAAAAATAGTAATTTACTGCTTTCTGAATCAGAGCTAAATTTTGGTCTTTCATTGTTTCACAAGAATGCTACTTTTAAGTGTTCCACTACAAGGAGTTTCCCTATTAATTATGCTTCTTACTGTATTAATTCTGCTAGCCAAACTCTGGCAAAGAAGAAAAGGAAATCCTTCCATTTGTAGCTGTATGTCCCAAAAGAAATATTTCTAGCTGTTTTAAGCTGTCCTAAACATGACACTATTCATATAAGTCAGGGATAAAGCGGAAGCAGTCTTATAAATTTGTACAGCTCCACTATTTACAACGGGACTCCACTGATTCATCTCTTCTGAGATCTTTAAAGATTAACTGTGTCCTTGGGTATGGTCAGAGAGAATTCCAGTAAAAAATATTTAGCATGTAAATAATAAACCTCTGAGAAATATGTAAATCCCCATCAAAATACATCTCTACTTCTGCAAACAGAAGTTTTCCATGCCTTGATTTGGGAGGGTTCTCCATCTTGAACTAGAAATTATTAATGAAGAATAATTTATCTGATGTTTTTGACAGCTGCTATTTATGTTGATATACATCCTAGTCACAGCTTGCTTTTTGGCAGCTTGACAATAAGGTAGCGGCTCTGCATCCAGACTGAAAGACAATCATGTCTCATCACAGTCCCACAGCATCAGTCCTCAGTACAGGGGGAACCAGTAACTTAAAGAAGCTGTTAACATTTTTTTAATAACTTATTTGAAAATAAAAAGCATGTTGATGAACTTTTGCTACTAACTCTAACACATCCATCACTTTTCATTTGTGCAAGAATAATGAATCTGCTTTCTGATTTGGCTAGGAACAATGCTAAAGCTAGGCATGTTTGCACATTAGTGCAAATAGAAGGTAGTAGAGATTCTATACACATTTTGAGAAACTATATAATGTAAAGGAATAGCTCTTAACAGGATTGATACCCCTGACTCCCTGTGTAAGTAGGGAACTGTCAAGCAAGATCACTACGGTGGTTTTGTCCACATACATGACATTAGTGAGGTTTCCAGATTAAAAAAAAACAAACACAAAACAAACCACCAGAAAACAAAAAAACACAACGTAAAGTTATTGAAATTGTCAGTCAGTTTAAAAAAAGTGAGATCAAAAGCAACAACCATACAACGAGAAATATCAGAAGCTTTAGCTGTATAATTAAATAGTCTTTATTGCATCCCTGTCAAACTTGGGTACAGGCAGGAAAGTTCTCTGTTAATGCAAGGTTTTGGATGTAGTATGACAAGATCCCACAGCTGAAGATTAACGACAGCTTCCAGCTGAAAGAAACTCACATTAGAAATACACTGGTTTTCCTTTTCTTAAGTAAAGATTGACATAAACCACTGGAGCAATCTAAGAAAGCAATCAATTTACTGTTAACCCTACAGAAGTTCTGTCAAAGTAGGAGGATCTCTCTCTAAGAAACAGATATTCACTCAGGAGCTATAGGTTGGATGCAATGTCACTTATTATCTTCAAATGGGATGCCAGACCCAGATTCTTCGGAATCATCCCAAAGAATCCCTCCAAAATCCATGAGGCAAACCAAGAAAAATTCAGTTTAAATCAGTGGAGCTACGTAGATGATGCCCTTTAAAAAAAAAAAGAGAATAATAATTTAAAAAATAAATCAGTCACTGGATTTGTGTACTTGTGAAAAGAGACACTGAAAAATATTCGTAGGCCTATTTACTAGGCAAGGGACCTCCCATCCTATTCCGAGTATTATAGTGTTTAGATGCTGACAAATAAATTACATTAATTGCATTCATTCTAGCAACCACTTAAACACCATTAGGGCTTATGCATACAATAACTGTGCCATTAGTCAAATCTGGATACCTCGCTGCTAGTAATCAACATTCTGTCTTCTTCTAGTATAACTGTCTTAATTTCTTTCTGCAAGGCTTCTTCACCACCATTCAGCTTTTGAACATTAAGGACATTATAGTTTAGCTTAATAGCATTACATGGTGTTTTCTCAGAGTTATAGTCTACTGGGCTACTTGCAATTACTTAACAGGGAAAAGCTGAGAAGGTTTGCAGCCTATGCTGCTATTTGTTGCCATGCTGCAACCACCTGCTGCAATACTATCCTCTATTACTGTTTTAATTGTTGCTTTGCTTCTTTCTTAGTCTGGAGAGGAAGTAAGAATCATTTTCTTTCCTATCCTTCTCCCAGGAGACTGACAACCTAGGCCAGGAGGGATATGGAATGTGAGATACAGAGGACTAAAAATTGGGAAATTTGCCTACCCCTTGTAGCGACTTTGAAATAAGAGAAAGTAGAGGGTGGAATGGGTGACTTCTTGAAATCTGTTTTCCTTCCTTGCTGTCCAGCTGGCTATAGGAACTGCCATCAAGCCCACAGAGTCCAGGGGTTAGGAAGCCAATTGCTTGCCAAAGCTGCCTCTGCATGCTCTCCCAAGAGTTGATCCAGCTGCATGCTCTCTCAGCAGTCCCAGAGTACCTTCTCTTTGTCATCACTATAGCTGCCTCTGCGCATGAGGAGCAGGGGACTCTGAGCCTTCTTGCAAAAGTAGCTTGAAAACGTCTTGGAATTTCACCAGTCCTGTGGCAGTCCATGATCACAACAGTGAGATGATTTAGTTTTCATACTGACACCAAAAACTCATCTATGCACCTGGGAGAAATTCCTTGATTATTTGAGTTAGAGAACTCCGTTATATAATTGGGGGAAAAAAAATTGAAAGGCAGGGTAGGAGGCTGATTATTCAGGTCACAGAGATCTCTATTTTTATAATTTCATTAGCATTTGTTTCTGTTTGATCAAGCCAAGAAAGAAAAGGATGAGTACACTCAGCATGGTATTTTGCTACTTTGGAAGCATGGTTTGTCCACAGCTTTAAGTGAAGCTCGGTAATAAATCAGCAGGTGAATCTTAAGAACAACATCTGTCCCTTAGCTCAAACTCATATTTCCACAAACAACACCTGGCAAAGATTCTTAAATTCAGCATTGATATGGCATTGTCCTAAATGTAACAGTTGTTCATTAAAATCAAGTTCTTTCATTTATGTTCATTCTCCCCCCTCTTGTGGTTCATTATAAAATCACAATTGTTGCTTTCAGAAATGTTCCGTAGTTGGGCTTTCGTACAGAAAGGATAGAAAAGGATCCACAAAACCAAACCAGGCAGTGCTTCTAATAAGCTCAACAAAATGCAAATATAGTAAATAATGAGCTTGTTATTCAGGGTAATTCTCATCGCTAATTTAAATGTTCTCTGTAATCGCTGATTGAAAGCAAATCTTGCCACAAATGATACGGAATACATTTCAGACAGATTTACCATAACTATTAATTGGATATCATCTGCTATTGTCTGGGGAAGATTTTAGCACTTGCACCCTCCATCATTTATTTTCTTATGAGTTTAACATTGAGTATTGTATCTATAATGTCTTCAGCCAGATCTTCATCTTGTGTAAGTGGGTGCGACAATAAAATACTATGAACTTGTGCCAGAGAGTATGCCAGCTCCTTGTACAGGCAACTTCTAGCATTTCCAACATAGAGACATGTTTTCCCACCAGGCTGAGCACCCTGACCTGATTCAGCAAAGCATAATTATAAGAAGTACTAATTATGGAAATACACGAAGATTTTGTGTACAGATCTTGGATATTCAAATGTCTGCAGTAAGAGTAGGTTTTAGCCTTGAAAATGGTTAGAAATGGATGTGGATGTGTATACAAACTCAGGGAATCTCTGTTTAATTAAAAATGTGTTATTTGTGTCATGATAAACATAGACAAACTTGTGAGTAGCAGGCTAGCTAAATAAAGTTGATGGCTTGGCAGAAATTTGTCAGTCTAGCAAATCAGAGACACAAAGCCGGAAAGACAACATGTACTAGCAAAATTTGTTTGGAGGATTAAAACTTATGAATAAAGTAAAAAAACCTGTCATATCAGAGTTTCTCACCATAATGCTAACTGACAGCCAAACAGTTCCAGTTTTGTGGTAGGTGAGTTAGACTATCACACTTATAATCTCTTCAGCCAGGCAATCTTGCTAGCAAAGCACGCTGCTGAAGTGAAACAACACCCTTTATTAGAAAAGATGTTGTGACTGGGGATCTACTTTGAGTCACAGGACGCAAGTGAAGGCTGCAGGAATAGCATATTACAATAGCTCATATGCTTACAAGTCCAAAAATCAATATAAAATCTCCATGTATCTGCAACTTTCAGAATTAGAGGTAAAACTGGTGGCAGAACTGCATTTTGATGAATGACAGCAGATAGTTTCCTTTTGTTATACCATTCTAACAAATCTCTAACAGTAGAACATCCTCAAGGACACCTTGATGGAAAGCCTTACAGAAAGTTTTTCACAGATTAGACAATTTTTAATTAAAAGGATACAATAGATTAAAAAACCCCAAAACCTGGCACAGTAATGTGAACCAGCTACATTTAATATTTGAAACAGTTCTTAGTAAGAATGAAGAATCATGGTGGGACTTCAAGGAGCATCATTCTCCATTTCTCCTGGGTATCTCTCGTGCCTGCTATTCAAAACATTGTAGAAAAATCTAACTGCTTCAGGGTCTTCCAATGATTAGCTTTTCTACTAGGAAAATGAGATTGACTCCACTAGATAATTTTGAGTCAGACACTGAACAATGATTTAACATTACCCACCAGAAATCACACAAATTATTTAGTCCATTACATCCAAAGGCTGAAATGCAAAGTGCCAGGTAAAAGAGGGAGTTGCTGATAGCCTGTAGGTCTACTTTGGACATTGGTAATTTGGCTTTTAGTTTAAGGTGAGCAAAAACTCCTACTCCTCACATTTTATGATTTTTAATTGTATGATTGAATCGCACTATACAATCCAGTCATAAACTTTGTAAAGTTATAAACTCTTTGGATTTTAAGGATTAAAGATTAGGCACAGACTGAATAGGATGGGATAGGTAAATTGCAATAGCACACACATAATATTGGAAAGAGCACCTCAACAGTAGAATCACAGAATCACAGAATCACAGAATTGTAGGGGTTGGAAGGGACCTCGAGAGATCATCGGGTCCAACCCCCCTGCCAAAGCAGGCTTCCTAGCTCATATTGCTCAGATAGGCATCCAGGCGGGTCTTGAATATCTCCAGTGAAGGAGACTCCACCACCTCCCTGGGCAGCCTATTCCAGTGCTCAGTCACCCTCACTGTGAAAAAGTTCTTCCGCATGTTGGTGCGGAACTTCCTATGCTCCAACTTGCAGCCATTGCCCCTTGTCCTATCCCCACAGACCACTGAAAAGGGGCTGGCTGATTCCCCCTGCATCCCCTGCTTCAGATAATTATAAACTTTGATTAGGTCCCCCCTTAGTCTTCTCTTCTCAAGGCTGAACAGTCCCAGCTTACTCAGCCTTTCCTCATAGGGGAGATGCTCTAGGCCCTTAATCATCTTTGTAGCCCTTCTTTGGACTCTTTCCAGGAGATCCCTGTCCTTTTTATACCAAGGAGCCCAGAACTGGACACAATACTCCAGGTGGGGCCTGACCAGGGCAGAGTAGAGAGGGAGGATCACCTCCTTTGACCTGCTGGCTACACTCCTCCTGATGCATCCCAGGATCCCATTGGCTCTCTTGGCCACCGAGGCACACTGCTGGCTCATGGCCATCCTGTCATCTACCAGGACCCCCAGGTCCTTCTCCACTGAGCTCTTCTCCAGCAGGTCATCCCCCAGCCTGTACTGATACTGACGGTTATTCCTCCCCAGGTGCAAGACTTTACACTTGCTTTTGTTGAACTTCATCTGGTTTCTCACTGCCCAGCTCTCCAGCCTGTCCAGGTCTCTCTGGATGGCAGCGCAGTGCTCCTGCGTGTCAGCCACTCCTCCCAGCTTTGTATCATCGGCGTACTTGCTGAGGGTGGATGTTATTCCCTCATCAAGATCGTCAATGAAGATATTAAACAGGACTGGACCCAACACTGAGCCCTGGGGAACACCGCTGGTAACAGGCCTCCAGTCAGATTCTACTCCACGAATCACAACCCTCTGGGTTCGGTCCGACAGCCAATTCTCAACCCACCTCACTGTCCACTCATCTAGTAGATCTCAAAGGCCAATTTATTCCTTACATCTTCCTTTTCTCAGAGAGAATTATATATCACTGTTTCATATTAGTAAAATTTTGGGAAACCCTGACTCCCAGCCAAGACCTTCTTGTGCCAAGAGGGATTGTTTCATCTTCTGCAATCCCATCCCCTTTCCCTTTCCCACTGCACACTCCCTGTGAGGGGGGAGAGGAAGCAGATGTTTAACCCTGTTGCTCCTGCAGGCCCATTCCCAAGGTCCAAGTAACCTACATCAGGATGCAAGAAAAGCCTCCACGCTTATCGGGCATGCAGTACACATCACAATCTAGCCCCAAGAAATCAAGAGATTAAAGTAAGAACATGGTTTAAATGGATCTGAGTGAATAATTTTTAATGAATGCATTTAATGATGGATGAGCTTCCTTCCTTCTTTACAGGAAATGTGGGAAGTGGGTTGCAATTTCCTCCACATATTCCTTTCTCATTTAATATTTTTAATTTCTTTTAACGTAAGGGGTTGCTACTTCAAGCACAGACTCACTGTTCAATTGCAGTTGGTCTCATAAATCAGTTAATATTGTTTCTGTCCTCCAGTCTAATGAACATAACTTATGGAATCAGCTTTGTGGTACACAAGCTCACAGAAAGCACATTAAAAATTCACTTTTCATAGTATTCCTGTGTGAGTTTAACATTTATTTTCTGCCAACAGTTATACAATTAAAGTTTAATATCTCTATGAGTGTGTGCAGGAAATGACACTAAACCAGCTGCAAGATGGCTGAAAATTTGCTTCCAGATTTGCACAAATATAAGCAGAAATTGTTTCTGCATAATTCATACAACTTTAGACCTAAACCAAATATTTCTTGCTAGCAGCCTTGGAAACATGTGATGAAGTGTTTTAAAATTCCAGCAGATGTCACCACTTCTCCCCCAGCAAGTCCTCAAGTACATCTAAAAGAAGTTTTTGAAAACTCACTTTGCACTACATCATGAGTTGAGAAAGCAGAAACTCATTTTGCTTTGGGTTACATCTATGTGTTTTGACAGAAAAAGAATACATCCATTTTTCTAATCTGTGTCAATGAATTAATGAGCCTAAAGAACTCATGCCACTATTGTAAACCTAACCGCATGCAGATTAGCTGTCAATTGTGATGTTGCTAATACAAAACTGTACCAAGCATTGTATTAGCTTGTCCCATGCCATTTGACAAACACTTGGGTTTGATTCTTTTCAACTTTCACTTACTGTTATCCACCCCTCATGAAAAATCAGACCTCATGCTTCAGTTCACCCGGTTTTCATGGCTACATTTTTCTCCACTCCTGCTGGGAACAAGAGGCCCACGAGGCCTAGATTTCCCACATTATGGAAGAGGCCTTATAGTCCTTCTGGCCAGCTACATCCAGGCAGAGATTCCTGGTACTTTCCCTTCCCATTTGCACACTAAGTCTCCACGGGAACACATAGCTTTAAACAAATATCAGATTAAACTCAGGGCCAGCTAAAATCTGGATCTTTAAGGAAAAACAACATCAGTAGTGTCCTGGTTTCAGCTATGATGGAGTTAAACTTTTTTTTAGCAGTGGATGGAATGCCACGTTTGGGTGTTAGCATGAGAATAGTGCTGATAGCACCCTGATGTTTTCCGATTTGTTGCCGGGCAATCAAGTAGCTTTCTCAGCTCTGCATACTTCCTTACTAGTGAGAAAGGAGGGGACGCAGCCAGGACAGGTGACCCGAATTGGCCAAAGAGGATATTCCATACCAGTTACGTCATGTTCGGTATAAGGGGGGACTGGGGGGAAGAGGGGGAGACAACGCCAGGACGTGCAGTTTTCTGGGGCGGTCGGGTTGTCCGGGACGGGCTCTAAGCTGTGCGGTCTGAGTTGTGTGGTTTGGTGAGAAATTGCATTGTGTATCACCAGTTTCATCTATTTTGTGCTTTAAACTCCTGTTATTGTTATATCTAGTTTTCTGTTATTGTTTAGTAAACTATCCTTATCCCAACCTGCGTGGTTCTGGTTTCTAGGTTGTGGTTTATTTTCCTCCTTTTCTCCTTCCCTTTTCCCCTTCCCCCAACTTCCCTTCCCCCTTCCTTTTAAAAGTACAAGCGACTGTGTGGGGTGCGGCCCCCGGCTGGGGCAAAACCACGACAAGTAGATATTAATTTGCTTATGCTGACCTCGACTCCTTGCATCTGACAGTTGTAATATTTTTCCATTGTTCTCTGTAAAGTGAATAACTTTTCATCACTTTATATTTATCTGCATCATGGAATAAAACAAAAATTTACTTACTCTGCACTTTTAAAAGAAACTCAAATCAACAGAACATGATAATTTTAAAACAAACCTAAGAAAACCTTATTCCTCTACAGAAAAATTCTGTAGTCTAAACTTCATTTTCTGAAGAATTTAATATTTTTTGAGAGACAAATTTTGCCTTTTTTTTTTTTTTTAAGAACATTGAAAGACAAAATTAATCCTCATCAATTCCCAGGGCAAGAAAATCTTTTGTGTGGGGTTATTTCATGTTACCAGGTGGCCCCAAGAGAAGCTGGCTTTCTGGTTACTTTCATCCCTTAATACTTGTAAGAGAATTTGGATGCATAACAGTGCATAATGATCATATATATATGACAAGTTCAACTGTGTTTTAAAGACTTCAGAAAGGTTCATTTGTGGGTCTGTAGATGACTAATCTTATTGAGATTTCACCCAGATTAAAACAGACAAACTGACTGGAGACATTAGACATGTAAGAAAACTTGGCTCTTAAAGATTTTAGGAAGTGAGATAAGATTCAAATGCATCAGTAAGACTTTTAAAATGTCCTTATTCATGTGACTGGGTCACAAAAAACTATCAAGCACTTTTTAAGAATATTTAAAACATTATTGTTTAAATTCCTTTCCCACCCAGCTGTAAAGAGGCCTCTGGATTACTATATTGTCAATGGGATTTGTAGAATAGCAGCCAGAACTAACATGAAGCTGAACAATAGCAACATTGTACTCCTTAAAAAAAAAAAAAAGAATGCAGCCTATGGTAAAACCTTGGGGTACTACATGAGGAATGACTCATTTACATGTTTCTTCTTCTTTCTACTTTTTTTAAATCAAACCTTCATGTTAAGTTTTTTAAATCACTTCCTTGTTTAAAAATTAGTTAAAATTGAAAAAAAAGACTTTTTACTTGAATTATTAAAAGCAGTTCATTGATTTGACTAAAAGTATGCGACCGGAGGAGGATAATATGAGCGACTGTCCCTGTCAAAATTCGCTAATTATTAACATTAGGTATTCCAGGCAATGCTTCAGTATTGTTAAAATAATTCTGTCTTTACAGAGAAGAAATATATTTGTTACGCACTGAGTTTGATTGCAGTTTTCTAGATTTCAGAAAAGCCTGTGACAAGCAAACAAACAGTAAGAAAGATGGTTCTTTAGTAGGCAAGAGTTACAAATAAAGCGGGAAAAAAGAGGTATGCAGACAGAATCAGAATTATCCACAGGGCTGCAGCTCTCAGCTGTCCTGATGAGAACAGAGAGAAGTTACCTCTCAAGGGGCTTTTTGAAAAAGTAAACAAGTCCACGGGATTCTCAGTGAAGGCAATAGAAACCCGAACTCATTAGGGGCCATGGAGCATTCTTTAAATGAAGACAACTCAGTTGAATCTTCAAGAGGAGAACAGACCTCGCCTCTTGCTTGTGTGTCCTACCTTTCCTGACTCGTGGCCTCCCATATGAAATAATCCTTCCATTTGCAGGGTAGGACTACAAAACTGCTGCAAGTAAAACTATGTGATATTTGTTCACTTGCCTGTGACTGAAAAAGTAGCCCCTGGCTGAAACTCGATTTTATTTTGTCCGTTGACACTGGAGTGTTCGGGCTTAAGCTAAAGCAGGACATACAACCTCCAGAAGAAAAAAAGAGAACCCGTTTGGTTAAATCTTATGTAAAGGCAAACAGAGTATCTAGAACTGCAGAGAGTCACCGGACAGTGAAGATCAGTTTCAGGACCTTTGGACACTTTGTTACTGAGTTTATTCCAATAGTGCAGCCACTAGGCCTTGGAAGAACTAAACTGAAACATACTTAAATAAATACTTCATATTTCTACAATTTTTACTTACCAGCAGACATATTTTATTCAACTGATTACAGCTAACACCTGGAAACCGTTTAATATTAGAAAAAGTGGCCTCCGAATCTTAATAAAATGCAATTTGTCTGCTGACACCAGAGAATGACCTGGTATATTTATTCATAAGCATCAACACCCTAGGAAACAAAGTAATGGTTAAAGAATTTTTGTTTTGTATTGCGGCTCTTCTCTAAAATAAGTAGTTTCTCTTTTCTAGTTAGCTTTTTAAAATAACAGTAAGGGTCTATTTGTGTTTAATGGAAACGTTTTAATTAAAAATATAACCTATTTAAGAAATATTTTTAAAGAAAAATGTGTCCATACTTTAGTGAAAGGTGTTTGACCTCAAAGGTATCTAGGAACCAATTCAAAACACTTAAAGTCTGAGATCCTGATGTCAGTAACACCTCAGTACCAAAACTATGTTTAATGATTTAATTTTCATCAGCTTTTTCAATTATTTGCCCTGCCAATTTACAACATTTAAATTAGAATTAAAACAGCTTCAAAATTTCTCTCCCCCACCACCACATTTGGTTTTTTTTTTCTGGTGAAACTAGGTTGGAGGGAAAGTTAACTAATAGGTGCTACTCTCAAATAAAATTTTACTTTCACACCCAATATTTTAGTTATGTAACTTTTTTCTTGGTTCTTCTCCTCCCCCTCAAGATCCTGCTAAAGAGACTTATCCTTCTTTCACTATTAATAAATCCATGGTGCATTAATATTTTTCTTATACTCCCCATGATTCCACTACATGTGTTATGGTTTCATGGTTAGTAGGATAATACCTAGTTAATGTATCATTAGCATACAGTCCATTTAATGTTTCACAGATAATTCACAATAAATCAGTGACAACTGCAAGAAAAAACATGTGAGCTAGAGTTCTAAACAAAAGGGGGGAAGGGAGTGTTCAATGTATTTTTGATGCTATTCAACTAAACCCAGATGAGTTTGCTCCAGATAGGAATGTGATGAAACAAGAGATCAAATCAGTTTAGAAAGATGATAGACATGTAGCAAACATTATAGAGAAAATTCTAAATTTCTCATTTACAAGGCTTCAGTTGCAATACCAGCATGCAAGCTTTCCTCTGAAAGCTTTAGCAGGGCTTATATGGAAATTGGACCTGAAATTGATAGGTGGACTTCAGCATACGAAGATCATTTACATGATTATCAACAAATAAATCTTTCAATATATCCTTTACCATGCATAAAAATCAAAACAGTGTCATCAGAAAAATATCAGATCTGGGACATTTTCTTATTTCCATGCATAACGAGAAAAGGGAACAAATTATGAAGGCAATCAATTGATAAGTGAAAAAGGCTAACCTTCAACTGAGCATGAGAAGCAGCAAAAGTATTGTCACATGAAAAGGGCACCCATGAGCTTGCAAACAATAGTTTATTAATAGAAAACATGTTTGAATTCAGCTTTATTAAGAAGCTGTTTAATCAAACCCTTGTTTCTGTGTGTTTTTTATACAGGAATGTATTTGCAAAGAGAAATGTCTTCAAGTTTTTCAACCTTTGGCTTTGTATCTTTTCAATATTTGTTCTTAATTTTTTCATCTCTCATTTATCTAATATCACACTTAGAGCTAAATAATTTTAGTTTCAGGGGAAAAAAAAAGTAACAGTAGTTATCATGAGATCTTTAATACAAGTGAAGCCAAAGAAGACAACTTGTCAGGTAAATACAAGATAATAATACTACAGGACCATTCTAAAACATAGTTGGAAATGTAAGAGGAATTTTTTTCTCCTTAGATTCAGCTTATTACTTTTTGGGAAAGAAGAGAAGCTGGGTTTGAGGTTTGTTTGTTTGCTGGTGAGCAGTAGCTTTCCTGATATGTGTAATGTAATTTATTAGCTCACTGGTGCTTTGTATATTGGCCAGGTAACTCACTTTGGTAACCATTCTGAGTCAGTGTACTGTGACCTGTTTCCTTTTGCCCTCTCTTTAAATGCACGAGATCTTTCTCTAATAAGAAATATATAATCTGGTGTAATATTCTAAGCTGGGTGAGTTGGTCCAGCTTTTCCTTGTTTTACAAAAACAGGAGTAATCATCCAGTGCATACCACACAAGAAAATTATGTCTCAGTAATTTCAACGAGAGAGTCTGATGTTGCAAAAATTTCTGTTCTGAGGGGAATTGTTTTTGATATGTAAACGGCACATGAACAGTCAACTGAAAAAGTGCCTTCCTGTTGTATTCAGACTGAGCCTGGAATTCATCTCACATGATCTGAACTAATAGTTACATGTCAAGGTGTTTAGACATTTCCTCCAAACAAATTATCATCACTTTTTTCCACAGCCACAGGAAAAAAAAGGTGGCTCCATGGCATTATGTATACTCCCTGTCTTGGGCAGTCATCCTCAAAGAGAAAGAATTGCCCACTTATTCCTGTGGCCTACAGCAAGTACTGAAATTACTAGTCTGGTCTATACTTAGAGAATTGGACTTCCAAACTGATGAGAGCTCCCCCCTAGAGTAAAGCACCAGATAGATTTCTTCTACTCCAGATATTCTAAACCAAAAACCAGTCTATCTCATTCCACAATGTTTGTATCCTTCTAAGGATGCGACACTCATGCAATGCTTCACAGTATTTAATCACTTCCCTGGTTTTGAAATCACGGATTTGTAATAATTGCTGCTCTGAAAAGAAGTGTGGCATTTTTAATAATTAAGCAGTACAAAAGAGCCATGACAAAGGGCATTGCACCTTCCTTTGGAAGTGGAAGCAAGCATGTGTAAATAAGCACTTTACTTAACAAAGTACAAAGCATGCTCCTTAAAAGTTCATCTATCACAATATTTTACAAGTCATTTATCCTTATCATCATATTGTGAGATTAATATTTTATTTTATATGTTAGATCTCTACACTAGTTCTAGCAAGAATCGTGAAGCCTGGGTGCTAGCTCTGGCTCTCATTTACTGCAGTGAAGGCACACTGACTTACTGTAGCTTCAAAGAAGGCTTTCCTAGATGATTCGGGCCTGTTCCATAATAATTCTTTTGATGTAACTGAAAACACAGATGGTTGTTTCCAGATCTTTTTAGATATATCTTCTTGATTTATCTTAAATTTTGCCTTACCTGATGAGTATACTTAATGGATTTATCTTGTTAAGTATTTTCTTCCAGAACTACTCAAAAAGAAGAATTTTACCTTATATGGTAGAATAAAAAAAAATTTTAAAAAAAAAAACAGACTAAATTTTATATACACCAAAATCAGTAAGTTATTTTGTAGACATGTGCATCGATACATCACGTTCTAAAGGTTGTGGAGGGCAAGTATAAAAGCTAGTTAAAAGCCAGTGGTAATATACAGAATGCTTGAAGAAAAGGGTACAAGCAGTGTACCTTCACAACAGTGATAGAAAAAGTACCACATTAGACACACTTCCTTCTTCACATCATTTAAGCCTTTTGATCACTTTTAATTTATCCCCAAAGCAGATTAACAGTATTATCTACTTTTTTTTTTGCACTGTTTTCCCCTAGGTTCTTTGGGTTCTCGGTGCACTTGAATTATTAAATCAATAAGTCACTGACAGGCTATTGAAAAGGAAAGACAAAAATCTGTGGTTTCCTGGTGTTTTGTGTGTAGGTCTAGTAGTTTTATTACTTTGGATCAGTGATTATTTGGCAGCAGACTGATTAGTTAATTCTTAGCAAATCTGTTTGTAAAAGTACTGATACTTGGAAGTAGACTATTATAGATACCTTTTTCTCTCAAGTATTCTGAAGGATATGCTGGTTCTTCCCCCTGTTGTGGGAACACTAAACATTTCCTTTTGTTCTAGATCATCTAGAGTACATATATTTAACAGGCTACTTTTGTTACTTAGTTTCTTAGCAAAATTTATCAATATATTAGCTATCAGGACCACACCTTGGAATTTAATTCTCTTCTATTCAGTTAACTAGCAATTTTATAAATAACACTTCTAAGAGACAAAATTTGTCACAGCTAGAGACAGAAAAATTCAGACCCACGGGCAGACCCAAGACAAATCCAGACCCAAAAGCAGAAAGTAGAGATAAGGATTTCTGTAAAGCATGTAAGTATGTAAAGTAGACGACCCTGGGTTGTCCTTGTTCCTGGTTCTTTAGTATCTCAAGGGCTGAAACTATTCACCCACCTCCTTACCAGCTACGTACTTCCAACTCAAATGAACAAATCCACTCTAGACCTATATTTCAATACTCAATGCCATCTTCCCTCCCTCCCCTTAAAGATGAGAACACTAGTGAATAATTTACAGTGTCTAGAATGTTAGTTTAAATACATAAAATTTAATAAAAATTTAAACTGAAAATCAAAGCAGATTTCTCAAAATACAAAAGCCAATATTATTTTAACTGTTCATTGCTGTTATTTAAAAGGATATGGTCAACATACGTATTTGGAACCCGACATATGAGATACCAGAATCAGTCTTGTATTAAGGCAATGTGACACCCTACAGACCAAATCACATCTTTTGGACACTAACAGGCAACCCCAAAAAACAGAAAAGACATCAAATTTACCAAGATATTACTTTATCCCTTGTAGATACAAACACTATTTTAAACAGAACAAGTCAGAAAACTAACATTCCACATAAATGTTTCATGTACCAAGCACACAAGAAACTGAGAAAAAAATTTATTGTATAAATGAAACATCTTGGCCCTAAATATCTTTAAACAGTCAAACTAAAGCTGAAATTTGAGCACATTGTCCAAAGTCACTGGGATGCAAATCAAAGTTACAAAGAATCCTGTAGTTCACTAAGCATTTGTCTTTGTCTAACATTTATAGTCTAAAATGTTCAGAAAAAATTAAATGAAACTACAATGTTCCTGACAAGCATAAGATGTAGTTTCCAGAGTGATTAAACTAATATCTAACCTACATGCAATCTCTAGAAGTCTATGAGTTCACAAATATGAATTGATATTTAAATGCACTACACATACTCTCTACTTTACTAACTGCTGTATATGTATATACACAGGAAGTCCAAAGACTGATCCAACAAAAAAAACTGTTTCAGTGAAAATCTTATTATATGAAATATTTTATTTCATTCTACATTGAAATTAAATATGGTTATTCTGGCTTAAACTGTTCCTTTTGTTTTGGTTTAGAAACTGTAAAGTCAATTACAAAGCAAACATTTTTAATCCATAATTCATTCAGAAGTAGTGAGAAAATATTTCAGTATTTTTAATGACTTTTTATTTCCAAGTTAATTAAGAGGAAAGGAAGTGATATCATTATTTTCTCATAAAATTCAGCATATACAAAAATAAAGTGGACAATTTTAGGTGAGAAATTCAGACCTAGCACTTTGATGACACTGAGGTGATAACAGGTTTGATCTGTCCCTTTCATATATAATTCAGATATAATTTTCTACTACAAATATGAGACACCTAAATATATTTTGTTTCTGTAATGTGAACAGATACATTCATGATATGAAAACATGTAAAAGGACAATATGGGCCTAGAATTATGGCCACATAGTTTAGATATTTTGAGTATCTGTATTAAAATCAGTCGATGTGGATTCACGCTAAAGCAATGGGACCTTATTGAGTTCATTCTTAATGAGATTTATGAGTTCATTGTTTATACCAAGAACGTTGCTTTTACTGTTTAAAGAATCCAAGGTTTATACATGCATTTCTGCTTAGTGAGGAAAGTGTTAAAGTCCATCACTGCTATAACATTTTTAAAGCTGTACAGTACCATACATCTTAAGGATCTCAAAAGTTTAAGAAGCTGTCTCAAAGTAAGCAAACAAAGCAGAATTCATCTCTGCTTTTACTAGAAAATTACATCTGTGAAACATCTGATCCAATGCTTATCTTTGAGTAGTTTCTTATGACAGAGGTCATTGTATGTTTTCTAATGTTTTAAAACTTCGGTCAAGTAGAGCTCATAGTTAAATGAAGAGATCACAAGGAAAAAATTTTAAGGCAGAGACTTCTTAATGTATATACTCAAGGAGAGAAGAAAGTAGCCACCATTTATGACTGCTTGAAGCAGGACAGATTTCTCAGACACAGAAAATGTAGAAGGCAATCACAGTTTAGCAATTTCCTGGTGCCTTTCATCTAAACACCACATAACACTAAATAAACATTAATGAATTAAGCTGCTTAACATATCTACAAAGTAGATTGTACTTACTTTTTTGGCAAATGTCCTAGTACCTTAAAGCGGCTGATCATAAAATGATCCAGAGCAATAGTTGCATGCCATCAAGACAAAAAAACACACATACTTTTATAATCTACAGAGTGCTTTGTGAGAAGTTGGGGGGAAAACACTCTCAAGACATTGCTGGTTGAATAATTTTAAAATTAATATGGTTTCTTGATGAAAAGAAAAAGACAAATTTTAACAGGAATGTGCATGGAAAAAAGTACATTTTTAAATCATCTCTATTTTTTATGTAATCCAGTGATTAAATCTCCTTTTGTCAACTCCAAGAGCTCCTGAAAGTACCATTTCCCAGATGAGTTAGAAAAACAGAAAAATGGAAATTCAAATTGCAATTAATTTATTTCTTCTGTTTATTTAGTGGATGCATCTGAACGTTTCACAAAAGTAGTAGCTTGAATATTAAAAATATGTCTGGATATGCTCACTTCCAGTTCTTGTAATGCTTGGGAAGGATGGAAAATTATCAGTGTTTAATGATCTTAAATCTTATATACCTTCACATTGATTATATTAGTTTGATTTCATAAAGATTTTTCTGGAATTCTCTCAATTTCTTTATGAATTTTCTTTAAGTGTAAATAAGATCTTTGCCTGCAAGTGTGTATCCTCTAATGGACCACATATTTATACAGTGTAAGAGTGTCCTTTAACAGAATTCCAAGCTAATATTTGAAAATTTTCCGAAAAAATAATTTTAGCTAATCACAATTACCTATTTTCATAATTCTGTTAAAAAAATAACAACACTTAAGAAATGGACTCAGGCTGTAACATTCATTTCATTTCCAAATATATACCTGCAGTTTTAACGATCATTTTTCTTCTAATGCTGCATATGCATTTCTTTAAAAACCTGTAAAATCTTCTAACTGTAGAAAAATATCAGCAAATAAACATTATTAGAAACATTTGACATCAGAGCACCAAATTCCTGGTTTCTTTAACTTGATCCAACTATATTAAACAAGACAACAACATTTTGTTAGATTGCAGTGATAAGGTCTGTCTTGGCAAGGAAATAAAATTAAAAATTACCTTTACAAATCACTGAAACAAGTTGACTCATTCTTTTTCTTTGCCTCTACAAAGTACATGTTTGTGGCTTTAAAATAAATAAGTCATAAATAACAATAGGACTAAAACCAAATAAAATTGTATGCATACTATCTTGTATGTATAATTGTATACCTATCATCTTGATTATTTTTAAAAGGTTTTTGGCTCACATTTATACAAAACTCTCTTCCATATTTGTGCACAGGAGAAAGGAATCCACAAGTCTGGGCTTTACTAGCTGCTGAAAATCTGAATCTTCAAGTCCATCGGGACTCATAATGGCTAGTCTCCGTAAGGCTGCCTAGAAAAACAAAGCAAAACAATTGTAATACTGAGAAGGTTTGACCGAATTTTCATTTCAAGAATGCATTATAACTATGTCTAAATAAGACTCAAAACAGAGCTGTGCAGGCCTATGGACTTTTCTACTTGGCTAATGTCTCGTCATTGTCTTCATGTGTCAGATGAATCTCCTCAAATGCAGCTATTAAATTACAATTTCTTTTGGGCACATTATTCTCAGAGCTGAGCAGTAGGGACAGCATGGTGTTAAAGAACACAAGAGGTGAGAGTAGAAGCACTTTGATAGCAAACCTGTCTCTGATCTGCTGCACGTCTCATGCTTCCTCTCTGTACACTCAACTCTCTTTTCAGCTTTGTCTTATTTATGAGAACTATAAGCCATCGGATTCAGAAAACATCTCCTAGTGAAGTTTTATGCAATGCCCGTAAAAGAAATCTTAGATACTAGGTAGTAGTAGAAAACCATTTGGGAACAAATAGTACTGTCAGTTGTTCTGATTATGAGACTGCACGATACAAACTGCATTGCTGTTAATATTACCTTCATAAACTGTTCCCTTCTAAGAAGTTACTTGTTTTTCTCCCTGCAGAAAAATACAGAACAACTACATACCTTCTACAACCTGACATGATAGATGCAACTGGAAAGCAGGCTGGCTTTCCCCAAGAACAAAAAGTGACTTCTATTAGTAAGGTGTGATAGTTGTGATCAGTCTATCTCTGTAGTGTTTGTCAATTCAGTATTAATACAAGAGTTAATTGCCTGCTACAAAATATACAAATAGTAAAGAACCAACCTAAAAATATCAAATAGTACAAGCCCTCAGACTTTACCAACAATACCTGCCAGAGCCTGAAGCAGCTTACGTCTCAAAGACAATATTTTTGCCACATTTATCAGAAAGTGTCATCAGGCAGTTACTAAAGTATCCGGAGAAGCAGAATTGCTGAATTGCTGTGACAGACAGGCACATAACACCTTGAGCAATAGGCATGAATTCAAAGAATGTGCAGCAAAAACTTCAATGAGACAGAAAAATCACAGGCTGGGTCACTGTCATCACTCACAGAATCACAAGGTTGGAAAAGACCTTTAAGATCATCAAGTCCAACCATTCTCATCCTAAGCTAAACCATACCCCTAAGTACCTCATCTACCCTTTTTTTTTGAACACATCCAGGGAAGGTGACTCCACCACACCCCTGAGCACCCTGTTCCAGGGGCCCTGACAACTCTTTCAGTAAAAAATTTTTTTCTAATATCTAATCTGAATCTGCCCTGGCACAGCTTCTTGCCGTTTCCCCTTGTTCTATCTCCTGACACCTGGCTGAAGAGACCATTGCCCACCTCTCTACAACTTCCTTTCAGGTAGTGGTAGGTGGTAATAAGGTCTCCCCTCAGCCTCCTCTCTTCTAGGCTAAACAGCCCCAGCTCCCTCAGCCGCTCCTCATAGGATTTGCCCTCCAGCCCTTTCACCAGCCTGGTTGCCCTTCTCTGGACTCGCTCCAGGACCTCCATGTACTTCTTATGGTGAAGAGCCCAGAACTGGACACAGCACTCGAGCTGTGGCCTCACCAATGCCGAGTACAGGGGCACAATCACCTCCCTAGACCTACTGGCCACACTGTTTTTGACACAAGCCAAGATGCCATTGGCCTTCTTGGCCGCCTGAGCACACTGCTCCTCATATTCAGCCTGCAGTCAACCAACACCCCCAGGTCCTTCTCTGCCTGACAGCTCTCCAGCCAGTCTCTCCCAAGCCTGTAGTGCTGCATGGGGTTGTTATGTCCCATGTGCAGCACTCTACACTTGGCCTTGTTAAACTTCATCTCATTGGTCTCAGTCCATCTGTCCAGTCTGTTCATATCCCTCTGAAGAGCCTCCCTACCCTCAAGCAGATCAACACTTCCTCCACTCTGTGGCCTCTGCTCTAGTCCCAGAAGATTAACAAGACGTGTAAAGCATTTCTTGATGTTCCCATTCATACTCTCTTCTTAATGAATGAGTCCTGCTTAAACAAATAAAATTGCTGATACTGGTACAGAGCTAGCTGTTAATCAAAGCTGCAATAACCAAGCTTTACTTTTACATTTAAAATACATCAATAATAAAAAACATTGTCAAACAATATTCTTCATACTTCATTCATCAAAACCTATCTCCTAACCCAAGATCCCACATATTCCCAAAGCACTTTCACAGAAAAGGCTAGGTGAAATTTTTTAACTCTAGCAGTTGGCTGGGGCTCACAGCTGGGATCTTTCTCCTAAGAAGAGAATGTGTTAACTTTCAGTTGGTCACTCCTTGGCTGGATACTATATTGTCTTGGAAACTCAAATAGAATAAAATGAATTGTGAAAGCAAGAAATATTTCTTCTCTTTGGCCACTTTACATAAATATTTTTATACATTCATATATATATGAATAAAAAAAGGCAGGGAACCTGCTTTGGCGGGGGGGTTGGACCCGATCTCTGGAGGTCCCTTCCAACCCCTACAATTCTGTTAACGTGTGAATATGTGCGCAGATAAAGGGCTGCTGCCCCTGTGATTCAAGGCTCATTTCAGCAAACACGGCCTCATCAGAGAATGGAATTTAAGAATTATTGAAACTTTAAATTCTGGAATGTTCCAGTGAATTTTTTAGTGCTCAGTAATGTGAAGATGAAGCCATTTTTCCTTATGTGCTAAATCTTCAATCAGAGGATAAATAATGGACACTGTACGGGATTGTGCTTAAGGGGAAAAGCAGAAGACCCTGGCATGAAATTAAAACGTTCCTGCAATACTTATATATTTTGAACTCTAAAGGGATGTTTTTTCTGTATTTTTCAGGCTAAACATGACAGAAAGATTAAAATGTACCTACCAGACATGCCACTAAAACAGAATCACTGTTATTTCTTTCAGTTGGTGATCTGCAAAGTTTAATTAGGCGAGGAATACCTGAATGCACAAAAGAGTATCAGGAGAAATAATTTAGAAAAACAAACTCCTTATTTTGAGGTGAGGTCTTTTTATTAGATATTTCATATTTATCTCCCTTAGTAGATACGATCTCTAATGCAAAGATGATGTGCAAATACTTAAGGGACTGTCTGTGGAGCTATGCAGTTCAGAGCAGTCATAATTAATAGTTGTAAAGCATAAACACACAAATGCATTGTTTTTGCCCACTATTGCTGTTTCAGAGTGGAAATTGTGACCTCCATTGATTCCCTATCAATCCTTTTACACACCCTTAAAAAACTCCAGCTTCCTGTTAGATTCACCACAGCTTAACCCATATGGGTCCAAGTTTTCTGTCCACTGACAGACCCTGCACATACATAAAGGTATGGAGGAGGCAGCACTGTCAGTTGGCACAGGCTGCCACAGCTACGTGTTGAGTGAACACTGCACCTCAGGTTCCTCTGGGAAATGAGCCAGAAATTCATTTAGCACCACCTCCTCAGTCAGTCTCTGGACAGACTGTATAGGGAACCTATTCCATAAAGTGTACCAAGTGAGGCTGAAAATTGAAAAAAGCTTCTCTGACTGGCAGTTCCTCCCTCTTTTTCAGTCTGCCATTAAGTTAGTGATACATCCTTACAGCTGAGTTTTACGGCTGCTTCTGCCACCTCAGGATCTCGGCTGAGTCGTGCCAATGTAACTGCAGATTTCTGTTGGACTCGCTCACAAGCGGCAACTTCTGCTGAATTTCCTGAAGATGGTCTTTCAAAGAGCATTTCCATTAAAAGTTGAACACCTAGAAGGATGTCAGAGCCATTAGCATCCTTTCTCCAACAAGAAACAGTCAAAAGAAGTAGAGGGGGAAAAAGCAAGTTAGGTAAATACAGACCAATTGCTGCTCAAAGAGGGCACGGAGAATGCATATATGTGGACTACAATTTGGTCGTCAGCGATCAGGCATATTTGATCTATACGTAAGTCTATCTTCACTAGGAAGCTACAGGAGCTAGAAAATGCACTAACTTCTTCCATCCTCCAACATCTTGGCTCCTCTAAAATTTGGTATTTTAGATTTTGCAAGTTTATTTCAGTCAAAAAGCCATTCTTTCTTTACTTCTAAACTTACCTGAAGGAAATCACAAAACTAAAAACCCGTAGTCAAATACTACAAGTCTCTACATGAAGTTTTGCTTTAAAGTAAAACTCCCTCCTACTCAGTTTCTCTGTCTTTAAGCAAGCCTTTTAAAGTTCCCATCTCAAACTATTTAAGGGTATTTAGAATGGAGAATCCTTTAATGAGGCAAATGATTAAATTCTGCCTCTTGAAGTTTACTGCACAACTAACTCTTCACTTTAGAAAAGACAATGTCATCCATGCTGAAATGGTTTCTTTAACATATTATTGCCTGTAGGAGTTAAAATTCTTATTGTAGCAACACAAAAACAGGTGAGGCACTGCTGATTTCTGTTTTCTAGGTTATTTTAAATGTAAGGACAATTATGTGCTATTAGACTCCATATGCTATTAGGCATTCAGATTACTTCAGGTAGCATCAGAGGATTTTAACTGTTAGAACATTTGCATAAATAATTAAGAGAATTAGCATCAGAATCATGCAGCTAAATAATAATCAATCAACATACAAAAAAGTCTAACTTGAGAAGAAAATGTATCCAAACTCTCCAGGATTCAAAGACCTGTCTCAGTTTGTGAACCTGTCTTCTGACCAGATTCTGATCGTTACATTAGGTAGAGAGAAAAAGCCTTTATACATAAGGCTTATATTACCTGGGAGAAAATGCCTCTGTGCAAACGTCCATTATAGAGCATATACACAAACTTTACTTCATCACAATGTGCTTGACAAGTCACACAAACATCTCTACCTACTGTAGTAACTAATAAGACTTAGGCCTAATTGGCATAGCTGGTAGTATAATTTCATGTACTTCAGTCAGCTCTCTGCTGCAGTAGAAGTAGATGAAATATGATCAAATGCCTGACCCAAACAACAGAACAGGTTTTGGTGTGTACAAGGAAATAAATAGCCAAACTCCATAGCCAATCTGTTAATCGTAAGAGTGACAAATCTTTCAGAGCATCTCTGGACTATGAGTGCTAACAATAGCAAATCAGAAAACAACAGCACAAGTCAAACAGATGAATCACTGACAGGGTATTCTCTACCCAGTCTTGTAATTCCAGATGCCTAGGGTCCTAAGAAATGTCAGCATATCACCAAGAGTCTCTAGAAAAGATTCTGGGTAGGGAAATCCCATGTGCCTGCACTGAGAGGTCTACAAACACCTCTCCAACCTCCAGGAACACAGGGAACTCGGATCAGAAGCATTGCAGGAGCCACCACAGAGACCTGTCCAACCTCTCTTTAGGACTACCATCTGCCCCATGTAACAAGGAGGTTGTATAAGAAACAACCACGCTACCCTGCTGTGCTAATCCCCTTCACTGCACTGTCTTCTGCATGGGACAAGGGAGTCATGCAATTTGTAAAAATCATATATTTGTATTTAAATTACTTCAGTATCCTGATCCATTCAACCCCCACATTGTCTCCACATTTGGTCTCAAACTTCAACACAAGGACATCAAATGCACACTACCGCTGCACACATGGATCACATCAAATTAGTTGTGTCTGATCCTTGCAGATAATATTCCTGTGCACAGAGCTCAAATTTTCCACTGAAATGCAAGAAACTTCTAAATCAAGAATTACATAGGAATTGACTGTTTCTATTTAAAGACCCACTTCTATGTAAATGCTTTTTGAACCCCCTTCTCCCACCTACAGTCAGCCATGTCTGAGATTCAAATAGATGAAAACTCAAACCATTCCTGTCCAAACCTTAATTAAAATGTGCAGAAGGGATATTTGTAGGACAGAAAAAGCAGTATGTCTGAAGCTTCACTGTAATTTAATATCTTCCACAGGGGTGGAAAAAAAAAGGAAAAAACAAAAAAGCTGTCTTACTCTATTGCTTGGCCATGAATTTGCTGGTAGGTATATTAAAAGGCACTTATGTCTTCCTGTAACCTTATCTACAGAATTATTAAGCTAATTTCCCAGACTTCTCCTGGGCCTGTAACACCTAGAGTTTTTTTCAATATAATGAATTTCTCATAATACAGTGTTTAAAGAAGTGTGGGGAGGAAATGGCAACTGCTGTATAGTAATAAAATCATAATGCTTCAAAATTTATAATACTTCTGAATAGATGTGAAAATAGTGACACAAAATGCAGGTATGCATGGCTCAGTATGAGATGATGTCTTTCAATGTGTAAGAAATTCTAAAATGTAATTGCCAGAATAAATGTTGTTGAAATGCTTTGTACTACCTTACTTTGTTCCTGTAAGTCACACACACAGAGGACATCAGCAATGTGGTCATACATGCAAAGTTTTCTAAAGCAGTGGTAATTTATTTCAGTTACACAAAACTATCCCAAGGGCCCGTTTTACACCCTGCAGCAATGTGCAATATCCAGCAGAGACAGGATGCAAAATGAAATATTATTAGTGAATAATACTTTACCTTATAACCGCTCCTTTCCCATCTAATCACATTCTCCACAAGTAAATACAGAATATGAATATAATTCAGCTAAAATACATACCATTTCCTTGAATTATTTCTGAAGCACACTGGTCCAAGACAGACATGTTTGCCAATATTGTTACCACCTGTTATTAAAAAGAGAGGAAATATGGAGTATAGCCCTGTGATTAAGCAATAATAAGTAGTACAGTGGTTTATAAAATTAATATGGCAGAAGTATGGCAAACCCAATAAAATTAAAAAAGCATTCTTGTAGTTGAGCAGTCTATTCCCACCTTTGTGACTTCTTTATCTTACATATATGGCTTCCAGGCAAGAAAAAAGTAAAACTGCTTTTTCTCATACTCTTATATTCCTGTGTAAATGACTTTGATATAGTGTTCTATGCAGCAGTTTTGTTCAGTGGTCAAATTGGTAGAAGAGGAAGATAGACATTTATAAAAACGACAAAGCAGAAAAAACGTGGAGTCCTACAAAGAATTCAGCCAGGAGCTGCCCACCCTCATGAACCTATCGTGCCATCACATTCCAGCTCAGGTAGAGCTCACAGCAAAGGCTAAGAACTAGCACATGGTGTACGTTCAAGTGGCACTAAGTTATTGCTGCCTTTCTACTTCTGGGTTCAGCTGAAATGTTGAGAAATCCTCTCAACAGATTTGGAGCTTTGAGGCTTTCTTCAAGGGAGTATTTAAGGAATATTCTTTAGTTTTAAGTCATTGCGTGCACATCAAAGCACTTTCCCAAAATGAGCTGGACTTAAAAATCCATTTATGCCTTTCCTGAGGTAAGGCCAAGATTAAGTTTTGTACCAACAGAAGCACATTTTGTGATCCTGATTTACAGATTTTCTTATCCAAAACAGTGCTAAATAGTTCTCAAGACTGGGTGTAACACAGCTTGCTTAAAGCGATGCAGCAAGCTGTTGACAGAAACTAGATCTCATGGAGCTGTTGACTTTCAAGCACCCAGTCCATATTTTGATATCATACACTTTCTCTCCTAGATCCTGCAGGATATTATTATTACTTTACCCTTAAAAAAGCTTTATCTCTGCATGCAAATATATCTTAATATTAACAGCTTAAGTGAGTGATCAAATCATAAACGGTGTAGATCATTAGAATACAAAATAGAAGTAATATTATTTCTTAAGAGGTTTTTATCTATTCTAGTTGAGAAAACCTGATCAGCCTCAGAAATACTGATCAATTTGAGATCTAGTTATCAGTTTTTAATGGTACAGTGTCAGTTCACAAACAAGCAAACTTCCTAGATGTAAGTAGGCATGAGATCAAATCACCATTCTGATCTCACTTTGCCATTTTGATAAGAAGGATGACTCATTTTTTGATGCTGTGACATAAAGGTCTTCCACTTTTGAAGGTAGTGTTACAGTGTCATCTCTCTGAATAAATATACTTACTTAGGATGCAAATGAGTTGCTGAAACTCTAAAGAGTGACAGGTAGAAATATGGTAACTCAGTATATGTCTATGTATTTATTCCATATTAATTATTAACTGTGTTTCAGGCAGAGTGTATATGTTTTCTCATTCTAAATTATATCCTGTTAATGAAAATTGCTTCCTCTATGCAGAATTTCTACCCCATGTGGCTCTCTAAGCCACAGATGAAGAATTCAATTAACCACAATTTGAATACATGCCAATTATTCCACTGCTTCAAGTTATTTTGTCTAATAAGTATTTTCATACATAAAAATATTTTGTGTATATCTTTTGACACCAAAAATTATTTGAGGTTACATCTATACTTTGCATTGATTATGTGGCCCCCTATATTTTGCAGTGTATTTATGAAGTAGCCTAATGGGTTTATATGCACCCTTCTCCAGAGGAGTTTATAAAAGACCCTTATGAGTAGCTGTCAAGTTCTACCTACGTTATCTTTTAAAATATGTGTAGGACTTGAAAGACACTTAAACTACAGCTTAGCTCCCTCCATATGGATAGACTTTTCTATCCCCCAGAAGTGACATTTTCCTGTGATGTAAACAGTGTAAGGTGAAATAGCATAATGTAAACACATAATAGGCAAAGCTGAATAAAGAGTTGACTTTTAATGCTATATTTGCCCTAAACTTGTGTATTTTAAAATTCAGTATAGACACATCTTACACAAAAATTCTCTGCGATACAGAACAAAACTAAAGGAAGTTTAATACTAAAGATGAACTCTCTAGAGGAAAACTCAAACTTAAACGTAGACCTAATTCGCTTTGAAAAGCAACACTTCCATGAGCACTGATATTAATGAAGCCTCATTTCCTCTGGATTTAGAATAGATCACAAACCATTAACAAAACTTTTCCAGTGGCATCACTCCCACTGTAGATTTTTTTTTTTGGTCCAACAATACATAGGCTCATGCTGCAGTCTTTATCTTGGCCTCTCTTTTTCCATTATCTCACTTCAAATTTCATAAAGCCTTAGGTAATCTCTCAAAAATAACTGCGAAGTCCTGTTGAATCAGCAAACCATTTAGGATGTTATTGTAAGACATGGAGCACACAAAAAAGTCTAGATAAAAGTGATTGCCTAAGCCTCATTTCCATCAGGAAAATAGATTAAAATTACTGAAAAAAAAAAGATGCCAAACCCTCTCTCAGAATTGAAATAATTTTGAAAGAATTTAAAGACAATCTCTACTGTGCAGCTGCAGAATTTAGTACCAATTTCATTAATTGCTCAAGACATTTCTTATTAAAAGATTACCCTCCAAGATTATAACAGACTGGCATGTGAAACAATTTATGATTCTTGCAATTTTTCTGGATTCCTAAACCATGTGATGAAGCTTTAGTCAGCTCAAAAATACAAAAAAGAAAATATTGTGAAGACAGGACACACAAGCTCCTCGTGGAATTTTTTAATGAAACATCAATCTCACATTGCCAAACCTAATGTAGGATTACAGTGGACTGTTTTAGATACCATGTGCTGCAAGAACTGATCCCATCCAGCATAATTCCCTGCTTCAGCATCTGTGTGTCTAGTAGACAGATCTGTTCTGCAACTAGATCTTGATCCATGCATCTCCAACATCTGTATTTTATCACATCACTCCAGTAGACTAACCCAGAATAGTCCACACTCTGGTCTCTGTAATCCAGATCCATCAAATATTGCAGGTGCTTCTCTACAGCAGGAGTCTGACAAACCCAATGGCTGCACCTGTCTCTACGGACACTGACAGCCCTAAAACTGCTGTACTAATGAACACTACAGAAAAATAGACTTGGTCAACAAGTAATGAACTAATACATTTGTTTCCCAACAGATGAAAACTGAATTATAAGTCAGCGATTTACCCTGCTTAAAAAAACCCAGAGGAATGGGTCTTGGGTTTATCCCTACACTCACCACCTACCTGTTAATATTTACTATGCACTGCACACCTAAACCACATAGTAGTGAGACACAGTGACATGCAAAATGCCAGGAAGGGAATTCTCAGATCAGCACATGTTTCAGCACCTTTGAAGAGGCACCAACTTATTGAAATATTAACACACTGGGCCTAGTAAGATTTTTGATAACGTTGAACTGAGACTAGGGAGTTAATTTTAGAGTTTTAAAAACCATACCCAAAATCAAGAAGCTTTGAAAGTTCATCTTCAGATGATTCCTACTGAAACACATATGAACGGATATATAGCGGGCAGGGTTGGGGGGATTCCCTTTAGTTCCATGGAAAATGTCCCTATTTAATAAATAAAAAACCCTCAAAAATAATAAAGATATTTACTACTTTTCAAAAGTCAGCATAGCACCATGTTGCTTCTCTAACAATTGCCCTGGAAATTAATCTAAGGCCTAAATAAAAATCTGTTTCTATAAGCAAAATAAGTAAACAGTGAAAACAGATACTGCTCTACACTGACAATACCATCCATTATTGTAAAATTGGCAGTGTTGATGTTATTGGTAACTCTAGTAAAAAAAATCTATTCTTATAATTTGAAAAGTGTTTCTGGTTCCACATAGTTTCCCTCCACTCATCCAGCCTTTCACAGATACAGAATTTGAGTGATTAACCTTCCTTTTTAGTTCTGTGGTCTGCTTTGCACTGAACCATAGAAATTTCAGATGTTAAGAGTGATTTGAGAAACCAGGATCAATTAAGAACCTTTATAATAGCTTTGTTCAAATCCTCTGGAAGAACAGTCAGCTTGGAAATTTTCTTACTAAGAAAATGTAATTGCTAGCACTTTAATGACACTAGCCCTTCTAAACTAGTGTTCATTACCAAGCATGCAAAGGTACTGGACATTTGTTGCAAAAGTGAAAACTAAATGAAAATGCTTTTTTATGAAATAAGATACATACACTGACAGTGTAAATCTCAAATGCTTCAGTAACAAAGAGATTTAAACCTATAGAGCACATAAGAAACAGAAGGCTTCTTTGATAACTTTCCTGTAATGGCAGATTTAAGATGATCTAAGAGAACTTCTCATTATTGTGAAAGCAGTTACTCATTTTAGACTGTTAAAGAGGCAGTATCTTCTACACTCAAGGGTCACTTACTTCACTAGGGGGAGAGGGACATGTCTACAGAAGTTATGTGATGCTAATATACCTTTATTGACAATAAAGGCACACTGTTCAACAAGCTTTTATTGACATTAACAACACAAATAGAAAGACATAAGCTTAAAATGAGTATTAACAAGTAATTTAATCAAAGAGTAAAGATAGATCACTATGGAATTCCTAATTTTCTTTGTTAATTACTACTTTAAGATGGATTCGTTGCTAAGTGAAATTAAATTTTGCTCCACTTTATAAGTGTATGTTGCAACTCATTCCAATAAATGACATGGGGATAAATCAGAGTGCATTTGAAAAGTTTCAGAAAACCATCTTCTATTAACTAATCTGAAGCAACATGGAGTCTTTGTTTCTGTATATACATTAAAAGATCCAAACTTCATGATTCAAGATCAATCCACAGGGAAACAGTAAAACAGTTCATACAGCAGGGGTCAAGAACAGGTATTACCATCAGGTCTAGGTAGAAAAACCTTTCAGGATACTATTCATTGGGAGAAAAGAAAATGCTAAGGATGTCTAGAAACTTTCTCTGGGACATTATATTGCTTAAAGTATAAAACCTAATAAATTCCCATTGCTTCTGATAGCCCTTTCTGTTGTTGAAAATTCAGTTTCCTTCCTTAAAATAAAGAAAAAAAATAAATAATCTGATGACTAGTTCTTTCTGTCACCTGATTGGTAGAGGTAAACATCCCCGTAAAATAACAGTAGCAGAGGCAGGATCTGCTTGCAAAGTATAGGTCTACTCTAAGACTGTGTCAGGGAACTATAATCTGCTGAGGCAGAGTAAAAGGTAAATGATACATACCCTTTGGAATGAAGGATGCCTACCACATTTTTATTTTCTTCACATTGCTGACTAACCTAGCTAACGAGTAGACAGAATAACCAGATTCTCACAGTTTTTATTTTAAAGAAGCACATAGGAATTGCTTCCTGCATGGGACACATGGTGAGTGGGCATGTCTCATAAACCAGGTGATGTGACTCTAGATTAGTGGTGAGCTTGAGTGTCTCTTCCCTCACTTCTGAGGTAACAGTTTCCCATGTTGCAGATGAAAATCAGGGGGTGGGGGTGGAATTCTCATCCCTCAGACTTTCTCCATGGTATTATAAAGCTTCTTAGATTTAGAAACTGAGTCAATCAGCAAGACAACTAAGACACCTGGTCTCCCTAGAGCAGAGCACAATTTAGCCTAAACCAAGGCAGTTGTAGGAAACCACTTTGCTTCTCAAGATGGTCTAACTAGAATCAAGGTTCGAGTATGTTGGAAGAAATTTAAGTACTCCAATTTCAGAGCAGGCAGAAAGTGCAGAGAACTGGTTCAACTGCCACTACTTCAAGCAGAGTGGTCAGGAAGTTTTTTCTGGTGCCTATCCTAGAAGGTAATACAGGTTCATCTGGAGTACTGTGTCCAGATCTGGGGCCCCAATACAAGAATGATGTGGAACTGTTGGAGAGGATTCAGAGGAGGGCCACAAAGATGATTAGAGCCCTGGAGCACCTGCCCTATGAAGAGAGGCTGAGGGAGCTGGGCTTGTTCAGTCTGGAGAAGAGAAGGCTGCGGGGGAACCTCATTGCAGCCTCCCAGTACATGAAGGGAGCTTATAAGCAGGAGGGCAATCAACTTTTTAAAAGGATAGACAATGACAGGACAAGGGGGAATGGATTAAAACCAAAGGAAGGAAGGTTTAGATTAGATATTAGGGGGAAGTTTTTTACAGAAAGAGTGGTGAGGTGCTGGAACAGACTGCCCAGAGAGGTGGTGGATGCCCCGTCCCTGGAAGTGTTCAAGGCCAGGTTGGATGAGGCCCTGGGCAACCTAGTGTAGATCCAGGCCTGAGGTTGGTGGCCCTGCCTGTGGCAGGGGGGTTGGAGCTCTGTGATCCCTGGGGTCCCTTCCAACTCATACCATTCTATGATTCTTCTTTCTTTTTCCTCTTCAAGTAGAAAACTAATCTGTAGAAACAGTGTTTGTGAGCCTACCTGGTCAGAACCCAAGAAATCATAACCTTCACCTAGGCAGTGATTCTGTTTTAGAAAAAAAAGATCAGTGGCAAAACCCAGAGGCTGTTCAAAATCTGCTATCTCATTTTCTGAAGGACTGAAGACAAGAAATTCAGCCAAGTGCATGCATAACCATCTCTGACTTAGAGCTTTATGATTGGTACAGCCCAGCACCAGCCTGATTGTACTGTGAACCTGGCAGGCAAGGGCAGAAAATGCAAACTGCAATGAATTGTGCTGACATAGCATGTTTCCTGTAGAGAGACTTTACACTAAGTGCAATATCTGCCCAACTTTACAGATGATTAAACAAAAATGCAGAGAAGTTAAATTGCTTCTTCAAAATCAGAGTACCAGCAATATTAGGAATTGATCCCAGGAATAAAAAAAAAACGCAACCACACCAAGGTAGCAAAGAGTAGCAGAGTTCTTTAATAGACCTGAGATTTTACTCTTCTAATTACTCTGCAAGTTGGAGCACTTTGTCTTATTCTGCATCAAAAGTAAATGTGAAAGGCATTTTGTCTCAAAAAAAATGTAGTGTTTAAGAAAGTCAGTGTTGAACCCCTGGAGTAACAATCCATAAGACTCACTACATAACACCGGTCAGTACTGTTGCTTATATTTTTAAATGTTTAAATATATGTGCAAAGGCAAAGATAACCAGTTAAAAAGAACAAAAGGACACCAGGGAAATTATTAGAATCTTACATAGAAAACTAATTAGGATAGCAATGACATAATGGCATAGTTAATGTTCACATACAGTCATGTGATCTTTGGCCTATTTTTTGTGTCTGTTACTGGCAGTCTTGTTTCTTGTTTAATTTCTTACTTTTTTTTTTAATAACTTAATTATGTAATTTATCACCTCTATTTCTAGCTATACGAGTTGAAAACTTTTCTCAGTGTGATCTAGTCAATACTGGGAAGGATTGCACAATTTTACTGTATAGTTTATGAACCACAGTTCACAGCCAGGACACTGAGAGGAAAGGCAATTCTAACTGCACATCTAGTCAACATTATACTAGTGTCAGAGCTGGATATTAATGGAGACCTGTGCAAGAAAACTCTGCAGGTACCCTTTTATGAACTATTTGTCCTTGTTAAAGGGTTAGCTTTGCATTTTTACCCACATTAAATCTACACAAGTGGGTTGAACTGCAGAAAGCATGTGTGAGAATCCAATCGAACCATTTGAGACTGTTAAAAATTACTTGCAGCTGATCTTGAAAATAATTTTCAAGGACTAGAGAGTAAACTTAGATCTACTGAAGTCAGACCTGACAGAGGCAGACCAAACTTTGCTCCTAACCCTGTCACTGGCTGCTTGTGTAACATGCCATAGGTGATTGAGTCCCAAGGTACCGTGTGCACCTCTTCTCTAAGAAAGACCAGCTGATGGCTCAGCAGTGGTATTCCTCTACTGATCCAACTGGGAGAGTCAGCTCCCCCTTCCATACTTCTTTTGCTCAAAGAAGAGAGCTTTAAAAAGCATAAATGATAACTTGTCTTTAACTGCCTTTCCCTTGACCAGCAACAATTTTGTCTAAAATTTCTTGTCAGATGTAAGGAAGCGAGGCATCTAATATTGGCTGCACTGCTCAAACTCTACTTCAGGCTCCCTGTTCTTGTTAGTCCATACAGGTTTCTATAAATATGGGAAAATTTGGACAGCAATTTAACCAAATGGAGTCACTAATCTCACAGTCCCCACAACAATAAGCAAAACCAAAAATGAGTTGGCAAGGAATAATAAATTCCCCATTATTCAAGAAACTCAGATTGAGACGTAATACTTTCAACCAGGCAGGGATTTTCAAAAGAAGTCTAAAAGACCTGTTAATACTCTTCTGGATAAAAACATTGCTCTTAAAGTCTTTGAGTATCAGGTGACATTTAGAAATCAAAACTTCTTAATGTTTAAATCACATCTGTCTCTGCTCTCCTTTTGACACTACAATCTCCCATGTAAAAGAAAAAATGGGAGGGAACAGACAATAAAAGAAAAACACAAATGCCCTGAAAGAAATGGAAGAGCAGAGAAAAGGATCTGGAACCTAGAGGAAGAACAGTATTAAGACTTTTAAATCTTAAACAAGACAGAAGGTATCAGCTTCAGAGCCTGCAACGTCTCCCAGACACCAAGAAAACAGGAAATCATTTAGCAGGAAAAAACCAGCAACTATTTCCATTTTCACCTTCCATCTTAAAAGCCTTTCTCCCCCTCAAACTTTTCTGATTTTCACTGATTTTATACCTAGAAAAAACCACTTTAAAATTGATGTTTTCACTGCACATTAATTCTTTGTCTGCCTGAATAACAGAAGATCAGAAGCTGTTAGAATCTACCTGCACAACTTCACAGCTAAGGTGAGAATACTAGCAACATTGAACAGACAAGTGGGAATGCAGAGAGAAAATTTTTATTATACATAAGCATACTGTGCACAAACATCCATATTTCATGTTTTTCTTTGGAGAGTCTAAGATGATGATGAAAGTCAAGAAGCCTCTGAGCAATGAATGTTTGGGCTAAACCCTTCTTCTGACAGTGCCTAAACTACATTAAGACATATACATTACACTCCTGAATTTAGGCGTGAACCCTTCTGAAAGGATATTTTGATGCTCCTTTGCAGTAAAAGTTCTGTGATCCAGAAAATAAGTATCTGCAGCAAGAAAAAGAATCTGGCACATGCATATCCATTTTGATCCAAAACTACAGGGTAAGGTAGCTGGAAATTACCACTTTCTCTGATCACTTATACAAAGTATTTTGTAATAAAACTAAGCAATCTCAATGTAATACTGGTCACAGAAGCAATACATGCTTCCATAAAATTGACAGTGATTATCCTGTTTATCAGCATTCGGTTCTAGATTTTTTTACCTGACCTAATAATAATAGTAATATATCAGAGAAATGAAAGAGGCAGGAGGTTGGTTTTTAGATAGTGAAGGCAGAGAAAGTTTGTTATCTGAACTCAAAAGCTTTTTAGAAGTCAAAAGACAGTTCACTTTTAGAGGTGCTTGAGCAGGAAAATACTTTCTGCAGGCAACACACAATGCATCTGACATCCAAATCCTGGGCACAGTGTTATTTATTTATAAGATCGTAAAGGGTGATAGCTAACAAGTGCTAGCTGTCCTTAGAAAGGCTGCATCGAAGGAAATACTGTGACTTTAACATGAGATAAAACGGCACAAATGAGAACAAAATTCACTGTTCCTTTCTTGTATTTTAGTTATCTTTCTCCTTACAGTGAGCATGCTTCACTCTGTTTTAGCAAATTACAGTTTTCTTAAATCAGCAGTAATGATAAAGTAGTAATGTATTCAGAAATACGGGGTAGTTTTCTATAGAATAGTTGTGGTAGCTAAATTAAAGCTCTGTATTAAAAACAGGGCATTTAAGTTTGAGTCCTTTTATAACATTTTATGATAATTGGAGCGTATTTTGTTGTATTTGCTATAAGTCTGATTCTTACTTTGTTTAATTGGTTCAACTTTTAGTACAGATTCATTGTAATTCATCTGTTTTACTGGTTGGGACAACTTGATCATTTGGAATAGATATATTCCACTGTGGTTGCATATTCCAAAATAACCTACTCAACTATAATCTATGTGTCCTAATCTAATATCTACTGTCTGGGACATAATAATATATATAATGGAGAAAGTGAGTAGCAATATTATATACTTAAACAGAATGGAAGTGTATGTATCAAAAGCCAACATGGCAAGATAGGAAACCATTCAGTTCTCTGTTCCTCTAGCTAATGAGATGTTCTGCAAGCTGCAAAAGTCCAGGAACTGGTCTGCTACCTAATAAAGTCATACATATTTAAATGTCTGCCTTCCTCATACAAAGAAGGACCTTGCTATGCTTCCCACAGAGCAAACTTCAAACTCAGAGCTGACAGCAGAATTAAGAAGAGGGCACAAGTAAATAACAACATCAAAACTACGAGCACATACCGGAGGAATAAAAAAAAGACATGAAGAATTATATGTCTGTAATAATAGTATGGCCTTGTCAAATGCCACAGTTGATGTCCTTGATTTACCTAAAGAGCAGTATAGTAATTATGGCTCTAACTCCATCTTTTCATAAGCACTCCTGAGCTGAAAAACTACGAATGATTTTAATATAAGCTAAAGGAGCCCTCATAACTGTTCTAGAACACCAGCAACCAGTTTCTAAGGTATCTTCTGCCTTCATTTACATGGCTTGGCTCCTACTGAAGGCTACATAGATTTCTGTGGCACTGCAGATCCCATGTCTACCAAAAATCATCTCTTGCTCACTTTGAATAGGAAAGGGATAGGCCTGTGAGGCCTGATTTATGGAATTTTAGTTATTATTTACAATATCTTATAAACAGAAGTGAGTTTACAGAGTTGACTAGCAACATGTATCCCTTAGTAACAGGTAATGAAACCTTCAAGCCTCATACTTGTTACTCTGCTAAGGTGAAATTCATGACTGAGATGCCAAATAAGTAATGCCTCTGAGACATCTCATTGCATGGCAGACCCTGAGAGGAACAAAAGAAATCCCTCTAACTTATCTATGCATTAGCACAAACCTTTAATTTTCTGTATCTCTTTACTAAAATACTGATGAAAAAAAAGGGAAATGCAGAAGTACCTCAGATGTATTTGCCAGTAAAACTTACAAACCGTCTACCAAACAGATAGAACTTGATCCAAAGTCCAGCAACATCAATAGGCTGAGGATCAGACCCTTATTCAGCTTTTGGAGCTAATTCATCTTAGTATTGCTAACTGTATATTTAGGCTGCAGTCTCCATATATATCTCGTTTGCCTCAAACCTCTGTACAGTCAAGTTTTTAATACCTCCACAGACAGGAGATTTCACAGCCTCTCTGGCCTCTTTGTCACTGTTTGACAACCTTCATGATGAAAAAAAAAATCTAATATCTTAGAAATGTGGAACTTCTTCCTTTTTTTTTCTTGAAAATCACATTAAATGTTGCCATATTTCATCATGTTCATGATAAAAAGTAAAAAAAGCAGATAGCCACATATTGAAAAGAAACAAGAATGGGAGAGATAAAAGCAACTTAGATTCAATTATGTCAAAACAGACATAGAGTGGAAACTTGTTGACTTTTACACAAATGTGCTTAGATAGCATCTTGCTGAGAAACTGCTCACCTGATCTCGGGAATATGGAGTATCCACTATGTGTTTATCTGAACATGCTGCGAGAAGAATCTTCATTGCATTTAACTGGAGCAATATTTCACAAGCCATGGTATCAAAGAAAGTAATATTGGCAAGAGCTGCTGAAGCCAGCAGGAAAACTTCACCAGATGAGGCTTCTTGGCACAGCTCTAGGAATGTAGAAAATAAGTTGAATAAAAGTAATTCCTTCCTTGCAAAAGCATGTTAGATTTTTCAAAGCAATATTTAATATCTGCAACTTGCATTAGCAATCATAGTATCTAAGGCCAAGTTCAGAATCATGAAGATAAAAAGCAAGACAAAACTAAGAAAATAATCTTAATTTTGTTAATTATGTATGTCACATTGTTATGGTGCTTTATAAATGATACTAACATTAGGCACCATCATTTGAACCACAAAAACAGGGAAAGATGATAATTATGAGCCTAGCCACCAAGTGTTTCTAAAATTCATCTAATTAATCATATTATCTACCTAGTATACCATTTATAAGTATTATTCCACTGAATGTTGTTCAACAGAAAGCTTGATATAAATAAATAAAATGAAATACAGGAGGTGGAAGGCTAACAATAACTGATCCATAAGAGAATAATTGTGCTATATATCCTATTTTTTAGAACAAGGTATGTTGTTGCCTATTTCTAAACCTAATTCTCTATAGTCGAAGATCAGCCTCCATAATTTCCAGCTTCAATAAGAAGTGCTGAAGATACATCTCCCTTTTAATTCCTTGCATACATGTATTTTAACTAGGATCTGTATCACCTGGCAATTGGATTACAGCACAGTTTAAAAATTAAACATATTACAGTAATTCAATTACTGAGTTATAAATATTAGAAGGAAACTGGTGTGTGATTACTGAAAGGGGTCTTCCAAAGTTATACATGTTCTATTTTTAATGTTCAAATTTCTTCAGCAGAATATATACTACTAAAATTCCTGTGGAACTTAAACAGTGACAATTAGGGAAACGTTCCACCTGCTAGTATCTTCTGGCTAGGCTGTACAAATTGTCCCCTGACTGTAGTACACTGTAATAACCTGGAAAACCGTCTTAAATAAGTCAGGTCAGATGCGTCTAGCAGTCTAACTACAGCAGAACCAAGTTCAGCACCACTTAATTCCACCCAATAGATTCAGGACAGGTTCAGGGCAGAAGCTTCTATATTTGTAGCTGGACAGTCTGGTCTTTTATGGAATAAATTGTTTCCTTGATTTATGCATGGCTATTTTTGTTTGGGCATATTGAAGAATGCCTAAATACACCTCAGGTAATTCCCAGCCATAGTAATTCCCATTCCCATTGAAGAATCCTCAAGCACTGTCACTACGATACTCTTTTCTTATTTAATAAAAAAACCAAAACCAACAACAAATCCACAACCCACAAAAACAATCAAAACCACCAACTAACCAAATCACAAACAAAACATGCATGAAAACTGAAGTGCTGTAATTTAACTGTAACCTTTGTCTCAGAAATAAATATCCAGAGGTACTAATCTGTTATACAATAGAAATCAATCTAGATGACCCAAACTGTACTTTTAGATATGAAGCTCTGTGAAAGTCTGCATTTCCAGGAAAAGAGACTGAAAGCTTCTGGTATTTGAGAAGGAATGAGCACGCTGCCAGACATAAGAGATTCCTCTCTTTAGAAAGTCATGAGAAATATCATCTTATTTTTCTCAGGTGTCTTCTCTGGCCCAGGTTAAGGAAAACATTGCTGTAATCTTTACCTCATTTTACCATGTATCAGAGGCTTTGACAATAAAGACAAATCTTTTATTTTCTTGCCCATAGAGTACACCTTACTGTACTTTTCCTCCGAAGTATTGTACAAATGTAGATGCAGTGGTGAGCTTGAGCTCTAGCAAGTACAGAAAGTACAACTGGCATAAAGGTCAGCATCTATTAGAAACTGCTTTTTTTGCAGGCAAACATGGGACAAGAAAACACTTTGCTGAGTCTTTTCTATGGCCCTAATGGTAGAATTTTACACAGATATTATTTTGACAAATATGAATAAATTCTATTCAAATATGGACTAGAGTAAAAAAAAATATTATGCAAAAGCAAAATGCCCTGATTCAAAATTAAACATGAATGAGTTCTTTTATCTGTTAAGGAAAGAATGGCAAACGTTATTAAGGGAATATTTCTAGTGAAAGGGTCCATCCCCAACCTGCCGTTTTAACTGGAGATACTCAGAAGTCCCATGAAGAACTTACTGACAAGTGCTGTTACAATTTCTTCCATGTTTTCTAGAAAGCTGCTGAGATGCTGAGTGAACGTGAGATGTGGAGATGTGATCTGTGCAATTACTGCCGCTGCTTCTGCATGAGTAGCTTCTGAATGGGTATTATCAGTAAGAATGTCAGCCAGGCACAGTATTCCATCAACCTATGGAAAAATAACAGATATAGGTTGGAAATACTCCAGAAAATACTTTCACAACCAAAGATAAGTTTACAGTTCTCTCTTCTTGGCTGTGGTTAATCTATTCATTTATTTGAAAAATTACCTAAACTCGGTGGAATTTATAACATAAGAAGCTTCAATTTAGCAAATAGAAATGAGTTCAGTATAAAAGTTTGTTGACCAGCAAAATGTCTGGCATTTCCTTCTCCCTTAATGTTTCTGCTGAACTGATTTTAGTCAAACAAACAAGTCTTTTCTGACAGACATCTCAAGCATTAACCCAAAAATAAACTCTAACAAGCAAATGCTAACTCCTACTATGCCATAGCCTCACTTAAACTATTGTCTGTGTCCTACTGTGAGACTCAGGCCTGAATGTGCAGTAAGTTCTTCACAGACTTCTTATTTTGTTACTGTTTCTGAATTTGTCACAAAGCCAATGCAGGATCAAAAAATACTGCCCAAGGAGAGACACTGGTGAAACTGCACCTGATAAAGTTGCACAGCTCTCACCTAGGTCCATATATCCCTTGCTTACTTGGAAGAAAAACAGGAAAATTAGTAAAATGTACATAGATTTATGCTTTTAGGGGGTCTGAAGTGTTCTAAGCTCATTCCTTACACAGTTTAAGCAGATACATCATATATCCACATCTTGCTCTGGATTATAACAGACCCATCAACACAATGAAAAACTGCAGTAGAGCATAGCCAGTGGGATAGCTTTAACTGCAGAAACATACCATCTGCTAACCACCAAACCCAGCAAAGGAAGGTTCTCTGTAGACAAGGACGTAATCTGTGTATTTTCAAATTAACAGGACTATATTTCTCCCCCTGTTTAACATATCCCAAATAATTCATCAGATTGTCAAGATGATAGGTAGATATCCTTAGAGAGAACAGAGCATTTACATTATTTATTATGGACATGTTTATGTCAAATCCACATAATTTCACTAAATAAAGACGACTTAAATCATAAAATGCTTTGGGTTGAAAGGGATCTCAAAGATCACCTAGTTCCAACCCCCCTGCCATGGGCAGGGACACCCTCCCCTAGATCAGGTTGCGAAAAAACCCCATCCAACCTGGCCTTGAAAACTGCAAGGGAGGGGGCAGCCACAGCTTCTCTGGCCAACCTGTGCCAGGGCCTCACCACTCTCATAGTAAAGAATTTCTACCCTCCTTCAGTTTAAAGCCATTACCTATCACTCCATGCCCTTGTGAAAAGTCCCTCTCCATCTTTCCCGTACACCCCTTTCAAGTACTGGAAGGCTGCTATAAGGTGGAGCATTTTCTTCTCCAGGATGAGCAACTGCAACTGTCTTAGCTTGTCCTCATATAAATGCTCCGGCCCTCTGATCGCCTTTGTGGCCCTCCTCAGAACTCCATCCAACAGCTCCATATCCTTCTACTACTGGGCACCCCAGAGCTAGATGCAGTACTCCAAGAGCCATCAGAGCCAAGTGGAGGGGCAGAATCACTTTCCTTGACTTGTTGGTCACACTTTGATACAGTCCAGCATATGGCTGGTTTTCTGGCTGTGAGTGGAGATTGCTGGGTCACATCTAGCTTCTCATTCACCAATACTCCCCAAGTCCTTCCTCCTCAGGACTGCTCTCAATCCATTCTCCCTCCAACCTGTAGTTGGGCTTGGGATTGCCCTCACCCAAGTGCAGGACCTTGTATTTGACCCAGATGAACTTCATAATGTTCACAAAGGCCCACCTCTCAAGCCTGTCAAGGTCCCTCTGGATAGCATACCTGCAGTGTGTGAACCACACCACACACTTGGTGCCATTGGGAAACTTGCTTAGGGTACACTCAATCCAACTGTCCATGTCACTGACAAAGATGTGAGACAGTGTTAGTCCCAATACCAACCCTGAGGAACACCACTCGTCACTGATCTCCGCTTGGACATCAAGCCAGTGACTGTAACTGTTTGAGTGCGACCATCCAGCCAGTTCTTTATCAACCAAGTGGTCCATCTGTGAAGTCCTTGTCTCTCCAATGTGGACACAAGAACGTTATGTGGGACAGTGTCAAATGTTTTACACAAGTCCAGGTAGATGACGTCAGTCACACTTCCCTTATCCACCAACACTGTCAGAGGTTTTAGAAATTTCACTGAGTACCTGTTTAAAAATTGGCCTTATTTATTTATTTATTTGTTTCAAGGTGTGAAAAAGTGTGGCGTCAATTGCCTTATATGTTGTTTGGACACTTTATAGATACAAAGAGGAGTCATGAAGACTTAACACTGAAATATACTTAGCAGACAAACAAAAACAAACCCACATTTGTGCTGTACACTCACCAAGTCTCTTAGGTCAGTTGTTCAGGCTGCATTCTCTGCCTATTCAAAGCTTCCTCAGAACTGGAACTTTAGGTCCTATCCATTTTCTCCACAAAGGGTATTTGGTAAATCTCGTACTTGCATTTTTGTTATTTATTAACATAGAATGTATTCTTACAATGTATAAGTACTCTTAATTACTTACTCTGCAATGGGCATGAATTAAATTATTTGATAAGCACTGACAATTACTGTATTTTACAAGAAAAGCTCTGAGATTGATGGGAACAAAAATCACCTCCTAGAAGATCATTCATTGGGATCCAATTTTTAAGAGGTAATAGACTATATCATTTGGACTCTAATAACATAGATAAATACAAAAGAAATTATATCTCTATTTTTTCTCAGATTGCAAATGGGATTTAGTATAGAAGCTCAGGAACTGGCAAGAAGAGGAAGAATAAATTTTCAACATTAAACTTTTTCTTGACAAGCTTTCAACATTAATCTACCTACAGCTAAATATTTCCTCCTAGTTATGGCAGAATTCTACAGCTTGAAACAGCAGATTCACATAACTCACTTGGCTTCAAGGTATATTAATAGATCTCAGTGTCAAGAATTAATATATGTCCTCACAAGATGATTCAGTAGCCAAAGTGTGCTAGACAATATCATATGCAAAAACCCCCAACTTTGTCACCTTGAGTCCTCCCCAGATCACACCTTGTCTGGGGTCCAAAGGATGCTAATAACAACAGTCAGTATAAAAAAAGTTAAATATATTCCAAGGCATTCAAAAATACTTCACAAGAAACTTCTAAGATCTTGTAAAAGGATACAGCACTCTTCAGTTCTAAATTTACTGGTTAAATTCACTTGGCCAACTCTTATACAATGACCTCAACAAAATTACTTTAGAGTAGTTTTATGCTATTTCAGAACAAGTAATGGCTTATGAAAGACAATTACAAGCACATAGCTAGATTCTTCCGTCACCACTGATTGTTTATATCTACACTATAAAATACAAGCTTCTAACAATACAAGGGCTGTATTCAACTTTTAAATTACATATTTGAGGGTTGGTTTTTTTTAATTTGCTAAGTAATTGTTTTTGGAAATTGGGAGTTGATGAACTGTAAATAGAAATGTATATATGTTTTTATTCAGCATAAATATAAAATACAAATTTTGAATCTATGAAAGCCAGCACTAGCTAGTTTTCTTCCCTTCTAGTCAGAATCATGTAAAATACTAAGAAATTAAGCCTAAAATTTGCTCTATACGCTTTTGCCTCCCATCTCAAATATAGAAAATAAAAGAAAATGCTACTCCTACAGGCAACCCCATTTATAAGTGTCTAGCAATAAATTTTAAAATGACAGGGGAACAATCTAATAAAAGCACTTTCACATCCAAAAAGAAATTGCTGCTCAAAGCATTTTTATAATTAGCTTTCACACTGAAAGGAACTTTGGATGACTGCCCTGTTTTCTGTTTAATTTTGGTGAAGTAATCAGCGAAATGTCAAATCTGTTCATCACCTTGGCAATACAAAAGAAGCAGTTGGCCAGATAATGCAAACAAATGAATTCCATGAATGCAACAAGATGCTGTGGAGACCCTGCATTTGAGGAATGGTGTTCAGTAAATGCTTGATCACTAATATTTCAGTATTGATAACTGGGGAAATGCCAGGAACTCACATAGCCCTGTTACAGAAACTTAATCCAAGTGACAAAATAAATACGTGACTGCTTTACTGCATAGATCAAGTCTGCTGAAAGGAAATAATTTCTTTTCTCTGCAACAGAAATGAATGAGTTCTGGGGCAGCCCTCTTCTTTCTTCAGTATATCTGTTCTTACTCCTAAAAATATTAAATAAAACTAGGCATCTGTTAAAGATACCAATGCAGAACTTGGGATGAATTGCATTAATGACTTGATAAGTTGAAATATTGCACACACAACTATACTCTTAACTCTCTGCTTTCCATGAGGCGGTTAAAGGCAGACTTTCCATGCCACTCTACACACTCTTAACACTCAGATGTTCTCTACATGTTGGTAAACTTTCAAGGAGAGGTTTTTTTTTTTTTTTCATTCTCTAAATAGATCTCTCAAGTCATTTTGGTGAGTTTGGAAAGTCTTACAAGCCATTGGCTGATTTCCCACCATCAAAGCCATGGATAACACTATCAGGTACAACCGGCTGCTTCTGCTAAGCAGCACCAGCAGATTCCATGGGAGGCAGATTAAAGGGGATTGTTTCATACACATTGTCTCAAGCTTTCCAAAAGGGTAGAGAAAAAATTCAAAAGCAGAGGCTGCTCAAACAGTTCAAGAACTGACAGAATTGTGGGTTTTTTTATCCTTTCACACACGCTGTGTCATAGCAGCTCAGACTTGAATCTAGGACAGGTTAACTATATATGTGAAAACATGAACATCTGCAGACTAAATAGAAATCTCACAGCTGGATATAAACCCAAACACGATAAAGTTTATGGGATGAGGAAGAGGAGACAGAGAAGGAAGGGAGAATTATATTCAGAAAATGATTGAATCCCCTACTTAGTATTCTTTGAACACAATCTACTTCAATCCCCAGACCATCACATAAACGATGGAGTCGCTTCACTGTTCTGCAACTCCATTGAAAATGTCATCCAGCAGAATCCACATCCTATTATTTTGATCACTTGTTACTCATGAAATGAATTCTTAATCATCAGGGCTGAGGTATATCCTATGTCATCTTCTGCAACTTATTCTGCACCTGTAGCAGTTTTACAAGTCTTATTTAATTTCTAGGTTGAAAGGAAGGGAAAAGGACAAAGGTATTCTGTCCTGCACACAATAATCTTTCATATTTGAACAGCTGTCCTGCAAAGTGCTCTGCAGATAAAAACTGCTTTAGCTATACTGAGAACTGTGCTGGTTTATACCAGATTAAGATTTGGTCAGATACTTCTGGACTGAGATGATATATTAATAGAATGAAACCATTAAAAGGTCCACAAATACTATTCCAAGTAATCAGAGCTACTGCAGCAATTCCATGGCAGCAGCAGCGACCAGTGAACAAAACTGCAATGCTTTTTATAATTACTGCTGTACAACAGTAGCCATGGGATGTAATTTATAAGCCATTTTTATACTCTACAGTATAGCATGGAGCTGAATAAAGGTTGAACGGTTTACATCTCAGTAGGCTTAAAACTTCTATCAGAAACCTTAGTTTTGTATCTAAATTGGCTGCATGTGATTTGATTCATGGCAACTTCAACTAAAGCTTCCCTTTTAAACTTCCCTCCTCCAAACTGTGGTCAAAATAATACAGAGGTATTTATTCTTCCTTATGTTTAGCCATTAAAGGGCATTGTATGGCATAAAAAAAAAAAAAGAAGAAGAAATCCCAACGTTCTTAAAAAAAAAAAAAGGATGCAGTTGGCTGTGTCAGCTTGAAGAATGCATCGAATGTGGCAATGACTAAGTAGCAACCTTGCAGCCATGCTGCAGGAAAAAACAAACTGCAGAGCAAGACGAGACAACAAATTCCTCATCCTGGGCTAACTAGGAGCAAAAGGATAAACTGTATACAAACCTTTTCTTCCCATGAAACCTACAGAAAGCAGTCAAACAGTGACATCACAGTGCATGTTCTATGCTCTAAGCTTGTTGCAGATAAAGAGTACAACTTTATGTCAAAGATGTAATAGATAATAAGTCATTTTAAAGAAAGGATGGGCAAAATCAATAAAATCAACATCCAGACTCCTTCCTTGTCTTAAATTCAAGGATAAGGGAATAACTGGCTTTGAACTTTCTCAATTTTAAGGACTGATATGAAGGGTATGAGAGTCTTTTAGTATTGTTTCTGTAGCTCATAAAAGAAGACAGAAAATGCACTGTTATTACCCTAGCAACTCACATATTTCCACTTCCATAAATCACAACTTACATTGTTTCAAACTACCCTCTACAGTCATAGGTGAACCACCCGCAGATGCATTCAGCTTTCTTGATCTACTCCTCACACACCTCCAATTCTACAGGATAGTTGCTGAGTGGCTACAAAAGACAGGAGGAGAAAAGTCTGTAAAGGAGTTCACTTGAAGTTATGTAGAAGCCATTTGTAGTATAGATTCTTCTACTCAACCACTGTTGGTGTTTATAGAATTGGATTGCATTGATAAAACAGAATGAAAAGTGCTGAGCAGGAAGGAGTATGGTGGTTTTGAAGAAAAATAAACATTCACAATGACCTTTGCACTCAGCATTTTTTATGTTCTCTTTCTCCTATTTTGTCACAGCTAAAAGACAATTACAATAACAACTGTGTTATCTGTAATCTCAGGAGCATATAAGAATGGAGGAGAAGTATTTGTGTTCACATATGATAAATAGTTAGCTATGAAATTCTTCAAGTTCCATGACACATGACAGAAGCCAAAGGTTTCTCAGATTTTATTGCCCTACATTTTGGAGGGCTGGATATACTGGCTTGTTTTTAAGTTGCAGGAATCTATTCCTGTTTGTAGGATTTGCTTGATATCTGCATTACAAATTCCAGAAAGTATGTGCTTGTTTCTTTTAAATAATGGATAAGGCTTTATATATTATACTTTGGGGCCTGAATTTTATTAAACTGAAGCCACACAGACACAAAAAGGACTCAGCAACAAGATGAGAGGAACTGTCATGTGTTATATAAGAATGCTGAACAAGATACTGGAACCTGAAGTCTGAATTAGGGAACGATCATACATTAGTAGTTTTCACACAGCCCTCATTTTTATTTACCCTGGGGGACCACAGTCTGGGAAAAAGGAAAAAAAAAACCACCCCACAAAAAAAAAAGAACCAAAACCAACCAAAATACCTCAACTATACCTATAACAGGGGCTCTGGGGTTATGCATAACAGGGCACTCCAGAAAATGAGATGTGCTCACTGAGAAAAACATGCTCCGATCATCTAGTTTTAAATAAATAATGTCACCAACACTTCATTGCGTGAGGGCATATTCCCAAACACCTGGTGTCTGGCATTTAAAAACAAGAACACTCTTTCAACATGTTTGATTACTTTGTTTCATTTAGGTGTTGGAGTGACACAATAGATTTTATTTTCAAGACATGTCTGTTAGTGTACCACTTCATGAGGAAAAAAAATCCTACGCATGCCACATTTTTAGAGGGCTCTCTTCATCTATTACAATAATGAGAAAGTGCCTCTATCTAAAAAGAGCAGCATGGAGGTCACAGCCAGAGAATCAGTCATTATCAGCTAATCTAACTCTTCATAGTGTCTTTCTTCTCTCAGGAAAAGTATCTGACAGTCTTCCTGCTAGAAATCTGCATCTGTTTAAGTCAATACTTTCAAATCTTAACATGATAAACTTAATAAAAGGGCTTACTGTCATTAATTATTACCATAATTTCACATACAATTTCTCCTCTCATCAGATTACAATTCTTGAACAGGTCATTACACCATGAAGTTAGAGTCAAACATAACCCTACCCTGTGCTAAAGTGTGACCATGAAAACACCACTAGAGAGTTACAGTGGAAAGTTAGAAAGAGTGAGGAATGGAGATAGCACACACTGTTACTTTTGCTGCTGCTATAAATACAAGATTCTTCCAATGCATTCATGAGCACATCTTTATGCAAACAATATCCCTGCAAATAGTTCTCAGTTCGATGGTGTCAGTCAGTTTATCTTGAAAAATATCCAGAGTCTCTGACATGAAAGCCCTCTACAGTATTTGAATCACGTACTCTAATTAAACACATTGTGCAGCAGGACATTTACATAGTAGAATGTATTAAATATATACAGTAACTTGTTCAGAAATAATTTTTATGTCTAAATTCACATAATTGGCAAAACTGACTCAGTGCTTCACCCATGTTGTTCTTTCTAAAACTTTCTGTTGCTTTTAAGAAAAGCACTATAAGGCACCAAGCGTTGCTATAGCTACATTCATTGCTTCGCAATGGCTGCTGAATTATTTTAATAAATTAATTTAAATAAATTAGCTCCAGAACTGACCTTATATGTGCCAGATTTTATTGGCAAAGAATTTTTACAAGCCAGTTATAGAGCTTTATGATAGCCATTTATAATGAAAACACTCACAGCACTTTAGCTATAAAACTTTTAGTGAGCAACTCAATAAGAGCCCATTCCTGTTGTAATAACAACAGAGGAAACTGCTACCCTTATTCAAACAAAAATTTAAAAAAAGTAGGCATTTTCATCTGTTGAAAATTGATGGAACTTTACCAGCTGCAGCATACTCAAGCTATTTGGTCCTAAGATTCTTCTCCTGACAGTTAGGAACATTCCCTTGGGTCTCCTACAAACATTGATTTATTTCTATGACTGCAGTGGCAATAAAATAATTTCAGAATTGCTTTAAGCATGAGAAATTCAAGTTTAAGATCAGCTGTTTGTATGGAATCTTTATGAGCAGTCAGAGGCCTACTATGAGCCATCAGGTAAAATGATCTCAGAGGTTTTTCTCTCCGTTAACACCTCCCAGTACTACTCTTTGGTCAAATTTAGTTCCTATATTGATTCTACACTAGAAGAAATAAGCACAATGCTAACAGGCTGACAAAATGGAATACTTTTACAATATGAATTTTAATTTTTCTTCTACTCAATATTTTTTGCTGCCTTACCAGGTCTCAACATAAATAAGCACCCTTATTGAGGATTACAAACATATATATATACACATATTTAAAATTAAGCAAGTGTTTTAACACTGCCTTGAAGGAGGAACAAAGTCACATATTTGGTTACATTTTTAATAGAGATTATTTTTTCAGTGAGCAAAGAGAGTTACAACATAGCACTTCAATACAGGGGTAGTTCCAATCTGCATCCAAAATCATATTTTGCAAGTCAGGCTCACTTTCATAAACCGATTTCACACCAGAAAACCATATTAGAACTCACTGAAATTTTAATTTACCTAGTGAGAACGTTCCAGCTTCAATAGCCCCAGATCTTCTCTGGAAAAACGTGTAAGCATTATGTTATGACAAAGATAACATCACCTCACCATATTTTAGCTAAGAAGCTGCATATAATTGGGGAAATAAGCATGTTGCTCAGGAAAGTCCCAAATTCTTTTCTGATTCTGCCTTCCAGTCGCTGTCTGTTTCTCTAGTAGTGTCCCTACAAGTTTGTTCATTTTTGGAATAATACTCATAAGAGATGTTATGGCAGAAGGAACCTAACAACTAGCAAGTAAAATTAGAATTCCCCTCTCAAGGTTCACTTCACATAAGCAGTAAAAACTCTCATTTCATATTCTAAGTTAACTTCATCCTCCAGATCTGTAAAGCCCACGCCTGGGCTAGAAATGTCAACCGATCGAGCCTCATCCTGACACCTGCCAGACTGTAAATAGCACAAGAGCCACTGCAACTCTCCACAGAAAAGTGCAGGGCTTCCCCTGGCTCCTGGAGTGACTCCCAGGATTAGGACTTTATCTCTTCAGTTTCATACAGAGCAGAAAAAATGTCATGGGAAGAGAGTATATCTAGGAAGAGATACTAGAAAAGTATGACAGCTACAAACAGGGGTATAAACATGCCACTCTCAAATCAGAATTGCCAAAGCCTTGCAGCTGAAGAACATAACTTTAGACGAGTAGTATACAAAACTTCTAGAAAGAGTTAAAGTTCTGTTAAAGATCAAAGGGTAAAGGGGAAAGAAAGTGCTGTTTTAAAGGACAGTGCCTTGACAGACCCTAGAATGAAATAGTGGCTTAGTGGCTTCTCTCCTGAACCTTGCTTGCAGTGCACTGTCCCTTTCCAACCGCACTAACAAACAGAATAAATGTCATTTGCTTGGGAATCTATTTTAGAATATTTCAGACTGTAAACAACATAGTAAAACATAAATATTTTTTACAATTTTTTGGCCCTACAGGTGACAAAGAACAAAAAGAACAAATAATTGTGAACGTGTTTCCATTTAGATTAGGATTGGGAGCTCTTTCAGCCACTTTTCCCAGAACACCTGTGCCCACCTTCATTGGGTAGCAAGTAGAGCCCTGGTCACATTCTTCTCATGTTTGGGAAAGTGTTGCAACAAGACCTAGCTAGCACTGTAAGCAATGATAGCAACTGTTAGGGAAAAGCCAGTGCAAAGTCTGTGTTATTACTCCTACTGTTTTTTACCAAGAGAAGAACATATTTTAGAAATTAACTTTGACTGATGTCTGATGAAGAAGGTAAGCTGTACAAACAAGACTCAATGTAAATGAATTATACGAAACTCAAAGCCAGCAAGGGTCCTGGGGAAGAAAACAATGATCAGTGCAAATGATATTTAAAAATAACACATACATTTTATTATTGCATATCACTCCATTAGTAGCCTCCAAAGCTAAAGTTCAGGTCAGCATCTCAGGCATTTTCTTTTGCTCAGTACGTTAACTTAATTAGAAGAAGAGATGTTCTAGTAAGGGTCATTCAAAACTTTGTCTTGGACAGTCTCTGGTGCAGTAAGAACCACTGTCTCACTTTCCATGAACAAAGAGCATGCTATAGGCTTAGATTCACAGAAAATGTGTGGTGTGCCTTGCAATTCAGGAACATTAATCATATGACAAACAGAAGTCTTATTGTTCCCCAGTTAAGTTAGATGTCATCAATACATGTCTTTCCACAGGATCAAGACCTAGTTAAGCTAAGAACTGTTCCATATGCTATATTGTCCCAAATTTCACTATAGGTTTTTGCAGTTATCAATACTCACAGACTGCCTAGACAAATAGATGTTCTGTTTACAGTGTCTGCTCTAAAGTTCTGCTTAATAACCTAAACAAGAGTTCCTAGATTGAACAAATGGGATTTTGTTCTAAAATTATTTATAGACTTGTCAGTTCCTGAAGAGACTTTGTGTGTGTGTCCATATAATGGTTAGCATCTTAGGGTTTTGATCTGTGATACCCAAATCAAATACCAATAGTATGTATTTCCATATTGTTCCACATCAAAATAATTTTGATGTTGCCAACATTGTTGGAGTATTCTAAGCAAATGCTTTCATTCAATGTCTTCTAGAAGTTCTTCCTGAAAGCAAAGGACAAAAATTTGCCTAAACAATGCGAAACTTTCTTAACTTCAAGGTCTATTAAATATCATTACATTTACTAGATTTGCATTCACAGCCCCAAAACACCTAGGCTATGTACATGACATTGCCCTTGAATATATACTCATTTTAAATGAGTTTCCACCTTGCTTTTCTTTCCAGGCTCAGTTCTGTCATTCTTGGAAGTTACAATGACTGGTTGACAATGTTAAAGAGTATGACTTTTACATTTAACATTCAGACCCCAAAGTGAAACATATATATTTATAACAGCACTCAGGCCAGCAGAACAACTGGGGCAGGGAGGGGGAGGGGGGTGTGGAGGGGACACTACACAGGGTGAGGATGTTAAATCTTTTTCTAAAACACTTTTTAAACTGCTTTGTAAAGCATCTTTTATCATGCATCCAGAGAATGTTAGAAACAACTAATTTGCTTCTAAAGAACTGTTGATTTCCATTCAAATCTTCCCAGGTCCAAAACTCCATTCACTAAGAATTCTGAAGATTTATGAGTCACATCACTGAGCAAAAGTACTTTTATAGCAAATTAGATCTAAACTACCTTCTAGATGGTCCTTGTCATGGCAGAAAGCTAAGGCTTATCACTCCGTATCCACAAAGCCTACAGGGTGTCTGCCATCTCCATTCCTAGCCATTTAGAGATATTGGCTGGACTATTATCAATGCCTATGGCTTAGATCCTTGGTTATCTTAGTGAAGAGCATCATTAACTACAGGTAAAATACAGAAGTAATTATAAACCAAGATGAATAGCTAAGGTAAATGCAAGATAGTACCACTCTAAAACCTGAAGAATTTTAAGGGAAAGTGCAATCATATTTCTGTTCAGAACAGCTGGTCACAAAACATTCTGCTTTAAAGAAGGAAAAAAGTTTTATCGGTCATCTTTTAATAAGCTTGAACAACTGATATTTCTTAGATTGTAAATTCTAATCCATGTTACTGAAAAGGTCTTTGATTATTATATCCTTTCCTATGTCTCTATTATTTCATCTTTCCCTCAACTCTGAAATATCCATTATTGGTATAGGCTTATCCTGACTGTCTTCTCTTCAGGTTTAGGAGTCAGCACTCCTAGCCTGTTTTAAAAAGTAAGAGGGAAAAGAAGAAACGAAGGCATCATCTTCTCTACTTAAAATTACTTATTTTTCCACTGCCACTTTCAGCAACTGCCATATTTTTTGTGTTGGTTTGGTTGGTTGCTTTCTGTGAGCAAAATCAATTGTAATTACATTATCACAATTGCCCATCCTTTTGGGGGCTAAAATACTTAATCTGGTTAACTGGACTTCTCTCTCCTCATACCTTCTCCAATGCCATAGGTCCTAGATGCCTTACCTTCTGGATACAGTTTTGGTACAGTCCTTCCTTTTTACTAGTTCATACAAGACAGAAATCCTTCCAGCACAGAAGTGGTAAAACTGCCAAAAAATAGATGTGTGTTCAAAGGAAAGATGAAACAAAGGGGAACAGCACACAGATGTTTTACTCAGTGAAACTGAGTAAACTCATCAGCATCAGTTGCAGTACAACTTAGATGGCAAAGCCAGTACAGTAAAGATGTAGGATAGTATTCTCGACCTAATCTGACACAGCAACACAGAAGTGCCATGGGTGAGGGAATTCAAACACTGCCTGTTCCCTGGGGCACAATCCTTCAAAAATCCTCTTCTAAGTAAGGGGAAAAAACAATTTGTTACAGCCTTTAAACACATACAATAAACTCCTCTAACAGGAGCCAGACATTAGAAGATATACGGCTTCGTCCATGAGTATTCTTAGGTGAGATCCTGTGACTGGTAACCCAGTTCTTCCAGCATATAGGACGAGAGGGGAGCAATTTTTAGTGAGTAAAAAAAAAGGTGTCCTACAGCTTTTAATAATTTTTTCTCAGAACAAATCATGTATCTAGCTCAAAAATAAACTGCAAATCTAGTCTAATAGCTCTCATTTGCCATCTCTTTCATTATAATTCCTTCCTCAACCTAGACAGTAACACAAGATCATGTTTGGATCAGCCATGAAGTTCACATCATGCTGCCGCGACGGAGAGATGGAACACAGCTTGATGCAAGCAAAAGTCGATTTATTGTAGAAAATCATTCCTTTAAATACGCTCAGAAGACTGTGTGCTTTAAACAGATTGGTCCTTTCGTACATACACTGCTCGCGGGGCTGCATCTAATTGGTCAGCAGTCTACTGTCATGCCAGCTTATCATGCTAACACCTCGCCAGACAGCAGGGGTACCTTTCCTTTGAGGACGTGATTCTTAAGGCCTCTTCTGGCGCCTGTCCCAGCAGGGGGCATGCAACTTTGTTTATTTCAATGTTGCCACCTCTGTTTAGTTTCCCCATGGTTTATGGCCTAAAGGCTCCATCACATTATCTATTAGCCTAGCAGTGCTTGAGGCTTTGTCCTCCAAGCACCATGCCACATCCTGCACTTGAGGCAGCTTGTTACTCTAGAGAGAGTAAGAAGCTCTCACACCCTGCGCTATGAAACAAAACTCTACTTACTTACCTTCAGATAATGCTTGAATAAATGCCACTGTAATGATGCTACCTATTACCATTAAAATGAGCAGTCATTTCTCCAGAAATTATGAGTGCATATCTTACACTGAGTAACAACCTAATCAACAGAAAATCCTGGTGACTTAATGGGATGGGATCACTTACTGATCTGCTTACAGTGACAGAGCATGACCTTAAAAAGCAGCCTCTTCTGCCTTATGACTTTTGCACCTATGAGAACAATTCCAAAATGTGTAAATAAACTGGACCAGCTTGTCCTTCTCCCTTTCTTAAACTCTTGACTGCAAAGCACCACTTACTTGAATATGCTTTCCTGCATCCAGCCTCTCCTTGCAGACCTAAAATAATTCCAGCACGGCCAAAATGCCAAAGCATTGGGTGCTTAAAACGACCTTTTAAAATAAATGCAAAAGAAAGGTGCAAAGGATATCAGACCAGTTAAAAATTAACATTTTCTCGGAACTCAGATCATCATCCTCATTAATCATATTTTTCTGATGAGACACTGAGTACGCATGCAGCCTAGAAATGAAATATGAGCTCAATAGCACTAGGTACACAGAAATGTTATTCTAATCCATTCATTTTGGTACTACAAGTCAGTTTACCCAAATCCCTGTTCATCACAACATTTTTAATAGATGACTCCTGAGAAAACAATAAACAGAGGATGGCGCATATAGCCGCTTTCCCTGGTGAGCTGTGTGTTGACCAGCCTCACAGTAAATTATATATTCTTTAGAGAAATCTGGTATGCCATGCCCACTGTAACATATTGAGGACTCCACAGCACAGGTGGGGGATTGGACCTGCTTAAAGCTTATTGCTAACGTCCATTTATTTTTGGTGGTGTTACTGTTAGCATTGCCTGAATTTAAAACATTAAAATATGCTCCTTAGAGACTTCATCCCACCTACATGATACACATTTGGCATTCCTCCTCACTTCTCTCTCACACGCCTTAAAGTCTATTCAGACTATTGCATCTAAGACCAGACTGTGACTGAATCAGAAGCCATGGTTCCCTTCTTCCATCCGCATGTGCTGGTCTTCACTTTCTCTCCAAGCTTTTGAGCCTGATACTGTCACTATTCAAGCAGTACTTTCAGGGCAGTAGGAATAGAGGGTGGTTTTCCTCCCATCCCCAGCTGCTCTTGCTTTAGATGTTGCTTAAGGTTTTTAGACTAATGCAGCTAAAGCTGAGGGTCTGTCCTGTAGGAAAAAGGCCTGCATACTATCCAGAGTTTGTTGTGTAGACAAATAAATGTTCAGACAGACTAAAGCTTTTCAAATTCAAATCGGGCAAGAATCCTTGATTTAGGAGAACATTTAAGCTGCACATAGCTTCAGTCCTCATAGACTTACCTTCCTGAATCATCACCTAAACTCTGTAGGTCTGGGCAAACCTTACCCAGCAGCAACATAAACTTTGCTGTAATTCCAACCTCCACTGGGTGCCACTATTGCATAACGCAACGTGTGGGTTGCACTGCATGAGTCAACAAATCTGCGAATCCGACTTTCCACTTGCGTTTCATTCTCGTGAAGTTTTCAAACCATATTCAGAAAGTTATTGCTCATTTTTTATGCCCTTGAAATGTCACAGGATAATCCTTTTAGCACAAGAGATACAAGAAGGATTTAATTCTGCCTAGATCACTACAGCTAAAAGTCTCAAATGCAAAAGCGCACGGATTCTTTCCTGATTTTGTAGCTGAATGAGCCTTTTAGCCCCATGAGTGGATCTGTTCTTCCATGTTGACTGATAATCAATTTAGCAAGCTATTTTAGCCTATCTTTTCTAAGTTCTGAAGGTTCCATTGGACCGATGGGCTGAGACCAATGGGATGAAGTTTAACAAGGCCAAGTGTAGAGTGCTGCACATGGGACATAACAACCCCATGCAGCACTGCAGGCCTGGGAGGGACTGGCTGGAGAGCTGTCAGGCAGAGAAGGACCTGGGGGTGTTGGTTGACTGCAGGCTGAATATGTCAGCAGTGTGCTCAGGCAGTCAGGAAGGCCAATGGCATCTTGGCTTGTGTCAAAAACAGTGTGGCCAGTAGGTCTAGGGAAGTGATTGTGCCCCTGTACTCGGCACTGGTGAGGCCACAGCTCGAGTGCTGTGTCCAGTTCTGGGCTCCTCACCATAAGAAGGACATTGAGGTCCTGGAGCGCATCCAGAGAAAGGCAACCAGGCTGGTGAAGGGGCTGGAGGGCAAATCCTATGAGGAGCAGCTGAGGGAGCTGGGGCTGTTTAGCTTAGAGAAGGCTGAGGGCAGACCTTATCACCACCTACAACTACCTGAAGGGAGGTAATAGAGAGGTAGGTAATGGTCTCTTCAACCAGGTGACAGGCGATAGAACAAGGGGAAATGGCATGAAGCTGTGCCAGGGCAGGTTTAGATCGGATGTTAGAAAAAAAATTTTTACTGAAAGAGTTGTCAGGGCCTGGAACAGGCTGCCCAGGGAGGTGGTTGAGTCACCTTCCCTGGATGTGTTCAAAAAAAGGGTAGATGAAGTAATTAGGGATATGGTTTAGTTTAGGATGAGAATGGTTGGACTTGATGATCTTCAAAGGTCTTTTCCAACCTTGTGATTCTGTGACAATAACCCTATCTCCATATAAAATGCTTTGATGACAGCTTAACTACCACAAGCGTTAAATCTTATCATGAACCTATAGACCATAACACTCATGTAGCTGTATGCACATCAGAACTATGGCAGTAACCGAAAATAACATTATCAGCCCACCTTTGAATTTAATATCAATTAAGTATTAGTTTTATGGAATACATGCAATTTCCATTAGATGGCCAGTGGATATCTACAACTTGCTAGATACTAAATTAAATTCTGGTGACTTAATTTAGAATCCAAATATACTGAAGTTTAATGCAATGAATCACTTTCAAAAATTCTGGCCAGATATTGTATACACTTTCAGTCTGTGTATTTCACAACATCCCTGCTCTTGGATTTTGCTTTATTTCCTTTTCCCAGGCCTCCAATTAATCAGTCAATGAAATCAAGGTGCCCTGAAGTCTGGCCATTTCTGCATCACTGACAAACTTACAAGTGGCTGTTTGTGGCTACAGATCCACAATGCATTCAGTAAGGTAAATTGCTATCTTTAAGAAATTCATCCAGGACAGCAAATGGAAGTATTTGCAAAAGAAGATTGAGACAGGGGCAGCATTTCACTTTACTACAAGAGCCCTGCTAGGGCTCTCTTCTCGGCATGCAGGCTGCTGTTTCGTCAGACATAGAGTCTGCGGGAATGACTCTTACATAGTTGCTCCCATTATGTCTACTCACTGAATCATATTAAAAACAGCAACTAGATAAAACAACTGTCTACCTGCTCTTTAAATTGATATGTGGCCATTAGACATACGTGTGTGGACGTAAAGGAAACGTCACAGATGGGAAGATCAGGTTTGTAAATCAATTTGTGCTATCGCAACACTGGAGAACCCCGTCTTTCCATTAACATTTGAACTGAAAAAATTGCAGTAGGAGAAAGGTCCAGAGTTACTTCCAGGAATCTAGAACATGTATATTCTTCCCTAGCAAAAAACAACTCATAATTCTTCAGTCTCTCATATTCTTCCTGGAATACAACATAGATCAGGCTACTGGCTCTGTGGCATGGAATAAGCCAGGAAACAGGTTGCAGGTTGGGGTAGCATATGAATTCTGTGGATTGTAGTGACATCAGTTCAGGTGGAATAACGCACTCCAAGATACCAGTCTCCAGAAAGCAAGGATGAAATGCTGCTAGCAACATCATGGTAAGTCACGACAAGACTGTATGAAAGAGGGCTTTGGGCTTCCAGTCCAGGTAGATGATCTGACTCTTACCATGGGAATGAAATTGATACAAGGAGACGAATACAGAGAAATCTTCATCAGGAACAATGACAGTTTATGACCTCTACCTTCACCATCCACTACTGTCCATGTTACTCAAGTCCTTTTGTGCTGCGCTTTCTCAGTGTGCCTGTTCCATCCAAATCACTGGCTTTTTGCTCTCTCAGTGCTGCGTTTTCATTTTCTGACTCCACAGACTGGTCCTCTGGGGTTGGCTCTTCTGCTTCGCTGCAGCTCTCAGAGTGGAATCCAGAGTTCTCTGCTATGATGGCAGGATCATCATCCTGGTAACAACAGCAGCACTCCTCAATGCTTTGTGATGAAAGTCCCTCTTCATTGACACTAGTTACCTTGTCCTTTCACTGCATTAAATCATGACCTCCCCTTCTCATGGTGAGATCAGATAGCAGGGTTTCATTGCACAGATGCTCCTCATCTTCCATTCTTTCTGCCAGCTCTTCTGCAGAGGGCTGGCTCAGGTCAGGGTAATCTACAAGCATCTTGTTTGCGCTCAAAGCAATCAGAACTATCATAAACAAGAGTGTTTTCAGCCGTCTCTGACTTATTGACACCTGTATGATGAATTTAACAGCTTCCTGACAACAGTGTTCTTTGTTCTTTGGATTTTGTGGATGCCCGGGATCTGCTAAAAGCAACCGCTTTACCAGTATAGCAGAGCTTGATGCTAGGAGCATGGGATAAGTGATGCCAGCACAACTAGGTTTGTTTTCACAGTGCCCATCAGAGCTTGTTGCTCAGAAAATCACCTGCCTTTCTCCTTTTCTTCTTCATTTACATCTGCCTGGATGTGGAGAGTGAGAGCCCCTTTCAGCCTTCACGCACACAGCCACCATATAAGAAAAAACACCTAACAGGTTATTTACGGGCAGGTTTATCGCTAAGCAACGTAACTGTTACCTGCTTCCTGCCACCCTGCTCTGTGACCAGGCAAGGCTTTCCCCGTGTGCCGCTTCCCACCCGCGTACTTGTCCCCAGTCAGAGGACACTGCTGCAGAGATGCGCATGGAAACTTAGCAAAGAAACCGCAGACCTGAAGCCTTGGAGACACAGCCCTCCTGATGCTGAAGAGAGAGCTCCTCCTGAAGGCAAAGAAAGGCACCTGTGGCTCTTTGTGTTATTTGAACTTTGCCGTGTTTGCATTGCGCACGGCTGCGCTTTTCTGTTACGCTTGTGCTGTGTCGAGCCCACAGCCCAGAAACGGGAAAAGTGCAAACAAGCTCTGTGCACAGATGTGGGGGGCTTCAGCGTGCAGGCAAGGCAGCAGGATGTGCTGAGGAACCGCAGCAGGGGGGATTTCCTGCCAGAGAATTAGCACGCGGCTCGGCATCGCTTAGAGCGAGTCGTGGGTTTCAGAATTCGTGGACAGGCTCTGATGGTCACTGCTTATATTGCATTAAGCTTTTGAAGGCCAGGTTGGGTGGAGTTTTGAGCAACCTGGTCTAGTGGAGGGTGTGTCCCTGCCCATGGCAGGGGGTGGGAACTAGATGATCTTTAGGTTCCCTTCCAACCCAAAAGAGTCTATGATTTTATGAGTTAAACAAAGCAAACTATGCGGAATCAGGCATGAGAGACAATCTTCAGGTCTCCAAATTACTTCCATGTTAAAAAAATAACACTAAAAACCCAGCTCAAGTTTTCAGCTCAGGTTTATATCAGTCCTGATTAATCTGTGGATTTTGCCTATCTACCAAAACACAAACTTGCGGGGGAAGCCTGCCAGTCTATGGCATGCAGCAAAGTGTCTCTGAAAATTGACACTGATTTTGCACGTCATTATGCCCTGATCCATACAAAAGCTTGCTTGTCCATTCCCAGGGGCAGCAAAGGAAAGCCCTCTGAAAAGGAAAAGCTCTAGACAGTACTGAAGGGGAAGAAACAGGGAAAGAGCTATTGTCTGGAATCTTAATCATAGGCAAGAGAAGATAGAGTAAATATATGAGCAATGCTATCAGATCTTTAGTTTTTCAAAAACAGGAATATCATCTTAAACGGATGAGATCGTTTTTCCAACAGCTCTTTAAGTGTTTTCAATGGCGCTTTATGAAATATGAAAGTTTTAGTATAAATCAGGCAGAGTGCCAGATTTATAAGTGGTTTCATGAAAACAAGCCTAAGCAAAAAAAAAAAAAAATTATACTGATGCACAAACATGCCTCTACATCACCTGCCATTAATTATTATTTAACCTTCACTTTTTTAAGAAATACAGGGAGATTCATACAAGTCATGGGCAAGCTTCAGCTAAGGCACATGGCAGATTTTAGCTCATTACCGACAGGAGGTAAGAAAAACCATATACAAGTACATTCCTTTGTGTTTGTTAGGAGCATATGCAGGATACTTTACCTAAATTATTCAATACTTCCTGTCCTGACTTAAAATGCAAGTCACAAGGAAAGGACACTGAGTTTCAGCTAATTAGTCAATTAGCTTACACTGACTGGGTTTGATTTCCTCTGTTATTTTTACAACTAGCTCTGTGGAAAAAACTCAGCTCCATCAGGAGTTAGCATTTGGCCCACGTGACAGAATCACTTCTCAGACCAACACTGACAGGAAAAACCTGAGATAGTTCTGTGTTTGTATAATGCCATTTTGGGGAGAAAGTTCAACTGCCAAGCACTCATTTAAACCAAGCAAATCTACTGATAGAAAGTTTAAGTAATAGTAGCCAGTGCTAGAACTGGTTGAAGCTGTGATCATAAAGTTTCCTGTATGTATTTTTCCCTTCTTTTATTAAATGTCTTCTCACATTGTTACAGTGATAGCTACTGGAGAGGAGGAAAGAGAAAATAGGGTTTGAACCAGGTACTTTGAACAGAACTGTGGCAAACACTGGGTGAAAACAAACAAAACCCACAAACAACTGTATATATATGAGATTTTGCAAAATACAACTGTGTGAATTTCCCTCTCAGTAACAATATCCAGAATTTATACATTTAGGAGCACTGCTGGGACCTGATTTGCAGCTAGAAAAGATTCCCAGATTACATCTGCACTGAACCCCGTGTCACAGCAGGACTCTTACAGCCTCATTGCCTAAGCAAGTGTGAACACTGATAAATGCTATGATGCAAGAGGCATATTAACCCCATTGCTGAACCCTAGAAAGGGTAGTAACCCTCATGAAGTACAAGAATTATAAAAGTGGTTTTGGAAAAGAGCCAAGGTCTAAGTTGAGCCTAAGCTGAGGTTTATGTATCTTGTCAGTTTGAACTACTGCAAAAAAAAAAACAAAACCACAAGCCCGAGGAAGTAGTCAGGCTGAGAAGTGAACTCAGAATATGGATGCTCTTATGAGGAAAAACAATTTTCTGCAGTGCTCTCAAGTCCTGACTCTCTCACCCCAATAGATGACCGATACTCAATACCATATCAAAGTAAGCTGGTCACTTTGTCTACCAGACCCCATCATGTTATTTATCCTCAGATATGACTGAGATCAGCTCATTTAAGGACAAGTTGAAAATGTCAGAGGCTGTGACACACAGAGCTATCTGTTTCCAACTGGCATGCCCCAAAGAAAAAAAATATAAATGACCTAGAGCCAGGAGAATTTTTTTTTGGAGGGTTTTGGTCATTCAATGCTTCTTTAAGTGCAGTTTTATATTAGTGAGGAAGTCCATAGCTGCAGTTAGGTGAATGAAAAAAATTATATATATTCTCTTTTGCTTTTAGTAATGTGCATCTCAGAGTTCAGGCCTTCAAAATTAAATCTGTGTAAAAATTTGAAAAAAACATCTAGATCAATAGGAAACTCCAAGAGTCATAGTTAATTCAGGAAGGAAAATAAACGTGGCAGAAGACTAAGAAAAAATAATGTTTCCTGAAGCAATCTGAAATCAGTGGAGTTTTTAGGCAAGTTCAAAGTTCAGCCAAACAAGAAATAGAGGCTCTGAACAGTAAACTCTTTGGACTTGTCTAATGAGTCACAAAAACCATCAACAATACTGAGTCATGAAGTCTGCAGCAGGATGGGTCAGTTAGACTAACGTATCTAATTTCAGCTGAGATTTCATGAGTGGGGAGCTACCTAATGTGTCTGTCTCGTTTAATAAGTATTTTCACCCCATCTCTCCTCACACTTTATCATGGCTACAGCTCAGCTCTTTAATACGTAACACATAGGCACATTCAGGATGTGTATTTACATATGGATAGAAATGCAGACATGTGATGCAACGGTTTCCTGCAGCGTGAGAAGAAAAGAATTATGAAAGCTACTCAGCTGATAGGTCTTTCTGTAAGACAACATCTTTCCCATTTCTGTTCTGCCTCTATTCAGAGACAAGAGGAATATTTGAGGTCCAAAATAGCTCTCTCTCTGCACTCTTTTTAAATGCTTCAATTGATTCTCATTAATCTCTGCCTTAGGTTTAGGAGCTGACTAAGCTGCTTCTTTCATCTTAAAATTAAATTTGTTTGATATATTATTATTATTAGGTGGGGAAAACCCACCTGTCATTTGATGCATTGGCTTCTATTCCTTTAGACGTCATTCGTGGATCATTTGCTGCCCTGATCATGGTCATCACTTTAAGCAATATTTTAAATCATTACAGAAAAATCATCATCTGGTGATTTCCAAATTATTTTTCATTTATAAAATTCTCTTAACAACCTGACTTTTGAAACATAAATCTAGAGCTATTTGGAGTGCTTTAAATAAAATACTTAGTGAAATATAAAATCAATAAATAGCATAAAATACTAACATAACTGACTGCAAAACCCATGTGTAAATTATATGGGAGCCAAACAAGTGCAGAGTGGTAACTTGGCACCAGCTCAATTTTTCAAAATTAAGTTGGAGAGAATGGCATTCTACAGTCATTGTGCCAATTTGATCTTGCACACTGAAGCATACACCTCCATAACATGGCATAGTCTGAGCACTTTTCAGCTTTCAAAATCTGTTTTCAATGAAACTTACCTGTTTAAAACCAAAAGAAATAATCTGAAGAGTCTCTCTTCTAGTCCTCAACTAAAAAAAAAGAGCTGCCCAAAACAGAGCTGAGGGATAGATGTGCAGAGATATTGTTCCTCCTACAGTGACTGCATGAGATAAGGGAACCAACTGCCAAAATATACCTAATCCTATCAGCTCTCACTCTACACGAATGCTGCCCTGGAGCCATGAAAAAATACAACAGAGCAGTGGCAAGATTAACTCTCAGCACATCACACCTGATGGCCCCTGCAATGCCCTCTCCTGATTAAGTCTTAGTGAAACATGACAAAATCCAAATAAAACAGGGCTGCTTTGAATCTTGTGAAATTTTTGTATATGGACATGTTATCAGAGATCAATGCTTAAGCAAATCCCACTTTACAAAGGGAAGAAAAGCATAAATCTATGGGTGATGTGGAAGTACTCACGCTACACGCAAAAGACTTAAAGTGTCCATTGTTGGGTTAGAAGACAGCTCATGGGTTTTTTTCAATTTATAGATAGATTTATATATCGATTCATAGATTCTCTGCTGTGCCTCTATTAAAAATACAAAGTTTATCAGAAAGGTCTTGTTCCTATTTGATCTGACTCTGTAAGTTTTGCTCTGTTCCACAGCACTATGTGTTTAGTGATCACCAAATTATTATCTACGCTGTGAAATTTATTTCAGCCTGAAGTCTCAGTCATGAACAGATGCAGCAGACGTGCATCTCTGTTGACATTTTTAACAGGTAGTTTTTCCTCTTGTTTTTAAATGAAATTACTTGCATGCTTACAGCAAAGTGCATGTTTGCAGAGTCTAGTCCAGACCTGATATCAAAATGAGGATTTACTGATAAACAGTAGAATATGTGTCCTCCAAAGGCAGATATTCACCAACTCCTTAGCTAGGTCTCACATTGTCCTACTTCAACAGTGCTATCAAAATGTTTATCTTTAGTGCTACGCTTGCTGGCTCCTTTCTCCCTCTTCTAAAATCTATAATATGATTAAAGTGAAGTAAGGTTTGTAAAGAGAGGTAATATCTTTTATTAGAGCAACTGATACATATCCCCTTAGACCATCAGTGCTACGACAACTCAATCGCTATAACTTAATTAGTCATTTTAACAGAATTGGAATAATGGCAGTGACCTCAGCCAAAGCATTTTGTGTTTACTTTTTTTCCTACAGAGATCTGGCAATAACCCATAATCCTGCACTAACATGTCTGTCTTTATTCAATTCCATGTCTCTTGAATAAGTCCATCAAAAAAAACCCTTTTGTTTTTCTCTTTTTCTCTTTGCATGATAAAGTGGGTACTATCATAAAGCAAACAAATTTTAGTCTGCTGTGCAACTGGCAGAAGGTTTTCACCAGACCAAATGACACTGCAGAGAATCATTTTGGTGTTTGGGTTTTTTTGCTGTGTTTTTGGGGGTGGGGAGATGGGGATAAGGTTTATTGTTTGGAAAGTAAGTGTGCATGGGCAGGGGGAGTTAAACATGTTTTCACACTGGTTTTCAGTATTGAGAAATGCGTCCCTTCCATGCTTTCCAAAGCATTTTGGCTAACAGCTGCAGCCTGTCGCATGTGAATGTGGTCTGCCACAACTGAAAAATTCCTGCTACCTTGCCTGGGATTGTACTGCAAGAAGCTGCATTTGCTAATTATGTATACATAACTGTGTAATCAGGAGGTAAAAGTTGAAACACCACCTAATCTATATGAAGCCAGCAGTTGAGGAAGGGCAGTTCCTGCACTCTCAGATATGATTTAATGAATCTTGCTGGGGCTTTGACAGAAATGTAATTTGCCAAACCCAGCACATTTTTCACTGCCAATTAATTAAACAGCCTTACTGAGAAGAAGTGTCCAGTAAATTAAAGAGCTGCAAGCCTAGAACCTTACATTATCTAATTGTACCACAAACTCAGCTACTGAAATAGATTTGCCTGGTTATCCAAAACGCTATGTGAAAAGCAGCTTTAGAAAATGGTTGTTCCCCACACCATTCCTTTAGGTTGACATATTTTTGTCTCATTGTAGCTCTTAATTATCCTGTGGCCTATACAATTACTTGGTGACAACAGTGAGAGACAGTCCCCAGCTCCAGCTGTCAATGACACCAAGTTTCAGTGTGATATGCACTGCATGTCAAAAGTTGTCTGAATTAATATTTAAAAACTTACTCTCCTCTCTCACAATTCAGAAAAGAAATATCTTTACCCATTCCTGCTTACTGTTTGTAACTTCACAAGTGTGATTTCAAAGCCTGGCTACAAAAGGCCATGGAAGATTAGCCAAAATATTCTCAGTTGGAAATAGTGCATTATGCAAACCAGAAGAGTTGACTCTAGCCAAAGGACCTCAACACTCTAAATTGTTGCATGTTCTCATAGCACACAAGCCAGTGTTCTGTGGTTTTACGCATACAGAAAATTTTCAGTCTCTTCCCAACCCTGAAGCTTCATGTGTTTTTCCTGAAAACCAGCACTACTTCGGGAACAAACAAGAATTATGTTCCCCTACAATAAAACACAGTTGAAAAAGTGTTTGTCAACATGACCCATGAAAAACTGGGAAAGGGCTATAACTTTGCAAGTTACCCTGTTTTTGTGGGAAAGAGGCAGGAGAAGGGCCCCTTAACAACTTCCCACCTTCTAATGACTTCTAAAAGTTCTTTATATTGCTATTAATACCCAGCCTTGCTGTATCCCCCTCAGGAGACAGAAAAACATGAAATTTTACTTTCTGTGAATGTAAGCTAAACTTTTAAAGCCATGAGATTTTTTAAAAATATTTTACTTTAAAAAGGAAAATTATTAATCTTTTATGCTCTTGAATTCAACAGATTTTAGAATAAAATAGCTATGCAATTTTTATCATTTTATAGCTCATCTAATCCCTTGTTCTAAAATGAACTGGGTGCAAAGCCACTGAAATAAGGTATAAGAATTTTCTTATATTCACCAGAGGAAAAAAATTTTTTAAAAAGAAAGAAAAAAATTTAACACAGAGCTCTTCTCTGAGAAGTGAGAGAGGCTAACAGGCTGAGCCAGACTTCTGCACTTCCTGAGATTTTCTCATTGCTGGATGTCCTCTGAATAAGCCACTGCTTGCTACGCTAAAAATCAACATTTCACTGCTTCTTAGAAATGTCCACACTATTCTTGTCCCTCTTAAGAGAAGCAAACAACCTGCAGACATGCTTTTAAATGTAGCAACCTATGAGTCTCTCCTTCCTAATCACTGGAAATCTCACACACCTTTTCTAGGAGACCATTACTAATGTTTTGCTTCCCCTAGTATTTTGAATTTGGGATAGTCAAATAGGAAGACAGCTACAGAATTCATTCAGATCAGGCAAATATGAAATCTCTTATATGGTACAAATTTTTTCTATCATGTACCAGGTACTATGAAAAAAAACTTTGTGATTGTGGAGCATTCACATGCTGTGGCAATGAAATCCATGGGCCACCAGCAAGCTTTTGTGTTCAGATTTTAGATGCAGTGACTATACCCTCGTTACCAGATCATCCAAGCTCTCGTAATCAAACACTGCTCCATAATTCTATCACATCCTACAGCTTCAGGAACCTTAGTGGGTTTAGCAGCTGAGATTTAAGGTATCATATATACTACATCTGAAACAAATTTACTCCCTGGTTTTGACTGACATTAAGGTGTGAAACTGAAATTTCAAAGTGATAGAGCTGAATGAAGCGATCAGCAAAAGCTATGTTCATGCAAAAGCTATGAACGAACTGTAGTTGTAGGTTCTGTAACAAACATTTTATTTAATTCCCACCATAAGCTTGTTTTTATATATACTACAGTAGACTACATCCCTATCATGCAGAAATTATTACGTATAAAATCATGGTTATTCTTAAAAATCAGACTGTGTTCACAGTCAACAACAAATTTTAGGTCACTTATGTTTAAGAGGTCTTTGTAAAATTCAGTTTCCCAAACACAACAATTGTACACATTGTACTTGCTTCCCCCTTCTTCAAATTCTGTTTTTCAGAAGGCAAGTAATTTGATATATCGTGCTTTAAATGAGGGATTCCAAGTAATTTATAATCTATACCTAGGTAATTTTGCTTAAAGCACAGTGCTAAAAAGCTGTGTCATTTGTTAAAAGAGGTTTTATTAATGAAAGTAACAATTGTTGTCACCGGTGTCTCTTAACGAATTGATTCCAGGTGTCTTGCTTTCTGGAGTAGTTTAAATAGTGTAAGTAAATATATACTGCACAGGGTTAATATTTAGGCAGCTGCTTAAATGACTATTTGTATTAAACATTATGGGTTTGTGGCAGTTGAGCCTTCATCTCGGCCCCAACTGAGTTGCAGTTTTTTAATGTAATAATGTTTCACATGCATGGTAAATCTGTGGTGCATTACACTGTTTGCTATTTATTTCTGAAATAAAGCTGCAGTTCTTTTATTGCAGCAGGACATTCAGCTCAGTGAAAATGGCACAACTGAACTTCAGGAAGGGGTAAAAATTGGAAAGCCGTACCTTCTTACACCACTCAACACGCATTCACAGAATCACAGAACTTTAGGGGTTGGAAGGGACCTCAAAAGATCATCTAAGTCCAACGCCCCTGCCAGAGCAGGATCACCTCAATTAAATCTCACAAGAACATGTCCAGGTGGGTTTTCACTGTCTCCAGAGAAGGAGACTCCACAACCCCCCCGGGCAGCCTGTTCCAGTGCTCTGTCACCCTCACCTATCATTACAGAAGTTAAGACTTTTTATCTGACATAAAGGGTGGCTTCTATTATCCAACTAAGTACCAGGATAGTGGTAAAGCATTTAATTTGCTCTAATGTGAATTAAAATAAACAAACAAACAAAAAATTTTATTTAAAGAAGACAATATAAACAAATAGAGTACTGTGTTCACATCAATCAACTGATTACCCAACACATGCACTTTCCATTGATTCCCTGTGGTCAGAATATCTTGTTGTTTCTAAACAGGTATATAAGAAAGTTGAAAAATCTTGTTTACTGTCCTTTCTCTGCTCTATAAATTGGCAAACCTTAGCTGTCATTAGCTGATAGATTATCTACATATGACAGCACTGTACTGGCCTATGTTGTTTAACCTCCATTAGCACTTGGAGGCACATTAATCTCCTTGTTGAGTAATTTTCTCTTTTTCTTTTAATACATGAAATATCCCAACACAAACCCAGGTGTGTATTCACATAATATATGGTTCCACAGCAACATATTTTTAGGCGAAGAAGTTAGCAAAGTGATAACCAAATAAAAACCTGTCTGTTCAGTCATGTAAGTAAGATTAATGCCCAGCCACTCATGTTGCAGACTTAGGTTTTGCCAAAATGTGATTTAAGAATTGAAGGCCCAGGTGGAAAATGAACTACCAGAAGCATTGGTAGGGGTTTCATTTAAAAATCCTTTAAACCCTACTCCAATTCTCGTTGTGACAAAATTTTCCCTGAGCAATTTTACTTGTGACCAACTTTAAAGTAAATCAAAAACGTACAAGCTTGGGAGTTAACACTTTTTCTAGGACTCCTGTTTTGTCAGCTTTGATATGGGCCACACGAAATGCATGTTGACACTTCCAGGAATTGGACCAGGTGAGTTGAATCAATCTTTTCTTTTTCTAACTATTAATTCCACTATTGTAGTGGACATAATGAGAGAACATTTTAGACTTATTCTGGTGTCCACCTGAACCAGCATTATGTCAAAAAAAATTTAAGTCATCTTCATTTACTGTAAGCTCAGAGACTTGCTTTTTTGCTGCAGATGTTCTGTCATGGTTTGCTTGAATCCTGGGCAGTAAATTACAAGATACATCAATGTAAAGTGGCACTGAAATCATTTATCATTAACTTGAAGAGGCCATTATTCAGCTGTGGAAGATGACTGTTTTATGAAATACAAAGGATGAGATCATGATTTAGTGACAAGAAGTGTTCGTTTTCCAAAACACAACAGTGTGTAGTGAGAGTCAGAAAGCAATGGAGCCTAAGCAGTTGATATAATTTTATCTGGATAATGTTTTGATGTTTGCCATTCCAGCTAAAATTGGATTTTATGAGACTTGTTGCTGATTAGAAGACACATTTTTCTATTGGCTAGCTGCTGTATGTATCCTAGTTCTTTCGGTGCAATTACAATTCTCACAAGTTACTGTAGTACCACAAGCAGGTGTCCTACCTGAGTGTTCAGGAAAGAATTTAAAGAGGTATAAAGCCTTCTGTCTTTTAAGGGTGACTCAAAACATTGGAGTTTCTAAGTCTACCTCACTTCAGAGTCTCCAGAAATCATAATTTCCATAGGCTTTGGGGTTTTTTTGACATAGTCACTAACGTATTTACCTGTTTTATGAAAATTATCCCCACTTAGAAAAAGCTTATTTGTGCAAATAACTGAATATTGCTGGGACTAATTTTGTAAATATTGAAGATGTGTTGAGCACAGAAAAAGCGAGCAGAGTATGGACTACTGTATCACCCACCAAGTTACCAATTCCTAGAACAGATTAAAGACAAGAAGTGCCTACCTTTTCCAGCTGGTGCATCCCTTCCTCTACACAACAAATGGATGCCAATGTTCTCAGAGTCTGGGGATAAAGGCACCTGAAACAGTCCTGGCGACAGATCTTAAAGAGAGCAGCTACACCTCCTTCCTACAGGGAAAAAGCAAAAATCAGAAAAGCAGTATGGTATGTTTCCCTAGCTTTTAACTAAGATTGGGATGGGGGGCAGATTCCTTTAGCAATTTATCTAAATTAGCTATTACGAAAACACCAACAAAGAGGATGTTAAGCTCACACAGAGAACTCAAGTTGATTAATGCTTATATACTAAGTGACGAAAAAGTAATACAGCCTCGGTGGGAGGTGTGCTTAAGCTATTGACTTTCACCAATTACAAGTACAACTTAAATTAAATTTGACATTCATGTGAAAATTACAAAGAATTATCAATAGGTAGCAACTGGAGGTATATTTAAGTAACAGGCTATTAGTTTAAAACTGATTTTTGTTAGCATATATTTCCCATTCCTCTATATTTCTCCATACAGTATTTACTTAGTGCTAAAATATGAAAGAGAAGGACATTCAGTAGCTGAAAATCTACTAAAAATCATGGGGAAATAGATGTCAAGTTCTACACAGATACAATCCATGCTTTCATCACCTAACACAAAGTTTGCATTCTTAAACCTCTTTCTTTAAATACGGCAATAAGGACAAAGGTGTGAGTACACATGCATCCTTACAGCATCAATCCTTCATTATTTCCAACACAGCTTGTAAACAGATGTTACTGAAGTTCACATAATACATGGAAAGATAGAAATACATGCAGCCAATATATGCACTGTATATGGTGGGGTCTTTGTGGATTGTCCTACAATTCAAAAATATTATGCCATCAAGTATAAGACGCCTTATATAATGTAAGAGCAGATATATAATGAAGGAACAGAGAATTTAAAATATTAATAACAGACAAAAGATCTCAGATTAAAGTATTATAACTCTAGTAGATTGAAAGTTGTAGGAAACACAGACCAAGTGTAACATGCACCCTTTTTTTCAGCCTGTTGCAGTAGCCTCTATATAAAAATATTTTTCAGATTCACAAAAATTATCTTCTCCTCAAGCATTTGTTATTTGAAAGCTCAACAGATTATACTGACATAAAACTTCCAGACTACAATTCAATCTTCACTCATTTTCAGAATTCTACATTTTTGTACCAGTTCTGAAGGAATATAGTAAAGAATAATAGAGCAAGCAAAGCTATCTGTTCAGTCTCACAAAAATATATACCAATTTATAAGAAAATTAGAATTAGGCAAATTAACACCTCAATATATTTTCAAGGTAGAAAATTTATATCATGTCTTTGCACATGTCTATATAATTTGTGAGATCAGTGTAAAGAGTCTTACTGAGGTTTGCTAAGATTAAAATATATTTCTGGAATTCTAAGAAATGCACGTGTATCTGTATGAGTTATTTTATATCTAGTACTGCTAAATATAGCCTACTGTGGAAAGACATTTCTGAGCCTTTAAACTAAAAAAGGCAGGACTCTAACAAAAAAAAGTTTCCGTTATATTTTTTCCTTCCACAAAAGGATATTGATATGGCATCCAAGCAGTAATTAAATTATCCATGAAAAATATAGAGGGGGGAAAACAAAAGCTATGACAGTGTTTGTCCTCAAAACTAAGGTAATTAGGATTTTTAAAATTTTATTATCTGTTTAAAAGTCCCCATACGTCAATGGAATCATAGATGATCTGATTCTCTGCTTTGGTTATAATAAGCAGAAGTTTGTGGACAGCACTAATAAAGCTCAAGTGACGTTGGCACATTTGCTTCAAGCTTTCTGTATGATAAATGGGTGCCCTGCTTTTGCCTCTGATGGACAGGAAGTGATTTATCACTACATTTGTCAGGAGGAGTTCTAAACTGTTTATTATGTGCCCTGTGTGCCATTACGAAGCTGTAAAATATTGATCACAAGTAATGAACACCAAGAGCTGCAAGTGAAATATGGAATAGGTAGGAAATACTGAACCTGATTCTATGGCTTGTCAAACACACTCCCCTTACTGGGATCTCAGCATCTCCCAGAATCTATTCACCTTTTTCAAGGTTTTTCCCCTGTATCTTTTGCAATGACAACAAAATTATTCCAATTGACTGGGATGCACATAAGTTGGTCAAATGGATAAACAGCACCATCAAGGCGAAGAACCAGCACTGAGCTTTGCCTGCTTTGGGGATTAACTTGCACCTTTCCAAAAAGCTCCTGATAATTCTAAGCATACTTTTATTTATCCTTTGCAGACCTTTGGTCAATTGCCAAAATCACACATGAAATGCTGCTCTTGCTGTAAATAAAGTTTCATCTGGGGCAGGCTTTACATAGTCTGCAAAGCAGTATCTGAGACAGAGAATTTGCTTTACCACTTAATGACTCACTTCTCTCCAACACAGGATTAATAGGAATTCAATTTCATGGACACATCCCTGAGATGCTGTTCAGAAGGGTTAGCAGAAGAATATAAAGTCGCCTGAAATACAATCATTAAAAGTACGTGAAGGAGGTCATGAGTATAAAAAGCTTCCCTGTGCATAGTGAGTTGAGTGAATAAAAAAGGGAGAGAAAATAAGGTGCCATATTTTGCAATTTCAACCTGAAATGACTCAAGGTGCAGTGAATTCTCATCAGGTCTTTCCTCATGATGGAGAATGACATTTATAATTAGCTTGAAAGACAGGCTCCAAAGAAATCTTGATAGCAAATACTTGCTGGAAAAGGAACTAAGAAGGTAGGCCAACATGTATTAGAAACTTCTCAGAGGAAGTGATTTGCTGCATATCTGTATGGAACCCAAAATAAGCATTCTCCTAAGAGTGTGATAAGCAGGTGTGGCTATTTTTGGTATCTTCATTTTTGACTGTTTCTCTTACAGAAGACTATTATTATAGCATCCAGGCCGATACAGTTGGCATTAAACTATCAATTAAATGGATTTATTTACAAAGACTTTTTTTTTTTATCTCTCTGCACTTATATATTGTAACCCTGGCACTGATTTTTACTGATTCTTCTAGCTGTTAAGAAGCCAAATCAATTTAGATCAATCCTACTTCATGTAATACTAATTATTGACAGTTGTTCAAGTCCAATCAAAATTTAGATTTTTTTAGTGTTCCCTTATGCTCTTGGAACATGAAGCTAGAATTTTAGCAACCAAGAATAATGTATATTTTTGAATATGAAAGATCCCAGGATCAAAATCTAATGGCTGTAATGTAACTTCTACACTAAAAGAGTTGTCAAGTATGGAAACAGGCTGCCCAGAGATCTGGTAGACTCACTGTCCCGGTAGGTGTTCAAAAAACATGTAGACACGGCACTTCAGGATGTGGTTTAGTAGATAACGGTGGTACTGGGCTTCCTGATCCTAGAGGTCTTTTCCAACCTTAAAGATTCTATGATTTTTTGTGAATACATCCCTACAGTGAAAACTCAGACACATTAGTCATATTGTTGGATACTTAAGCATGCATCACAAGAATTGATAGAGAAGTGTTTAGAAACACTTGGTTCAAAATGTAAGAAATTAATCTAAGACAGAAACCCAACTAAAACTTCTCCCTGTTAGTTGCAACAAATGGTCTACTTGGCTCTTCCTTTCCTAATTTTCTCTTTTTGCTTTTAAAATTATTTTAACTTGTGAAGTTTCCATTATGATGCCACCACTGTAGTTGAGTGTAGATGAATGCTACATATTGTGGTTTGAAACTCACAGATCAGCATTGTTTCTTCTATTAGCACAGAATTTAATTATTTTAATTATTATTATTTAGGCTTTCTTCCTTCATTTTTTATCTTGTCCTTGCTACTACTCATTTGAGATAGAGATCTTAGTCTTTATAATTCTGACAGGTAGTGAGAATGACTAGCTGGCTACCAGGGTGAGTAAGCAACATGACTCTCTCACAGCAGATTACAAAAATACATGCAAAAAAATAAAAGTTGAAGATTGCTTCCAGGTGGAATAAAATCATAGGTGAGACTTCAGCATAGGGAGTTAGCATTTCAAAGCCTTTTTAAATTTTGGTAAAATTTTAGCAGGGAGGGAAAGGGAAGGAGAGAGAGGAATTAAATGCTTATCAAAATGTAAAGTGAGAAAACACGGCGCCTATAAGATTATGGCTTTACAATATTATTATGGTACTTTGTTTGCATGGCCAAGATTTTTATGTGCTTTAGAGTTGTAATTTTTAGCTTAGGACAGGGGAGGAAAAAAAAATGTAACAGTGTTCCACAAGATCACACACTGTCATGAAGAGTAAGATTTCAAGGTTACATTAACAAATTTGCAGAATTTCGCTTTCACTGTAAACAAATATTCCATCTCTCCAGCTAGCTTTTGCCAAAGATAATATGGCAACACTCAAGGGAACTCAGGTATCTATGGGAGGAATCTGTGGAATCAGTGCTCTTTCAGTGAGTGAGCATAGTTCCAGATTATTTTTTTCCCCAAATTACCATGTACCATCAACGTCATAGCTAACTACAGTGACTGAATTCAAAGTTCTGATCTGTTATGATTGCTACCTTTCTCACCGATGCAGACAACTGAGGCAACAGAGGATGAAGAATTATGGTGAACTGGGACTACTCACAGCGCACAGAGGGAGCAATTACCTCTATAATTTTGCAACCAAATGCCACTTAAGGTTCTTTACATAAAAGGAAGCATTTCCTTTTACTTGTAAACCTGTGATATACCCAAGTTTTAGCAATAATTAATTGAGCGATTTATAGAAGCTCAGGCTTCACTTCTGCTAAATTAAACTGTTATGGAATTCACACAATGATAAAAAGCACAAGGCTAAAATACCTCCATTTGTAAGTTCTATTCTTCCTTTATACTCAACATTTTAACATTGTTTTTGGATACCACTAAGTGGAGCTCAAATACCAATTTAGAAAATATTAAACCTCTTAGGCTGTTGTCAGGATGCACTACACATTCCTGAATCTACCTCGCTTGTGGCCTTCAGAACAGAGCAGTATCTTTTGTGGAGCAAACATGCATCTAAAGGCAGACCAGAAGTAAAATTAATTAAATACTGCTGTTTAACCTCATGTCTGAGCAGGGCAAGGGATTGTCACACCACTCAGTAAATAGAAGCTTGTGAGAGAAGGTTTTCTTGTTTCTATATACATTGCAGTTGTGATCATTCTATTCTCCACCTCACACAATTCCCTGCCTTTCTCACTTTTTTCCTCAAAGGTGCAAACTCTGCAGGGATTGCCAGTATCATTGATCTTGGAAGAATAATTTATACAAAAAGTTAGCAACAACTCACACTGCAAGTAGCAGCTGTAATTACATTCCACTAAAGAGAAAAAAATGGATGCAAAGTATTTCTAAAATTACATCTTTAATAATATCTCCAAACTGCTCTGTACACACAGCTGAAGAGGTGTTGCTGTTTCTCTGAACAGTCAGTAATATACATAGAATGGTTTAGGGTTGGAAGGGACCATAAATAACATTTACTTCAACACCTCGGTTGCCCAAAGCCCCATCCAACCTGGCATCAACCACTTCCAGGGAGGGGGCATCCACAGCTTCTCTGGCCAACATGTGCCAGCATCTCATCAACCTTACAGTAAAGATTTTCTTCCTAATATCTATTCTAAATCTACCTCCCTTCAGGTTAAAGCCATTACCCCATAACCTATCTCTCCATGCCCTTGTAAACAGCTGCCTCTCCATCTTTCCCATGTGTCCCCTTCAGGTAGTGGAAGGCTGCTATAAGATATCCCCAGAGCCTTCTCCAGGCTGAACAACCCCAACTCTCTCTGGTTATCCTTATAGAAAAGGTGCTTCAGCCCTCTGATAATCTTTGTAATCTTTTTGGCCCTTCTCTACACTTGCCCCAACAAGTCTTTCTTAATATGGGGGCCCCAGAGCTGAACCACAGTACTCCATGTGGTGTCTTATCAGAGCAGAGAGGGACAATCACCTCTCTTGACCTGCTGCTCATTCTTCTTTTGATGTGGCCCACAATACAGTTAGCTTTATGGCTGTCAGCATATATTACCAGTTCATGTTGAGCTTTTCATCAACCATCACCCCCAAGTCCTTTGACTCAGGGCTGCTCTCAATCCGTTTTCCATCCAGTCTATAGTCATGCTTGGGATTGCCCTCACCCACGTGCAAGACCTTGCACTTGGCCATGTGGAACTTCACAATGTTTGCACAGGCCCACTTCTCAAGCCTGTCAGGCTCCCTCTGGATGGCATACCTTCCCACCGCACCACAAAGATTGGTGTCATTGGCAAACTTGCTGAAGGTGTGCTCGGTACAACCGTCCATGTCACTGAAAAAGATGTTAAACAGCTGGTCCCAATACCAACCCCTGAGAAACACCAATGTCCACTAAGATATCGAGCCACTGACCACAACAGTTTGAGTGTGACTGTCCAGCCAATTCCTTGTCCACTGTGTGTTCTATCCAATTTAGAGACAAGGATGCCATGTGGGACAGTGTCAAATGCTTTGCACAAGTCTAGGTAGATGACATCAGCCACATTTCCCTTATCTATCAACACTTTAACCATGTCATAGAAGGTCACCAAGTATTTTAGGTATGATTTGCCCTTAGTGAAGCCATACTGGTTGTCACCAATCACCCCTTTTTTTTTTTTCCCACATGCCTGAGCATAGTTTCTAGGAGGATTACTCAATCATCTTGCTGGGCACAGAGATGCCAGGTACAGTCAGCCTATAGTTCCCATGGTCTTCCTTTTCCCCCTTTTTAAAAATGGGGGTTATGTTTTCTCTTTTCCAGTCAGTGGGAACTTCACCAGACTGCCATGACTTCTCAAATGTGATGAAGAGAGGCTTAGCCATTTCATCCACCACTTCCCTCGGGACCCACAGATGCATCTCATCAGGTCCTGTGGTCTTGAACCTGTTGCTCTCCTACAGTGGGTAGTTCTTCATTCTCCCAGTCCCTGCCTTTGCATTCAATGACCTGGATGGTATGGCTACAACACTTTCAGGTGATGACTGAGGTTAAAAAAAAAGTCATCAAGTACCTTCTCCATATCCCAGGTAACCAAGTCTCCCATTTAATTCTGGAGGGGGCCTGCATTTTCCCTTGTCTTCCTTTTAGCACTGACATACTTTTAAAGACACTTTTCTTGTTATCCTTAACATCTCTGCTCACGTTTAATTCTATCAGGGCTTTAGCTTTCCTAACCTGATCCTTAGCTGCTTGAACAGTTTCTCTGTATTCCTCCCAGGCTACCTGACCTGTCCTTGCTTCCACCCTCTGTAGGCTTCCGTTTTCTGTTTTTGTTTGTCCAGGACCTTCTTGGTCATCCATGCAAGGCCTCTGGACAATTTTCCATTACTTCCTCCTTGTTGGGATGCATCACTCCTGAGACAGAAGGAGGTGTGTGTGTGTATATATGTGTGTGTGTGTGTTTATATATATATATATATCTTTGAATACTAACCAGCTTTCTTGGCTCCCCTTCCCTCCAGATCTTTAAGTCATGGTCCTCAACCAAGTAGGTCCCTGAAGAGGCCAACATCTGCTTTCCTGAGGTCCAGGTAGTGAGTTTGCTCTGCATTCTTCTCACTGCCATACAGATCTCAAAATCTAACATTTCATGGCCACTGCAGCCAAGGCAGCCCTTAATTTCCATATTCCGCACCAGTCCCTCCTTGTTGGTGAGAACAAGGTCCAGCACGGCACCTGTCTTCGTGGGCTCCTTTATCACTCTATATGCGTGGCCAATTGTAAAGTTTCTCTCCAATTATGCGGCTTGAACTTTAAAAATATTGTGAAGAAAGACAGTAAAAAGATGCCCAAGATGCTGAAGGGAATGAAAATATCTTAGATGGCACAATGACAACTGTAGTTGAAACAAGGGCCAGAAACCTGTTGAAGTTTACCATCCTATTGCAGTTTCTTGTGCAGGCATTGAACTTTATTGAAGATTTGGAGGGCTGTGCCCCTTTTTTAAAAAAATCTAAATGACAGTTGTGGCAATAAAGTAAGTGTGCAGAGTAAGGTTTGCAAAAGCAGCAAAAGAAGAAAAAGTTTCTGATATTTTGTTGTTCTTTAACCTAGATTATCTCCTGAAATTTAGAATTTTATCTTGTACTGTACATTTCAAAACTCACAACCACTACTGTGTTAAGTAAAATAATGAACTTATTTTACTAGTTTACTTTGGATTAATCCACATACATCCTCTTACCTTAGCTATGATACGGCACAGACGAGCACCTTCCTGGGTAAGGCTGAATAAACTACTAATCGCTGACTCAGTTATGTACACACTATCCGACAATTCTATTTGTCTCAACAGGTTCTGTGTGACATAAGATAATAAACATAATTTATTTCCAATGAAAAACATTATTGCTATATTTAAAGATGAGATGGAATAGAAAGTCTAGTTCACCAATCCATATCATCTTGCTTTTCACTCAGAGAAAGAAAAAAATCCAGCCAACCATGGGCAGGAGTCAGACTGGTAACACTGTAACACATTTATAGTTGCACTTGAATAGATATAACCAAGAATAGTTACATTTAAAAATAAATATGAATAGAGTAAGAGAACAGGTATGTGTGTGAGAACATTCAATAAAGAACTCTTCAGCTACCTAGTGAATTATCATTTCATTTGTCCTGGGACTGAAATAAAATTTTCAGAAGGCAACTAACTGTCTTAGTGTAGAAGCCCTATCACAAGGAGACGCAAGATTATTTATAAGTAATATTTATATTATTTATAAATAGCATTGCTATACCCTTTCTAACACTTACTTTCCAAGAGTCTGGGTCATCACTATTCTCAGACTACACAGAAAATATCATTGACCAATACAGGGAATTCTGTAGAGATTTATATTTTATTACTCCAGTGTATGAAATAGATTAAAGACTTTTATCTTTTTAAATAGTTATCTTGCTTTTGCATGTGTGCCATTGCAGCTTCTTGGAGAAACACACCTGTCAGAAGAACATGAACTTTATTTTATTTAATTTTATTCTTTTTTAAAGTATGTACAGTCATTAGAAGAATAATTAATTAAACTTGCTTGGAGGAAGAAAGTAAGCATCTTTATATTTAATCCAACTCTGAAAGAAATGCAAGGAAATATCACACATTTTTGCACTGTTACTTGTACAAAATTCAATTATCTTTCCTTTAAAGAGTTCGTGCTTTCTCACCTTTAGCATTAGAAAAATATTCCATAAAAGACATAACAAGTTCATATGAAAATCTGAATAGATATCCTGAATAAAATGCTGATACACTGATTAGAAAATAAAGATCTTCACTACACAATTTAAGCTGAGAATTCTGACCTCTCACACAAAAACTTACTGGGTTTCAGGGCAGCAAACTACTAATAGGGTAGTTGTATGGCAGAAGCGAGCACACAGCTTGAATAGCTCAGAGAACTGTTCTTAAAAATGTTTTTATTAATGACCTCTAATCCACATCTTCAGCCACAATACACACAGCATGATGCAGAGTAATTAATTTCACTCCCTTAAAAGAAAAAGGAACTAGGATTTCAGGTGTATCAGTAGGTGCCAAAGTGCCCAAAGAGAGACATTTTAGTAATGAAGAACTTCTCTGCAGATTAAAGAGAATAAGCATCAAAACAACTGCAATCTACTCACTGAAATTTGCAATGAGCAAAATTATTTGCAGACTTCAACTCACATGTGGTATTTCATCTTGTTCTCGAAAATCCTAACCAAAGCGCATTAGCGAGTCGTTTTCAAGCTTGACTGTAATTCTGCAAATGTATGCCAGAGATTCTCACCTCCTCGCAATAATATTTTAAAATTATAAGGGTTATTTCAAAGAGAGACACAATATTTTTTGCTATCTTAATGCATCAAGATATGTCAGAAATTTAACCAATACCATGCATTAGTTTTAACACTGTAGTAAATGCTATTTAACTATGTCCCCTTCACTAAGCTGCTCATGTCTTCTTTTTCTGTAGCAACAACACAGAATTTCAGTATAAGTCACCTCTACAGTGTGGAAAAATTAATTGATCATAATTGCATTTAGGGTTTTTTATTTGAGGAAGATTAGAGGGTGCAGAGGGATTTCTAATGAGATCTCAAGAAAGCAACCAGTGTAAGTCAAAATACATTGGTTACAATTGCAAGCTGCTGCTGTTTCAAGAATGGTCATTTGTAGTCTCAGCCTAATTACTCCATGTGTTTAATCTGCTTTTAATCACCACTGGAAACTATACAGCATGCCTGCAATGATACAGCACTGTTTCTGGAAGGGTACACACACATATAACCTGTACACAACACTGTATCTTATTGCTACTTCCCAGAGTCTAAGGCATGCACTGGTTGAAACGTGTGCTATAATAATGTACTTATTATAGGTACATCGTGAAAGTTTAGCTTTTAATGAGAATCATTGAGAGTGAGAGAGACTTTTCAAGGCTTCTAAAGAAAAGTAGTAGCTGTATGAAAGGAAAACAAAACATGTCCAGAAATCAGATCTACTAAAGGAAGCATATCAGGAAAAATAACATAGCCATAAGATCATTTTGTTTGGGCTTTGAGGTTATTGGAAAACCTTAGACTACAAACACCTAAAGATCTTTTCAAGTTATTTGAATTACTGTTCATAACCGCTAAAAATTGAGAGCTGTAATTCTAATGTCCTTCTTACTGGATGGTGTCCCTCAAGATTCAATGATTTTGAAAAATTAAAAAAAAAAATAGAAACAAACAACCATGAACTAACCTGTGCCTCGTGTGTTAAAACCAGCTCTATCAACTGGCCAAAATACTGAGCAACGGTAGTGAGCGTTTCATGAATAGAAGATTTCATGGACTTCAGTATCTGTTCATCTTCAGTTTGTATGCACCTGAGAAGAAAGAGAAAGGAAAGGAAAGAAGATGCCACAGCCAGCTACTGTTTTGTCAAGTTAATACTCACATGTGATTGTCACATGTTTGTTGTAATAACAGACATATAAAGGGAATTCAGCTATTCACATAAGAACACTGTCTTTTTGCTGTTAGCACCGCACCAGCCTAAAATCAAAGCTTTTTCTACACCTAGTAAGTACACCATCAAAGGAAAACAGTGGACATTAATGAATAAATTTTGGATCACAATTTACTTCACAGACTGCAGGCCAAATTTTGCTGCAGACACTGTATTTATACCAGCGCAACTCTGCTATTTTCCACTTATGCTTATAGCTACAGTCACGCTAAGATGCCTGCATTTCAACTGCAGCTGTGTATACCCACCCATTTTTCCTGTCCAAAGAAGTGCATCTGATAATACTCTCTACCTTCTCTGCCATAGTTTAATGACAGCAGGATAAGGGCCCAAGAAGTAAACTTCACTTAAATTGAAACAGCATACTCAAAAATAAGATTTGGCTTTCTATGCAGAAAGATTACATACAGCAGCTTCCCAAGTTAGTGTAAGTATCCTGTAACCAGTGATATTTCTCTATAACTGAGGAAATGAGATAGAGATGGAAAACTTCATACAATTCAAATGAAATAACTAATACTTCCTCACAGAAACATATTCATTTAAATTGTCAAAATTTATTCCACCCAGGGAGGTCACGGTAACGGAAGATACAGCCTGGTTGATCAGCATCTCCACCTACTCAGTAGGTCCCTCTTTTCAGCTTTACCTGACTTTCACCCACCAATATCAACTTTTCATCAAACAGACAAGGAGAGGGCTGGTTTGAAGCAGACACTATGAAATCAGAACTCTCATTAAATCCCTGTTTCTCGTAGCAGAGTATAAAAGTAAAATCTGAGCTGTGTGGGTTTGGCAAAAAGCAACAGTGTTCAAGAAGTGTTCTTTCCTGATAATTAGATGGCATCCTTTTCCCTGATGATCCCCTAAGCAGAATGGCTTGTGGTGTTTAAAGTAAATAAAAAAGGACTGATTGAACTGTGCTAGAACATGCTGACTTATGTTAGGCAGGGGAAATAGCATGAGAAGAATTATAAAGAGATTCTTATCTTCCAGTCTCACTATTCTGGAGTGCATGGAACTGAGTAAGCCTACAACTGAAATTTAAAGAATTGCATATTTATTTCAGTTTGATTTACTACTACATTGATACGTGCAAACAAGAACATGAAGTACGACAGTCTTGCAATATTAAGTTTTCACAGCAGCTGAAATCTTTGCTCCACAAAACTTGAAGGGAACTTTGTCACCGATATCATTACAGCCAGACAGTCTCCCCCTTGATGTCTAAAAGCCCTGAAAAGTCCACTTGCATAAAGCTTTGTATCTATGCCAGGCTCTTTGTGCAACAGCAGATCCCATCTTTCATTAGGGTGCAGTTTCAATAAAGCAACTCACTTCACCCACCAGAGGCTAACATTTAGAAAGCCACTCAGAGCTGCAGGGGCCTGGTTCAAACATTTGAGGGTGTTAGTGGATTTGTACTTCTCATTAGAAATTCTACAACATAAAAGAGAAAAATGAGTATTTCAACTAGAAAATTTAAATTACCTTTCTGTAAATGCTGTAAATTCTGAACACTTGTCTACTAAAAGTTTTTCAAACTGCAGAGAAAGAGAACAGGGTTTTAAAGCAATATCCATATACACAATTGTTCTTAAAAAATAAATAACGCTTGACTCAATTATTACATGAAAACTCTCCAGAAACAGTATTTCATATAGACTCCCTTTTTCTACTTTTCTAAATAAAATGAGCGGAGATAAAACTGAAGTTAACAAAAAGGTAGTATTTCTGCATCAGAAACACAAAGAAACCCACAGATGGGCCTTCTAAATATTTTAGTCCAGTAGTCCTCAAAACCAAATTATTTTTAATGTAATTTATCAACATTAGTAACATTCAGAATCAGGCCTATGATAAAATAGAATCCATTGTTGAAAAGGAGTTAGTCTTAAAGGGACCAGTATGAGTATGTAAGCATTTATTCCAAATTGTTTAAACTAAGTTTAATCATTACAGCAAAAACAAATTTAACAAGACAAACATGACATCAGGTAAGGCATCCTACCTGGTGCATTTCTTCTGAAGAATTCCTGGTGAATGCATTGTATTCATTTATCATTGACCGCACATGGCAGTTGACTCTTACTGTCATGCTGTGCACTCTCTGCCATCTATTCTTCTCCAGCTTCTGAGCAATCCTGGTCAATTCTGTGCTTATGATCCAAGCTCTTTTTAATAACAGCTGCAAGTTATCACATGTGCTATACTGTGAGGAAAGCATAAGTTCGTTTTGTTCATCCCTCTCAGCGCTTATTGGCTTGGACTGGAGAATACACATACATTCACAGTCTGTCATCAACTTCAGATCTTCCATCCATCGTTGAACAGAGTCCACCTGAATTAAGTGCATGCTAGAAAGCAGAAAAAGAAAAGGAAGAATGAGGTAGAGCAAAACAACTTTAGAATAACAACCAACAATACCATACAGTTGCATCTGAATGACAAAAGGCAAGCAGCTGAACAAACATTTTGCTTTTAGTAACAGAAACATGCTTTAGGTTTCTATTCCAAATTTTGGATTTCTTATCACCTTTACACTGCATACCCTGCTATAACACTATTTGTGAAAAATCAGTAGAGATTAGAGATAAGTTAACAAGAGAAGTTTAGACTACATTTTTTTAGGGAAATGTTTCTTGTATGTTCAAAGTTACAGGTATGTTTGCTTCTTGTTTATGGGACTGTAATTTCAGCTTTTTCTAAACACTTTGTCTATTAGACACTTAAAGACTTACCTTGTATCATATCTCCAAAGCCTTTCTGCCCACACTGACACAGTCAACCAACAATACTGTCAGCAGTATCTGTTTCTGCGATATCATGCATCCTTAAACCTCAGCAGGATTCTACTTCCTGACCAGTCCTTTACCCTTAATTCTTCATTGTTTTCTCTACAGTTTGCACACCTGCTTCCAAAGAATATTTTTGCACTGCAAAAGTATGTTGTGAATCAGCGAGGCTGAAACAAATTCCTTTAAGAGTATATCCTGACACAAGGGTAAGTGGCCTGCATTTTGTGCCCTTCCACCCTCCAGATATTAAAACGTGATACCCAAGGCAGCAGGTGTACTGAGCTGTTCTGAGCTCATATTTGTGAGGGATACCAAGTTCCCTAGAGCCTTAAGGTAGTTACTTTGATTTTTTTCTTCTTATAGTGAGGCACCCAGATCCTAATAAAACATCCTTAATACTCACCCCAACCATGCACACTTACAAATCCAGGTTTTATATGACTATGACTAATGCTCCATCTAACAGTATATAAAGGTCAGGTATAGGACCCAAGAACAGACAGAGCAAAGTTCATACAACTGCATTCATCCTTAGCTGCTTGATCTTTACAGGCAGGCTATGTTTTTTTTACTTTCATTTCATTTAGCTCACGGAATTCCTCAGTGGCAGCATTCTGGTGGAAAATTTGCTCTCTCTGAGAACTGCCAGGTGCCTTGCTGCCACCTGCCATCTCTCAAACCATCTACACAGAATGTAGGCTCCCAGCTTTGTATTTTGGCTCAAATTACTTACATTTTCCCTACCTTAACGCAAAAGCTTAAAAGACTCTCAATGACAGTACTGAAATTAACTGTGGTTGCAATGGTTAAGACTGACTTTTATCAATATCTGTCCCCCACTGGGCCCATTATATCACCTTTCAATACAACAGTGATAATTCATGATTTTTCACTCATAATAAGGCAAGGCAGAAGGCCAAGAGTCCAAAGAATCACTGCAAGTCTTCACGGCCTGGGAGATTTTGATTTTCATACGTCTGAAAAAGTTTCTGCAGAATTTATGAACATAAGTATGACCAACAAATGTAATATTTGCATACACAACACACTTCCAAAAGGGGCACTTTATTCAGCAAGAATTTCAGACTTCTGTTCTACAATGGATAATTTTTTTTCTGATGGTTTTCATCAGCTTAAGACTCAGTCTTAATTTTTGTCAAATCTTAACATGAAAGACTTCAAAATCTGAGTATCTCTTCCTCTAGTGAAATTTGGATTCATACTAAAAGATTATGAAAAAATAAAGATGAAAGGCAAAGAAGAAATGAAATTCAGTGAAAGCAAGAGAAACAGGGCTTAATTATTTTTCCCAATTTTCTATAGCTAGTCTGACAGTACATTTCTGACAGCCTTCTGGATACATACTGCAGTTCTATACGATGCTATACCACAAAGGACAAAAGGGAAGTTTGTATTATAGGTCCAGATACTGATCTATTGCCACTCAACATCATAGCAATGATACTTTCTTCTGTTATATAAAGTCTTAACTGTTAGAATAAATTTGCAATTACATTAGTCAAATTAAGGATGACCAAATAGGTCTTTTTAATTCTTGTGCTTCCATTTAGATACTGAGCACCAGCTGAACTCAAAAGTCCTTCCAGACCACTGAAGTAATATTCCACAAATGACCAAAATTTATTAACATACAAATGAAAGAAGGAGGCTAACCTCAAGTATAGTTTCATGTAAATCAAAAGCAAACAAGATAGAAGAGACCAAGTTCCTTGATCCAATCCCCTTTCTCACCATATGCTATGAAACTACTTTTAAGCTTTACAGGCGACTGCTACTTAAAGTCTTTATTTCACTCAGCTTTGAATATTATGTAATTGCATTTCATGATCAGTTGCGGTTCTCTTTCTTCTTGGTATGTGTAGTGTCCTTATTGCCTTTTTGGATCTGAAGCAAGGTTTCCTAATAAACAAAAATAACTTCAGAAGTTTGAGATCATGATTTATAACAATGTGTATAGTTTGCATGCAGTACAGGACAAACATTTGACACAGAATAATGTATTTTTCAGTTCTAAAGTGCACTATGATAATGGATTAAATCTCTTTTTAGTAAGTACAAGTAACTCTTACACTATAAATTGAACAGAAAAAAATCTCTAGAGTAGAAGGTTAGTCAGGAAAATCAATACAGCAAAAAAAAACCAAAACCCAAATAATTCATCTTTCCTTTAATCCCAAAAGCCAATCTTCACTCTGAGGACTAAAAAAAAACTATAAAGTTGTACAAAAAGGTACAGATGTTAAAGAAACTCTCTTTCCTTGCTTCTGTTCCTAATTGCTGGAAGTACAACTGTAGAATTTAGGATGTTGAAATTCAGCATTCCTTAACTCACAATAGCAAAAATAATACCATGCACCTCTTTTCAGAAAGAACCACAGAAAACTCCCCCTGCTCACTATGTCAGCTTTTCTGACACATTATTTTTCACATATAATGATTACCAAGTAAAATAAATAAATGATTCACCTAAATCCACATCTCCCTGTATTTAGAGAAAATCTTCCGAAGCATTTAGCAGATGAATTTGTAGACTAAATTTTTATATATTACAATAAGGAAAGCAAAAATTGTGATGATTCCTAACTAGCTGTTAAGAATCATATTTCAGGTAGCATTTAGTGAACACTAAAACCAAGTTGAAAATTTCCATTTTGTCTCTGCATTACTGAAAAAAACCTACGCCTACAAAATAAAAAGAGCCATAATGGGTCAGACCAAAAAAATCTGTCTAGCCCATTATCTTGCTTCCACAACATGACCATTAGGAGATGCATAAGGAAAGATTATAAGAGGCATGGCAAGAGCTGAGCAACCCCTCCTTCCCATCTTCTGGCAATTAGTGGTTAAGGAACTTCCTAAGCCAAAAGTTGTTTCGGAGCAGGATGTTTTTTACAGTTCATGAAACAAAACTAGCCATTAATCCCTTTTTTAATTCAGTTAAACTTTTGGCCTTTACAACATCTAGTGACAGTGTCTAACATTGATTATGTTTTTGTATTTAAAAAAATGTTTCTTATTGTTTGTGTTAAACTTGCTGCCTGGACATATTAACACAAGCTCTTTAGTACTTGGATGGTAAGACATACTGCAATGATCATTCTGCATTCACTTCTTCATGCAATCTATGATTTTATTTGCTCTACCCTATCCTCATTGTTATCTCATTTACAACATAGAGAAACTCAGTCTAACTATTTGGTCACCATACAGAAGTGATTCCACTCCTCTGATCATCCACTTACTCTCCTCACTTTTTCAAAAAGCCTTTTATATTCTTCCTATGGGGTGGCAAAAACAGCATACAAGATATCCAAGATTCAGGTAAATTATGGATTTGTGCATTTGACTTACATTTCCTGTGCTGTCTTTATTTTCTCTTTTAATTTCTCTTCTACTCAAGTGTTCTCCATGGAGAGGCTTCATTTTACCTTCCAGAAAATCTACTTATTTTTATTTCATTCACTTTTCTATGACTGATAATCACAGAACATCTTGGGTTGGAAGGGACCCTAAAGATCACCTAATTCCAACACCCTGCCCGGAGCAGGGACACCCTCCACTAGACCACGTTGCTCAAAGCCCCATCCAACCTGGCCTTGAACACTGCCAGAGAAGGGGCATATGTAAATTCGCTATTATGTATATATGCTGAAAAACATGGTTCTTTCATTCTGTTCCCTTCCCCTCCTCACATGCACTACTTTATGTTCATTTGCATATAATTTCTTCTGGCATTTTACATTTCAGTGACTCAGTAATGTGAGACTTTTTGTGGTTGCACATTATTTTAAATTAACATGAACAATTTTGCATCAGAAGAACACGTTGATATCCTGCTATAATAACTATTTTTTCAGGTCATTAAATACATTAGGCAAGATTGCTTCAAGCATAAGGGACCTTACTGGTGTGATTTCCCCCAGTTCCATTTAATAGAGCAACAGTAGCTGGGTAACTGGCAGAGATCCCAAAGTATATAGATAGAAGCTCCCCACCAGTTAGAATTTCTGAATTTAGTATGTCATGGCATATTGACAAAAAAGCAATTTATCTAGACTCTACACTATAAAAGCAGCATTTCGTGTAAAAATAGTAGTAAAAATAATTCAGTGCAAAATAAAAAAATCAAGATAACGTCTCCAGCATTTCTTCAAAGTCATCCTATTTTAATTGAGGCTGTAAAATATTTGATGAATTTTTCAAGAGCACTCAACTGAACTTGAGTAACTAGCAATTTGAATACTCTGCATTCTAGTGCACTTGCCAAAAAACAGAGTCTTTTAAAAATCATGTTATTTTGGTGTCACTGGCTGTAACAACTTAGAGCAACAGCATGTTAAAAGTATATTGATTCAAAAGATCTTTAGACCTTTTTTCATACAGATGTTTCTGCACTATATAACACATTGCAGGCAAATTTAATGCTGGAGAAAGACGCATAAGAAAAAAGCCAGCTCATCTTAAATTTCCATAAGGAGGTATATCATATTCAGAGTTCTGCTACTAGCATTTGTCTTCTTTCTTGCTATTTTCTATCATCCAGTAAGTAGTTTGGTAACTAATAAATCACAAGATCTTTAGGATAGATAAGATAGATTGACATCTAAAGGATTGATCTATCTCATGTTGGTGCTAGATGAATACAAGAGTGAAGAATTAATAATTAGATCATTTGTTTAAGACTTCCACCTTGAAGCTCTCTACTATAATTTTACTGGCAGCACATATCTTTCTCTTTTTTTTTTAAATTACAGGTGTTATAATGAAAAAGAGTTATACTACCTCCATTTTAGCACTGACGTTCACTAAGAATTTTGTGTTTCATAACATTGTGGTAAAGTCTGAGCTGATCAGTTCATGTTAATAATTCCTGTGGTGAAATTGATAAAGACTTCTGCTCAAATTATGTTTTGAAGGCTTCATAGCCTTTTTATCCATTGTCACCTATTATGACAGATTTATTACCAATCATAATGATAGCATGTAGTACAGCTTCCAGATAAATCTACAGTGAAAGTCAATGCCAATCCTTACAACTTTGCTCAAATTTATTATGCTAATTAGCTATACATAATTAATTGGCAACAAACAACTTCTTGAATGGATTTAGCCCCCTCTTTGAACATAAATAATCTCTAATTTTTTTCTAATTCGTCTTTTCAAAAATATTCATAGGTACCAAATATACCAAGGGCCAGTTTCTACATCAATACAGTGGACAGCGGAGCTCAAGTCTCAGTGGAAGGATTTAGTGAAGAGACACAGATGGCTCTTACTTATCCTCAAGTTGCTTTACACCATGGTAATCTTATAAAAGAACCTTGCAGATATTTTATTTGCATTGGTTTTAGAAAAATTTAGAGGTAGGTAGAGAGCTAGCTTAGAAGATACAGAATAGCTTTACAGTAGCTGAAAATAAGATTTCTAATGTTTCAAGGGAACACATCTGCTTTGTAAAGCATTCCTAAGGTAATACAGGTTTATGAATATTTGGTATTTTTTGTTGATGTGGCAAGCTAAAAGATTAGCCAGATGATTTTCACTGTGTTCTTTTTCTCCTTGATTGTATGTACTTTGCCAGTAGAACATCAGCAATCCAACTTCACTGGAGAAAAGAGGAGTTCAATATTAACTATTTAAACCTTTTGAAAACCCAGATAAAACCAAATTATTTCCTAGATTTCAAAAGAGTAAACAGGCTATATTAAAATGGAGTTTTAATTTGCCTCATTACTCAAGCCTTACAGCTACTAAAGTCTAACAGTTTCCCCCAAATGAAGTCATAATGCAAACTACAGCCCTGAAACATTTCTCAGAACAACTTAAGGAAAGGTGCACCATAGTCAGCCAGGTATCCTGAAATATATTGTGGGAAGTAGAACTCTGTGGAAGGTAGAACTCTGTTAGCCAGCATTGATCACCCTTCTACATTCTAAGATTTACATTTAATTTAGGGGTAGGTTTAAACCACAAGAAGATGCAGCAGAAGCAATAGAGGCATTGCCATTGGTTTTAGTAAGCTACATGACAATGAGCAGAAGAAATAAATATTGGTAACAAAACAAGAATTATTCAAAGACCACAAGTAAAACACAAATATATTGGAGTAGTGGTAATAAGTTAACTGGTTTGTGGACTAGGGACACCTCAACATTGCTACCTTTCTGGTGACTGAAATCTATATGTCTCTTCACCTGACTTGAAACCAACAATGGTCCCTCCCTGCCATTTACTGAAACTTCAATACAACCAAATTCAGTCTGGCATCTTTACTCTGGGGTTATAGAGTTACACAAACAACCAGCTTCTTCACAATCATTGTTACTATAGAGAAAATATGTTAAAACCACAAACAGTTTGTACCTTGTTAATCATCTAACTTCCTCAGGGGGATTAAAGGAAGATCAGCTTGTGATGATTAGCACTAAACATTTGTGGTCAGGCTACTGCATCTTGTGAAATGTTATGCACTCACCAGTATAGAAATGTCTATAAGGAAAGTAAAAACATTATAAACACTTATAACATGTAAGGTATGATGTGTAAATTAACTACAGTTTCATCACACCTATTTAAAAGGCCACATAAATCATTTAGAGTTAAGTGCTGCACCAATGTTCTTCTCAGATCTTTATGTTTTTCTGAGAAATCCTCACTGTAAGTTGTCCCTCTAAAAATGTCTGGAAATATTATACCATCCCAGAATTACTGGCACACTATAGAACATAAAGAAGGCACAATATAAAATCACAGACCATATCAGTTTGCTAATTAGCTTATGTAAAATCGAGGATGAACTTATATATATTAATTTTCTTCACATGGTTAGAGTTTAAGTAGGGCCAGACCCTTTCCAGCCTCTGTCAACTGAGCAGATAGTCAGAAGGCAAAAGGAATAGTTCAAACTCGTTTTCTGGATTCTTACTTTGTGCCTGGCACATTAAATTGCTAACACGGTAGCTGTCTTAATAAGCACATAAGCCACTGAGTTCACAGAAAGTAAAGGCAGCAGAGAATATAATTTCTTGACAGAAAGGAGGAAGATGCTAAATAAGCCCTTCTATCAGCAAGCTGATAACAGTATAAGGCTGTTCAGTTTTGCCTGTAAGCAGGCCAATTAACAAGCAGTATGTTAACATTGTCACAATCATCACCAACTGTCTGCTTAATTTATATTTGCGTAGTATTATTAATTTACACTTGCAATGAATACTTTGTGTCATTATAAACTAGTAAACTGGCTAAAATTTCCAAAACCAATTATCTTAGTGAATCCTGTGTTATTGGCATATTCAGACTTTGTAAACTGTTACCAACTGAGATCAGGCTTGACGGACTTTAATCCAATTTGAGGAATCCACCAGACATAGAAGCAGGCTATTTCAGCCACTTTACAATTAGGACAATATGGTAGATGGGGGGGAAGTGGGGCTGGGGGACTGCTTATATTTTTTTTAATCTCCATTTGACCACTGGTAAAACTAGAAATGAAGGTGAGCATATCACATTCTGCAAGTTGAACTCTGTGATAGAGCACACTTTTTCTTTTTCAATAATGGCATTTTTATTCTGTCTAGACATAAGAGTCTATTATTCATTTAAGGTCAGAGATAACCCGTTTGTAACAGGACACCGATCATCTAAACTCTGCTTTCCTCTGCAAGTTCCTTTCAGCAGTTGTATGAGCTCCATCAGCTACACACACCTTGGTGTTCTCTGGGCTGAGATTTCTCGCTTCGCCAGACCTGCCAACCCATCAGGTAGTATTTTGCTTTGCACAAAATAAGAAAAAAAGTTACAATAATGCTCTAAGCTAAGATTAGCTCCTGTTCATTTTTTATTATATTTACAAATATCAGTGTAAGATAGACAGAGGGTATGCATTAATTGTTTTTTAAAAAAATAATAATAATCCACTGCCCAAGTTTTGTAAAGGCTGTTGGTTCCTCTGTTACGTTACTTGATCATTTGTTCTGCAGTAAGGAGGAGGTTTCCTTCATTCCTAAGGCAAATTGCTCACTGGAGAGCTGGATGAAGTAGCTATTCCCTCCATCTGAGGCTAGGTCCTGAAATAAGAAACTATTCTCCAATGCACACACAAGAGAGACAAGATTCCACGACCCTTCTCCTCACAAATGACAGCCTGGGTCTTGCAAAAACATCCCAGCTCACTGCTTCCATGTTCAGGCTACACTTGTAATTGCAGAGGACAATATTCCTCATAGCCTTATAAAAAGCAATATGTTGTAAGAGGGAAGTCCTTGTAAACACCTAGCAGAGAGGGAGAAACAGAAATGAAAGACAGGAGAACAGTGACACTGGAAATAATTTGGGGCCATAGATCATGGAAATTCTCAAACACAATCACAAACAAGGACTAATTTGGAGACTAACATAAGAGTCCATGAAAATAGTGTCAATGCCTCACTGAGCATTTTTTTCTTCTTCTTCCAAATCTGCCTTAATTTGTAGTGTAATAACAAACAGTACAGCTCTCTGCCTTCCTTTTCAAAGGAGTTATGACATGCATTATGAGCAGCACCATTAGCCTTTCACCTTTTACTATTTACTCATATAAGGTCCTAACCCTACTGATTAAGTAAAGCCTGGATTACTTAATGAAGGTTTTACCTGGAGTTATGAGATCAGTATCGCTTAGGAAACTACAGAAATTTGGGGGCTCTCAATCACAGCTATAGCACAGCAGCTCTAACTAAAACAGTCAAAAAAGGGGTAAGAAAAGGATAGCCTGGTGTTGACTTTTCTAAGATCCACGTTAGAACATTAGTCCTTCAAAAGATAATTTAAAAAGATTAAAAGTAGCAACACAATGTCACAAATACTGGAATGAGTTGATAAAAATACCTTGAATAGTCTCATTCAAATAAGAGAGCAGATTTAATCAACTGAATTCGATGTTTATGCACATGATTAAATACTACTACAGAAGTCAGAGGACTGACAGGGAAATTTTTCCATCCACTCTTCTGATACCAGAAGCAAGACCACCAGGTAATTTGTTCATAAATGGCTTAAAAATCAACTCTAACATAATTTATTTGTTGTGGGCTCAAAAGTCTTCTGTTAAGTGGTTATTCTAGAATCGCACTACTCCAACGGTTAGAAATTTCTTATTTATACTCTAAATTTCTTAACAGCCAGCTCATTCCCATGTGGCTTCATCTTTCCTTTTAAATAAGAATTTATTTTCCAGTGCATTTCTAGAAAGCAAACACATGTTCTCAGCTTGTTTTGCAAGATCTAACAAACAAAATACTTAATGTTCCTTTAATGAAGCTAGTGAATTACCACATGTGTACTCTTCACTGAATTTCATTTGTTAAAAGGAAAAATAGGGAAAACAAAATTACCTTATCACAGAATGATAGCAGATTATTCAGTACAAAGCATCTTTGGCAGATTCATGTTCTGACATCCCATTTCCTGCTTAATCCGAAACCTACTCTTTACAAAAATTTCTTTCCTGAGTTTCTCCATTCTTCCTTTTTGATATCTCTTATTCCACCCACTCATGCTCCTTAGATACAAGTGTTATTTTTTGCCACTTTCTACTTGAAATCACTACAAAATTTTGCTAGCGAGTTCAGCAGCTAATTAGAGTCATTTTTCTGCCTTCTGTGGACTAAGTTGTGTTTTGCTTCTCCCTCAGATATGTTTTCTTTCTCTTTCCATGCACTTGAAAAAGTCAAAACTTGATAGTTAATGTTCCTTACCCTACTGAAAACTGTCTTTCTTCAGGAAGTGTATTATGACTGCATTTAATATCTACTCTTTACTAATTGCATAAAATAAGCATTTCTTATCTTCCTTTCTTTTTATCTGCACTGCTATTGAATTCAGATACTATTCCTACATATTAAATTGCTTTCCTGAACAAAATTCACTTCGGAAGTATAAACTGACATTATATGCTGGAGAATTGTCCTAGTCGGTCAAAAGGCCATTTAATAAACACAGACCTGTTGTGTTAGTCTGCCCACATAGACCCTTCCTTATGCTCTATATCAGGGTACAATAACACCAATTACACTGTGTACAAGTGTGTGTGTTTGTGTGCACACATGTGTATGACGGTTCCCTTCTCTACACACCACATTTCTCACAAACGACATATTATGCCTAAGGCTCTGATCTAATCAGAAAAGATGCTGTTTCACTCCTGCCTTTTGAATGTAATTCAAAATTCTGACTTCTCTTCCTTTTTCTTCCTTCTGCTGATACTCCTATTTTATTCTTTCTGCTTATGTTGCCAGAGAGACCCCTGAGCCAGCAGATGCAGGAGATACTTGCACTCTATTTGCTGCACACAGCCAGACTTGTATTTTTTGAATTACTTAAACCTTGTGGGACCCTCCAACCACAATAAATCTACTCAGAGCAGCAAAGTGATCTGGTGGATAGACTGCTTGAGTAGAAATTCAAGAAGTTAAGCTCCACTCTTTGCTTTCCTACTAATATTCTGCCAAGTTTTATCACCTCCTGCCACCCTTCTCCCCTGTTAGACTCTCTCTCCTCTGCTTAGCCTATGAAGGGACACTTTCTTGCTTTTGAACTGAGCATTGTGTGCATGGTTCTGATCTTGATTGGAGATTCCAGGTGCTACTGTAACACATGCAGTGGAGAAAAGCAAAAATCTAAGTTTTTCTAAGCAATCCTGAGTGGAGTTCTGAAGGCTGAGTAGAAAAAGGAGAAAGGAAATGAGCAGTTATTTTTACTACCATAAAGATGCTTTTGAATGAGGGATGAGGGACAACAGCTGAAGTGCAAAGAATGCCTGAGCTAGAACAGTCTCATTAAAATATAAAATCCAAAGCGAGTGGATTCCAAGACCTGAAAAAGACAAGAGTTCAGGAGGGTTCTTCAAAATGCTGAATGAGGTGAGGAAACAACCCCAGCCTGGTTTCCTGGTGAAAGTAAAGATGAGTGGGGTTAGGAGTTCCACAGGCTGCTCATTCATTAGCGAGGACTTTTCACCTTACTGCTGTTCACAGCAACTCCAGTAATCTCAGATGTAAGAGAGGAGCAAGGGAGAGAACAAATCTTGCTGACAAGAGCCCCATTGCACGGGTGTCAATCTCCATTTTCAGAAGGGAACCGGTGAAAAGAATTACATACCATGGAGGATAGAACCAGGTGGCTTTTATGGGAACTGAGAGAATATTACAAATGATGACAGGAGAAGACAGGAGAAAAGACCTCTTTTTTCCTCCTTCTTAGTAAGTAGGATGAAACAGCATATCTATTTATTCCTCTTCATTTAGCAAGAGGAGGGTTTGGGTCACTGTCAGTGAATCTCTGGTAAATGAGCTATCCATGATTCATAAGGGTATGCAGGCTCCACATTCTGCAGTTCATTACAAACAGAACAATGCTGTTTTCCAGAAAAAAAAAAAAAAAGCATCATTCTGGTATCATTGCACAAAAAGTAAGTCAATTATCCCTTCTTAATTATTTATTTAGCATTAATAAACTCTTACTGGCCGTGAAAGGAACTCAGGAAACCACTAACAGGAGTGAAAGAGTGTAGTGAACACCATTGTTTTGCAATAATACATCTCAGGTTCAATGAATTAGTCTCTAGCACCATATGTAAACAAATGGATATTATATGCAAGTACAGTATTTTGCATTAAAAAACAATTAGAGAATAAGTGGAACTAGGTTTTTGTCCTGCTATAACGCTTTATGAAACCTCACAGTAGAATCATCAAATTGAATGTGAAAACGTATCAGAAATGGAAGCAAGGAAATATTCCTGTTTGTTATCATTACCAGCCTTACCTAAAGAAACTTATGTCATATAAATTACTGTGGGAGAAATAACTTCCTCAAAAATGGGCAATACATGTCTAATACACCCCCAAAAAATGGCATATTACATATTCTCTTTTACTTTCTCCTTTTCAGCGTCTGAGTGTAAAGTCTTCAGAGGAAGGAAAAAAGCCCATCACTCTGTATTTATCAAGTGCCTGATTAACAATCCTTTCCTTCTGCCATCATGTAACCAGAAAATAAAGTAACTGACTTCACTGTATAAAGAAGCAAATACAAATAGATCCAGTTTTCTATGTGATTTTTATGTTCAACTGCTTTCCAGAGTGCAAGAATAAATAAGTCAATTTAGCTTTATTAAAGGGTTTTTATCACTTAATAACATTTTCAAAGCACACCCTCAATAGTTTCTCAAAGTCTATCTGTTCTCAAGCAGAATGTACTTTTCTGTAGCTGCCACTGATACAAAAATTCAGGCAAGAATCTCAGCACTAATTTGGCACACTGACTGCAAGCAAAAGGCTGTACAATTCAGAGTCTAACTCACTTTACACCTGTTTCTGAAAGAACTCAAACAATGCCCTGAAGCCCAGATCCTAAACCTGAAACATTTTAAACAGGATCAAAATTACTTGAGCCATCTCTAACTTGAAGGGAAATGGAGTTTCTCTCTCCAGTTTCCACCTCCCTCAAAAGTCCCACTTAACTAAATTCATTATTAGACTGGAGATCACCCATAAAAAGCAAAGCAACCAAACCTTCCCCCTGAAATCAGGAGACAAGAACTAATTATGCAATTCCAATTTTGGAGAAAAAACAGCCTTTTTCTTCAATATATTCCAGAAATTAATAATTTAAATAGATGTGCTTTTCAAAAGGCATTGACAGGTACCTTTGCTCTCTGTTGACAATAAAATCGGCATCCCCCCCAATCCACCCTGCATCAACCAACCAAGAAAGTGGCCATGCTTCTCAACAGTGCTATGCACAAAAGCTGAAGACAACCCTTTTCCAGTGGACAGCAGAAAAGAAATGCCATTGAATGTATTTAAGGTTGGTCAAACAACAGGCATTAGAAATAGCGCAAAGAAGGCACAAGTAAAACAGTAACAGGCCAACACAATTTCCCACCTTTAAATTCCATTGAATTCTTTATGTAGAAGGGGTGGGGGAAATCAGTGCTGCAAACTTACTCCTGCAATTGAGACAGTGTACACAACATTAAAGATCTTCTGTCTGTATTTTGACAGATGTGTACTGACAACAACAGTCGTGTGCTATGTCTTTGCTTTTCCCTTCCCTCCTCACCTTTTCCTACCACCTCAATCCTCCAGACATCTGACCTGAACTCAGAAGTTGAAGACTTGAGATACTCCAGACTGTACTATTCAGGTCAAAGTGTGATAGCAAGGCTTTGAAGAGCAATGCAGGTTGGCCCTACTGAAATTGAGGAGGGATGGAACAGTATTCTCTTCTGTACTCATCTATTAAATATATGGTTGGATTTTCCATCCAGCATAACCTTACTGGAACTAGACTTTTCTTTCTGTAGTTCACAGCTGCCTGGAAAGATGGCTGGCCATAACAGGAGTGAAACCTTGACAGGGCATATACCAGTTAATTCATTAACTTACTTATGTCTGTACTGTCTATAGGCTTACTTGTAGAAATCACAGAATCACAGAATTGTAGGGGTTGGAAGGGACCTCAAGAGATCATCGGGTCCAACCCCCCTGCCAAAGCAGCTCCCTAGCTCATATTGCTCAGATAGGCGTCCAGGCGGGTCTTGAATATCTCCAGTGAAGGAGACTCCACCACCCCCCTGGGCAGCCAGTTTAAAACAAATGCCATATTTCATATAAAAAAAAAGACCCATGGGACTACAAATCAAATATCAAAAAGCAGTTTAATACATCACACCAACAGTAGCTGGCCATTTTCTGAGCAATTGTTTTGTTTCTTTCTCCCCCACCACTTCTGGTTTTTTGCCAGATCTGTTTTTATGTACCAGACAACTTGCAGTCATAATGAAGAGTGCAACTCATGCTAGTCAAAAACCCAGCAGCATGGGTTAATAATAGGCCAGGCATCTCCTGACTCAGACTACAAAGCTGTTTCTTCAACAAATTTTGACTTCATATTCTATCTGCTAGCTATTTGCCATTCTAACATTAGTCTTGTATGACAGATTGTGCAGGAACCATTTGCCTGTCAATACACATATCCAGAAAAACATTAGGGAATTTATACTGATCTTGGGCTTGAGTCTTCAGTTCAAGGGATATTTTTAGAAAATAGAAACAGAGAACGGAAGATCTTTCTCTGCTGGTTTCAAATACTTGAGTGAAATACACAACAAATGCTATCTTTACACAGAAGTAGAACAAATACATTTGCAATCTCAAACATTCAAACCATGAAGAAGAATTATTTCTCAGACAGCCATACTCAGGAGTGCTGTTAATTTGTTGCACAGCTTCAGCTTTGAAGAAAACAAGTGCAAAGACTTCATAGTCTTACAAACACCCTATTTCCCTTCATCTTTTTTGCAGACCTAAGCCACATGAAACAATCATCTTACACCCGCATATAAGATTAATTCAACTTTCTGCCTTCATATTTCTTGAGAAAGAAGTTCTCAAAGGAATTCTCTGGGTCATGTTAACTAATCTCTGGGTCACACTAATATTAACTAGGATACCCTTTGACCACCTCTTAACTAGCATGCAGCTCAGTGTACCACTTGCCTACCCCTTGCACTGGTGCCTAATAGCGACTGCATTCTGGGTACCACAGCTTCACAGGCATCCAGAAAAAAAAAAAAAGAGTTTGGAAAACAGTATTAAGGCAAATAGTAGCATTTTGCTGCCTACTAGCAAAAGGTTCAACGGTATCTGACTTAAAAGAATGCCTGAAATCATAACATGTTTTCTTTTATACAACTGTAGTAAATTAGCTAATCTGTACCACATTTATCTGCTTGAAGTAGGAAAACTTGTCCTAACAAGCTGCCAGGATGTATACAGATCTCTGATGATAATGGATTGTTTTCACTGTTAAAGCTCTTTGAGATATAAAGCATAACTAAGCTCACTTCTAGTTACAGAGATTACTTAAGGACCTAATTTGGGAAGGAGCACTGCACAGATGTACTCCGGTACAAGAATGATTGGAGGCTATATATTTATATATGTTCAAATAAAGATAAGGTTAATATACCTGCAGAAAGCATGTATGATTTCTGTATTACATTTGTGAAATATTTTGCGTGTTCTTACTTATCAGTTTTATCTTTCCTGATTTATTTAATGTCTAGGTGATCATATTTGCTAAAGGTATTTCTTCAGAGAATGAAAAATTTAATCAGTATGGGGCCACATGAAAGGTGTTAAGGGGGGGCTTCACATGTTCTTCATATGAGCCTCCACACAAACATACTTGCACAACAACATGGGCACATGTCTATGTACAAACCCAAACAGAAGTCCAGATGATGTGTAGCAGTTCACTCAGCTGGACTGTCTTCACAATTTACCGAGAAAAAGAAACTTTTTCAAAATTACTGAGGTCAAACTCTCACCCAGGAGTTGAGCCACAGAGGACAGCCAGAGTCATTCCAGCCTTTTCGAGCAAAACAAATATTGGCGGGGGGGGCAGAGGGGGGAGGTGGAAGGTGTGCAATTATTTTCCCCTGGCAGCAGCATATTGATTTCTTTTCAGGTTATTCCTGGTACTTTAATCAAGAGTAACATGGGATTAGACTCTCTACCAGCAAAACCAGGAGTGTTCCAATCTAATCACTTCCTAATTCATTCTCACTGCATAAACACAGCCCTTTCCTACACATCAGGAATATGCCTCAGGAAGTAGACAGCTTTTAAATGAGATTTAAAAATTATTAAGAGAACTTTCTGTCAAAACAACATTAAAAAAAAAATCTACGAAGAGATATTACTCTGCCATATTTCTCGATCCTGACTTCCCACTGGTTGCAGTGGACTACAGGAAAGTGTTTAACAATAGTAGCATACAAATCATGTTAATTGAAGTCTGGAAGCCCAAGGACTTTGATGGTATTCTCAAGATAGATAACCCAAACTTATATGCCTGTGAATAAAGACTCTTAACTGCTGCAGTATGGATGCTTGTAACATTGACTAGGTCACTAGCAAGTTCTCTTCCTTTAAGCGAGACCAGCATGTCAGATTTTATATTGAAAATTTTAGTGATTGGATTTAAGTTAATTAGTTTTGAAAGTGGCTTTTTTAAGAAATGTTCACAAAATAAAGGAAAAACGCATTAATTTACACACCTTTAAATGATCCCACCAAAAAAAAATTAGATTTTTAATTTAAATGTCTGCTGTGACATGAGAAGCAGGGATGTTGCTTGTCTTTTGCTCCAGCTCCTTAGTTTGAGTTATATCAGTGGCACAAAACACAGAAATCTCTGAAGCCATGTGCTCAGAATTCAAGTCTGTCCTGTAAGTAAGCTTGCACACAGCTATAGGTCCCTTAATGCATGATCCTGAAAAATTAAAATAACAATCTGAATCGGTATCATTAGCTGATTTTACTGCATCCCAATTTCAGTGCTTTCCTGCTGTTTGCTTTTTATATCACACACCCTCTACATTTATCCCAGAAGCAAATTGGCTAACACATACTTCAAAATCAATTTGACCCAAGTTTGGAAAATCAGTGTAACATTAAAAAAAGCAAAAAACTCAAAAAACCAACACCAAAAATAAGAAACAGAAAAAGATAGCCTGCTGCAAGCAGGAGATGAAACTATATTTCATTAGATTCTTTCCAAACCAAATTATTGCCTGATTCTACAATTTATATAAACCTCAGAAGACAAAGGTGAATTAGTGAACTTTCCATGAAACAGCAGTTTCCCATACTGAAAAAAAACCAAACCACTAATCCTCTCCACGTAGAAACTGTTTCCCCTCGATGAAGATGATACAGCTCTAATTCCAATCTAATAAAAAAATCTAATGATATTCACATGATTAAAAAAATTTACACAAAAAAAGGGTGACATTCTGGCTACTTTTTCAAAGCTTCACAGCTATTTCACAGAGGGAAAGAAGGTAGAAATCTTTTGCGATGAGATTATCTGAGGCTCTCTAGGCATAAAGCTGCAGTCCTCTCAGCAAAGTCACATACCGCTCTGTCCGTTGCCAGTGTAGTGACTGCACTGGAAGGCATAGGTGCTGGGAAACCTCAGACACTGTTAAAACTTGCCATTTAGTTCTCCCAGTTATTAGTACACTTTGTGTAGTGAACTCAGCAGTATATTTTAAAATGAAAAAATTGATACAATATCGTACTGTGTATGTCTGCTTCCTGGCTAGTTAGAAACCATAGATTCATAATCACGTAGCATCCCTCTCCATTTTATTTATTTTTAAACTACAGATAAACTAAATTAATTTACCTTTCTTGTATAAGTAGTATAAAAAAATTAATTGTCACAGCAAATTAATGTGTTACCTTGTGTTTCAAATTGTATCCACAAAGACCATTGGAAAACGCTAAGTAGGCAAATTTAATAATCAAACATTCGCGTGCGGAGAGCTGATCATGAATAAAACATTTTTACTTTGTAGCATTTCCCAAAAGGTTGCTTGTGACTATTGTGCCATCTGTTGAATACCCTCAATCTGTTTCAATACAATCTCCTGGGTCTCCTCTTTTTGCTTTGATAATTTTTTCAGTTTTCCCATTTTGCTCCTGTCTAATCTTTTTCTGAGCTCAGTCCTGCTACCACTTAAGATACTAGAAAAATATTTCCATTAACTTTATTTGGACAGAATATTATGTTCCTGACATAGATGAATTCGTGTTTTTCCATTGTATTTCTGGAATAACTTCAATAAAGTATGCTGTTCACAAAAGGAAAGATATAAAATTCAAATACCTGAAGCATAGTCTATACAAGCAACATTGTAATTTTTTTTCTTTAAAAACGAGTAAAAGATTGTATATCTATAGTCCTTTAGGCATAATGCCCTAAATAATATATATATACACACACACACACTTCACATTCTCTAAAGTACTGTGAGGAGCAAAAAGAATCAGCTGGCACTGCTAATAGTCACATTTCAGCTTTAATATTAAACTCCTGTACGCAATTCACTCCATCACTCCAAATCCCTCAGGGTTAATATGAGCTCAGAAATGCAACCACTAACAGATACCAGCAAATTTAATGAGACTAGAAATGGGGTCAGACCAGCACATTTCTTAACATCACTATACTATTTGTCAAAAAGGGGAAAAAGCAAAAAACCATTTACTGAGATGTAGCATTGTTCTGCTTGCTTTCTTAAATTTGCTCATTACGGGTTACTGAACAACTGATTACAAGATCCTCCCACCATCCCCGGGCAGCAGTGAACCAGAGAGACTAGGCAATTAAGTAAGGAAGAAATTCCCAGGAAATGTGAACTGGAGTGACAAATTTTGTATTTAACACAATGTGGTACTAGTATTGCTAATAAATAGCTGAGAAGAGAAGTCATAATAAGATCATGAAAGTATCCATTATTGAAGTGATTTAATTTTAAAATCAGACTATGGGAAAACATCTCAGAAATAACAAAGTATAGGTAGTTAATCATCATGTTCTGTTATAGCCAGGTTTATAAAGAGAGTTTAGCAAACTTGCTTGTGCAGCAACACCACTGTGAAAATGATGGTAAAATATAACACTTTGAAGGAACAAGTTGTTTTTTGTTAACAGAAACATGCTCTTTGCATTTACTGAAAGCTTTTAGGTAGTATTCAACATTGCCAATCTGCCACAGTGTAATAGGTTGATACACACATATCAGGCATAACAAGGCATATGAGGTCATAACATAACATGCTGTAAGTATCATTAAAATAGGAACTTGTCAAAATAGGCTAATAAGGGCTTCCATTGTGTTTCCCCTGCTGAAGCAGAGGAAGGAAAGACACAGGAAAGCAAAGTGGTTTGCTTAAGGCAAGAGTATTAACCAGCATTACAACCAGGGTAGAATCAGGAAGGGTGGGTTTATGGGACACCATCCATAAACTATAAGAAAGAATCTTAATGCTAAAGCAGGTATAAAATATAAGTCATTATAATAATAGGCAGACAATGCCGAGGTAAAAGTTTGAGTGAAAAGTCTAAAACAATATAAATACATTTACTTTACAATTAAAAGTTTTCCATGACCTTCTCCTAGTACAGTTAATGGATCCCAAACTTCCAAGAACCCATCTATGTTTACCAGAAGGCTTCACAAAGCAAGTAAGTATGAAATTGCAGTAAAATCATTTGGGAGACTAAAAGAAATCAAAGAATTTCTGTCAATTAATGCATGGTTCACATTGTTAGATTCACGAACTAAGATGACATCTCACACATGCACAGAAATGACCAGGAAGACTGTCTTCTGAAAACAGGACAGACATCCAGCAGGAATGGTAGAATATCAGTAAACCTGATCGTCATCTCTTATGAAATGTGCTACAGAAAAAACAAGCATGATGAAGATTTGAATGCAAGTAAACATAAATGACCACGAACAACTGATAAATTATTTGGAAAGTTCTTCCTAGAAAATTTGTAGAAAAGTACAAACTGTGGAAGTAAAGTCATTTTAAAAATGGCTGGAAGAACAAGCAAAAGGGTATAAAGTTGACTGATTTATCAATTTGATGTCACAGTAAAAATTTCATGGAATAGTTGTGAAGATACAGCAAGAAAGTTTCATTGGTGACTGGCAGATATGGTAACCTAACATTCAGGCAAATTCTCTTTCTGTTATTCCAAATATATTAATTTGAGAGTCCTCTGTGAAAAGGATGCCAAGTCCCAAAAAAAGAGATACTCGTTGAGCAGATGGGGATTGCTACATATCTAATGCACAGAGAAGAATCTTTTCATAGACACCCACATTTCTAAAACAGTCATTCTGAAAATAATCAGCCATATTTCTGCTAGGATAAAAGCTATACTGGCACTAGGTTGACCTCTTTACTGTTCTTGTGGGCTATGAAACGTGCTACTGACCCTGGCAAGGAGGGTTCAGGATAAATTATTCACTGTTTTTAAGGATGAAAGACAGTTCCCAACTAACACCAAGACACAAATATGAAATATCAACTTTAATGAAAAAAGGTCTAGTGAGCAGATTGTTTAAATTCATCAATTTGTTCGCATTTTAAAGTCATCATAACTTCAGAGTTATTATAATGGACAAACTCAAATTTCCTTCAGGTTAAAAGCCAAAATTCTTTTGTGACTTCTACAGTTCAACATAAAATATTTTACAGCATAGCTCTGGGAAGTAATATAATATGTTTCTACAGCATGTTATACAACTGAATATAAAGATATAGTGATAAAACTATTGGAATGAAAAGGTTAGGAAAAATCTTGCATTCTAGCAGACTTGCACACCCCAAAAATGCATAAAGTACAAGTGAAATGCAATTATTTTTACTGCCTGTGTGCTAAACTGCTGACCTACATTTTAATATCCTTAATATAGGAACAGAGATATTTTACCCACCAATTCAAAGAAAAAAAAAATTCTGTTGAGTTCATATGCCTCGTGAATGCCACCAAATGATGGCAAATCAATAGTTGCTACTTTGCTAACATCATCCTTGGATCCGGTCAACCAGAGTATCTGAAAATCCTTCCCCGAAGGACCATATGGATACACAAATCTAATTGAACTACCACCACCAAAACTCCCACAAACAACCCAACTTTCAGTTTGGTTGCAAGTGGCTTGTAAATCACTAAAATAACAAATACTTCACAGCAAGTTAAGTTTCCCTTTCTGAAGCTATAAAATTATTTGCTGAATTGTTATAGGGTAGCTGAGTAAAATAAAAAGAATCCAAGGTGTCTGGGTTTCAGCTGACAGAGTTAATTTTCATCCTATCAGCTGGTATAGTGCTGTGTTTTGGATTTAGAATGAGAATAATGTTGATAACACACTGATATTTTAGTTGTTGCCAAGCAGTCAAGGACTTTTCATCTTCTCATACTGCCTTACCAAAAAGGCAGTGAGGGAAAACCAAGATAGGAAAGAAAACAGCCAGGATACCTGACCCAAACCAAATAAAGGGATATTCCCTACCATAACATACTCATTATATAACTGAGGGGTGGGCTGGAAGGTGGTGCAGTTCAGGAAATAGCTGAGCATTAGCTCTGTGTAGCAAGCAATTTTGTTGTGCACAACATTTTTTTGCATATTCTTTTACAATAATAATAATTATAATCTTCCTTTTCTGTCCTATTAAACTGTCTTTATCTCAACCCTTGAGTTTTACCTTTATCATTTTGATTCTCTCTTCAATCCCACTGGGGAGGAGTTAACAAGTGGCTGTGCGGTTTCTTCAGCTGCGTGATTAAATCACAACACAAGGTCATTTAGTGAGGCATCATTAGTGCCTAGAGCTAAGTAAGGACTGAATTTATTCCCTGTCACCAGAAGGTAACTTTAGTGCATTATTGGCAGAGCACCTTCCTTTCTTCTGTAGTACTCTGTTTGTACAGCTTACCGCAAAAAGGGATTTTTCTAAAAACATTTTCAATTCCCAGGCATGCATTCCATTCTTGGTTTTTAAAAATTCATAGACAGCATTTCATAGAACCATGTAAGCACACTGAACTTTGAAAATCTTCAGCTGTAGCTCTTTTATTACAGATAACATGCTTTTTTTTTTTCTCTAGAGTTTCTTACAGTCTTTATCTGAACGCTTTAAAGAACTACATCTGACATCATCCAAATAAGACTGATTATAATGAATATAGGATTCAAACTAGCAGGGAAAAATCTATGCACAAGTACCCTGTAAAATACAAGCAGGAAATAAAGATTTTGTTTTCTATGTTGCATGGAGTGCTTGTCAGACAGGAAGTTCTGTTTGCAGACGTAGCTGGGAAAAGGCAAAAACACGGAACAAGCCCTTGATTATCAGCACCAGACACTGTAGGAAACCACAACATAGAAATATTTCAACACTGATAAATAATGTCTAAAAAGTGTAAGGACACATACAATCACAGATTAGACAAAGCATTTGTACTTAAACATGATTTTATGATTAATTATGAACTTAAGCATAGTAAGACTGGAAGAGAAGAAGGTCATGAGGAGTAGTCAGCATGGATTCACCAAGGGAAGATCGTGCCTGACCAATCTCATAGCCTTCTATGATCTCATCACTGGCCGGGTGGATGGAGGGAGAGCAGTGGATGTCATCTACCTTGACTTCAGCAAGGCTTTCGATACTGTCTCCCATGACATCCTGATAGAAAAGCTGAGAGATCATGGGATAGATGAGTGGACAGTGAGGTGGGTTGAGAACTGGCTGTCGGACCGGGCTCAGAAGGTGGTGATCAGTGGAGCAGAATGTGAATGGAGGCCTGTGACTAGCGGTGTTCCCCAGGGCTCGATGTTGGGTCCAGTCCTGTTTAATATCTTCATCGACGACCTTGATGAGGGAATAGCATCCACCCTCAGCAAGTACCCCCATGATACAAAGCTGGGAGGGGTGGCTGACACGCAGGAACACTGCACTGCCATCCAGAGAGACCTGGACAGGCTGGAGAGCTGGGCAGGGAGAAACCAGATGAAATTCAACAAAAGCAAGTGTAAAGTCTTGCACCTGGGGAGGAATAACCATCTGTATCAGTACAGGCTGGGGGATGACCTGCTGGAGAAGAGCTCTGTGGAGAAGGACCTGGGGGTCCTGGTTGATGACAGGTTGGCCATGAGCCAGCAGTGTGCCCTGGTGGCTAAGAGGGCCAATGGGATCCTGGGATGAATCAGGAAGAGTGTGGCCAGCAGGTCTAAGGAGGTGATCCTCCTCCTCTACTCTGCCCTGGTCAGGCCCCACCTGGAGTATTGTGTCCAGTTCTGGGCTCCCTGGTATAAAAAAGACAGGGATCTCCTGGAGAGAGTCCAGAGAAGGGCTACGAAGATGATTAAGGGCCTGGAGCATCTCCCCTATGAGGAAAGGCTGAGTGAGCTGGGGCTGTTCAGCTTGGAGAAAAGAAGACTAAGGGGGGGACCTAATTAATGTTTATAAATATCTTAAGTATGGGATGCAGGGGGAATTAGCCAACCCCTTTTCAGTCATCTGTGGAGACAGGAACAAGGGACAATGGCTGCAAATTGGAGCACAGGAAGTTCCGCACCAACATGTGGAAGAACTTTTACACAGTGAGGGTGACAGAGCCCTGGCACAGGCTGCCCAGGGAGGTGGTGGAGTCTCCTTCTCTGGAGATATTCAAGACTCGTCTGGACGCCTATCTGTGCAATATGTGCTAGGGAGCTGCTTTGGCAGGGGGGTTGGACCCGATGATCTCTTGAGGTCCCTTCCAACCCCTACGATTCTGTGATTCTGTGAAGACTTGTGGATGCTCACAAATGAGAGGCAGAACTTGCAAGGATACGCACTAATAATACAAGTGGAAACAAAGTGCAGAAGCCATGCAGATATGGATAGAAAGCTAACAAGAACCAAGATGGTTAAAAGCACCCCCCTTTCCTCGTGTTCAGATGGAACCCGTGAAGAGTGTGACCCCATACTCTTTACACCTGCCTTTTAGATATTTACAAGTTTCTCAGTCTTCTCTCCTCCAGGCTAAAACAGATCCAGCTCTCAGCCTTATCTCATACAAGAGATGCTGCATCCCAAATCATCTTTGTTGCCCTCTGCTGGACTAGTAGTTCCTTGTCTCTTGAACTAGGGAGCCCAGAACTAGACAGTACTCCAGATGCAGCCTCACCAGGGCAGAGTAGAAGGGGAGGATAACCTCCCTCCACCTGCTGGCCATACTCTCCATGTCAGTGGAAACCATTGGCTTTCTTGGCCACAAGGGCACACTACTGGCTCAATGGAGAACTTGCCCATCAGGACTCACAGGTCCTTCTCCACAGACCTGCTTGCCAACAAGTCAACCCCTAGCCTCCACTGGTGCTGTCCATCTGCCCAGCCAGGCATATTATTACAGAAGGTTATCAGATTGGTCAGGCATCATTTCCCCTTGGTAAATCCATGTTGACTGCTCCTGAGATAACCTTCTTTTCCTCCACGTGCTTAGAGATAACATCCAAAATGAACCATCCATCACCCTTCCAGAGATACAGGTGAGGCTGACTGGCTTAATCCTTCTTCTGGAGTGACGTTGTCTTTCCTCCAGTCCTCAGGCACCTCTTCTGTTCTCCACGACCTTTCAAAGATGATGGAGAGTGGCTTAGCAATAACATCTGCCAGCTGCTTCAGCACTCATGGGTGCATCCCATTGGGGTCCATGGATTTGTGAATGTTAATTTTGCCTAAATGATGTCTAACACAACACTCCTTGATCAAGGAGTCTTCCTTTCTCCAGACTTTCTCTCTTACATCTGGGGTCTGGGATTCCTGAGGGCCAGACTTTGCAGTAAGGACTGAATCAAAGGCAGCACTTGGTAATTCCACCTACACTGTGTCCTCTGTTACCAGGGCACTATCTCATTAAGCAGCATGTCCACATTTTTCTTTGTCTTCCCTTTTGCTACCCATATACTTACAGAAACCCTTGTTGTTCTTTGATATCCATGGACAGATTTAATTCCAAGTCAGCCTTGGGCTTCCTTCTTTCATCCCTGCATACTCTGATAATGTTCCTATAATCCTCCCAAGTGATCAGTCCCTTTTTCCATGTCTGTAAACTTCCTTCTTCCATTTGAGATTTTCCAGAAGCTACTTGATCATCCATGCAGGTCTCCTATCTCCTTTGTTAGATTTCTTACTCATGGGATGCACTGATTTTGAGCTAGGAGGAAGCAGTGCTTGAATCTTGACCAGTCCTCTTGGAACTTCCTATCTTTGAGAGCCCTAAACCTTTCCATCCCTAGGCAGAGCTCGATATATTCCAGTTTCTCTCTCACATAACCATTAACTCCACCACCTCGCTTTGTTGGCCTGTCTTTCCTAAAAAGTACATAACCATCCATGATTACATTCAGTTATGCAAGCTATCCCACCACATCTCTAACTGCAATGAGACCATGGCCCTTTGACCACACACAGATCGTTAGTTCTTCCTGTTTAATTCCTATGCTGTGTACACTGGTATATGGATATTTCAGAGAGCTAATCAAGAATGCAGGCTTCCCTGAAGGGGTGCAAGAGGACCCACCATAGCTACACACACCCTTGAGGTGGCTGGCTTTCTGTTTCTCATCTTGGGAGGCAGCTGAGGAACATTTGTCAGTGCTCTGGTTGGCCTGGCTTATTCTGCAGTGTGCAATGCTATGGTATTCCAGTTCATAACATCTGCTGAGAAAATAAAGATCTAGGTTCTCTTTCACTGTAGATTACTTAAATCTTTTACTATTTTCTTTGGATTTTGAAAATAATCCATAAATTCTCTTCTTTCACTGCAATTCCTCACATGTCAATTCCATAGACACACATTCCCTCCCCAAGTCACCACCAATTCCTCTGGATCTAAGGGGACAAACACATTATAAATTTCCAAATATCCATTTTATCTGTCTTTATACATATTCAGACAAGGAAACACAGACACAGAACAATATTTTTCCTCAGAACGAAGCCAAAGTGGATCTCAAAATTTTATACTATGAAATTTAGTCTGTCCTCTACATTATTGCTCTCAGGACCTTAAGCTACTAATTCAAGGGCCATCACAATGTGGGCCTTACAATGGGTCTGTTGCTATCTTAGCTATATGCAGGCTTCTCACAGGAGCTTCTAAAGGCCTGCTCATTACACATTTCACAGCAAATTTATTTCTTAGGGAAAGGTTTCAAATACAACTTAAAGAACACAGTGATTTGTGTGTATGAGTGGTAAGTACCAACTCCCAGGTTTTATTTGTTATTGTTCTTAACTACTGCATTTATTTCAATAAACTTGAGCTTGAGGCAAGAGGATTACAATTCTACCTGGACTTAAAAGTCATACTTTTTTTACATTAGCCATGCCCCTGCTTCCACTGTAAAGTTGTTCCTATAAAAGGATTTTTTTCATAACATCTTTTATGAATCGTCTTTTCTCTGTAATTTCCATCCTAACTTTCATAGTCTACAGATCACATGTAGTCACTACAGCTTGTACAGTTCCTTTTACCAGAGAGAGCATGCATGCACAACGAACAGATCACATTACCTACATTGCAGAAATACAAATATAGCACTGCAAGAAATAAAAAACTTAAGACAAATAAGAAGTAAGAAAAAACCAATCAAAAAGGCATACTGGAGGAAATTCAGATTTCTTAATAGTTGATACATACTCTTAACACACTGACGTGCTTAATAACAAAGGGCACATTAGGTTTAATTTTTATAACAGGACACCTAAGCAGATACTCTAGAGATTAATACAGACCACCTGCAGATATATAGTATATTTTAAAGAGCAATGCAAAGCTATAAATATGCATGGTGTGACCTCATTCATATTGTTCTTCATAGGACTCAGATGTTGGGTTCAACAGAAAAAGGAAGAAAACAACAAAAGGAGGAAGGACTGTCTTTTGGTCAAGAGCTGGGAGACAGGAAGCCTGGATACTATTTTTGGCTCTACCACAGAAATCCCACATGGCAAATTTTTTTCCAGCTTCAGGGTGTCAAATGAAGGAAATTCTTTTGAGAGATGAAATGCTACAAAGCACTTAACCACAAATACCTAGACATGAAGGGCTAGTCTACTTTCTATGCCTTACCTCCACCTGAGCAGTGATAAAAATTCTCATTTATTTCCTAATGATACTGTAAACTTCCAAAAGAAAACAACTAATAGTATCAAAATCAGTAAAAAGAAACAGTAGACAGTATAGACACCTCTTAGGTTTATCTTTCCTGGTCTTCATACTCAAGTATTCAGCTTTATGTAAAGTATAAACAAACACCTTTAAAACAAAAAACAAACCAACAAAAAAGGTGCCTCTAGATAATCTGCATTGCCCTTTTTTTGTATGTGAGATGAAATTCTAACCTCCAGTATCATCTATTCATTGTTGATGCTGTAAGAATGTTAAGACAATGTGTAAATCAGTCCAGCAGTATTACATTTCTGAACATCAGGAAGATAAATTCTTTCTACCCCCACTCTCACTTCATTTTCAGGAGTATCTCCAACATATATAGCCCAAATTTCAACATCTTTCAGCAAAACAAAGTTTTTTCTCAGTTTCTTTTTGTTGTTGTTGATTGATACGGTTGGACTTTATGATCTTAAAGGTCTTTTCCAACCTTGTGATTCTGTGATTTATTTTGAGTTGTGGGGGGCTTGGGGATTTTTTTTGGTGGTAGTAGTGATGGTAGTATTTTACTTAATTTCCATAGAAGACTTTTCTTCATTTCTTTTATAAAAACACATTTAATTATACTATTTTTCTCATCGAACTGAATATATAATTTGAGAAGCAAAACCAGTGTCCTATTTCACTTTTTGTTATAAGTACTCTTTCTTTAGTGGAATAACTTCAGACCCAGAACTCCAAATGTTGTTAAGTTTACTATCCAATACGGAAAGTACAAGAAACCATGCCTACAATGAAAAAAACCCAAAACCACCTGGGTAAAAAAAGAAACAACAACACACCACTATTTTAACTTAAAGAAAACAAAAGGGTCAATAAACTTCATTACAGAGGAGGTGGGCAAAGGAACAGAAGAGAAAGGCAGCTTCTTTTACATCTCCTATCTGGAAAAACTCTTAAGAAAGAAGGAAAAATACCACCAATAGAAAGATGGGAAGAAAGGGTTGCGATATTTTTCAAAAGCTATGCTAAAATAACTCTACTGCAGTACGGGGATATACACATCTCTAAGGAATATATATACACTTCACATGTTATATTGAACTGCCCATGACTGACGGCAACAGATTATCTTCTATCATCCTATAAAGTGCTTTATGTAGGACTAATGACAGTTTATATTGGTCTGATTACTCTTCAATGTCATCTAGTGCTAACTGTTTTCTCTAAGAGACAAGTTCCTAACACATTGAAACAGAAAATATTTTCAGTAACAATAATTTGGTTTTTTCTCAGGATACTGTATAGGCTTAAATACTGTATCCATAGCAGTCTATATGTCAATTAGAGAAAGTAAGTTTGACAGTATGTTAGAAAATCTCTGGAGTAGTGACTCAATACTCTAGAGACTTTCCAATACAAGTTATGATTTCCAAAGCAAATTTTTTTCTAAAATTTAATGAACAGTACCAGTTACTTTGGCACCTAGGATCCCCTATGTTCCTTCACATAACCTTTCTTCCAAAAGACAACATACTCCTATGGTCTTACTGTGACTGTGAGAGTAATGGTATTATTGAAGTATCTTCTGGAAGACTTTACGTAGGGAAAGGTAGAGAAATATCAAATTATTTATGAAGCATTGCATTTTGAGATTATCATAATCAACTGGCTGTTGACATGCAAAACTTGCAATCTGATCTAATGACAGACAACCAGGACAAAGACTAAAATTTTAACTCTTTTTATTCCCGCCCCCCCCCCCCCCCCCCAAAAAAAAACCCAAATCATTTTGCCACATGTCAAGACTAGAGTTCAATAAGAATTGCAAAAGGTTATTGAATTCATTATTATTCATTATTTCCAGTGATTTCCATTATGACAAAGAACTGATCCAGTAAATAATCACACCTCTACTGCAAACACAACCTTTCATTTTAAATGATGCCTGCATATTCTCTGCCATGATTTGCCAGACCACAGGTATACAAATTCGCAAATGCCTTGAGAAATGCATCCCAGCTTGCCACATTAATTCTCAACATTTTGTATTAACATTACCTAAAGCCAACATTAAAAATTAGTTTTTAAGCATCTTTGGATCCTCCAAGGAAAACGCAGCTGCAGCCTTAGAGGCATTTAATCACTCAAGCCTGGATGAGAGTGCACTACTTACCGCTGAACAGGTAATGGAAGGGAATCTAAGTGGTCCTCACACTTAAAAGCCATATTTATCCTGTTCTTACATGCACTTCTCCATAGGCTGGAATCTAGAAACGAAACAAACAGTCTTTTAGTGTGCTGAAGGAAACTTAGGCCTCTTGAGTCCAGGACAGCACGGCATTCTCCTCCTGAGTAATGGAACTAAAACATTGAAAACAATTGAAAGGCTTACTTTCCTCAGGCTGCCACACAACTCCAGCGGGCAGTTAAGACCATTAAGTACATTACATGCCATAGGCAACACTGAATTTACATGTTCCTGAACATCCTGGACTACTGCACAAGTCAGAGTCATCAGGGTTGAACATTTCTGAGTTGATATCAAGTTATTATTTAGCCTTATTTATTTTGAATTAACTTGAACTCCAGAGGAAATCAATTTAGTATGATTGTAATTCTTCAGGTTATTTTGACAAAGATTGCAAGCAAAAGCAAGTATACACTCACATAATTTCAGGATTATTTAGAACTATTTTTACAAAAAGGCCCTAGATGTCCAAGTTACTGAAGTATTGGATCCTTCCATGTTAAACAATTTAATTTTTCTATTGGTTTGAAAGGCTCTACTCATCTTTTCTTTCCACCTTTTCTTTTATACTTGATGACCAAGAGACACATCCAAACACTAGAAAGAGGCAAGAGAGGACAAAGAAAGCCTCCACATTTGCACAAAAAGGAGGGGTATTGTGTCCCTCTTCTTTTAGTTAGCCGCATCTTATGGCATTAATTACCATAGACCAACGCATATCAAGAAAAGCCAGGGAGGATTTACTCTACCAAATAGGTGAAGTCTTTTCCACTCGCCTATATGGCTAGAGTAAGAACTGGTGCAAAATACTTAAAGGAAAAGATTAATCCACAAATCAAGAAGAACAAGGAGAAGATGAATGGATTTGGAGGAGATGGGAAGAGTGGGGAAATGATGCTTTCTCAGATGCAAAGAAAAAACTGGGATCAATGGATCTCACTCTTGAAGAAAATACTTTACACAGGAAATTAATGTTATTTGTGTCACCAGCTGAGGCAGAACATTTTTGATGTAGCCACTTGTGCAATTCCGCCATTTGGTTATTGGCTACACTCTGCAAGATGAGTCAGCCAGCATTTAAGATATTTGCCACTCCAAATTGCTCTTAATTGACACAGAGTGGTCTTCCGCGTCTTTCCTAGCAAACTGATCTCATTGCTAATGCATCTCCTTGCTTTTTTTCCAAGATCCCACAAACATTGTACTGAGTACATAAAAGTATTACAACCAGAGTAATGCATTCACACACTCTGTCCACTATTTGTGCCAGATGGCATTGGTAATGGTGTAGTCCTGTGTTCCTCCCCACCCCCTGAATTTTCCTGGAAAAAACAAACTTTGTCTTCTTAGTCCATGCATTTAATGAAGGTATATATTAAAATATTTTTGTTTCAGTTTTTTGGGGTAGGTTTTGTTGGTTTTGGTTGTTTGTTTTGGTTTCCTTTTTTTTTTTTTTGGGGGGGGGGGGGCAGTGTGAATAATTAAAAATAGGCAGTTTAAGTGTTCCTGAATTCCCTGATTTAAGAAGATTGCAAGTATCACATATTTGATAGACTATGCCTGAAAATTCATGCCTGAGAATAAAAATATTATGTGTCCTTCTGCTCCCATGACACACCAAGATTTGAAAAACAAGCTTAGTGATGCTTTTTTAAAAGCATTTAGCATATGATACATAGACTTCACTAACAATTGGAATAATTCAGTGATCTTCATTTATTTTACTGGTAGAATTTTTTATATCTCAGTCAAAGAAATTTAAGATTACCAAATACAAATAATCATATAATCATATTTACTGGAAATAGTCAATTATCACAATTATCACTATCTTCATTTGAGAAGGTACTCATTCAATGCTGAACATGTCTGCATAAAGACTTAATATCTAATTATGAAGTTCCCTCTTCTAATTCCTATTATGTAAAGGACTGAGAAAGTAGTCAGCCTGCAGAAGTGCAGGCTTCATGCTTATCTCCTGCTCAGCATCAAACACAGGATTTACCTTCTTATGCTACCAATGCAAAATCAACAGCTTCCCTCTGGCAAGCTAAAGCTACCTCACCAGCCCACTAACAATTTTTACATGTACAAATCAAAGTATCTGCTTGTACTCCATTACTTCTGATTTGTGACATAATATACATAGACATAAATTAGATTATTGCATGTCATTGTTCCCTATAAATTAGGAACCTGACAAAAACGCAGGTTTTTTATACGCTGTCTTCCCACAGAACACACATTTATATTATGGCTGAAAGCCTTTAAAAACATGATCAACTCCTACTTAGAGGTTACTTATGTTCCAGGAACAAAACGCCACACCAAAATCTTAACCAAACTGTCTGTCTCAAGACTGTGACTGGATATTAACTCAAATCATTAAGCCCAAATTAACGTGACAATATGAGGAAACGCTCTGCCAAAGGACCAAATGTACCCCTGGCACAGCAAACACTAGCCCACCTAAACCCATGACTACAAGAGAGGTCAGAGACCCAGTGGCCAATATGGTACAGGCTCCTGGTCCTGCTCAGAGTGATTCCTCCACACACTGGGCAATATGGTTCTCAATGGCAGACAGTGATCAGTTTTCAGCAAATTCATTCTCCTTTCTGGGTAAGACCAAGACAACTGCACTGCCTAGCAAAGACTGTGATAGGACTGATGAATCCTTCTGTTTAGTTGGTTTTTTTATTAAAGGCCACAATACAGTGTCAAACTCTAGTCAGCATTTGTAAAAGGAAGATCTCCTACTATAGGGAATCATCTAAGCACCTCAAGGCAAAACAAGAAGCTTTTCAAATATCAAATGTTTCATCTTACATAAAAAACATCCTACTTTGAGCCAAAGGCTTCTTTATTCTGGCAAATACAGGACAACACATATGGAAGAACAGAAACACACCATTACTAACAGAAACATATATGCTAGGAACCTCTCCAAAGCTTTTTTCTGAAGGACTGAAACCTGGGTAGGACCATGTGCACAGCCTCTGCTGCAACCCCTGTCTGTGCCTCTGTGCAAAGGCACCAACAAGTTCAACAGCTTTCACATAATGCTGCCCTGGTTTTTAGCTAGGATAGAGTTAATTTATCACAAGAAACTAGGAGGGGAGACAGGTAGGACAGCCAACCCAAATTAACCAAAGGAATACTCTGTACTATATGACATCAGGCTCAGTATATAAAGGGAGGAGGTGAGGGTGGGGGAACTGGCCAGAGAGGAGGGATTGCTGCTCCAGAATGGCTCTGGGTGATGAACAAATTGTATTGTGTATCACCCAGTTTGTATATTCTTTTATTAGCACTGTTATTTTCTTCTCCCTTTGCTGTCCTAACAAGTTGTCATCCCAATGCACAGGTTTTCTCTTTGTCTTCCCATTCTCCTCCCCATCCCCCCTGGGAGGGAGGAGTGAGCAGCCACATGGTGCTTAGTTGACAGCTGTGACTAAATCACAACAAATGGCTACACACAACTGAAACAGGCAGCACTGGCTTCAGTGGCCACTGATAGGCCCACCATTGGTCAGAGATGTTGTCTAGGCAAATCTGTTAAAAAAGCTAATGCTCCTTGTAGTTTGCAATACCAGTCATTTTGGTATTAGCCTGAGTGACACGACAATTTTAATATTTCAGCATTCTTGGACAATTATAAGGCAAAATTTTAAATACCACAAATTTTTAAATACCTCAAATTTTAAATACTTCATTTTTACATAAATGTCTGCACATAGACTTGTATCATGATTATAAATAACAACTTACAATCAGTTTAATTCTTTGGGTAGATAGCAGGGTGTGCATGTGGAAATAGATGTACTCAAGGCAGCGGCCTCTCCTTATGCCCTTCATCCTTCTCTTTCTCATGTCAACACCGAATTAGAGATTAAGATGTTATTTCCTCATGTTTACTAGATAGATATAGATAAGCAGACCACAAAACACATTTCATTCCCATTGAGGGCAGTCTATCAAAAGTTTCTTTCAGACAGTTACTACACAAGAAGAAAACAATGCATCAGACCTGAAACAGCGTGTAAGAATTGCTCACAGAAAAAGGTTGCCAGCAGAGGATGTGACCTTCATGCCCAAAAAAACCCACACCACCAGCAAGAGGTAACTTGCTTATACTCAAGCACGAGGCTCTGAGGCTGGCAACCAACACAGAGAACTAAAAATGGCTTCAAAATCCATCAAACTAAGCCACCCGTAAGTTAAAGGAGGAGTCTCATCCTAGTTTACACCAGGCTTGGCAGCACCTGTAAAACCTGGGCAATGCCTCATTAGCAGAGCAGAGCAGCTGGGAGCTGCCAAACCACTGGTTCCAGAGTAGCAAACTCCTCCTGTCTTACAGGGACTCCCTGCTGGGACCCTCTTCTTGCTCAAGTCTGTTTAGCATTAGAAAGCAGCTTTGACAGTACATCATGGCTTTTTAGTATCCTACAAGAGATTATATTTCTGCTAGGAAAAAAATTGCATCTTGTAAAATCACCAAATTTAAATTTCTTCTCCCTCGTTCAACATGTTATCTTCTATTTAACAAGCTAGAAGTTAGGAAGATTTTAGCACTCAGGTATTCTGTTAGAAACACATCCACATCCAAAAATATCACAATAACAGCACATGTTCAGGGTGAAATAAGTGTGACTCATTTTCTCCTACTATTGATGGCCCTAAGGAATTTCACCGTCACAAAATGATGTCCTGAATAATTAAGCCCTGAAACTCACACAATTAAATTCACATTTCTGAGCTCATTCACTGCACACATGTCCACCCTTGTAAAGCCTTAAATCAAAAGGCAAATCATTGAACTTTTGTCACCTCGTTTCTAACCCCTAACATCATAATTTCAACACCAGGAGCATCTTAAAAATAAGGTCAATCAAGAGCATCATTTCTCTTTCTGAGAGACAGAAATTCATACATCTAGCCTTGGATTAAGAATAATCATCAAAATTAGAGAAGCATGTTACATATAAGTAATATGGTTAACCTGAGAATAAGAAGTCATTAGCTAAAAGTCATTTCAAACTAGATATCATTTGATTAATATGAACAGCTCCTGTCTGTAGTAAAGTACAACCTCTGCTGTGCCAAACAGTGCCTGCCCTTATTTTACAGTTCTGGGAGTCTGGGAATCATTAGTTATTATTCTCCTGGTACACAGAATAACTGTTAATGGAATGCCACAAATCAAATTAAGAGCAAAATTCTGACAGCATTTATGTGATAGGTCAGAAAGTAAATACATACGCTCTGTCCTTCAGCAACGTGTCCAGTCCCTAAGAAGTTTTTCACACTCACCATTTGTGGACTCAAGATTCTTTATAACAGGCTTATACAGACATGAATTAATTACAAGAGTAAGAGCCAACTCAGAATTAAGCTAGGTATCACAAATCTAAGAAGCCGTAAAACCAGGGGCAAGAAATAACGAAGAGTCCTTCAAGTGATGCATTAAAATGGGTTGTATTAGCATGGGATCATATAAACAGATCTATGTACACACTCCGAGAATGCAAAATTAAAACTAGAGGAAGGGGAGGTGGAAACAGGAATTACCTGCAACTTTCTTTCATGGCAGATGCTCTTGCAGAGCAAATAATCAAAAGAAGCAGCACTGCTGAGTAGTTTATGCCTTATACTGCAACTACAGACTGATGCATAAAACCATTTTCACTCACACAGGGGTTTATTTTTAATGTATATTTATTTCTATCTTTTCTCTCCATTTTCTTCAGAGTAAGGATCTCATTTTGAATAAACCTCTATCTTTGACAATATCCCTTTTTGTATAATCATATAATCACAGCATGGTTTGATTGGAGGGGACCTTAATGACCATTTCCCATGCCCCACCATGGGCAGGGACACCCTCCACTAGACCAGGTTGCTCAATGCCTCATCCAACCTAGCCTTGAATATATGTGTGTATATAATAAAATACTTATTTTGTATAATATAGTATGCATTTATATAAAATTTAAATATATTATTGTATCCGATTTTGCAAAAAGATAAAATATTTTCTATTTTATAATTACTTTATATTCTTTATATTAAATATTTATAATGTATCATTATACATTTAATATAAGAAAAGGGGTATAGTGTGCTGCTTCTTAATTTTTCTTAGCCTTAGTGCACACATTTATACATTAGATATATAGAAAAAAAAAATTAAAATCCTCCTGGAAACTGCAGACAAGGAACATAATAGATTTTAAGCTAGCACAAGCTATCCTAAACTAGCCACATTGCCAACCACAAATATCAAGGTGGGTATGTAGAAAACTGAAGCCCATCCTTTAAGACATGGTCTCATTCATCTGCATATAGAGTTTGATTCCCTCATTCAACTTTGTGGCTTTAGAGCCTTCAGGATGTCCTCCCTGAACATACATGTTTGTCATCAACACAGTGCAAAAGTCTGCTTCTAAAGCAAAGTATCTTGATTTGTTTGTTCCATCTATTTATTTTAACAAGTGGATCATATAGAAACACACTAATATCTGCAATGCAACCAGAAGATTTGATTGCACTGGGAGAGGAAACATAGACCCATGCTACCCAGGCAATCCAGCTTTATCTATGACAAAGCACACACACAACCAGAGAGGTTAGGAATGGGAGAGATCTGTCATTGCATGCACTACAGTGAGTCCTTTTGCCAAGGCATAAGGTTTCTTGCAATGTCCCTTTAGCAAATTTTCCCATTTAAATATAAAATCTCTAGAAAAAGATTGAGTTTACACAATTATGGACTACATTATGAAAAATGGTATGGCATAGCAGATTTTAAGATTTTCTTTCCTTCCCCCTCCTCCCTACCCCCCTAAATATATTTTGGGCAAAGAGCCACTGGGCTAATCACTTAGTTGGAATCTTTTTTTTAATCTTGCCAGTGAAAGCCTTTAAAAATCTCTCCTTCTGGAAGAGGAACACCAACTTATATAGATAGCAGTATTATGGGAGCAAACTGATTAGTGGTCACATTTCTAGCAATTAGCATTTTAGAGGCAGTTTTGCTGGAAAAGAATTTGCTTTTGAGGTTCAGGAACTGAATAATAGGTGGCAAGCTGGTGCACTCCAGAACAATATTTTATCTTTTATGTGATGCAGAATAATCACCATATAAAAATGTTTATCGGTTCTCAGAGCAGTATTAATGCAACTTACTACCGTAAAATGCTGAGACATACAACTCCTCTGTATTTACGCTTCCCTTGCTTTCTGACAGACTGCATATTGCTTTCCCCCTCCCTTCTTGAAATCAACCAAACAGCTAATTTGGCTCACCTGCACCAATAGCAGTCTCAATCCAAACACTCGCTATGGGGGCATTCCTGTTCCTGGCTGTGGCCTCTTGGTTTCAAAAGTATTTCTGAAGAGACAGATAAACAGGCTTTAACCATATGGTTTGCAGAGTGCCTCTCTTCACTGTGGATCACCCTCAGACACAGTAACACCTTCATGAACGGCCCCCATATGGTGTGAGGGCTTTGTCTTCAGAGACACCCAGGTGCTCTGAGACCAAAGAACAGCTTCCCTCTCCGTTTCAGTTTTCTTTGTGTGGTGGTGTTTTTTTTTTTTTCACCCCTACAACCTCCTCCCCACAGATATAAGGCAGCAATCAGGGACACAGCAGCTGTAAATGTAGTACCTCACAGGTGTGACTCTGAGGGCCCATACACCACCTGTGAGGAGAACCCTCAGACACCACCCATCGTTTGGAACTTGTTCCAGCTAGTCCTGAGGTAATCAAAAGCCCCGTGGCAGAATCCCACAGCAGCTCAAAGTCTGCTGCCAGGGCAGAGGCCTGCGGGGAGAAGGTACCTCAGCCACTCTGAAGGGGACTGTGAGGAAACTGCCGCCACCACCACCTCAGCCTCGCAGGTCTGTCTGAAAATAAGTAAGGACAGCTAAGGTCAGGTTGGGGGCTGCCATATACTTTCCCCACCATCTCTATTAGAGGTCAGAGGTTTGTTGATTGGCAATAAATTAAAGTGAAATTCCCCTGCTTTCTTCAGATTTGCCCTCAACACTATAGCCACATGCAAACAACATCCAGTCTAAAGGGTTTTATCTTGTCTCCTTGAAGGGAGGTGGAACCTTGAGTCTTTCCCAGTCTCCTTATGGAGATATCAAAAACAAAAGGGTTATTATATCAACTAGCTATTGCGTAGGGCACAAAGAAAAATAGGAGGAGGAGGAGTACTTAGAACAAACCTGTACAGATGTAGACTATGCTGCTCATAAGAAATGCATAAGGACTATTGCAGGTTTACTCTTATTTATTAGCATGAGGCTTCTAGGCGCAATGAAATTATAGCTAAGAATCATTATTCCCCCTAAAAACATTTTTTTAAAAATGCAAAAGGAGCTTGAAATGAAAAGAGATAAAAGAAAATAATCTCCCTATCCAGGCAGGAAATAGAGAAACAGAAATTTAGTGACTTAGCCAAAGTTAAACATAATGCAGGTACAGATTGAAACCACATATTCCAATATTTAATATGGTAAATAAGTACACAGAAAAGACAATAACTTCCTATTTAACAACTTCAATGAAGGGAAAAGAATAAAGACCTACATGAGTTACTCATTTGCTGCAAGGAAAGATGGCAATAATATCATTGCACATCTCTACATAATACATTTTCTGTAATGGAAGGATTCCACCTTACTATCTATTACAGTTAGACAGGCAGCCTGAAAGACATCTTTACTTACATTGATACTGCTCTAAAGGGAAAAAAAAATCTGACATTTTAACAGAGATGAGCAAAACAATATTATTAATTCAGGTTACAGCCCACACTAGCGAAGTCTTTATTGGAAGTATTGCAAGGTATTACATGGTAAACAGTGTTGGTATTTTCACAGTATTTGCCAGAAGTCATCAATTTTTTTCATTTTATGGAGTTAATATCCAGTTGCTCTTTTTTTGTCATAACTGCAAATACCTTAAAACTAGCTTTAGACCAGTACAGATAAACACATTTACCTAAAAAGTTAACACAAACACAGAAGGCCAAGAATAGTGCTCTCTAGTCTTCTCTATTTGAGCTACCAATAAACTTGTTACTTCTATGACTAAAGTTTATTACCTTTCTTCCACCTTTCCTATACACATTGGGGAAACATTGAAAAAGACAAAGAGCGATATACTAAAGTTAAAATTAAATAAGATAAGAGATATCAAAGTTATTGTCTGTTAATAAGGTATCTCAACAGAATACAAGACCAGGAGACCTCGTTTAGCGACAAGCGAGTGAGATGAGCTAACACACACCAAGGAACATGTAAAGCAAGTGTGACTGACCAATGTACTTCCAAGGATCCCAGCTCTCTGAACAGTGATTCTCATCTACTAAGCGATCTTCCTACTAATTGCAGCCTCTAACTTTAGGCATGTCTTTTTGAGAGAGAGACAACAAATCCAGTAGATGAACACATACTTCTTCCTACAAACTGGAAAAAAGAAAATCACAGTATGTTTATGAAACTATATATACAGAAAAAATATGAATGTCTCTGCTACAGCAACACTTAAGAGTTGTTTCTATTTCTTACTTTTTCCTTTAGTAAGTCAAATTAACACCTCCAGACAGCCTGTAAGAAGAACTCTGTTGCCTGGTCATTATAATTCTACATAAAGGTCAAGTAATAAAGCAGCAATGAGCTTTTTTCTCTTTTTAAGAAGAAAATACTGTATTTATATTTTTGACCCACTGCCAAAGAGTATCCAATCATCACACATTTTCTTCTCCCTGTCCTTTGCACAAAACAACATGATGGAGCCAGAAAGCTGTAATGATGCAGGTAGGGAATCCCCAGCAGGACAAGAGACAGAACTGCTCTGTAGGCGCCTTCACATATTCACCAGCTCAGACAGGTATGACATGACCAAAGCACATCTGGAAATCCCTAGTAAATCTCAAGGTTTGCAGGGATTTTACAGCATATATGCATTAGATTAGACTTACACCAGAGATCACACTATGTCTTGGGAAAAGCTTAAGAGCAGAAAATACAAAGTCTACTTCAAGTCATCATGCTGGACTCTCTCTCTTCATGTCAAGAGCACTCCTGAGTCTCTTTTGTCTTTCAATGTTTCTCCTCCATGCCCCCTCTCCCCCTCAATACATAGGCTGAAGTTTTAGCATGGAAGGGCCAAGGAGGAGATCACAGGCAAGGCACACACAAGGAGAGGAACATAGTTAGCAAGTACAGTTTGGATGTTGATGGATGACCATATAAAGAACTATGCCGCAATTGAGAGCTTACAACATTACTGACCCTGACAGAACAAAACTGGATGCTCTTTTCCAGAAATGTGTCCAACAGTGAAGTTTGCATCACTAGGGCTTCACTAAAACAGGAAAGAGTAAGCTTCAAGGGTTTGTTACTTACACTCACCACAACGATGAAAACATTAGTGTAGTGCAAAAAAGACTTCGTGCTAGGCCTCTGGATTGCAGGGTATTTTCTCTCATTTAAAATGCCAGCTGTGCTATAGAGTCAACACAACATCCTCCATCAGCTGACCCCAATACTGAGTAACATACATGACTCTGTATTATACATTACCTTCCCTACAAACATTGTAGCTCAGGAGGGCTACTTATCTGCATGCCATATTACTTTTACTTAGTAAAGCCCCAAATTTGGAAGGCATAGAAGTTATAGCCTATATCTTCTTTCTTATTAGTAACACCCAGACACATAGCAAGTTACCAGAGTCCAGCAACTTCACATCTATCAGCTGAACTACTCTAACTGACTGCTCCTCAGCTGACATTCAGTAACCTATTATGTAAAGGAACTGGCACACATGTTTTGAGTACACAATGAACTACCTCACAGTCTGTTCCAGGGTGGCTGTATTATTTGTTCTCATGATTTTCTAAAGAATGATATTGAATGAAGAAAAAAAAATCTCTTAAACATTAAAAGTCTCATTGCAGAAGAGGGCTTATATTTTGATAAGTATTTCTCATTATTATCATGAGTTTTAATACTTTGTGATAGCACAGATAAGAGACACATAAGTCAGAATTAGTTGGAAGTAAAGGTCTCAGAGCCAAGCTTTTGCTATTAGCAGCCAAATACAGTGAATTCCTAATCATTAAGCTTAGGAGTGCTCACATTCTAGACTTTATTTTTCCTCCCAAAAGAAAAACATAACTGTGACCTTGTGGTTTTTATCCACAGTTTTGGCTTGAGCCTTGCAGGGGTTTTTATGCCTATGCCACAGAACTCACTCGTTAATACTTCACTGAAAGTCTAACAGACAGATACATGTCAGATTCACTTTTGAAAAAGTCTGTTCACTCCCTTCCAATGCAAGTTCGTGCCCTACTAATCCTCCAGGCACGTGGGACTAGCAAGACCAGGGTAAGCATGAAAGTCCTCCATGAACTTCCATTCCCAGAAATCTGGTGTTGACCACTGCAAGTGCAAATGCACCAAAACCAAGTAGAGGTCACCAAGATGATCCACTGCCCTGAAAACTACAATCTTCAGGCTTGTTTCTGCTGTCACCTGTGATGTAGGCTGTGGAGCAGATCTGCCACGTGCAAGAACAGGACAAGAATAGGCAACATGAACTCCAAATCTCTCCAGAGAGCTCATTTCATTATTAAAATATCAGCATTTTTCCATCTACCACCTTTACAAAGAGCATTTCACATTTAAGAGTTTCATACATCTCCATTTTTCATGATTAGCCTCAGAGAACTCTGCTTGTCTCCAAGCTCCCATCATCTGCCAACATTTCCAGTGCAATTGAAGCCAATATTTGGCCTCAGCAAGAAGACAGACATGGCCCCAACCCCTCATGGGGACAGAGTATGTATTCCACCTGAAAATACAGCTTTCATTATTTTCAACGTGCTGAAGCTTAGAGATTCTATCAATAATCTGACATTTACATTATCTGGATCCAAAGAACTGCCTGTGCCAATTACACTTATACCAGTAAACACCTGAGGGCCAGGCACATCCAATAACTTGCTAAGTATTGCAAGTGACCACCTACTGATGTGCCAATGCCTTGGCATCCAAGAGGAGGAAATATCCACCATCTGAGCAGTCAGGGAAACAGCCCACCCCACCAGCAGTGAGACTCCACACCAACAGCAGGATCATACAACATAATGTGTATCTAAAGAAAAACTTAGATATGGACAAAACTAGGCACAGGTTTCGGTGAAACAGCCCATGGCCCTTCTCAGTCAGTGCTCAGGTGAAAGAATAGGGTTGCTGAAGCTACAAGCCATGGAAACAGCCTCAAGTTGTGCCAGAGGGTGTTTAGATTGAGTATTCAGAAAAATTTCTTCGCTGAAAATCTCAAGCACTGCGACAGGCTTCCCAAGGAAGTGGTGGAGTCCACCATCCCTGGAGATATTTAAAAGACATGCAGATGTGGCACTTAGAGATATGGCTTAGTGATGGACTTAGTAGTGTTAGGTATATAAATGGAATAGATTTTAAAGACCTTTTCCAATCTACATGACTCTATGATTCTACATTCATTACCACAACTTGAATGTCACATCGGTAACCTGAATCTCGTGTATATGGGCCAGCTTCAGTAGCTGTTGTCAACACAGACCTCAGTGAAAAACCCTAAAAGCGGAATCAATACTTATATAGCAGTCCCAAACATTAAAATGTTATTTCAAGATGGAGAGCAATGACCAGCAACACATACATACAAAGAAAAAAAGTGAAATCCTTAAATTGGAGGAAAAATTTAAATTACTGCAGTAGTAAATGTGAATCAGTTCTGAGACCAAGCCATCTTATTGTCCATTAAGATACCAAAAAAGCAGATTCTTTTAATTTAATAGTCTTCTACAAGAGTACCCAAGAAAATGCTAAACATAACTCCTGGTGGAACTAAGGGACAGAGCTTTCAGCTCATGACTCATCCAATAAAAGTGAAAGCAGTTCAGAAGCAGATTCTGAAGTTTCAAAGCACAAGATGAATTTACCTTTAAAAAATTTCAGGAAGAAGTAAAAAAAAAAAAAATCAGTTACAGGAACCATAGGGCTGTAGTTACAGCTAGGGAATGAGAATAAGGGAATCATCCTGCTTTCCACAAGGTTTGTCTTCAACTTCCTCCCAAGAATTGAAGAGTTCATATGTATGGCAGTGGAATGTCTAGTGCACAAAAAAATTCTAAAAAGTGAAATGGTTGACCACGGACAGGACATGATTAAAAGGGAATCATTAGAGAATAAATGTGGAAAGATTATGTTGGGAGACCTATCACTCTAGGACCCAATAGATCAGAAAAATAAAACAAAGCAAATTCAAAACTCAGAAGGGAAGTGTTTCTTTTGTTAAGGATGTCTTCAAAAGGGAATATTTTTATGAGTATTAGAAACTACCGAAGTTACAATTAATCAAAATAATTTTGAAATTAAGTCTCACATTGCAAGACAGTTGCTCCTTGTACTGCATCTCTCTCATAAGATGCCATTGCAAGTTTGGCTTCTGATTTTAACTGAAGACCAACCTTTTCCAGGGTAACGGGGAACTGAATGGAAGAGCTAGATGGAGTCAATGAGATGAAAAGACATCTTAAAGAACACAACAGCCCTGTCACTAACTTCAGTGATGAAATAAACCAAAATTATATTGTATATTTAGGAGGTAACTTGACTGGGACCTTTCTAAAGTTACACATACAAAACACAAACCTGCAAATAATTATCAAGACATATACCTATAAAAGTCAAGAAAAGATATTTTATTACCTGTTCACCTTATTTACAGAATAGAGTCAGTATTAGTCAGCACAAGTAGCTCCTTGCAAGTAAGGCGGCCTCAGTCAGTAAGGAAAGGAGGTAATTAAAATGAGGGAAATCCAAACCACAATTATACCAACCAATGATGTCGCCTAAATTGTACTATTTTATTCATTAAAAATAAAGCTTTGAAGCAAGGATGCCATATTTTATGCAAGTTCTTGATTACCTTTCTGCCGAGGGAGCATGTAATTTACAAGAAAGAGAACTTAAAGCTTTAAGTGCCTCTGACTTAATTCAGCATGCTGTATTGATGGTCCCATTTAGATGATTCCATTTTAGGCCCCTCTAGCGCATTAAAGGCATGACTTACTCACATCCATTTGGCTAATGATCCCCTACTGCTCTAAAGTAAATGACAGCTATTTACAGTAAATTATTCAATTAGATAGAGGGAAGTGCAGAATTCATTTTATATTGTTTGACACGGCAAAACAGAAGTGTGCAAGAAGGCAGGTGGGGCATTTTAATCTTTCAGAATCAATTGTTTAATCTACAGCAAGAGAATAAATATACTCCACAATACCTGTCAGCATCAGATTTTTATTGTAAACATTCTAAGAGAGACTGAAGCCTTGCAACTCCAGATAACATAATTCTACCTAATTCAGAAGTCGTCATACAGTCCAAAGAGTGATAGCAACTGGCATCTCACAGAACTGCTTTATTTTAAGCACAATTACAGGTAACACACAAAGTGGCTTTTTTTTAAATCACATGCTAGTAGGAGACCAAATTTCCATATATATATTTTTTTTAAAAGAAAAACTAAATTAGGCATGACCAATTCTGAATCCTATTTATTTCTAATGGGATTTATACTAAGTACTTACCTCACTTTCAGAAACAGGACTGAACCTCCCAAGACATTTGGATAGTGGGATACTTTTGATTCATGAAATCCCAAGAAAGGACAGCTCAGCTGCCCTCACAAATTAAGAGGGGGATTCAGAAGAATAATCAAATAAAAGACAAGCTAGATGAGTGCAGGTTGGGCTAAGACATAGACTAGAAGAAGGGAGAATGATCACACCACCACAACTCAAAAATAATCTCAGAGTTGAAGACCTTTTCATATTTTCTTCTATTCTCCAGATGATGAAAGGCATGCTGAGCACAGACACATGTTACAGTGTCCACTGTACACATGCTAGTATGGCAACCACACCTGGAAAATGCCTAAGTGAATTTGATGTGGCCTGTCAAACCCCTCCCTCATAAATGAGAAAATAAAGATAAATTATTCCTATTATGAGTACAAACAATAAACTCCAAGGTGCAGCTACGGCTACTGTGCATTCTGAGCCAGTGACCATTTTCTCAGGACTCCTATCATTTAGTATAGAGGGGAGGAAGGAAGAGGCAATTTGACTGAGCTGCCCCTGGCTAGCCTTGATTTTGGAGAATTTCTCTCTTCTGTGAGCCCAGAGTGCCTCATAACAAGTGCCGAGCACCCCAAGCAGAAGAACACTTTCCTTTGGCTACTCTGCCAATGCATTTAATTTTCTCCAGGCAGGGGGCCAAGTTCGGCAAGCACAGCTCCGGTGAAGCTTAATGGGAGTTGCACTTGCCTGTGCCAGCAAGTGAAGCTTACAGGGGGACTGCAAGCAACCCTCTACAGAAAAATATCACTGTAGCCAGCATCTGCATTCAAAGGATACATTTGAATAGACTAGTTTTTTCTTATTGTTTCAGTCCTTCTAAAGCTGCTGGCACTTTACCTACTCTTAGTATGTGTTCACTTACTTCCATGAGCAAAGACTCCAGACTGGTTGAAATGATTAATTTTATCAAAAGACTAGCTTACCACAACTACATTATCATGAATGTAACTGTCATTTGGTGCCTACGTACCCAAAAGTGCTGGCCACATCATTCAGACCTGCTATACACATGGCTCCCAAATTCCTAAGGAAAGTCTGTGTTTTGGTAGCTCCAGAGCCTGTTTTCTGAAACTTGATACTTATTGCTTATTTTGCTAGCTACTTCCCCCCTCTTATGAAAGATTTGTATGAATTTAATTTCTAGCTCTACCAGAACCAAATACACTAAGCAAATTTTACTCCAGAAACTCAGTGGCTCTAAGTTACAGTTGCTATGCCAATTTTTATTAGGCAGATTACATTATTATTAGCAGAAACTCAAAAATCCCCTCCCTTTGAAATACCTTTTAGAGGCTATAGTAATAAGAGTAATTAGAACAATTTTAGACCTTAGCAAGCAATATTCTGGTCTCTCAGTGTATAGTGACTATCTCTAACCTACACTTTTTCTACAAAGTCTGCCTTGTCTGCCCTCCGGCTTCCTGACTAAACGTACATACATCTGCTGACATCCCCTCTGGTGCATAAGGAAGCTGCTTGGACTTACATTCTTTAAGCATATGATGACCCTCTGAAATGTTCCACGGTAAATTTCCATTGAAAAATTACCTGCCTGAGAGGCACTGAGTTAAACCAGATTGTAAGCCAATCCTTCATCTAGTAAAAGCTCAGAATAGCAAAAACAGTTCGCGTGGCACCTGAATTCACCCAGTAAGCCCAAAATATAAAACATCATAGATTTAAAAAAACAAAGATGATGTGACTTTTCAGTAATTTATTTCACAAAAAGAGACTTCTCTACACCAAATAATTGACATTTATATTTTTCTAGTTCTGAAATCCCCCAGATAGCTGAACAGGAAAGTTCAGAGCAACTGAGACATTCAAGATATGTTGCCAGTAGAGCTGCTACATATCACGGCAACAGTAAGCAGTACTGAAAATGAAATATTGAGTGTATAGAATAGCACACATTTCTGAACAGCTGCTCAGAATAGGCTGCTTGGACTGGTGAGAGTTAGAAGACACTAACGTGAAGAAGGCAAGAGAAGTCAGTATTGCACTTCAGTATTCCCTAAGTTCTTCACAGACAAGTCCTCCCTTCCCAGGGGACAGGCAATGATGGGTGTATTAGCTGCCCACACAGCTGGTGGGAGCACAGTTCAGTGGGCCACTCACACCAGTGGTGACAACATGGCTAACTTGTCCTAAGAATGTGGCTAATACTGTTGCCAAGAGAATATAAGAGCAACTACTGAAAGGAATGACGACCTAGGATGAGTCACTTGACATCGTCTCCTCTGACAGTACAGACATGATCTTGAGGCCCAGGGACTCCCAGGTCCTCCCCATTTACTGCCAATCCCTGCTGTCCTGACCAAGAGCCCTGCCCCTATTATGCACAAGTTTCTCCAAAACACGAAGATGAACTGCTTCAAATGGACTCAGATTACAAGTATTATTTAGAAGGCACCCAAACATCCCTCGCCCAGAGGAACCCTAATAAAACAATACCAAAATACAGTACAATTTTCCTTCACCTTATGAAGGTGTACTGCAGTTCTATTCATATTACAATTAACAAATATTACAGGTCAGGCACACACAGCAGCTAGAAAATGACACGATGATTAGTTAGCCCAACCCTGCTCACACAGCATCAAGCTTTACTTAGTTTTGAGACATTTTCCCCCTCAAAACTCTTGACATTATGGCCAATGGTAATACTTAGATAAATAATTAGCTATGGTAATACTTAGATAAATAAAACAATAGGCAACACTTCCACAGGAGATATTGAGTATGCCACCCTATAACGGCCCCTCTCCCTAATTTCATAATTCATACATGTTTAGACTAAAAAAGTATACACAGAGCATTTTTAATAGAACCAAGCACAAGGTAGAATGATTCCCTGAGGCTTTCCAGGTCTTTCACAATGTCAGCAGCTGTTTAATACATCTCTGTAGAAGTGGAAGCCCATCAGTTTTTAATTTTAATACATTTTCTTTCTCAGCGGTCAGAGGTCACCTTCTTCTCACAAGTTCTATGAACAATCCCCTAAGTCATATACTTAGGAGCATGAAACAGAGTAGAGAAGCAAGAGGACTCAAGCACACAAAGGATGTAAGAAAATAAACTTGAAAAAAAAAATCTGCTGTAGGGACACACTTGCACTGAAAAGGACTGACCTGGTCTGAAAAATAAACAAAGATGATAGACCATGAACAAATTCTCATCGCCTCCTATGCTTCTAGCTTAGCACATCAGTCTGCGTTGGAGACAGTAAGTCCCTGGCATGGGTCAATGCTTCAGCAATGAGGAGAGCACATTTCAAGCACAGTACTGTGTTATACTTTACTCATGAATCCTTCAACCAGACAATCCATGTTGGCTACATTTTTCTTTTGTAAATCAACATAATTTGTCTCTATTAAAATTCCTCATACTTTTCCTTCATTCAATGATTTCTCCAGAAGTGCTTAAAATCAAGGACATTGAGAACTAAATTACAAAATCTGGCATATGAAGACACAAATTTCTATAAATAGATGAATATCCCATTTTCTGGAATTCCAATCAGCTTCTGCTTTTTATTTCATCCCCATTAGATGGCAATCTAATAGGGCATTTTTAAGACTGCTGAATATTCATTCCTCCTTTTTCCTTTAAAGGAAACATATTGATTGACTAATTTTTAACTCACGTCAAAGTACAGGTCCCAGGAGGAAAAAAAAGTAAAGTGGATATAAAAGTACTAAAATCTATACCATCTAATGCAGAAAGATAACCAAATTCCTATGGCAAACCTCTTTTACTTGAGAGACGAGTGTAAAGCTCTGAACCATCCTGACTATGCATTGGTGTCTAACAGTGCTGTTCAGCATGGCCATGTTCTAACATTTCTAGGAAGATCACAGATGACCTACATCCTCAGAATAAGAACCCATGCCAATATAAAATTGCTACTGTAACTCAGGGCTAGCAAGATCTCTTTGCTGGTTTTCATGGACACTCTGAGGAAGCAGGGAGCTCTGTGTGTAACAATACTTTTCAGTCTCCGGGTTTTTGTCTCCCACTGCCAGCAATTGCTCCTCTGACCTCTTCCAGCTGTCAGACCCACTGACTAGCACTGAAATGGGATCGGTAAGAGCAGCATCTGGCTTCTGTCTGCCCAGACACCACAGCAGCCGCATCAAAGAGCTGAGCGGTACCGAGTCATGGCTGAAGGCAGCACTAGGAGCCCTGTCCCATGCATAACTGTTAAAGCATACACCTACCTTTGCAGTTCTGAGTCCATGAAAAAATGCTTTCTTTTGTTCATGGCCACATTTCTAAGAGCACCTTATATAAAAATCAAGGGAGGAAAAGATGCCGCACAGCACACACCTAAAGTAACCTTACTTCAGCTGCGCTTTGCCAAAAAGCCTAAGCAGCAACAAGACTTTTTCTCTTTAGCTAGCAAACAGATCCCGTTTCCCTTTTTTCCAGGGCCCACATCCGTACAGTCAACTATAGTTTTGGTATCAGCATTTATAGTTTTCATATGGTTACCATTTCTAAGGAAACCACTTCCTTAGTAGACACAATTAGTATTTTTTCTCATTTTCATGTTATTCTGGATTTGGCAGAATAATTGCAGAGTATGGGAGAGAGGGAAGGAAAGACTGCAAGAGATAGAAACCAGACTGGGAAAAAAAAAAAAAAAAAGTCAAAGGTAAGTGTGTTTAAGACACAACAGATCGAATGTGCAAAGCTCACTGAAATAACGACTCAAGTGCACTTTCCTCCTTTCTCAGTATAGCTATTGCAGCCATTCAGATCTTTCCTGATGGTATTTCATGTAAGTGCACAAGCATGGTGTGTAGAGGGACTAAAGCAGCCAGAACACCATCGTCGCAGTTTTGCATAGCTGTGCTGCCAAGATGGCTTCTGCAAGCAGCCACTAGAAGCTCTCTGCAGGCCCCAGAGAGTAAACATCAGCCAGTTCAAGGCCAAAGTTACTGCTGACCAGGGCCAAGCCAATCAGTGATGGTCACAGCACCTCTGTGAATCACATATAGGAGAAAAAAAACTGCAGGCAGAAGCATTTTGCCACCAGAAATGGGAGTGAGAAGACGTAACAAGCTGTGCGGACACCAGGGCCAGGCACAAAGGAGATGGGGGGAGGGGGGTAAGAATGAGACACTTTGGGTGCTGGAGAGAGAGATTCCCCTTGCAGCCCTTGGAGAGGACCATGGTGGAGCAGGTGTCCACTCGCAGCCTATGGATAAGGATGGGGAGCAGAGTCATCTATGGCCTGTGAAGAGATTGATCCATGCCACAGCAGGTTTGCCGGGGAACTTGTGACTCTGTGGGGGACCAGGCCGGAGCTGTCTGGGCCCAGAGGTCAGTACTCCATGGAAGGGAGCCCTGCTGAGGCACGTGGTGAGGAGATGACTCCCTAGTAGAGAGGGCTCACGCTGGAGAAGCTTGAGGGGGGGACTGTCTCACATGGGTGGGACCCCATGGCACCGCAGGGGAAGGATGAGTGTGTGGAATGAATGACCTCCCCAGCTAAGAAGGAAAACAACTCGGAAGGAATGGACTGAAAACCCCCATTCCCCATTCCCTGCCCCTCCCCGTGCCATGATGCAGGGGAAGAAGGGAGCGAATTTATGATTAAAGTCTGCGAAGAAGGGAGGGGTGGGGGAAAGGTGCTTAAGACCTGGCCGCACTTACTACCCAACTCTGGTTCACTGGGTGTGTAGTTGTAGTAGTAATAAATTAGTTTTCTTTGTTTTATTCTGTGTTGAGTCTGTTTTACCCATTGCACTAATTGGAAAGTGATCTCTCTGTCCTTATCTTGAATCCTAAGCCTCCCAACATATATTTTCTCCCTTTTTCGGCTGAAAAGGGGAGTGAGCAAGCAGCTTGGTGGACATTTGGCCTCTAGCCAGGACTAAACCACCACAACCATCTTCACTACTACTATCTGCCTAGGTGCATCTAGCTCTGCTTTCCCAGGGAGCCCAGCGCAAAACAGTGACTTTGCTCACCCATACAGTCTTGGATATGGCACGATCATCAGTGTCAGCAGAAAACTCCAAGCACTTACATAAGTGCAGTCTCCAGCACATCTACACCTTGTAGCAATACTCCGTGGTGGATAACTAATAAAAGCCCAAAAACAAACCAAAGTATCCAGCACAGTAGGGTATTCATCTATCTTCATTTTCTTTCTGTTCTAAACAGCTTTCAAACAAAAATTAATGCCTGTTCCACCAGGCAAGGAGTAAATTTGTTCTTGCAACACTAAGTTTTGAAACAGCAGTTCTAGAATCTAATATATGTCAACCCTTCAGGCTCTAAGAAAGAGACTGGCATTGAATACCATGGCTTTTAGAGAAAAATATAACCCCAGTCCTCAGTTTGCCCTGGTATTAATGGCTATGGCCTCCCAGGAGCAGGTATTTGCCTACTCTAACAAGGTCAACACATTAAAATGATACTGATGAAGACAAGCCCAAGAAACTCAAGAACACATGTTTCAGTCTGCCACTACTCTGGCAGAGATTGATGGCAACGGTTTCAGCCAAGAGAGTTGATTTTCATCCTATCAGCTGGCATAGTGCTGTGTTTTTGATTTAGAATGATAATAACATTGATAACACTAATGATTTAGTCATTACCCAGCAGTCAAGGACTTTCCAGCTTCTCATGCTGACCTGACAACAAGGCCAGGTAGGATGGGGCCAAGGGCAACCTAGTGTAGATCCAGGCCTGAGGTTGGTGGCCCTGCCTGTGGCAGGGGGGTTGGAGCCCTGTGATCCTTGGGGTCCCTTCCAACTCATACCATTCTACGATTCTATGATTCTATGATTCTAAGCACGGTGCAACCAAGCAGCTGAGAGTGGACACAGCCAGGACAGCTGACCCAAACCATCCAAAGGGATGTTCCATATGATGTCATGCTTTGCATGTAACTGGGGGAGTGGACCAGGAGGCAGTGTGACTCAGGATCTAGCTGGCTCTTTGTAGTGAGCAATTGTGCTGTGTATCATTTGCTTTGTATGTTCATTTCTCATTACAATTATTGTCTTCCTTTTCTGTCCTACTAAATTGCCTTTATCTCAAGCCACAAGTTTTACTTTTTTTTTCTCCCTTTTCAGTTGTCTTCTATCCCATGGGGCAGGGAGGGAGCAAAGGCTGTGCAGTTTTAGCTGCCTGCTGAGTTAAACCACAATACAGTGCAGCTGCTTGCTCATCACACAATACCAGAATGATTTTTTGACACATAATAAATACTGCCTTAAAATAAAAAAAAAACCAACCAGCCAACCATCTTGAAACATCTCACCTGGCCTGTAACAAACAAGAGTCAGAAAAAATGAAATACCAAAAGGTCAATCCACTATTGGTACAATCAATGCCTTCAAACTCCCTTGCATTTGGGCTGAAAAAGACAAGTTTAAATCTTACATGCAGTGTGTGCTTGACAGTATAGTTCCTTCATATGAATGAAGTTGACATTTGCAAATCACTTGGATCCTGATCTTTAAGAAAAAGTTGACCTAGTTTATTTCTTCCCATGCCTGAGTCTTTGAACAGGTTTGCTTTCCCAGCTGTAATGCCTGGGAGAGTATATAGCCCAGACAGCCTCAAAGATTGCTCCCTACGATATTTTCTAATGGTTTCTTTCTGGTAACAGCATAGTTTTTGCATATATATTTACTACTTGTTTAACCTGTTGGTGGTACTCCAGCTGTCTCCTGAAGAAAGCTAATGATCAACAGGCCATTTTGTCCCAGTGAAGAAATTCAAATTATTTTTTTCTCCAAATGAATGTAGATCTCAAAGCAGATCTTGAAGAACAAAGCCTCTCAAGGAATCAAATCAAATTTTTAAATAAAACAAAAAAAAAAAAAACCATAAAAATCAGGAATCCTTTCTAAATTTGATGAACACTAATTTTCTGGGTCCAATTTATGGGTTCCAGGACTACATACATCTGATATATGAATCAGAAAGTTACTTTTGTGAAGCAAAATACAATTGATATGTATTTTTTAGGAACAAAATCTACAGTGAATGTACAGCTTCTGTTTTACTGGAGGACAGCCTGGATGCCAACAAGAGATGGCAATCATGGAACAGTGCCAGGTTGCACCAGTTAAAAATATGGCTCACTCCACCTGCCATAGAAAGCTAGAATCTAAGAATACTATGACGTGGCCCAGGTTTATTAAGGTATAGTTCCAGCTACCGTACTTTCTCTTACATTTTTAATACACTGTCCTGAAGTGGACAATGAACTAGAATTCAGCATATGCAATGCAGCAAACCAACCCTGGGGAAATGCAGCATCTCTGGGTACCACTTCAACACAGAAAGTTCAGTTGTAAAGACTTCGCTTCCTTTCTCTCATATACCAGTCCTATCTTGCAGCATAGGGCCAGTAAGTAAAAACAAAAAGCTGCTTTTCTGTAGGAGCAGCACACAGCCTTAAGTTGTATGATGTAAAAGTCCTCTTCAGGAGAGATAATTTAAAGTTTGTAAATATATTTATTGTTTTAACTGGCTCGAAGTTGATAGTAATTTGTTATCCCTTAACTAGAGTATATGAAGAAAAATTACTGTGGGCTGTATGCTACAAAGAGTTTTGATCACACAAAGCATCCAACTAATAAATCAATTAACATTTCGTGATTAGTTAAGCACCATAATAGTTACTACCATAATTAAAATAGCCTGACTTAAAGAAAATTAAAACCAGGTATCCTAATCCCTATGAAGGCAGGCAACATTCATTTCCAGCCAGAGACTAAGATTTTGGTTCTGGTGTTCACCACATCTTGTAACAGTTGCAAGCATGTTTAAATCCATGAAATTTAAAAGTAATCAGATGACTCAAGAAGTTAATAGGAAGAAATCCTTCCCTTTAAAAGCATAAATTGTTCCATTGGATTAAGTGACAAAAAAGTGCTCACATTAAGACTTAAAAGTAGTTTCCAAAACTGTAACTCAAGAACGACAAAGAAGCCGGCATACTAATGTAACAAAGTTGCATTAAGTTTTCACAGCTTAGTGCTTTGACAGGGCATTTACTTTCCTGTCTTGTCCTAATAAACAAGCAGACAGTTACCCTACAAACTGCCTTTGCAAGTTAGCTACAGTAGCATATGTTGAGTGCACTTCTGCCTGCCCCAGGCGTGCAGCATGGAGAGCAGAGAATGCTTTGACCTGCATGGACACATTGCATCTCTAGTCTGCATTGAGAACAGGTGTACTTCTAAAAGAAAACTAAACATCTACATATTGCCCAAGTAAATGCCACATTTCTGCATGCTCCCCTCTTCAATTACCTTTACAAAGGCAAACTAGCAGAGCTAAGGTCAAAGAGTTGCTCCGAGAGATATTTACCACCAATTTAAAGGTTTACCAGGAAGGGGGTGAATGGTGCATGGCTCTAGTTATTTTATAGCTCTTGTGAACACTAGCCTACCTGCTAGTTTTGATACAACTGGAGTATCAGATATTATTAAACCAAAATCTTGCCTAGCAGCTGAAAAAATGCGGAAAGTAGATTCAATTCCTTTCACTTCCTCTGGAGCAAGGAATGAAAGCAGAGATCAGGATTTGTTACCAAAATGGAATTTTTAGAAGAGAAAGAAAGGGGCAAATTCAGCCTTTTTTAAAATCTACACAACCTCAAAATAATAGTCTTGTTTGTGATGTGATTAGAGCAACTAGGATCACATTTTGGGTGCCAAATCATTGGGTATGCTTTTAAAATTACAGGTTTGCATCCACCCAGCTGGAGAAACAGCAGTAATGGTGCTTATTTCCAAAAGATCAGCATTTAATTGTCAAAAAGATTTCTTTTTCTTTTAATTAAGTAAAATTGTTTCTGAAGTCATATCCTCTTTGGTGTCTTCCTTGGCCCAGTTTTCAGTACTGGAAGCTGCTGAAGACATCTATCTTGGACAGACTCATTAGCTGCGAAGACAGAGTACCTAAAGCTGGAACAAGACTCCTCTGCCTGAATAGTTTTCCTCTGCACTTAAAAAAACCTGATGCATTATCCCTCCTTTCAGGCCAAAGGAGACCCTCAATCAATGTGTAAAAATGTGATTTAGAAGAACAACAGGAAGTCTGCAAGATACAACAGCACAAACTGAGCAGGCACAGTCCAGCTCCTGCTGTCTGAATCATGAGAGCTCTCCCAGCCTTGGTTCAGATTTCTTCTCATCAGCCAGACGGGACATATGTGGTTCTGTGTTGAAAAGTCATTTGGTGGTTATTAGCATTTAATTTAACTAGCTCATGCTAACAACTAATACCTTTTGAAAAATTCATTGCATACAGTATTTGCCATCCAACCTCACAATTCCTTCTTCAATAATAAATTAAAAAAAGGCATGAAGAAACTTTACAAAAAAGAAAGGCATCGTCACCAAAGAGAGAGCGGGGTGTATAATGCAATCATGAAACATAAGCAGAATCAAGCTCAACAGCGTTCATTTTCTAGTATAACTAATACATCATTTATGACAGCTTACTGCTAGCTGTGAGTTCTTACCTGAACACATTTTGTCCCAAAGGAAAGGCACAAGCTCAGCTCTTGATAGATGGGCTTTATCTTTGCCTTCATGCTAAGTGCAAATACAGCTCTCAAACTCACCTCTTTTTTGCGGGCCAGAACACAAATAATTCCTCCTCTGCGATGACTTATTTGACAAGATTGCAATTCTCTCTGTGGACAACCTTACAGCTCCAGAAGGGGAGTACTTTCTCTTGGGTTTAGTTTTAGGATTTCTGTTCTGTAGTATTTTTTAAATTATAAAATCGAATAAGCTATTTCAAGCACAAAAAGAAGCAAGAACAACCGAAAGGGAAATAGCATACCTATGTTAAATAAATTAAGGCAAACCTGCACACCCAAATAAATTCTTGCTTTAACTGACACTGCTTAAGTTGCAGAGATATCCAGGGGTTTGGTCCCGCCAGGATCCTAATCTAGCAGAGTACTTAGAAATGTTCACAGGAACCAATATGAAAAACCTCACATGTTTAAAACCTGACACCTGTTTAAGTGCTTTGCTAAATTAGGGCCAGCAACCTCAGCACTTCGTAGCTAAACTGCTTGTGAATCTTCACAGAAATGAGTTGCATTGTCCTTCAGCACTTGCCTTTAACCTCTTCAAACGCCCCTGGGGTTAGAGCATGGGACACCTGAGGCTTGCCTCAGCACAGCTGCTGTCTTTTCATTAAAACACATACAGTAAACATGGTTTCTAAGCCTTTGACATAGCTCTGGAAGACCTTAAAGAGAAACCCAGTACAGAAACTCTCAGCAAGAATACTACTGAAAAGAACATGCCCCCCATGCAACTGCTTAGACTCAAAACATTCCCGTTTTTAACGCCTAATAGTTATTTGGATGCAGTTGCCCCCAGCAGTTCATTTGGAAGTGACAAACTTGATGTTACAATTAGAGCACCAACCCAATTCTGTCCCTGGTTCTCATGCAGCCCAGTGAGTCACACCCTAATTCAGCAAAATGCACATCTAGCCGGGAAGACAGAGAGCCTATGCTTAAGGACAATATATTTCATTAAGATTCAAGCATGTTCTTTGCCAAATAAAGCAAGTTCCTGCCTCGTTGGACTAAAGGCTTATGTTACTTTCTACTATCAGAAAATGGAAACTGCAAAGGGCTGTTCTTCCCTTTCACTTACCTTTCTGTCCTGCCTATTTAGTTGACAAGCTATGCAGAAGTGAATCTTCCTTGGGCTGCCCCTTCCTATTTAGTACAGTGGTTTTCAATACAAGTTTCTCAGCACTATTATGGGATCCACCTTCACGCTGAGTGCCTGCTTTAGGCAGTAGTGTTTAGTTATGAAGTATGTCCTTAAATACACGAGGGTTTGGTTTTGGGATGGTTTGGGTTTTTTTGTTTGTTTGGGGTTTTTTTTGAGGGGGTGGGGTTTGTATGAAGAAGTCAAGAACAGAATTACAGCATCTGGAAGTTTTGGGTTCCACTCAAGCTCCAAGGAAATAACTGTGGTGTATTATCTAGCAGGGCACTGTTGCTGAGCAGATGCAGAAGTCTGCTTCCCCTGAGGTGCCTCAGCAGTTATGCTTTTGACATGTTTTCACTTGGACACAAGCTGGTCGTCCAGCCCTCCAGTCACTCTAGACTAGAAATAATCACATTCTTCTTATCATTTCTTGCTCTATACTATTACTTCATCTTCCAGTAGCCTCAACGAATTTAGCTTCTGGTTGCCAGATTTGACAGGTATATGGGACAGACTGAGAAACCTGTATTTTCTGGACTGGATGGGAACTCATCAAGTTCCAAAATTTAATAGCTCTGAGAAAAATTTTCAGTCTATTTTATCCTCCATTGTTTGAACATAACTCTCAGTTAAAGGCCATTAGGGTAAATTGAATAACTCTAAGATGTGCAAATTTGGCCAACACATTTTCTTAGACAAATTAAATATACACAGACTGTAGCTGGCAATCTATTTCAAATGATAAAATGAGAGACACAGCAATATGCTGAACAGACTTCCACAGCTTTCATAGCAGAAACACAACCTGCAGCAACCAAGTCTTTAGATGTATGTTACAATAAATAGTATCAAAAATACATAGTTGTAGGCAAGCGATGGTATCACAAATGACTACAGATTCATGCAGGAAAAAATACCACATGAGTAGAGCGGACCTTGTGCATAAGAAGATGAACATAGGACAATGATCTCGTGGCTCTCAAGCTCAGATAAAAATTAGTCTATCATTTAGAGAAAAAAAAAAAAAATAAGGATGGCAAATTGAGGTTGCTTTCGGTTATATGCATGTTTATCCACTCTTTACCAATACCCTAAAAAGTCTCTCCACAGTCCCTTTTTGTAACAAGGGATGGTGCAAGGGCTAAACATCTGTCAGAAGGACAATGTTTGAACATATGAATGAGGTGACAGCACACTATGTGGATGATGCAGCATGATGGCTAACAAGCATCTAATTTTATCTTTCAGCATGTGATCCCTGAAATATTATCCTGTACAGAAATTATTTGCACAAACAAGTATTATTTTGAACATGAAACAAGAAAATTCATGCTATCAATAGAAAGCCAGGTTACTGGGGAAGAAAAAACAAAACCATATGAAAGTATATGAAAGTATCTCTCCCCTCTTTAAAAAAACAAGCAATAAACCCATCTTGCCCGCATAGACAAGTATGCCTCTGTGACATCAGCTCATTGAGAGACACCACCCAAGACTCTCAGACTCTATTACCAGCCCACCACACCTACTCTTCACCTGGTAACAAAAATTCAAAGCCCATGCGGGACCAGGTTCCCCGCGTACACAGCAGGAAGTCACTGCGCACTTGAGGAATCATTGTGCACTTCCACACTGAGGAATCCTTCCATTAATCTGGGATCTCCCCAACAGGCAGTAAGCCTATTATTACATGAGACATCCCAATACTATTGGTCACGTACCACGTACCAGCAATGCTGGAAATGCAGCGTAGCTCTACTGTGCATACAGTAGCTCTGGTAGCAAAGCAAACTGCCTGCAGAGACACAGCCACAGCACTTCAAACACAGCAGCAGTCCAGCACTTCTGCAAGTGTGCAGAACACCATGAGTATGTGCATCCAGCCATGAAATCCCACATGGGCATATATTACTCATTTATCTACCCAACAAGAAGCATCTCTTTCATTTCACTATGATGGTATATGCCATCACAAACAAGGGATGGCATTTCCACTGGGGCAGCCAGCACTGCAATGCACAAAGTGAACTTAATCTCACGCTCGCATCCCAGAGTGATAAGGGCTCTCCAGAATAAATACAATAGTCCACTACTGTGAACCTTATTTATCAAGTGAACCCACTGACTTCTTGTCAGCACAAGCACTTCTTTTCATCAAAGGTTTTGTCAGAGCAGAGATTATTATTTTGATACCGCAATATTAAAAAAATCCCACATACCTTACATTTGGTCTCATTATACTACTGCCTACAATTTCTAGTGGCACTTTAAAGTCTGGACTTCTCTGTGATAGCACTGTAATAGCACTGTCATAAACTACAGCTATATGCAGTGAGGCCTAACAGATTTTATACCAGTATCTTAAACTTGCTTTTAGCAATACCTTGGTTTTCTTCATGCCATAAGCAAGGACTGTGGTATACCAGTATTGACAGGAATCCATCATAATTTAGTGCTGATCAACAGAGCTGGCTTTTGCTGGAGTTTGAACAGCAGCAGAGCAAACAATTTCCCTGGAGCTCTTTTCTAAGATACATCCCTTGTTGTGGACAAACCACAGGTATCTCAAAAGTTCTCTCACTGTTTGTATTTTAACATATTCACATAGTGGGTTTGATACATTCGCACAGTATTTGAGAACAATCTTATAAAACAGTGCTCACAGTGTGAGGAGAGACTGCACACAGCTAACCCTGAATCAGAGCTATATCTAACTGTTCTGTTTCAAAGGCAGTACGAGAATGGGCAAAGCTGCTACTTTGGCTAAAGGCAATTCCCCCTCTTGCTTAGCAAACTTCATAAAGGAAGTAGAAAGCAGAAGGGTGCTTTCTTCATTCTATGCACGCTGTGCACTTATATTGATTTTATTAGTAACACCTTGGAGGTTTCTGGTCTCCCCAGTACCACATTTCACTTCTCAGCCAAGAAAACTTACTGTAAAACTGATAAACTTAGATAAAATTGTCTGCTGTATCAAGCATAAAATCTTTCAGGTGGTTCTAAGAGTGCTCTTAAGCATCCAAGAGATTAAAGAGGTGACAAACATTTCTACAGAACTGAATCTTCTTTCACTCTTAATTAACAGATTTTGATACGCAACTTTTCATCTATTATCTATTAAATACCCATCTACTGAATTTTTATAAACATATTCAGAAACCACTTCAAGTTTAACCTTTTTTCATATGAACATATATATACCATTAACTGTATAAATTAATTTGCAGAGCAATTCATTTCTCTCTCTCCCACCTTTCAAAGCAACACTAAAGCCATTATAAAATACAAGCTTTAAATTGCATCCTGTTCTTCTCTCATTGGAATTAGACAGGCACACACAGTACTAACACACTACAAAACCACGAATGAGACAAAATAAGCAGTCAGTTCTTAAGAGTCTGACATCGGTGGTTGCCTTATAGGAACTGTTGCAGCAGAAACCACATAAAATACTGTGTGTGGTCTTCAGGAGAGAAGGTCATAGAATCATAGAATGGTCTGGGTTGGAAGGGACACCAAGGATCATAGAGTTCCAACCCCCCTGCCACAGGCAGGGCCAACAACCTCCAGGCCTAGATCTACACAAGGTTGCCCAGGGCCCCATCCAATCTGTTCTTGAACACCTCCAGGGATGGGGCATCCACCACCTCTCTGGGCAGCCTGTTCCAGCACCTCACCACTCTCTCTGTAAAAAACTTCCCCCTGATATGTAATTTAAACCTCCCCTCCTTTAGCTTTAATCCATTCGCCCTTGTCCTGCCATTATCTACACTTTTAAAAAGTTGATTCCCCTCCTGTTTATAAGCTCCCTTCAGGTACACAGTACTCCAGCTGGGGCCTCACGAAGGCAGAGCAGAGAGGGACAATCACCACCCTGTCCCTGCTGGCCACCTCTCTTCTGATGGAGCCCATGATACCATTGGCCTTCCGAGCTGCAAGAGCACATTGCTGGTTCATGTTAAGTTTCTCATCCACCATGACACCCCAGTCCTTCTCAGCAAGCCTACTCTCAAGGAGCTCTTCTCCCAGTCTGTATCTATGTCTGGGATTCTCCTGGCCCAAGTGCAACACCTTAAACTTCGCAGTGTTGAACCTCATTAGGTTCACCCGGGCCCACCTTTCCAGCCTGTCAAGATCCCTCTGGATGGTTTCCTTTCCTTCTATTGTGTCCTTGGTAGTGGTGCTGCTGTGGGATGGCGACACAGCCTCCCTTACCCCAGGCAACACACAAGCATGAGCAAAGCCACAGAATGGACTGAGACAAATGTAAACAGCTCATGAAACCATTACAGACCCAGGAAAACACACTGAGCCCAAGACAGGCACATCCTGAACTCCAAAGGACATTGAGAAAGAGATGACTTCCTGTATTAGATAGGCTGCCAAACAGTGGTCACAGCCAGGCTTCAGGATTTCACTTGCACATTGCTTCTAGTCTCTTCTTCCCCAAATCAACACTAGATCATTCAACAATACATACATCTGATTCCACCCTTTACATGGAATGGAGAAAGTGTTTACCAGCTGTCCCAAAGCTATGAAAGGCTCTGTCTTGAAAGAGCAAAAAGAAAGCTTTGGAGCCTTTGGCTGTCCCAGTTGATCAAGCTAACGAAGCATTTGAAGGTAGTTATTGTTACATCTCTGTTAACATTAAAAAAATAAGCTAACAGGAATCTTGTACTACACATTTGTATAACCACCTAGTAATCAACAACCCTATGCAAAATATGTCTCTTAATAAAAATAAAAAAGAGCCTAACAAATTAGCTCTACAAGAGCAGAAAGTTACCAGAATTGAAAGGCTGTACTGCAGTTCTTGCCTACAGCTTCTGCCAAGGGAGACTGATAAAACTTTCCAACATCCCTAGTTAATTCACTGGCAAAAGGCAAAAGAATTTATACACCTTTTACTTAAGGTTATGTTAAAATTGCATCTATTTTTGCAGAAGATCTTACACATTCAAATCCATCTGTAAATATCCCTCAGCTTCCATGAGACTGAAGCTATCGAGATCCCAGTGTATCAGAGATCAGTCAGTGACAAAACCCCTGTCTTCCCACTCGCAGTGTGTCATATGCAGATCGCATATTGCCTGAAAAAATAAATAGCAAACCCCTGACAAAAAGGTAAGATAAGGATTTATTCTGGCATTGCTTTTAGGTACCATATATTTGAGTTTGAACTCTACAAATTCCAGGAAGCCAAAGACCAAACCAGAACAAATAAATACCAACACAGCACAGTTTTCCCAGGTCTGACACTGCCAATCTGCTGTTTTAGCAGTTCCTGTAGGAAGTGATCCCCTGCACATATGTTTTAGTTTCAGTCTTTGAAGCCATTTCTTACTTTGAAAAAGATACTGATCCTTCTTGACTCCTGAATCCTGTTCTCATGATACCTATGACTTTGGGTGTTCACGAACTTATCTTTGCTACAATCTACCTTGTATTTACCTCCCTACATATACATATAAATCACTTAAAAATTAATAACTGATATAAAGTCTTCCTAGGAAAGGCATTAGAGTATCTGCAACAAACCAGATTGTCTCCACAGACACTTATAAAACTTTGGCTCCATGAGACCACTCATCACGGAAACCCCCAAAATACGTTTTCATACGCTCACCACACCACAATACGTGATGTGCCACAGTCATTTCCTCGTTCTGTGGATGCACATAGTTGTGGTGTCTTAGATAATGCAGTAAGCATGAAGAAATGGTAACTTTTGAGATGGAAAACTGATAGTTTGCACAGTAATTGCAAGCTATCATAAATGCCAAGATACTTAACCACAAGACAGAACAAAGGCTGGCCCCAGTTTGAGGCAATTAAGCTCCACAGCAATCAAAATAAAAATGAAAAGCCTTTGTCACAAATGTACTTTTTGTTTTTACTGGAAGTCGCGAAGCAGCTCAGCCTCAATGAATCAGAGGCTGAGCCAAACTACAGGTCTCCCCTCAGCAAAGACTCTGGTCTGCGCCCTCTGTGCTTTCTCTGGACATCTGGCACTTTCCGAGAATTAAAAAAAAAAACCAAAAAAAATAGACAAAAAATAAAAGAGGAATGGGCACCAACTTGACATTTTCTTTCCAAAAGTAGCAGCAGGCAGCCAGGTCAAAGGGAGGCAGGCATCACTTTACAGAGATCTGGAGCCGTTACAGAGTTTGTCTGGCATTTAAGATATGATCTCATCTCCACTGATGGGTACTTTGTTTATAGAATCAAATCCATAACAAGTAATGAACAGATTGATTTGGCACATAAAGTTGCACTTCATTATTTCTCCAAAATCTAGAGTTATAGTTACTTATATTTAGTATATGTAATAACTAATAAAGCAATTGAGTTAATACAAATTGAAAGCAAAAAGAATATTCTTACAGCACAGCACTGGGATGGGTCAGTTCCCTCTTTTAAGCATCATTAGTCTCTCTTTAGCAATATTACTCCCTTTTTCACATCTCTCATTTTCTTCAAACCAATTACCCTTATGCTCATTCCCTCAATTTTAGGTTGGAGGTGCCTTGGCTGGGGGCAGGAGTTGGGGGAGGGAGAGAAAAGCAGAAAGTATTTTAAATTGAAAAAAAATCTCCAGACAGCTTTAATACCTTTTTAACAAAGGCAACTTGAGGCAGTGTAAAAATCTCTTTACATACAAGTCTTATAAAAGACTTTTCTCCCTTAGCTAGTTCACTGTTCTCTTTAAATAAAGAAAGGAGTTCTAGCTCCTGAATCCCAGCCCACCCCACACACAGACACCCCCCCCCCCCCCCGATATTTGCTTTTGAAAGGAATTGGTGATTCTGAGCTTTTTCATACCTAGTGTGCTGGCTGCTACAGAAGCTTTTCATTAGGAGATTACATAAATGGTATTTGAAGCAATAATGGTGCAAAACAATATTCTAAAGGAACAATTTATTCATGCAATAAGAATTGCCTCATTTATTTTCCATAGAAATAGATCTGATTAATTTAACATTTCTATTTTCAAAGCCCATTAAGCTGTAGTCTGCCTTTGGCAAATGGTACAGAGATTCACAGCGCTAAACAACGCTTTTGTTTTGTTTGTAAAAAGTTTTATTTACTACTATTGTGTGATGTAGCTTCTTGCGCTCAGGTTTTGACAACAGCAAATAAAATTCTGCTGAAAACAGAAACCATAACAAGATTGACACACATATATTTCATCTTCCTAGCTGTGACCAAAAAAACCCAAGTTTTAGGACAAAAGCCGAAATTCTCTCATATGAATTACCGTAGGTGTGAGCTGCCAGCCAGGATCATAAAGGCAGAAACCATGAAGAACTCAAGGTACAGGGAACCTGATTCATCCCAAATTAGTCTCGTGCCTGTCCTTTAGTCACAGCTGCCAGTATCTTGGTGGAAACAGCTCCAAAACCTGCCACCCCGGTGTTGGTGAAATAACTTCACTCAAGGAAAACACATTTTATACGTACCTTGTTTAGGCAGCATGTTTATTCATGGAAACCCCCAAGAAACTAAGAAGAAAAAGAATATTCTGAAATCAAACAATATTATCTGCATCATATCCTGTCTCAAAGTCATTTTTCTGTGCATGGGGGTTTTTGATCACAGATGAAATGACAGAGCACAGGTCCATGAACTCGGGCACTGATCTTCAGAACTACAGGGTGGGTGCCTGCCATTCCTATAAAAAGCTACAATTAAAAAGAAAATATAGAAGAAAAAGAGACAAAACCAGTGTTTGCTTTATGAAGTTATGAGTAGGTTCATTTCTAGAAAGGATTCATAGGAGTCTGAAGTCTTAGTGTTTTCTTCCACCTCAAAATAGGGCTTTTGGTTTTCAGTTTTGTTTTTAAGTTCCTAAAGACAACAGAATTAAACTTCTTTTGAAGAAAGTAACCTCCTCACTTTTTTCTGTTAGTACAGTAACAAAGTATACAACCCTTCAGCACCCAAGGAGCACCCTGCCACCTTTGGTTTTGGTTTGAACAAGGAACTGCACTGGGATGACACTACAGTGTGACAACGAGCATATTACTATAGATCTTCACTGAACAACCTCTGGATTATTACCATACCTCGATCAATGCCAGAATTAAGTTGGTGGTTAGATTTCCACCCATCATCTTGAAGGGACCAGAAGCATTAGAAATTTAAATGATCAAATTGACAGAAGTGATATCTCTGTCCTACTTTGCCTATTTTTGTTTAAAATCAAAACATAGTAGCGGCACGTTCACAACTATAAGCAAACCGTTCTACCATTTCTGTACTTTATTATGAACAAGCAACACTGACAGGTCAGCAAAGCACTTCATAGTAGTCCTGGCAATTTATGGCATACCCCTCTCTGCTTCTATATCTGTACCAAACAATCCCCATGACACTCAGACTGAAACAGACTACTTCTGTCACACTGCCACCCTTCAACACCAACAAGACACTTACCAGCACTACAATTTACTGTTAGATAATTATGGACCTGTTCAGAGTACCCAGGCCTCTTTTATTGTTGACCTTTCTGCAGTGTGTGTTGGGACCTGCAGATTATTATGGAAACAATCATGTAAATCTGAACTTCTACTGAGGCTGAACAGATGCAGTGAGATAGTCTTCACCATACACAGCTCTTCCAAAGGCCCAATGGGAAACTGTACACATTCTTGGATTGTCAGTGGTGGAGTATTCTAGGGGGAAAGGGATAAAAGATTTGGGGGGGATGACACCTTTGAGAAAGAAATTCAGCGAGAAGAAAGATTTATGCACACAGGAGAATACTAAACCCAAAATAATTACTGAGGAACTTATAGGATCTGCTGTTTCACCAAAACAAGTTCTCACAGGTTGTGGCTGCATTCACCCCAACACACACTTTGCAATACATTTCTCACTCAGGTGGCAATTATGAGCCAAGGTCCCCCTAAACCTTTTTTTTAAAAAAAAGAAAAAAAAAAAAGCTTCATCTGGCTACTGGTTTTGCAAGAGGGCAGCAAACAAGCACTCCCACACCTACCTCAGTGGAACAAAACAAAACCAAAAAGTTACCCCATCTCCAAAGCATAGAAAACCACTCTCTAAGTAGGAATCAATACAAATTTGCATCCCTGGCTATAAAACCTCAGCTGCAGCTTGTAAGAGCAAATGTAGGTTCACACATATAGTACTGTAATCACAACCACACATCAACATTTTAGCTTTCAAAGCTAAACAGATTCAGGAGGTACAATTTTTTTCCTACCAGTTCTAAGTTTCAGATCCAGGGTTTTTTTGCCTCTGCCTTTGTAGGCAATATGGTAGCAATGAAATCTTACAGGACACTTTACCAGGAAGCATATTTAAGATTTATTCCAGTTTCAGAGACATTACCATCTTCAAAATACAATGGATAGAAAAAGCAGTGATTTACATTTCTTTGTCAAACCACCTGATGTTGACTCTCCTGCCAGTTGGGGTTTGGTTTGTTTGTTTTCTTGTGGTAACCAGTTCTTTGTGAGTCCTACTTCTTTGCCCAGGCGGTGCCTGTGCAAGTAGTACACTCACCACTGTGATATTTAGTGACTGCCCACCAACATCACTCTTTGATGAATACAGAAAGGGAAGGGAAACGCAGTCATAAAGTTACTACACCAGTTAATCCTTAACACATGGAAGAGAGAAAGGCACTTCTCCAGCCAGGAAAGCTTTCTTAAAACTGGTTGTAGAAAGCCCAGTTTGAATGATGAGAGCAAGGTGGTCTTCCAGCCAAGAAAACTGCAAAATTTAAAATTACATGAATTTGAGGATGCTGATGTTTTACACCTGCTCTTCCAGGGTATTTTTGTAATGTGCAACATAAGGCCCTAAACCCAGATCTCTATCACGATATGCTGAGATCTATAATTTTTATATGGACACTAAAACAGTAAAATCCCTGTATCTAGGATAAAATTCTGCAATAGATTCACTGTATGTAAAATATGCTATATCATGCTACAGCTTCTTGCTACAGGACAGAGACAGTCACAGAAGACTCTAAGCATTACAAAGCTCGGAGAAAAGCTTGAGTTCATAAGTTACAGTTTGCTAAACAAGCTTTCAGATGCCCAGTTTCAGTACTCCTAGAGCATACTGAGTGAACTGTCTGCAAGCCTTGCACTAACAGGTAGGGGCACAGCTTTTTCTTAACTAGTGGCTGTGTTCACATTGATGAGGAGCAACACGGACCAAATTTTATCGAAGATAAAGTTTGAACTATCTTTTGAATTATGCATTGCCTGTTTGTCAAAGGTAACAGCAAAGAATTGCACCACAACTACCGATTACTTCTTTCCCAAAATGGAATCTAACCATAAAAGAATCTTCTTTGTTTCTCTAGGCTTACCAGCAAGTAATACATTTTACAGACTGATTTTCCACTGTTGTTTCTATATGTAATTTTGTATGGTCATACATACTTTTATTTGAATAAATGCAGTCCTAGGTACCTTGAAGCACAGCTATGTTTTTCATTTTATAAAATGTTTTGGCTCATTACCCCAGCCGTGCCTCCCACCTGGGCTGTGGCTTGACCAGACAATTGTTTTGTGGGTTCCAGCTCAATTCAGTTGAACTACAAACTTGAACCATTGCTGAGAAAGTCGATTATTCAAAGCTTAATGGCCACAGAGCAATTTGATTAGGGCGCAGTTCAGCCACAGACAGAAGTTTCATTGGTGGGTTTTTTCCTAATGATTAGGTAGCCCCTTTTTGTGGTTTTGGGTTTGATGTAGACCAAACAAACACGCCATTGCTAAATATCAGATTCACCAACATATGCAAGTCACAACCTTGGAAATACATTCATAAGATACATCCACAAAAATCTTCAAGACAAACTCTAGAAAACTGAACCAACAAAGCCTGAACCACTTCTTCGCCATTAGGGATGCTCAGTGCGGAGCAGGGCCAAGCACAGGGCTCTGGATTTGAGGCTTTCAAGGTATTTCCTGACATGTTGACAGATACTTGCATAGAATCAGACATACATCTGTCATACACATGCAGTTTAAAAGCTCAGTCAGACTGATGGGCAGTACATTGGAGAGTTAAATAGATTTAAATACCATTAAATCATTCTCATGGATATTTCAGTTACAGCAAAAGCTTAGCTTAGCCCATAAATTAGGGTGCCAAGAAAAAAGGCTTTTGGCCCTGACTCTCCATCCTATGCAGACCACAAGACAAGGACAAAGTAAATACCCAGAGAAAAAAGAGACACGCTACCACCCCCACTTCTGCAGTCAGCAGGGTGAAAGGCTGATCTCCAGAGCAAAGCTAGAACCACCTCCTATAATATGCAGTAAGCAGCTTGCTGTTCCTCAGCCTCTGCTGGCAAAGGCTCCTGCAGTATAGCAACAACTCAGGAGAAGTTCAAAGAGCTCATGGGGGATTGCCCATGGGAGAAGAGATCCTACAGGGTATTACTGCACCACTCCAAACAATAGGGAGCCAGAAGAGCCTCAGGTGCCTGAGCTCTCAGTCTCTGTTCCTAGGAGTATCACCAAGGGGCCTCACTTTACGTGAAAGAAGGGGCTACTTTCACACAGCTTCACTGCAGAGCCAAAGGATGAAGGCACATATCTAAGCTCTGCATATGGGCTTGGTTTTGTCTTTAAAGAAAAACCCGACAAACACACAAAAAAAAGAAACCCAAACAAAAACCACAAACAAACAAACCCCAAAACACCAAACGACCCAAAAAAACCCCTCAGGGTCAAATCCATACTTACATAACCTCCAGGTCAACAGCAAAAAGCACGGGCCTTCCTGTCACACACTAAAGATGCCACCTTCTTTTCCTCTCCACAGAGCCTACTGGTCAGTGACACACACTGATTTCACATTTGTCAAACACCTCCTAAAAACAGCTCTCTATAAGCTGCTGGATTCAAAACCCAAACACCAGCTACTGCAAGAAAGGCACAAGAGCCCTGCCTTCAACCTCCACACCCACTCTCAAACACTTCCCAAGCTTTTTAGTGTAAAACTAACCCACCTGTACAAGCTGGTGTAGAAGCACAGACTGGGCTCAGCACAGGCCAACAGAAGCTGTGACAGAGAAAAGCTTCCCTGCTCACAATCAAGTCAAAGGCAAAAATCCCAACAAGAAGCAGTGTTGCACCCTGTATCAGCAGCTGAGAGCTCCGTGCAATGACCTTACTTTCCCTGTGCTTTCCTTGCTAAAGAAGAGCCATTCCCAACGCGTTCCTCGCACGGCATCTTCCCTTATCTTCTTGCTAAGAAACATGAGAAAATTCATTGCGACCAGAGGCTGCGCTGTAACACTGATCATGTTTCACCAGAACTGATAAAGAAAGAAAAGTCTTACATAACGGTCTTCGTTCAAGACACTTAAATCTGTGGCTTCAAATCCACTACACACTTCCAGTCACGTAAAAGTAAAACACATTCCCCTAGAAGAAAACCGAGGATGGTAGGAAAAGACAACGTGTTCTACTGGCCCATTAAACAAATGAAACATTTACTTTCTGTTTGGTGTAAAGTGACAGCTGGCCTATTAGAGCTGACACTGATCCTCCTGAGAGGATTTCAGTGAGTGAGACACACAGGTGAAGGTCAAAGTAGCAAAGGAATTAAATGAAGAGAGGAAGGAAGTGCCTTCCTCTTAAAGGCAGAAATTAGTTAACAAAAAAGCTATTCCTAACGCAGCCCTCGTTGGTTAGAAGTGCAGCGCTAGCAAAATGCTTTGTTCCCAAGAAATGCTTCCAAGACACTTTCTGAATTTTATTTTTCAGACGTGGTCACTAGCTCTGCGTGCTGCCAGCACGACCCCAGCGTGGATCTCACCACAGTAAAGGCGCCCTGAGCGCAGTCTGTGTGCCATGCCGCTGCCCGCCTGATGCAGTACCAAAGGCAGCACGCATAATATTCTCACTTTGGAATCACACATCACTTTTGACTTACATGAGAAGGAAAATTAACATAGAGTGATCCACTTTTTAAAGAGACCGTTGAGACAAACACAGCCGTGCTGTCTCGGTGAGTTTTGCCTTCCCTGCCAGGCGTGCACCGCTGGCTGGAGGGCGCTGAACAAGTTCTCTGGCCGCCCTCGGCAGACCTTCGGTGCCTCAGAGGAATTAAGTGTTTGGCCAAAACATGATTAGTCTTTGCCAAGGTTTGTTTAGCACTCTAGCTTTTGCTTCCCCAGTCCAGCCCCAGCCATGGCCTCCCTGAGGCACTGGGACCTCAGCAGCTGCTGCCCCACAGCTAAAGCTGAAAAGGTTTTCATCCTCATGAAGGGAGACCACAGATCACAGAATCACAGAGGTTGGAAGGGACCTCGAGAGATCATTGGGTCCAACCCCCCTGCCAAAGCAGGTCCCTAGCTCATATTGCACAGATAGGCATCCAGGCGAGTCTTGAATATCTCCAGTGAAGGAGACTCCACCACCTCCCTGGGCAGCCTGTCCCAGGGCTCTGTCACCCTCACTGTGTAAAAGTTCTTCCGCATGTTGGTGCGGAACTTCCTGTGCTCCAATTTACAGCCATTGCCCCTTGTCCTATCTCCACAGACTACTGAAAAGGGGTTGGCTAATTCCCCCTGCATCCCATACTTAAGATATTTATAAACATTAATTAGGTCCCCCCTCAGTCTTCTTTTCTCCAAGCTGAACAGTCCCAGCTCACTCAGCCTTTCCTCATACGGGAGATGATCCAGGCCCTTAATCATCTTCGTAGCCCTTCTCTGGACTCTCTCCAGGAGATCCCTGTCTTTTTTATACCAGGGAGCCCAGAACTGGACACAATACTCCAGGTGGGGCCTGACCAGGGCAGAGTAGAGGAGGAGGATCACCTCCTTAGACCTGCTGGCCACACTCTTCCTGATTCATCCCAGGATCCCATTGGCCCTCTTAGCCACCAGGGCACACTGCTGGCTCATGGCCAACCTGTCATCAACCAGGACCCCCAGGTCCTTCTCCACAGAGCTCTTCTCCAGCAGGTCATCCCCCAGCCTGTACTGATACAGACGGTTATTCCTCCCCAGGTGCAAGACTTTACACTTGCTTTTATTAAACCTCATCTGGTTTCTCCCTGCCCAGCTTTCCAGCCTGTCCAGGTCTCTCTGGATGGCAGCGCAGTGTTCCTGCGTGTCAGCCACCCCTCCCAGCTTTGTATCATGGGGGTACTTGCTGAGGGTGGATGCTATTCCCTCATCAAGGTCGTCGATGAAGATATTAAACAGGACTGGACCCAGACGCAGAGCTGGTGATGGGAAGGTCTGGTACATGGCTCTGGAAAGAACAGGGGATTTGAGCCCTGCAGTGTACAATGTCCTGCCTCAAGCAGCGTGCACAGCTAGTTTCGATCCCAATGCTCTGGATAATATCCCAAGTTTCAGCACATCCCCATGGAAGACCCGGAGGAATAGGTAGATTTAATCAAACCCATTACTTGGCTCTATATGATTTCTGTGAAACCCTGATGAAAGCCACTTGCATACTATTCACACTTTAATGCAAAGCACCTACTCAAAAAACACACTGAGTTAGAAATGAACTAATAACTAGCTCTAATCTCTTTTAAAGGTCACAAGCCTGTGAAAATGTTTTCAATGCATTTTCAAGTATAAGCCTACCCCAAAACTGTGGATCTCTTTCCTTCTGCTGAATTCCCAGCACAAGGTGCTACACCTCCCTGCAGAGCTTCTCCTGCAGAATTTCAGGCCTTCCCAGGGCTTTCTCTTCAGACTCTTGAGGTCTGCAAAATGAACGTCTTTCATCAGACAGTCTGCTCCCTGCTACATCCCACTCCATCAGCCTCTCCAGACAGAGAGTTAGAGTCCAGAAAACAAAGAGGGATAGCAGGGAAGCAGCTGAGCTACTTGACTTGCAACTAAGCACAATCCATTTAGAAGTCCAATTAGAAAATTTTATAGCTAATCACTACTTGGGAGGGAGAAGCAAAGAAGAAATCTTCTCTCTTAAGATACAAGGACAACAGTATCTAATCCCAGATGAAGTTTTCCTCTTTGTGCCTAAGAGAAGTTTGCTCCTTTGGGTCCTCTGGGCAGCTCTTAAACCAATCTAGCTTTCATCTGATGACCTATGTTACTCAAAGAGACTCTTCCAGCAATCAGGAAGAGAGCGTGGCTACTCATCCTCTGAATTTCCTTTTAGACATCAGATACCTCTGACACTCAAGGACCCCTATAAAGGGTTACAAGACCCCCTATACCACAAAGGTATTTCCATATGGACCAGAGCCACCCATTTTATGGCCTGTTAAGACCAGATAGCCACCTGGGGAAATGACTGAAGACTGAAGAATGGAGTTAATTGGGCCAGGTACACCAGAGGCACAAGAAAGTTGGCACACGGTTACTCATTCTACTCTAGCTGATTACACCAGTAGTAAACCTTGCACTCCAAGACCACATTTGCTTTCCAGGACCAAGAAAAATATGTACTTCCTCCTGTGTTCATTAAGTCAATATGAAGACTGGAATGCAACTCCTTATGAGGAAAAAAACAGCTTTCCATGTTCCCATGGCTGTGCCATCTTGTATGTGCCTCTCCAGCAACTTGCTTCAAGCCCATTTTATTTCCTATTTCATCACCAGAACTTTCTGCTAGAAATGACACATTAAGGATTTGGCATTATAAAAAAGAAATAAATTTTTAAAAAGGTGAATAGGGAAAACACACATCTGCCCAGAGTGATGGTTGTAAAGAGAGAAAGAACAATGTCAGTGCCCTTTGGGACAAAAAATTCACATAGGCCAAAGGATGACTGCCAATAAATACTAATATCCCTTCTTAGACATTGCATGTCTTAGCACTATTTCCCTTAATGCTTTATTTTACATTCTACCTTGTACGATACTGATGGAGGTTTAAAGCCACCTCAAAGAGTACAAGAGTGTATAAAAGAAGCAAGGAAACACTTTTATTTCCTCTTCATCAAAGAGGAGAAAACAAACAAGATAGTAAAATGTTTAAAATGCACAGTATATTTTCCAGTCTTCCAAAGATCTTTCTGACATACAGATATGCGGACCTATCAAACCCATAGCATATTTCATTTCTGCTTCCTCCCCAGGTGCAGCACAATTTCAACCTCCAATACAGTGTAGGGGTCTCTTGGTGAGATTTTCAGCAAACAAATTAAAATCAACCTGCCCAAGCACTCGTGTCCTGCAACATGAAACTGCAAAGATTTCAGATGTGAATAATATACTCCTGTGTCAACCAGTTCCAGTGAGACTCATCATACATATGTGCACATAATTCTTTAAAACATGAAATATCAGATATAGTTATTTTTACCCAATGTATTTATTATTATGAAAATTAAAATAGATTTTATGTTATTCCAGCATCTGTCAGCCTTGACTTCACACTTGATTTAATTAAAGAAAGGAGGGAAAGATAAAGCAGTGAATAAATGGGTTTTATGAAACTGGCCCTATTTCAGGAGGAACCTGGTACAACTGTCTTCATACTTCCAAAGCACTTCCACACCCCATCTGGATGCAAACCACTTGAAACAAAGAGCATAGATATACCACTACAGCATTTTTTCAGTCTGTCTGGAGAAACTGCCACATGTGCAACTGAGAAAAAGTATCCGACCCAGAAATAGCTTTCCCTTTCCAAGAGGAAATGTTTGCATCAGTGTAAGCAAGTTTTAGAAATACAGAAGTGTCTAACGGCTGAGCTATGTTGACTTTCCACTGACTTCAGAGATAGGACCGTTCACGTAGGATGAAGATACGGTTCAAAATAAAGTAACAATACAAAAATACACACCCCAATACAGAAACACGAGCCTTGAACAGCAGAGGAAAGCATTCCAACAAGCTATGTTATCGCTACCCATTCACCTCCTTTTTTACATTCAAAGCACATGAAATTTCCAGTCCAAAATGCCTTGACTGAAAAAGTTGCTCAACCACCGCCTAGGCACCACATTTAACACGCTCACTGCTCTTACAGAGTGTCAGTATGGATTTAATCTCACAGACAGCTCAGAAGACTATGGACAAATGCTATCACCCAATAACAGTTACCATTTGTTCTCATTTTCCTCCTGCATGTACCGACAAGTATGCTTTTTCTGCTTTTTCAACTGAAGGAGCCAATTACCTGCTGTGCTCTGCAAGCTCCCACCCGTGCTCCCCGGGAAGCGGGTAACGTGCTGAGCAGCACAGCGGGGAGAGCTCGCTCAGATGCAAAATAATTCTGAACTTACTCAAGTAAAGTCTCCCTGCTGCATTCACAGGCTGAGCTGTGCCTTAACTGTGTTTGTGCACCACTGAAAGACTATACTTTGCAGTTCGAACCCTGGCGAATACTGAGTATTTAAATAATTCTACTTTTGCTTAGCTGCACAAAGGGGTTTTATTCTTCTGCCACAGCTGTACACAAAAGAATAGAGTGCCATTTCAAATCAAAAGTGAAGTTACTACTTACCAGCTTGTGATGAAGTATTCAGTAAACCAGATGAGCTGAAAAGATTCTGTCCGAGAAGACAAAAGTTACAAAAAAGCAGGCAAAGTTAACAAAAATGAGGGGAAAGTAGCATAAATCCTCGCCTCATTCATCTACTTAAATCTTCCTGGAGGCTAAAAAGGACCTTAAAGAAAGTGCTCTCAGCAAAGACTACATCCTCTTGTCAGTCAAACCCTACATAGTTTCAGCTAGGCATCCGTCCAAAAAGACATGGAATTATTCTATTTTTGTCTCCCAGTGCAAATGGAAACATTTTTACAGATCTGTGGTGAGGATTTCACTTTTTGTAGTGGTCAGCTAGCAGAGGAATGTAATTAAACGTAAGGCTGTTCACAAAGGAGGAACTGGATAAATTGGGAGACAAGTAACAATTCCATAACAACACAGTCCGGATTAGAAGCACAATAAAAAAACTTTCAACAAGGTTAAAAATCCAGATGTGGTTGTAAAAGAAATTTGTAAAAAACTTTATTTTTAAACACCATTGTTGTCAGGAGCAGTGGGACACCACAACAATTGCAGGCTTAACTTTTTGAATGAAAACATTATAGCTGGAAAAGGTGATGATTTTACACCGAGAGTTAAACATTCATTTACCACCCATGTTATGCCTGGTATGTTACTGGTTTTATTCAACACAGGTGTTTCCTTAGAAGTACTTCACATTTTGCCTATAAAATAAAACTAAACCTCTGATTTAGGCATGGAAATACCTTGGAAATGATATGTTTCATGCCAGTTGTGTTTATTTTTTGCTCTTATTATATCAAGAAGAAAGCGTGGTCATTTCCTGTGTACATTCAGTCTGGAAGCTGACACTGAAAGTCAGCATACATCTTTACAGCTCCCTCGAGCCATCCAGATACAAGACTTTACTCACAAGGGAAGCTTTCAGTTCAATTCCTCCAAAATCTGTCGTCATTGAGGAGGTTGAACTTTTGTCCCCACTTCCTTCTCCTCTCTGCTCCAACTCCTTCACCCATTGACCCTTTCACCCCTGCTTTTTATTCTGCTCCCATCAATCACCCTTCAATGTCATCCACAGCTGCCCATTTCCACTACACACTGATACATCTTTTTAGTCCTCTTCATAGCTCTGAACCTGTCTCCTGGTCCTGCTCACCAAGTGACCACCCTACCCTGATCGCCAGTCTTCAGGCTTCTCCAGCCACTGCTGTCTGTGGGGATACCTTCCAAGCTACTCCCTAAGAGTAAGAAAGCTCTCTGCAGAACTAGTCCATAAAGTAAGCTGGTCCTGGCTGTCACCATCCTTCAGGTCAAAACCTTCATCCAGATGCACTAGAAGACAATAATCAACCATAGCAGTAAGTTGAAGGGTTGTGACAAACAAAGAGCGCCTTTTTAAACAGAGAAGAAAAGAAGCACTTGCTGTCCCCTTGTCCCCCGCTTCTCCATACTTACACATTGTTGTGTTGCTCTGCTGTTACAAGCTTCCTCACAGTGTGAATGTCCTTGGGGTAGGAGATAACCTCTTACTACATTTTGAATTCTTTCTAGTATAAAAGGATACAGTCTTTTTTACATTGCTGAGTATCACTGCAAGCAAGCAAGAAGTAATATTTTCTACTTATTATCTTCTTCCTCAAATCGCAGTGCTCACAAGATGTAGCTTGAACTGAATGAAGGGATTGATTTGAATTCTAGGGATGAAAAAGGGAGGTCCAAAATACCCTCTGTGTAGATGGGTGCACGTACATTACCAGAAATACAACATGCTTCATCAGGATGTGAAACCGGCTTCCCTTCAAAACATCTCAGGCACATTACTGTGCAGGTTTCCCGGACCAGGAACATGACATCCTATCATCCCATCCTTTAGCTCCCATCTTTGCTGAGAGCAGGCCCAGAAAATGTGAAGGAAGGGAGCATGAGCTGGCATGCAGGGGTGGGGCAGAGGGGCAAAAGGAAGCCCAAACTGCCAAGATGCTGCTCTGCTTGGATTACATTTGGGGATGCAGGATAAATGTAAGGCAGGATTATCTTTATTAAACTTGTCAGCCCTTTTCTTGCTGACATAGGTGTTGAATTTCTCCATCTAACCTTTAGCTACAAGGACCTCTGGTAATCCTTCACCACTTGCCCTTGTGACAGGTAGAGAAGCATTTTATCTCAGGTAGGTCTGCAGGGGTACCCGGGAAACCACAGTCTTTTTTAGCATCATTTTCCACTCAGAGTTTCAGAATAATGACAGATTCATCCATGCCCTAGAAACCTGCTTACATCTGCCCTGCCTGGTGCCAACAGATGGGCTGTTGCCGTTTCTCTTCTCCCAAGGAGCCATTTGAGTCCAACCTTTAGTTCAATCGCCTCCACCCTCTCCCAGAGTAAAACTGTAGCTGTTCTTACAGCTTTTTCCTTCCCAGATGGCCTTTCTCACCAGTCCTTCTGTGAGCCCACTGGGCAGAGCAACTCAGTCAGTCCTTGCACCCACCACAGCTCAATCCACACCTCTTGAGCCTAGTGGGAACAGGGAGAGGACTACGCCTTCCAGCCTGGGCCAGTTTGATTTTTTCTTGTGCCTGCCCAAATATGGTGCCAGTTCTAAAAGGCTGAAGGGTGCCTTTAGGATGGACAAACCACTGTGATTTAGGGAGTTGGTCATTTACCAAAAGACCGTTGTATTTATTTGCTCGGTGCAGCTCCCAAGTAATAGAAGACCCAGGGTGACGTGATCTAGAAAGCAAGGTGCTCAAACTCTGTCGCACTCACAACAGCGAATAGCCTGACAGCATTTCCCTGCCTTCTCTCCACAGGACAATACAAGACAGACAACCAGCACTGGTGCAGATCATTGTTAAACTCCACTGCCAGGTCCTAAAGTTGAACACAGTTCCCAATCTTTCTGATATCCAAAATCTGGGAAAATAGTCAAGGCCTTGCACATACACCATTAATGTCTAATCAACATCACATTTCTTGCTAGCTGGCTTTCAGCCACTATTACACCAGTATGACACTGAGTTTTAACATGGGGATGCTTTATGGCACCTATTGCTTAACTGTGTTAAATTGCCTGGTCTCCAAAATCCATCCATTTTAAAGAGTTCCTGAGAGGCAAAAAGCTCTAGATTAAGATTACTGTTCCATTATTGGTCAGAGTGTTAATTTCCTTCCTTTGATACCAGGCTGCTTATCATTTTTGACAACACATTTAATTGCTGTTGCAACCCCCACAGCTTTTTTCATAAGTGCTGTCAAGATTATTTTAATTAAAATAATAACTATACAGAGGTTAATGAAAACTGTGGGGAAAAAAATTCCACCAGGAGTTTGTCATCCACTACTCTTCATTAGCGGAGTCACAAGAAACCAAATTCCCACAGTCCCCACAACTCATGGAGACCAAGTGGGGCCCAAATAACACCCCTGGGTGGCTTCCACAGAGCTACAGCTCCAGCTCACCCACTTTGCTGTGCAGATCCAGAGCCCCTTCACAGAGTAACTGTCAAAATCCCTGGTATTCAGCCCATTCCCGTTACTCTCCTCAGAAATACTAATGACCATGTGGTGTATAAAATTTCCCTCATTATGTCAAATGTCACTCTGATAGCACCATAGACATAACCTGGGATCACCTGTACTTTATCAAAGATAAGATGATTTAGCATCAAGAAATACATTCCTTCTTATACATTTTAAGAACAACTAAGTGATACCACATGTGGGAATCCAGTGCTTCCAACAGCAAATGCACTCAGACAGTCACACCCACTGCAATATTTTTAAAAGCAGGCCAGTCTCTGCATTAAATAAATCCCACATATAATTAGACAAATCAATATCTATTAAACAGCATTTTCCCTCTTTTTTCAGTTAGCAACCTTCAGTTAGTACTAAACCATATATCTGTAAACTGTTAATCTAGGAAATTATGGGCTTTCTGTCAAACCAGCTCAGTTTTCTTCTCTGTATGGTTATGTTGTAGATCTGTATGGTCAGGTTCTGGTGGAGGAGGGGGCTGCAGAGGTGGCAGTGAGAAGCTCTCTGCAGACCTGACAGAGCAAACACCAGCCAGCTCAAGGCCGGAGTCATTGTTGACCAAGGTTGAGACAATTGGCAATGATCACAGCACATCTGGGAATCACATTTAAGAAATAAAAAAACACAAGCTGATGCTTTTTGCTACCAGAGAAGGGAGTGAGATGTAAGAAACTTGGAGACAACAAGGTCATTGAAGGGGGCGGGGGGGGGGGGGGGGGGGGCGGGACGGGGTGCCACTCCAGGCATCAGAGAGAGAGTTTCCCCTGCAGCCGATGGAGGAGACCATAGTGGAGTGGGTGTCCCCTCACAGCCCATGGAAGATATCAGGGAGCAGAAACCCTACCTGCAGCTTGTGGAGAGGCCCCGTGCTGGAGCAGGTGGAGACATACAGAAGATACCGTGCCACACGTTGGAGCAAGCCTCTGCCAGCACTTGCAGCCCGTGGAGAAAGACAGAGACACGTAGATGAGAGAGGAAGAGATCCACACTGCAGCAGGTTGGCTGGGGAGGCGGGAAGATTGTGACTCCACGGGGGACCAGGCTGGAGCAGTCTGGGACTGAAACACTGAGTGTCTCTCAGTCTCACCCCACAGAAGTGACCCACACTGAGGCAGCTGGTGAAGAGCTGAAGCCCCATGGGAAAGGACTCACATTGGAGAAGTTCATGGAGGACTGTCTGCCGTGGGTGGGACCCCATGGTGCAGCAGAGGAAGGGTGTGAGGAATGCCCCTCTCTCAGCTAAGAAGGCGAACAACTTTTGAGGAACTGACCGGAGCCCTGTTCCCCCATTCCCTGCCCCTCCCAGTACCACTATGGGGAGGAAGCAGGGAGCAAAATCATGACTAAAGTGAAGTCTGCTAAGAAGGTGGGGGTGTGGGGTGGTGCTTTAACATCTGGTCACACTTCTTATTATCTGACTCTGGTGTCACTGTGTGTGTAGTATAATAAATTAGAGAGTTTTCTTTCCTTTATTCTGTGTTGAGTCTGTTTTGCCCATGACGCTAATTGGGAATGATCTCTCCCTGTCCTTATCTCAACTCCTAAGCCTCTCAATATATATTTTCTCCCCTGTCCAGCTGAAAAGGGGAGTGATAGAGTGACTTTGGTGGGCATCTGGCTTCCAGACAGGGTCAAACCACCACAGGTTACCGTCCTCAAACTTTGCAGGCTGTTTCGGTAAAGCTTCTTGCAGCAACACTCACATAGTGTATAGCTCGCTCACTGCTAACTCTTCCATTTTGAATACTATTTACCAGCTGCTTGTGAATCTTTCTTTGTATACAGGTGACAGCAGGCACATCAGTCACCTTCCCTGCAACTCGGCTGGGCTGCACAAAGATTAGTGCAATGCAAAGTAGCACCTTTGGAGCCAGCTGGCTACAACTTCAGGCTCATCTAGCTCAGATGGTTGGTTTTCTGTGCTCTCACTTTCTGTCCCATGATCAAATCACCACTACCAGTTGCTTTTTACTTGCAAATGCGGTCACCTCCCTAGATGACCCTCCTCTCTGCTGTGAATCCACACCTGCACCCATTGAAGAGAAACTGCAAAGTCCGTATCTCTATGAGCAGCAGAACTGTTACTTTCCTATAATTGCCATGCTGATTATTATAGATCCTGATCACAGTTCCATATGTCCCATAATAGACCCACATGGCTCCTCTCCTTCCTTCTGCCAGATTCCTCGAGCCCATCTCCAAATCACAGAGTCTGGAAGTTTCTGTAAAAAGAGAGCAACAAATTCCTCACCTTTCCCTTAGCAGGAAACTGGTTTGGGTCTCTTACTCCACTGGATGCTGACTTTGAAAAAACTTGTAGGAAATTATTATCTATGAGCTGTCAGATTTGACAGACATTCCCAGTTACATTGCTGTCAGACATGTCCTACCTGAGAAGTGACCATCTCCATGTGAGGGTAACGAGTGGAAGTGACAAAACTCATACTCCATTCTGGAAAGCAGAGCTCTGAGTGTCATGGCATAACACAGGAGAGCTGGTTTACTATTGTGTTACATAACATTCATACAAAAAACATGCAGCTGCTCAATAAACTATGGATTAATTAACAAAAAAAAAAACCCCACAACTTGGGAAACAAACTGGAATAAATCCCTTATGAGGTCAACATTTCTGCTCATCATCAAGGGGAGACAGAAAACCAAGGGCCTATGGCAAGTAAGGAAAAAATAATCAGTAGGTACAGCAAGTCTCAGAGTTATTTTAATGGAAAGTCTGGTCAAATGTCTGGTTCACATTGCATCTGAACACGTCATGTTTCCCCCCATCCTCCTGCAAGCATGAGCGTTTTTCTATCTGCTTTACATTTGCAATTCTGACAGTGGTAACAGCTTTTAATGTAAAGTTGCCAAACATAAAACAACCTTGAATAGGAATAATTAGACCTAGTTAGAAGATTAAAGCCATGGGGACAAACTGAAATAGACAACTACTTTCCTGTAGCTGTGATTTTCTACAGAGGAGTCAGGGCATTCTTGTTCTCTTTTGCTCACTCTCCACCCGAGCTTTTTCTAGTAAAGGGACAGCATTGTCACTCACTCTCAGATTTGCTCATGCCTTTTTTTGTGACCATGATGACGCCTCAAAGCCTTTTCTATTAGCCTTTCCCATTATAAACCTCCTTTAGCTCATAACAGTTCAGATGTTTTCTGCTGTAAGGATAAAGGAGCTCTTCACTTCTCACACACTGCAGCAATTCTGATTCCTGGGAGGATATTTCAAATGTAATATTGTGAAGAGAGGTGTAATTATGTCGTATTTGAATGGAACTATTCTAAGAGGCTTTGCAAAGGCAGACTTTCATGGCTGCTATAGGCCCTTGGGGTCAAGCAGTTCATTAGGAAATAATCAGGACCTGAAAATGGTCTGGTTGTTTTTGGGAGGCCTGGCAAATTCCATCACCTTCTCAGGAATCTGGTATTAATTGCTCTCATTATAAGCCCTCAGACTGGTCAGTATGCACTGCCATGGACACCAGTGCCCCTTAGCACTCCTAATGGTACCACCAACGTGCTTTTTGTTTTTCCCCTGGCTACCTGACGTGGTTGCATCCTGCAACCACATTCATGCAGCAAAAACTATCCTTTCTGCTCAGCCTGGATTGCCTTTTTCCTCTCTTTCTCATTGCACCCAATACAAACTAAGTAGCATCCCAAATTCCATTAAGATTAGGGTGCATTTCTTGTTCCATGTGGCTTACAGCCAGAACCAACCTCCCAAAAGCTTGGAAGGGGAAATAAGCAGAATAACCTTCCCTCTTTGAATTTAAGGTTTGGAATTTAGCCTTTTACAGTTTATCTCTTCCTATTTTACTTTTGATGTATCCTCATTAATGTGCACTCTGAATCTTGGCTTAGGTGTGCTCTGTCCTGCCCCCACAGCAGTGGGCCTATTGACAGTGGGAGGCACATGTTGAGGCCACCACTACCACTTTAGTTTGCTCTTAATCTTCTAACTGGAAAACATGAGCTTCCTTTCCATTTCTCTGCCTTCTTCACATATTTATTCCAGCAAATTAACAATGTAAAATGTGTTGGGCAAGCAATGGCAAAACCACCTCTTTTAGAGGAAACCCAGCTTTTCACTTCTCAGCCCACTGACAAGCTTTTCACTTCACTCATCTGCCCCAACTGCATGGAGGCCAGGTTTCTGCCCACTCTTCCCACCTGCAGCCCAAAGCGTGGAGCTTAACAAGGGTTTTCCCAGGACAGCCCAAAGTCCGATTTTCTGAAAAGTCTTCCCATTTTGTCTTGTTAACGACCACAGTGCTCAGTCTGGCTCCCTGCTAGATGCTGAGCTTGTTTGGAAACCTGGCCTGAGGAGCAATCAAACAGTTTGTAACATCTTTTTTGGAAATACTACCAGTCAGACTAAACCAGAATATGACTCCCTCAAAATATGTCTCAAGGGAGGAACAGATCTAAATTTGGCTTTAAAACATCAAGGTCCCCTGGGAGCACAGGCTGCAGACAGCATCAGGCAGGCACAGATTGAGAGAAGTGCCAGTGATCTTGAGGGCCATTCGTGAGGGATTTCCACAAGCTTGAGTTACAGTCTCCTGGGATCACATAACAGCGCACCCAAAGCTGCCCAGAGTAATGCTGCAGAAAGCACGTAACCTCTATCAAGGTTGGCTTTAATGCAGCAGTTGAACATGTTGCATTCTCAGTAACCACATTCAATCATGCAAGAATGAAGAGCCACTGGAGTCCCTCCGCAACAAACGGGCAGTCTCCACGTCCTAATGTCCTCCAACAGAAGACAAAATCAAAGCTTTGCCATCCAAAAAAAATAAGCTGACTGGCTGGGCATCTCATGTGCAGAAACATCTGGACTGGGTAGGGAACAGCACACAGAAAACAGCCAGCGAGTGTCAAAAGTTCAGAGAAGCACTAACTAAACATCATCCCATTTCAGCCCTATAGACAAAGATACCACAGAGAATCAAGTGAAAAGTCACAAGCCTGTTGCGCAGAAGTGGTGAGTACAGAACTTTTTGGAATAAATGGTTTCCCAGTGAGCCTCCCTATAAATTATGATCTCTTAGAAGTCAGGCTCAGAGACTGAAGTGCCAAACTGCGGTACAGTAGATCGCTCCAGTCACCAGGCAGGGAGGAGGAGGCCTGAGACAGCAGTAAGACACAAATATGTGTAATTTCAAGGTAAATATTAGAACTTTTCCATGCCTTTGACTAGCAGCACGCTCTCACCAAAGGGAACTGGCAAAGGTGGAGTGCACATCTGCTATAGAAAATGCAAAGATCGCAGTCTTCTCCCACATGAGGTTGATAATACTGTATTAAATCAAACCCTGCATTTTTAGGACTAACCATGTATCAGTCTCCTTCAAATTACTATCAGGAAACAAAAATTTCCTTTAAACAGTCACATACTCCAATAGTATGCTTAGAGATCCATGAGCAAAGCGAATGACTTTTTGGCTTCTTATGGCAAAGAATCTGGATGTTTTGCTAAATTTTACTGTGGTATTACAAGGCATCCTAATAAGTTTTACCTTCCTTTAATGAACAAGAAAAACATTGTAATAAATTTCTAATTATATTTTTAAAAGACATTGGAGGACTAAAAAAATATTCTGTCACACCTGATGGTGAAGCAATGTCTATCAGTACCTTGTTGTTGAGGAATTTCAAGTGGTACATCAGCACTTAGTAACCACCATCAGAAGGAAGCCAGACCTCTACAATGGGTTATCAGCTGAGTTACATTAATCTGCATATTACTATATACTTGAGGTTTATATTAATACAGGGTTAAAAAGACATTATTGGAGATAGGAAGTCACAGGTGGGGAAGCTTCAGTACTCCAGCTTTGCCTTGACTTGTTATTGCACAATTCAGAATGCTGCCCTGACTTAATTGCTTGTATTCTGTTTTGTCTTCAAGGTCCTGCCTCACTGAGTACACAGTGAGATGGCGCTCAACAAACAGTACTTCATAACTCCTCAGCCCTTGTGGCACTGCACGGTTCTCAGACCCTGTGGTATCACCCACTACTTTGCTCTTGCATTTTCTCACAGCAGTCACCACTACTGCATTCAATCCCAGCACAAATCCGAAATGACAGCATGATTCTCCCTACTAGTGCTGCTCTGCTGTGAGTGGATACCAGCAATCAGACGATTATGTGGTAATTTTGAATGTTTTATTGCTTAACCGAAGTTTGTAGTGAGGTTTTGAAGAACAAACATTCTTTTGGGATGATGCAAGAGTTTGATTCCACATTCACTCTACAAAGGGGTTTCTTCCTTCCCCACACAACCAATTTAATCTGTCCTCCAGAGCCGTAGGTAGAAATGCTGATTGACTCACCACCGCTACCATCAGGCTTCAGCAGAAATTCTCTCCCAGCATCATCTACAAATAAACCTCCAAATATTTTTTCTTTGAAAGGCAGGTTCAGTTTCATAGACACAGTTGGCGTCACTTCTTTGTTCCAGCACCTCTGCCTGTGCTGGACACCCTCCTCACTCAGTACATTAACACATCACTGATCATCACTGGACTGTGACAGCAGCAGCAGAACCACACCTCGAGACACCTACCTTTTTGATGAGGCTGCACAGTTGCTCTGCTTCCAAAGACCAGCTGGGAAAATGTTTCATGGGGTAAAATTACATTATTGGTATGCACTGGTTTTTGGAACCAGCTCTGTGTTGATGTATTCTGCGTTCCTGTATTTGTCTGTGATATTTATTATGAGGCATCACCAGATTTGAGACAGCAAACCTGAAGATGTGCTGCTCTTTAAAGACGTGTAGAAGTCCATTGCTTTTCCGTGAAGCATCTGAATGTGCTTTTCATTTTATATCCATGGCACTGGAGCATGCACTTTTTTTCCTGGAATTAGACTTACTGTGTCTAGATACGTAGTGGGCAGCTACCAAACATGGATGTTCTGGTTCATGTCTACATGCCATTCATTTCTGCAGATGCCTACCTGGGAAAACGGGTCAAGTGTATCGTATGGACAGGGCTGTGCTCTCATCTTCAGGGGCGTTCGCTATAATAACTCTCTGCATCATTCAGGACCCAATGAATAATTCAGTGGAGTTTCATTACTCCAACGGTCCTGTTTTGTTTACTGGAATATCATCCAGTGGGTCAGCACCCATCTGGCTTTGGCATAAAACCTGCAGAAAATGTAGCAGTTCACAGCGGGGGGAGGGAATCTTTTCTTTGATGCTGGAGAGCTACAAACTCATGGTACCCTTAATTTTCTATTTGAGAAAGTCAACTGGCCTGAGCAACTCAGCGTAAACTAGTTGACATGTACTTCTCATCTCCTTTAAAGAGTGTGGCAAAGTTCAGTTCTGTCATCATATTACTTTGAATTGAAAACAAAACAGTCTGGAATTTATGGAGGTCTTCCAAAGAGCAGTTCAGGATGCTCTGCTCCTCTTACACATTCAGAGTAAGCCCAGCAAACTTTATTCTCAAAATGCAAACAAGATAAGGCTTGGTCTATACTGGAAAAGGTCTGCTGGTGTCCCTCTCACAGAGGTATTACACTAGTAGACACATGGACTGTAAACACAGCAGGATTTTGTTACCACAGAAATACTGTGTAGGGGCAAGGAAGTTATCAAATATTTTGAGCAGACCAGGTAGACAACTGAATATCTCAAGTTATTCCGCTCGGTAGCAATGCTGATATGCCCATGAATTTACCTCCAGCCTTTTCCATTAAAACAATTATTAGCAGTTGTCTATTTAATAGTTAATGGTAGGAGCTCCTGCAGAACATAAACTTATTACCAAACTATTATCGATTAAAAATGGGAAGAATATATTAACATCTTGATTTAGATCAGTAGCTCCACAAAAAATTGATTTTCCTTTAGACTGCCTGAAAAACTGATAAAAATCCAGAAATACATTTTTGCTTGTGAGTCACCTCTCTTCAGAAAGTTTTAACTTGAGTATCAAGTGCCATTTTATGTGAAAACAAGGGAAAGTTAATCTAAATAACTCGCACAGACCTCTTGATAACCGAGTTATACGGGTGACTTTCTGTGTCTCCTATGCCCTCTAGCTTCTAGAAGATGTATTTACCAATCACTCTCCGGACAAGCACATTTATAGTTTTAATCTATATGAAGTCACTAAAAACTTACAAGAAGAGTGAAATGTCTTCTCCTCTCTTCCTCCCAGATACAATTTTTACCTGAGAAATGAAGACATTAAAAAGTTGCTCTAGATTCTCATTTACATTAAAGATACTTTATACTTCTCAGACAATGTAAATGACCTGTATAGGTACACATTTATATCAATTTAGGGTCCTCTCTGAGTGCTGCAAAGGAGCTTCAGCTCACCTGAGAAATGCCACCTCAATTCTAGGAACTGGATTTACCAATCTTGAGGAAAAAATGAGTTGTGAGATATATGGGATATTACTTCTTAGTCTGGCTTAATTAAAAAGTTAAATAAGGTCATTAAATGTTATAGTGCAAAAAGCACCTGATGTACCAATCGTAGTATTTTCTAATCAGCACACTGGAGGCTGTATTTTCTGAAGCCACATCAAGTTGAATTTCTGATATGAGAGCAAAACCTGAGGGAAAGATTTGTGCCCATAAAGCAGACAAGCCTGGCATCCACAGCTAGAGATCCTCCAGCCAGAAGAAGGGGATTTCTTGCACAGTTTAGGAGGGCAAATGGAGCATGATCAGCTACAGCTGTCTGGCTGTGAGAGACAGCCCAGGCTGACTTTTGTCCTAACAGACCATCAGGAGCTCCTGAACTAGAAGTACTTTTTACCTGCCAAATTACTGACATCTGTTAGAGTAGGGGTGTTAGCTCAAATCCCACCTGCCATATCGCTAGCCTGGCACTGGTGGTGTCCTATAAAGCATAGTGTCTGCAAACGTTCAGGGAATATTCAAATAAGCAATAACATTTTTGGAGAAATACCTGGGCTGTTCTTGTTTCTGCCAGTGGGACACCTCATCAGTCGGTGCTACCAAGAGACAGGACACGGAGCCAAGGCTTTTAGTTACCAGTGCTCCAGCTGTAGATGTTGTTGCTATAAGGTGGTATTCCATCACCTTTCAGAAAGTCACTGGGATAACTGAATAGGGACACTAATCCTACCAAGAACTTCAGTCACAAAGATGTTTCAGATAGTTAAATACTAAATGCATGTGGGTTTAAAATACACAGTTATAAAACCAATGCTTTGACACTGGTAAGACAGTGTATAACTCTGCCACTGTCTAGCTGGACAAAGGTACAATATAGACATTTTTCTGCTTCTGAGAACCTTAGTTCAGGAAAAGAAGCAAAAGGCAGCTTCACATAATGCAAACAAAACTGCACTTTGAAGCATGCAGCCTCACCAGAAATAAGTTTAAACCAGAAGTAGCCAACACAAAGTTTATGAAAAATTCTTTGACTTCACTGTCAATACCCATAAAGTGATTCAAATGTCTGGGCCTCTGATCTGCTTATCCATAAATCTTTTAAATGAAAACTAAGGCAGTTTTTGTTTAAACTCTGCAATTCCAGGATTTGAAGGTCAGATCTATTTCCTTTTTCCATTTAATTCTCTGCTTGTATTAGATTAAGACACAAATCAATATTCACTTTCATAACTAATTTAACACTTAGATAGCCTCTTTAACTATAGAATGATAAAGAAGATTTTTCCAGCCTAGAAGGAAAAGACTGTGAGGAAAAATCATGCTTGCAAAATACGCACACTCTCTAAAACATCACTGGCAGCATTGTCTTCTTCAGCTTCTCTAGGAGACCGGTCATGCTAAAAAGCTCCTCTAAGTTCCTGAGCCTCTTCCGTAGATGAAACCTGCCTGTCCACATGAAAGTCACTACTTTGGTACTGTCAGCCTTCCCCTGATGCATTTGCTTGGGGTTTGTTTGCAGTAACAGACCATTCCTACCCATTAGTAATAATTGCTATGATGTTGTTCAGTGTAAAAACAGGGTTATATCATGAGCTAAAAATGGGATTATAAGCTATCTATGTAACTATTTTAGGAATATGTGCTAATTAGAATAATTGGCTCCCTCCACAACAAGAGGCAGTGAAGACCTACAACAACCTTTCAAGCATGTCAGCAGAATAACAGGCAAATTAATGTGGCTGACATAATTGATTTGGACTTTCAAAGTGTTTGCAAAGCTACAAAGCATCTATAAAGTCTCCAAATAGCCATAGGATGAAGTTCTGTCATAGAGCACAAATGGCCTGAGAGGGACCAAACAGAAACTAAGGAAAATACCTCTAGCTTTACTAAACTGCAAGAAAGAAGCATCCTTTGTGACTTATTCCTGGCAGCAAAGCTATACAGAAAAATAACTAATTGTGCAACAAATACAGGTCAGTGGGACCTACCGGGATGGGGACAATCGGAGTCTATGGGCTGTGCCCACTAGCCCTGGGAGAGGAGGAGGCACCCTCCAGCCTGCCCAGCACTCTGGGCTGCACCTGCCTCAGGGGAGGCAGCAGCCAGTGAGAGGCACCTGAGCACCAGGGAGCCACACTCATCCCCCTGCTATGGCAATGATTGCACCTGGGGAGAAGCACAAGCCACACCGTGGGAAGCAGCCTTTATACGCTTCTCTTCTGGGGGACAAGAGGAAACACCTGGGCCATGGGGCAAGGAGCTATCAATCCCCTTGCCTATCTTTGCTGTCAACCTTGGGAGCAGTTACTCAAGACAGCCTTGGTAGGGGCTACAAGAACATTGTACCTGCCTGTACCATACGTGACTGTCACCGGCAGACGGTCGCACAGCTTGCCATGCTGTCTCCCCAGAGAAAATGGCTTGCAGACTCTCAAAGAGAAATTAGAAAATCAGATGGGTTTCTTGCATACATGGTATAGTTCATGAACACTGAATAGCTGAATACAATGTCAAATTGCCTCGTGTGCTAATGTGCCAAGACCTTCTTAGGAAAAACCACTGAAAAGTGAAAACATAACAGAAGAAAATAGAAAAGCCAAACTAGCAAGAGTGTAATCATCTTCTGTGGACAGCCAATGAGACTGCAATAAAATACCAAGTGGGATTTATGAGTGTTTTTCCACATGTTGCAGGGGGGCGTGGGGAAGTCTTCCCAGAGGTACACATTCAGATCTTTAAAGGCAACATTTGGTTTTGTGGAGGTGACACTAATCTGGGATCACACCTCAGCCCCAGCCAAAAAAGTCATTGTTGTAAACAAGAATGTGGTAACACCAAGACTAGAAAGAAAAGATAAATGTTGCAATGGCTCTTATTCCAATGGTGGATTGGCATAAATTAGAAATGAGAATTATTTACTTTGTTTAAATAAATAAATAAATAGATTAAAAGGTACTACAGGCCCTGGACATCATCTGCAGCAAAGAGCAACCTTAAAAGGTGTAAGGAGTGTCCAAAGTAGAGGACAATGCTGTGCAGAACAGGGGAAGAATGTGGTACCTTTTAGAACAGCAAAGAGGCAGCAAATTTACTTGCCCTTCTGGCAGCCAGGGCAGGGTTCACCTGATTGTTATAAGCAGCAAGCATGACCAGCTTGAAAAGAAGTTGCCAGTGCTCAATGTGGCTGAAATCAGACTTGTAATGCCAGGTTCATCTCTAACAGGTATTCTCCTGCTCTGAGATATTTAAGTCTAGAAAAAGGCACAGACCCAAATTCTCCAGAATGTTTTACACTCTTCACCTTGTAGAGGCGTTCAATCTGCTAATTAGACATGACAATGCTGGATTAGATAACCTATACCAAAATTTACTACAGCCTGCTATAAGCTGCTTTTGGCAGTGTTCAGTGTCAGAAGCAATAGCATTAGCTCTGCTCCTTTCTCACACTGCAGATGATGGAAGCTTTCAGGAAAATGAATTAAATCCCACTAACAGAAGGAGAAAAAAAAATATCTGGAGAGAGCCACAGTGAAAGTCCACCTGGGTTATTCAATTCAAAATAATGCTCCATCAGTACATGTAGTAATGTCCATCCCCACTGCCCGCTCCAGCAGCTGAGGCAGGTGAGTTTGTTTCTTGGCACCAGCTGAAGTGGCTGCCCCTGCTCACCTACCCTGCATCGGGCTGGAAGCTGCACACCCCAGCAAGACAAAAGCAGGTGCAGGTGGGTAAATTCCTCATCCATGAGGGACCCCTGAATGCCCTCACTGAGCTTATTCACTGACTGCACAACTGTGCTTCTTACTTCCCATCAGCTCAGAGCAGAGGACTGGGGCAAAAATCATAACCTTTCCTGGGCCCGCACAGTCCATATTTGTGATGGAAAACTGAACCCCTAGAGAATAATCTGGAAAATTAAAGCTCAAAAACTCTAATAGTGACCTGAAGACAGTTTATGATGAATTATCTTTGGGTATTTCTTTCTCAGAAATTTCTTCCCCGTTTGCCTTTACTTGCAAAGTGCACTCCTGGAGCCTTGGTTTGCACACAGCTTTAAAAAACCAACCTATTAGGTAAAAAACCCACACACTGACAAGCAGCCAAAAGCATCAGGACCAAACTACATGATGACACTGCCTCCGAAACAAGGATACACATGCTCTTGCATGATGCATCTGTATTGTCCCATGCAGGTACAGCACACCCAGTTGGGGTCAGGCTTGAGACAGAGATGGAAAAAAGCACTAGACTTCCTCTGGGTGACAGATTTGCAAGCCAAGTCTGAAGACCCCTCCTTTGCCCATTTAGGTACCAGAACTTTTCCCTCTAAACCTGCTTACATCTTTTACAAGGTCTGATTTGTACGCTGACTTACTAGGGCTGAAATGTTCCTCAAGGAGTAAAACCACAGCCACAAATGAGCATGGTAGAGAAGTACTGTTCCTGGGCAGCCTTACTGGCTATGTCTACATCTAGTTGACTACACTTCTCTTTTTGCTATTACACCTGCAGCAGAGACAGAGAGAGTGTGAGAGCCTTGACCTCAACTCTGCATGGTGAGGTGATCTTCACCTGAATGGATGAAGCAAATTTTAGAGTCCGGCTGTGGAGCACAAAACAAATCTAAACAAATATCTGACTCAGCTATTAAACTGAAAAAGCAGCAGCTTTGAGGAGGAACTTGGCAGCACCACTTAGAAGTCTATGGATTGCTTCCAGCTACCCTCTTCTCTGCTCACTCTAATTATTTATCCCTGGTCCCTAAATAGACTGCCTCAGGATTGCCCAAAAGAAAGGTACATTCCTGTAGCTGCTTTTTCTCTCCCTAAATCACTTTTTTGACCTTAGACAAAAAAACCCCAAACCACTATCTACAAAGCACATTAGACCATTTCATCAGAACTGTATTCTGTATGAAACACATCTGATCTTCACCCACACCTGACAGAGTCTGTCTCTGTAGTTTTAGTAAACGTGCCTTATTTTGTTTTTCTAGCAGGAGTCTCACAAAGCACTGTCCTTTTGAGGTACTGCTTTATGAGCATAGAGACGAGGCAGCTGTTCCTTCTGGCCTGAACTTTTGACTCAAATCCTAGTATTTATAGTTAGCACGGCTGTAGCAGGCCAGGGGAGCCGCAGCCACATTGGGTTGGTGCCAAATGGTTCTGGAAGTGTGTTCAAGTGAAAAATCAGTTTCTCAATCCAAGTGTATCTAAAATACTTTTTTTAATTTTGCGTAAATTCACAAATGATACAATATTTAAGTGACTTCTTTTTTTTAAACATACTGTACAATCAGGTTAAAGTGTTTTACATCAAGGCACAGCACACCGTATAATACACATATGCCTTGCCAGGCAGCAGTTTAGTATAATCCCCGAGTTTTGGCAGTAGTGCCAGGATAAAGTAGCATGGATCACATAAGCTGGAAGATAAATAAATAATAGATGCTGTCACATTTTATTTGAAATAGAGTTGCATATAAAAAGAATATACAATAATTTAACTTTAATAATTAGATTCTCTTGTACTATACATAACAGAAGTGTTTTCATTTGTATTAAATAAAACATTTTCAGTATTAGGATGCAAAATTATTCTTCTTTTTGGCTGTCTTGATCTATGGAGAAGAGTTGCTTTCATTAGAAATTAAAGTTGAACTTTCAGTTTCATGACAATCTGAAAGAAACAAATCCAAAGTTACCATACATCAATAATTAATTGTAAAAATAAGCAAGTAATTCTAAAGAGTTGTATTGAGTTAATGCACTGTGGAAATAGTTATTTAAGCAGAAGAACTACAAGACCTCCTCTTTTTAGTCTACACATGCTACAACTAAACTTGTAACATCTTTTTTTACACTGTTACTTCACCTGCCCTCTCAGCAATAATCATTGTAGGTCTGTTACTGATCCAGAAAAATTAAAATTCTGATAATGCCACAAGCTGCCTGCATAACAGACTCAGTTTATTGCAATGTATTTACCATATTCACATTATCAGTCAGCTTTTTATATTTGAAGGCTTCTTCTTCGCCTGCCAAAGGCCTTGGATCCCACGTTGGTTGGTACAAAGTTGTTCTTGCCCACTCCTCCTGACCTGCTGAGGAAGTCTGCCAGGCGATGGGTCACGCAGGTTGCTGTGTTGCATGCCCTCTTCTGTGCTGTTACACTGCTCAGCAAAAAAGAAAAGAGAGAGTCAGTTTCCAGAGTTATCTGCCCTGCATGCAATGAAGAGTCAGTGAGGGATGATACACCTAGGAAAGGTTTCTTCTACAGAAGAATAGCAGGCTTGCTGCACAGCAGGCACTGGCAGCTTACAAGCTCCTCAAGATGCACCTCTTTTTCTAAGTGTTGGGCTCAGTTTACAAGAAGTGGCTGATCCCCTCCTTTCTGGGGCAGCCAGGCTGAAGACTGAGCCAAGCCAGATTTTCAGCAGCACCTGAGCCATTGCCTGTCTCCAGCACATCATTACAACCAACAGAGAGGTGCTATCTGGCCCAGGTCTGGAGCATTTAACCAATCCCCACTTCCTCCAAAAGTTTAGATCTGGATTTGGTTATAGCACTGCTAAAGGACAGCAGCAGATGCTGATCTTTAGCTTCTCACTTTCACATTTACACTCCACAATACCAGAAAACACAGGAAGTCCTAACATCACTGATGACTACAGGAGCTTTGTCAGTGCTTTTAGTTGGGCTGTACCTGCCCATTTGCCTTCAGAGCTGAACCACACACAGTTTCCATGGGCTTAATGGGAATGTGGGAACCCCCTTGTCCTGGATTAGAGCCTTGCCTAGTATGGCACATCACCAGAGAAATAGTTCACAACTTCAACAGAAGCAGCTCTGCGCTCAGAGTTTAGCCTGTGGCCGGTAATTTTTCCTAGACAGGAGGCTTCAGGGTACATGCATTCACACAGTCCTTGCTTGAAGGTTTTCTACTAGAGCAATGACTTCCTTACAGTAGGAGGAACTTCTCAGGCAAGTATTACAAGACAGTTCGTTAATGTTAATGACAAATACTGTTTGCAACAATCAATGCAAATTTTTTAGAAGCAGCCTCTGATTACAAGATAGATGAGGTGCTGAAACAGAAGAACTGTAAGGAAATCTGGGTACATCACTCAATTTACAATTCACCTATGTTACATGGTCTTGAATTAACACAAATATTTTAAAAATACCCGAGTTTTGAATATACTAGTGTAAAGACCTACTGTGAAGGAAAAAGGAAAAGACAAAATTCTTACCTGGAAGCGTTCAATACCATTTTAAACAGGATTACATTTCTAGTTTGAACAAATCTGTGTGAGCTTTTCCCAATTCCCTTGCTTCTCAGGATCCTTGCTAACAAGATTGCATGCATGTCTGACTACATCAGTATGTATGAGTGTATATGTACAGTTTCAACTTCTAATTTCCTAGAATTACTGGCATTGCCTCTCTTGAGCATTAAGACAACTTGTAGATTTTTTCCAGCCAGATCTAGAAACCTCATGTTCTAAGCCAAGTTATTAAACCAAGATGATCTAAATCCTTATAGAAAAATAGGTTTATTGAACAAGTGCATGGGCAGGCACAGAAGATGGGTCTACTTGTACATTTAACAGCCAGAAATGAAGAGCCTTGTTTAGATTTTTTTCTTTTTAATCAGTGGCTAAGAAAATCATTTGAAATCTCAAGGCAGTGCTGTTCATTTTTATTTATTTTTCCCTAGCTTGGTATGCATGTTACGTTCTCTGTCTTCCTAACACTGGGTCCATCTCAAACATTCTCTGTCGAAAACAGAATCAAAATAACATAGCAGAGTTAGCAATCAAAGTTAGATCCACATGCATCAGGTTAAAAAAAGGGAGAAGGGGGAGAAATAAGCAGGTCTAGTTGTTTCCTAGGGGTTCCCCATAGTTTGCATAGCGTTCGTGTTCCACGTCACTCAGCACATTTCGTTTCTTGCCAGGAGTTCCAGCCCCGACGTCAGTGCGAGGGTAAGTTTGCAATTTGTGCAATTCTTGAGACAGTTTGCCCAGCACACAAGTACTCAGACTGGCACAGCGTTTGGAAATAGGTCTATCCAAGCTGCAAGGGGGAAAAAAAAACATGCCCAAAGAAAGAGTAATCTCAAACATGCACGTTCATGCATTTCTTCCCTAGATAAATACCTACAAACAGGAAACTTAAAAACAACCAAAAACCAAACCCTCTACATCACATTCCATGCAAGGAAAGGTCATACAAGTGCAATCAGGACAAAACCACTATTTTTCAGTGAATTCAATTCGGTTGAAAAGCAAGTTCATTAGCCTTTTGGATGCTTACAGTCAGAGGTCAGGAAGTTTTACTCCCCATCTATTCAGCATGCTGTTCAGTCTCTCATACATCACTGTCATGCTTTACAATACAAATCCTGTTAGGATAATGCAAATGCTCTTGCATGCCTTTGGTCTATGGGGGATGGGAGAGTGGCACTGCGTGCATTAGGAGGAACACATTCCCTCTGCCAAGGACTTTCCATGCCTTACGTTAGCATGCACTTTCACGACAGAGAATCCAAGAGTGACTGAATGGCCCCTAGCACTCCCACTACGAAGACATACCTTTTGCTGCCATATTTTAACATAACCCACTCATTCAAGCTCAAATCGCCCTCCACTTTCAGTTGTGAGAGACAGATAGAAGCAGGTTAACTAGGTGGAAGCCATTCTCCCAACACCAACATTAGATCATCTCTGCAGTATCATCCTTTACCAGTTAGGTGACCACAGTCAGTCATAACCCGAAGAAAAGAAAAGATATACATATATATTTTGACCTGCAGAGGGTCTGCCCAGAAGACTTTGCTAGATACCAAGCACGTAACATTCCCCTATTGCCCTTCTCCTGCCCCAGGACTGCAGTTCTTACCTGTTCCCCTCAGAGGCTTGCTCCAGCTCCTCTGCTGTCATCTGTATGAACTCTTTCACCAGCGCATTTAATAACCTCCGAGTTTCATAATCACTGAGCGTCACTCGATCCGTTATGGACTCCAAGCCAGGTCTAGGGAGAGGCAAGTAAACTAAGGTGAATGAAACACTGTCTGCTGCAGAGAGCCATGCACAGGAGAGAGGACTCTGTCATGTATTACTGCATGTTATTGACAGCATCTTTCATTGGTGTGAATGTGCAAGCCTTCTCCATGCACAGCACTAGGCATTTTATACACATAATTAAAAAGCCACCGTGTCAAAGATGGCATCAAAGCAGCCAGCTTTCTCATCACTGTACTCCAGTTTTCTCCCGGGTTTCTAAAAAAGTATTTTATACCATAGATATAGTACTCAACAACAGGACCAGCCACTTACCTGACTGGGGCTGCCTGGAAGCTATCCATCTGGCACACAACCAAGGCATAAACAGCAAGGAAAGATGAAATCTTCAGCATAACCATGATTTCCGCTCTACAACAAAGAGGTACATCAAGCAATGGCTGTTTTCCAACCTGCTCAGCCCTGTAAGATCTACTAAAAAGGTCATCATTTCCTAGCCACGCGTAACACTAAAAGCTGCTAATAATGCTTTTCTATTTCTTTTTATTGCTCTTGTGCTTTGGTTTTCTCAGTTTCAAAGTATTTAAGTGCTATTACAGGGGATAGAGATGCAGCTTTTCAGAGCCACAGTTCTGTACAGCTACCTGCATTCAACTTCATGCCCACTTCCCCTCAAACTGCTAGAAGACAGTTTCCTCTGGCTAACTACTGTACACAGTGCCATATTCAGTGTGCCCAACACAGACAGGCACAGTTATGGCATAAGAGTCACAAGAAAAAGAAAAAACCCACACATTTAGTGTTCTGTATATTCAAGAATGAAGGGCCACTACTAGCACTTAGCCTGCAACTGCTTGCATCTTGGCACTCAGCACACGGACATCCCAGGGCAGATTACAGCGTGAGAATTAACTAGTTTAATTTCAATAGATATATCTACTCCAAAGCCAGAATGAGGGGACTTCAGAATTAGTCCAAAAACCAAAACCTGTAAAAACACATCTCTAACCGAGGCTACCTGCGTTGAGATACACCCTCTGCTCTCACAGCGTCAGTATCTCAGAGTCAAACGGGCGCATAGGTAACTACCACAGCAGCTTCGTTTTTGCCAGCTCCCAAGCCTCGCCGGGGCTCCCGGAACGACGAGACACCTTCCCAAGGGCATCCCGCATCCCTGAAATCCTCGGGGCGCGCCGGACGGCCCCCGGCACCGGCAGAGCACCCAGCCCGGTACCAGGGAGGGCTCTGCACGCCTGGCAGGGCGCCCCACGCCGTGTCGGTGGGAAAGAGACCGACCGAGGACCAACTTTCTCCCACCTTCCTCAGCTCGCTTCCTCACTCACGCGTGTGCTCACACGTACGCAAGCACATGAACGACGGCATTACAGACCCCGCAAAGCCCCGCGGCCAGGGAGAGAAACGGGACCCACGCGAAGGGCCGCGGCCAGGGCCGGCCCCGGACACCGGCGCGGTGCTTACCGGCTGGGCGGTGCTGCGGGAGGAGGATGCCGGTGGCGCCGCCGAGCCGCGGTACCACACACCGCCCGCCGGCTCCCCTTTATACCTGCCGCCGCGGCAGCCTGCGTGGGCGCCCCTGCGGGCCCGCCAGCCAATCACCGCCTCGGCCGCCCAACGAGACCCGTTCCGCCATTGGGCGCCAAAGGCCGGTTCAAAGGTGACGTCATGCCCCACTCCGCGAGCGTCCCATTCACAAAAAAATCCGGCGGGGGGCGAGGCGCCGGCACTGCGGGGCGGGGGGGCCATTCACACCGCACGGCCGCCGCACGGCCCCGCTCCCCGCAGGATCGCTCACGCGTGGCGACCTCTGCAGCAGAGGGACCGCATTGCAGAGCGGGGCCGCTCCCTCCCAGGGATTCCCCCCCTCACGGGCCGCACTCCCCGCCCGCCCGGCAGTCGCAGCGGCTTCAGCGGGGAGCCCGGTTGTGCCCAGCCGCCCTCCTGGCTCCCCGACAGCATCTGCGTTTGGACGGGCGGGGGTCCCGCACGGCCTGGGGCCGGGGCCGGGCAGAGCGTGCAGCGGGGCAGGGGCACCACTTGTGGAAGTGCCGCCTCCCCGGGAGCTGCGCCAGCCGCCGGGGCGGGCAGGGCAGCGCTGATCCTTGACCCCTGGAGCCCCTCGCATCCCCGGCAGGAGAGGGGGCGCTTGAGGCCGGCACCCCGCCGCTCCTCCCCGGAGGGACGGACCGGACCCTTGGCACCAGCGAGCAGCCCCGCAGCAGGCAGCGAGCCGTCCGCCGCGCTGTGCCCTGCCGGCGTCCGCACCGCCGCCCCTGGGACTGGTCCGCGGCGTAACCCCACGGCCCTAGAGGAAACCATCACCGTCATCACACAACTCTAGGGGCAGGTGCAGCGCCTGTCCATGCACAGAGGAGACACCGGGAAAGGGGGGGTCGCTTCCCCCCGGCGTAACGATACGCCCCGCTGACGGGGATTACCGGGCAGCTGCCCGCCGCCCCATGCATCACCCGCGGAGGGCCCTTTGTCACGGCGCGGCGGCGCTGCACCTGCCCGCGCAGGATATTTGCCCAGGCGCGGCAGGTACCCACCCGGCGGGGGCGGCCACGGGAAGACGCGATGCGGGGGTGGGAGGAAACTGCTGCCTGCCGAGCGGGCGCGGAAGGGGGAGAAGCGGGCCAGGCGGACCGCTCGGCAGCACCTGGACGCGGAAAGCCCTTTCGCCCGTCCCCCACCCGTCTCCCGAGCCGCGGGCAGGGAGCTCCTTCCCTCCTCGCCCTAAGTCGCAGCGCGTTTGCCGAGGTCGGTGTCACCGGCAGAGAGAATGCCCAAGCGCTGTCCCAAGCCCCGGCAGCCGAAGGCAGCAGGCGATGGACCGGGCAGAGGGGCGCGCAGGGACCGCGGCCGGAAGGGGGAAGCGACGCGCTGAGCGTCCGTTCCCGTCCCTGCCTCGCTCCCCTGCATCGCCGGGTCACTCATCCTTCCCGGTGGCTGCGGGCACCGCCCGCGGCAGCGGAGAGTAACGCCCGAGCTGCGCTGCTGGGAGCGCTGCCGCCGGGCCCCAGCGGTGGCACGCAGAGAGCGGAGCACCGCGCACTTTGCGCGGCCGTACCGCGCCGCGAGACAGGTGCCGAGTGCAGCTAGGTCTCTCGTTTGGCTACTTAAAATGGAACGGGGAGCTTTCCTGGGCACCTCCCGGCATTTCTTCGTTCCTGTTTCTGCAGAAGCCGGTGACACGAGTCGCCCCCGACACCGGGAATCGTGTGTTTCACCGGGAGGTGAATAAAGCTGGGGGGAGCCGCAGGGCGGGTGTTGGTTTGTTAATGCGATTTCAGCCGTGAAGTTTAAAGAGGAACACGGACATATTGCAAACCACATGCGAGTGACATATCATCCCACGAGGGTTTGTTCCTCCCCACCTTGCTTTCGGCCTTTCGGGCTTCAGCACCCGCTCGGACCCCTGTGGTCCCTTTCTTTCCCAGGGCAAGGGGCAACGCACCGGCCGAGTCTGCGCAACTTCTCCGCGCTTGTTTTGCAGAGCGACGTTTGCAAACCTGTTTAGCGCTCTGGGGGTTGGGTTCTGGGTTTTACGTGCTTTGTTTTTTCCTTTTCAGGTGACAAGACGGGTTAGTTTTTTTTTCCCTAAAGCAGCCTTGTGGCTGTTGATGACTTACAGCCTCGGGGGTGGGGGAGCTCTGCGCTCCGCCCCGCGGAGCGCACATCACTGCGGAGGGACGGAGCGAAACGAGCGGCGAGCCGCACGGCGCGGGGGGGCGCGGTTAAGGGCACAGTGCGTGGGGCTGTGACTGGCCCGAGCTTCCTCCGTGCCCGCAAGCACTACTTGGAGGCTCTGAGCGAAGTGCCCGCAGAGCCCTGGGCTCGCCGCGGCACAGGCGCTGCCGGAGCGGCGGAAAGGGGTGTCCGCACCAGCGGGGCTGCGCCCGGCCCCGGGGCTCCCCCCCGCCTGCTCCCTTCGCTCGCTTTACGGGCGCTGCTGACCTCTGCCCTCCCTGGGGGGCTTCCCCTTCTCCCCGCACAGGCAAATTTAAAATTTCGTTTGAAATAGCACCTGCAGCGCACGTATGGTCGTCACCGGAATCCCCCGGGAGAAGGACTTTAAGTATTTGATTTTACATCTCTTCCGTTTCCACAACTCCTGTTCTGCTTTTTGCGTAGCTTTTCTGAGGCTGCGTTTAGGTAGCGCCTAAAGAAACGGCTCAGCATCGCTTTTGCTGTTTTAATGTGACTTGTACAGCTACAGCAACAGAAACCAAGTGTAGAAACTTGAGTGACTCGGCTTTCGGTCAGACATTTCCCTGTCTCTCTAACTTCACTGTTCCTTTCCTCTTCCTATAGATATAGACATATGTTAACAGTTAATCGTTCCAATGTGCTTTGGGGATTTATCCACTCCTTGTCCACACAGAATATTCCTGTTTTAATATTAAAAAATCCAGAGGACTCCGCTGGAATAATATATTTCAGTTCTTCATCTAGCGGCTGATCCAAGCCTTTCTCTTGCCAGTACGACTCAGCCTGGGGCTGGAGCCTGTAGGATGCAGTGATTACAGGGTTTCAGGTGCCAACATTGCTACGTTAAGCTTTCACAGGAAGAAACGTAAATTTAAAGCAACAGGTATGAATGCCAATAGATCTGCTTTTGTGCATGTATAGATGAAATAGTGCTCGGATGTTGGCAAACAATTCGGCTGTTGGCTGCTCCTTGCCAGGGCTAATGGAGGGACTCCCAGCTGGAACGCTTGTCCTATTTTTTCCCCTCAGCTATACATCAGCTGGTCTCATCAGGTACATTTTCTTTTTGCAAACCTCTCTTCTCTTACACGTAAGACAGAGAAGACAGACAGATTACCCAGTACAAAGAACTCCAAAGACCAGTTGTCTATTCTTGAACCTTTAAACAAGATACAGGTCTTATACAGAATGATAGTCTCCTCTTGCTGGATAAATCCCAAAGTAAAGTTTAAGTATTCATGGAAGACCTAGAACAGAGGGCTACTTACAAGCACTGCACTAATATAGCAAGATACTTACTGAAACAATCTGCTCCAAGGAACTTGTTCTGCCTTTTGCCTGATACAGGCAAAACAATCCATGTGTATAGGTTCTGAGCAGATTAAACGAAAACCTACAGAATGACTGGATTTATATTTTTTTTACGAAATCAGATTATCTCATGCACCTTGCAGCTCCACATAAAGGGAATTTTCTTCCTTGAGTAAATTTATTTCAATTTGTAGGGAGTACGAAAAATCTGTCCTAGCCTAAAGTAACTTTCTCTACACTACTGCAACTTCTTCTGTTTGATATTATTTAACCAATACATTTTAAAGCACAACCATTTTTTCCCCCTGTAAATATTGCCATTTTGTCAGCAAGCTGTAGACACTGCAGTGAGGTTCTTTAATGTTACCAGCTGACATGTGGTTAAACAAAAATATCATATTTATATAGAGAGATTTTTGTTCAATAATAAAATGTAATTCTTCAAGCTAGACAAGACTGTGAGCTGCACAGACAAAGTCTGCATTCCCAAGAATGGTTCATATCTGACAAGAGAGGACCCTACTAAAAGGAAAGGGTAGACAGTGGCGATGCCACTCCCCACAGCACAGTAAGTAAGTCCTTCACAAGGGAGGTGAGTGTGATTCAGATCTCTGCTCTCTCTAAGCTTGTTCTTCATGGCACCTAATTAAGCCTTTTGCAGATAATGACAGTTCATGATAAAACCAGCTATAAACATCACATGGTCTCTCTTTACGAAGAGAAGCTGTGGAGTTGCTTATCTGTGTCTCTGGTGGATGCCTATGCTAGTCTACCTAATTCGGGATCCTGCCTCCACAAACAGAAAATGCTGCTGCTTAAGAAGACTCTACAGGCCTTTGGGAGAACGTGAGCATTATTGAGCTCACGTGAAAGCATTTTTCTAACATCTTGCTGTAATCTGTTCTGCAGAAAATTATATAAACTAAACCAGAGTTAACACCATTGTACTGTTGTAAAAGCAAGCTGTATATTAACAGGAGCATCATGCCTAGGGCCTGAGAGGTACTCCTTACACTTGCCTTGTTGCTGACAAGATCTAGATCATCTCATGTACTCTGCTCAGCACAGCATGCCGTACCCCAAAAAGATGGGTAGGTTGAAAAAAGCCAACAAAATCACCAGTCAGATTATCACAGATCTTGTAACGTGATTCTGGAGAACAAACTCAAAGCTCACAGAAACAGTTAATGGAAGGAAAGACCATGGAGAAATGTGATAACAAAAATATAAATGCCTGCCATGAAACAGTAATAGCCTACATGCTGGTACTCTACTGAAAACAACAAATATATATGGGCTGAAAAGGCAAGAAAAGGGATACCACACAAAAGAAAGAGCTTTCTACAATCCAGATCAATGAAGCACAAGAATAGGCTGCATTGCAGTTATGGAATATCTTTTATTGGAGAGTTTTAGGGTGCAGTAGTCTAATGCCTGTCAGGCATGACATGTATAGTTGATATGCTCTGGGGAAGGAATGTGATCAACTAAATATTTTCTTTTTGTATCCTTCACCTCCAATTTTGCTTTTGTAAAACTTACATCCCTAATTGGTCAAATCCTTTGGTTAATTCTCCTTCCATGGACTCCAAAAGGCCATATTCAGCCTGAGAATAAGCCCACATCACGTTTATCCACACAAATAATATATTACCTGCCGGAGCTGAAGTTTTGCAGACTCAACTCGGATCAATGTGATCAATGCTGAGCTCCTTTACTGAAGCACATACGCAGCTTACATAGGTTTCTATATCAGTGCCCGAGTTACATTACAGTGCTGTTGGTTAGATGCTCTGTTCACCCGCCTTACATGCGTCTCTCTATTGCTAATAATTGGTTAAGGCTACACAGTCACCTTGTTCCTTTTTAAGGCAGTTGTTAACATTCCTGCAGTTTCTTATCTCATGGCCTTTCTTACAAGCTCCTGTTCTCACAGACATCTGCTCTCCTGTTATTGCATACTGACATGTCTCTGCTAGCTTCCCCAGGCCTGATTATATGGGGGTCAGAAATAAATCTGGGTGGGCCACAAAACCCATGCCTCTCAAAATGCATTGCTACAATTACCTATCCATTTTTCAGTTCAGTTTAAATTTGGCCCAAAAATGAAAGTCTCTTTTTTTAGAAAAATGCAGTACTTGCCTGAGAACAAGAACACTGATATAGATCTGAATGCTAAAGCACTTCCTTTTTAATGGGCATTAAATCTGGATTTAGGCAGCTTCAGTGACCACTTTTGAGAAAGTGGGGCTGCTGTTGAACTAATTACTGAGAAATCTATGAATCAATCTTGAAGCAAATTTTCTTCCAAGATGCCTTAGAAAAGCTTCCAGAACACATTTTAAACTGGGCTGCTTCAATCTCAACAAAACGTTCCTACTGAGCTTTTTTGCTCAGGAGACTTTGCAGCAGTTTCCCTCTATACCTGAAAAATCAGATGTGTAATAATCTTTTAAAACAAACTGTGCCACACTGTCCTGCACTGAGGTTTGTTTGGCAAGGCAGAAAGGGCAGAGCGCAGGGGAGCCATCAGTGGCTCTGAGTGTCACCTGTCCTGCATTACCACAGCTCAGCCTCTGAGCAGGTTCACAGAGGCTCCAGGCCTACCTCATGCCACCTGGCAACATGCTCCTATGCGCTGACAACTGGCAAAACTCAGCCATGGTCCAGCCAGCCCTGGTTCTGAGGCAGGCCGCACCTCTAATAGGCTGCCAAGGGGAATTCCTCAAGAGGAGCTCGCTGCTCACCAGATGCAGCCCATGTCACACTTGCAGCGTGACCAGGGTAGCGCAAAGGGGACACACTATGGAGGAAAGTATTTCAAAATCAGCACCTATTTCCACTTCAGTTTTGTGCATTCTGCAGGTAACATATGAGCTGAATAAACTCCTTACCTGGAAACCAGCCTCGGAACAGAAAACTAACCTTGTTAAGCAACAGCATGATTATAAAACGTCGATATTGCTTGCACAAGTGCTATGCTATTATCTCGTGTGCCATCAGAGCACGTCAGCAAAAACATGGTGAGAAACTGTATCGTGAGTACTCAAGTTAATCCCATGATTGTTCTTTATGGGATACATGAAGGGCGGAAGATCACATGCTATCATTTCATTCTTTGTCATGACAGTACTGAGGTCTGATTAAGCCAGAGTGTAACTCAGTATTTTTCTCAGTCCCTTGCAGGACCATTCAGTCGCCTCAGCACTGTTAAGTTCAACGGCTGTATATTCCTGCTGTTCCCAGCACTGCCCTCTCTGAGAAAGACTGGGTGCAACTGCTTCTCAGCCGCCTGTTGGTTTGGCTCTTGACAAAAGGAATTTGTGCAAGGGCAACAATTTAGCCCGGTACTTTCAGGTGAATTTGGGAATAGAAAAAGGTCTCTCTCCTTTTCGGTGCTGGTAAATAGTACCTGAAGGCAAAGGCTATTATGACATAATATTTGATAATCTGCTGTAAGCGGAGTTTCTGGGAACCAACAGTCATATCAGACTGTCAATTAAAAAAGATAAATTTCTAAATTTACACATAAAATTGACCTGAGCATACTCTGAAGGAGCCAGCAAATAAAAGATGCCAAAACTATTTTTGAAGTCTTTAAGCCAATGCCACAGATTTCCAAGTCTGCCCAACAAACATAAACTAATTAAGGAAAAGAGGGTTTTTTTCAGCAACCAATCACCAAATCCACAAGGGAAAACATTAGATGTGGTTTTCTGTTTTAGCAAACCTACAAAGCATCAGTGTCACTGTAGCTGAGGAGATAACTGTAACATAGATCATTCACTGTGATGACATAGGCTGACGTGTTAGAAAGAGCTGGGTGAGTGTAAAGAGAACATCTGCACATGACTCAACTTATCAGTGGGTTTATGAAACTCCATTCTTCAACAAGAAGCATGCTTATTTTACACGTATCTACACAGATCTGTTTCTTTTCCCTGCCCTGCCCTTAAAGAAAAAGAGCAAAGTCTTTATGTGCCTGGCTATAAAGAAGCTGTTTTCCTTTATGACGTTTTATTCATACTAGCATGACTTCACTGGACAAGAGACGTTACTATAGGAATGGAAAGCACTTCAGCCTGATAGTTTCACCTTGTTTTATAGAAGTGCAGCAACAATGTCAACACTAAAAAGCAAGAAAGCCAAGAAAGCTTGCTTCAAACTGTAGCTGAACACAAGCTTGTGAGATATTTCACGTGACTTGGAAACTACTTAATTTTTCTCCCCCAAGAGTGTAATACAGTCATGACCAGGACCTTAATGTCATTACTAGAAAAACAGCCATATCTGTCAGTATACTTCTTCAAAAGTCAAAGCTATGCATAGGCAGGTATAGTCCTGTCAAACAATTTCTTTCTGGTTTTCTTGAGAAGACAGGAACCACAATAATTTCCTGTTACTCAGTTGGCTCCAACTTCTCCTTATAGAATTTACAATGCAAAGTAACTGTAAATCTTGATGACTAAAATGTTTTAGAATTTAATAAAGATACATGCTTTAATGGGTTTCTTTACTCAGCCATCATTTTTATAATTGAAATAAAAAAACCCTTTCCTCATCCCATGAGTTGCTTATTTGATCACCCGTAATTAGGTAAAACCTTCCCAAAGAAATAATTCAGCACAAGCTGCCCCCACACTTCTGAAGGAATGAGAGAACAAAGAAGGAGTATCAATCAGAAACTGGCAAGGAATCCTGCCCTTGGAGACTTGCATCCCTAAACCTGAGCTCTTCAGTGATTTCATCTGTCCGTAAGGGTTTATTTATCACTTCTGACAACTTTCAGTCATATTTATCCACACTGGTCTTTTTTTTTTTTTTCCTTCATTTAATCATGAATCCTTTAGAGGCTTTTGGATCTTTAATCTTAGCTGATTCACCACCTTTTCGCACTTGGCTTGACAAAAACAGATTTTACTGTTCTGCAATCATGTTGTTCCATTTCTCTTCCTGTTACAGTGGGTAACACCACTGTCTCCTCTCCATCATCAAGGCTCAAACACCATGCTACAGTCAGTTTTGACTGTTTTCTTCTCCTGCTTGAAGGTAATTGTCAAATCTTGTCTGCTTTTCCCCCATCCAAGTCTATTCCTTCCTTCTTAACCAAACATTTTGAATTTTCCCTTCTTGGGTCTTTCCTATGCTATTTTCCCCCTGTTTTTCCCCTCCAAAATGCTTGCTGCTAAAACTATCACTCATCTTTCCTATCTTTTCTTACACAGATGCATCTAAAACTTTGGGTGCATGTCAAGTATCACACACTTGAACAACAGAACATTGAAGATAAGCAGTAAAAATCAAAGTCATAAAATCTCTTCCTATGTTTCCTCAGACACTTTGAGAATATTTGAGTATCACTGAGAGGAGAATGAGGGGAACAGAGTAGCAACCTCTTTTTTCCAAAGTCAGAAGCTTTAATACATGAATGGTTTAGTACCTTCTAACCAAGACTGGAATAACAACCGTCTGCATACGCACCATACTGGACACCACAGAGTTGCATGATGCATTGTATTGTACTAATCCCATTAATTTTTCTACTTGCACTATAATCAACAGCAACTTCATTTTGCAAGTTCATTCTGTGTAATTGTCTGTAGGCTGTCAAATAGTCTTTCTCACCCTGTTTTGAAGTGTTTCCTGACCAGCTAGTTTGTGTATCTCTATTCACCCGAATATGCTGAGCTAAAATGTTTGGAGAGCCCCTCTTTGTTTAAATGTAAGTAGTTAGGTTTAAATCTATCTGGGTTGGGGTTTTTTTGCATGGTTCAGTACAATTCCTTACACACGTTGCACATCTTGATTTAATCCTCGGCCTTCTCTCCTCATTCTGCCTCTGGCTGAAGCCAAGCTGAGGTCTGAATCTCTTGCCTTCCCCTCCAGTGATAAATCATTGAAATCCTGACAGCTTTGGCAGGTACGGCCTGAGCAATTCAGTTAAGACACCCGTCAGTATCATACTAAAAAGATATGGACAAAGAAATAACTCCGAAGAATTAAAAAAAAAAAAAAACAAACCACAACAAAACCCCCGCAGTGCTCAAGCCACTTCTTCATCTTCTGACAAACTGGGTAAGATTTTGATACAGGATTTTGGCACTGACACACACTTTACTGGCATTTTGCAGCTAGCACAAAGGAACATGCTGAGGCAAGTCAGTCTCTCGCTGTATTGACCCACGGAACCCAGCACAGACCCTGGTCCAACCAACCAGCCCAGCCAGCCTTCAGTGCATGACAACAGATGGGCATCAACAACTCCAGCTGAGAAAATGGGGATCAGCATTGTTGCACGTGCCGTCATCGAAAGCTACTGGTGTACTGTGCTGCAATATACACATCGTTTATCTTTCCTTCTCCATCTGCCCACCCTGCACAAACATGAGCAAGTATACTCCTTGAATCCTGTTCTGGTTTTATACTTCATAGCCTAGTTCTCTACTCAGCAAGCACCCAGATAACCAGTCTGGTCACCCTGAAGCTTCACAGATACCTTGCAGCCAGACTGCCAGCCAACAAAACTACATGTCATCACTTCCCAGCTCCCCTCCTTGCTCCCTGTCCTGCAGCTCTTGCCTCCCCTCTGCACTCTCAAAGCAACAGCCTTTGCTGTGTTCTTGGCCACCAGCCTTATGAGTGACAGCTTGGACCCTCCTCAGCTTTTGTGCCATGTACTCCCAGGTCAGCATTGCCACACTCAAAGCAGAACGTCCCTTCTTGGGACTGAGAATTAAGAGTTTAGTCGTTAGATTATCAAGTGCATTTTGATCAGTCAGCTTCTTAATGAACCCCATTAGCATAACTTGTAAGTTTAGATCTTATGAATCTGTGTAGAAGTATGCAATCCAATTAAAAATAATATATTCAAGCTGAAAGCACGTTGCACAGTAATTTTAACAGGGCAGGAATCCTGTTACACTTAAACTTGCTGGTGAAACAGCAGTAATGGACTAGCAAAAACAGTGCAAGTGGAAATAAAGTGATCTTGGTTTCTGGGGACCCCAGTACAAGAAGGATGTAGAACTGTTGGAGAGGGTTCAGAGGAGGGCCACAAAGATTAGAGGGCTGGAGCACCTCCCCTACGAAGAGAAGCTGGGGGAGCTGGGCTTGTTCAGTCTGGAGAAGAGAAGGCTGCAGGGGGACCACACTGCAGCCTTCCAGTACCTGAAGGGAGCAGAGAAACAAGAGGGGAATCAACTTTTTAAAAGGGTAGACAATGGCAGGACAAGGGGGAATGGATTAAAACTAAAGGAAGAAAAGTTTAAATTAAATATTAGGGGCAAGTTTTTTACAGAGAGAGTGGTGAGGTGCTGGAACAGGCTGCCCAGAGAGGTAGTGGATGCCCCATCCCTGGAAGTGTTCAAGGCCAGGTTGGATGGGGCCCTGGGCAACCTTGTGTAGATCCAGGCCTGAGGTTGGTGGCCCTGCCTGTGGCAGGGGGTTGGAGCTCTATGATCCTTGGTGTCCCTTCCAACCCATGCCATTCTATGACTCTTTGGAAACTCAAGCCCTCTTTCCCAGAGCATCATCCTGCTGAGTAACAACAGCACTTACAAACTGCTTACGTGATTTTCTTGCAGCTCAGTCACATGAACAGGGGACATTTTCTCCTGTTCTCAGCTGTGAGCAAGCACAGGGACACCAGGCCCTTTCCAGCTGGGTCAGATGACCCCAGGACAGGCTGCGCAATACAGGGAATGCCAGGCAGGACACGTGAATCTGGCACCCACCCACCTCCTAGCAGAAATCTGTCAGGTTCCCTATGCTGTGGTTGGAGGGGGCAGCGAGGGAAACACAGCGGGATTCACTGGCTCAAGGCTCCCCAGACCCGAAGAGGATCTGGGAAAGACATCCCAGAACTCCAGGTGTTTGCTTCCACAGAGACGTTAACAAGGAGCAAATAATTGTTATTTTTCTAGGCTGCCAAGGTCAACGTACGAAGCACACCGTCCGCAGCGGTTTCCCACCGCTTCACAACTCCGAACAGCGTTCCAGGCAAAACCAGCCACGTGGGGCCGAGACCCGCCTCTGCACCCCCGCAGGAGGGCAGCCCGGGCCGCAACCCCGGCACGAACCGGAGGCCGGCACTGCGGTGAGAGGCGCCGCACGCCCCGCGGCCGCCGGCAGCCAGAGAAGGAGCGGGGCCCGCCACCAGCCGAGCCCGGCCCGCAGCGGATTCACGCGCCCCGTTCCGTCCCCGGCCTGATGCAAGAGGGCGGAGCTCCCACGGGCCAATGAACGCGGGGCGGTGCTGTCACCGCCCGACGAGGGCGGTGGACCGGGGACGGCGGCAGGAGGAAGCGGCGGGGCGGCGGCGGTGATGTGGCCGCTGGCGGCAGGGAGCCCAGGCGCGGCGGCGGCGAGCAGCGGTGCCTGCCTCCTGCTGCTGCTGGCGGCGGCGGCGGTGGTGGCCCTGGTGGTGCGGCAGCTGCTGAAACAGCGGCGGCCGCCCGGCTTCCCGCCCGGCCCCGCGGGGCTGCCCCTCATCGGCAACATCCACGCCCTGGGCTCGGAGCAGCCGCACGTCTACATGCGGCGGCAGAGCCAGATCCACGGGCAGGTACCGCCGCTCCGGCGGCGTCTGCCGCCTCCTCGGGACCCCCAGCAGCGGGGCGGGCTGGGTCGGGGCGGACAGCATTTCCAGCAACAGAGCCCGGGGAAGCGGCAGCCGGGCGAGCTGTCCCCAGCTTGGCGGAGCCCGGACACGTAAAGGCACCGCGGTGCGTCCGGTGGGGGAAGCCGTGCCGCCGCCTGGCCCCGGCCCGGAGCGGCTGTCGATGCCCGCGCCCCGACGGGGAACGAGCAGCACCGCGGAGGCGGCGGCCGCCCCGGGGAGGAGGCGGCGGCGGCATCGTGGGCGGAGCACCCCCGCCGGCTAACGGGAGCAGGGGAAAGGTGCTGCGGTCAGCGCTTCCCCTGGGAGCCGGGACAGGGCAGTAGCAGAGAAGAGTTTCACCTCCCTCCTGGCCGAGCTCCCTCTCCAGGGCGGCGGAGGCAGAGAGCGGCTGTCTGCGCGCCCGGCTCTTGCGTTTATTTCATGGGGTTGGCACAGTGCGGGGTCCTGCTGCAAATTCACTCCTTTCATATCCAGAAGTCTTGGATACGCCAGAAGGACTTAAAATAACAGAGTTACAATGACTAAATAGCAGGCCCCATTCTCACTTAAAATGTGATGCTTCAGTTCCGAGCCCCGGCAGCGGGTATTTGGGGTGACGTACAGCCCATTAGTACAACCATGTAAGGACAGATTATTCTTTTCCTGTACTTTCTTATAGATCAGGTGTTTCTTTGCATCAGCCAGTTTCAAGCAACCAATCTATTCTTCCAAGGCTTGTAACATCTAAACCCAGACTAGCTCTCACAGGGAAAGGCAGGTGGTAGCAGTTGTGTGTATGTGTGCACACACCTCAGTGCACACATGCGCCGGTGGTTTGGCAGCAGCTGGCGGGTCAGCACGCACACCCCTGGCAGCTATTCAGCATGTCTGTGTGCCTGCAGACTACTCATTGCAGCACTGGTGTATCACTTAGCAGGATTATCACTGGAGAGCTGTGGAGGACTGAGCTTTGTGCCCGACCCATGATAGTTTGTCTAGAAAATCACATCCTTCAAGCTTCGAGAAGTGTGTAAATGTAACATCCCTAACAAGGAAATAAAACTGCTGCTAGGACTTAAGTCTGTCAAAAGCAAGCTACATGGCAGAAACAGAAGGATAGGCTTATCTTTTGTTTCACTTATTTTGGCAATAGGAAACAGAAAAGGTGTTTTAAGCAAAATACTAGGACGAATAGAGTGGAAATATGAAGGAAAACGGTTCATCGAATAAACTAAGCTTCCTACTTGCCTGGAATGGTGTGTGGGGATCTAGTGACCTGCTGTCAAGAGAGGATCCTGCAAAATTTGAGGGACCTTGAAGACAGGATTTGGAGGGCTCTGAAAAAATGCAAAGAAAGGAATTTTAATTTTTTTTTTTCAATTATGTATTACATAGGAAGAAAGATAAATAAACTCCCAAATGGGTTGCAGAAATAGATTGGGAGTGGCTTCTTGTTACATAAAAAAGAGCAGCCATTATAGTGGGGAAAACATCAAGTTTGCTAAAATGAAATAATCATAGAATCATTTAAGTTGGAAAAGACCCTTAAGGTCATTGAGTCCAACCATTAACCGAATGCTGCCAAGTCGACCACTAAACCATGTGCCCAGGCACCACATACACAAGTCTTTTAAATTCCTCCAGGGATGGGGACTCAAACACTTCCCTGGGCAGCCTGTTCTGGGGCTCACAATCCTTTTGGTGACAACCTGCTTATTACAGAATGTATAATTAGGCTACCCTTATTTCCTACTGTGGAGGTCAGTAGCTCTGAGATGAAAGAAAAACAAGGTATTTGTATAGGTGAAAATACAGATTTGTAATGCTAAGAAAAGTACGGAAAGGGATGTAGGATTTCAGTCTTGAGTTTAGCCTTGGTTTTTATTCTAAAACTTAGAATTGTTTATCCTGTATGTGCCTTCTGCAGGATATATTGCATCTTTCTTGAAAGCATCTAGTGCTAACCATTTCTGGAAACAGGAGATGGGACTAGCTGGGCTTTGCTGTCATTTGTTGGCTGTCCTCATGGCTCTCACTTCTATCGTCTGATGGTTCTTTGGGAACCTGTGCAAAGTAAGCTGGTGTCCTGTTTCAGAGGTAGAAAGAACTGGGGGCAGCTTGGTTGTTTTCACAACTGATACCTCTGCTGTGTCTGCCATTACTCGGTGACATGTTGGAAGTTCTCATGATACGAACTTGTGGCTTCAGTCATAGCACCCTTCACTAAATTAAGCTGTCATAATTTACCTTTACTCAGGCAGGGAGGAGGAGCAGATACAGTAGTAAAGCTTTCCTCCCTCTGGGGGGAAATAGTTTCAGCAAACTAGGAAAGCAGGCAATATATGTACTTAATTTCTTACATACCAACTATGTCTTCTATCTAATAATGTTGTGTTACATAGCTATAAGTAAACCCTTATACTAGTATCTAATTATATCTACTAATCTTAGGGGACAGTACCTTTTTTCTGTAAAATATGCATGGTGGTACCACATTCATATTTCTTAATGGCTATATGAAAGCACCCCCAGTCCTTACTTTGGAGCGCTGGTCGCTTTAGGTGCATGGCAAAGCACAGAATGTAGTGTGGGCTTTTACTTTCTCTTTTGACAGAGTAAATTAGCTAACAACAGAGTGCACTATGTAATGGCACACTTCTGGCTACCTGTATGCCCTGCTGAAATTTATTCAAGTTTGTATTTTGCTTTGGTGTTTAGTGTTGCTTCACTTTTTCATTACTTGTTTTCATTATCATTTCATTATTTTCACTAAGATTTGGCTGTAATAGCATTTTAAAATTTTTATTTTCCAAACCCCCCCCCCCCCCAAAGATCTTCAGTCTTGATCTCGGAGGCATATCTGCTATTGTACTGAACGGCTATGATGCAGTGAAAGAATGCCTTGTTCATCAGAGCGAAATTTTTGCAGATAGACCATCTCTTCCCTTGTTTAAGAAGCTGACAAACATGGGAGGTAAGTGCTTAATGTTTTTATAAACATGTAACTTTTGCCCAATAGTTGGGTTTGTGATCACATGAAACATTTGCTTTAGCCATTTTCCCTACTTGTTTTAATCTCCTATCATAAAATACTTAATGCTTCTTTAAAGATACTATTTGGAAAGGATTGTCACTCTCTTGGACTATATGTTCCATCACAAGATGTGTGTAGTTTTTTGTCTCTTTTTTTGTCTTGTTAAATAAGTTTATTATCTTATGGGGAAAAAATAAAGCCTTGCATAAAATACTGTGTCAAAATATTTTTCCAGGCTTACTGAACAGTAAATATGGCAGAGGATGGACAGAACATCGCAAATTAGCTGTAAATACCTTTCGAATTTTTGGATATGGTCAAAGGTCCTTTGAACACAAAATTTCAGAAGAATCTATGTTTTTTCTTGATGCCATTGACACATACAAAGGCAGACCATTTGATCTTAAGCACTTGATAACCAATGCTGTTTCAAACATTACTAATTTGATTATTTTTGGAGAACGTTTTACATACGAAGATACTGAATTTCAGCACATGATTGAGATTTTTAGTGAAAATATTGAATTAGCTGCTAGTGCTTCTGTATTTTTGTATAATGCTTTTCCTTGGATTGGTATTTTGCCATTTGGGAAACACCAGCAGCTGTTCAAAAATGCAGCTGAAGTCTATGACTTTCTTCATGACCTTATTGAACGTGTCTCTGAAAATAGGAAGCCTCAGTCACCTCGACATTTTGTAGATGCATACTTAGATGAGATGGATTGCAATGAAAATGATCCAGAATCTACATATTCAAGAGAAAACTTAATTTTCTCTGTTGGAGAACTCATCATAGCTGGGACAGAAACCACAACAAATGTTCTAAGATGGGCAGTGTTATTTATGGCTCTTTATCCAAACATTCAAGGTAAGAACTTCAACGTTTTGAGGAACAATTATTCTGTTGTATCAGATACTATGGTCAGATGTAAGAAGCTTATTTTATATGCAGATGAAGAGGATATCAAAAGTCGAGTACGATGATAATTATTCAGAGTATTATTTTGTGAATAAATTTTTGCAATGCTTTAATATTTTAATAAAGCAGTTGTACTAATCTATCTGGTTGATAGATAACAATCAAATACATTTAAACATTAAACTAGTAAACTAAAATGTAAAAACATCAGCAAAAATGTGAATCAGGCTGTGGTTAACAGTTTAGGTACAGTTTAATTTTTATCCTTAAGTACCTCAATTCACAATAGATTTACGTATTGTAGGCATGTATATTTATACTCTTGGAAGAAAATAGCATCTAAAAATAAAATTCAGTTATTCTGAAGTAAGACAGCAAAAGACATTCTGTGGCAAAGTTTGGATTTTTTGAAGTGAACAGTCACGTCCCTTGTTTCACTGCTTCGACTTCACTTTTCCTATCAGTAATTTAGCAGTGCTAAGGGAATTTCAGTTTTTGGAGAAAGAGCAGCCTAGGTAACTTGGAAATTTACTACCTATACTTAGACTAAAACATACTGCTCTAACATCAGTTTCACCACCACCATGGGTTCAGAATGGGGATAACAGCACTACATGTAGCTATAATTATGGCTCTTGATATCTGAAATCCTGCAAAGGAACCAGACACTTCTGATTTTGTCAGCTAGAATAATTTTTATTTGAGACTGGGTGGATGAAAGGCAATTATTATTTTAAATTTAGAGATCAAATTGTATATTTAAGTTTGAGGTAACTACAGCTTTCCTGAAATAAAATCAAAATTAAAATATGATGATAGTGTATGTCAAGGCCTGAGGTGCTATAAAGAGTGAAAATCATTCAGAATAAAGAAGTCGATGGCAAAACTATTTTGTTGCTGCTATTATAACTATTTTCAGTCCCATATTCACTGAGCTAGTTAAGATAAAAACATAAGGATAAGGCTAGAGAGTCTTAATTTAAAAGCCTGTAAGATGGTGTATTTTACAGGATATTTCATGTTTCAGTACCCTTTTCAAAGCATCTACTTCATAGCTGAAATTGAAAAATGAAGTATATTACACAATAACCATCAGCTTTTAATCCTGTTCCTAACAGGGCAAGTTCAAAAAGAAATCGATGCAGTCATTGGCCCGAACCAAGTGCCTGCCCTGGAAGAGAAGTGCAGAATGCCATACACCGAGGCCGTTCTGCACGAAGTCCTGCGGTTCTGTAACATAGCCCCGCTAGGCATTTTCCACGCGACTTCCAAAGACACCGTTGTGCGTGGTTACTCCATCCCTGAAGGCACTACTGTCATTACAAACCTCTACTCCGTCCATTTTGATGAAAAATACTGGAGCAATCCAGAAGTGTTTTTCCCTGAGAGGTTTTTGGACAGCAACGGGCAGTTTGTCAAGAAAGATGCATTCATTCCTTTTTCAGTAGGTAAGAGTGATTCCTTCCACTGTGCCTTTCCCAGAACCTAAAGATGTATAACATGTAAGTGATAGCAATAAATCAGGAATGAACAGAATGATACAAAATAGCCCCAATTCTAATGAAACAGCTATTTTAAAGATATTCAAGATAAATCACCCAGACTTAACACATTTTAGCATAGCATCTTTTATATAGATGAGCTCATTATTATATCAGCTAACAAAAAAGACAGCACGATATCTTCTTATCTGAGGAGTCTTTACTTTTTTTATATCATGCAGTATGTGTTATTTGTTTCACAATTAATAGTCATTTGCTGCTAAAGTCGTTACTTACGATACATTACACAACCAGCTTTCAAATTTCAGCCCTTCAGCACTAGAAATCACAGGGTTTTGTTCAGACCTAGCTTGGGGGGCAGCATGTAGCACTGCATTCTGTCCTGAGGAAATATTCTGTCAGTCCTAAATCATCAAGGATTCATCTGTAGATTATCCACGATGAGACTGGATAATTTACCTTACATATGATTTTCAACTTAAAAACTGTATAAACTAACTGAAATCCATAGAAAGACACATAGCCTGCTGTAGAGGGTGACATAGTTTACTTATCTGGGACACCTTTTCTCCAAAAAATAGCTGGAGACAAGAAAAGAAACTTCCCTTGGAATAGATCACCTAAGTGGCCAAAGTTAGATTTGATAAAATTCACTTTTTGCCTGATTGAGCTTACCAGTTCCAGATGTTGTTATCCATTCACCTGTATCTTCCACAACCACATTTACTCTCTGTAACCAGTCATTCACAGGATGGGAGCTGCTATACAAAAGCATTAGCCAGATCTGTTTCATATCTTTTTACCTAACAAGTTTCAAAAATTAGCAGGTAATAATGACTTGCAGTGGAGGTAATTGAGAAAATAGAAGGGGACTGAAGCTGAAATTCACAGTATCATTTTCTTTAGGACATGTTCTTCCTAGATAGGCACTTCAAGATGAGATAAAGTAGCTAATAGTTTAAATAAATCTGGCAGAATTAATTACAGTGGCATTTGTGTAGTGAGAGGAATAAATTCTCTAAAATCTGTTTCTTGCTGTTAGTTATCACCTACCCTCTCTTACAGAATGCTACCATCAAGTTCATACAACTCCTCTTAGAACACAGAAGTGAGCAGTCTTACTCATAATAAGAGTGAAAATGTAATTTAATGCATTTTAAGTCTTTCAAAAACTTTTTCAATCCAGGAAGAAGACATTGTCTTGGAGAACAACTAGCTCGAATGGAAATGTTTTTGTTTTTTACCTCATTACTACAACGATTTCACCTGTGTTTTCCTCATGGAGTGATTCCAGATCTCAAACCAAGATTAGGCATGACATTACAGCCACAGCCATACCTCATCTGTGCAGAAAGACGGTGAAGAAAAGGCTCTAGATTGTCACATGGAGCACAGTGCTTCAAGTTGCAGCTGAAGATCCACTTTGCCTTCCATTGCTAAGTGTGTTCATGTCAGAAGAATAAAAATGTAAAGGACTTGCAGATAAATTCTGACTGTTTCTGCACAAGGTAATAGTCAACTGCTTTTTTTGCTTGGTTTTCAAAAAAACCCAAAAAACAACCTCAAACAAAAACGTGAAACACATCCTATGTTTAAAGTTGTTTTCACTCCAGAAGTCTGTTTTGAATCTAACTTTTGATTCAGCTTTTAAGTATTTAATTACTTAACAAGCCATTTTACTTAGAGAGGGTATTTTTATAAATGTGGAGAATTGGCTTAAAATGTTTGTACTCGGATTCATCCTTGGAAATCTCATTTACATTATTCCAGCTAAGCTGTTCTTTATAATTCTCCATTAAATTTACATGGCTAAAAAGGTTTTAAAGTTATCTATTTAAATTTCTGTAACCCAGAATAAACTATCTTTTCCATCTTTGACAAACAATTTGCCTATGAAAGTATTTTAATCCTTCTTTCTCCTTGCCCTGTCTTCCCTGTCAGTCATAATTTTGTAGTAAATCAGATGACTCTGAGAATTTACTTTTAAGATTTTGTATATGGCTTGCTTCTCCTTTAGTAACATATACAAAGTGTTCAATCATTGCCATACTCCTGACAATAGCAGCAATCTCTTTTGCCAGTTTATTGCATTTCCAGACACGTGTCCTTCATTGCCTCTCAACACAAACCATGATGTAACAGATAATCTCTGCCTAAATAGTCTGGAAGAGACAGTGTGTTACCAGAGTCAGGTGCTACTGTGAGTCAAGAAAATTAGTCTGATCAAAGAAGAGATCTTTTTGGAAAGGGGACTGGAATAGGGTGGGGAGAAACAGATTTTACATGTATTTTAAGCATGAGTTTTAGGCTTGACAGCTATTGCTTTGTGGTTATTGGTAGATTTATGTATGTAGGCCCGGCAGGAGAACCTTATACTATGTTTGGTCCCCACCATGTGGGGAGAAGTAGGACCTTGGAATAAGGTTCAGAACAAAAGACACACCGAGCAAGCAGTTAATTAAGGACAGGGCTGAATATTAGACCTTGCTCTTTATACAGTTTTTACTTCAACTTGGAGCTACAGGAAGGGTCAAAGGCAGGAATTGGTGTGTTTCTGCTGACCTGATAGTTTCAGCTTATTCTGAACAGAAATAATTCCTTTCTTTTGAAACAGCAGAAGAGAAGGATCAAATGGAGCTAACACCAGTCCATTTATATAATAAATAGTCTATTGATTTAAGATGCAGCAGGTCCAGATTAAATTACTTTGTCTGAGGGTAGTCAGACCCACATATCCCACAGAGAGAATCTTAAATGCATGTTCCTGGTGCTCTGAAGAGGGAGGCTACTTTTGTTGAATTAACTGCCTTTCTGTAAAGATTTAAAACTTGAAAATGAGAGGAAGGAAGTAAACCTGATTGCTGTGTGTTGGGCATACCATGAAAGCCGCAGATAAACCAATCCTAAGATATCGTCAAACAGTGGGGGGCTTAGGAGGCAAGATTGAGGCTTTTCTGGATACCTGCATAAGTAGATGCTGGCTGCTTGTGAAACGCTTAGGTAAAAAATTGTGGAATCTACCTAATTTAGTACCTTCAGTATGAAGCAATTCCAAACAGATGATGTTCAGGGCTAGTTCTGGACTTGTAATTCTTTGTATATACCACCCTGTGCTCTTAGGTGAGCCAGACAGAGATTTGTTAGTATCCAGGCCTGCCTTCTGGGTTGCAAGACCTCTAGGACATCCTTTGGTTACAACATGATTCAAATAGTCCTAATCGAAGTGGGGGGAGGATTAAAAACAATAATAATCAAGAACCGGTTCTTGTGAGGGCTACACTCAAAATGCAGCTGGCCAGTGATGATTCTCTTTTGCTGAGATACTTTGACATCTAACTCCTGGCTAGTCTTTAATCCATTTAATGAGAACCATATTGATTACATGTCATTCTGGTTTCTAAATCAAAACTCCTTGCAGAAGCCTTAGAATATCAATCCAAACTTTTACCATTCTATGCCAAGTTATGGTCTCATTTAAGCAATTAAATACATTTGACAAACTGCCTTTTCTATATCAGCATTAGTTATATTTACATCTTTCATTCTCTATCAACTTTTTAATTATTTTCCTTCTGACTGAGAATTATCCTAATGATCCAATTTAATAATCTGAAATACTGACACATTCCCGTCCTCTGGAATTTCTCCACTGTATCAAGACTGATTAGCAAATGAACATCAGTAGCCAACCAGATGTTCAGAATTTCCTGGTGAGAGTTTTCTACAGCTGAAGTACCTAGCATAGCTGGCTGCCATTTAACATTGTTTTGGGATAAAAGGTTGATATATTAAGCAGTTTATCATTTTTCCAATTGTGGAATTTAAGGATGTAAAAAGACATAGTAATGTGCCAAGGTAAGATTGTTCCCTTTTGCAGAAATTTCTGCTATCTGGCTTTAAATGTGCTGATGTTTTCACTCGAAACAATGTGTCCAGATTCTGATGGAAAGATTTCTTGAAATTTAAGTTGTGATGTCTTAAGTTTCTATACATTAGTGCCATTTATTGCACTCAGTTTCACCATTTTTGTAAGTTTTACTCCCTCCAGTCTTTTTTGTCTTTTGCAGAGGTAGCTCTTAGAATTCATAATGACAGTTTAGAACCATAAGCACTGTTTTCACATACAGTTGTATCACAACCATAAGAGCTCTCATGCACCTTCTCTGTAACTCCACTGCTGTTTCCAAAGTCAGTGAAGGACTTCTTGTTGTAGCTAAACGCATCTTAAAAATGCAGATTCAGCTTGCCTTTGTTGCTGTCAATCCTTGTTCAGCTTTGAATCATTCTTTTTTCTAGCTTGTTAAAAAAAAAAAATATCCACCTCACAGCTTTTCTCCCTTTCTGCAAGATGATTGTGATGTTCTTTGTACTGTTTTCCAGTCTTCTTTTGTAAATGCAAACTAGATTCAGCAGTCTTTCCTAAGAAATAGGAATTTTAGGAATAAGATCTGATTTTATGTTCTTTACTTAATTATTTTAATTTCTCCTTGAGCAATAATCTTCTTTTCTGACTATAATAATGGAAATTCTGCTAATTGAAAGAGAATATAGTCAACTCATCATTGTAGTACTTTACTATATCCTATTCAAAGGTCTCCAGAGCCAACTACAGTGTAATACCAATAGGAAGATTATGAGCTGCTGTATGTTTTTCCTACCTGTATTTTCTCCATATTGGCCCTGGTTTTGTATACTTGCCTTAAAACAGAAACTAGAAGTGGTTGTGAGGCTTTGCTTTTTCGTGTCATTTCTGTACCATGAGCATGGATGCTTTCTACCCTATTTCTTAGGCTCGGTCTATTCCTATATCTACTCCTAGACCTAAGTTCAGGCCCAGAGTAATGCTAGGCAGGAGATTCCACTCCTCACAGTGAGGTAAGAACTGCAGTCAGTACCACCATAGTATCTTAAATCCCCCATTCTAAAACTCTATCCTTAAACTTGGGTTTTTGATAACTCTGGCTGTGCCAGCACATCCCCAGAAACTGAAAAGGGACCAAACACTACAAGCATGACATATTGACACTGAAAGAATGCCAATGAAAATATTACACTGTCGCCCTTAATTCCCTGAACTTCCACCAGTTGCTGTGACAGTGGTAAACGTAAACTTACTGTGAGCCTAATAAATGCAGGAAGATTTATTAATTTCTGCCTTCAGAAACCTACTATACGAAGTGAGAGTTCATAAAAAGTACAAGAAACATTACTGTTTCTCTGAAAGTAAATATTGAATTTATTATAATACATTCTTTATATGTATCCACAATATGTTGTGAAAGAAAGACCTAGAAAATCACAATGATTTTTTTGTTAGCTTGCCAGTGCACACTAGAAATAGTACTAACTTGGACTATATGCCCACCTTTTTCAGTGAGCAGTCTTTCAGATCTTAGATCTAAATTTCTCTTCATATGGGAATGATAAGACAGAAACAGGGAAAAGGAAAACATTATAGCTGGTTTATAATATAGCATACATTATACACACACTGTCAAACATGTAATGTTTTAATTGGGAACTAATAATGGTCCGTAGAATTGGCCCTACCATCTGGAAAATTAAAGATAAAAATGTAATTAGGGAAGAAAAGAGTAGATTGAGAGCAAAAGGACAATGTGTTCTAATGTTTGTGACTATTTACCAATCATTATGAAGCATGAGTGGTTTATCTGGAAAAATTAGTTCTTTTGATGACATTTCTGGATTGAATTGGTAGAACTTTTCAGACTAAGTACCAGAAATCACTGTATCTGTAGCAACCAAAGTACTATTTCAGACTGGACCTTAGAAAGATCCTGCTTCTTTCATCCTTAAGCTAAGTGTATCATGGAACCGTGGCAAGTTTTAATTTTGTACAGAATCAGGGTTGGAAAGGAGCAAAACTCTGTAAGAAACTGTAGTGACCTAAAAGCTAGCACATGCCTGGAAGATGTGATCTCCCTTGTCACTGGTTTGAGTATCACTGCAGGAAACATGAACTGAACCTGCAAGGAAAACTACCTCTTCATTGGGCAGAACCAACAGTTCCTCCTGCTGTGGGGAAATAGCACTGTATTATATAGGTAAAGGGAAATGCAGTACCCAGGAGCACTAGAAATCTTTAAAGAGACCACAGTGAATATGCTCTCTGTAGACCCAGAATAAGGGGCATTAGGTTATGTGGGACCATGATCTGGCACTAGCTGAGGAGCCTGGAGATCATGGCAATTCCATCTTTAGCTTGCATGTGGCTGGACAATACCAGGTAAATTTTCAGGTGTTATGTTGAGGATAGCTGTCACCACAGGGACAGAAATATTTCCCTATGTGGTTTCTGTGTATGTTGAGAGAACATACCTGTCATTCAAAATAATGTGTCACTGGCCAGTCCAAACCTCCAAAGTAACTCAGCATGCCAAGGACATACTAGGTGACTTCACAAGATGCTTACGGTGGGCTTGTTTCTTTGCAGCTCATGTTCAACACGGACTGTTGAAGAAAATGGTCTGAGTAGGATGTCAGATCAGCTACTAGTAGTACCCAAGGTGAGATATTCGGGTTAACTTGTGAGATGACATCTCTTGCAGAACTGCACAGATTAGACTACAAGGGAAGAGAAGCCTAATTGCTACCTGCTGTATAATAGTCATCACATTAATGCAGTTTCTCTGCTTATTAACCCAACTTACCCCTACCAACCGTTCTGCTTGTGGACTCATTCTCCTCTCTTCCTCCTACTGACGTGAGTATTTGAATCTAAAACTGCTGAAGAGATGTACATATCTCACTTTCCTCTAGATCAGGTTTTCTTGAAAAGGAAACTGGTATAATTCAAGTGAGAGGGTAATTCTGCATCCACCATGTAGTAAGTGTTGATAACTAGTATTACAGTACTGCACAGGATGATCTGATGCATACTGACTTTACACTGCAGGAATTTAGCTTAGTCTCTATTCAGCATCTCTCTCCAAATGTTCCTTGCCTGTAATTAGCCTCAACCAGAGCTTGAGCTGAAGTTACGGATCTTTTTGCATTTGTTCTGGTGATCATTCATTTCATATACACACACCACAGTCTATTTATTTCACAGTATATGTTTTTGACCTCCTGTGAGCCAGATCCAAAGTCTTTCCTTTGGACTCTGACCTTCTTGGACATGTCCAAATATAAATTCAGATGTCTATAAGCCATTGACACAGATAAAGAGGAATAGGATGAGGGAAATCTATATAGAAGAGCTGTAATTCTGAAAGAGCTTGGGATTCATGGTGTGTGGTTAGTTAAACAAAAGAACTTGCATTGACAGAATACTGAGTGAGGACAGAATCATAGAATCATTTAGGTTGAAAAAGACCTTTAAGAACATTGAGTTCAACTGCTAACAGATCCAGAAGCTATATATATATATTTGGTGCTCACACAAGCATTCCTTGAATACTGTGTTCTGTTTTGCAGTCTATAACCAAAGGAGCATATTAAAAAGATATGTGCTCCTATAAAGATGTAAAAATTACAAATATGTTTATGCTATATATTCTGGATTGCTGCAAGGTACTTCTACTGATTTATGAGTTTATGAGCTGACCAAGTAATATGTGATCATATGAGGGCAGCACCATGTCCAACCTACTATACTTTCATTTCAGAATGATTTATTATTTCAGACTTAGTGACATACGGGCACTGTTTCTCTAAAGTTTTAGAGAAGTTGGAGGCTCAACCACATGTGTAGAATATACACCACTGAAATCTACTCTAGAATGTACTGGCTAGTGACACGTTAATTTGCTTGATTTACTAAACACATCATTAAGTGACTTGATTACAGTCTACAGCTTTCTAAAAAGAGAAAAGGTTTATAAAAGCTCTCGTTAGTAAGTAGACAAGAATGTCTTTAAACTAGGAACCAAGTGTACACTTTGAACAGCTTTAGACAAAGAATCAAGTATATAACTAGCAGTGAGGATAGTTATTCCTAGATTGTTACAGACATTTTAAAATCAGTTATTAGCTATTCTGTGCTCTGGTTCCAATTTGGACTGTCTTCAGCATGAGAAGTAAACCACAGATCCAGTTTGCACTAGTCCCTCCTGTCTTGATCATCAGTTTATAAAATTTACTCTTCTCTCTGAATACCAAACCTCTGTCTTCACTTGATTTAGTACGTTGTTCTGCTACACAATTGGATTCTGAATCTAATTCTGATTCAGGTTGTCTGAATAGTAAAATAAACTATTAATCTGCTTTTTTTTCTTCAGTGTGAATTGAGCCTAATGGTTTGTACAAGCACTAGTGTGTAGATGAGGCACATGTGATAACACATTCACCTGAAAAGTAGCAAGTTCAGAGAAAACAGAATAAGAGATACTCAAATGACTTTGAAAAAGGGCTAAAATAAGATTATAAAAATTTTTCAACGATGCATTGAATGGGAAAATGTAAGAATTAAGGATAAAAGAGGGCATCACAATAGAAAAGATCAAAATTTGTGTTTGGGTGAGACAGGTGGAATGATGAAAACACAAAACAACACAGCCAAATACAGTGGACTATACACTAAGAGTTTGAAAGGTAAACTCTCAGTATAAATTGGTCTGTGAAAGTAGAGGCATGAATTTTCGTAGCAGCTAGATGGCCAAGGTGGGGGTTTCTTTTGGCATTGGGCCTCATAATTCAAACCCTTTGTCTAATCAAGATCAAATTAAACTTCTGTTCTAGAAATATTATGCTTTATTCTGTCCTTTCATACAATACAATTTTAGGATCAGCAGATTCTTCCATTTCTAGATTATCCCTTTAGATATTTTTGAAGACTGTCAACTATCTCCATGTCACTATGATTAGAATTAGGCAGAACCCATACTCAGAGTGGTCACTTCTTAGGAAGACTGCCAGACTTCAGGGGACATTACGTTTGTTACATTCTTCTGAATAAGTAACATTCCAAATAGATTAAATCCATTAAAATAATGGAGGATATCAGGAATATGCAATCTAATCCAATAGTTTACTATTACCACAGCAGGTGGCTGTTTGCCTAAAATTTTACATGTGATATATACAGGCCTGCAGCAATATACCAGAAAACAGAATAAACTTACTGTTTAGTCCCTTGCTGTTTTCTACTGCTGCTGCCTTTTTCTGTGCTTGCACTAAAAATCTTAGAAAAATATTATTTTCATTTTTATAAACTGTGACTTAACAGAAGCATTAAAAAATACCAGATTTTTAAAAATGAGCTTTTTACATTTCAGTTCATTTGTTGGGATGCTTAACCAGATTAGTGCCACCATTAGCACCTAGAAAACAGAGTCCATGCTGTATGTCCCATGGACACTTTTAGACCCTCAGTAAAATGACGGAATAAAGGATGGCTCATTTGCTGTTTAGGTCCTTCACTAATATAGGTAATCCAGTATGGTTTCATACCAACCAAGAATGAAACTTAGAATCATAACAGATAAAACAATTTAAAGAATTCCATCTATTCTCAAGTAGTTACATTTCCTTTCTTCACACACATCCCCATCTAAGGAGACTAAATGCCATTTAGGTTAGGATGTTAATTGCTCTTTTTTGGAAGCATGAAAGTTGTGCTTTAAAGCCTATATAAGGCATCTTCCGATCTTGCTCCATTGTATCTTATATTATATAAAGACATATTGTTTGTCTCTCAAAGAATGTACTATAGAGGGAAATGCAGCATACCTTAATCTCATTTAATTCATCACGAATTGTAGATAAATCTATAGAATATCCAAGTTCTTCCTGTCATAATGAATGCCATGATTATATATTTGCAATAAACCTCAATGCTAAGGACTAAAATTTATCTAAAAATCCCCACTTGCTTCAATTAATCCTTTTTGTAAGTATATGAATCTTCAAAAGCATCCAACACCTTCCAATGCCTTAAGTATGCACTTTCTTAGGATCTTGAGAGGACCATACAGTCTGACAATATAATAAACTTTAGCAAACTAACTTTAGACAATCACAATTTTTTGGGGTGCTGCATTTCCATTCATTCATAAGCTGACAACTAGACAGAAGCTTAACTCTGGCTGAGCTTCAAACCTTTTCTGCTTTTTTTTTTTTTTCCAAAGGATTCTAGCTCCCTCCTCAACATATAAAAAAAGACTACTTCTGGTGGGAGATGCACTACCACTTAAAAATTCAGTAAAGCAAAAGCTTTTAATATTCACTGAAATAGAGATTCCATTGACATATCCTATTAAAGTGACCCATATCAGGTATCGTCTCTAGTCCTAGTATTTAAAAAATAGAATCATAGAAGCATCAAGGTTGGAAAAGACCTTCAAGATCATCAAGTCCAACCATTAGCCCTACACCACCAAACTATCTCCCGAAGCACCTCCTCTACCCATTTTTTAAACACCCCCAGGGACAGTGACTCCACCACCTTCCTGAGCAGCCTGTTCCAATGCTTCTCCACCCTTTCAGTGAAAAGATTTTTCCTAATAATCAATCTGAATCTCCCCTGGTGCAAGGGGCCTGTCTCTAGTCACTAGGGAGAAGAGGCCGACCTCTGCCTCACTACAACCTCCTTTCAGGTGGTACCTGTAGAGAATGATAAGGCCTCATGATAAGGCCTGTAGAGAATGAGGCCCCCTCAGCCTCCTCTTCTCCAGGCTGAACAGCTCCAGCTCCCTCAGCCTCTCCCCTCCTAAGGCCTGTCCTCCAGACCCTTAATCAGCCTAGTTACCTTTCTCTGCACCCTCTCCAGCACCTCAATGGCCTTGCTATACTGCGAGGCCCAAGACTGCACACAGTACTCAAGTACAGGGGCAACAGATCCAGAAAGGACCTCAGTAAGTTCTGCAGTTCACTCATCTGACTCAGCAATACATTAGAATATTTCACTTAAGTCTCATTCTCTCTAGACTCATAAAAATCTGTTGAATTAATTTTAGCTTTCACTTTCTCTTCAGGCCATGTCTTTTGTATTTCTGGTCAGTCTTATTAGGCTGTACTGGAATTCTGCTATCTAATGGACAGATACTTTTCCTGGGGTGTCACATCTCAGATTAGAAACAATATTTTGATAATGCCTTATTTATAGCAACTAGAACAAATTACAAACCCATTCTCAGAGATAAATAGGAGTGCTTCTTCATTCACTTATTTGACTGAAAGTTTAGTTACTGTATAAGTCAGATAAATTGGCAATACCACATAGATTAGTAAATTCTAGTAGGATGAATGCAATGATAAAAGGGGTATACCAGGCCCTTTTAAATGGCCACATATAGGAGCAAGTTTTCACATCTAACTGGCACAGGCAGGTCTGCAGTCTGCTCCCCATGTTGAAAAAGTACTGCAAAGCTTACCCTTTGGGTTTGTGGTATACATTTGAAGCTAAGCACTAGACTTTATTTTATATACAAGTAAAATGAAAAGACATTGATCCCATTGAAGGTGTAAAGGGTTTTGCTGATCTGGAAAAATGAGTCAGAAGTGACTCATAATCTGTTTTTTGGCAAGATCTTTAGAACATGGACAAATCACAAGGTGACTGGTAGGAATCATTTGAAACACTATGCTCTTGTACCACCATTTAAAGGTTTAGCCTTACACATTTCCATTTTTCTGAAACCTCACAGATAAACCAGAAGGCAGAAGGTTTCTCCTCTGTATAATATTTCTCTTCTCTGTACTTAGATTTCACAGATGGCAACATTCTGCCAGGAAATGCAGAACCTGTCACAGACACCAGGTGCTATTACCTGTGATCTCTTGAAGTACAGAAATCAAAAGATGACTCACAGTGTACAGATTCCAAAAGAAACCTGCTGGTCAAACATTTCTGATTGTGTTGTGCCCTTTTTAAACAGTGTCGTAGTGCCGCATAGAACCAAGTGAGTGTCAATCACTTAAATAGATTAATCATCCATTATTCAGTATCCTGACTGCATCACAACAATAGTATTTAACATCAGCCAATTTCTGGACAGATGTTTTCATCTCAGCTTCTTTACTGGAACCACTTTATAATGCTTAATACTATTAGTAACAAAAGAAGCAATTGCTAGCTACCTTTTTTTTTTTTTTTAAGAGCTTTGCAGATAACAGAAGTGAGACTGACCACAAGTAGTATTTCAAGTCTAAGCCAAAAGTGTCTTAGAGAAATGAGAGTAACAAACAGACAACAAAGCTATTGAGATATATTGCTCAGTTAAGAGTTACACATGTATTAGCTTGATTCACAAGGAATAGGAGATGTACACTGCCAGGAGGGTCACTGCCAACTAGAAATTCAAGTGCAATGGAATGATTATCCTGTAGGAGCTAAGTCTGTAAGCTTTCTTTTCTCTTTCCACCGAAACACATGTTTTTTTTTCTCATTTAGCAGAGGACAAAAGTATTAATTGCCCTATAAAGTAAGATCAGATAGGGATCAGTTAACACTGCTGTTCTTTTGCCAGCTTCACCTCTGAGAATCTGCAGTATGATTCTTAAAGTTAAGTTAAAGGCTTTTTTCAGAAATTATATAAAAAAAAAATCAATAGCTCATTTGCCTTACCACAGATATCAAGAAGCACGTTGCCCAGAAACACAATTCTGAAGAAAGCTGGAGGAAAAAATATATATTTATTTTGTCTCATCTAATCTTTATTTGCCACAGAAAAAACAATTTTCTTAAACTTTTACCACAACTTACGATAATCGTATAATTGTTAGTACTATAATTTAATTTTCATTTCTATTTTCATTTAATTTCTAACAATCCAAATATTCTGACTTAAAGATACCCTGTTTCTGTATTTTTTGAAGACAATGAACTGGTTTAAAACAACAGTATCGCTCTTCCAAATAAGAACTTACCTTTTATGTGTAAGCCATCCGTACATCTCCTTTCCAATTCTCCTCGCTCAAGCAAATTCTGCAGCCCTCCCTTCTCTACCAGCACCCAGCTAGGCAAAACTTAACAACTGCAAAACATATATCTCAGACTGGGATTCCTGATCTCACACCACCAGCATGAGAGACACTTCAAATCCTGAACCTCTTGCACTTTCTCAAATGTATTTTTGGACAACAGTACTGCCCTGTGAAAGTTACTGCCACACACTGGATTACCTCAAATTCAGTGTATACTTTTAGAAGAACCAGAAGCCCAGCTTCAACTATGCCTGCCCAGGAAGAAGTATCAAAGCTATAAGCAAGCTCTTGAATTCTGCTCCTTTAGTTGATTCACCTGCCCCTGGCTGTGGATAAGATTGAATGCAAGAAGTACAGAGAAGAAATGGTTCTATGCACATCTAAGCAAATCAGGTCTCATGAAAACTTTGTTAATTTGGACTTACCATAAGTAATTTTACACAAGTCCTTTCATTCTGAATTGGACTCACCGTCTAACTTTCACTTGGAGGAAGAACTTGTGGGAAGAAGATCCAAGCAGTTCATTTTTACTAATTTAGCATCACCATAACATCCAGAGGTCTCCAGAAGCATGGAGGGAATTGAGTCCTTACAGAAAACTTTGTAGTCTAGTTCTGTATGCACTGTATGCTCAGAAGAAAGTAAACCAACATACATTGTAAAAGAAGGCGATGAGGAGACAGGGGATTTCATAGGAAAGGGGCTGGAGACTTTACTCAAACCTGAGAATATTATCCATAAAAGCAATACCTACAGTAGCAGCATCAGCTTCAGTATAAGGCTAATTTGGCTTCTTGGGGAAAAAAAAAAAAAGTAGTGGTGAGTGTTGCTTTAAAAAATATGGTACATGTGTTCTTTTGTGTGCTTTTCTGTGCTCCTTAACACACCTTGGTAGCTATGAACTGAAGTGTGATCACAGGTTTAAATAGGGTGCAATTTCTCAGGGGGTTGTTACCAGATACAGGTGATACGCCTTATATAAAGATATATTATTGTTTACAACAGCTCAACATTCAAATGACTCTTCATTACCTTTTTTCAAAGATTGACATCTTCAGTTACAGTTGCATCCACTTCTGCAAACATGCCTTGAACTGGCCTTTGATGACATTTGTATATTCTTTTCTCCTTGCTCTTAGAGTAACAGTTGGTCACATATTGCATATACGTAAATAACAGACATTTAAAGATGGATTTTGAATACATTCATAATTAAACACATCTTTGAAGCAGGCTATTTTAACTTGAAAATATCTCATTGGAAATACTTATTAGCATTATAGTTTATTAATCACTGAAGTTTGGTACTTGGTTCTGAATTTTAAAATTGCTTCAGTATTTCTAAAGAGTTTAAGAGAAATCAGAAAGTGGTTGGCAAAGTTGTCCCCAGATACAAATGCTGCCAATGCCTTAGAAAAAGACACAATGTTATTTTTACCTTTTTTTTATATTCGTTTTTAGTAATTTTTTTAAAGGCAACTAAATGGAAAACTGTCATGTAAAATAATAAAACTTTAGACATTTACATCTTTTCTTCAGTCAAAGCAAAATGAAACTGAACAATATTAAAACTTTTTTTTATATACAAACACATAGGCTAACACAAAATGCTGAGAATACAGCATACTGAAACAAGCATAATTTCCGTAGTCTTAAAATTATCAGTTAGGAAGTTATATGAACAACAAATGTAAAATACAAATGAATGATCTGTAAGTGCCAACTTCAATAGTGCAACATTTTATTAATGACAGAAATATCTGGTTTTAACACTGCTTGTGTTACAAAAAAATGCAGTGATGGTAATAGTGACAGCAAAGGGGGATTTGGCACTGAGTATATAAAATAGCAAAAGCACATCTCAGTGGTCTTCTAAATGAATCAACAAAACTCTTACTAGGGAAAATAAAAAAATAATTCCTTTCAGTTATTTAAACTGGCCAATCAAAGAGCAGAATGAAAATTTCTTTGTGTAAAACAGTGGATTTACACAAGGCTATCCTCAAAACATTACCTTTTTTAAGTCAGCTGACGTAAACACAAATATGCTAACATACATTCAGCAACTTGCACACGTGCATTTGTTTTTATTGAACTGCACAGCATAAATGGTTATTACTACACGGTGCACTTTTAAAACTAGCTTTGTCTCGCTAACATATACTTGTAGCCTAATTTATGCTGCTTTTTTTTTTAGTCAGACCTACAACGATAGTGTTCCTAAAAATACATTTGTGTGGATTGTCTACGTTTCTTATTTAAAAACTTAACCATCAATTTAGTACAGTGATGCTTATCTTACTAGCAGGCTTTACATGAAGTTTTCACATTCTGCTTTCCATATGTGTATTTCAAGATGTACATCAAACTTAAGGTAATTTAATCTGTGATGGGTAAAAAAAAGAGATGTGGTGCACATTAAAATACACTGGCCATTTTCTGTCTTTTTTTTCTTTAAATCTTTAATTCTCCTAAAGTTCTACATACAAAGAAAAAATGAAATACGATCTTATTTCCTTAAAATTTAATACCAGAAATCATTGCAAGATAAAAATCTATCATGTGGTTGACTTGTTTTTAAACAGGAACCTGAGTAAGGGCAGGAAATATAGCATTATGACTAAAAGAATGAAATTCCTTAATAATTTAAGTAGCTGAACAGGTTTTTAATGTTTTACCACAAACCAGCAAGGCTACAGATGATAATGGCCTTGTATTCAATGAATTGTCATGAACACCCACTGCAAACCTGAATATTTTCTGCAAAAATAAAACATTAGTTTATGCACAATAATAAAAAGCATCAGAAATAGATGCACCTGGATTTTTTTCTTTTTTAAACCACAAATATCAGAATTAAGCATTTATGTCACAGTCCTTGAACAGTTGCTCTGAGATGACTACATTAAGCACACTATTGCACTAAGTAGCCACCCCGCAACAGGCGTGTGCTGCAACAGTAACATAGTTTTCATATAGGCACAGACTTCTTATTCATGTTCAAAAACGACATGAAATAAACAAGACAATATTAGGATTCATCCCATGTTTCCTTGTTAGCAAAAAGTTCTTGCCACTTTGGTAATCGAAGTCACTGAATTTTTTTTAAAAACTGCAGGTACCTCAAGGAAAAGAAGAGTTCCATATTCAGCAAGGCAGCATAATATCAGGATATTTCATACCAACTAAGGCATAAAGAACTTTGCATCAGGATATACAATACTCAATATTTGAATAAAGTTTCATATTCTGTGTGGCAAAAGTGCATAGGAGTGGGATTCCACTAGAGCAGAAAGAATCCTCTCACAGTATTAAGGCCTTTCAAATGTGAACTGGGTCAGGCTAAAGTCAACACAGTGAAAAAAAAATAGGCTATCATTATACTGGGCACCACTGAAGTTTGCTTAGATTGTCTTGTCTTCTCCTAGTTGTCGCTCATCTTCTTCATCAGCTTCCTCAATAACCTGAATTTCATCTGCTTGAGGTAAAGATGAGATCTCAGTCAGCAGTTTAGCTCCTTCGGCTTTAATTTTTTCTTCCTCTTCAATCACTTTCTTCCATATTTTGTGGTTTTCACTGAGATGGTGTATTAGCTGGCAAAATATTCTTCTACCTTTTTTTCTTTGAGCTTCTGTAAAATTACAAGCATATTTTATTGTTTGAGATTCAAAGTAATTGTATTTTACACGTACAAAACCAATGGTGCTTTATAAGAAAGATGCATACATTTAAGCAAAAAAACCCCATGGTAATTATTTGGAATATTTAAATAGTGACATGGCAAAGGATAACAATGAGTCCCTGTTCAAATTGCAAGGCCCCTGGTATTAAGAAAAAATTTATTAAAGGAGTAAAATTTATGAAGTAGTATAATTGCAAAACTACAATATTTGTACTATACAATTTGAACTGTCTGAATCTATTAAATGACAACCATATATGCCAACTTAAGTATAGAAACTTACTTAAGATAACATCATCTTCCATTTCTTCATCATCAGTCTCTAACTGTGCTCCACCATCATCCTCGGCACTTTCTGTATCCTCCTCCTCTTCATCAACCCACTGTCCTGGAAGCAATCCAGCTGCATTATAGGAATTACAAAGGGGGCCAACTATGTGAGTGATGAAAGATTCTTGTAGTTTTGCAAGTTGTGGAGAAGAACGATCCATGAAGGGGCTTATAGGTAATCCAAGACTTGCTTCTTCATCACCCTGAAAAATAAATTTTAAAAGTTATCAGAACTTCTCATAAAAAAAACTTTAAAATTTTATCTTGAAGATTACTTTTAAGAAACCAAGTAAACTTGTATCTTGGATACAGAAGATACATGGATTGTATCTTTTTATTACAGGTAATAATAGTGTAGACTAAATGCATGAAAGTCTAAGTTGGCCCATGTAAAATCAACACACATTGTGGCTCAAACTTGCAGAGCCCCTAATCCTCCCTTCAGCTTTGCCACAAGATATCCTTGTGCATGGACGGACACCTAGTTCTACTGGAGCTGCTCTTCCTCTGCTGTTACAGAACGGCTTCAGGGTAGGCAGAAACGATGTCAGCTGCTGAGTTGGCGAACAGAGAAAATGGGAAAGTAATCAGCTACAGTAAGGCATTCTGGTAAATGGCTTCCCCCAAAAGTCATAGGAGAATGAAATTAACTAAAATGTCCAGAATAAAGTGGTTTGGATTGGGGTTTTTTTTTTTCCCATTTTATAAACTGGAGAAGAAAAATATTGAACAGTTGCTCATACACAACTTTGAGTTACAAAGACTTGTCTTGGCACTTCTTGGACCTGATAATTTTGTGAAAAAATTCTTCCTAAAGGAGTAATTTAGAAAACAAAGGTCTGACAGCAAGCTTAAGCACTTCAGATTATTACTGCTATTGCTTAAATCTCTCAAGTGATTTTGTTGCTTACTTTATCTTCCTAGTTTGAAAAATATTTTTCAGTCCTTGGTGAAAGTTGAGTACAAAATAACTGAGTAGAAATGTAAAATATATCTGGGGGACCTTACAGAAGTTGCAAATGCAAAAATTGGCAACACATTTTCAGACTTGGTTCCAGTTAATCTTGATAGGATTATTTACCAAAGTTCCAATGTAAAACTCTTATTTACATTTTAACACTATTAGTTAGTAATGTGTATTTTTAATATTTTATTTTGTTTAAGTTTTGAAATATCTTCTGTCTTTGCACTAAGAGGTAGCTGAATATACATTTCCAGTCTTGTGGATTCTAAACATATACTTTGAGCTGAAAACATACCAGTGAATTTAACATCCCAAAGTGGAAGAAGTTATTTTGGTTTCTCAGCATCAACCTAAGAAAAAAAAACCCAAACAAACTAATATCTGGAAACTGGACAACATTGGCAGGGGGCTTGTTTTTAGGCTTCTAACACAATTGATGGGAGATAAAATATTATATTAGCATGCTGCCAATAAAAACAAATATTCACATATTCAGAAAGAGAAGACAGAAATACCTTACCTGAAGATTTAACACAAAGAATAACATTTAATTAGTTACATATTTGGTAGTGCAAAGAATTGATCACATTTGTCATTAAAAAAGTAAATTAACCTTTCCATACTCACCTGCTCATAAAATTCATTAACAATGCCTTCTGTCCATTTCAGATGCAGCTCTCTAACTTTTGCTGGGCCATTAATATCTGCCAGTTTGATGCATATTTGGCAGGCCAGTAGGCGGTCATTTTCATTGCTCCATTCTATACCATGACTGTTGAGGTCACTGACCTGGGTTGAGTATGTACATTTTTAAAATTTAGTTAAAACTATTTATCAATGGAGTTTCTTTTAGGCCTTGTACAACAGATATTTGCATTATTTTTTCTATTTTTCTGCTTATATAGCGTAAAAAAATAATTTACTCTCTCTGAGAAGATAAAATGTGACTTATGATTGAGATCTGTGGGTCCCTATGTCATACCTGCTAGGTTTATTAGGAAATCTACAAAACAATCTACAACACAATCTAAAATTGGTTTGTACAAAGAAAATACTCTATTTGCATTTTTGTATAAATTAAATTTAAATAACATAAAACTCTAAATACAAGTTATTAATAATAAATACTACTGAGTAGCAACACTAACATCACTGTCTACCTCAGTGCAAACACCAAAATGTAACAAACCTTGGCATTAAATTCTGCAAGGAAATCAAAATGCTTCTTGAGATCTGTGGCAAGGATTGCTTCAATCACTAAGAAGCGAAAACGCTTGAATTCTACATGATCAAGATTTGATAAGAAGTTGTATTCTGGTCTTGACAAGAAAAGATTCCAGGCAGAAGCAGCATGGTGATTTTCTAGGACTGATCTGTCATTGTAGAGAACAGCCTAAAAAACAAAAATCAGGAATGACAGAGTAAAGATTTAAAATTATAATTAAATATTCTGAAGCTTAAGGGCTAGTCAGAAACAAGTCTTAACTAAAAAATAAAAATTAAAAAAAAAATCTATTGGAAATTATGTTTTGTCTTCTAGTTTTGAGGGTTTAAGTGAACCAGAAGTGGCATTTGCAATTAGCATATGTTTTTTTGTTTCCTTAAAAGTCCTTAATGATGTATTAGTTTACCTGTACATTCACACTGTAGGCATACATATACAAACCACTTAAAATGTAGATCTTGCACTCCTGGCACTGTGTGTGGAGCGCACACGTTGACATAAAGAAAACCACAAAGCACTCAACCAAACTCCAGATCTAAGTATATGCTTTTAGTTATTCTAAATTCCAGTATTGTAAAAAAAACCCAAACAAAAGGAACTCCCAACACACATAAGAACTGTGGTTAACGCTAAATGGTGTGGAGTATCACTATTTTTCAATGTGCTACATTTAATGCTGATGAATACATGTTAACTGCAAATGAGCAAACTAACATATTCAAACAGTAGTGGATTTTATTCACAACTCCCACATTTATACAAAACATCCTAGAAAATAATTAATTGAATATAGATTAAATAGGATGTGAAAAAAAATATTTTGAAAACGGCAAAAAATAATCTTTACATTTTGAGGAAAAAGAGAGATCATTAACAAAATGAATGTGCATGTTTTTGAAAATTAGAATTTAACATCTATGTTGCTTGGTTTTATTCTTCCTTGTATACTGTTTTCAGCAGAAATACCTAACTGCCTACAGTCTAAACATTTTTTTCACAACAAAGAATTGTTGAAACTGACTGGAAAGTTCACTTTTAAAGTCTCCATCTCCTGATAAACTGCACTGGATTCTGATTCACTGTTAGTATTGCTGTTGGTAATGCTGTTATTATTTAAGTTTCCTCTCTCTAACTTATTAAAAGCAAGTCAAACAGCCACCACAAATCCTCTTGTCCAGCTAACATTCCACTCTTCAGATACAAATACGTCACCATGCATCTTTTCTTAACTGCTATTCCTCCCAATTCTGCTCTTTCTTTTCACCTTTTTTTTCCTCTCTATCTGCTACCTTTTTTTGCTACTTTTCTCATCTTTACCTGTTTTGTCTTAACCTTTTAGACCCTGAAGAACAGAGAGGGAAGAAAGGAGATGCTAACAGCAGAGTTGAAGCTGGAACATAAAAGTAAAGATCCCTTGCTGATTTCTTATTTTACTCCCCCTCCCCTAAAAGAAATGACTATTTACCAAGAGGGACTAAATTGAAATACAGATATTAGGTGATGCAGTTAATTTGACTATTAGAGGAGCCACCTTTGTTTTTAGGATTTATTGAAGACACTGCTATGATTTCACAGCTCTCCCAAAATGAAAGATATCCATGAACTAGCTGTTTAGACAGAATCACAGAATCACAGAATCGTAGGGGGTGGAAGGGGCCTCGAGAGATCATCGGGTCCAAGCCCCCTGCCAAAGCAGCTCCCCAGCTCATATTGCACAGATAGGCATCCAGATGAGTCTTGAATATCTCCAGAGAAGGAGACTCCACCGCCTCCCTGGGCAGCCTATTCCAGTGCTCTGTCACCCTCAGTCCTAGGGCCAGCTGTCTATAAAATAATCTTTAACATGCACTGATTTATGTTATTATTTTCAATTTTGTAATTGAAAATTATTTTTGCACAGCTATACACTCTGTATGTACAAAACACGTCGGTATTTATCAGGAAAAAACAAGTATAACACCAGTTAAGTACAAATTAATTCCATTTCTTAAATCTGGCAAATGATCCTCAATACATTAGAGTAGTGATTCAGAAAAGCAAAATTTTCATTACTCTGATTTCAGATACAGACAAATAATTTTCTGGTTAAAGAATTTCTTACCTGAGGTGCATTTGTAGCCACCAGAAAAGCATTTGTGCGACCAGGGTGATCATAATCGTGCATGGCAGCTGCTACATATAAAGCCATTAATTCCAAAGCAGGAATGTTTGATGCCAGAGAACCATAACTGTCATCATCAATACAACAGCTTCTAGAAGAAATATAGCTGACTTGAACAGGGGAAATACCACTGGCTTCATCTAAGAAAATTAAAAGTTCAAAAAGAAAATATTTTTTAGAACTGTATTTCATTCAGATTTTAATACATTTTATATGACTCAGCCAGACACTATTGTGACCATAATCTACTACAGATCTTGGCAAATCCACATGGATACCAACAGCTAAACATTACTGCTGAGGTCTCTGTCACTTCTTTGCCTTGCCTTTACTGTCATGCTGCTAAAGACCTCTTACTGTTATGCTGTCCTGGAATTTCATTCTCTTCCTAAAAGGACAGCACTAAGAGCATCCTACAGTTTTTCTCCAACCTTAATACAACCAAGAAAGGCTCAATCAGCATCTCCCTTAGTATTTCTATAATTTGCCCATTTCTTGAACTTGCAGGCCCATAGGAAAAGCTCAGGCGATAGTGGAAGTTACTGCAAAAAACCGAATTAAACCCATTAAGTTAGAAATGTTTGCTCAATAAGCAGATTCACAATTTTAATCTCCCTTTTTTCCCCTGGACAAAGCCACTACTTAAAGAAATAATTAAAAAATACATTAGTACTTATTTCATCACTGCCTAGTAAAAAGGGGCTCTTTGGTGTTGATAGAGCAAGGATTAAAAATCCCAGTAACATACTGGAAGAGGTCAAAAGCAGTAAGAAAAAAATTTCTTATTTTATTTTTTTGTAAAGGTAAACAAAATAGGTTTTCTAACTTTTATTTCCTCCAGTCCCAACTCTTGTAATACTTGAAGAAAGAAAATGCAATAGGGTGCAATCACGGGAAACTGGTAAATTTTGAAAAAAAAAAAAAAATAGGAGAGAAAGGTGACAACAGAGGGGCTAATTAGTAAGAAATAAACAATGTATCTGTATGATGCTCTGTACAGTTCACAAAGTACCTATTAAAATTGCAGCACTTTAAAAGCCTTGCATTTTGCCTTTTTTTCTTGCACATATAAAACACAGTTCTTACAGCGTGCTTGATTTCCCCATTTTATTTTTCTTATATGCATACATTTAAGTATGAAAGTGGCTATTTAGAATAATTATAGTTTACTTACTATATATTTTAGTAAAAATTATAAACCTAAATTTAAAAGTTAATTCTTTGAAGTCACAGACAACAAAAAAAACAATATTAGAACCAATCTCATACAAAATTTGAAGTCTTTATTTCTCTTTCAGGGATGGTCTTATGCAGTTACTGGTGGGGTAGTCACATCAATGCCTGAATATGTGCATGCAATACCTAACACAGAATTCTGAAGCACTCATTTTTACACATTTTACACTAAAACACTCATTTTACACTAAAACCATTAAGCAGAAAGTCAATAAAGTTAAATAAATTGGGTTTTTTTTTCTTTATTCTACTTAATTTCTCAATGAAGTTAAGAAATACTAGTCTAAAGTATTTCAAATGCTACAAATATGCTGACTGTAGCGGTATACAAATCCTCTGTTCAGCGTAGGACATTTGTTAAATGAACCTGTATTCCTGCCTAATAAACTAACCACTACTCATCTAATAATATTTCCAAAAATGTACCACATGATATTTCTGAATGGTGTGTACTGTCATTGTGATATTTCTACTGCCTCTATATTGAAATACAAAAATATAATTGAGTGATAAGGATAAATATATATTTTCTTCCAGAGTTATTTGTTTTACCTATTGTAGTTTCATTAAAACATTCTTACAGCAAAAGAAAAAAAATAACTTATGTGGATACACACCCATATCACTTTCCATTATATGTTCATTATGCATGTGCTGAAATCCAGGAATGGGCCGTGTTGTCAGATACCATACTGCATGAAGAACATCTGTGGCATGTATACGATTGTGATCTGAAAATTATCAAAATACAATCAAAAATATTATCTAAAATACAATCAAAAGAAAAAAAAGGCACGTCATACAGAAAATGTACTGTAGGGAAGATTTTGATAAAATATAAAGGAAAAATTTAATTTAAATTTTTAGTAGAGGCTATATCACTGAACATTTTAAAGAATAAAGTTAGATAAACATGAAACCTCTTCTAAGCATACTTGATCCTACCTGAGAGTCAGAAAGGGATTAAGTAGCATTTTCAAATCAGTGATTGTGAGCCAACTAGCATTGCTGATACCTACAAGCACCTGGGTTGGTGCAAAGGTCTGAGAGACAGGTGTGGTGTGTGGGTGGGGGTGTGTGTGGGGGCTGCCTTTTGTTTTGCTTTGCTTTCCATTAAATTTGGCTGCCCTAAACAGAAAGATGAATAATAACTTTCAAAATTCTATATTTTCTTTTTATTCCATTACTGGCCTAAACCAAAGTTCTCTTAAATCAACCAGTATTCTCCCACTGACTTCAATATGTTTGATTCAACTACTTATTCAAATTCCCTGGGTTATATTCAACCTATATATTAACAAATTCAGTTTGGGAGTCCGCCGGTTTTTTTGCTGCAATTCATTAACATTATAAATTCTGATAAATGTATTAATTAAACCTATACTAAGTTCAGATAGTGACTACCTCTGTATGAAGCATTAGCTAATACACAGATTAACGGAGATACATTAGCTTAAAGGAAACCATAGGGGACTGGGCAGTACTTACAAGGAATATCTCGGTAGCCATTTTCTAGAGCACAGAAGTAATTCATGAATTCTTGAGTTGGGATTTTGAAAATTTCAAACAAACCAGTGTCTTGAAACAAGGTGTAAGTTACCTAAACACACATTAAAATTCATTTTAGTCTGAAAAGTATACCTAAGCATGTTCTTCTTTAACCTTAAAACCACTCCCATTTCTAAAATTTTCCTTCATGATAGAGATGGCAATTACTGAAATTCCATTAAAGATTATCTGAAAGCTATTGTCATAGAGGTACGTCGAATGATTTTTTTAACACAAAAAAATTGGAATTTTATCATCCTTTCAAATACAGAATAATAAAAGCTTTTATCTTTTACTGATTCATTCTACATATAGCAGAATAATTTTTATTATAATGAAAATTTTCATAAAGAACTCGTGTTTTATTCCATTTAGTGACCTAAAAAGAAGACATTTATATTTCTACTTATGATTCAAAATTTCAAACTACTTAACTATAGTAGGAGAGACATTATTATTAAAAAAACCCAACCCAACATTGTATTTATTTTTGAGACTTTGGCAAAGGAATCCTGGTTTTTTTATTCATTATGACTTATCTCAGGTATTTTTAACAAGAGTTAGAAAAACGTACTCAGAACATCCACACATGTATACACTGTGTAAATATATTATGGTTTACAAGTAGAACTTAGTGACTACAAAACCTAACACTCTCCCAAGACTGCAAATATTAAGAAAGCTTTTCAAAACAAGTTGCTGCTATTCATTTTTGTCACTTCTTTCTCAGACACTTAGGAGACAGTAAGTTCTGAAGTGTGGGAGGTGCTCAAAGGAACATGAGAGCAAAATGAGGGGACGCCCCTCCTTCCACCTGTCCCAACCATTCTCCTTACACACACCCCCAATCTAGGAACCTTACAATTGATGATGATAAAATACAGTTTTTAACTGGCTCTTAATTAAAATATGTAACAGATGCTAACAGCACGACAGACAGGACTGGGGCGGGAGGAGGAGAAGGACGAGAAGCACACATACATACACTATCAGGAAGAACTGATACAAAAACCTGCACGCTTAAGTACTTACAGGTTTGAGCTATCCCCTAGATTGTGCACAAATAAAGTGCAAACTAATGTGGACCACAGAGTACCAATAAAAAACACTACTCAAAAGTAGATTGTGGCACTCAGGTCTGTCAGTGACAACATTAACAGTTGTCACTAACTGAGGTGACAAAAGACCTGGAAACACTTGATCAAAGAAGACTAATTGAAGATTTTAAACAATATTCAGAATATTGGGTAATATGAAACAAAAGGCTGTTTCTAATGACAAAAATAAAATTATCCCCCGTTTTTTCTTGTCTTCAGCACAGGTGTAGGCCTATGGTTCCAACTGCATCTCTCTATCTGAATGCTTGTAACCTGTTTCCTCCCTTCCAGCTGACCATTCCTAACACTGCCCTTGAACAAGAGTAACATGCATCCTACTCAAAGGTAGGAAACTATGATATTAGCAATAAAAGTATTTTGCATTTAGATCAGAAGCAAATCCAGCTTATACTATAGCTCCATGATTGCTAAATCTAGTATAAAGAAAGAGACAGAAGCTTCGAGATGACATTGATGAATGGGAGAGGCTGGGAAAGAGCAAACAGGATCATACTTTTGCACTTGCCAGTAGATTGGCTTCAGCACAACATGAAACTGCACAAAAGAGTAATAAGTCAGAAAGAGATAAAAGGGATACTACATGCAGAAAGCAGCATGGAAAAAAAATCCCATTGTTTGTAGGATCAAGAGGCAAAAGACTGCCTAAAAGATCACTTCTCTTCCCCCACAGGTGAGGCTCTGGCAGAAATATTTTACTGAAATAAAGAAAAAAGAAATGGTTGACAAACAAGGTAGTAATTCTGAAAGCAGGAGACAATTTTTCATAGGAAATGGTATAGTATAAAACCTTCTAAGCATGAACCTAACCTATTTTTACATTGAGAATAAAATTCAAAAAATTTGGAGCAAGTTGTTTATAGGTAAACCACTTTATGGTTTACAATGAGATGGAGTACATGAGAAATGATATTTCTAATTCTCAAGTTAGCATTCATATCTATGTTGACTGCAAAACTTGACAGTTTAAATAAAACATAAGCACAACAGTTTTATAAACCCTCCCTCATATAATAAAAGACAGCAAACCTGGCTAAGGATCCTTCCAGACTGGTCTCCCATTTCTTGTACAAGGTCAAAAATTTGGAAATTCCAATTGTTCATCTTCTCCATTAATGAATCATGGTCTACTAACATTGTGTCTAATGTAGGACTCTGCTCCACCTGTATGAGCATAAGATAATTTAGCATCTTTAAAAGAACTACAAAAACTAATTCCAAAACAAACCCATGAAAATGATATATCATTATTGAACTTACTGGATGGTGCTGTAACAAGGCTATGAGTAAATAATAAATCAGTAATAAAAATAGCACAGTTAAAGGCTTGGCTTTTCATATTTTGGAGCAGCAGGTTGCAGAGCTTTCACAGACAGTGCTAAATTTTAATTCTTTTCATTGTTTTAAAAACAAGTTAATAAAACAAAGCAAAAATATCCATAGGCTAACAAAACATTCACTGAGCTTTAAGAGTTCATTAACTGACAAGCTTTAAAAAAAAAATAAGTGTAGAAACCCAAAATGTTAAGTAAAGCTTAAACCATTTGTCTCCCTGCACTTCCAATATACTGCACTGTATGAACATTCATCTCACTGGAACTGCCACATCTTTCATAAAGTGCTAAGAGAAAACACTAGCCATTCAGTGTTTCAGCATACTATCAACAGCAAATCTATACAATTCAATTTTGATCAACAAAAAATGAATCATAGAATGTGTTAGGTTGGAAGGAACCTTCAAAGGTCATCAAGTACAATCCCCTGGCAGTAAGCAGAGACACCTTTAACTAGATCAGGCCGTTCAGAGCTTCATAAAGCCTGATCTTCAATACCTCCAGGGATGGGGCTTCCACCACCTCTCTGGGCAACCTGTTCCCCATCTTTCTTGTCATTTGCTAGTGAAATTTATGCAAGCTGGAAATACACAATTGTTAAATGAAAATCTGAATCCCACTGATGCACCATTTCCATTCAGAAACTGCAATTCTTAGCAATGCAAAGACCTCCTTACAGCATGTTAGAAAATACGAACAAATTACAGGCTTTTTGCAATCACATGCTTACAAGCAGATTATTTTGTATTTGATCAGTCATTTCCTTCCTTTCATCTTTTTTCTTCTCTGTATGGTGGAAAGGTTCTTTTGAAGTGTTAGCAATTCCAATTTCACCTTAAAGAAAATACATAGATAAATACTGTATCAATAATATGTAAAATACTGTGTAATAATTCTTGGACCAATCATACAGATTCCTCACAGAAGTATAAGTAACAGCTTGTTTCTAAGCAATTTTTATTTAAGAACTTAATAATGAAGGAGTTGTGAAGGACATTTATTAGAAAAAACCTATTTGATGATTGAGAAAATCTAGAAGTAGAATGTTTTACTTGCAAAAAATGGTTCAGTGATTAGTTTGGCTGACATGACAGAGAAATTGTTTTATATAAGTACAGAATTATAAATCTATGAGTAGAAACCTATTGTAAATTCGTTACTCTGAAGAAGTCAATATTTTAGATGATCTTGATTATCCCAAGTCACAAACTAAAACAAAATATATACATTAATTACTTTAAATACTGGGAAAAATTAATGTAGAAATATAAAATGTTTCATTTAATTTGCTTTATTAAAAAATTTTTAGAAAGCAAGTTGATATTAAATGCTTGCTTATTTTGAAATCTCACCTGATTTTCTGTCTTTATATTCTGCAAATTCTGCATCTGGTGTTGGAACAGGCTTGAGTGTCTGACGTCCACAGCTTACAGAATACATGAAAAATATTTACAACATTTAATAATTTTCTTATTTTGCTACTGTGTTGTACTGAAAAATATCTGCAAATTACTTTTAATAAGGCATACCTTTGAGGGTTCCTCCACCAAGTGACCTTAGTATTTCTCTTAAATTTGGCACACACAGATTTAATCTGTACTCAGACAATAATCAACTATCACCCACCCTGGATTAATTTCCATGAATTAACAAAGTAAAGCTAATTATTTAGATAGTATTGAGAAATACAAAATGTAATTCCCAGATAGGAAATCCTCTTTTTCTAAAAATCTGTAAAATAATTTTCTCTACAATAACGGCTACTTTCAAGGATGAGTCATTTCCAATCAATGGCATACATACGGCATTTAGGATCCCCTGGATAATATAGTTACAGATTAGAGCATGTGCCTTTTTTTCTATACTAGAAGATAGGTCTTGTTCTATTTCTTCATTTAAATCTTTTTATTCTTTTTCACACATATGAAGTTACAAAAAATGTAACAGAGTTTACAGTACCTGCTACACATATAACCTACAGGTGTTTTAACCTGCTGCTGAAAATCTGTAGAACTAAATGTGTATCCTGGAGGCTTATGTATATTAATGCTTGGTTTTGTAAGAAAATCAGCAGTATCAGGAAATTCTACAGGTGACCAGCTGCTGAAAGCCCCACTGGAGACAGATCCATGACTAGGTGAACCCACAGGACTCAGGCCAGGAGAAGCACCTTTCAAAACAAACATGACATGGGATCCAGATTACAATAAAAAGACTGAAATTAAATTACAAGAACCTTTATAAATTGTAAAGAATGTCTACATTTTTTTAAACACAGTGTATAGGCCACAGTGTTAAACATATAAAGTAGCTACATCAATTCTAAGTTTTTAGATCTACAACTACACAGCAGTTTAGGCTACACATCTGGATGGGCAAACTACGTAACATGTTATAACAACTGGCTTTCAAGATTTGGTTTTGGTTTTAGCTTTGGCAAAAATAATCAGAAGCTGAAACTTTCCATATTCCTTTCTGATTCTGTGATTTTTCAGTATTTTTTAAATTCACCCCCCTCCCAAATAATCAAAACCAGTTCAGTATCAATAACTGACCTAAACAAAAAATATTTTACCTCACTGTTTTGCAATAACAAAAAAAAATATGCTTGAGACACTTTTTAAAATGAAGTAAAAAGACCACAATGCTATAGTCATACTTTTGACGCAAAGGATTAAAGTGGGCAGATACTGGCCTTTTTTGATATCGATGTACCTTTTTTATTGGTATGATAGTCCACCTAAATCCACCTAATAAACAAATTGGGGGAAAAAATACCTGAAGTTTGCCCATGGGTAATTAGATATTAAAAAAAAGCCAAACAACTCCATATCCTTAGGTCCATGAAATTTCCCATTCCTGTCCAAACAATAAGCTAAGCTTTACTTGAGGCCTCTGTCTGGGAAAGCTAGAAAAGCAATCTGGTAAATCTGTACTTTGGCTACTCTGAGTCTAACAAGAATTTACAAAAAAATTTTTCATTAAACCAAATCAACATTTTTTTCCCTTGCGAAAATATACAAAAGACAGGTTATCTACAAGTGCCCAAGGTAAGTTATAGCCATTGTAAACATACTTCTATCAAAAGAATAAAGTGCCCTTGAGCAAAATAATGAGGTCTTCAGAGGACTTTCCAAAACTGAATCACTTAATCTGCTGCAAACTACGAAGGAAAGATTCCATCACAACTTTTATGACTGTACAGTATCTGATAACAAATTAGTAAGAGAATATACAGTACTGTTCTTAAATAAGGAATGCATGAATTTATACCCTTCCAACAGTTTCATAGGCTACACTGAGTTGACTCACACACCCTAAAGAGTAGTATAGCATTATATTTTCTAACAGTAAAAGACAAGATTTTTCAACGTCCATACTGCTAAGTGCAGAGACAGAAGTTTTAGAAAGCAAATGCCACTTCACTGCTGCAAAGAACTAGAAAGTTGAGAAGGAATTTGAAAACACTCAGAACTAAAATAGGTTAATGTTGGTCACAATTTCATCCTTTTTAGGTGTACACATTCAAGGGGTTTTTAATGCCTATTATTGTGCTCTGTATTTTCCACAAGATTCGAAGTAGAAAACTGCAGAAAGCAACCCAGCTTTTTATGATGACAGAACCAATGAGAATGTGCAACTTGTTGCACTGACAGTGTTAGCATATAGTCTACTCCAACTTTTCCCAAAATTGTTTAAATATTCATCTCAGAGAGCCATCAGGTATTCAGGAGCATCTAAATTACCCTGTTCCATTAAAAAAAAAAAAAAAAAGCCCTTTATATATGGGAAAGTTGCAAATTTCAATGGGTGCCAATCATACTGAACATCAAAACAGTTTGCAGCTACATAGCATTAGGTGAACAGCTGATATTTCTACAAAGCTGCTAGCAGTGATTTTGAGTATTCTTAGAAGAGTATTAAAAATAAATATTTTTAAATATACACAACATGATGATGGTATTTTAGTACTACATTCTAATGAAAAAAAATATTGAGTACCCAAAGTATTATCTTGATATCCTGACACTAAGCTATACAAACTGCACAATCTTACCTGCCCGCCTGGGACCTATGTGATGAGGCAATGTCATAGATGATGATCTTTGTTTTGGTATTGTCAGCAAGTTTGCACCAAAAGATCCATTTGAATGAGATCCTTGGCTGAAAATAAAACAGTAAGATTTTTTTTTTTTCGTTCCTACCTTGCTTTCCATTTTTATTAAATAAAGTGCTCATATAATGGCCAGACTTCTCTGTTACAGGTCCACTACGATTCTAGAAAAAGGGAGTACTAGAAAAAAGCTGAATTCAAGATCAGCTAGAAAGTACATGACAAATTATATGGAATAAAAATTGCTGATACTGGATGAAAGCAACAGAAACCTTTATGCAGTCCTAAAATGAAATGACAAAATAAGTCCATTCAGACCACGTGCCATAGGTTTTACTTTCTAACATGGTATTTGCTTTTCTTGAACATTTTAACAAAGCAGGCTATTTTCCAACAGATCTGAGAACATTTATAAGATTGGTTACTTTGCAAATACCATTACAATCTTATGTAACTACAGCATGCTTTTCAAGAAAATTCTGCATCTTTAATTAATTGGCTTATTTATTATAATCTCAAAACTAAAGCTGGTTTTGACAGTCATCTTGTAGTTAAATCGTTAAACTTGATTGTTGAATTATGCCATCTGCTGTTTGAGGCATGAAGTTGCACTCCAAAATTCTAACAGCTCTCTTTGTAAAAAAAATGCAATATGAAATTAAAAATAAATTTATACGTGAACGTTAAAGTGCAAATACTTTATAGAAAACTAATTATTTTATTTCAGTATAGGAAGACAGTATTTACCAAAACAGATTTAATCTTGTGTAATCAGATTTCAAACAAAAAGTCAAATACAGAAACAATACTTGTCATCTCCCATTTGTTTAAATACATAAATATAAAAAGCTATTTAAAGAATAAACACAGATTCATTCTTCTGAAGAATAATGCTGACATGTTAGTCAGCTTTAAAAAAATGTTTGGCTTGACAAGTGGTGTTCGTACACTATTTATCATAGCTTACATGTATTTTAAAGCACACAAAAATGCTGCAGCAGTATTTACTGTAGGAAGACTGGATGCTACATAAGGTCAGTTCATCTTGAACTAGTGTTTGAATGACAAACCAAACAAAAAAATTGCACGCAAATAAAACGGCACTGCTTGGATGTATAGAAAAAAATCTTTAACATTAAGTCAAGTTTCATAGCAATATTAATTTATTGTACCACCACATAATATCTTTCTCAATTCAGCTGGAATTCAGTTGAAAGCAGTCACTGTGTACAATATTTTAAATTTTTTTTTTTGGTTAGCTTTCTTCCTCTAGTGAACAGCAGTTTGTTGTTTCACTCTCCCTTTCTACTAGTAGCCTCCTCCTCCCTGCTTCTGTTCTAACATTCATCGGGTCCTTCATTGGGTTGCTTCAGCTCCCCAAGTCTTTTTAATGCTGTGATTTTTCTGACAATTTAAGGGGCTGAGTCAAGAGCTCCAGGAATACCAGACTGCCTCTTTTGGCAGCAGGAACAGCTATGTCGGTCCAGCTATTTCACCTAAACCTTATCTATAAGGTAAGCCCCCATAGGGGATTTTGAGATGATTATATGTTAAGTAAAATGGAACCTGGTAAGAACCATCACTGTGACAGTGCAAGTGCTGGCAAGAACTCTGAAGGGCAGGATACAAACCACAAAAAGGCAAACACATGCTGTAGGGCTGCATGAGGCCAGACAGGAGCAGGGCAGGGGAACTTCACTAACTAGAAGTGCTAGTCATCAGGGTCAAGAGAAAAGTGATGAAGTATGAGCAAGGATGTTTTTTCCTATTAGTACTTTTAATTGGGTGAGCTTGAGTAGGTTCTTTGGTCAGTAGGAGCTGTAAGGAAACCCTCTGTAAATGCCTGCACTAGAAGTGCTGAACCTCAAACTGAAGTTTAAAGTGATTGCTCTGGTCTCTGGTTAATTCCTGTGTATATAACTGAGGAGATTCTTTCAAACACTGATAATGACAAAATCAGCATGAAAATACAATCTTTAAATTATTATTACTGTTAGCATCTTCAATTATATTTTACATACAAACCACAACTAAGTTTTACTATGTAAAAAATTTAAGAGCATATTATATTCAAAGGGGAAAAGCCACTGACAAGGGTGAATTATTTAAATGGTTCACTTTAAAATGAAGTATAATACTGATAAATAAATTCTTTGATGTTGTGTATATAAACTTTCATCCACTACAAGTAATTATCAGATATCAGCATAATTCATATTTTATTTTTTTAAAAATGCATCTACTATACTTGCCTTTTGACCCATGTAAAGCCTTTAAAGTCTTGAGATACCAAATATTTTTTTAAAAAGAAGAAAACACATATCTTTTTACAGATTTAAGTTGCAACACAAGTTCAAACATCCATTGTACTTTTCTTACAAGATATTGAGCAAAGCCATGCACATCTACAGATTTAAATAACATAAAATGTGTGAAGCTTCACTCATATAATACATTAACTAAAAGGAAAAAAGTACACTTATTTTAATCCTAACTCAAAATGTAATCTTAACTTTGGAAATAAAACTTTATTTGCATCATATTGACTAACAAGTAAAGAGATTACTTAATCTACTTTACTGCTTGCTTGATGTCTACAGCAATAATAAATGTTGCAATACACACAACACTGGCTACCAAATGCAAGAAAGTTATATCACCTTTTTAATTAGAAAACAAATTCTGGGGTATGTGGAAGTTGGAAAGTGATACATAATTTAAGTAAAAAGGAGGAAATCAGTAAAGGTTTAGAGGTTAAACTAGTTTGTTTTGCAGTTGTGAATATTGGACTTTCTTTTTTCCATTTCCTACTAAAACTGATATGCAGGGTTACATATTATGACAGAACATGCCATTCAACCTCAGAATTACTGGATTTTGACTTGAGATCAGAGTTGCAAAGTATATTTATATATAGTTACATATATATACACAATTAACTTGAAATATTTTCCAGTTTATGCTCTCAGAATTTGGAGATTTAATTCACAAGATTTTACATTAAATACTTCCACTGCCAAGTTCCAGTATCACAGAAACAAACATTTTAGAAAGGTTACATTTATTATTGTCCTTAAAACGTGGTTAAGTGCTTACCTGGATGTGTTATATTCCTGATGAGATCTCTTGCTGTTACCCCGTTCCCATCTAGAGGATGCCGATTCTATCGGTGGAATGCCAGAAACTCCTGAAGCTCGTCTCAGCTGTGGTGCTGGCAGACTATTCCTGCTATTTAATCCCTGTTGGGTAATTTAACCATGGTTAAAATCTGTATAAATAAAACCAGGCATTAGCATTTTCTTTATTGTTTGTGAAGACTATTGTTAATATCTTATAGTGAAATGGTAATTATGGTATCTTACGTTTACTCTTATTGCTCAAGAACATAAAAATATGCAATCAATCAAATTATTTCGCTTATTAGGAATAACAATTTTTCATATCTCTTTTTTCTTTTCCCCAAATTAAAATATGCAATGATACTTGTATTCTGAAATCTATGTGGTCCAACAGTTACTCTTCAGAGCTTTTAAAAATGGAGATGATCTAGAGATAGTTGCTGTAGGATTACAGATCCTTTTTCTACACTTCCCAATGTGAGCTCTCCAGCTCTCAGGATAGCCTGAGATTTCAATAACTCAGATGCTAAACATCGACAGTGCGAGCATCATGGAACTTGTGGAAAGGGTGATATACAATGCACAGGGTGAGTTCTGGTCCACCGAGTCTCCGTCTCTGCTTCCATAACATTCTCACAGCACCTGGGAAGCTTCCCAGGCACCTTACCACCCCCAACCTGGAAGCTGTGTTAGTTTAGGCACACTGAAGACCAAACACTGGGAATCACTGATGTGCTTGAACACAAAGTCCTCTGCAAAGCTGTGCAATGGCACTCAGCCCTGTATGGAAATAACTCAGGATTTATTAGCTCCACCTTACTGAAATATCCCCAGAAAAGTATATCCATGTTTAAGTACCAACTAGTAGAAAGGATAAGATCACTGAACTGCAAAGCCAGTTCTAGCATACCTGCATCCATTGCACAGATAAAACTTTTTTTTAAAATACAATGTATAGGTTAAAAAAATCTCTCTAAATGCATTCAGTCCACAATCGGCTTGTTAACTGATCCCTAGATTTGGGAGGGAGGGGGAAGATTCTCCTGCATAATACAGATGTGTGTAACCAGACCTTGAAAAGTAAAAAGGATGCCAGGGAAAAAAAGTTGAAAACAAAAAATCCTAAGCAATATTTGCAGTGTTGAGTAAGGTCTGTAGGGTCATGTGTGTGGACAGGTGACCCTTGGATTCTGTCACTTCAGAAGTCTGACAGAAATAATGACTTGTCAATTTAAGCTTCATCAGGTGGTCAAAGGTCATACTTAACTCACAAAGCTATTACATTTTTCCAATAAATGAAACAGTGTTGACACAGAAGAGTGCAGTCTCTTGCCCTGAAAAACCTGAAAACTGCTTTGAGTCCTTGATATGGGATGTACCTTGACTGTCTTTGCTTTGCTGCAAAGCTGTAATCACAGCCAGAAAGGTGGAATTGGACAGACAGAACGAGATCACCATATTGCCCACAGAAATATGCAGCAGTCCTTAATCAGCTTGATCAGAGAGGGAACTGGAGAAGCGTATTCGGTGTGCTATCATACAGTGACAGTGCTCTCAGGTTAGAATGGACAGGAATATAATCTGTGTCCTCTCTACAACATGGGGAGCACAGCAGAAAATCCCCAACATCGGAGGAGAAAGGTCCTTTCCCTGAAAAAGCACACGTTAGCACAACATGGAAATAAGGCCCCAGCACCTGCATTTACTTTTTCTTCTTCCTGGCTGCTCTAAGAACAAGGAAACACTGGAGATATGAGCAATCTCCAGAACTTTCTCTACTAGATAAAGCAGCAGAGAATAAACAGTAGTTAAAAAAAAAAAATAGCAAAGGACTAAGGAACTCCAGATCACTCTATACTAGCAAAGTCACTGGTAATCACTATACAAGGAGGAAAAGTTGCTCTGGAAACAAAATTTAGACCATGCCAGAAATCAAAGTTCTTATGAAAAGACCTTCAAGTTACCACCAATAACAAGGCCAGGAAACATTAGATGGAGATACTCAAGTGGTTCCTAGAAAACCTTTACTTGCCTAATGTGTGAAAACTGTTACAATCACAATTCCTGCTAACAATAGAAATTCATTAATCTAGCAAGCAGTCTACTGTCGTGTGCTAGGAAATATAGAGAAGTTTTTACACGATGGAAGTAAAAAGCATAATTTTTATTTGCTGTTTTTTAAATTGCAACACACACGTGAATGAAAATTAAAGTAATTTGACCTTGAGCAGTTTTCGATCTCCTTTTTCAGCAGGATCCTCTATTTCAGGACAGGGGAAGAAACCAGGGAATGGTGTGAATGGACTAGCCTTTGGCCTGCATGTGCCTGAGAAAGCACCAATCAAACTGTTAATGCTTCGAAGGGAAGAAATCACTTGTGGTGGAAGGGATGAGTCAGTCAGGAGGTCTGTTAGCATGCTCCGAGCATCATTTAGTACTGAGAGATCAACTCCACTTCCACTGCCAGCATTCTAGAATAGATTGAAATGTTGCAAGCATTAACATGTCAAAGCATTTCACAGTATTCTAAGCTTTAAATATGCAGCTTATCTACTGCAAATTTTTAAAATAAATTAAAAATCAATACAATCTATTTTTTTAAAAGAAAACACCTACAGACATATTCAGACACTGATTTTTGCAGCATTTTTCACACAATAAAAAACATTTCAAAATTGAACATCAGCTTTCAGTTTATCTTTCTCCATTTAAATAAAGATCTGGTGTACATTTTCTCTTTTTTTCTTATTATTTTCTCAGAATTAAATTTAGTATTCTACCTCTTCCAATAATATCAACAGACATTTCAGTGGCCAAACTGTTACAAGGCTCTTAGAGGTGCAATTTCCACAGCCTCATAACTTTTTTTTAACCCTGATTCTACTGAAACAAATCCTAACAATTCTGTCCAAAAAGTGATTAGTTTTTATTTGGTGTAAGTCTCTGAATAGGAACAGCAATAGCTAATTACAAGCCACCACTGATACAAGAAGGGGGTGAAACAAGCAAGAAAAAAGGTGAGAACCTGGTAGACCTGAGTTTGGTGACATTGCTGAGGAATCACTCCCTAACCTTCTGCTAATGGGCAATTCAAAGAAACCATTCCCATCTTAGCTCTGGGACTGTTCTCATGTACACCACAGAAAGTAGATCCCTGCCAATTCGGTCAGAACTGCTAAATATCAAGATTCTGATACATAAGAGCTAGAAGGTACTAGGACATGCCTGGTAAATAAAACATCAACAGATAAATTGAAATCTGGAAGTTTACAGTCAACACTTTACCCAATCACATTTCACAAAATAACAGATTTATAATACACTGACCTGGTAATAGGGCTTGTACCATTGCTTCAAATCCCAGTCCCAAAGTATCATCTGTAAAGAAGAAAAAGACCAAAGAGAATTAGGTGATATGTTAATGCTGCAAAACAGCAATGGAATAAATCTTGATTATGTGATGTAATCTTCTCCCTTCAGGTTTTTATATGTTACTTAAGCCATTTTCACATTAAATGCCACCCTAGTAAAAATCCTAAAGAAGAGTTTGAAAAACCTGCCTGCAACAGAGATAGCTTGATGACAGAATAATTCCATTGCTTTATTTCAATATTTCTGGATTGATTATAAAACACATAACATGTATGCTAAATTAGGTGGTGAAAATGCTTTGCTGCTTCTATATACCTCAACTTACAAAAGGAAATCTATTTGAAAACCTCCAATATATTTTATAACTTTTTTATTTCCAGAGCCAAACAATAGCAATTTTGTAATATAGCGCAGAAAGCACAATATTGACATAATTTATTTTTTAACAGACAAAAAGCTCCCCAATATCTAGGTTAAAATCCAGTAACTTTAAAAGCACTTTCTTACAAGAGGTTCTGTTAGGGTTTGCTTCAATATGGTTACAAATTTACATGTTCTGAGTAACTTTGCAAAACCCACCAAACCCACAAAAGAACGTCAGCAACACAATCCGAAGATACTATCAGCTTCAAGTACGTCAACGGCACTCATTTAGTTTTTCTTCTATACCAACAAAAAATAAAAACAACATACAAGAAATTAAATTCAGATGTCTGGTTTGTTTCAAAAGTCTTCCTGACTTCTTGAGAGGTTGTAATTCTTCTCTGATAAATTAATTCATTTGCACAACATGCATTCAGAAATTAAACAAATATAGAGACAACCCTTTTTTTTCTCTTTTATGTAGCTACAGAGCACAAATGCAGTGCTAAGACCCCACTTGGTAGTTCATATTCTGCAGTCCTGTAAGTTTTACTGCTTAATTTTATAGATGAGCACTAGGTTTGGTTTTGTTCCTCTAAGATTAACACGTCTTGCACAGAGAAAACACAGTGTTCCAGGCTGGCACCTGTCCAGAAGAAGGTGCAGAGAGCATCAATAAAGAAACACAGACTGACATGTTGGCAGTACCCAGGCAAGGGCAAGCCCTCTTTCTCTTTTGTTATCTCCATAGATACACCATTAAAATACGTTCCAAATTAGTAGTTATGACGTCTACTTGCTATGAAAAGTGAAAAGACTGATCATTAAGCATATGCGTATGGGAGTAAGTTATGCTCTACCAGAAAGTCACACTGTGCAAAGCAAGCAGATCTAAGTCAAGAATAAAGAATTTTAAGTACTTTTTGGGCTTTTTAAGTGATTAATCTAGCTACTATCTCCTCAATCCTTTTTTGTTGATGTTCTTTAAACTAAGCATGAGATGACTGTTCACCTCTCAGTGACAAGTATTAAAATGACCAACATTTTCTGGCCATACCCATTTTGTGCAATGCATTTGGTTTTAGCATGGAAAGATGAAGGTGAGGTTTTTTTTATTTTATAACAAACTAGAATGAGTTGTCCATCTGAGCAGGTTGAGGTTGTGGGTGGGTTTTTTTCTTCATTCTTAGGTTTTTCTTTCCAGAGAGAAACAGAGTAAACTTTTGGTTTCATTCTGTCCTCCTAAACTCAGACAGGGAGACTGCATTAATCTGCTTCATTGACTTTTGACTCAACCAGCAACATAGATCAGATGTCCACGAGTTTTGTTAGTTGTGTTAGCAACCTTTGATACTAATGGTCCATGAAGTTGCATCAGCTTGCTTGCAATCTTGCAACCTCCATTAGGGGAAACAAAAGAGGTTTCCCTTCCCCCAGCTCTTCTAATAACACATATTTAAAAGAAAAATAAGGTATGTTAGCTAGTTTTATTTGTTGTGAATGAGATCTTAATAAAATACCTACATGCTCTTGCTAACTCCAGAACATTTCTGTACCAACCTTTAACTTTAAGCTATTGAGAGCTTTTGTGGATGCGTACTCGTATGTACACTCATGTGTGCTTACATAAGCTGTACTGTTATAATTTTGGGGGTCAATCTATACCACTAAGAGTTCAAAACTTTCCTTTTGGCCCTGCTATAGTAAAGAAACAGGCTCTAAGTTTCATAGGCAGAAAATATTCAGTGGCAAGTGTTACTGCTATATCTTGTGGGCCATGCTCAACCTGTATACAAAAGGTAAAATCTACTTTCAATGCAAATGATGGTTTGATATTCTAAATGGCTGGGTGATGTTTTATACACAATTTTATTTAAATGAAAAATTTCACAGCTTGGATTCTTGATTGAAAATTCTCTGTTTTCATTTAAACCAGAATATTTACACTCCTCCACTGATAACAGTTTTACAACAAAGAAAATAAACAGTTTTAAAATAAACCTAAGTTTACCTATATGTTGTCAACAGAGTATTTTTGGGGTTTTTTCATTCATTATACATCTCCCAAGAGAAGACAGGTGCAGTGTATCAGTAACACAGCTACCAGGTTACCACAGCCTATATTAGCTGTAAAATTTTCAGGGGTCATTCCATGTGCCACACACTGAAGTAATTAAAATGAGCACAAAGTAGCAATATCTTCTATTAGGCACAGTGGGGAAAATGCAGATTACTATACAACGAATATTTTTCCATGGTAAATACAACTTGGTGCATCTCTATACTAACCAAATCCTCACAGGTTAATAATGCAGGGGGTGTTACTACTTTTTCTTAGATGGCTACGACACACCACGAGATGGCACTCAATTCCAGGAAGCCTCCCCCGCAAAAACAATTTCGGGAGAAAGGAACAGAAAGCAGCAGCATATTCCTTAAGAGATCTCCTGAGGAACTGAAATGGCTTGAGACAAGGGGGGTGGGGGGGTTGGGGGGTGTTACAGTTTTAAAGGTTAACAGCTGATAAAGTCTGCTTCTTTACAAAGATTTCTCTGTTTAAAGAAGCATGTACTCTTTACCATTCTATTCAGAATGTAAGAAAACCACACTTAGTTTAATTAGCCTAACTCCTTGCCCTGCAAAGTTAAAACTGGAAGAATAAAAAAGCAGCAGGGTTTGCGTTATTTTTGTTGAGAGTTTGTTAGCCAGAGCTTTAATTACTGTGGATTGCCAACAAAAGTTACAAAGTATTTCCAGAATTGCATTAATCTTAAAACAGGAGTAAAAATGATAGGGTTTATTTTGACTTAATATGAACAGACCAAGAGACCTTAAAATAGGTCTGAGGCAGAGTCTCAGCAATACTTTATTTTGCAACCATAAGACTTGTTGCAGAAACCTCTGTACTCTGTAATACTGTGATTTTGCAATCCATTGCACATAACATTTTTCCTCACCTCCTCCAACAAGAAACACCTGATCTAGGAGGCACTTGAGTCAAGCTTCCAAGCTACAATTTGTATCTCTGCTAGGCAACTCACTCTGGCTTCTGAACATCCATTGTCAGTGCGAAACACCACAGCAATCACACAGCTGAAACTCCTCTGGAAATAAAACTTCAGTGGATTCTGATATTGCAGATGAACTTCTGAAAGGCGAGAGATGTATAGCCCTTCGTCCATAACCATATATACCGGATTACCAGTCAGCTTGGGGGAGTTCTCCTATCAGCCTGACTCCAACCCCAGCGTGTCCCAGTGTATCCAAAGAGCAATGATCACACTTCCCTGGTTTTTTTATACAGCTGCCAGTCAAGCTGATCAGAGTTTTAAGGATAGCTAATATAAAAAAGTAACACAGTTCTATGCCTTGCTCTTTAACCATAATAGAGTCCCGCCTGTTAACTATAATAATAACTATTTAGCCAATGAGATACATTTCAAAAGAAGGCAAGCCAGCTTACAAAAAACCTTTAAGTACTGGTGGCCTTTTCTAATTTGGCCACCATTAGCCAGTTTCAATGACTGAAGTATGTCACTCAAAACAGACAAAGAGTATCAACAGAGGGAATTTTCATCACTGGAATTTCTTTTTTTTTTTTTAAAGGCTAAAAAAAGTTGTTAAAGCTAACAAATTCTCCACAGAGTTGCTATTCTGAAGAATGAACACTATACTGAATTCTATGGATGTTTAATTAAATACAAGGAGATTTTAAATACACAAAATTTAGTGGGAAAATGCAGGAAAAATTACTGTTGGCATCAGATATTACCCTTTGAACATATTTTTTCAAACACAGAAAACAGTATTTCCATATACTCCATGTTTCAAGTAAGAACAGGAACAAGCAATATTAATTTTTACACAGAAAAAAGAAAAAGTGCTCCTCGGAGAAACTTACACTCTAAATAAACTAAAACCAGATGAGAAATGGGAGAATGAAAACCAGTAGAGCTTCAGGGATTTTTGTTTTATTTTTTATTGACTTTTCTGTATAAAAAGATATCTTTCCTATCACAGTGCAGCCAGTTTCCATGGCCTGTAACAGATGCGTCTTTCAGAAGTACATCAATGCCATGAAGGGTGGAGTTTTTTTGGATCTTCCTTGCATGAGTGCCACAGCTCCGTTTGGATAAAGTCATATTTGAGGAGTATTTTAAACTTCTAAATTTTTAAATGCAATAGAAGTCTATGTGAGTACATTAAGCATTTTTAAACTTTTTTTTTAAAGAAACTTCAACTCAAACTAGTTGAATAGATAACTGGCTAGATAACTGTACAATGATATTTACAGAATAATTTAACTCATAAAATACAAATTCATATAATCTTGGCTACTCAAGAATTAGTTGTGTTTGCACAGTTATACTAAAGACAATACTCCTACTTAAGCAGAGATTTAAAATACATGGCTACAAAAAAGTTCCAGAGCTAGAAATGTAAAAACTTATTTTAAAACTAGACTATAACCAAGACATACACTCCATATCCTAAGTTGAAATGTGCACACGATTTGTAACATTGCTGCTTGATTGCCTAAACTAGGTAAATTGGAAGTTTTCGTTTCAATGATGATACTATTCAGGCGATTCGGTGTGTGCTTTAATGCTTGTTAAGAAGAGAACTCATCTTATTTGATATCAGCCATTCACCTTGCAAAATTTTAATGGAGAAAAAATGAGTACAAAAGTGAGTTTCTACTTTTGACTGAGTCTCTCATTGATCAAATATAAAAGATTCCTAGTTGCTAGTAGCATCTGTTTGACACCATTAGGCATTAGCTCCATAAATAAGTATTTCCATAGCAACCAAGCGTAGAATTAACTAAACAATGAAACCGACACCATAGCAACTTGATTCAGAAATCTACTCTGTAAAAAATCACCCCATTCAAAAGCAAAATTCTACAACCAGATGAGAAACTAATTTATTGTAAAATATTGAAAAGGTTACATTAGATATCCATTTCTTTTCATGACTGCTTTTCAAACAAGATTGATGCTAGATTCATTGCCTTTATTTCTAAATTAGTCTTTTGTAATAGCTTACAATCAATTAGCTTTTTACCCCCATGTAATTTAATGATACAAAAACAAACACAGCAGTATAGAAAGTAGAACTCTTGTTTATTTATTAGGGTTTTTTCCCTCTCTATATAGAAAAGGTAGATTTAAATGAAAAAAGTATGTTAAGTAGTTAAGTTGTATTCAGTATGACAGTAAAGGTGATGCAACCAAAGAACAGCTCTGTGGAAGTAAAGGTAGCATTATTTAGATAACAGAGACATCCTTTAGTGAAATCTTACAGCCCAAAATAACTCCACTTGAGTAGATCGTTGTAATCAAGAAAAAATTAGAGCACTTGGAAAAGAATTCGGTATGATACTTGAGGCATTTAGAGTCACGTTATTTCTCCACCGCTAAACCTTCCCATGAAAATAAACGGGATGGGAAAAAACGAGGGTATTTTTGCAATCCTAATACTTATCACATTCTGACTCTATACTTTTTATTTAACCAAGGTTGTAAAACGGCTAATAGGTTATAAAGTCTGCAGATAGCCACAATCTTTGAACAGAACTGAGCATGCTTTCATGATCCTGAGTTTTGGATACATGTACTGAAGGAATAGTCATATCCCCTTATCCTAGACTCTGACTCTACTGAATTCTTTCCTGAAAGGTATATCATCTTCACCTGTGAAAGAAGTCTGAAATCTACCTTCAATGTAAAGATATTTGCTTCTACTTAGCAGTTTTAATAAATACTACTCTACACATTTGATAGTTCCTGCAACATATTTGGCTGGACACATAACAACACTGCAACATACAGATAGTTCTGGCCACCAAAATGTTTTCACCACACTCCACAGTGTTCCCATCGTCCTTGCAGATACATCTTTGACAAGAGCTGCACCTAAGTAAATTTCAAAAAGTCACTTCAGTATTCATGTGTTTAGCTACTGTTTTCAGTAAGCTTGCCCGCAGCACAGACACAAAAACAGAGCAAAAATGCTCCACTGTTATGATTAAGTTTCAAAGAAGCCTTCAGCAGGCTTATTTTTAAAGTTATTCTTACTCCCTGCAAGCAGAAAAGTATTTTTTGTTTGGTTGGGGTTTTGTTTCTCTTTTACGTGTTTCATTTGTTTGTTTTCAAAAAGACTTGCTACTTCTGCTTTTGTAACCAGGAGTTATCAGCAGGTCAGCTTCTACTTTGCTGTACAGTTTTCAGCTTTCTTATTGCTTCTTATATTTGCTCTGATCTTCCTTTTAATACTTTTTAAGATCTTGAAATGGTTCAACGAGGTTCTAAAAGGTGTTTTGTCTATCAAGAGAAAGTAGGTTGTTTTGGGGTTTTTTTTCCTTCTTATGTAGGTAATGAAAAAAAAACTGGCTAAAACCACACTTAGGTCATTTCCTGTTCCTTCTAGGTTTTGTCAGGCTTGCAAATCAGAGTAAAGGCCAACCAGTAATTTATGGCAACTGGGGGAGGGAGGGCAGAGGAAAAAAGCCTGCTATGTGCAGATCCTTTAACTGCCCATTATAAGCATTTTCCTTTAAAGCATGTGGTTCTAATCACCATCAAAGAAAAGAAACAGTGCTAGGTGGATTACTGCTAAAATCTGAGGCAGTTGCTTCGGTGCTCTGGCTTTCTGTACTTCTTTTACTGTCATCCAAAACCTAAAGCCATATTTCAGAGTTGTGTTTATTTTACAAAAAGCAAAATCTAGAAATTGCTCCCAAAACATCCTTTTCACATTTACCTATTGGCATTTTTTTACAACTATAAAGGGTAAAAGTCTTTACTGCTGTCTTGACACACTGTAAAAGTATCGTGTTGGAACAGATGAAAAGAGCAACCTTAAATTTTCTCTTTCCGCAATAGAAGGATGTGCGCAAACCTTACGCTGAAGCATTTCACTGTACGCTGATATATTCTTAATGTAGTAACTAAAAGCACTTACTAGAGATGAAACAATTTCTCCCTCTCTTGACTTAATTTTTTTAATCAACTGGGGGGTTTCCACCTATTACAATAGAGACACAGGAATGAATCTCAGATCTTTTTCTTCTCAGCAAACAAAGAGAAACTATTTCATATGACCACGAGGTTGGGGTTTTTTCCAGCACCGAGGTGAAAAAAAGGAGATACTCAATTTTTCAGAAAGATTTTATCACAAATTTCTTTGTAATATTTCATAAAAACACTTACATTTCTCCTGTCCTCTCAAGCCCCCCTCTAAACAAGCATCAAAAACTTAAACTGCAAAACTCTCCCAGCCAAAAATTAGCATGCGTGTGAGAACATTTCACATTGAATGAATCAGACCAAACGATAATCCAGTCTGGGATCTTGCTACTGACAACAGCAGCTACCTCAAGATAAGAATAGTCTCATGTAAGCAGTGCCTAATTCTCAGAACATTCTTTCTGCCTCAGCGACACAGCTCAAGGAGCCATATGTTGTATGCCTTTGTACATTACAAAGATCAACAGATTTTCAGTTTTGCATTACTCTGGTGCTCTTTACAGAATCCATGTAATCTTCTGACAGATCCAATATCATGCACAAAGGCCTTTCATGGGCTAAATACAGATTATGCAAAGTTCCCTTTCATTTTGAATCCATCAATACCAAATTTGTACAGTGAGGAAGCAAACAATCAGCACCACTTTCAGGCAGTCTACCCACTGAAAGATTTGTTTTGCAGAAGCTTACAGTTGTTCTCTAGCTAACTTCAGGCACAAGACACCATTTTTTTTTCAGACTATGAGTCTGTATTTTCAGATCCCCCAGGACAGTTCATTTAATGCCTTCACAGTAACAACATCTTCAGATTAACAAAACCTAATTCACTACGCACTGCCACTTTTTTATTGGTTTGCATTAATTGTTGTCTTGAGGATTTTTAATTTACAAAATTGCCACAAAGTACAGGTTTTACACAAATCAGTGTTGTTTTCTTTCGACAACTTGATGATGACCCAAAAAGAAATATTACAGGGACTGAAGTTAGGGAAGTAAGCCCAAAGAAAATGGTCAAGAAGCCAAAGAAGATATTATGTCATAAAGGAAAGCAAATATTGCTGCAGTGCTGTGGTTGGAAGTTATACACAGTGATTGAACTGACTAAATTCTCACTCAAGCTAAAGAATTAAAAGCAATAATATAAAAACAGATGAGAGGGTATAATTGAGTCTGATTACAAGAGCTATTTTCTTAGCAAAAGTTAAATCAGTATTAAAAAAAATAAAACCGTAATGGACCAGTTTCTGGTTGAAGTGCTAGGAAATACAAAATAAGATCTGTTGGGGGAAAAAGTATTGAAACTCTGAAGAATGTAATCCAGATTGCTGTTAGAGAACAAGGGAATGCAAATTGCAGCATTCTACAGAAAGTGCTAATTTACTGTTCTCTAATGTATTCATGTTAAGTAGTACTTTAGCTGGCAGCTTCCTAAGCAGCTGAGAAAAAACTCAAATGGCAACAGACTTGCATGTAGGTAGAATTTTTTTTTCTATGTAGTAATGTGATGCTGCTCCAAATGAAAATAGAAGAACATGATGCCTTTCCACTTCTTCTAAGATTAATATTGTAACATTAACTAGGTTAAATAAAACTACTTTGGGGGATCAATTTGTGCCCAAACAGCATGTCTTACATAGACAGCTGTTTATGTCATGCTTATATTACATGTGTAAAGCAAACAAAGGAATCACCACTAGCAGTACAAGGAGGTCCACATACCCCACTCCACCTCGCCCCATGAGAAACTCAACTGACTATGAGGAGAGTATGCAGTCAGACACCTCTGGCAGATGTTATCAGTTACTAATCTGGTGAAAGAGTTCTCTACTGAGGGATGAACAAGCTCAGACTTCAGCTAAAAGAGGGAAAAAGAATCACCAGCACCCTAAAATCCTGGAAGTCATTATGAAAAGCTACATGCTTTTTATAACATTTAATAGCACATCCTCCTGAAATTGATTCCCTTTATGTATATCTAGGCTGAATTTCACACTCTGCTAATATGGTAACTAAAAGTATGTTTCCAGGAAAGAAAAATCAGCTTCGTCCCACAATCAACATCTCCAAAACTACAAGTTCTTTTCTTCATTGGCCTTTTCGGAAATTATTTTCCATTCTGCTGTTCCACCTATCACAAGACTCTCCCACCCTTGAAGACATAACTGTACAACCTACTACACATAAAGGTAATGGAAAACTGTATCCAAAAGCCCGTTTTGTCTAAAGTGTTTTGACTTACTAAGCCACTTTCCTACTCCTGTTCATAGAGCACAGGTTACAGCTACATACAATATTCCTATTGCAAAGGTTTCTCAATACAGATGTATGAAATTCTAGCACAAAAGAGGACTGTGAAAAATAATAGGGTTAACCTGTTCTTTATTTTAAGTAACCTACTGACTTTTGCTTCTATAATAGGTTTTCCTACAATTTTAATATCAATTTCATTATAGAACTAATAAAAAAAACCTCAAAAAAACCCAAAATCCTAAACCTTGTGATATATTGGGGTGAGTTGATCTTAAAAATACCCAGACTTAACACAATTTTTTTTTCTTTCATTCTGGTAGTATGACTCAGATGGAGAAACTAATACAAAAGAAGGAGGTCAAGAAGGGTCAAGTGTTTTCCAGTGATTGTAAGATAATAAGAATAGCTCACCAGCCTTTTCTACACAAGTAGAAAAGTATTAGGATGTTTGTTTAAACAGCAAGACATTTTTAACAAAATCTTCACAATAGTAAAAGCTATGTAAATGTCTACAGAGAACAACATTGGCAACAAGAGTATCATTTGGCATTTGAGACAATTATTATTTACAAGAAAGTTGCAGTGTACTATGCCAAATAAATCCATCAAATATTATAAATGCATGCAAAATAACTTTTTGTTGGGGAACACCACTAATTTTTTCATTTTGCAGTCTTTTTTAATAAGCTGTAATGTGTTTCTTATGAAGCCTCTTTACAGACTATATTTTCAAAATAGCTATTAACGAGATGAACCTAACACTCGTCTGTGACTAATTCTGTGTTTTTATCAACAAATCTAACTATTGACTAGTATCTCCTAGAACTTGCATGTTTTGGTTATTTAAATAGAAAAGGGGAAAATGCCCATCATTAAAACTAATGCTAACCATTGAAAAATTGTGGGATGGCCAGATACCCAGCAATATCTGATTAGAAAAATAATCTCCTAGTGAGGTAAGCAGAAAAGCTTTAACAACACCTATTATATAAGTGTAACTGGCTATTGCATTAAAAGACAAAAACAAAACAAAAAACCCCACAAAAAAAACCCCCAACAAAACCAAACATCACAAACTTTGTGAAAATGACTATTAGTTGTAGAGCTTTTTTTTTTTTAACTAAAAGACATTTACCTTATACTTTAAAAACAAAGGGGTTTTCCATAACAGGAATTATATTCTGAAATTATGTTCAACAAATATCTTCCACAGCATTTAATTACAATCTTTACACTGAAATGTAGCAAATAGAATTTTTCTCTAGGAGTATTTTTAATGTAACAGTTAACTTTTGACATTCAAAGTATATTATTCATATACCCTTGTACAGCACATACAAACTGAACTAGGAGATAGATTGGCCAAAATAAATAATCAAATATTTAATCATGCCTGATCCAACACATGAAAGATAAGATTTTATTACAGTAAACTTCAGAGAAGTAAAATTTGTACAGTGTGGTATAACCAATCACAAGTAACGTCCTATACCACAGGACTAGAAAATAGTAGCTTTAACATCAGCTTTTAAAGGGGTCCAGAAGAATGTTGGCAAACTGTCAGAAAGAACAGAGAAAAAGGCAGGGAGTGACCTGTCAGAAACCCCACAAAGTTAGTTCACCATTTAAATGAAACATTGGCAAAAATCAGTGGGATTACATGGATACCATACCAAATAAATCTACTAGACTCTCCCCTTAAAGCTCCTGTAGAGATCACATTCACATGTGAGGAAAGGGACATCCCACCTCTGCATTAGCAGTTTGGTAAAACAGAGAGTAGATAGTTCACAAAGAAAAAAAAATGCCAATAGACAATTCCTCAAAGATTCGAGATGGGATCTGTCTTAATCAGCCCACTTGAACTGAAAAGGCAATAGAAGTCTGAAGCATCAACACGCACTGATGACAAAATTCCTGAGGAGAGTAAGTAATAGGCTTGATTGAGAAAAAGTATGAGACGATCTCAATAGGCAATAAAGTGTTGCTGAAATTTATTACTGAATAAATGCTGAGAAGAAAAATATTTTTTAAACTATTTATATAGAAAGCAAGGCTCATATTGCATCAATAGCAACCAGGAAAGCAATATTTAAGTCATTTGCATTAGACCAATTCTCAAAGATGTTAAATGAAATATTAGAAAAGGAATATCAAAAAATACAGAAAAAACAGCATTACAGCTTAAATCCATGCTACACCCACAGTCTGAGTGCTGCATGTATATACAGAAGTATAGAAGAAATAAAAAAGGACAGGCTAATAAGAGAAATTAAAGATATAGAGCAGCTTCTTCTGCAAGGAGCTACACAGACTTGGATCCCTCAAATGTAAAGGAAATAGAAGGTTGTAACATCACTCAGTAGTTACCAATATAATGGAGAAGATACGGCGTGGATAGTACTGTTACAAGCACATGAATGAGGGCCATGTAATTAGATCACCTGGCAGCAGGCTTAGAAGCTAAAGGAGGCATTTCTCATCTTCTGATTAAATTATCACAGTCACTGCTGCAGGTTTTTTAAAAATCTAAATGTAACCAAAGATGTTCAAAAAAGTTGACAGAGACTGGTCAATCCATGGCTACTCACCACAGCCCAGACATAACCTGTAGCTGACAATGGTCTGACAAAACGTGTCAGAGAACCTCAGGGTGGGGGTAGGGGGGTGAGCTCACTTCTGAAACAAATGCTACTACTGACTATTATTAGAGATAAAAATCCAGGGAGGGATTGACCAGTTTGATACAATTTCTGAGCACCATAAAATGAGTGATTATAAAAATGGACCCATCTTAATTTTCCTAGTTGCAGTAAACTGTACTATCCTTTTATATCCTTGGCAAATTTCCCTCTGAGGCGTGGTTATGGAGTTGCTCCTCTTGACCATCATCTCTGTCTTTGAACTACAGGTCTCCAGCTCCTTTCTGCAAACAACCTTCACTCTGCAGTTTCTTCTCATCCCCCCACCCAATATGCTCCCAAGGGCAGCAGCAGTCTCCTGCTTCCTCGAGAGAATTCCATGTGACCCAGTCATTCCCCTTAAAAGAAATATAGATTTATATTACAGCTCAAATATTACTTAATCCAATTTTTCTTTTTGCAGAATAATTAACACTAATGATCTAGGCCTTCTTCACCAATAATTATGGACCCTCTTCAAAAATTAAATACAAGACAGAACAAAGCACTACAATCTTTTCAGACTTTTTATATTTTTATATATACATATATAGATGTATATTCACAGAAACCCTATAGAAATGGGTATATAAAGTATCTAAACACATTATGAAAGTTTCTTAAAACGTATCATTGCACTAACAGTATTATTACCTCGGTCATACTAAAGCATCAACAAACTAAGTAATACAAAAAAAAAATAAAGAACCAATAAAACGTCATCTTGCATAATGGTCAGAAAAGCAATTGAAAAGGCAACCTAAAAAACTTTTTCATTTAATGCATCTTAACTCTATTTCTCTTTACATTTCCAAAATGTGACTATCAGGCTGCTAACTAAAAATGATTGGGAAGGTTCAGTAATGACAAATAAGAAGAGCAGCACTTCCAGCAGCACAGATCTCCAATAAATGCAACATCAAATATTAAAACAAGCACAAAACTGAAGCAAGCGGCAGACAGCAAACCAACAAATCTGAGATTTTGTGTAGTTTTATTTAACTAAACAAACACATCAATGAATCTCTTATTAACACATCCAGTTAGAACCTCTGGAAGATCAGAGTGAATTGCATATCCAATCTGAAGATGATGGCACTGAATACACCTCCAGACTGAACATTTATATCACCCAACACCTTAAAAGAACCCAAATTCAGAAAAGATATGTAACAACTCTTGAGATTAACACTTTCCTTAAAACTACCTAGTGATTTCCAGAAGCTGTATTTGAAATTTTAAATTAAAAGATATTTATTTTTAGTTACAGTCCTAAATGAAAAGAAGTTTGGTTCTTTCCCCATTCTTTAACCTCCAATAATTTTACTGTCACTGCTTGGAGAGAAACTAGATGAGCAACAGCGTGAGGAAGGGAAAAAGAGAAACATCAAAGGACTAATATTCTGATGAAATCCTAAATTACCATTCCTCAACTAGCTATTTGCTTTCAAAATAAAGCATTTGAAAATGCATTTAAGTGCATTTTCCAGAATGTCCAGATTGTCATACAAAGGTTCATGATCAGCTCTATCTACATAATTGCTTATTTTTAACTTGATGGTGGTGGCTTGATGATCATATGAACACATTCCTCTGTACTAGGTCAAATAACCTGAACGAACAGTTTTTAAACATAAGTTTACATGTCCTCTTCAACAAAGATGGTCATATGATAGCAAAAGTGAAGAACTGCCAATCTTCAAGTGAAGGGTATTTATCCTTTTGAACCTTGCTAGATTTCTTCACCTCTATCACTACAGCATGTTCTTTGCCCACTAGCATAATGTAAGGTTAAAGCAATTCTCATATATCAAGTGGGAATGTTTTGAAGTAAGGATGTCCAAAATAACCAGTTATCCTTTCAGTAGTGGTGAATAGATCTAGAAAAATCTTTTTACTCCAAATAGATTGTAGCAAATCTATATTTAAGACAGAAATAAACTAATTTTATAATTTACAAAAAAGGGTTGTATTTATTATAGTGGAAGTGGAAAGAAAACCATTGAAATGTAAGTTTATGTGTCATAGATACTACTGAAAATAAAGATAAAATGTTCAAAAGTGAGGCAGCCACAAACTCAGAATGCAAAAACAATTCACCAAACATTGCCTTAAATATATGGAAAGAAGGATTCTTTCTTCTATATTACCTTTTTTAAAAAAAATCTCTTTGCAACCTGTCTGATCATACTTTCTTAACTTTTTTTTGTATCTGTTTCTGCCAAGGAAAGTCCACTGGCAATTGAGGGCAATTGGTCAACAAGACACCGGCTAATTGCCATACATATTACCAGGGATTCTGACTCAGAGATCAGTCAGTAGGAAGTAGATGGCAGTAACAAACAAACAAAAAAACCTCTCTCAGATCTTGAGGAAAACAGACTTCAAAAATAAACAAACAAACCCAACTCACCTGAAAATAGCCAACAGCCTTTGCTGTTCCTTTTCTTCCTGCTTTCACATTTTTTCAAGGAAAAAACCCTCCACACACCAGTTGGCCATTATTTCAGCCCCCTCTCTCTTTGAGAGCATTATGATTTTACTTTTTCCATGTCTATCTATGCAGTGGTGCTTTCTTGGTCTATGACTAGAGTTATGCAGGTATCAGTCAGAAACGGTAACACTCATTAAAGACGCAACTCGAGGTTAATAACACAGACACGGAGGAGACCTTCTTACTTAGCAGCTCTGTGATGGTAGTTGCTGCTGTTTCTTGTGCTGCAATTATGCCATGGATGGCTGAAAATATCTTTTAATACCGAAGAAGTAACAGCAGCCAGGTTAAGCTTTGAAAGCAGAAGATAAAACGATACACACAAAGTTATGAAATATTAGGCCCAAAGGGACAATTTTGATTCTTTACTTACATAGGAGAACAAGATTGTAGTAATTTCTGCATCCATCCTATAACTACCAACTGGTTTACCCTAAGGCCTATTTTTAATGACAATGTCTGGGTCGTTTCACAGAAGCTAATTTTACTTGAAAGAGTATGGGTGAATGAATGTTTTAAATATTTGCTCTAGATTATGACATATGCAGCCTAATTAGAAGTGCTCTAAATCACCTCATCTCTACGGATTATGTGGGAGCACAGAAAAAATATTGTCCCCAAAGCTAATGCTATTTTAAAAAAATAATTCTGATTAGAAAACTTATAGCAAAAGATAGTTCGTATCTATATTCAGATTCCAGGTTCCTTCTCTCCTTGAGTAGAACATGCACATACCTACAGTACCTTTTGCACGTAAAAAAGGAATTACGTAACAAGTTTAGCAGAGCAGAAAGACCACATTTCAGCATTTCTTCTCAGTAGTCAAATGAGCAAATCAGTCATTGAAAAAAATCACATACCTGTAACAACCACAAAATCTAAACTATTTAAATGTTTTAATAACCAAAAATCCATTTACAAATAGCAGCATGATAAAGTCAGAGAGACTTTGGTTCTGTGGGCAGTTTGTGAGCAGGGATGCTCCCAAGTATTTCCTCACAGTAAAGCAACAAGGTAACAAAACTTTCAACGGTAGTCCAAGCACAACAACAGCTTGGACCAATATTGTAGATCAAAAGCTCTGACATAGTTCAACTTATGAGGATTGCTTCCCCAGGGAAGAAGGAAAAACTATTTTCTTTGACCTAAATTTGGTTAGAGACCAATTCTTTTTCACAGCCTATTTTTCTCTCCTTTATAGCCTTTCCTAAGTGGGCCTGAGTTAGATTTAGAAACCTTCCCAACTTGCCACCAAAGTACAAAATCTTACAACGTCACTGGAGGAAGTCATTGAAGTTTCCTCTAACTATATTTTCTTTCCTGGAGTACAAGTCCAAATTATCTATCACATGCCTTATTGCAAAGATGTATAGTGAGACATGAATTTCAGAAGCAGTCTCTATAGTAAAACCCACTGGAGGATAGCAGGCATGGTCAACATTAAAGAAGAATCTATGAGGCACAAACTAGAAAAGACCAAAAGTAATTTGCTTTGACAAAATACAGAGGTATAGGAACAACAGAATAAACAGACAGCAAAAGTAGTAAATTGCTCTGGCTTAAAATAGCTATGTAGTTTTAAGAAATTACAATTCTAGGATGAGATTTTTGGTCTATGCTAGTGTGGAGATACACAGAAAGGCAAGGGGGTGTGTGTGTAGCTCTCTTTCTCTCTCTCTATGGATCCTGCTCATGCAAGAAATGTTCCAGACTCCAAAGCAGTAGAATGCGTCCTACGTCTATACAATGGACATATGGATTGAGAAGCAAGATAATAGAATTCTTAGCCACAAGGAAGTTGCACAAGCCTCACACTACTCCTTAAAAGTACTTTGCTAGAAGTCTAGCTATTAAACTTGTACATGGGAACTCTGAGCATGAAGTCCCAAAGAAAAATGTTATACACAAGTCTGTCTAAAACACTTGAGTAAGACCATTGAAGTTTTCCTATCATACACTATTGAATTTCCTCTCTAGCTACTGCCCTTAAAAGCACACTTACTCATTATATAACGCATATTAAGGCTCTTTTGTCTTTCTGATATAAATTCCATTTTTCAGAACCTTCTTTCATATAAAAGCCATCACCAATAGTTCTTAATAGCTTAAAATTTTCATGCTCACTGCATTGTAGTTTCCACAGTACCCTAAAATTATTTTAATGAAATAGACATGACTGTAAAAGTGCTATTTAGATACTTACAAAGAAGTTTAGCAGGGTGTACAAAACCCACTTTGAAACATCATCACATCAGGTTCTCTCTTACAGAAGAGTTTGAAAGAAGTAGCAATGCCCTAATTTAAGGGTGCTTCTCTTACAAGCCATCTGCCTCAAGCAAAACAGCTGCCAGTGATGCAAGCTGGGAAAGAAGCCAATCTGGCTCACATGCAACTATATACCCAAGAGAGCAATTAATAAGTCACAAAACAGTACCCAATTATGCAAGCACTTTTGATTCTTGGGGCTCAGAACAGGGCTGAGAGAGTATGAGAGAGCCTGGAGGAACTCTCATCATTCAACTACAGTGCATGGATGCTGCAGCACCACCTGATCTTTCCTCCACACCAGCTTTTACACAAGCTAAAACGGGAAATTAAATTTCACCTAAATGCTAGCAAGCTTTTGAAAAACATGGACCCAAAAGACGGTATTTAAATTGCAGGAAGGTATCTTAGATAATTGCTTAAGTCTCTAGACTCATGCAATGCCACCTTTCATTCAAAAGGCACAGTCTACTTAAGAGTCAATAATTGCTTACACAAATGATATTATTTTACCCTGCTTATGTGAGGGAATTAAACATTATTTCTACTGTTTTCTTTCAGATACCACTATCTGACTTTCATGTATTTTGTTCTTTATAAAAAAATAGTAATTTTAGAATGGAATTTTTTTGGCAGGTAGCAAGGAAGATTCAAGCTGAGCAGATCTGAATAAATTTTGACAGTTGTATCATATAATTTTTTTTTCAATGCTCTTTTGTTCACAGCAAGTTTTCACTAATAGTCAAAATATATAAAAATTAAGGACTGCACATGTTTCTATCTCTAGGGGATCCTCTCTTCGCCAGGAAAAAGTCAGAGTATGTTAGAGCTAAAAACATTAGTCCACACTTCGTATTTTGACAGATTAACTGCTGGAAAAACTGTGTATTAGGAGATTATCTCCGGGTTTATGAAGAAAACACATTAATCCACATGCATAATAGAAAAATCAGACGAGGAGCATTATTAGACCTGAAAATATGCCTTATTTGGTGGTGATTTTCTGTTTTGTTGCCTAACATAGTTGTTTGCCAAAATATTATTAAGTGTCACTGCTTGGCAACCATCACTACTGTAGAAGACATTCTAAAATGAATAATACAACCATACCTCTGTTAGAAGCCCTATCCCAACAGTAATTCCTCAAGCAAGCAAATGTATAAAAGTTACATTTTGGTTTCAAAACTAGAAAAACTAAAGTGACATATAAATCATCTCTCTATCTCCCCCTAAATGCATAAAATTTCTCATTAAGCCTAGTAATTTCACTTGCCACACTTGTAGCTAAATTTGCTTACAAAAAGATTAATTATCACTGCTTTTAATGAAGTAGTATATTAGAAATCATAGGATCAAAATTAGTTTGGTAAATTTGATTTCCGACAATGAAAACAACTGCAAAAAGGTACATAACAGTCACACACAATTACACAAACAAGCTACTTGGTTCAACAAGACACATTCAGAATAGACAAGAAGCAGGTGGAGTAAGGCAGAACCATAAAGAACGACACATCTTTAGAAACCCCAGAATTACAAGGCAGATGGGAAACTCCTGCTTGATTACTTGGTACCTGCAATGTAGCTAAAGATCTACAGAAAGGAACTCTACTCCTCATAATTTTAGCAAATATTTTGGAACAGGCTCATTATAAAGTGAGAAAGTTAAAAAACAAAAATTCAATATGAATGCCAATAGATTAATTTAACAAAATACCGTACAGTAAAAAAGCAAAAGGGAACAGTCATAAAGAACACCAAGAAGTTTAAATTGAAACAGAAATTGCCATGCACTTAAAATGTTTGTGAGGTTGTTCTTTCACTGATAATCTCTATTAATTAGTAGTGCTCACACAGAATCTTGCGATGAAACCCTTAATATCTACAATCCCCAAACCTCTAGGAACTGGATCATCAGTAAAACATATACTCTTCTACCAAATTTTTTGAAATGATGCCACAGGTTCAAAAGCTATCAGGCAAATACAGACAGTACAAATGTTGTCCCGCACCTTTCTGACTGCAAGACAGAATCATCGTATAAGCTTTGCTTCCTTTGGAAACTGAGCTAAAATTATACCTCCAATGCTATTTACAGAATAAACATACCTCTTCCTCTAAAGATATTGTTCCTTCTGCTCTAATTTCTTAAAAATTAAATATAACAGTTTAAATTGATCTACTGTATGAACCAAGAACGTCAACATTGTGAATGACATGGTAAAGTGTCAGGAAAACTCCCCAGGAACGTTTAAGGGATGTAAATGTCTCTCTTCAGCCAGTGTGCCATGTTTCTATTCCCACATCCCACAGAAATGCTGAGGCCATGCAGTTACCCCTCAGATACGGACAATAGCTATCTCTGACCTCAGCTAAGTAAAGCTTTGTTACTTGTACCATCCTCAATTTAGCTTTGTAAGCCTTAATATGTTTTGACAAAAGGCTCATCGTCAATACATAGAAATGCATTTGCCACCTCTAGTAATGAAACAAAACCTGTCAAAACACTTTGAAAAATATTTTGGTGGATTATAACTCTAAAAACTTTCATGAGAAGATTTACCCAACCAATAACTAGCTTTAGAAAAATCTCCTATAAGCATGCTATTACTTCATTATTTATACAGAGAGTATAAATGAAGGAATGGAGTACATAGTACAGGAATGGCAAGCAAAGCTGACTGGATAGAAATGCATATATTGAAGCCTGCCAAGTATTTAACAAAGTAATGGCAGTAATAGAATCATGAAGTATAAGCTGAGGAGTGGCCTTTTTAGAGCATCTAACAAACAAGAAGCCATTTGTCAGACACTAACATACAACAAGTGCTTGAAAGGCCATATGAACATTTTTAGTCAGTCATACAAGGGCACAGCTATGAAATTTTCCATTGCAGTTCACAGCACTTCTAATTTTATGGGCATTTTAAACTCATACACAGTAATTTTGTATAATAGGTAGAAAAAAGAAAATTTATTTTTGTGCAATATAAATGTAGTTTGTATAATCTGTAAAGACAGTAATATTTACATTTTTGCAATGAAGTCCATTTCACAGAAACACAGAATCTTTAAGGTTGGAAAAGACCTCTAAGATCATCAAGTCCAATCATCTTTCCAATACCACCCTGTCAACTAAAACATGTCCTGGAGTTCCATGTCTACATGCTTTCTGAACCTCCAGTCACTACTCCACCACTGCTCTGGGCATCCTGTTCCAATCTGAGCAAGGATCAAGTGTAACTAAAGAAATGAAAAGAAAGTTACAATTCACATGTAACAAGACAACGTAAGTTCATAAGTGACTGAAGAATTATTTTCTAATATTTTTTATCTAGAATAATGCCAAGCTCTGGGGTTTTTTGGTGATTTTTTAAAAAAAAATTATCACCCTTCCTGTAGAGTACTTGTGTGTTTAAAGAAGTTAAAACAATGACAAAGACATTTCCAGGAAAATCAAAGTGCTACAAACTGAGGAAGGTAAACTGTATTATATCAGAAATTATCTTTATTCTACAATAATGTTTTAAGCCTCACTATCACATTTCAATAGAAACCAGTGGAGTACATTTTACCAGTTAGTTTTTCAATGCAATAGCAAATATATTTTTTGACAAATATATAGGTTTAGCTATATCTTTTGTATGTTTTGAGTTGCACAATTTTCCTAAAATAGAGCAACAACAAAAAAATTCTTAAACACTGAAAATATTTTGCAATTCTGCTAGTTTTTCTTCACAAGAAATAATGAACTGAGTAAAATCTGTGCAAATGGTGCTAGATGGCCCGGCTTGCACAGGGGAGTTGAAGCAGATGATCTCCAGAGGTCTCAGCTAACCTCAACCATTCTGTGATTCTATGAACTGCACAATTAAGACTGGTTCACAACAAGTCTTTAGTCCCAGATGAAATCAAACAGATTTTTAAAGTTTTAAGCAAGTTCCAATACTTCTTCATATAACCTTGTGGAAAAGTTATAATACTTTGCCTGTATGTCCTCACCTGGACACACTGAATAACTCTGGAATTAGGATAGAAATTGATTTTTTAGTTGTGATTTTTTGGACATAGTGACACCTGACTTAAGAGGTCACACAAGTGATTATATATATACACACTACTGTCATAGGACCTTTTGGCTTGTTGCTTGTATATACTAGGCATTACATTTTGAAATAAATAGGGGGCTATATAAATACTCATTATTAAAACACAAAACAGATGCAACCATAAATATTTCTTCTGGTATAAAAACGTACAAAAAAAAAGCCTACAAGGCTGATTCCTCCATTGTTAATTTCTTAATTTTAATTAAAAGATTCGACACCTCATTCCACCTTCCTTCTTCCACTATTTGTTGCACCGATGCAAAGTAGTTGGGTTTCTTTAAGAGAAAACAAAAACCCAACCAAATCCTTGATGGCTTATAGTTACTAGATCCCCATGATTCACACCATGGCACACATTATTGAATGAAGCTTTTTGGAAGCAGGCTAATAATGCCCTTCCCAAAGAATCTCCTGAAAAGCTTTCCTACCTCAAAATGGTCAGAGCTTCTGACACTACTGAGGTTAGCGTCTAATGTACATGCTGATCATAACCTTATACGCAACTACTGAACATTAAATTCAAACAGCATTCTCATTTGAAACTTCTAAAGGTCTGAGAAAGTATCATATTTTGAAGCTACCATTCTGAAAAATTATCTGAGCTATCAGAAATCAAATAACTCAAGTAGCTTAATGCTCTCAGGACCAATCAGTAATGTGCTAAGGCTACTGCACCAGGCAAATGATGCCCACAGGAAGCTAATGCTGCTCCTGCCTTCACTCCAGCTCAGCTAACAGATTAGGAACCTTTCCTCATCTACTGCAGCAGAAAAAACTAAACACATTTAAAACCTTTTACCACAATTCTGTCATTTCAGACACATATCACTGTGGCCATTAGGTAATTTAAAATTACTTCAATTTTCCCAAATCTATATGGCACCTCTGTTTTACACTGCACTGTTAACATAAAAAGCCTTGAATACGGAAAGTGGTAAATGCCATACCCAAGAAGTACTTCAAACCTGAGGAATTTTTCAAGGGGCATGAGGACACAACGCTTGGTTTATTCATCAGCTGATAGCTAAGGGCCAATGATGTCACTCCTCAAGCATATATTTAGTGATTCCTCTTCATGGCATTATGCTACACTGATTATGTATGTTGACTGTCAAATATAAAACATTTGGTCAGTGAAGCTACAAGATTGGTCAATAATTATTGAGAAAGTTTATATACTCCATCAGTTTGACATGTTGGATATGGAAGAAAAATAACTGTAGTGTACATTAAAAAAAAGGAGACTACTTTGGCTTGAAAAAAATGTCTAGAAAGCACCCACAACCATGTCTCTTGGCTGTAGTGTTCTTTGTGGCAATAACATAAACTTCTTGTCCTCCTGAATTCCTAAATTTTTTTAAAGGCAACCTGTGCCCCCTTTCCCTAAAGAGTTTACATTCCCAAGACTGTTTCCTTAAAATACTGTATAAAACTGAGAAACTGCAAAACAAACCACATAAGCACCACCCTTTTTGGAACTTGCAGATATGCTGCTTGCCCCCCACACACACACACACACTCAGAGGCAATTTGTAAGTCACATTTTATAATATTACAACAGAGATTACTTAAGTGGATAGACTGACAGATAAGAGAAAAGAAAAATATTTTTTCTTTGAGAAGACACCAGTCTGCACTTGGACAATACCAAGAGCCCCTGCCAAGCAGAAACAAGTTTAGAGGTCAAAACCAAGTGCCAGCAATGCTATCTTGAACAATAATCACTGTATCCAAAGAATGCTTCTGCTGATGCATTAATATTTCTTCTGTGATGAGGGAAAAATGCAGACTGAACCTCATAGGATTGCCAGATGTCCTGTATAATTAAGATGTTATGTTCTAGCAGTCAAATTCAGCGCCTTACAAAAAGCATATAGGGTATGGTTTTTCCTGTATTCCTGTGGTAACAGTTGTTTTTGCAAACCTGCAGACATCAAGGCTACAGGGCATTCAGAAAAAGTGGTTATTATGCAGATAAATTGTACTTTCTATGCGTAGTTAATCTATGTATGCACAGTTTAGTTCTCTGCCACTGTCACAGGCTTTAGCATCTAAACTCTGGCAATCCTAGAACACTGCCAAATTTCTACAGACAAAGAAAGAGTTTGTTTCAGCTCCAGATGTGATTGTGACTAAGGAGCTACTTCTGACCTTCCTCCTCTCTCCTCCGACCTTGGCAAAATACTTGTAAAATGGGACTATTTATATTTATGAGTTGCTCTCTCATAACTCGTTCATTACTGCATCATCGGCCTGTATAGAAAACGATTACTGGTGGTAAAAGATGCAAATTTGACTTTTTTAATACTATTAACATTCAAATGCTTGAACCAAATTGCTACAGGCTGGTGGGAAAGGAAAACTGCTGTTAAACTGCTGAGAAATCAGCACAGGACACAGTAAGCAGATAAGATCTGTCATTCTGAACAACGAGTTCACACCAACATAGGCACTGAAAGGCTGGGAGACTGATTTTCACTCAGACTTTAGAAAACTTGGATGTCACTGGGGTAGATGACAGAAATTGCCTGTAACAGCAGTGGAGACAGCTCTGCAACTAGATATTGTTTGATTTCAACAATTTTAACTTAAATCTTCAGAATATGTGGATGTAAAACAGTAAAATATTCTGAAGAAAAAAAGCAGCTCAAGAGAGTTTTATCATCAGTTTAGAACTGTCAGCATGTGAAACTACCGGGTCAAATCAAGGGCGTAGAAATGTTAACTGAACTTGTACTCAAACCAAAGATAAATGCTAAGATTCCTAACAGTACAACCGGTAGCCCAAATTTCTTTGTAGTACTGTAAAGAAAGTGCAAAGTAAACTCTTGGAAGTTACACATAAAGTAATAAAAGCACTAAAATCTTTCTAATCTTTTGAATCAACCTTATAAATCCAAAGCTCTCAATATATATGCCTCTTAATTCCGGGAAATGTTAATTACCTCGTTTCGCAACTGGTAGAAATAGGTTGATAATGCATGACTAAGGGTATGAGAACTGCTGCTGTTTCACATAGAGCTGAATCTACACCAGTGAAGCTGGACATTTTTCTAACCATTAGGCCCTCTCAGACCCATCCATTAGGCAATTAGTGTGGTGCAAACTGCTACTTTTCAGCTGCTCCATCTGAAGCCTCTTCCTGTTTTAAAAAAACCAAAATACTTCAAGTTATCACCCCTTAGAGAAAATACATTGGGAATGTATTACTACACTGGAAATAAAAGCATATCCATTGGCAATTACAGCAGAACAGCTGATGTATCATAAACTAGCCAAGCCATAGTAACATGCCCACCCACACGTCTAAATGATTATGGGATAAAATGTTAACTTAAAGTGTTTTAAATAAGGAAACCATTCAGTATTTCTTTCTGTTCCACGTATTTAGTGTGACCTCATGTGTTCTTTACCATAAACCTTCCAAAGTGTGAATAGAATACAAATTAGTTCTTTAATGAGTTTTCTATAATGTTATTAAAAACCTCTCCATCTTCACCAAGGCAGATGAAAATATTATGACAAATATTTTAAAGACAGCCCAAGAGAGAAAGAGAGCTGAAATAGACTGGTTATCAGGATAAAAACACTAACATAGACATAGATTCTTTGTCATTCAGCTACTATAATCACAAAACGAGCCTTTCCTGTCATTCTTTCAACCCTGAAACAAAATAAAGCATAGCTTTTCAGAAGTCTTATAAACTACAGAATTTATTGCATATCTTTGATTATCTACACTGATTATTTTCTCTGAAAACATCCAGCATGTATCTGGATAAAAGTGATTACTGGAAAAGGAAAGGCTTAATCAGAGTCACATACAGTGGAAGTGAATTGAGGGGTACTACAGAATCACAAGGTTGGAAAAGACCTTTAAGATCATCGAGCCCAACCGTATCGTAATATTTCAAGTGAAACTTCAAAACACATATTTTAATTGAAATACATAAAAAACAGATTTACAGCAATATATAGTTTAATATACATTTAATATAGAGTTGTACAGTATATAAGCAGCCCTCACAGTGTTCCAGACATTAGAAGTATTGTGGTTAATGATTTAGGATAGAGGTACCACTGCAAACGCTGATGTATTATAAACAAAAATTTCAATTCGTGACTGAAGGAAATTGTTCTATTGCAGCAGAACACTGAGCTGTCACATTCTTTTTTGGTGATACGGGTAAGTAGTTGTTCATCACTTATTGAAGCAAATTGAAAGCACTTTTCAAAATTCAATGTAGAAAATGTACCTCTGAAATTCTTGGTCTTATGAGATAGTCTCAAGTTTGATGCAACAATTGTGTTTAGAAAATATCATATTAACGTGTGTAGAAGTAGAAAAAGCACCAGTTAATCACATACACATTGTCAATATACTAAGACCACTTCGTTTTAAGAGATTTATTGTGACAATTGAATATTCACAAACATTCTCATAAAATTAATTGCAAAATGCTTGTACAATATTGGAGTACTTTACTGATTAGTACCAGATTAAGAAAATAATAATCTTGATAAATTTGGATGTCTAACTGAACGTTCAGTTTCTTCTGCCACTTACATAGATTTTAGGCATTCAGTGTATTGTTAATAGTCTTTGGCTAGAGCAAAGAGTGGTTACCATTACTGCAAGTAAGATCCATAGTCTCAAGAAAAAGAAAAAAAACCCAAACCACACCAGAAGCAACAAAAAAAGAACAAACCAAAACACACACATACAATTAGTAACCACTTGGGAAAAGTTCAATTTTAGTGACTCACCCAGGATCTTACACACACAAGAAAATTACAATGACAAAGTCAAAATAAAACTCAGTTCTCCAATGTAATGTTCAACTGCCTCAAGCCTAAACTCATCTTTTCTCTTTTTCCTGACCTCTGACTTGTTCTTTACACTTATTTGGGGACATGGAGAAATGGGAACTACAATGAGAAAACCAAATCAAAAAAATCCCTTATTGTTTACAGCAATGCACCACAAATTTCACGATTTGGGGGGCAAGTAGAGACAGGAGAGGTATATGGAATTATGTAAGTAAAACTTGCAAAAATCATAGGCACTTTTATATAAATAATTTGTTTAATTCCTTCTGAAACAGTTCGGTTTTGCTTTTTTTATTGCAACTGCCTAATTATTCTCAAGACGACGAAACAATTTCCCAAATGCCATCATAATTCATCACACTGACAGAGTGACAAGCCACCAGAAGTTCTGTTCCATCAAAGCAAGAAGTGGTAGAAGTCAGGTTATCATCTTTTATTCAAATGAATACTAGAAAGTAGTTAGAGTCTTTCTCAAGTGTTTACTTGCAGAGGAATGAGATGGTATCATTCAGGCTCCAGATTGCAATGTTCCTCAGCAGATACAAACTTCTCTTTGTTCTCTCAAATAAGAAATTCACAGCCATGTCCCTTCCAGCATTAATCTAGACCCATCCTTTACCTCTTTAATCCAGTTTCTCTCTTCAAGTATCTCGAACTATGTTTACTTCTCAACCTCCTTGTCTAGCATCTCAATCTCATTATTCCAGACATAGAACTATCCTGTTCTCATTCAAGTTCAAACCACCACTTGAACCTACTGTTCAGCCCCAGCTTCATCCCTTCTGCTTACCCAAAACATTTTAACTTATTTCCTTCCCCACACCTACATCCAGTTCTTATCCCTACTGCAATCAAATCAGGCAAGACAAGGCAAGGGAGAGACAAAGAGCAGAAGAAACCATCTTCCTGTTCACTTGTGGGGCACAGCCCAAGCTCAGAGATGAAACTATAGGCCAAGTCTACTTCAGATAGGATCATACACATTACAGTGAAATCTTCAGGTACTGTGTTATAAAGATAAAAGAAGTTTTATTGAGCATGTATGCAAAATATTTTTTTTTTTTAAATATGGCTTATCTGAGAGTGGATTTTCACAGACAATACACATATCCATTCCATAAAGGCCATTTCTCTTCAATTTCCAGTTTCGAAGTTTGAGACAACATTGGTCTCAAAAGAAAAAGGAAAGAAAGAATAAAGTTTAGTCTATGTGCCATATTCATTTTGGAGAAGGGAGGCAAAGACACATTAGATTATAACTTAGAAATCAATTTACTAATCTGTTCTGGCTAGACAGGCTCAACAGAAGCTTGACTTCACTTCAGAACCCTGTATCTAACCTAACAAATGTTCTCCTGCTGTGTTCAGAGCTAAGAAATAAACCATACAAATTTCTACTCAAATATGTCAATATTCAGTCCAGGTTTACATTTTCATGACCTATAGCATTATATAAAAATGAGCTGTAAATATTTTTATTTTGAGTTCGTCAAGCAGGACTCCATGCATTCACACTAACAAAATACATCAAATAAAACATTCTAATCAAATCAGATTCTTCCAGTTCCTCAAACTCCTAATAACTGGTAATTGAGGTGACAAAATAGAAGGTGCAACAAACAGTATAAATACTCAGAATTAATTTCTGAAAACTGTAACTATAAAAAGGTAACTCATTTTTTCCTCTAAAAGTTCTTCATGATTCAGGTTACACAGAGATTGTAAAACAATGAAGATAAAAGAAGAAACAAGATTAAATAATAAGAGGGAGGACATTTGGCAAAATTAAACATTAGATCTAGAACTTGAATCTACAGTATAATATTCTGTAAAAGTATTAGTTGAATTCTGTAGCAAATTTACAGTAACAGATAACTGCATAGCCTACTTTTGAATTCAGGTTTCCTCTGAAACAAAAGTTCATCATTAACCACAGTGTACAATTATGTTAAAATAAGGTACATTTATATTGGGAATTTGGCTACTGTTATTTTCGTTCATAAAAGGTAAAAAACATAATTAGCTTTATTAATAATCAAAAACTCTGATTAAATGCGAAAACAAAACAAAAAACAGATTATGGCTTTAAACCTATTTACTTGTCCTTTCCTCCTTGTCTTCCCTAAGCAATTGAAATCAATATCCATTTAAATTACAAAAGAAGCAACAAATATTGTCTTAACTGGTTTAAACAAAAATATAAACTAGCTACACTGAAACAGACCACAGACCTCCCTATAGTAGTATCCTGTCTTTGACAAGTCGACAGAAGATTCCTACAGAGAAATTAAAAAAACCCTGTTCTCCCAAACATTCCCAGTATCCAGCAAGTATGCAGCTCGAAGTGGTACTATATTTAGTAGCTCTCAATGAATTTTCTTCCTTAAAATTCTGGCATCTGTCTTATCAAAAAACGTTTCATAGCTTAATATGCACACCAGCTCAAGCAGGCTCAAACAACTGATAGCCTTAGCCTCTTATGCCTCATTCCACCATTCATTATTTCACAAACTGCTGTCATATCCTGACTACAGTCATCTTTTTCCATACTGCAGTCACAGCTTATTGTATTGAGATGGAATTACTTTTCCCACAGCAGCCCTCATAGTGACTTGTATGAAAGGGTTTCCAATAGCTTTTATCAGCCTTATTACCTTTCTCTTCCCTTTTCAAATCTTGCATTCTAGAAATCTTGAGCAGACTTTGTTAGCTGGACCTTTTTCTAAAAACTCGCTGATTCCTTAAAAAAATTCTCATGTTTGAGGCAAGATTCACTAACAAAAGCAGTGTTAACTCTTCCCAAAAAAAGATCATCATTCTCTGAGCAATGTTAACGATTGTTTTGATTTCTACCAATCTACCTGCTATGAAAGTCTAGATTATTGGCCAGCGATTCTTCGGAGTTCTCCTGGGAACTTTCATAAAGCAACATGACATCAGCCAACTTCCAGTCAGCTGGGAATTAATTTTAAGTAAAAAGCTGCACATCACATTCAGCAAGCAATTTGGTTTTACCCTTAAGATTTTCAAGAGCCTTGGGCATGTGTTACCTGTTCCTGACATTTTGCTGGTTTTCCCTTAACGAATTTATTTTACAATACTTAAAATTTACTTAAACCCAGTGAAACATTGCCTGTAAACTTCCAGCATAGGAATTTTCTCCAGGTTCTCTTACAGTGCATGTTATAAAGAAGAAACTTCTCCTGCTGTGGCATCATCTTACATAGACGTTCTTTCTATTTCTGCTAACTTAATAGTCCTACAGGCATTCTGAGATGCCTCAAGTTTCTAATGTATTTGTACAAATATTATTAATGATTTTTTATATTTGCTATAACTTGCTCTTCAGACTATTTTTGATCTACCTTAAGCTATTATATTTAACCTTTCTGGTCTAGATATAAGCTAAAGTTCTTTTCAAGAATGCTTACTTTTCCTATGAGCCTTTTTACCATCCTGTTTAATCATAGCATCTTTCTTTCTTTCTTTATATCTTATTTTGATAAAGGGAATGCATTTGTCTCAATTTTGCAGTATGATGTCTTTAAATAGTTCTGAGGCCCCTACAGAGATTCTACTTTATTTATTTTCTCCTTTTATTTCAACATTTTTTCTGAATGCAAATATAATGGATATTTGGCATCCATTGCTCCAATATGAATTCTAATGATTGCTGACATTGTAAGCATCATTAGAGATGCTCTCTGATCACTATTTTGAAGCAGATGCTAAATATTACTCAGGAAGAGGTGAACAGTTGTTTTCCTTTTCTGACTTCTCCGATTAGCTCCTTCAATCATTGATGGTATCTAAAGAGTTAATCTGAGCACCCCATCCTCATGCAAAAATCTAAATAATGAACATAAATACTTACTTCATTAATGCAGTTTTAAATTCTCTAAGGTGCCACAAAATGCAAGATCTCTAAAAAGTCTTGAAATTTTTTAAGAGTTCTTAGCTATTTCTCTAATTTCGTAGCTGAGAGCAGAGGAAAAGAAAATGGTTGCAAGAGTCTCAATAATTACTCATATGTATACTCAGTTGAAAACATATTCACATTATCTGCATAAAACATTCATTGTTTTAAACTCACAAAAGCCATCTATGTCAATATTCAGCAATAACTCTAACAGCACTGACATGCTCAGTACAGCTTCATGAAGAGATACTCATTCTAACTTCCAATATTATTTTTTCATTATGATATGCAACTTATTCTTTATCTAGCAGTTAATATTTACATTAACTCCAACTCGCTCAATACCCAGTGATTTACAATTATCTGAATTCTTTAGACTTGTGAGATTTTCACTGATTTTAATTAAATGCATGGATGATAACTTGTGAAAAACAGCAACATTGTTCTTACTTTTGTTCAGACTGGTTTGTAAGACCAGGTTTCTGCAAACTCTTTTACTGTGTTATTTCTATACATAACAGCACTTTAAATTTCTAACTTTCTTCATAGAACCTGGTGTAAAGGACTACCCAATTTTTAAAGTCCCATAACATAAATCCAGAATACTATTGATGCAATGAGGAATCCTTTTATACTTTAGAAGCACATTGTTCTGTTACAGAATGTTTGCTAATGATTTCTTAGTGCTCCAGTCCATCAAACAGCTGCTTCAATCCTTATAACAGTTAATGAAGCTAGTAATAAGCTTCAAAAACAAAGTCTCCAGTGAGACTGCAAAATCTCAACCTAATGGAGAAGAGTGACATCTAGCAGGGCCTTATCAGATGCTAAACGGCAAAAATACTGAAATCTCAGCTCGCTGGGTGATGCAGAACCTTTCCTACTTCAGGGTTCCTCTGCTGCATGGTTCTTCACTCAAAAAAACCGCAGGATTCACTAATTGATTGGGGAAATGTGCATCAAATCTTTATTCAGGAACAGGCCTACAGAGGGATTTCAGAATTATTATCTCACATACTAGCAGTTAAGCTAGTACTAAATAGATCAGTGTGTCTCAAATTTACTTGTAATCTGTTTATGAAAGACAACAAAAATTTATATGGTTCACAAATTGAGATTTTTAAAATAATTTTGTACTTTCACAGTAAAACAGTTTAAAAATTCTAATGTGAATCATTTGTGTAGTTTATTCATTACATATTACGTACTTTGCTGCTGTAATCTAGTGAAGGACAAAAATCGTATTATAACACTTCTTTCCCCAGTTTAAGAGGTGTAAATTTCTGATAACCCTCCCATACAGAATATTCTATTCTTTCAAAGGAAGATACAGACCTGTAGCATTTAAGTAAATTATATTTAAAAGCTTATGATTGCTTCAGCAGCATTAAACAGCAGCATCCAAAAATCAATAAAGGTTTCATACTAGCATGGGGACAAGAGAACTAAATTAAAAATATCCACAAGAGGTTTTAATTTTTGAAAAGTTCAGTTGCTGACATTAAAGGCAATTAATGTTGCAGTCAGAGAGAACTGCAACATCTCATTAAAGCACATGAACATTTTCCTGCAGAATTCACAAGATTTAACAAAAACGTTAAATTAAACATCAGCATAGCTTAGGATTTATATCATGTTTACAGGATTTTCCCGGTTTCAATGACATGTAAGGGCATAATGATTTGAACACACAGTTGCTATCACTGCTGTTGTATACAGTGAAAACACATTACAGGCATCTAAGATGTATATTTCAGAACACTAAATGTTTAGTCTGCTCCCACCACTATCTGAAACATAGATTTAATACATGCTGATAAGTTTACATGAAAACAGTGAGCTAACAGACTGTTTGAGGTACTGGTTAAAGTAATGAGAATCTGCCTAGTTTTTATTGCAAGTTTAAATCCCGAGACAAGATGGGACATATAAAGTATGGCCTATTTCTACAATGACTGAAGAGTTATGAGTAGTAGTCAAAGTTACTGAGTTGCTTCTAATTCATTCATACAAGCTAGCAAAGAGTATGTTTAGAAAACTCCTATAGAATTACAAGCTAAAAAACTTAGGTAATACTATCTCAGTTGCCACAGTGGCTTGAGTTCAACATTGACTCAGTATTTAAATATTTGTTCAGCTCCTTTCCCAGGATTCACAGCCTGAGAAGAATTATGTGCTACTGCAAACATGCCCTCAGCAGTACCTGAACTAGTTAGCTATGTCTACACAAAATTTCACACCAACAGGTACATAGTCTTCTAGGATAATTCTGTTTGAAAGGAACCTCTAGAGGCCACAGAGTCATAACATGTCAATAGTAGATGTTTTCTATGAAATAATAAATGTTAACCTGTATCCCATCTTATCTTTATACCAAAAGGAGACATTGCCAATTTTTTTCCCCTTGTTTTGATAATTTCCATTTTAAGCCTCATTTCTTCTAGGGTTTGAACTCCAAATATTAACAAATGGTTAAGTTTTTACATCAGAGATGGAATTCTCCTTGCAAATACTGTAACCCAAAGTCGGATGGTAACAATGAACCATCCAAAGTAATCTGGAGACAACTGATGTACAACATGTAAGAGAACCAATTATTTGACCAAAAAGAATTGTCACTTTCTGAAATAAGGCAATGAGGCAAAGCTACTAAGAGCAGAAAGGGAATAACATGTCACAAAATATGCAATGAATCCACTCTAGATACAACACAAAGTGGCTTACTTCAACAGAGAACAACTCAAAAGTAAATCACAAAATAAAACCTGTATGTCCAAATTGCCTCCAAAAACTACATTAGACATTAGGCTACTTCTTTCAGACCTCATGCCTAGTTTATCTACAAACCTTTCTTTTTTTGGCAGATACATGTGAACTATCTCTCACAGAAGTGTTTATTCTGGACTACAGAGACAAAAAGCATCTTCACTGCATATGTACAAATATATTTGATTTGTAATGTTATAAATGCAACTTATAAGCCAACTTTCTTATTAATTGCCATAGAATGTATGCTAACCTAAGTCAACCTATATCTGTTGAAATCTCCTAGACTTTCAGGATATTGCTGAAGACACCAACTTAATGCTTGTTTAAACTTCTATCTGGAATAAAAGCAAAAACCAAATGAAATACAGGAAGAAATATACAACATCAAAGTTAGATAAAATTTATATTTTCATAGTCTCTTTACAAACAAAATCATACTGTTAGCCAATTATCAGTGAAGCATTATTCATTTCCAGCATCTCATACTAACATCACATATCTTCCCACTTTATTCTATTTCCTTATTGAAATTTAATTTTCCTATGTAAATGAGCAAAACAGTTCTGAAAAGTTCTATTGACTCTACACTACGTTCCAGAATTTTAAAATTGTCATTACTAGTTTAAGGTGTATTGAAAACCAACGAAAAAGACTTAGATGACAAAAAAAAGCTTTACTATATTATGATTCTGCACTGAAAATGTAACTTTTTGAAAAGTAAACTGGACTGCTAAAAATAATCCAGCAAATCACTTATCAAAAAATTATAAAGAACCACCATGGGTATTTCTGGCAAGTTTAGAGATAAATGCTTCTCAGTTTCTCTATTACAAATTTACAGAGATAGGTTTTTGGATCAGAGCCCAATTACAGTTTCACAAATTAATAGAATATACAGGATGGTAACTAAGAAACCTGAGACAAGAATGGTTGCTATAGGTTGTACTACAATTAGGAAATGTAATAAAAGCCTCTTGCTTTATCACAATTTAAGATTATTATAGTTAACCCACAGGTGTCATTGAAAAAGTTTTAATATTTTATACCCTTAATTCAAGGGCAGATTATAGCAACTATTTAAACTGTTTAACAAATTAAACAGGCTCATTTAAAAAAATATAGAAATTCAGTATATTTTGTATATATTCTAGAGCAACAGCTTTTAAAATAGGATTGTTAATAGATCATAAATCATAAACAATACATTTATTTTTTAAAAAATGAAATTATTATATTTTTGGTGTCAACACATGACCTAACAGGGGAAGTGTGACCTTATCTCTGTTTATAAAACTGTATTTTAGGATCTCTGCTGTGACTAGCCTTTGAAGTCAGTGACATCTAAAGGATGACTTTTTTAATAATCTGTTTATTTACAAACCCAAAGTTTGCTCTCTATGAACAAGAGCAGAACCTGCAGAACAAATACTTCTACAAACCCAAACCATATGTCAAAGATGAAGCCATTTCTCTGTAAGTATGCAAAGCAAAGATTGACCTCATACAACACTGAATCCACAACTTCCTCCTGCAAAAGGGAAGTAATATAATAGCACAGTGTATTTTCTCAGCGAGAGGATTATTCTGCTGTTCCTTTGTCCCCAGGTGCTTTATACAGGGATATCTGCTATCATTGGGCAGAACTTTGAGTGGCATCATCCTGCAACAAAAAAAAAATCCTAATGGCAGGCAGTTATCAACCTCCAGGAAGCAGCAAACCTGTACATTCCTGAAATATATTAAGTCAGGAACTTTAACATCTCAGGCTGGTCTCTAAAATAATATTTAAATTATTTTAAAACAAATTAATTATCACCACTAGATGTCACGTATATTGCTACACAAATTTTTGAAAATTCTGCCCAAGGAACTGATCAGTAGAATGTTAAATTTGCTTGTTTACAGCACAAAAAAGCAGAAGACACTAGAAAGCTAGGACAAGCCAGGTCAAAAGAGAAAGAGACAATTCTTCACCAACAGGTAGTAAGTAACCTGCTGTAACAAAGGAAGCTGTGGATGCAAGAGGTTTAAATAAGGTCCATGGGAAAATGGGCAAGGGAGGAAGGAAGCATCTGTAAGTTGAAAGGGAGACTGAATAGGCACTTGTAACTAAATAGCTCGACCACATTGGGAAGTCCTCTGAGCTGAAAACAGGTGGAAGGTGGAAGAATGTAGGAAGGTGATATGGGAAGAAAAAAAAGTATCATATGTTATCATACTTTTATCCTTCCATCGGCCTATGGTTATGGCTACTTTCTTTCCTCCCATGATTTTTAATGCATTTAATTGCACATTAGCCCATCTAATGGATGGGAAGATGATAAGCAGCAGCTTATGATTACTGGGTTTATTGATTGTTTTCCCTTTGTGTGCTTCTAGAGACACTGCAATAACAGGCAGATGCATAAGAGACAGAAAAAGTTCTAACCCATCTCTTGGTCCCAAAAATCTGGTTTATATGACATCTTCAAATTAAGGATGTAAAAGATACTTAAGTGATAAGAACAGATGTTAAAACTTAGACAAAGATGAGAAGTTAGAGACAGAATATTAAGCTAAATGATCTCTTCATCTGAACCTTTTTTGTTTTATACTCATGAAACAGGCAAGTAACTTTATTATTTAAGAACAGTTTACTGAAATAGATGTCATTCCTAACTCTATCTTTGCTATTGAAGGCCACAGAAAAGATTCTTATAATAATAAAATATGGTTAAAGGGAATGAAAATTCAATAGAGACCTTGAAGAACCAGCAGCAAGGGCAAATGAGTAAGGGCAGCAGTAAGAGCACCTGCAGCTACTTACCCTGCAATGACAGAGGCTGGGAGCTGCTTTTCTGGAAAGGATGGGTGGCTGAACATAGCAAAAGCAACTTGGTGACTTGGCAGCAAAAGTGACCAACAGGATGTCAGCCTATATTCACAGAAGCACAGCCATTAGACTGAGGGTAAAGACTGCCCCCTGTGCTTAGCTCTTGTGAGACTATTCCAAGTACAGTTCATCCAGTTTTGTGCTCCCCAGTACAAGAAAGACATCAATAAAATGGAGCAAGTTCAGCAGAGGACCACCAAGATTACTACAGGACTAGAGAACCTACCCTGCAAGGAGAAGGCTGAGGGATCCTCAGATCATCAAGTCAATAAAGCCAAACTGTATCCAGTGGTGTGTATTGGGAAGATGAGAGGCAATGTTGAAACAAGAAAAGTTCAGACTACACATAAAAAATTTCTCACTTGAGGACACACAAAGAGTGGGACAAGTGGTGGGACAAGTGAAGCAGAGTGCCCAGATTGCTTGTGTAGTTCCCATCCTTGAAGGTTTTCCAGACCAGACTGGATAGCACAATATACCTGTACAGGAAATGAAAAAAGCTTGATGTGGACTTGAAGACCAGTAAGACCATCACAGCAGACAAATTCAAAGTGGATCTTATCTAGCTTGACCTTTTCACCTGTATGTTTGCTAATGTCCTCCTATGTGCCACAGACATTTTCTTTAGTTCTGAAAGTTGTTGCGTCTATCCTTCAACCTGAAGAGATTCCATCCTTGTAATTTTTCTTCTTGCCTTATTAAATTATCCAGTACTACTTCCTATAAACTCTTTAGCCTACTGTGACTACAGACCTACTATTATTTCCTTTCATTTTACTAACAAAAAAAAAAAAAAAAAATCACACAAAGAGCAAAGAGTTCTTGCTACAGGTAATTTTTATGCAGTGTGTACTGCAAGTATAATCAAGACAAAAAAAAATTCACAAAGGTCATTAAGCCAGCTCCACTCCAACTCTGTTTGGCCCAAAGGTATGCAGTAAAATATTCCAAGAGTATCATTCCAGTTTTTCCCAATGTATAGACTCTGGCCAAAAATCTCTAAGTAAATAGGTTTCTCTTGAACTGGAAATTGTATGTCTGCTTTCATTTCTAACAGTCCTATTTCTAACCCTGAGATCAGGTATGTGAAATCTTTATGCTATGGCACTCCTTTTAAATTCTCATTCTAATGAGAATGCTACAGGAAATAAAAAAGTTTACCCCTTTAAAGCAAGAGCACAGAGAATATATAACCCTCCTTCTCTCCTACAAACTAGATACTGTGGCATATGCAACAGAAGATACAACTGCTAATCATAATAAACTACAGAAAAAATGAAGTATGACATTGCAAACAGTATGTATGCTTATTTAAAGCAGCAATCTCTTTGGCCTAATCTAGTTACATACTTTCGTCTTTTCTAAGAGTCTGCCCACAGCAGATAAACACACAAACCTTCTTGTGCTGCACCAACTGACGTCAGCAGTCGCTTAGGAACAGCATTTGGTGCAAAAGTGGTAGTACCGAAACTATGTTTACAATTGAAAAAGAATGACAGTGTGCAGGGCTCACCATAGCTTCAGGAAAAGATACAAATTTATAAAGAAATACTACATAAGAAATACTAAAAACCTTTTCTAAAACTTCCTAGTATTTTCAAAGGCTGTTTATCTGCTCAAATATCCTGCAGTAAATACCAAGAGCAATAGATTTATTTTTATATATTTTAAATAACGGTACAATTTCCACCCCTACAAACAAAATAAAAAAAAAAAAAGAAAGAAGTCATCAGTTTTGGAATGCATGCTTTGAGCTTCTTTCACTTCTGTTTAATCTGTAAACAAAAATTCAAATCCAGTAACAACTTCATTGAGCAACTGTTTACAGGGACAAAGCCCTGTTGTTCCCACAGGAGGAAAACAAGAGTTCTCACAAAACAACCTGTACCTGTAGAAATAATCATCCCATCACTATTTTCTAAATACTTAGACGTTCAGAACATCTAGCATTTAAGGAACTTAGAAGTGCTCTACTTTAAATAACTCAATACAAAAATTATTCTGAAGACCCTCAAAAATAAATAACATGAAACTATACATTTGCAAAGCTGTTTGTGACAGTTTTCCAAATAAACTCAAACTTACAGTTGCAGAATTTTAATTTAGAAAGAATGTATGTGAAAACTGTATGTGCAGGTTTGTTTATTAGTCCAGAGTAATTTACAAATAAAGCCCTAATTTTGGGAAGACTAATACTTTCCATTCTATAACAACATACAAAGTTTCTAACCACCAGTTACACTTTTGGAAATCTATTAAAAAAAGAAAATTGCATACTTTGCACAAGTTCAAAACCTGTGCTGGCTTTACGTATTACACCTCTAGTAGGCATTCTCCAGCTTCAGGCTATAGAAATTAAGCAGTTTTCTCATCAGAGCTGGGCCTAATAGGAACACACTGTAACATCAGGCATGGTAACAGAGAGAGTCTGTACCTTGTGTGCTCACATTCCTCCTGTTGGCTCTGAGAAAACATGAAAGAAGCAGCTAAAACTAGAATAGCCAAAAAAAGGACACTGCAGAGAAGAAAACTGAATAATATGAGTCAATAGTGCAAAGAACAGAATGCGTATTTTCATATTCTTTTTACATATTTCCAATATGAAACCTCACACTCAACAGTTACTTTCAACCCCCAAACGACATTTACTCAGGCATGAGAAGATATGCATGCATTTATCACAGTTTTTTTGCTGTACACATCTCCAATCAAAAAAAAAGTGCATTGAAAGAGCATACAATTTGCCCCTTCCTTTAAGGTAACATAAGAATTCCTGTAAATTTGGGAAAACTAACCGGAACATACAATATATCAAATGGAAGTGATCAAAGTCATGAGCATTCCCCTTTTACCCCACCAAAAGTAATCCATCATCCATGTACAACATGGAAAAAATATAGAAGAGACAATAAATGGAGATAATCTTTTTTAAAAAATTAACTTCCTCACACGCAAACAGTTTTACACAGTTCATCCCAAATTCTCTAAAGCCAAGACAAGGAAAAGGAGCAAGTAACATTGATTTGATCTGAAGCAAAAAATGTGTGGTTTCATACATCTGATAGTATTTTTTGGTCTGCTACCAGGAGTAGGAAAAAGCTCCTGAAGCATATTGTATCTGGAGAATATCCAGAAGTCATTTTGGCCAAGGATAGCTTTTTGATCCCAAACTGAAACATTCCAACACCAGCCAGAGGTCTAAGTAGTTTATCTGGAAGTCAAGCAGAGAGATCTGAAGAAAAAATTGGCTCTATGAAACTCAGCAAAGCCTTCCTTGTTGATCCTGTTATAGCTCTGAAATTGCTTCAGCTTACTTTCTGATTTATATTCCTGTGCATGGACTCTAAGTCAACTTCTCCAGGATTCTGAATTTACTTCCCATCACACCTCCTACCACGACAGCTGAGAACTGAGATGCCAGTTTTCTTATACCCTTGGGAAACAAAGCATTATTTTTCTGCTGCTGTACCTGGAAACAATCAAGGTGCTGAAGGGAACAACTAGCTGTTCAAACTGATATATTTTGAGAATTTTTGAGGGGTTGTTGTTGGACTCTATTGTCCAAGGCTCACTGCTGGTAAGCCTCCCATACAGATACACTCAGAAACCACCTGGATAATCTCTTAAATATAATGTGTGATAGGAAGCAAAGACCCAGAAGCAAATAACCAGTTATTACCAGAAATGCAGCCAATGCACTAAGCACACACTTGCATAATTCTAGTTAGAATTATGCTCCTACAATGCCATCTTTGTATCCCATACAGAGGTAAGACTTACTAGGAGATGGATATCGATTTTGCTGTTGTTCTAGCAAATGGTCTTGGAAACAGCCAAGTTTTAAGTAAGTGTCTTTTTTCCTTCTTCACCATCTCTTACATAAATGTTAGCTAGCTAATTAAAAAAAAAATCACCTCATTGCTAAAGTAATACATAAACACAATAATAAACAATAAATATGCCAACTATCTTACATACAAACAAAACATGAACTTGGAGACACAATGAGAAACATACTTCACTCACATAAGTTACTTTTCTCAGAGGTGAAAAAAAAAGTATCAGAAAAGACTGTTAGGAAAATGAGTGGGAATCAATGTGTTGTGGTTTCACCTGGCACACAGCTAACCACCACATAGCCATTTGCTCACTTCCCCCACCCAAGTGGGATGGGGGAGGGAACTGAGGAGAAGAAAAAAAGTGAAACTTGTCGGTTGAGATAAATACAGCTTAATAGGACAGTGAAGGAAAATAATAATCATCATTGAATATATAACACTGGTGATACACAATGCAATAGCTCACCACCCACTGACCAATGCCCAACGCATCCCTAAGTAGCAGTCCCCCACCAGGCCAACTCCCCTCAGTTATATATGGAGCATGGTATCATATGGTACGAAATATCCCTTTACCCAGCTTGGGTCAGCTGTCCTGCCTGTGTGCTATGGGCTTCTTGTGTAACCCTCAGCCTTCTCAACAGCAAGGCATGAGAGTCTGATAAGTCCTTGACTTAGCGTAAGCACTGCTGAGCAACAAGTAAAACATCAGTGTGTCATCAACATTAGTCTCATACTAAATCCAAACCACAACACTATACCAGCTACTAGGAAAAAAACCCCAACTTTATCTCAGCTGAAAAAAGGATAATATGTTAATAAAACTTTAGGGTTTTTTGTCATTCTGAAAAAAAGAAATTACATGAAAATTCATCTTTTCCCTGAAAAACAAGCTTCTTCACTACATCTTTTTGTCTATTTTACTATTCAGGGCTCCACAAGAATAGATTGACCTCTTCTCCTATTTATGAATAGGTAGGACACAAAACACCAGGAGACAACTTGCTTTCACATCCCAGCAACAGCAGTGAGGCATGCCTCAAGCTAAGTCAAAACCTGTTTAAGCACCTCCTTCAAAGAATGAGCATTTCCATTCCCATCTATTAGTCTGTTACAAGTAAAAAAAGTTAGTCTACTGTGAGAAAGGCTCAGAGCATAAATAAATCAGCCAATAAATGAGACAGTATTTCATTTATCTTGGAGCTGTCATTGCTAGACAGCTTGTTTCTGGTAAAGACTGTGGAGAATAGTAAATTAAATCCTGTGATAATGACAGAAAATACAGCGTCATCTTTCACTACACATAAGACCATTTTCCCGAAATTGAATAAAACATTCAGAAATAAACATCTGAACAAGGAGTATGAGAACAGTAAACTTTTTTGGGGAAAAAAAAAAGGGTAAGTAGTTCTGTGAGGAGGACAAATTATTAAATCCTTGGAACTTTTGTCTTATGACTAGATTACCCAGCAACATGGAGTTGCACGCTCTAAATGCCTCATTTTCCTGTATTCAGTCCATCTGTCTTTAGTGGCTTCTTCGGCCTTTTTCATAAGGAGGGTGCTAGAGGCTCTCCTCTGGCTACTGATTCTTTATTCTTACTGATTCTTTATTCTTGAAATTTATTATTCAAGATTATTACCCTCTTCTCAGATTTAAATTAGCCAATGAATTCAAAGATACTATGGATCGACAAAGATACTATGGATGACCAAAAGGTACTTGAATTACACTGATGTATGCACACATACACATCTACACATAGATACATAATTTTTTATACATTTACAAAATTTGAAAGTCATAACTTAATACAGGGTTATATTGTCAATAAATTAACCTACAGAAGTACACCCCAAGAAAAGGTCCGAATAACCACTTCAGAGATGACCTTGAAAACAGGAACAGGTGGAATTTTTGTTCCCTTAAGTCCTGACATATGACAGAACAGGACAGTATCTTCATTACCATTTAACAAGAAGATAAAATAGGAGAAAGAAAATTATTTCTTAAACACTTTTTGTCTTAGACTGCAAACTTCAGGGATATATTGTTTTAGCTTATTGTAAGGATTATGATTTCAAGAAGTAGTACAAATTCAGGACTGAAGTTTTAACGATGAAAGATATTGTCTAGTGGAAATTCAATTTGGAGTTCACAAAAATGAATCCATTAAGACCAGAAAAGGCTACTTATAAAGAAATGCTGAATGATTTGTAGAATGGGATGGTTCACTGTATTTACTCTTCAATAAAAAAATCAAATTGGTGCTTAAAAAGAAGTTAGGTGGAAAGTTGTTATTACAAACACCACAAGACTGACTCATACTATTATGTTTAAACAATGTTAACTCTCACTATCACACTTAAACAGGTTTAATTAATTGCCTCAGGACACAGAAAATGAGCTACTACTTTGCAAACTAGAAGACATGGTATATATAAATGGTTACTGAAAATTACTACAACTGCTTAAACAAAAGCTTGTACATACTGTACAGTTCACATAGGCTATTAAACCAGTCAGAATACCAAGCAACGTTTCAAATGTCAAAATGCAAAAGCTGTCATTTAATATCAAAAGGGGTTTTATTGTATTTGACATAATTAATTTTGCCAACATAAAAAAAAAAGTTGTGTAGCTGCTTTGAAGTAGTTATATTTCCCCGTTAACATTCAGGGGCATTTTACAATATTTAGATACATCATAATAAGTCAGTCTTCAAATACACAGATCTGAAAATGGGGTGGGAAAACCACATTTGTGAGACATTCTACTTTTTTTCATTTCATAAAGTTTTACAATTTGGGGGTACATGGTACTTTATGTCATTTCTTGTTGATGTGATTAAAGTTCTCCTATCCAGCCTATCATTGCTTTCACTTCCCTCTCACTTCTCCTGGGTTTGAGTTTAATCTTTGTCAAACATCTATATAGTCAACGTTGCTAATGCTTTTTTAAAAAGTGAACTTAATCGAGGGCAAATTTCTGCTTAATCTTCCTAAGCATTACTTAAAAAATAAAATTAATTAGGAGATGAAAAACCATCCTTTTATTAGGAAAGCATTGTTAGCTGTACAATGCAAGATATAATATTTCAGATTTCATAAAAGGGTAGAGGTAACAATTCAAAGCAGCACATGTTTTCAAAGGATTTTCTCTTTGATCACAAAGCTTCCAGAATGCAGTAGAAGAAAATGCACATAGTTTATAGCAGAAGTAGATACCTGAAGTCATTTGCGTGTACTCTGCAACAGATGAATTTACTCAAAAAACTGAAATGAGCCCTGGCACGCCTGCTTCCAGGCCTCCAGCCCCAACCCCTTCTGCAAAAAGTTATCATTGTAGCTAATGCCTTTTACAGTGGCAATTCTACTGGGATGATGGACAGAACAGGTAATGAAACACCTCTAGAAAACGAGTATACCACAGAGTATGAGCTCTTATGGAAAGAATGATACTGATTGGACTGCATAATTCTATATTATATAAAATAATAAACCAGATAGAATTCTGAAGCAGCAGGAACAAAGTCATGGGACCTGTTCGTCCCACTAAGTTCAGTTTGGGCTTGAACTATTAAAAAGAAACTATCATTTGAATCACATTTTCTTTTTATTGCTGTCACGTATGCAAACTTCTGGCAACATGAAAATTAAGAGCCAAGGAAGGTTACTGCAAAGAGAGGGACTGAAGCTTTCTTACAGTATCGGAAATTTCTGATATCCACAACAGTGGGCAGAAAAATCATAAAAATACCTAGAAGCATCAGAGACACAGACATACTTCCTCCCAGACTCAGCATGGAAGGACTTCTACATACTAAGGCAAAAGCTTGTTTTCAGTTTGCATTGCAAGGTTTTGGTAGCTGAGTGGCTTCTGTGAGAAGCTGCTAGGAGTTTCACGGCCTAAGAGTGCCAATGCCAGCCAGTTCTAAAACAGAGCCAAACAGCGACAGTGGCAGCACCTCAGTGATATTTAAGAAAAAAAAAAAAAAACACCACCACCCAAAGCTGGCTTCAAAAAGCTGCAACCAGATGTAAGAAACTTTGTAGACATAAAGGTCAGTGAAGAAGGAGGGGGAGGAGGTGCTCCAGGCACTGGAGCAGATTGCCCTGCAGACCATGGTGAGGCAGGCTGCCCCCTTACAGCCCATGGAGGATGATGGGGAGTAGAGATTCCACATGTGACCTTGTGGAGGACCCCCTGACAGAGCAGGTGGAGACACCTGAAGGAGGTTGTGACCCTGTGGGAAGCCCTAGCAGGACCTGTGGAGAGAGGAACCCACGCGGGACCAGGTTTTCTGGCAGAACCTGTGACCCCATGCTGGAGCAGTCTGGTCCTGAAGGTTTGTACCCCATGGAAGAAACCCATGCTGAAGCAGTTCGTGGAGAACTGTAGCCCATGGGATGGACACATTTGAGAATTTCATGGAGGACAACTGTCTCCTGTGGGAGCGACCCCATGCTGGAGCAGGGGAAGAGTGTGAGGAGTCCTTCTCCTAAAGAAGGAGGAGCAGCAGAGACATATGATGAACTGACCACAGCCCCCACATCCTGTCCTTCTGTGCCACTGTGGGGGGTATGTAGATAAACCTGGAGTAAAGTTAAGCCCAGGAAGAATCGAGGGGTGGGGCAAGGTGTTTTAAGATTTGGTTTTATTTCTCATTATCCTGCTCTGTTTTGCTTGGGTAACAGATTAATTTTTTGTTAAGTCTGGTTTGCCTGTGATAGTAATTACTAAATGATCTTTCCTTGTCCTTATCTCCACTCAGGAGCCTTTCATTATATGTTCTCTCCCTGTCCAGCTGAGGATAGATCAGCTTCTGGGGGTGCTTGGCCTGCCGCTAGGGTCAACCCACCACATACCTTTACTCCACTACCATAGTAAACTACCATATCTAGTCCTGTAGATGGAAGCATGATGGACTGATGAGAGTCCAAGATTCATAAGGTGACTCACAAAGGCATTGTCACAGTTTTATAATGTTTCCGTTTTACTTCACTCTGAACATAACAATTTTCGTATAAACACAACACCAAACCACTTTTAAATGAATGCCAAATACTCAGATATTAGGAAGAACCCAATTCATGTGTGTCCTTTCTCAGTTCATTCTGTTCTCACATATGAATGTAGTATGATTCTGTTTGTTACTATACAAAGAACCCCCGTCCCGTTTACTGTACAAGTCTAAGTTAGATATCTAAACTGCACATTTCCATTGAAGGTTTTTGTGAAAACTTTGTGTATAACATTATGTTGCAAGTATGACACCACAATTGCTAATATCTTACATTTTAAGTATTTGTTTGCAACATTTCAGCTATTTGATGTTGAAGCATTCTGTTCCTTTTATTTCAACTAGACATGCAGAATATACAGTTCACTCAAGACAGAAAAAGCAGAGGCTTTTGGGTGTGAGGGGATGCTATTCTGACAGATATATTGGGAAGTTCTAACACATCTATTCTTTACACTGCAATGCCATTAGTTCTCTTAAATCAGCACCACTCGTCATTGCCACAACAAATCATTGTTGACAGAAGCAGTCCTGCCCTCCCTCAGCTGCACATTCCCATCCCTGTGTCACTCCCTCTCTTATGCAGCAATAGCATTGATGCAGACACGTGGCAAGGAACTACAAAAAGAACTGATGAGTTTTAACATGGATTAGTTCCCCGATTTAGTTTGCTGTGTAGTCTCATGAATGCTTGTGTCAGCACAAAGGGGCATGGTGCCAGGACAGGAATGAGCAGACAGTGCTTGGGAAGGACCACCCCTTTCAGTGGAAGCACCACAAAGTATTCAGGGAATTGAAACATTTGAATGTTCAGATGAGAAAGGATATGTCCTTTATATATCTTCATACCTAAAAAAAAACCCCACACCAAAAAATCCACACCTTTTTTGCAACTACATAAGAATTAATCTAAACTGGACATAGATCTTCACATCAGAAAATTATAATGCTCAGATCCCAGAAGTCAAAATTCTAAACAAGACCTTGCTTTTAATTGTACCTCCTAGCCAGCAAAAGCTGCTACTGCACCACACATTTTAGTTAGTTCTGCTGGTGATGTTATCAGCAAAAAAGAGAGGAAACCAAACCAAGCCATAAAACCCCCCCCAAAACAACCCCAAAGTGTGAAGGAACAATGAGGAATTGGGGGGGGGGGGGGGGGGGGGAGGGGAGAGGGGAAGGGACTGTCTATAATAGAAGATATCAGAGACAAATACAAGAGTAAATACAAGAGTATAACAGTTAAAAAAACCAAAGCAAAACAAAACAAAACAAAAATTATACAGCGAGGAAGGTATAGAAGAGTCACTGATATCATTATAACCATTATATCACTTGACTTTAAACACTACCAAAGTCCTGGCCTCCAACATGCATCTTAGCAAAGACATTTCCTCTAAATAGCTACAGTACACAGAAAACAACATTTTAAGTCAGAAATGTTTATAAAATTATTATCCCAGAAGAAAACTACAGTGGGATATTAAGATGAGAAAAATCCCATGTAGCCATCACCTAAGGCAATGAAAAAGAGAAACAAGTGCTCCCTTCCACAAGGTTTTAAGGAACTGTTACATTGTATTGATTTATTAAAGACTCAGATTCTATGTGGATTCTAAACACATTAAGAGGAAGCCTGACACTGAAAAAACTGGAAACAAGTTAGTTACTTAGACAATAAATAGTGAAAAATCACGGAATGGTTTGAGTTAGAATGGACCTTCAAGATCTAGTTTCACCTCTCCCTAAAATGTAGCCATTTTAGTTACCTACCTAAAGAAATGAACAACCAGTCACATTCCACATGTTTTCATGTAATTTTCTATAAAATACTTCAGAGCTTAAGAGTTGCAAAGAACATTTTCCCCAATTTATTTTCCTCAGTAAAAGTAACACTCAGAAGATGATGGAAGATACCTTAAACCCTTTTCTTTCTCATAGAACCCACCTATCTGGTTCTAAAAGTTACATTCAGTATTAGTCAAACTGACTTAAAAAATGAGGAGTTTACAAAAGATATAAACCAAATGTTTCCCTAAGAACCATCTAAAACTTCACTGATTTTGCTGAAAAAGATGCAATCCCTTACTTTAGTGCCTAAAAGATCAAATAGCTAAGCGTGGTGGTTCAGCCCCAAACAGCGGCTAGGCACCACACACCTCTCACTCAATCCCAAAGAAATAGTCTGGGCCTCTGTGGATTGGAATAAGGACAGTTTACTGACAAAATCACCATAAAAGGGGAACAATAACAGCCCACAGCAAATTTCACTTACACCCAGTGATAACACAGAGTACTTTATTGACCAGATGATAACACAGAGTACTACTGCACAACACAAGGACAGACCTGAGCTCCAGCTGCACTCAGAATGCCCTGGAAGCACCCAGGAGCACCCCTCCCCAACAGCCCCTTTTATGGAGGAGTGATGTCAGGTGGTGTGGGAGCAGCCTGAGCTGACTCAGCTCACCTGTGCTGGCTGCTTGGGGAGGTTAACTCTGGCCTGGCCAGAACCAGGACACCAAGTAGTACCCTACTAAGCTGTAGTTCTATTTGCTACTACAGACTTATCTTTTCAAACACACGTGTATACCAAAGAGTCTGTCTGAGAACATGACATTCAGGAAAACAAATTAATGTTGTCAGCTCATAAAAGCACTTTGAAAATAGCTAACAAGTGCCAGAATGAAGATTAAATTCATATAATTAAACAATATTAAAAGTTATGCAGAAAAATTGAGTATGTGTATGTAACTCCTATCTCACTCATTGAAGACAAGACTTAAAGGGCTAAAATACTAAATAAGAGTAAACCAAAATATTCATTATGTTCAATGTATAGTATAACTTGCAATCATTACACTAAATAAATGGCAGTTACTGGATTTATACTCATGGAACCCAGTGGTGATCTGATTACACCATAACCTCCATTTCACTGGAATTTACATGATAAAGAAAATTAAGGACAAAAATTGCAATTCAAAATTGAGATTTCCAGATCTTGCTATGTTAACAGCTATATTAGCTGTTCATTGACCATACAGATTCAAATCCCAGTACTCATTGACTCTGCTGGTAAAGTTTCATAACTTGCAATGGAGGTAACATGAACACATACCGCAAAGCACACACCAAGCAGCGGCCATTTAAATAAAATGCAAAGATCCCAGGCCAGGTAGACAGTGATCACTGGTTGAAACCCCAGTGACCAGCTGACACTGGCTTACAGTGTGAAAAATGCCCTAAAAATATGGGCATCAGATGGGGGAAGGAAGAGGAAGGGAAGAGTTGCGTTTGAAGGTTTGTTTTTTGGGAGGGTGTAATTTATTTTTTTTTTTGGGGGGGTGGTGTATTTTTGGACGGGGGTTGTTATGGAGATTTGGATGGTTGGAGTTCCACCCCCCCCGCCCAAGAACTTTGCATATAGACTCCAGATACTGACACGGCTCTAAGTGATACTCTGTCTAAGTTATACTTTGAAGAAGGTAGAAAATGTAGGGGTTTTTATAGAAGAATTCTTCCCAAATATTTTGAAAATGCTGATATTCTAACACTTAAAATACACTAACGTTTTAAGCTTCATGCAAACATGGTTGGTTTTAACCTCAGCATTTTAACAAGTTTTGCCATTAACTATGTACTATAATCACAGAATCGTAGGGGTTGGAAGGGACCTCGAGAGATCATCGGGTCCAACCCCCAAAATATAATACTAGATTATTAAAGTCTATGTTTATTTGTGTGCTTGCCCCTGTAGCAAAAAAAAAAAAAAAAGTAAAAACACAGTGACAAACACTCTTGGTTTAACCTGTTGCTTACTGCATGACTTTTCCCTAAACACTCCTCCCCCCAAAACCTAGTCCTAGCTATCCATAAGGCAATACCCATACTAACAACATACATCAATATTAAATCAGTTACTGTCAATTTGTTTACAGTTTTTAAGTGAAATGCAGAAGACATAATGATTTTCTGAGATAAAACACACACTGCTTTCAACACTGGTTTATATTAGTGTCTGGGTAACTACTGGAAGTAACTGAATTTTAATCAACACAAGAAAAAAGTATTTAGAAAAATAATCCCTTGCTTTAGAGATTAAACCTCAGGGAACATGAATTTTGAAAACTATGTTTTAATATATAACACACAAAAATATTTCAGTATAATTTCTAGAAAAGGTGGTGATACCCAACACACTGGTGAACGTTGCATAGTGCTTAATCTTGATAACTAGGGAAGATCATTTTCATACATATCACAAAAAATTGATTGTACATCCTTCAGAATTAAGATCAACTACAATGTTCTTTGGAGAAGTAGGCAGGAGAGTTTAATAATTTTTCAATTTATCCAAAGTAGCACTTTGAAAATTCTCATGAGTGCTACAGCCACAACTGAACATTTTGAGATGAAGCCAGTCTTTTCCTTTTTAACAGTCGAGTTTAGCTTGCAACACTATCAAAAATAAAAGAACTGTAAGCTAATTGCTGGCAAGTATGACGCAAGCAGTTTCCTAGGTAACAGCCCAAGTTGCTGAAGTGCCTGATCCAGCATTTCCTCATCTGTTTGCACTCACACCAGCAGTCTGACAATGTAGTCACTGCATCCTGTTTCACTCAGCAGCCAGCAAAACACACTGAGCTTAACCCTTGACTAACACTTTTACAGTTAACCTATCGCACCTATAAATTGACTTTCACAGCAATGTTTTGTGTCTGCATTTTTAATTCTTACACTTTTGCAGTAGCTGTCTACACTGTATTTTCTTTTGTAATTGAAAAGGAAAACTTGAGAAAGAAAATATAACTTGAAGTTAAAAGGTATGTTACATATTTATTATTTGCATTTGCACTACTGAAAGCTTCTACCAGAAATCGAGTTTTAAAAAATTATTTCCCTGCAAACTTTATAAAAAAAAATCATATTATCTGTATCTCTCATTTTAACTTTAGAGATTCAGAATTCTTCTGGTTTTATACTATACCCAAAGAAAACTAGATATAAACATCAATAGGATCTATCAAACTACTTCTTGTTCAAGTAGATATGTATTCCTATATAAATTTGAAGCATATTTTTCAAATTGTATCACCAAACAGTTACTGTATGCACCAAAGAAAGGACATGTTTTGATCTTTAAAAAAATAAAAATGTAGAGAGCATGTATCTCATCGGGGAACTGCAGATTCTAGAGCAAATAAACACAAACGCATTAATTAAAAAAAGTGCCTTTCTGACAATATATTGCACCCAAAAAAAAAGTGGAGAATTATAGTATTTTTAAGCAGGAATTTGGTAAATTCAGGACATGAATAAATATGAAACAAACGATTTCCAGCACAGAGCTTTTATGTGCTGACATCAGTGTTTATCTAGTGTAAAACAGTACTGTTTTTCTGTACTACGGGTTAGTTGTAGCGCACAAAGCAAGCAAAAAGGCAAGATAAAATTATTTTTTTTTTGGTTAAAAGTTATGGGAAATGCTTCACTAAGGTAAAATGCACATTAAATTTACTGCTCAACAAAAATCTCCCACTTCACTGACTGATCTACCTAGTACAACTTTAACTGGGAAATCCCCTAAAGCATTCTGAAATAGACAGATGTCAGCCAGCCAGAACAACCTGTCACAGCAGCTTCCTGACCACTAAAGAGAACTAGGTATTGAAAACATGAAGGTGCAGGGACTTTTCACTATTTTCTTTTTTTTTTTTTCACAAAAGCTTATCCACTCAAGAGTCCAGGTTCATATCAAGTTAGAACTGCTCTAAAAGGAGTTCTAAAATAGTAATGACTTTCCAGTAACTGGAAATCTCATTCTTTCAAATAGACCACTTTTCTTGGGAGGCCTTTTCACTCAAATGTAGTATCATAATTTATCTGTATTCCAAATGTCAAAATATGAAGTATTACACCAAAAAGCCCAGGGGTACAGACAAATGACTAGCCTGAAATAAAACTCTGAAGAACATTATGCAGGTATGCAGTGGCAACTATACTTACATAGAAAGTAAGAAACAAGAAAGGGCTACCATGTTTACATCAGTGCTCTGGCTTTGTCAGCAATTAACTACTTGTTAGCATCATTTTCTCTAAATGTGGGTGTTTCTGTCAGCAGGCTTTTCTACTCTATTACTATTTTTTCCTCTGCATCACTCCTTAGCTTCTCCCCAAACACCTGCATTCCTCTTCATTCTGATGCTGCAGTGCCCACAGTTAATAGGAAGGTAGAAGAAAAAAAGAAAGAAATGTTTTCTTCACCAATAGACAACAGCCCCCAATTGAATGGGCAGCTAGCTCAGGAAAAAAAAAAACCAAAACAACAAACCACAAAGGAAGCAGTGTGGTATGTAATTATGGAAATGCCAGAAAGCAATCAAGTAGTGTCATGGATGAAGAGGTAACGATAGGCAGAAAACCTGTGATGACACAAGGTATGTTTAGGAACCCAAATATCCCTGTAGGGGTGGGAAGAAAACTGACACAAGCAACTGAGCCTATTACTGCAGGATTATGCTGGGATACCAAAGATTCCCACACCAACTTATTCAACAACGGATCAGGGAACCCTGAGAAAAATGATGAGCAATGTGACAGCTTTAAGTTATAACACTCAAGGTTCAAACAGGCTATCCAAAACTTAAACATAAAATGGTTGCTGAGTCCATCTTGAGTAAAATGAGCATTTAGATGCTTGGATTAGAGCCAAGTAGAGGAACATCCACATACAAGTTCTGTCAGAGGGCACCAAAAATATATCTAAATAAGAACATAGGCACCAAATGACTTTAATATTTCAGTTATGCAATTGATATTTAACAAGACCATTTTGTATAGAAGGTTAGCCTCTGTAATGCTTGGAAGTCTATCCAAATGTTAACAATTTAGTACTTTTGCCATACTCAGAATCTGCTTTATAACAATCCACCAACTACAGAATCCATCATGATACAGAGTTTTTCTCCATCTCTGTCTCCTGCTGCACTTTGATTGGGGCACGAGAAGAAAAATACAGCTCTGCCCACCAAGCTAGAGAACCTCCCAAATGACGCTCATGACAAGACAGACGCAGGGAACTCACTGTTCTTTGTGACTCTGGCTTTTCTTGGCTTACCCCTCTTCCTGAAATCTGCAGGGGTACCACTGCAGAACAGCTCAAGAAGTGAAGCAGAGCTGATGGGAAGAAAGAGACTGACCTGGGACACAGCTGGGAATCTGAGACATGCTGAGCCAAAGTATTACTCAGAAACTGGAAATAAAGTACAAAATTTCCTTAAAAACAAAACAAAAATCCATTCTGTTTAGTCCAGAAGTCTGAACTTCCATTAAGTCCAGATAAAACTGCCTGCCCTGTGGAGGCAAATAAAGCTCAAGATATCAGGACAGAAGAATATTCACCTGCTCCTACTTGACCCTATAACAACCCAAGCTGTAATCAGACTGAAATACCTCAATTAAATTTGTATATGAACACCAGTATTATAAAGATCAGGCTTTCTTACCTTCCTGCAATGTTTGAGAGCTGTATGTTGACAAATACTTTAATACTTTCCCTCCACTGTGAATGGAGAAGTGAAGGGAGTAAGACGTTCAATATTTATTTCTTGGGGCACAGTTCATTCCCTGTGAGCGTTAGTCAGCCAACTACTCTTGCTACAACTATGGCACTTGAGCCAATACTGCTATTTCTCCCTCCTCACTTGCTTACAAAAGGAGTTAGGCACGATGTAAACAAGATGGCTAAAGGTTTAGTCTTCTTAAAAATCAATAAAGAAATATAAAACAACAAAGAAACAGAACCTAGAAAACCTCTGTCTCCTCTATCCAGGAAGGAAAGAGAGGATTGTTTTCAGCTTTGAAACTACCAAAGACACACAGATTCCCCCTGCGCAGCAAAGAACAAGTTCATAACTGCGAAAGCTGACATGTTAAGGGCTCAGATCTTATAAAAAAATGCAGTTATGCTTACTGAGAATGAACCAGATGAATAAGCACCTTGCATCTAACTTGCAGAGCTAAAAGAACGAAAAAACAGACAACTTCACAATGTTGTACAGTATCAAGGTACAGGATAAGGTCTGCAGAAGTATGTAAACAAATAAATGTACACAACTTTCAAATTCAGTCTGTGTATCGTTTTTGAATGACAGAAATTGCGTGGTACTCAAGGAAGGGATTCTAGAAATATTTTAATGTTTTAAATGTAAATAAATATTTAATTACTCCATTTTATAAATTATATGTTAACAAATATTCCTTGCATTTTTCTTTAAACAATAACTTGATTGCTACATTTTTAAAGAAGTAAAATATTTTCAGTCAGAACATTTATGTCTTTGCTGAAAGATACTTATAATTTTGGACCAAATTATGTTCCTGATATTGTAACATGCTGAAAGAAAAAGAACACACTGGTAGGAAGAGGTGTTAAAATTATTGTAAAATTAAGCACTGCTGAGGACAGGGCAATTGAATAATGACCTTTCAAAAAAGACAAGACAAGCAAGCAAGCAATTAAATATTGAAATACATTAGTCTCCTGGGAAATTATTTTTCTTGTACTTTCAGGGCACAAATAATTAAAAATAAAGATGTGCCTTCTAAAAGCACACCAATCCTGTCCATCATCATGCAAATGAAAGGAATATAGCTTTACGAATGTGTTCATTTAAGATTGTTAACACTTGTTACTAGAGAGCTAAAGTTATAAATTACATTAAACCCTGTGAATTTTTAAACTGGTAAGGACTATAATTTCAATCCTTAACCACTGTAAAACACATGTTGTTTTCCACTTGAAAGCTTTAACAGCTCTCCTGACTCTAGGGAGCTTCCTACTATAATAAATGTTAAGGCAAGTATATAACACAATTCTTTAGCAATGAGATTTTAACAGCAACTCATACAAGAGTCTCATACAAGAAAAATTACATGAGACCAACTATATACCTTTACAGGTCCGTTATTAAAGCTGTATTGACTTTTGCAGTTAATCCTGAAATGGTATGTCTTTATTAAATGAAATACAGCTTGAATCTTTTCTAAAGTTGTCATATACTTTCCTGAACAAGGTGTCAATTTTATATGTATGGATTCAACATCAGTTTCTAAATGAATCTGTCCTAAAATTTTATCCTTAATGATTTTAATAACAAGTTATGGAAATTTCACAGATTTTACTTGCTTTGAAGATTGTTTGAAGCTTAGGGTCCTTTAACTAGCTTTGATTTTTACTCTTCATAAAAAAAATTGTTAACCTTCACACACAGACTGAAGTACTGTTTTCTTCAGAAGATTCTGCAGGTGTGTCTGATACAATGGTCACTGTCTCAGAGGGTTTGAAAACAAGGCACCTTTAAAGTGACAATGCCCAGCAACTGCCTCTGCTCATCTACTCCTGTTTTTCATTTTCATCTTGAAATTAAAAAAATTACTTGCAAATCTATTATTTTTCAAACTTATTTGTCACCTAAGAAACAGACTGAATACAAAAGCTGATCCAAACTCTTCTTTCTTAATAAAACTTGTTCAAGCAGAAACTCCAAATAGAAGGAAATATCCAATATCACCATGGGATGGAAACATTCTGTTATGGGAAACAAAAAGTAGCAAGAAACTCCAATACAAATTGTAATGAGTGCTTTTCTAGAAGCACATTAAAGTTGAGATACTTTCAAATGTGCTTTGCCATAACAGCACAAAGCTGCTATTTACATCATGGCAATGGCTCATTTTAACTTCAGACATACTTTGTTTCTTTAATCATTGGAAAGATCCTAGATAACATTCATCAGCTTTTTACTATTAAAAAAATAGAAGACTAGAAGATGCCTAGCTAAACATTTGTATGTATAATAAATTTGAATTCTCTTCTTGCAAAATTCATTTGCAATTTGCTTTGCAAGCATACTTCAGTGGTGCCAAAATTGATACTATGCTGCCCCAGCACCAGTTAGTGGAAGCAAGAACAGAGAGAGGACAGATACGGGGTGGACAATACCAGCTTGCTTGTGTTTTCTAGATAAGATGAAATACTGCTGTATCCTATACTCATGTTATGAAGAACCAAGACCCTGTCATCACTAATACACTTATTTCCCTCAGTCTACAAGCAGCAATACATGGTAGGCCCATCTGTGTTTCAGTGCACTTTTGTACGGACAATTTGAATGGAAAGAGTATAACCCAAATGAACATCAATTTCCCTGAGCAACATCAAGCCTGCTTCTTGCAGATTCAGCTAGTCAAGAGGAAAACTGTGCTAGTGTGCCTTTACTTCTTCCGGTCTGAGCCAATGCCTTCAAGGCAGTGCCAGAACAGATGGCATTGCACAGGCACAGCAGGATCTAAACTTTTTAAGTCAGCTAATCACATCTTCAGGTTTCAATACAAATTTCCACCCCCTACTACCCACACATAAGACCAAACGTGCTTGTATCTGCAAAAACACAGTTTAAATTAACCAAAATTTATTTTTTTAATTACATAATGAGGATAATTCTAAGAGAGCAGGAATGTGCAGGATAATACAGACTTACAAGAGCAGGTATCAAAGAGCCTGTGAGTGCTTTTAACACATTACACTGACTAAGTGGCAAACCAAATGAAATGAACACTACTGTGGACATTAACCAAGACAATAATCAATTAAGATTTCTCTCGAATGCATGGCTTTCTTTTTCAAGTTACAGTTAGTTTCATTATGTTATCACACTGAATTTTACTAACTAATAATGATGCTCAATAGTTACCAAGATCAATTCCCACCTCAGAGGCAGTTCACTAATTTTCTGTTGGTATCTACCCCTTCCAAAGCTACAAGCTCAGCTAAAAGGCCATTCACTTCTGTAAAGGTTTCTTGGCCACCAGGTATCTCTCACACAAAAGATTATCAGATATCTGAGGATTAGTCTTTATCAGTCATCAAATATTGAAAAACAGTAGGTGTATCAGCAGTTTGTGTGAAAGAATAGGAGCCATTCTGGAGAGACAAAAATACCAGAAAAACTCACTGATAACTGTTTTTAAAAACTCTGTACTTCTTATCCTATATTAGTGACTTAGAGTACTGAGAAATTTAGAATCCCTTTAAGAGAATCTAACAGACAGAAGGAACAAAACCACATTCCTGAAGTGGCAAATAGGTATCACACCACAATGCTTAGGAGGAAAAAAAGAAAAGCTAAATCCCCTCCAAAAAACAGAAATTAAGTTCTGATCTAATATGAAATATTAAACTGACTAAGAAAAATAGAAAGACCCTAAGTACAAATACAGGCCTTTAATTTTGGATCACATTAGAATCATGTTAAAGAAGCAGTGAGCCTAGTATGAGAACACCTTATTTAGCCCTTAAATTAACTTTTGTTCTGTTAAAAAGGTTTAATCTCATCAAAAAGAAAATGTAACATAACCAGAAATGAATGTTAAAAGAGACAATCTAATACATTAGTGCCTATGCAGGGAACCAGTTAAGCTGTTATTTCAATAAACTTTCCCTCTGCAAGCCTTAAGTTTCACACACTTTCAGAAGAGTTTATTTTATATTACAAATTTTCCTGATAAACCTGTACTAACAATAGATACAAACAGGCAGGTGCAACACAGGCTTGCTCTGTCACCATCTCACAGTCATACAGTCCTTCTGGGGCAGGGAGGCAGCACTGGCTCTTTGGGGCATACTGAAAATACTCACCCCAAATTAAGCCCCCACATACATTTCTCACTTTCTATTACCAGCATAGATATAGCTAAACCAATGTACATAAATTACTAAATCGTATGAGAAGACCTGAAATGTTCCTCATAAAAGAGGGAAGATCTCTCAAAAACAAATCCAAAGCACTCAAATACAGCTTCACATGATACATTTTCTATGGTATCTTGAATAGTTTAAAAATAGTAAATTAAATAGGAAGAAAGATCACTTTAACATTCCATAAAACAAACTTTTATTTATCAAATGGAACATTTGCTGCAAACCAGCTTTTTACTTAGTGAAGGTATTTGGGGTTGCATAAAGGATCATTAAGGCTGGCAACTCAGTACTGCATAACAAAACTTCTCAGGAATACCATTCAATTAGTCATTTCATTGGAAATATGTCAGCTTTTTCCACACCTCCTGTACAAAGTGAAGTCTGCACTGGTAATCATGAAAGTTCGGCATAGCAGCACTGTTTTTCATAAATACTGAACTATCAAATAAAGGGATAAAAACAGACCCAATCCTTGGGTATCTGTGCCCTATTCTGTCCCTCTCCCGATAAATATACATTTGTCTCAAAGGAACATGCTACATGTGAAATCTACAAAAAAAGTAGGGATGGCCCAACACACCAAAATTTACTCCTGGTCACCAGCTGCCTGCATTAATATTAATTACGTCCTTTCCCAGAGCTGAATGATATATTTTCAAGCATAAAACTGTTCTGGAAGCTATAATTTTATTTCAGCAGTCATTTCTTGTTATGCCATCTCTAGTTCCTTGAACATTTAATTTTGTCACAGTCACCAGTAAGGCCATTCACTGAACTGGTCTTCGTTAAGGACAGATCTTTCCAATCTGGTTCTGTCACACTTCCCCATCCCAAATATAATCATATGTCAGTTTACTTGCTACCCTAAGAACTCTAATTTATTAGTGTCTGTGGTTCCTGTCCATTTGAAAGATTCTAGTACTTCTACTTGATCACTTAAGTTACTGATTCTTTTTTTTACTTCACTAATGTTCACTGATATATTACAGTCTGCCCTGTCCAATCAAAGCCCTCAGATTTACCTTAAATTTTTATTCCAACTATTGATTTGTAGAAAAATCCCTTTTTTCCATTAAAATCTATTGTTTTGTATCATTCCATCTTGCTAAGCATTGTTTTCACCCACTGAAAAATTCATGTTGAAATTCAATGTTTCCTTTCATTCTCCTTCATTCTCATATTAAACTTCTTTCAGCACTCTCTCTCCACATAGTTTTATCCTGGAAAAAAAAATCAGTGAGATTCCAACAAAATATTCCATGGCTGTAGCCTTCCATGTTCTGCCCTCTCTTCTCATTGGGCAGGCAGAAGTTTCTCACCTCCTTTCCTCCAGAAGTTTGTTGCACCAATGATAGAAGAGACTACATCTTCCAGTTTTCCTGCCCACAGATCCTTATCTTTGAACTAAAGTACAAGATTTACTTTTTTCCATCTTCAGCAACCAGTTTCTGAGCACCAGTCTTGATAGTTAAGAGTTGACTTGGTTCAGTGATTTGTTTGAATGATGGTAAGGCTGCATGAATTTTTCATTTTTAGGTATCAGAAAACTAGGAGGAAAATTTTATAGGTTTTTTTAAAATATAACTTTCTTATCAAGTGTCAGATGAGAGCCAAACTTTAACAGAATTCCCACACACCAGTTCTGGTATTCACTCATGGCAAGAGATACTCTAAGGTGGAATCTTAAGAGTTCAGCTCACACTGCAGACTCGCTTTGTGTTGGGACATATTTCACAGGATCTCTTCACTTCCCACTCACCTTTTTTTCATGAGCCTTGCTGGAATTTTATATCTTTGAAACTTCTAAGGTCAAAGAATTCAATTAGTTCAGTTAGCCAAGTTCAACTATTTAGACAGTACTGTCAGGCACATACATGCACACATAAACATTGTGTCAAAAGTTGTCTTTTCCTCAGGAAAAGTATACCTGACTCCCAGTAATTCTCTTCCCTTTCATATTTAACCTTACAGAATAGACTGTTCACAAACTGCAGTGTGGAGGCTGTCCTCTGTCATTCTAGAGTCTCTTCTGGGAACCTCTGTTCCTCATTGCTACAATTTTCTTTTAGGAGTTTAAAATGTCTTTCTAGTCAAAGCTGGAAATTAGTATTTTATACAGTTTTATTAGTTTTCTTTGACACAATCACATGGGTTTTTGAACCTCTTCTCCTACTAGTTTCCTCCATTTCTTTCCTACTGGCAGTCTGGTTATTCCTGTAATATGTCACCCTCACCTTCCTCCAAATTTCTCCAGCAGTTGACTTTGACCTCCTTCCTTCCTCTTTTTCCAGGAAACCACACCTGCAGAAGCAATCAAACCCTTTTGCTACACTGATGACTTACAGACATGTTTCCCTGCTTTTAGCATACCTTTTCTGTCCAGAACATGAACTGCCACCAAGTTTTGGTTGCCTAAAAAACATCTTAAGGTAAATTTAGCTATCAGAGTTCTTAACTGCACTCAATCTCCCTAATAGCATTCTTTGTCATTTTCTATGAGCCACCATATTATTCTGATGGTCACTTTGCCAGAGGATACCATCTTAAACTCAGGAGGTCTCTACAAGTCTTTATGGGTAGAGACCATGCTCAAATCATCCCTTCTTTGTGGTATAATACTTCAAGAATAACTTCAGGATGGGGGGCAGGGAGGGGAGAGGAAGAAGAGGAAAGAAAGAAAGAAAAGGAAAAAAAAACCAGGATGCAACTCCTACCAAGAGTCTTCTCATTTAATCTAATGTAAAATATTTTGTCATGCTCAGAAAGAACCAGACAATATAATCCTGCTCATCCAAAATATGGTTACAAATACAGTTTTCCACAACCGTTGCTTTCACCCCTCCCTTCATATTCCCTAATATCTAATCCCTCTGTTCATATTATCCCCACATGCAGTCACATTTAATTGAAATTGATTGCATTCACAACTCAACACACCCACATTTCTACCTTGATTTTCCACATAAGACAAACAATAGAAATCTATGAGATACGAAGATTCTGTTAGCGACAGAAACAAATCTTGACATGCTGGTACTTGTGGTAATCACAGGGGAGAAGTTAAAATTTCAAAGAGCTATTTTGTCAAATATATAACAACAAGAGTTACGTTTTATGTTATTGGCTGCAATCAACAGGTAAAGGCTCAGGTGTTTTGAGGCTGCAAACAGTACCTGAATTTAACAAGCTTAAGACACTGTAAAATACACATTAACAGACAGCTTCTGCACTAGAAAGTTTATACCCTGAATATGTTACAAATATGTAACACAGAGATATAAATTGTTTAAACGAATATGGAATTTTGAGTTACATAAGTATTTTAGACTCTTGAAATCGAGCCCTGACCTGCCTAAGGTAATTCATCAAAGGTATAAGACAGCGAACAGAAACATGGGAGAGATGGTGGTCAATCCAACAACCCAGCCACAGGACAATTCTTCCTGTTATTAGCAAAGTGCAATATGAAAGCAGTTTCTATCAATGAAATATCCTGGCCTTCCTAGGTGTTTGAACCTAGTCAGGTAACCAGGAAAGGTAGTTTCCTAGTTTGCACTGTTTGCAGATAGTTTTGGACACACATCTTGTATATTTAATTAGGAAGGACTAGTCTTTACTCAAGGAAAAATATGAATTTTAGAAGCCACATATTCTTTCTGGATCCAGAAATGTTCCTATGTATGAGTTTCTACACAAAATTATTTGCTCCCATATACATGTTCACCATCATGTTAAAGAAACAAAATGTTTTACTACTATATCTTCCATGATGGAGTGTTTACAAGATCTGCAAAACTGACAAGCACCTTATGGATTCCTAAATCTGATTTGGCTTTCATGCAAAAAAAAAAAAAGTGCTAAACATGCAACAGTCAATGAAGATAATCCCTTTTATACCAGTAGGGGTAGGTACAGTTAACAGATTAGCATCTGGTTAATACATGCAATCAAAACATCACCTATACAAAATTTCTAATACCAATCCATAGTCATACTAATAATAAGTAATTCCTCTCTAAGTCCGAGATGAATATTGCAGTAAGAATACAAAAAGCCTGTTTACTGCCAAAATCATACTAACTTTTGTCAGCAGAAGTGTTGATAACAGTAGAGTTCAGAAAAGACATCACATTTGCACATTTTAACCTTAATTTTACACACAGAATGAATATGGCTATTTATATATTTTGATAATAGCTTTTACATATACTCACATAAAAATTAAAAGATATATTCTGAATAGACTCTATCTCAAACTACATTGTTAACCATATGTAATGCAGAAAAGCCACATACAGCATAAATTTGTAGATTTTGGTGGCTATAGTAAGCACAAATACTCATAAAAAGGTAAGAATAAAAGCAATTAATTTTATTAACCTTCCAGCATTATAGTTGCCATACATGTTCATGTACAGAAAGCAACAATCTAAATATTTTTCATAAGGATTGCTCAAATTAGAAAGCAATTACAAGGTCGTGCTCACAGGGCCTCTTTCCACTTCTACCCCAGAAAACAGTGTTAGCTCCATCCAACTCCACTGTGCACACACTACTACTTCACATACCTGTTCCCCCTCCACCTTCCATGCATACAGACCCCAAAGAATTGTTTACTCGAGCTTACTAATGAAAAAAATGACACCAAAGAAAAAACACAACAGTCAACTCAATATAATTATTTTCTTATGTATTTAACTAGGCAGGCATAATTTCAGATCAAGAAATTATCAGAAATTTCAGATCAGAAAACTTCAGGTTAATATTAGTATTCCCTATTTTCCTCAAAGAGTAACTAAAGTCTACACAGTGGAAAATTTTTCACAATGAGAACAATCAGTCATTGGAATAATATCTACCCAGGGAAGTGGTGGATACTCCAACACTGAACACTTAAAATTCATCTGGAAATGGTGCTAGGCCATCTTCTCTAGACCATGCTTTTGCCAAGAAAGGTTGGACCAGGTGATCTTCCTTTCCAACCTAGTATTCTATGATTCCATACAGCTGCCTCTTGTTCTCGTGTGCTCCTGCTTGCAGAGGCTCATACAAACCTCTACATTCAAGAAGTTCATAACAATCATACAAAATACATCTAACAGAATCACAAGAGCAACTTAGCTCTCATTCATCAAAGTTTTTCTGTCATGGTGGACCTGCAGCACTTCCCTTGTACTCCACTGCTCTTCCTAACACCACTCATTAAACTCACTCTTAAAATACTAACATTGGAAAAGAATCATTGTAATATTTTATAAAGATCTGCAAAACATGCAATGGGTCCTTAAAGGAAATTCACACAATAAATGTTCTCTGAAAAGCATGCAGTGCATACATTTCCTTCTGTTTCAAGGAAGGAATTTAAAAACCTTGTAGCATTTAATCAAATAAAGCTACACATTACGGGCTTACTTCTCTTCCCCCCCAAAAAAACAATTGACGTTTTATTTGCTCTGCAATGTCTGATCTCTCTCCAAGTTAGACAGGAGATCAGAGGATTTAACCTGTGTTACCCGTACAAAAATCACATGTAAAATACTGCAGGGAACATAGATCTAAGTGTCCCATTTAAACTGCGCTTAATAAAGCGCAAGTATTTATTGTAAAGCATAATACACTATTAGAAAAATAAAGAACTTCAGATCTCTCTGTTGTTTCTGTTCACTTTTAGTGATAACAAAGATATCAAATTCTGGAAGTCTACCAAACAGTTACATTTTATTATGAACATGTATGATTTAAATACTGCCAATAAATTCTACACATTTAGTTATGGTTGACATTTATGATGTTACTTAAAGAATAATAAATGCCTTAACTTGAAATATGCGTATGCCTTTAGGAAGTGAGCTGACTATCAAAGGAAGCATTTAGTAACTTGCATAAAAACAAATATCTTCTATCGTCTAGGAAGGTTAATGAAACATTTTCTGAGGTTTTTGTGCTGCAGACAAACGTAACAGGAGAACGTTTACTAACCAGAAGGGAACAGAGAAAGTAAATTATTATACAATATGCCCTACATATTAAATGCTAATACAATATTTTAATGTTTCTTTCATAGTATATGTTAGATAATGTGAAATTTATTGAATGGGTTATTTCTGAAGCCTGTTACAGCGTACTTGCATTTTAACCTTTTATGCAAAAACAATTACCGCTGTATTATTCTATTGTGCAAGTGCAGGGAAAGAAACGCTCGGAAACTACAGCACCGTTTGAGATTCACCTCGTATTTCCTCAGCCCTGTTTTCTCGGTCAATCACAAGAACCGCATTACGGAATACATGTCAAAGCAAAATTAAAGTTTCAATTAGTATCCACGAATTTCAGCCGCAACAGTAGTAGATGGGGGATTCTGTAGCAGCAATCGCTTCCCAGAAACTGTTCGGTTGCGCGTTATTAAATACACTCCCCTTTATCCTCCCTACTATAACGGGCTGATAATCCACTTGCAGCAGCCTCGGGCGAGTTCCACCGGCAACACAACTCGATGTTCCTGCTGTTCACGTGCAAGTTCCCAAATAAAAACAAACTCCTACACGCACGGGAGGGGGGTGGGGGTTGCGCTACAGAAAACAAGACTCATTGAAAAGTTTTCCGGGAGGTAGAAACTAACAGAGTTCCATTCAAGAAAACTGAGCGTTTCGGGCACCCCTCCAGACTCTGCTGAACAGCCAGCCCTCTCTTCAGTAAAAAGAAGGGGTTTTTTAAGTCACATCAACCCAAACCTAATGTTAACGTACGTGGAGGGAGGAAGAGAGGGTGAGAGGGGGAGAAACAAGAGACAGTAACCTGCAAGGAAGAACATTTACCACTCGAACAACACCAACATTTGATAAATAATAACCCTCAAAATCTGATATTTATTTAGCACTTGGCAATGATTTGGCGACAGACAGTGGGAAGAACCAGAAGTGCTGAGCAGCTAGAAAGCTGTGGCTATTCTCCCTCATAAAGTCAAACAGAAACGGAGGAGGTAGGGAGTTCTGGAAAAGAAGCAACCAAAGTAACAAGGTAGCTGATAGCTGCAGATGCTTGATTTGGAGTTTTGTTTTAATCAGTAAGACTTTTTAATATTTAAGATCGCATGAAAAGCGAGCGAGCCTTCTGTCTAACAACAAATTCATTATTATGATTTTAGCTTCTATACAATCCTATCTATAAAGGATTGTATCGATTCTGCAGAACCCAGTTCAGAAACACGCTAAGAGACCAACATTTTCCTCCATTTCTCTAACAGAAGTTTGACAGCAGACACCCAGCACAGACATACACAAGAGTTAGGAAGAGCGAGTGGCGCTCACTCTTCCGAAAAATTATCCCTCCAGTTTCTGAAACCTACCTGCTCTCTGGAAATGCAAGGCAACGAGGGTCTCCTAAACATTTTGCAGCTGCCATGGTAGCTGGCCGAAGTTTCCCCTAAGGATACGCAGCTAGATCTCCTCCTGGGTTTGATCACAGGCACTTTTTCCTCCACGCTGGAAAACCGTGGGTGGTGATGATGCTGGTGGTACGCTTCTCGGCTGTGAGCCGAGAAGATGCCGCGCTCCCCACCACAGAGTGCCAGAAGGCAACCTGCCACCCCGACCGAGCTGGCCAGCAGCGGTCTGAGGGCTGGGGGGAATGAGTGAAGGCTGGTGAGCGACACGAGCCACACCAGGCTGGAGAAAACCAAGACGAGGAGACTCCGGAACAACTTCAGGGGGCTCTGCAGCAGGGTCAGCGCTGCCACCGAGACCAGCACTATCAGGAACCTGCCTAGGACCATCTGCGGCTCGGCGGGCGGCTGGGGATCCTTTTCGCGCCCCTCCGCGGGCAGCAACCACTGCAGCGCCAAGAAGTCCCCCGAGTAGCAGCACACGGGAAGCGCCAGCAGCCACCAGCGGGTCGTGCCGCCGCCGTGCTCCCCGCGCCTGCCGCCGGCCAGGTAGCAGGTGAGGAAGAAGAAGGCACAGGCGATGCTGAAGAGGGGGCTGAGGCAGCGGGACAGGCACAGCAAGGCGTGCAGCGGCCGGGGGCTCTGCCAGCTGCTCCCGTCCTGCTGGTCCCCTGCGCTGCCCCGGCCGTGAACGGCCAGGAGCGAGAGGACAACGGCGGCCAGGGCGCCCAAGCTGAGCAGAGCCCGGGTGGAGGAGGAGGCGGCGGCGGCAGGGAACAACAGCAGAGAGAGGAAGCTCTTCGGAGGGTCCTGCCTCAGGGGGGTCGCGCAGCTCTTCACGTAGCCGTTCCGCAGGCTCTCCGGACTGCCGCCGCTGGGTAGCGCCAGGGGAGCAGCCGCCCCACCGCCGTCCGGCTGCTGGTAGTGCTGCGGGGGTTTGCTGGGTCCGTGGTGGGAGGCGGCCGCGGCTTCTCTCTCTTCCCTCATGGTGGTCGAGGACGCGGGAGAGGCGCGGGTCGCGCTAGCTCCGGCCCGGCCGCGCCTCCCTCATCTCCTCAGGAGAAGGGCGCCGGGCTGAGCCGCCGCTTCTCCCCCGCGGGCAGCAGCGTCCGCAGCATGGTGGGTGAAGACGGGAAAAGAGAGAAAAGGTAAAAGTCTCGGTCGCCCGTCCGCTTTCCCGGAGCGGATCCAGCGGCGGGGACTCGCTGTCGCCTCCTAGCGCTCACCAGCGACGGCAGCCGCCGGCGAAGCCCCGGCGGGGGTGGGAACGCGGCGAGGAACAGCCGGCGGCGGCCCGCCCGCCTTCCCTCACGCCGCTGCACAGGGCGCGCGCGGAAGCTCCTGCGGCGGCACGCGCCCCGGGAGCGGTTGCGCGCTAACTGCCACGCGCTAACGGCCGCACGGTAGCGGGGGCGGGGGAAGGAGGCGCGCTCGCGCTCCACGCCCGCCGCGAGCCGCTAGTTCCGTCCCGCCCTCCCGGGCGCGAGGACGCCCCGCGCCCGGTTGCCGCCTGCCCCGAGGCGACCGGCGGGTCCCCGGCAAGCCCCGTCCCGCCGCAGCCGGCGGAGGAGCCCCCGGGACCCGCGCTTCCCGCGCGCGTGAAACCGGCCTTTTGAAATAAACGTTGTACCCCGCGCGGCGGTCAGCCGCCCCCGCCTCGGGCCGGGCTCGCGGGCCTGGCCGGCCCCGCACCGGCCTCGCCGCAGCCGCGGGGAGGGACGTGGGGCGAGGCGATTTAGGGGCGGAAGGGCTGAGCTGGGTTACCGTGCTCGTTCTGGTTCTCCTCTTGCCTTTTTGTTTCGAGACACCGCGGAAAAGTTGCTGGTGCGCGCTTTGAGGCGCGCAGAGTACCGGAGTGTTGCCCTCTGAGGACCGTCCCTCGCTTTTTGCTTTTTTCTTTGTGTTGTTAACACCTGAACAGTAAGTACGGGTCAGGACACTGACTGCGCCTTGGGACTAGTTTGGGCGTTGGGTTTTTTCCCCCCAGTCTTTGTTAACCAAGTTACAGATTAGACCGCACCGTTCGACCAGGTTTGATCCCTCGCACAGCTCGCCCCTCTGGAACAGATGACAATAACCGCTTTGCACCAGGCTGCTGTGAGTGAAAATAGGTGGCTGTTGGGACTTGGAGTAATGCCTTTGTTCATTCATCCCGGCTGTTTCTGGAAGACTAACTGTTTAGCACTCCTGAAACTTCAGCTCCGCGCATCTTTATCTCATTACTGAATGTCCTCTGAGCCACGTTTCCACGTAATGTTGTTCTGCTTCGCTTAAAACGGTTTAGAAATCAGACCGGGTTAGTCGGTGGTTCCACTTTCTGCTTCCTTACTGGAACAAGGGATTCTTGAAATTGCTCTGTGCCGCTGCGTGTGACTTACCAAATTTGAATAGCCTGTAAGTAGCAGTTGTTTTGGGGAAGCTGTGGTGTGGTGGGAAGTGCTGCTACAGGACACGGGCCTAAAAGTTCACAACAGGCAGAAATTACGCAGCATGATTGCTGGCAGACAATGCACAGTGACAAAGTAACTTCTGTACCTAAGAAGGTGGAAATAAGGAATGATCTGCTTTTTCAAAAGGTAGCTCGAACTGATGGTACTTAAAGATCTTCATACTCTTTTGTCGGTTAGAAATACTGCTACACTCTTCCTCAAAAAACCCCAACAAATTCTGTCCTGGGTGGGTACACTTAGTGCCAATATAGTGGTACAGAACCCTTGTTTAAAAGTGTTCAAAAGAGAAAATGTGAAGCTTCTTTGGGAATTACATTCTTACATCTGTTCTTGTTGACATCAATTGGATCACAAGCGCAGGTACAGATGTTTTCAAAGCTGAGTTGTATCTTGCTATTAAGCATGTCCTTCCTTTTTAAATACATTGAATTCATGCGTTTCAGAAATAATTAGCTGGTGTCATCTTCATTAAAATACCATATTTGATTATACACATCTGTAGCAGTGGACACTAGAAGGTGCTAAGCAAGAGTACAGGGATAGGACATCATATGATCCCCTTAATACCATCTGTGGCTTTAGCATTTCCCGAATCAGAAGCAATGTCTTTTAACAGTTCTCTGTAGATTTTTTTTCCACAAATTTGATCAATTTTTTTAAGTTGACACAGGCTTTTGGCATCTGACGTGTACTACAGGAAAGGGTCCTTGCTTAATGCAGCTGGACTGTGTGAAATGCTTGAGTGGTTTGGGGTTTTGGGTTTTTTTTTTAAATTTATTTTTCAGTTTCTTATCTCTTAGGTGCTTTTCTTCCCTTCAACTCATGATTTTGTATCGTTCCTTAGTCTTGCCTTTCCCAGCCAAAGCAACTTTTTGCTTTACTATTAAGCTTTTTTTTTTTTTTAAATATTTGAGCATTACTATATACTTTTGGAGGTGAGAAGACCAGGAGTTACACACAGTACTCAAGATACAAGAGCAGTCAAAATAATGTTTTTCCTGTCATTACCCAGGTTTTTATTTCTTATAATTTGTCATTTATTTGTTTTGCTTTGTTAAGGATGTGGAAAGCTCACAAACAAAATTCTGATCTAATTAAAGGTGTCCCTGTTTACTGCAGGAGGGTTGGACTAAATGACCTTTGAAGTTCCCTTCCAACCTAACACATTCCGTGATTCTGTGAAACTGAGCATTGTTGAATGTTGTTCTTTTGAACGTTGAACAAACATTGGAAATTGTTTTCATAGCATTAACTGTAGAGAATCCAGGATGTTTTCTGAAGTGCTAACATCTACATCTACTAGGTTGTTTTATAGGTAAGGATGGGATTATTTTCTGTGTTTACATTACGGTTATTTACATTCAATTTCACCTGCCTATGCATTCAGGAATCCTGTGAGGCTGGATGCAGCCAGTTTTATTTTTACTACCCTCAGTAACATAGTATCAACAGCATACTTCACCACCTTACTGTTTATTTGTCACTTGTGCCTAACAATACTCTTCCTAGCATATTCCTTTGTAAAAGGATATGACTATGAATAGGCCCTGTCCTGAGGAGTTTACAATCTCATGATGAACAATTTCAGAATAAGCAAAACTTCATTTTAGTAGGGCAGCATCTATCAAGAATTAGAAGAGCATTAATTAAATTTCTCATGTGACAAAATAGTTTTAAGAATAAAGAACTACTTTTTCATTTACTATTGTGAGTCAATATTCCTTAAACACAGAAAAATAGGAAGAGTTTTACTTAAATTGGAATGAAGAAATTAAGGGTAATGTAATACTTTTTGTTATCTTCCAGTTTCACTGACAAAAGAAAAGAGACAGTTTAGTGATTTTGGTTGATTTGGTATTTGTTTAACAGTGGCTATTGATACTGTGGCTTTTCCATGAATGAAAATTTGGCTATAATACTTCAAAATACTAAGGCATTATTTTCATTGTCCTCCATTCCAAAACAGAGTAACTAGAAAGAACAGAGAGTATAATCGTGATTGTTTTCAGTCAAGGCTATAATCTTGGCATCTCATCTTCTTTGGTCTGTTTCTCTCCTTTGACCCACACACCCAGAACATGTCTAAATCTTACCATATCCACTTGAATGTTTATAAGTTTTAATAATTTCCTTCTGTTTGCACCACCCAATGTTTTTGTCAATGCCCAGCTATTGTGTGCCCTCTAATTTTGGTATGTGCAGGGAGCAGCTCTGCTCAAAATTGCTGTGGTTTTCACCTTTAAGTATCTTTGTTGTCTCTTCTTCAATTACATCAAATACAAACATTTACTGCTTCCTAATTTAGTTCTGTGATTCCAATCAGTTTCTCACCATGTAGACAACTTTGTTTAATAACTTTGGACACAGTTGCCCAGCTCTTCACTTCAGAAAACTGTTTTGTGCTGTCTCTTGTATCAACAAAAAAAGGTTAATCAAATTCTAGGAAGCTCTTTTTAAAGTTTCTCTTTGAACTTTCCATGCTGTATTCAAAGTAATAAATGTATGTAATAGTGGCCTGACTGTAATCTGACATTTTTACATACAGAAAGAGATTCACTTGGAAACTTCCACAGCATAATATTTCAGAAAATTGAGACACATCAGGGCTTTCTAGATTTTGTTTTTTGTGTATTTGTGACAAAATTTTCTCAGGTACAGTTGATAACTTTCTGTAGGACTGAAGTTTATCTTGGCCAAAATGCATTTGTGATTCATTTTTAATAGTGGGCTTAGATGTAATCAAGTTCTTTAAACAAAGTATACCTTGAAATGAGAAACAAGAAATTTAAGCCAACTACATGATTTAAATAGCTTGGCTCTCTAATCATAATTGGATTAATTTTCACATTTGTTGTGTATAATTGAAGAATAGGTAAATTGCTGCCTTGTTTAGGGAATGATATTCTACTACGTGACTATTGGTACAGTGTAGAGTGTGTGGGGGGAAAAAAAAAGTGGGATCAGGGGACATACCTGTTGTTGGAGCACTGAGTTAATAGATTATTGCATTTACTGCTTTTCTTTCATTCATATCCATGAAGTTGATGCCTGAATGCCACGTTTTTCATTATTTCTTCTTTGAATGCTACATTTTGAGAATTAGTTTGTAAATTAATATAAAGACAGTTAATATGGTGCAGGCAGTAACAGTCTGTGTGTACCTCAACTTTGTTACCAGTTTTACATCAGATCCTTAAATAGCAAAACCCCCAACAAACAAAAGAAATACTTCCAGAAAACCCATGCAAGCATGATTCACTTAAGGACATCAAAAGTCTTGACCAAACTTGAATGAACATTTGGAGAAACACCAGCATTATGTATTATTTTTCCAAGTTTGTGTTGTGACAAACACTGTGGCTGCTCTGTTTGGTAAACTGTAGAAACATGCTGCAGATAGCAACTAGCACTGCCTGGGGGATCTCAAATTTCCATAAGTGTAATGTGCTGTCCCTTAAAAGCAGGCTAGGATACCACCAGCTAAAATGTTTGTATGTCTTCAGTGCTAAAGATCTAGAGAGGTCTGCAGTAGTTCACGGGCAACCAGGCATAATGGGAACGAGTGACTGGAGGATATCAAGACAGAGGTACTGAGGGAGGAAAAAAATACTGCTAAAGAGGCTGCTTATGGAAATGTGTTCACTATGCATGATGTAGGAATACTTGCAATAAAGTGTTACTGATTTATTTGTCTAAGGGCGGAAAACAGATCCAATTGTATTCCACATTAAGCAAAGCAGTCGATTTCAAAGGTAAGTTACAACATTTTGATCATCATATAAAGCAAAGGTAAAGTTACTGCAAATTACCTCTTTTAGTTTGGCAGGCACGTGGCAAAGAAAACTGGAAAGGAGTAGTGAACAAAACTTGCTCCTTGTGTGATAAGATGTCTCTAACGGATATGGTGCTTGTCCATTTCCAAAGTGTGGGTCATAGCACTGGAAAGATGGAGCTGTATGATAGGCCACTGTTAGATGAGATTTCCCATGAAGGAAAACAGTCCAAGGGGAGATTCCAAGCTTTAGCTCAGCAGCAACAGGTCTGAGGAACAATCATTGAACAGAAGAAATATTGTATCAACATAATAAACACTAACTCTTTAGAAACTAAAATGTTACAAATCTTTATCTGGTCTCTCAATTTTTTTCTGGTGCCCATATTTTTGTTTTAATGAAGAGAAGCAGCAGCATGCTGGCTTCTGGTACTGTATCTAGATGCTTCTACTACGTGTTTTAAATCTGAGCAATCAGCCTCCTAATCTGAACAAACTCGTACTCTTCTCAAATGGACCAACATCTGTGTGTCCAGATAAGTGTGTAATGACATACACCTCTACAGCTGAAATGTATTTGATCATATACTAGCTATCAGTCAGGCCTTGTATAATTTGTGTATTACTTCCAATATTAGTAGTCTAACCATTCATATTAGCTTTATGGAATTTTTTAAATGGAACTGCATAACTTTTAAAAATAATTTTTCATGCAATATATAATGTATAAATCTTCTTAAAAATTGAGAAACGGTGTGGAAATTACCCATTTAAATAAATGAGGATGCCTTTGGCTGAATGTTTTCCCCAAGAATTTGGATGCTTATTTCCTATTAAAATAAAGGTAATGGGCTACCAAGTTCAAGAAATAGCTGACAAAATGCTGGCTTTAAGATATTAGAGAATTGTGTAATTATATATGGTACTGACTTTTTCACTTGAGCTTGTTTGGAGAATAGTGGAGTAGTTTCAGTTTCTTACAGTAAAAGGAAGGATTTGTCAAATGTGAATTTTTGGCTAGATTTCACTTTTTCACAGTTGATGTTCCAAGTACAATTTGTCATCCTATGGTACAAGGCAAACTGAAGATTAATAATAAAACAGAAAATAGGTGACTTTCTTAATCTGTAGCTTTTCTCTTTTATAAACTTTGTATAAAGTTTATTTTATGCTGAATCAAGTTTTATTATAAAATCTACACCTGCAGTTAAAATAGCATTAAACTTAAGAACACATACTAATATTTCTATGGCAATTCAGTTCTTAACTTGCTAATTGAAATTGCTGTCTTGAATTGAAATAGAGGCATTTCATGGGCCCTGCTCATTAATAGTGCTAAAGATTATATGTAACTAGAGACCTGCTTTGGTTTTTCAGAGAAGCCTGTCTTGACACATGAGCATCAGATACATAAATATATTCTGAAAAAGATTGAAATTAGTCCAAATTAGGTCATTTGTTGGGAGGGAAAAGGGAGGAAAAAAGGTGAGCTGAATCATTCAGCCAGCTTCTCTCATTACCATCTCTTTCAGATAAGAAATTTATTGACCCTAAATCATTAAGACATGTCTTTGTTAATTAAAAGTCACTTAAATTGTTAAATTGCTGAAAGTACATTATACTGTCAGCAGGCATAAAACTAAACTGGTAAAGAAACTGCTGTGTTACAGCTCTTCAGGGTCTGGTCTGTGTTTCAGCACATGCTCAACTATTTTGTTTGGCTGATTATTATGTGGAATATTAAACATTCAAAGATTATAATAAACCCTTATATTTCATTATCTTCTGAAATGTTTGGACATTAATTTGGTTTTAGCATTGGAAGTAATGATGGTCTAATAAGAGTCTATGTAAGCAAATCTCCAGATTAAAACACATAAATTTAACTTCTGGGGTTCGTTTCTCCCCCTCCTTCCCAAAGAAGGAAAAAGGTAACATAATCCTGTAAGTATGACTTAGCAACTATTCCTTCTGAAGATTCAACATGAGATTTAAAAAATAGCAAAATTATGTAATTAGGCTAATTTGCTTATTAATGTGGAAATATTTTGTCCTTCTAACCACATAAGGAATTAATCTGAGTTAAAAAAGCAGACAGAAATCATCTAGTTGTAAAATTATAAACATATGTGGTTTATGTCTGTCCTCTAAAATGTAACCAGCATTTCTTAGGTTAATTTTATTTTGTATTTGTATTAATTATTATTTGTATTAATTGTTAAGACCAGGTTCTTCGTCATACATAACCTGAGCCTCATATGTTATCCAGGAGGTCATAACACACAGTGAAAAGTTTTCCAGTCTCAAGCATCTCAGCTCAGTAATCTTTCCTATTTAAGTTTACTTATTTAGCTAAAAGGTACTTTACTTCCTTAGGTAATACATCAGGACTGTTTAGCATTCACAATCAATACTGTGTACAATTGCAGTCATTTATCAGCATGCTCTTAGCATCTTAGCTGAAGCTCCTTTTCAGTGTATTGAAAGCAGCACCCCTTGCATGCTTAAGACAACTCAAAGCCTGGATTTGCCACTTCAGAAACCGCACACCAGCTGCAGACTGAACATTGCTTTTGCAACTCTGATGGGCTTTCTGCTTTGTCTTCTCTGTGTAGTATAATGACACATCATGATTATTTACAAACATCGGGGAGTTGTACTTAGTTGTCAAAGGCAAACAAACAGCTGTTTCACAAGATCAAGTAACAGGTAAGTGGCCTAATCATTTAACTCAGCGATTTTTGTGCTCAACACTAGTGCTTATTACCTCTAGGCATGATGCTACATTAAGAGGAGGAAGAACAGTTGGAAGTGAAAACATATTTATTTATTTCCAGTATGTTAATGTTTGTCAGGCAGTGTTCTTTTTGAACAAGCAGGAGCTTTCAGAAAATACTGCTAACATGTCTGGATTGACTAGGAAAGCAAAAATGAGGGTGTGCTATGGAAATTCTACCAATTTTGATTCTAGGTAATGCAAGTGTATTAACTTCAGTTGATTACATTTTATGTGCTTATTTATAGCTAAAGTGTGTCCAGCATACTGGGGCACAAAGTAATGATGTAGAAGCAATCAGCTATGTGCACCTGTTGGATCTTTCTTGCAGTGAAAGAATAATAATTTATCTGCAAAACCAGAAACAACACATTACACATAGAAGGGTTCTTTTGTTGCTTTGGAGTTTTTGTGTTTGAATTAACAATCTGGGGGAAAAGGACCTTGAAAGAGTGAAGTGGACAGTATGTTTTACCAGAGCTGATTAATGAAACCCAGAAGTTTACATTATATTATCTTTGCACTTATGCTCAATTAGTATCAACTAGGTAGCAGTGACTGATGCTTAATATAATGAACTTAAATACTGTATCAGTGAAGTACTATGTTTAAGTGTATATCATTAACTGATTTCTTATTTATTGTGTACTTGCAGTATCATTTATGCCATTCCATAATGATTCATATTGTGGCTGTTTAAGCTATGAAAGTTTATGGAAACATGGAAAAAATCTTGCAGAATTGAGACCTGAAAATGTGTCTAGTTCAACCTTGGTGGAATTTTAATTACATTTGGAAAAAATATTATACCAATTGCAAGTTACATGAAATACATATCTTGTTTTATCGTAACTATTAGCATAACATTGACCATAAAGTGAGTTACAGAGGGTTTTATTTACTTAGCATTCAAATATTTTCAAGAGGAACAGGTATCAAATAGTAAATTTCACTGATACAGGCTTCACTAGCACTGATCTATAACAAACTACTCTGCTACATTTACTTGATTGCTTGTATTGGTGTATTCAAAAATATCTTCTCTGCTAGAATCAGAATGTTTATTAAATGTGAATTTTAAGCCAATATATTGCTAGAGAAAAAAGCATAGTAAGCAAACAGTACAATTAGTAAATGAAGTGAACATGTGCCTCTATTACCCTTTATTATTGTTTACTTACTTGCTGATTTGTAATCTGTTTCTCTCTGACCGCTGCTAATTACAAAGACTCTGTAATTCATAACAACTACTGCTTAGTACCATTGTGTGCTTGGTAATGGTTTGAAAGTTTGTGATTCCTGGCCACTTTGGGTTTTAGTACTTAATTATTGTAAGGCTTATTGCAATGTAATAGTTTCCTCAATGTAGGTCTCCTAGGTGCACGCAACCTTTGAGATTTAAAAGCTACACACTGCTTTCATTATCTGATATATAAAAATTGGAAAAAAAAGGTATGTACCAAATACTAAAGAAGCTGAGTGACACACTTTAACTGAAGTTGCTTACTTCATACATTTGAATTGCTGCTGTTAATTCTGTGGCACTTTAATACTAAAAAGTGAGAATCAAGTATTGATAAATGTTTGATTAAAACAAGATTTTATGTTCTTCAGTTTCAGATTTGATTGTTTGCTATGAAATAGTCCTGTTTTTACATTTGCTTTAACGCTAAAAGGGAGGAATCTTTCACACATAACCCTTTACACATATATTTAGTTCTGCTTTAACTTATTAACACATCCTCTCCCCACAGTTGATGCATTTTTCATGCAACTTCTGAAAGGGATGGAGGGAAGAGGGAAAATGGCATTCCAGATTGAAGGAAATTTGTAGATAAACTTTCAATGCTTTTTGACATATGGTGGGCAGGGGGCAGAGAAAGATAACCATTCTGCAGACTCAATTTATATACTCTGTAGTTTAGGAATATTTAAAATGTACATAAGGCAGTTATGGTGTTGACTGAAATCCTGGGATGTATCTGATTTAGTTACCTTCCCAGCCAGGTCTTTTACACAGGTAGATCTGTACCAAATCTGATGGCACAATTAAGATATTTTCAAATAGAAAGATGCTGAATCACTGTAGAATACATTAACCTGACATGTAATTTAAAATAACTAAGGAATTAGTCCATAGAGAGGATAGGCAGGAATGCAGCTTCAGTATATGATTTTTATACTAAGGCTTTAGATAATAACGATCTATAAACAGGATCTGTATAGCAGATACAAGAATATATTGATTTGGGGAGTAAATTAAATGAGTATATAATAATTTCTTTTACTATATGTAACATAGTAAGATTCTAGTTGCCAGAGCAGTATGCACAAGTTTGTTTTCTACTTATGTGAATCTGAAACATATAAAAACTACTTTTATAAATGGACATGTGTGGTCCAGCCCCAAACAGTGACAGCTGAGCACCACACACCACTCATTCACTCCCTGAAGAGAAACAGGCAGAGCACCCATGGGTTGGACAGTTTACTGACAAAATCACCATGAAAGGGGAACAATAACAGCCCACAGCAAATTAAACTAACACTCAGTGATAACAAGAGCGCTGCACAACACAAGGACCAGCCAATACCCCAGTCATACTTCATACTACCCAGGAGCACCCTCTCAACCAGCCCCTTTTATGGGGGAGTGATGTCAGATGGTGTGGAAACAGCCCGATCTGACTCAGCTCACCTGTGCTGGCTGTTTAGGGAGGTTAAGTCTGGCCTGGCCAGAACCAGGACAACATGACATTTTATAAGGTGTTTTTGAAGTCAGGCCATGCTTTCCCAGTTACTTGGAAAGACAAAATGACTGGCAAAAATTTGACATGAACCTTAATGGATAGAATCAGGTACTTACCCTGTATTGTTAATTACTTAATCTCTGAACATAGTTCACAAGTGCAAATGTAAGTTATTTAGACATATAATGCAAAAAATATGTTCCAAAGTCAAAAGTCATTAATTCTTATAAGAAATCTGACATATTTTTCCTCCTTTCTCGCTTTTTTTTCCCCACTTTTCTCCCTTTCTTTTTCCTTTTTTCCATATAACCAGGCTATGGAACTCTAAGGGCTGGCTTCCTTAAAATGCTTCCTTGATAATTAATAGTACACTAAACATACTATGTTTGAATTGAGCCAGGACTCAATATTCACTTCATCAGCTGATCTGTGTTTATGTTCACACTGAGAGTGTATCTGTACCCAGCACTGTAAGTCAGATAATTCTATTGACAGCAGCAGGAGCTACCACCGCCCTGGATAATGTCAATGTGACAGTAAGCACAATCCTCTTTCTACTGACAATAAGCACAGTTCTCTTTGGTCTTAAATCTCTACTGAACCAAAATGATTCCCCTTTTCATACAGTACTTGTGGTGTGTGGAAACCTGGCTCTCAACTTAGAAACATTTTCTTTTTTTACAGCTAAGAGAGTTTTAGCTACTGCTCTTATTTCTGTTCTACTTTGTTTAGGTTCTGCTTTGGGGTTTAGGTTCTGTTTTGGGCATTGATTTTGGCAATTGCAATCTCAGATAATCATTCCCAGTCCTTTCATAGCTCATATTCCTGGGCAACTTTGGTTTTTTTGCCTACTGAGATCATTAGCACTAGCTTTAGGAGTATTTGTTCATTAGGTCCATGGGTTCTTCAGGACCAGTTAACATCAAAACAGTTTCTTATCCTATCAATACAACTGGAGAATTGCTTTTGAACAGCCTGTTTCAGTCAGGGTGAGCAAGTGGTACCACAAAGACAAAACCCAATACCTGGGACATTTTGATTCCTGGGAGAGACCTTAGTAGTGGGTCAGCTCCATGACCATTGTGGCAATTGGAGAAGCTTATCAGACCTGCAGTATTATGCTACCTGTTTTCCAGAGAGCCCTGACACAGTTTATTGCCATATTATCATGTTCTTAAGGAAAACACCTCTCTCTAGTCTACATCACCTTCCCTCAGGACTTTATAAGTACCTTCCAAGGCTACTTTTCTAAGAACTACGGAGTTAATTGTGCTCCATAAAAGACTGGACTCTTCAGCCTCACTTCAGTTCCACATTTGGAACTACCTTTTGTGTTTCTCAAACTATATTCACAAGATCTTTGACCATTTGGTCAGATTACTGCTCAAAGATTTCTGCCAGAAGTTTCACAATCTTATTATTGAGGGTCATATGTAATCTAGAACAATCATGCAAGCCTTACTTGATGCAGCAGGAACACCAGTCTGTGATTTCACAGAAAGCAGAAGTAGTAGCAGGAAATAGCTTATTCTACTGGTTGTTTAGTGAAGTTTTGCCCTTTTTTGAAGTGTAGGCTTTCTGTGGCTGTCAAAGCAACATTATTATTAGGATGTTCTTCTAATTACCCATTCTTCCAGATCTTTGTAAAAAAGCTTGCTTTCTTGTATAGAAGTTGTCCTTGGTTGACTTGAGATCAGAAGGAGGTATGCTGTCCTGAGCAGTATAGTGTATCAGGTATCAGATGTTTCTGCTAATAATCTCCCTGGGTTCTTGAATGAGCTGGGCAACAGATGAGGTCATTTCAAGCATGTACATCACAAGCAGGAAATCCATGACAATGTTCTGGAGACTTTTCTACAAGAATGTTCTTCCCATGGACATAAATAGGAAATGCCATCCTTTTTACTCCAGTGTCTGCCAGAGCTTTTTGTAATCTGCTATTTATTAAAGGAGACAGATGCCTTCATGTCAACCATGCATTTTCTAATCTTCAGAGTTGTTTTGGAAGGCGGAGTAGGATAATGGCACCACTTTGAGGGTGCCAGAGCACTGGAACAGTCTACCCAGAGAGGTCATGGAGTCTCCTTTTCTGGAGATATTCAAAACCTGCCCAGATGTGATCCTGTGCAACTTGCTGTAGGTGATCTTGCTTTAGCAGGGGGGTTAGAGTAGATTTCCAGAGGTCCCACTCAACCCCTACTATTCTGTGATAATGATGACCATTTCTCATACCTAAAGATGAGCATAAGTCAAATCTGCCATAATTTCAGCATCTTTATTCAACTTAATTATTGAAATCCCTTTTTAAATGCCCAGAGAATTTTTATTTTCCATTCAGAGAAACTCCCTAATTAATAAAAGAACAAGAGGCAATTTTATTTGGCCAAGTAGATGTGATTTGCCATGTGATACACAAAAGAAACCAATTTTCCTTTCCTTGGCCTCATTGTCTGGAATTCTGCTTTACTCCCTGGATGGTGTTGGGTTCCTCTATCAGCTCAATCTATTTGACAGCTGTTTCAGCACTGCACTTCCAGGCTGGTGGCTTCTTTATTTTTATTGAGACTACAGTAATTTGTTCTTGAAGGGTTTGTTAATATTTTTTTTCCTCTTTTATGTACTAGTTTTTGAGTAGGATCTGAACATCATAGTTGTTTTCTCAGTTTATGAACACTTTTTGTGCAGTCAGAAATGGTACTTGAGCTTTAAAGTGCCCATGAACATTCATCACAGCTCCTTTAGAACATGCTTATGTTGGAAAGAGGTATATTGAGAAAGTATAGAAAAGACACATGCAAAGATATATATATATATATAAAAACTCTTATCAGCTACTTAATGTGAAGACCTTAAAATGTTGATATGCATACGTGCAGCAGTGTAACGTAAGAAATGGCATTTCCTGAGCTGAGAAACATTCTATGAAATTCACACTTAACTTTGTATGATGAGTTCATCCATGGCTAGAAACCAGACAAAGTTGGTCAATTTGATACCAATGCTCAAAAGGGTCATAAAGAAGAGGTAAACCACTCCCAAGCAATGAAGTACTGCTATCGTTTCACTTGTATGCTACAGTTGCATAATGCTGTATTATTAAAAACATTTGTAAAAATACAAATGTGAACAATAAAGTTGTTATTCTGTCATTCTCATATATATTTTTGGTTTTCTTTCCAGCTTTGTGTCTAGTCAGATCTGGGCCAAAACCCAAAAGACCGTTTACAGATATGCTGCTGCAAGCTGCTACCCCATATCTGGATGAACCCTTTAAATTCACAAGGCAAATACTGTGATATGACATTTGAAGATAAACACACATACCCACCAGTTTTCAATAACAGCCTAAACTGAACTGTATTTTTGTCCTTGTTTCAGCTGGGATAAGAGTTATTTTTCTTCCTAGCAGCAGGTACAGTGCTGTGGTTTGGATTTAGTATGAGACTAATGTTGATGACACACTGACGTTTTACTCCTTGCTCAGCAGTGCTTACACTAAGTCAAGGACTTACCAGCTTCTCATGCCTTGCAGTCGAGAAGGCTGGGGGTTGCATAAGAAGCTGGGAGAGGACACAGCCAGGACAACTGACCCAAACTGGCCAAAGGGATAGTCCATGCCATATGATGTCTTCAGCCAGTGGGTGGTGAGCAATTGCATTGCACATCACGTTTTTATATTCTATTATTATTTTCTCTTCCTTCACTGCCTCATTAAGCTGTTAGTTATCTCAACCCATTACTTTTACTTTTTTCACCCCACTCCCCTTGGCTTTCTCCCCACTGCATTCCACTGTGGCCGGGGAAAGTGGGCGAAGGGCTGCATGGTGTTCAGCTGCCTGCCAGGTTAAAGCACAATAATTCTAAATAATTTTTAATTTAAATTTGACAGTACCAACTACATGTTTGAGATCCAAGTAAAAGGGCAGTTACACTGTAGTCAGTAAAAAGAAAAAATCATTGATAATGATGTAAAGATTCTTACTCAAAAACTAGGTTTTAAAATTCAGGTTGAAGAAATGTTTAATGAGTCTAATTTGCATTAGATATATAGGATATCACTTCAGTAGAAAGCTACATCATGACAGGGCAAACCATATACCTGAGTGAAGGCTGAGAATTATTGATAAGGAAGCACTATCAAGGCATACTTCAAATTGCATTCTCTAAGTGATTCTTAGATATGATCCTACAGAAATTAATGTTTTACTATAGTAGTAAAAAGACTATTTTTGTCTGAACCTAATCTAAATAACCTGTGCTGAGTACTGTCTAAATTTAATAGGAAGATCACATAATTTGGTAAATGGAGTGTTCTGTTTGAGAGTAGCTTATTTCATAACTTTCACCTATGTGATTTTGCACAATATTAAAACAGAATACATATCTATTGATATTTGCTGCTTTCTATGAAACAAGGAGGTACCCTTGTAATTGCGTTATTGCATTGCCTTAACGCATTTCAAGTTGTGTAACAAAAAATTGATAGAGGCTATCACTGGTCACTTTTCATAATCTTAAGGTATGTATTCAGTTTCCAACCAGGAAAGTATCTTCCTGGTTTTATTATTCAAAGAAAGTTAAAAGGGTCTATACAAACACAAAGATAATCATCTGATTTCACAGTCTTGTTTCTATCATACTTTTTTTTTAAATTCCCTATTTCAAGTGTGAAATATACATGGTTATACTTCTGTTCTGAAGAATTATTATTCCTGTTCATTTAATGATGTGATAAACACAGCTGAAAAATATTTTGGTGCCACAGAATCTGTTGTGAATGAGACATCTGTAGTCACAAATTTATTTGATATACACTTTTTAAAATCAGAACCAGATGTGCAGATGTGTTGACTATATAGTGATATGCTTATAACTACCACAGAGATTTTTAGATACTCTCTAGCTAGTTTCAAGGCAGGGTTGTATTGAAGCTGTCTGGAATTAATTTAGAGCCTTTCAGGCCCATCACTGAATCCTTCCATGGACCAGGCTTAAAAGCCAAGGGTTGCGCCAAACACTCTGGATTTAAAATTATCCTTACATCAATGGAATTTGTTCATAATTTAAGCATGTATGATGCACTGTCTGAGCTCAGTGGTCTGTCAGAACGATTGCAGACAATGGACATTACACTGCCAGAAGCTCTCTCGCATTTGTCAAGACGGGCTTAGATTTCTGCTTGCATTGTTAGTTTAGGAATATATGCAATAAAAATGGCAGTGCCAAATAAAAGCTGTACTGTGAAAACAGGGATACGCATGACAGCAAAGTGCTTAAAATCCATGTAGCAAAATTAGGAGCTTGGCAAACAGTAAAAAAACTTGGCTGATGACAGCAAGACTTTTTAAGACTAAAGCTTACCCAAACATCCATTTTTTTCCTGCATATTAATTCTGTATTGTAGTCTTTCATAACCAAGACCTGAATCCCTGCTAGGAATGTGCTGAGTCACTTTTCAAAAAGTGGGGTTTACAAATACCACAGTTGTTGCCTAAATAGTAAGTGACTATTACAGTAAGTTTAACGCTCCCATGGAACTTGAAAATGCCTGTACTTAGAAGTGTCACAGAAACTGTTAATGTCTTACCAGATAGTAAGTCATTCCTAGGGTCTTCTCCTTCCTTTTATTTTCTTTTTTCTTTTCTATTTTTTTTTAAAGTACTTAGGTTAATAGCCTGTGGCAAATTTATTTCTGTATGTGAATGTATTTCCATTTCTCAAGAAGAAAATTTGGCAGTAATACATAGGGCAGAAACACATTGTGAACATTTTATTGTGTGATCCAATGTATAAGTACTCATTGTAAAATATTTATGGAATATAAATGCATAACTAAGAAGGTAATACTTTGTCTAGCCATTCATTTAATATGACAACAATGTCTGTCATAAGGAAATGGGATCCATTAGTGGTCTCATGGATTACAAAGCCGTTACCTCTGTATCACTCTATCTGTGATTTCTAACCTTTGCTGACAATTACACTTAATTCTTTCATAGGTAGAAATTTTGAAAAATTTCATCACTAATATAACTAGTATAATATTAACCCATGAATTTGTGTATCGTTCATAGATGTGTCTCAAATGGTATATATCCACTGCTGAGTGTTTGACGACAATTTGGTTTTGATTCAGTTATAGTTGAAAATAATTCCAACAACATAAATTGACTAGCAATTAATATATTTGAAACAGTTTATGCATCTATAGGTACACTGAAATTGATCTTCTATCCTCAGAACCTTAAAATAATAACAGCCATTCTTTTTCATGGAAAAAAAAGCTTAACAAATTGTCATGAAACTCCAATAATATATTTCATAATACTCCCATAAATTACAATGATAGTTCCTCAGTTATCTTTTGATGACTCAGACAATTCTGTGTACACTGTTTAAATCATAACTTCTAAGTTAGCAAGAAATTTACAGCTCAAAATACATTTTTCTTGTACATATTATACAGAAACATTTCCTCACTCAGAACGAAGGAATAAATTTCAGGCCCAAGAAATAACTGGCAGCAGTAACCATGTGAGTTTCTCTCTAAATATATTTTTGTTTTATTCAAACAAGAACTTGCAAACAAAAACTATTTCCATGACCAGCATATGCTACAACAGCTCTACTGTTTTGAACCTTGTGCCCCTTGTCTGTTCCAGGACTGGACAGAAAGAACCAGACTCTTCTGCAGTTCTCTTTCCACAGGGCTTATTTTAGCCTGCTTTCAGCATTGCCTGGTCTTTCCAACCAGCTTTGATGATCAAACAAGATTAGTTGCCTTGAAGGCCTGTCCCAAAAAGGACAAATTACGTCAGTTCACAATAGCTACGGATTTTAAAAAATTAGGACTAGGCTTAAAAACTTGTGTAGTTAACAACTTTCATGACAAAATATTCCAGTCTTTTAAATTGGTTAGTAGTTTAAAAAATGTTTAAAAAATGCCTTTGGCAACATAAATGCAAGGCTGTCCTAGAGAAAGAAATGTCTGCACCTCTACTGAGAACTTGCAAAAGAATAGGAAAGGAATTTGGCATCATTTTTAGAGACGGGGTGTGTGTGCGTGTGCTATTTACACTACTAAATACAGATGGATAGATTGTTGTTTTCTTTGTGAACACTTCTGAGATCATCTTGAAATGATTCTAAAGACAAGTATGTACATTTATAGCAGCTGTCATAAATTTTTGCCCTCAGTCTTAACCTAGGTGACAAAAATTTCATCAAATGTGACCAAGGTCCCACACTTACAAGTAAGTAGTCCTTTCACTATATAAAATATATATTAATGAAGTAAATTTATTACCTGCATTAAATCCAAATATGTACTGTTCACATCGTTGAGAGGAAGGCAGTTGTCAAAAAAAGTCAGGTGTAAATTCTGAATGTGTTAAAAGAATATCCCATTTAATCTACTCTGAAGTAATCTTATTTTAATGAAGCCTGTGTACACAAAGCTGGAATGTGTTTGTGTGCCAGTCTGGAATAAGGGTGTTTGGGCCACTATTCAAACTCCATGTTATTTTAGAGATTAAGGTCCAGGTTTGTGGCCTTACAATTGAAAGACGTAAGTCAATTACTTATGAAGCACTTAATTGCCACGTTATCATCAACCCTGGTGACTTGAGACTAAATTAGGTGTAAATGCAGTCCAACTAAATACAGCATGTAAAATTGAAGGGTCTTTTGAAACAAATGTGACTGCTATTTCTGCATTCTGGTATTTGCAAAGTACAGTGGACAAGAAGACAATTTTTTTTTCCTTTAATAGGGGAAGAACACCACTGTTCCAATGTTTCAATTCTCTGATTATCATTTTTAAGAGAGTCTTGTATTCTGTTCCAGAAGAAACTATCCAGCCCCTCTCATGTTGGCCTAGATGATCATCAAATGGACTTGCACCATATGATACAAAAAGGGTGCTCTTTATACAAATTAAATACTTTCTGTCTCAGAATTTTGCTGTCCTTAGTTTCTTACAGTGTTTCATGTTTCATTTAGATATCAAGCAATGGATTTATTTTTTTTTTAATTTGAGGAAGATTGAGATTAATTGGTAACACTTTTATCAATCTGCTGTGCCTCAGTAGCACAAAACATGCAGTCCCTGGGAGTGTTAAACACTGACTGCAGCAAAGCCAATCTTCTGCTAAAAAACTCCGCCTGACTGCAGGAATATAGCACACAGCAACACAGCAGTTAATGTGGATTGACAGTGCGTGGCATCCCAAAAGCATACTTGGTGGAATGTTGTCTCCTCTAGTGAATCATCAGAAGAGAAGCCATAATGGCCCAGCCTTTTAGTTCCACTATATTAACCTCTGCAGAGCAATGCCGCCATTGCTCAGATGCCAGATGCTACTTATAACTACACTGGCAACAACGCAGAACAAAATAGTATCATTACTTTCTCTTGAGATCGTATGTGCATGTTTTAGGTTAGCTATTTTTTCACTGTTTCAGACTTTGCATCAGCAGGATTGCAAGGTGGCTTGAAAAGTTCCTCTGCCCATGAAATTTGTCCGGTTGTTCTCTCAAGACGCAACCAAAAGACGAGGCTGCGTTGCGGCACACAGCTTTTCACAGCACACGTATGCCATGTCTCAGGAGGCGCCACCTCGTCCTGCTTGAACCTGCTGCTTTTAACAATACTCAGTGCCGCTGCTGGAGGACAGAGAGAAAGCATCTCTGTGACAGCTGTGATTTGACAAGTGTTCATCACCTTTCCTGGTTTATCTGTTGTTTAGCCTGAAGACTTCCACTCTTTACTCTCATTCTTCATAAGGAGCTATTCCATGATTTGAGTTTTCTTTCCCCTTTTCCCGGTGCCTTCAGTACTGCCACATCATTTTAAGGTGGGAAACGAGTGAGGGCCAATACTCAAGTCTGAACGGTGTCAGACACAGTGGCACACTATGTTGTACGTTTTCTTCTCCGTCCTAACAACTCCTAACGTTTGATTTGACCATTACCGAGCACTGAACACGTTTTTGTCAAGCTACCAATTGTGCATTCATTTCTCTGAAGGGATCTTTAAAAGCAAAAAAATGCTCTTTTCTGCTAACATAAAGGTTTTGTAAGTAGATTATTTAAAGGCAAGGATAGTTTTGGGTTTACTTTTCAGTCCTGTAGGCTTCTGATGTCATATGTTGATTGCTGCTTGTCATTCACTTTTTTTCTCCACAATTAAATTTGTATTACTTAAATCGTCTTTTTCTAGTAATTCAAACCCAAATTAATTATAAAATTAATTCCTGTGCTATGGACAATTGGGATAGTTTTGTAGCTATTTAATAATGGATCAGACATAGGAGCAGCAAAATCAATGGGAAGTTGTGTCCCCATGTTGCCTTGTCAATGCGTCTCATAACACGACCCAGAGAAAACAGCAGTTTAGCCTTTTCGGTAACTCAGCACTGTTTTTTCTGCTGTGTCCAACAACTGCGTCTGTGTTACTGCAGCCTTTTGTCATGCGGTATTTTATCTCCCATGAAGCTGTCTAAAACTGTCAGATCATTTTGTGCAGGTCACTGTACCACCATTAAATGTAGCAAGGACAACAGTTTCTCAGGTGCAGAGGTCAACATAAAGCTTGCACATCGCTTAAATTTTACTGAAACTTTCATTTAAGGCCTTCATTCAAATTTTCTAACAACTTTGGTATGACTGACAAACCACTAACTGCTAATTTCAGTAACTCTTTGCCAAATTTGGCCAAAATATATGTAAAACGCTTCCTTGCTGATTTAATGCCTTCATCACCAGAGAAAGAGCTATTTGATTTTGCTTTGTTCATCCCTTTCTCTCATTTTGTATTTAATTATTGTACTCTCGGTTCAAATACATCAATGGGGAATGGGTTGGGTGCTTTTTTAACACTATCACTGTGATGTAATCAGAAATACATGACAGGCCCACTGGCTTCAGCCCTGCCCATGGAGAGCTGGTACTGAGCCCGAAGGGAAGCAGGAGCAGTTAGGAGGAAGTGAATGACTTCCTTCCACTGTGAGCATTTCCCTTTTCTGGAGATTATTCCTGTCTCTGACATCCTCTTGTGCTGCTGCCTTGGGAATAGGGTATCGGCTGCGCTGCCTGGAGCCACGGAGAGCAGCTGGAGCTCCACTCCATGCCACCCTTCCTGCACTCACATGACCTGAATCTGTTTGCTTTAGAATAAATTTTTAATAGCTGGACATCTGGTTAGTTTGGGTCTGAATACAGTTTTCCGTCCATTTAATAAACCTCTACAATAGTTCATATAGCTTCCAAAAGTTCTTAATCTATACAGTTTTTACCAATTTTCTCTATGAAGTTTTGCGAATCCTGCCTTTTTATCACTAAAATTGTGGCTCGTAACGTTACTTGCTGTACGTATACAGAACAATAGAGAGTCTTGGCATAGTTTATCGCTCTACCAAAACTAACACTTGCCAAAAGAGAGGAGAGATCTGTCTATTGTTCTGTTACTGTAGGTGGAGTAACCGGATCTTTAGGGAGTCCCTTATTGCTGTAGGAAGTTATTACAGCATGGCATTAGAGCAGAGACTGTGGGAATATTTACTGAAAGGTCAGTGAGACTGGAAAGCTGTTCAGCTCACTTAATAAAATGTTTATATATCCTGTTTCAGTGCATACAAAACAATGTTGAGGAAAGGAAGTTATTTCAGATCAAACGATTTTTTAATTAATCAGAAAGCTTAAAAATAACAAGTTAGATATCAGTCTGTTTAGATTTTATTTTTTTTTACCCCCTAGGTATCACTGCAGCCCTCTCCAAGGAAAAGAGAAAACTATACACTGGTAAGAGACATGTGTCATTGGTCCTGCAGCACAGAACACTAGTTTGACTTTAATGACTGTGGCTTCAGCAGCTGGATACTTGTCTGAAAAATTAAAATGTATCAATACAGTATTAACAGGCTTGCTTTTGTCTTAATGCCTAAGTCACGCAATCCTATAGAGGAGTCCTCATAGGAATTTTGAAACACACCTTTCATTTACATTATTTTACATTGTCCAAAATAAGAGCTCCAGTAAGCAATTAATTTTTGTTAAGCATTTGTAGTTTGAGAGCAAAAAGCCGTGTTTAGAAATTTAATCACATCTTAGCTCTAATTAAGACATAGTAGTATTTTGCTAATACCAGTCAGAATAGTGCTTCTCATTTAGCTTTATATAATTTCAGAGGCTTCCTGTACCCATTTTTTCCAAAACAGGCATATAAGAGGATTTCCAGTCTGCAACACTGGCGGTTGTTTTAAACCTACCAAACTGCCTTTGTTTTTTTTTTTTTTACCCTGAACTGCTTAAGCTTATGACCTTTGTTAGCCTGGACACTGTATGGAAACTGAACTGTGGGTTTGGGAAGCACAGTTGATTAACGTATCGTCAATTATTTTGTCTTGTGCGCCACATCATGAGCGTGCTTGTGTTAATGGGTAGGATGGGACTCCTGAAGCAGGAGGCCCCATTGGGATCGTTGCCATATACACAAGGTTGGTACAACATATGTACGTTCTACGGGTACCCCTTTCTCCACAGCAATGGATTTTGCCTCAGAGTGGAAAAAATAAGCGAGGGGGGAAATAGTACAAACCTGATATAGATGGTGCTGTGGTACCTTTCCAAGTGTCTCTCTACATCTGTACACAGGCTTAGGCTTTGGTAGAGAGATTCTCAGCTGGTTTAGAGGTAACTTCTGCGAAGTTGTTGTACTTTTGGGTTTTTAAAATCTATCTTTAAGAGTAACTGTGATTGAATTTATCTATGCATACTCCTATCTGTAGCGGAGGTGTTCACATAACCTAACGTGTATTTGTAATGCCTGTAACAACTCTTTGTTCCCAATGCGCTCTTCATGTCCTGTGAATATGAAGAACAACCGAATTTCCTCCAAGCACAAGAAGGGATTTAAGAGCACATAAACCCTATCAATACTTTTTTCTTCGGCACTAGCCAAAACTACCGCTTTTTCAAAACCAGTAAGATGGCTGGTTTGGGTAAGAAAAAGAATTTAAAATCCCACAAGTTTTCTTTAAGCAAGATTTCCGCGCCGGGCACAGACTCCTTCAGCAGACATGCTGCATCATTCCAGGTAGTGACAACCGCGACAGCCCCGGCCAGGCAGGCCGGGGAAGCCGTTCCGGACCTCTGGCGCAGAGAAGCTGCCGAGGGTTTGGAAACTGGAGGCTCACGGCGCCAGAAAATGAGCCACAATGGCGGAGCGTCCGCAGCGGCTCAGGGTGCCGGGGGCAGCCCCGACCGCAGCTGCGAGGCCCGGATGAAGCCGACCCACAGCGGAGGGTGCTAAGGGCGTCGCGCTGCGGCCACGACCGGCCGTTACACCCACGGCCGCTGAGCGGCTGCGCATGCGCCGCTGGGGCGTGGCCCGCTCCAGGGGCGGGGCGAGCTGCCGTGCGCTCGATCGATGACTCGAGGTGCGACTAGTGCTGCTTGGCCACTTTCAGCCCTGAGCGATCGCTGACGGAGCGGTTCCCCCTCGCTGCCCCGGAGTCCGCGCCGCTGTCGGGGCAAGAAGGATGGTGAGGGGCGGCCGGGCTGGGTCGGGGAAAGGCAGGGCATAGTATCGCACCGCACCGCACTACCGTGCCGCCGGCTGCGGAGTGAGCGGAGGGGTTGGGGGGGAAGGGAACGGGGCCATGAGTAAGCAGTTCGCGGGCCGCGGGGGGCCGTGCTCGCCGTGGGCCGGGACTGGGCCTCGCTGCCGGCGCTCGGGTCTTCCCGGGCAGTGGGCCCGCTGCCCTCCCATTGGCGGCCCGGGCGGCGCCGGGAAGGGAGGGGGTGCAGCGGCGGTGGGACGCGACCCCTTCGGCCCGGCGTGACGCTGCGGAGAGGTGGGCTGTGGCTGCGCGGCTGCCCCCGGGATGGGCTGAGCGGGCGGAGCAGCTTCGTGATCTCCGACGGGGGTTCGGCAGCGCTTCCCGCGGGCGGGCGGCGGGGAGCGGCTTCCTCTGCACGGGCGCCGGGATCTCTCGCGGCCCTCTGTGCGTCGGGGCCGGGGCGGCGGGCTCGCAGCTTCGTGACTCCGAGCTGCTGCTGCCCACGCAGCGCGGGCGTGTGCTCCGGCACCCCAGAGCCGCACCGGGTGTCGGGCCTGGGAACCGTGCCGGTACCGAAAAGGACAGGCACTTCGCTCGGGGAGGTCTCTTTCAGCCAGCTTATGAGATACACTAATGGATTTTGTGTTTTTCATTCTAGTTTCGCAACCAGTATGACAATGATGTCACAGTCTGGAGCCCGCAGGTAAATCTACAGATTATCAGGCTTTTTACTTGGTCCCTGGTTTCCCTCACTCTGCACCGTAGTGTAGGAGCACCTGCCTAAAGCATACTGTAGTCTGCTCCCTTCTTGCTTTGCAGTCCAGAGGCTTCTACAGAGCCATTAGCACATCTCCAAGCTTATGGTGTATGAACTGGAATGATGCTTAGGTGGGCCCTGCTGCCTCAGAGTGTGAGGCAGTTGCTTTCTGAATGTACCTGCGAGGTACAAAACAGATATTACCGTTGTTGAGGGTTGGACTAGATGACCTTTAAAGGTCCCTTCCAACCCAACCCATTCTACGATCAATTTACAGTCAATTTTAATTCATATAATCTGTTACTTCAAAAATTACCTTTAAAACTGTAAGATTCTCTTGAGATCTCTAGCAGATATCGTGAAGTCATTAACAACTCTTAATTTTTTTTTTCATAAAGTGCCTTGAAAATATAAGTGTTGATGTCTTTTATAAAACAGAGACCTGTAAAATTGGTACTATGCTGCAATTCCTGCTCCATACATTCCTGTAGGTGAGGCAGTGGTATGAGACCATAATAATTCTTGGCATTGTCAATACAGGAGCAAAAAAAATCGTATTTTATTTGGGGATGTTTTAAAAACACTTTTACAAAGAGAAGGAAACATAAGATTAAAGGCTAGAAAGACTTTCACACTTTTACAGGCTTTCAAGTCACGTATGTTGGTAATATATGATGGACAGTGATGATCAGTGGTTCTATACGGCTCTTGGGCAGGAATTATCCTATTCCATTCATAACTCAGTGGATGGAACAGAACATTAGGGTATTTTAGGCATCTAGTGCACTAGAGAAATCAAAAACTTGTTGTCAGCCCCCTCCAACAACCTAATAGAAAGTGATTTCCCATAGATTATCCCCAGTACTCTTCACCACAGCAACAGCTAGATTCCACTCTGGTAGAATGTGCCTGTACGCTGCAGTTCATAATTCCAGTACTTGCACAGCAGCAGTGAAGATGCTGTTTGTTTGACACAGGCTGGTAAACTAGAGTACAGCAAATGAGCTACTTCTCCCTTAGTGGTTGCCTTGAAAGGACATTATCTTATCTTCCCGCAAAGCTGGCTGTCCTTTACAGAACTTGTGGGGACTTAAATTGTCTTTGAGACCTCTACTCCTCTTTCAGACTTTTTACTGCAGTTGACTAATAACTTGTTCAGAAGTTATTAGGGAATGGATGGTGAGACACAACAATTGCACAAGACCCGTTTCTTCAGTAAATTTGATGCAAAGTTAAGCATCCAACTTCAGCTGGAAGTTTTGTCTTCGAATCACATTGGGTTAAATGCTGATTGCTCTGAAGACAGTGACAAAGTCTTGTGGTTCTTACGAAGTCAGGGTTATTCACCTCTTCTTTTTAGTTTTCCTGTTTCTACGTGTGCAGTAGTGAGTGGCTCAGAGATGGCCAGATTTTTGTGGGTTAATGGCAAGGAGTTTGTAGGAAGTAAGTGAGGAAGCCTAGTGGTTGTTACACAGTAAGTGTGCATGTTGGCATAGGGGAATCAAAGGTCTGAAAAATCAAAAACCATTGAAAATTGACAGAGGATTAACTTTAGAGTGATTTCCTTTGGTTTTATTTTGTAGGGCCGAATTCATCAAATTGAGTATGCCATGGAAGCTGTGAAACAAGGCTCAGCTACTGTGGGGCTGAAGTCAAAAACACATGCTGTTCTGGTCGCTCTCAAGGTAACTCCAAAACTGTTCTTGGGACAGTAATGTGTGTAGAAACGTTTTGATTTGGCAAATTAGTTGTGCATAGTCTGAACTTCGGTGTGTCATGTAAATGTGATCCCAGTTTCCTTTTGTTTGAGTACCAGTGTAGGACTACAGATCTCTTCTGTAACTTTGTAAAGCAGATTTTCTCAAATTGGTGAATTAAATAACTGAAAGTTGTTTTTTTGCTTTAATAGATGTGTTCCTCTCTTTTTTAAGCAGTTATTAAGTAGTAAAATTATTTATTCCTTTTTCCAAAGCTTGAATGAGTATTTCTTTTCTTCCATTCTGACAGTCTTCTCCTACTGAAGTGGAATTACTTTTTTCTTGTCTTCTGTTGCAAGTTTATACATTTTTTTTTCTTTTTATTGTTGTTTCATGATCATATTCAGTTCTTGCTATATAAATGTTTGCAGATTTCTCCACAGTGCTTGGCAGACTGTTCAGTCTGCCACATAGCTTTCTCCTTTTATGCTTAGAGAGCGCAGTCTGAGCTGGCAGCTCATCAGAAAAAAATCCTGTATGTTGACAACCATATTGGTATCTCAATTGCTGGACTTACTGCTGATGCAAGACTCTTGTGGTGAGTATCTTAGTTGTTAACTTACACGGCTCTGCAACTATGAGTGAAAGTTCATTTGTAAACTATTGCGAATGAAATTTTATGGTCAGCTAAGGATAGTACTGCTCTGTTGTACTATGCCAAAGACCTCAGCACAAAATTCTGGCAGGTTTTTAACTAGTTGGCAGAAATCTCATTTGTTTGGCCCAAAATTTTGCTCTTTGGTTTTGTTACGAGTGAGACAGTCCTGTCTGGTTTCCTCAGTGTAACGGGGTTTCCAAACAGCCTGAGAGAGTGCATCATTTCCCTCCAGCAGCTGCTTCTGTGTGCACATACTTAAGCAAGTTATTAAAAACATGCGCTGCTGTATTGCTTTCTACCTGCTGGCCATATAGTTTCATCGGTGAGGCACATGTACACAGAAGGAGAAGCATTCCTCAGTTCGATAGGAAAGGACAGAGGTGGCATAGAAAAAAATTAAAATACATTTTAAGTGCTGGAATGTTACAAAGAAGTGTTTCTGTTTAACTGTGGCTTTTTTCCAGACAATGAATCTTGCTTATGTGAACTTCTACCTTCTTTGCATTTGCATGGCTGAAATACTATAATGATCTCTCAAATTTGTGGTCAACTTACGACCTACAGTTGTTACTTAGAAACAAAATGAAATTACCTCATGCCTTTGACCCCTTTTCTCAAGGAGCAGGGCTGAAACAGAAATATGCTTACTTTAGCAGACAAACACCGAGACAAAAACTCACTGTGACTTTCATCTGTGCACTGGTGTGATTTTTATTTTCTTTCCTTTTTCCCCTCCTAGCAATTTCATGCGTCAGGAGTGTCTGGATTCTAGATTTGTGTTTGATAGACCTCTTCCAGTTTCTCGCCTAGTGTCGCTAATTGGAAGCAGTATCCTTTTATTCTGTAGCTTTACTTGTTCATAAAATGATTTTCATATATCAAAAAAGTCGTATTAAATTGAAAAAGTTAATTCAAAGTTATTTTGCTTTACTCACGTTGCTTGTGTGTTCTTTCAGAGAATATTCCATAACGTGCCCTGAACTGGTAGAGAAACAATAAAGTGCTGTGCAATATTTAACATAGCCTGATTTTTCTGTTACACAGCCCCGTGCTTTTCGAGGTGGGGGAGGAAAGATGACTACACCCCTTAAAATATGATTGTGTACTGAGCTGCCAGCTCAGATTTTTTTATTGTGGCTACTTCTGTCTGTACAGAACTCATTTGGTGCCTTGTATTCTGTTATCAGGTGCCCAAAGAAGTTCAAAGGAGTAAGAAATGAGAGGAGACTCTGCAGCAGTATTGGTTGAATGTAGCACTCAGCTATTTTGGGAGAGTTAATAGCTAAATTTTCTTTTGCTGAAAAAACAAGTTGGTATTCCAAATAAGTTGTGAGGTCCATTTCTTTTGGTCTGAGTCTGTACTGCTGCAGAAAGGTTTGCAAAGATAACAGAATGATTTTGGTGCGTCTGCTTGGCTTAGGAAAATGCTTTGGGTAACTTAATGTGTTCTTTTGAGGCTGTTTCCTTAGCTAATGTAAGAAACCCAGATACCAACGCAGCGTTATGGCAGAAGACCATACGGCGTAGGACTGCTCATTGCAGGTTATGATGTAAGTCAGCTGCACTGGTTACTATTGATCTATAAAAAAAGAAGTGCTCAAAGCAGTTTTGTACAAGAGTGGATGTTAAGAGGAAAAGATAGAAGAGGCAGACTCATCAAAATTCTGTGAATAAGGAAACAATTTTCTGTATCTTACCCTAAAATACACTTTTAAAAATGTTAATTAATAGTTCATCCTACCAATGCTTACGAGGTGTACATTTGCAAAAATGAAACTTATTTAAGGTGAAAAATAAGATACTGCAAAAATTAAATGTGTGTTTTAAGGGATTAAAATGCTGATTCCTTGATGACAATATTTACTGTTGATTATGGAGCTTTACAGACTATTACTTTGCATACTTTTTGTAAAAAATGGAGGTAGAAATCATCACTGGCCTCTCTTCAGCAGCAGTTTGCTTACTGCAGCACACACAGAATCTCTGCCCTGAAGTTTTTTGACATGATTCCTTTAAGGAAATTGTCATCTTGCCTGAAATCTTAAGTGGCATGGTTAAGTTCACCACAGGTTTTTACTTTTGTGTGGATGAGATAGAATACACGTGAAATCTCTGCTGCAAACTGTGCAGAGGGAAGCATACATAAGTACAGTTTATGGACAGAGAAAGAAATGGTTTTGGTGCCAGCTAACTTGCCCACAAAAAACCCCTGCATTTTAATAAATAAATGTAAAGAAGGAATTTTCTTTTTTGTAGATTTTTTTTCCAGTAGCTTTGAAGGAATTGTGTAAGAACAGTGGTATAAAATATATGTAAAATACATACATACATGCATACATAAACGCTGTGTGATGTTCCATAAAGCAAAACTGTTTTAGCCAGTGTTGGAACCATGTTTTCCAGCAACAGACTTGGTATGAATGTGTACATTTGTTTTATGTTCTGGATTATCTTTTTGCCCTCTCTTTGTAGGATATGGGTCCTCACATCTTCCAGACTTGTCCCTCTGCAAACTATTTTGACTGCAAAGCAATGTCCATTGGTGCTCGTTCACAGTCAGCACGAACTTACTTGGAGAGACACATGACTGAATTTACTGACTGTGAGTAATGAAACCCTGTCTATCTGATAGTATTTGTCAGTTATGCAGTTTATTTTCTGCTACTGCTTAATTCTTCTGCATCCAGAAGACAAATTTCTGGAGCCAAGTTTGGCCGAAGTAAATCTGCATGAAGACAAAATTATAGAGAAAACATTACAAATCTTCATGTCTAACAGCAGGAATACTTACTACATAGGATGAGAATTTGTGCCCAGAAAAACAATAAAAAAATAGAAGGCCTCTGCCCCATTCAACCCATGGAAAGTAGAATTCTTTCTGTATCGGAGATGGGGTAGTAGATGGTGCATTTAAAATGGTCTATCTATTTTTAGATAGAATGATGGTGTTAAGGCAACTGAATAGCTGCTTGGAGGAAAAAAATAAAGCTTATCACTGCACTGGAGGCAGGGCAAGTGCCAAAACCAGATGCATTCAACCTCAAATGTAGAGAGGACTGGTTTCTCAGGGTATGTGTCTGTGATCCGTACCAGAAACAAGAGATGCTCTGGAAGTCAAGTTAGCCAAGGTGATTTTCTAGTTGTCAGCTAGGAATGGGAAGAAGGGGAATTGACTGTCTGAAGATAATAACATGTAATTTCTAAGCGTTTTCCTGACTTCATTTTAAGGTAACCTAAATGAGCTAGTTAAACATGGACTGCGTGCCCTCAGAGAAACTCTACCTGCTGAACAGGATCTGACCACCAAGGTAAACACTACGTTTTCGTAACAAATTTTACTGCCACAGTTACTAGAAATTACTGTCACAGCATTTGTGTAAAGTATGGCTGGCACTGAAGCCGAATACTGTTAGCTAACATCATCGCTTTGTGTCACCAGTTTATCTAGTGTTTCCTTAATTATCTGAGATCTGTTTTTCTTAATGAAAATGATGCTTTGTAGTTGTTTCCCTGGTTGCTTCATTCTATTTTAAACTTCGATCGGTGTTTAAGATACATTACATGCAACTAGAATCACAACTTTGCATTGTGAGCACAGTCACCTGGGAGGCAGGGGAAGGTAATGTGCAAACAGTTGATGACATATCTGGCATCAAAAAGTTCTTCTGACAGTGAATTGGGGAACTGTTGAACAGGAGGATTCTAAAGATAACTTAGTTATGTTCTGCTTGCAGTTGATCTGCCCTTTTCCATGTTTCTTTTTTTTTAGTACTTAGCCCACCTTGTTTTCTAGAACTTGTAAAATAATGACAGTGCAAAGTAAGATTAAAATGAAGTCGGTTTGAAAAATCAGGTATTTGTTGTTAAAAAGAAAACAAAAGATAGAAAGAAATTCAAAGCCTTGAACAGTAGTTTTACTAAAAGTTTTTGAAACGTGATGGCTTTTGTAGGGAGATACACTCCTTCCCTTTCCTTCTCTTGTGCACTCTACCAAAGAGGGAGTCTCAAAATTTCCTTTTTTCCTTAAGTACACAGAAACGGCACAGTGAGTCTTTGTCACAGGAGGAAACTTTAGTCTGTTTCACGAGCATAAAGCCAGAGTTCTTTGCAGAAAACTGCTTCTCACTTCTTTCAAAACTTTGCTTAACAGAATGTTTCCATTGGAATTGTTGGCAAAGACATGGAGTTTACTATCTATGATGATGATGATGTAGCACCGTTCCTAGAAGGTCTAGAGGAGAGACCACAGAGAAAGGTTTGTGGTTTACATATAACCAAACAAGCTTTGTTGAAAGTTGGCATTTTGTGATAGAAGATCCATCACATTATGTTTATGACAATTAACTCTTGCTATTCTATTAGAGTTTTGGGAAGGAAATTTTAAAATTAAGAGTTACTGTGTGAAAACCATATAGTTGTAGCTGGTGACTAAGATGCCTGTTAAACCAGTTTATGCTGCACTGGCAATGAGGCTTTTAAAACGTCATTTTTTTCCTCATCTACAATCAAGTACTTGTTTTAGATGCGGCCTCATGGGTTTCTCATGCCTGTTGCAAGATACATCTGCTGCATGCTTAATTTGGATAACTCTACTTTGTAAGCTATTTTCTGATGTGAGTGGTATTTACTGCTCATGATGCTCAATCTAGGATGAAGCTGACTTGTTCGGTCTTGTTTTCTGCCCTATAATATATACTTTTTCCTCTCTTTTAAGCCTGCTCCGCCTGCTGACGAACCTGCAGAAAAGGCAGAGGAGCCAATGGAGCACTAGTCAGTGGATGAGTTCCTCTGTGTTAACGTATGTCTAAATGCAGGAATGTTTATCTGTTTGCCGGTAACTTTATCCTTACCTATATGCGTTTTCTGCCGATACATTTTGAGGATTACTCAAAAAAGAAAGAAACCAGCTCACCTATCCTTAAAGGTAGACAGGAGGTCATCATTTGGTGTATTTTCTTTGACAAGGAAGACGTAATCATTTTCTAAATAGTACATGATACTGTTTTTTTTAATGAAAAGCATACTGTCTTTAACTTGTAAGGACAAGTAGAAATAAATCACTTGGAATCTCCTGTGGGTTTGACTTTTTAATCTGAACAAGCAACAATTCACATACTTCCGTCTTATCAAGGTACCATCATGGATTTGACTGCCAGAGAGAGCGTTTACTTACTGTGTGGGTACTCCTGGAAACCATTGAACTAAGAGGACTTGAAAATGCCTGCAAAACTACAGAACAGTTGTGGAGCAAATAGGATGCAACGTGTTGGCTTGTCATTGTCTCAAACTCAACTTGAAGAGACACTTCAGTTTATGAGTGATTACCAGAATGGCTGTGGGCTGAATTAAGTGTGAAGCTGCCAACCAGCATGTGTCTGGCTTTTTTGAGTACTCTGTGTTAGTAAATCCCAGCTCATGTGGAGCCGAAATGAACCACGTTGCTTCTTTAGAGCCATCAGCCAGCCATGAGGTAGTGAAGAGCTTTTAGCTCTCTAATGGTCCAACCTGAAGTGATGAGGGAGGCGGGTGCCGTTCCTGTTATGGGGCCCCTGAGCTGTGGCACCTCTGCATTGCCACTGAGTAACTGAGCACCCTGGGGCTTTGTGTCTTCAGCCTGCTCAGCACACTCTGACACGTATCCCAGGCCTGTTTGGATTCAAGCTGAATGCCACAAAATTTGGGTCTAATGGCAACAACTTTAGGGATGCCTGATAGGAAAGCCCAGTGAATTATAGAATGCAATGCATTAGGTTGGAAGGGACCTTTAATGATCATCTAGTCCAAGCCCCCTGCAGTAATCAGGGCCATCTTGACTAGATTGGGTTGCTCAGAACCCTGTCAAACCTGACCTTGAGTATCTCCAGGGATGGGGCCTCTACCTCTCTGGGTAGATCCAGTGATCTACCACCCTCAGATTGAAGAGTTTTTTCCTAACACCCCACCTAAGTCTACCCTTAAGAGTCGTGAGTCAGTGCTTCTGAGGGTGTAATGCTGTATTTTTAAAAAATTAAAAAAAAATTACGTGTGGCTGCTTTTTTCTTAAATTTCCCACAGTGGATCCCTCTATTGTAACTATTCCCCCTAATGAATACACCGAGATGGGTAAGAAACAAGTTTCTGGGGTGGGCTTGTGGAAACTCAATACATCGTGCTCAGTGCACTTACAAGATGCACGCTTTAGGCATTTATTTTTTTATTTATTAATAAAGCTTAGTCGTGTTTTAATAGGCTTTAATTACAGCATTGGATCCATTTGACTAGTCCAGTCATTAAAACGCTACCAGAATAAGAATGTCAGGGCTGTGTATTTTAACACTTAGAACATGACAAAGGTGATTTTAATTATATCTTTTATTCCATTTGTTCCCCCCACATTTTTTACCTCATTTCTAATTTTATTTTTATATATATATATTTTAATTGCTGCTATTTTTAATTTTTTTTTTTTTCTCCCTTTCCCGGCTGGGTAACCCCTGCGCTCGCTGAGGAAAAACCCCGCCTTGCCGCAACAGTGACGTTGCTTTCTCTGGGAGCCATGACGTGAGGGGCGGATTGCCCCTCCTTCCCGCCTTCGTGGCGCTCTGGCGCGCTGTCATACCCCGCCCGCGCGGCGACGCGAAGGGGCGTGGCTTAGGGGGCGCGGCCGAGGGGGAGCGGCACCGCCCCTTTCGCGTCTTCGTGCGGGCGAGAGGCGTGTCTCACTAGGGCCGCCGTAGTATCGATGTGGCCAGGGGAGGGAGCGGCTCCACGTCAGCCATTGCCGGAGCGGGATCGCCGCGGGCAGAGCTCTGCACCGGGCCCAGATCGACTGGACCGGGCCGCTACGCCGCCGGGTGCGGAGCTTTATCCCTGGGGAGCTGGCGACCGCGCTGGGGCTGGCGGGAGGGGCGTAAAGCGGTGGGGGCCGTGGCGATACTGCCGCTCCGACGGGGTCAGCAGGCCTTAGGCCTCACGGCCCCGCCGGTATCTTCTAGGCTCCCCCCCCGCCCCCGCACACTGGGGGCTGGGGACCTGTGGGGGTCTGGGGCCGCCTCGCGGGCTTGGGTGGCTTTGTGGTGCGGGTTCCCGGAGAGGGGCTGTGGTGGTCCGGTGCTGGGGGGTCGGATCTACCCGGGGATACGACAGGCAGACGGTGACACCCGCATGATGTAAGTTCTAACTCGTAGCTAAATGTGCCAGGCGTCTGGAGCGAAAAAATAACCACCCGCTAAACTCAGAGAGCAACGGCTGCAATCCGGCTACAAGTTTACTCAGGCTTTTTAATAATTGTTTTTGCGTCACGTATGCTGTGTTGCACACCAGTAAAATTGTTCTTTCTTAGGGTTACGTTCCCTAAGGTGCCCCAGTTCACAAGGCTTCCCTTGCATGTATATACCTGGAGAGCAGGCGTGGCTTTTTGTCTTCCTGGGTTGTATAAACTGCGTAACTTTTCTTTAATTTCCTTATGTAGCTACTCAGAAACTTTATTGCTGACGAAGTAGAGTAGCACCTACTTCTGTGCCTGTCCAAACTAGATGATCTCTGAGGTCCCTTCCAACCCAAACCATTCTGTGATCCTCTGTAAGATTAAATTGTGATTTCAAGTTGTGGTGCCTTGCAAGGAGGAAGACATGTTGAGGTTCTCTCTGCCTGGCCTCCCAGCTTTGCATTGTAGGCTTGTGTTTCACTGCTACTTTCCAGGGCCTAAAACACACCCCACATTTCTGTGCTTCAGAGACCTGTTTGGCTGTGACTTTTGAGAGGATTTCTGCAGTTGGGATCTTTGTATGAGTAAAGACACCCGTGCTTTTTGCAAAGATCTACTTTATGGTCTGTGTGAGTGGTTTTTGGAGATGAAGGTGCTAGCTGCAGGGTTTTGGGGCAGGAGTTCTGGATAACAGTGTGGAAAAAATATGCGAAGAGCTGTGGCCAAAGCAAGAAAACAGTCTGATTTCTAAAAATGAGTGGGAGTCATCACTTTAGAAATGGAATAAAATATTTCATTTGATCTTAGATGCTTATTATATAAGGAAGAAACGAATGTGAGAATGAGGGTCGAGCTTAATTACTAGTTCTGTTATCTGAACTGTGAGCAGCTTTGATAGACTTGTAACTTTTTAGTAGTTTTTTACCATGAAAATACTTTTCTCATTAGTGCCTAGCAGAGCAGTTAGGTGGTAGAGCTGAGCTGGTCTGAGGAACCTTGGCAGTTAAAGCACAGCCGTGCTTCCCTCTGCCATGTTGTCTTTTCTTCTATCTTTGGTTTCTGCTTTGTTGGATCTAGTGCTCGTCTTCAGAGCTTCCTTTATGGTCTCATTCATCTTGTTAAACAAGTCAAGGTCTCTTTCCTTTTTTTCAGCTAGTTTTGCTGCTTGGGTGAGGGAGCACAGGACCGCAGGGAAGGTAGTGGGAATACTTAGCTGGGCCAGGGGGGTGAGTAGATGAAGGGAACGCTGCTGCAGCCAGGTGCCAACACACTTCTGTTATCTCTGACTGTGTCCAAGACCTGGAAAGATTTCTGTCATTTACTTTTTTTAGTCTTTGGGAAACATCATGCTTTTCATTTTTTGGTATTAATAGGAATGTTTTAGCATAACAGAAAATTGAGAAGACTTTTGAATGCAGCTTTTCAGGAAACCCAGCAATGCCTTCAAATCATCAAGTCAGTTGCAAAAATGCTTTTGTGTTGTTTGTTAATAAAATGTGTTGACTTTGGGATGGCATTGTTTGTTTTTTAGGTTATCTGATACTTGTGTCAAAGTAATTCTTCCATTGAGAAAGCTCTTGTAACCAAGAACCATGACAGCTGCAGAGAACGTGTGCTACACGTTAATCAATGTTCCGATGGATTCAGAGCCACCTTCTGAAATCAGCTTGAAAAATGACCTAGGCAAGTAATGGACAGTGCCCTGAGTGCCTTTCCTGGAATATTGCTTACACTTTATAAACTCAAACAAGTCAATTTAATGCTTATTTTGTTCTTTTTACTTTTGAAATGTATACATTCATCTTTTTGCTGTGTTTTGAGAAACTTAATTACATTTTTCTGGTGTGGTTTTATTTGGGTTTTTTTGGTTGTGTGGGGTTTTTTTCCTCCTCAATCTGCAAAAATTGGAAATCTTTTCCTGTCTTTCTGTTTGCAGTAACACCTGTTTGGGCTCAGGCAGATTTAAATGATGCAGTGATAAGCAACAAGTTGTCTTATCACTTGTTCAGTGCATTGCTGTGCCTTGCTGGCAGTACTGACAGTTAGTATTTAGTTAGTATGACATCAGAGTGCACTGTAGTATCCCGGTATAAGAGGTGGTTAAATTTAAGCATTGAACCATCAGAGACATTTGTGAACTCAGTTAATTCCAGTATTGATCTGAGAATTAAGTCTGAACTCCATGCTTATTCTTTGCATTTCTCTTGCTTCCTCTTTATCCTTTTAGTACAAATAAGGGTGTGAATTTATTGACAGGCTGCGTTGCTTCCCTTCAGATGGGGGCTGTATCTTCTGACACTGAAGATCAGTGTTCCTGTTAAATTAACTGCAACATGTTAGCTTTCCTAATTCTGTGTCCCTCTCCTCTAGAAAAAGGAGATGTCAAGTTGAAGACAGAGGCCTTGAAGAAAGTAATAATTATGATTCTGAATGGTGAAAAACTACCTGGGCTGCTGATGACGATTATACGTTTTGTGCTGCCTCTCCAAGATCATACCATCAAAAAACTGCTGCTTGTCTTTTGGGAGATAGTGCCCAAGACCACCCCGGATGGCAGGCTTTTGCAGGAAATGATCCTCGTGTGCGACGCCTACAGAAAGGTACCCCGCTGGTTATTTCATCGCTTCTGATCATATCCTGGATCTTTATAGGAAGTATATGATTTCTTGTTCTTTAACAAATATAAAAATTGTTTATACTCAGCATTTCTTTCCAAACCGTTTTGTCTCAGTGCCTCAGAGCTGATAAATGTAGATAACCAGCAGCCCTCCTACCAAGGGATTGTGTTGCTTTACTATTACAACTTAACAAGAATTTAGTGCTCTGTTTCCAAGTCAACAGACCTCAAAGATGAGGAGTAACTTAATAACCATCTTCATAGTGTCATAAAAGTGGGTCATAAAAGGCACGCTTTTTGGAATAATGTCACTGTGTTGTATTTGGGACGCTGCTTCACAAAGATAAGAAAGTCCTTTAACTTGTTTGGGAATGGATTGGAAGCAGATGAACTGTGACACACTGGAGGTTAGTACCCAGTGTGCCGGAATGCCTGGAGGGTGAGTTTTTACAGCCCATGTGTGATGTAGAGGGGGAAAACTCCAGGCTCTGTAGGTTTTACTACACAGCAAGGCACGTTTTTCAAAGTTGTGTGACAGCAGTGTTTTAAGAATGTGTTTCATTGAGAAGGCAGTGAGGGGTGGTGGTGGATATTGGGAACTTGTACCATGGGAAAGCCTAGTATGGGACAACAGGGCTGGAAAGTGCGTTTCTCTGAGCTAAACAGGCTGAAGAGTCGGGCATTTCAAATATTTCTTGTTGATTTTAGGATCTTCAGCACCCAAATGAATTTATCCGGGGCTCTACTCTGCGTTTCCTTTGTAAGCTGAAAGAAGCAGAGCTGCTGGAGCCTCTGATGCCAGCCATTCGTGCGTGTCTAGAGCATCGCCACAGCTATGTGCGCAGAAACGCAGTTCTTGCCATTTACACCATTTATAGGTAAATGCTGGGCACCATTTAAAGCTGTGGATGCAGAATACCAAGGCTAGCTTTGGCAATCTGGATAGTTTTTCAAGATCTCAGTCACTGCTGTGGTGTTTGGGTTTTTTTCTTTTGTTGTTGTTTTGTCTGCTTTTTCTCCTCTATCTAATCGACGACTTTGGAAAGCAGAAGGAACTGTTTCTGCTTTCTCAAGTGTGACTGAGGTCCTTATGTTGCACGTGTGGTCAGATGTGTACCTTAATGATCTAAACATTATTAATAGTCATCATTGTCCAAAAGCGTAAATGCAGAAGAATCCCTGCAGGAGTATGCATGTATACATTTATTTGACGTGAGACCTCCTTCATGTACTGCAGTTATTACCGGAACAGTGTGGCCAAGTTTTACTATTAAACGGAGGTTGTTGATGCGGTAATGCCTTAGTTGTCATGATGACAAACAGTCTTTTAAAGCTCCTTGAGTTTGTTCTGTTTCAAATAGCTACACAAAACATACATATCATTGTTTTGTGCTTTTTGAATGTTTGTAAATGCTTGTCGTTAGGATACGCTCTTCAGCCTAAGGCTCTACTTACCAGTAGGTCTTTTAATTTATCTTTTTTTTTTTTTAAAGAAATTTTGAACATCTTATACCTGATGCTCCTGAATTGATCCATGATTTCTTGGTGAATGAGAAAGATGCAAGCTGCAAAAGAAATGCATTTATGATGCTAATTCATGCAGATCAGGTAAGGATAATTGTCTTCAAACTCCTTTGGTGTGAATATTTGACGGTGTGCTAGGTAACTAACTAGCCAGTAGTTTGTTGGCAGTACAAGCTATTTATATTCATAATAAAAGATATGTGGTACCATTAACCCATTTTTGAGATATTTGATAAAAATTTGTTTAAAGTATGTCTTTAGTGTGCTGTACTTGCTTCAGAGGAGCATTGCTGTATTTGGTGAAGGCAAAGGCTGGTGCTGAAAACTGCAGTTAGTTTTGCCAAGTGAGCTTAACTACATTGAGAGATGCTCCATTACCTCCTGTTCTACAGCTTTTGTAGTCAAATGAGGAAGAAATGGTAATTTCTGTTTAGTGTTCTGGATTATTTGCTCTACAGGCAGTGGTCTTTTGTGCTTGATTACCATTAGTTTTGTCTCTCTCTTTGCCTTCTGTAGACAGAATGAATTAATTTGCTCTTCAGGATTTCAGTGTTTTTGTAAATTGTTTTAAATTTCAAGTTGAAGGGTTGAATATGTACTGGTTTGTATTTTTATTTTTAAAATGTGTTCTGATTTAAGATATAGCTGAGTGAGCAAATTCAGAATAATTTAGAATAATTTATCTGTTTTTTTTATAGGATCGAGCTTTGGATTATCTGAGTACCTGTATCGACCAAGTCCAGACATTTGGTGACATCCTGCAGTTAGTTATTGTTGAACTGATTTATAAGGTAAAAGGGAAATGTTGTGGCACATTCAAAATAAGTGTATTTGTTAGATTATATTAGACTGCTTTTAAAAAGGGATAAAACATTGCTGGAAGAGGCATTATAGCTAGTGTTTAGTCTGTGTCAGGAATATGTCATTGTTTAGTAGTGCTGAATAAGATGTGTCTCTTGAAACAGTAAACTGCTCAAGTGTGCAGAGTACAGAGCAATGTGGCTTGCCAGATTTGGCATGGTGTGGCCTGTGCCTTATCAGACTGTTCTTCATGGGTGTGAGCAAGGCGCCTCTTGCAGAAGCTAGCAGAGGTAATGCCCTTCCTTTGATCTGAGATTGTAAGGTCTTGTGGCATTGCACAGAATTGACAATAGCTATTTAATAGCGGACAACACTTCTTATGCCCAGAAAAGGTGGTCACATTTTGCTTAATTTTCTCCTTTTGGAAGATAACAGAGCAGCTAACCTGTATGATTGCTATTTTCTTTTTTCTTTGTTCGTATTTAGGTCTGTCATGCAAATCCATCAGAGAGAGCTCGGTTTATTCGCTGCATCTACAACTTACTGCAGTCGTCGAGTCCTGCAGTGAAGTATGAAGCTGCTGGCACTCTTGTTACACTCTCCAGTGCACCAACGGCAATCAAGGTACAAAAGGGATGTTTTCAGATGTTTCAGTAGCTTTTAGGGCACTGGAATGTATGTTGTATGCTCTATATTGATATTTGGAAAGCATTTAGTAGTACGGGGTGTTTAACACTTCATGTGTGAAAGACTGTCTTAAAATAAATCTCTTAAAGATGGCCACAGAAAAAGGCTGAGAGAGAAATTTGCAGACCTGCAGCTAGTGGACTTCATCTCACTTTGGTAGGAGCCAAGCTTGAATAACGTGCAAGCTGTTGTACAGTAGCTAGTGCCAACCTCCATTCTTCTTGGCATACTTAGCAAAGCAGACTAAAGCTGAAGATTTGTAGGGATTTAATGGCTTTATTTACTCATAAATATTACTCTTTTCAGACCAGGGCGGAAACGTAAATTAGTGAAGATTTACAGTGATTACTGATGGACTTTGGGGTTCCTTGATTTATGTGTGTTCAGCTGGTTATTTGAGATCTCACAGAAATTTTAAACCAGTATGGAAATTTCAAGAATAGAATATGCAAGTCTAGATTTAGAGCAAATGTCCTGTAAATAGTAGTGTCAGATAGCAGGTGGAGTATTAATTCCAACATTCTTGCTTTAGTGTAGTCCTTTTTTATTGAGTAGGAATATTATATGTAGAACCTGTTATTAAAACTGTATCTGGGTAGGACAACACTGGCAACTCTTTCACATTGGGTTTGTGCCATGTTGTATACTTAAGAGCTGACCCCACGCACACCAGGAAATTTAGCTCTTCATGACTTTTCTTTAAATTAAAAACCAAGTTTGTATACTGTAAGCTGATGCTGTTGTGAGTCTTCCTGAATATTTTTTCTAACACAGTGGTGGAATAGATGTTTATAGTGGACCAGAAACTTTGAAAGACTGTTCTCAGGTTCACTTCTGTGCCAACTCTTTGAGTTGTTGCTTTAATAATAATGTAGAAGGTGTCTCTTCATGAACTGTTTTTTGCCCGTTTCTCCTCTTTGTTACTTTAAAACTGGTTTTGATGCTTTAAATTTTAGGCAGCTGCCCAGTGCTACATAGATTTGATTATTAAAGAAAGTGATAACAACGTGAAACTGATTGTTTTGGATCGGTTGATTGAATTAAAGGAGCATCCCTCCCATGAACGGGTGTTACAGGTATGTGAGCTGTCTCTTTTCCTACAAACTTAATGAAGGGTTTTGTTTCTCAAAGGACATTTTTGTGTTGTGATGTATAGAAAAATATACTTCTGAAGTTTAAATCTTCTGTTAATATGTTTTTAGTAAAAACATACCATATGGATTTTCACGTTTTATGACTAGCTGCATTTATTATCTCTGTAAGAATTAACAGTGGCAAATGCTGTCTTGATTGTTAGACTTAATGATGGAAGACTTCTGTGTAAGTGTATGCTGTCTTAAATGAACACTGTGACGTTCCTAACTGACAGAGAAGCAAGACATCCTAGACATAAGATATGTATGCAGAAAGTCTTTGAAAATTGTTAAGGACTAAAAATTAGAATTCTATGGAAAGGAAGTCACTTAAAGCAACCAAGTAGTTTTCATTTTGTTACCGTTTTAGGATCTAGTTATGGACATCCTCAGAGTCTTGAGTACCCCAGATCTAGAGGTGCGCAAAAAAACCCTTCAACTAGCTCTGGACCTTGTATCATCAAGAAATGTGGAGGAGGTAAAATATATTCCTCTTGTTTCATCACACTCTGGTTTATTCTTTGGGAAAAAAAAAAGACATTTAATTCAACTATATTTGATCTTTCCTGCAGCTTGTGATTGTTCTGAAGAAGGAAGTCATTAAAACTAATAATGTGACAGAGCATGAAGATACCGACAAGTATAGACAGCTGCTCGTCCGTACGTTGCATTCCTGTAGTGTCCGGTTCCCAGATATGGCTGCAAATGTTATTCCAGTGGTATGCAAATGTTTAATTACACTGTAATTAAAAATGTTCTAGCTATACTCAAAACCTGGAGATTAATTGAAGTTGTGGTGCTTCTAATAGTGCCCTCAAACAGAGCAATGATATTTTTAATCTCTGAAGCCATATAGGACTTTTGATGCTGTAGCTGGTTTTGTCTGAAACTAGGACATGTGCTAAAGAGTGCCTTTACTTAAAAGTGCAATAATTTGTATCATTAGAAAACCAATTTTGGGATTATGATAAGTAATTGATTGGAATGTACTTCATTTTTTTTACTTCAACTTTATTTAATGGGAGATATGCATGCAGTTTTGTTTTCCTCAGTATGGAAGGAAAATACTAGTGTACAAACTTAGGCATGCCGCTGTTGGTGCTCATGTTCACTCTTCTGTGCTAGCTGATGGAGTTCCTTAGTGATAATAATGAAGCTGCAGCTGCTGATGTCTTGGAGTTTGTGCGGGAAGCGATCCAGCGATTTGATAACCTCAGACCTCTTATTGTTGAGAAGATGCTCGAAGTCTTTCACGCTATTAAATCTGTCAAGTGAGTCCAAAATATGGTATCGAACACCTTGGACCCTGTGGTCTGCTTGCATTGAATGTATAGTGTCATTAAATGTGCACCAGCATCCTTGCGACCCATGTGCAAGAATAACTGAAGCTGAGATATTTTGTAGATGATTTCTACATACAGCTTCTTGCTTACTTGTACAAAAGAGATATTGGGTGTGTGTTGCATTGAATGAAGAGAATAAATTCAAATTTTGTTTTAATGAGGCAATTGATAATTGTATTTCTGCTTGCTAGATGGTAGTCTTTTTGATGAAAGCCAATCCTATCTCTGTTGTCCTCTGATCAAGTGGAGGAAAAAAAACCCACAAAACTTCAGAAGTTTTTTTCCCCCAATCTTCATTCATGTTCTTGCTTTTTATTTTCTCCTATGTGAAGGAAGAATGTTAGTTTTTAAGTGGAGATGTTACAGCTAACTTTACTCACATACAGTAGAGTTATTTCATTACAATCACAAGGAAATTTAATTTTATTAATAGCAAGGTTAATATTAAATATTTTTGTAGCAGAGAATGTATCTCATCTGATATGCTTTTTCATTAGTTTAAGGCTGAAAGGATGATTATTCGTGATCAAACTTGCTTTCTGCTAACCACATTCTCTGAATTTGTCAAGGCTGGCCTTTTGCCCCTGACCATAAATCACTTCCCCTGATGCTAGTTTGAGTATATCATGAAAGCATGACTTAAATTACTGTTCTTGTCTTAGGATTTATCGAGGAGCTTTATGGATCCTTGGAGAATATTGCAGCACAAAGGAAGACATACAAAGTGTAATGACAGAAGTTCGCAGATCCCTTGGAGAGGTGGGTTTACTTGCTGTTATGCGGTGTGCTTTCTAAGAAAAGAAGGTATTTTTTACAAAATCAGGTAAGATGCAACAGGGGTTTGAGCACATATGTAATGATGTGTGCACAAGAAATCTAAAATGAAAATTAGTTATGCATTCGTTTAAGTAGCATAGCTGAAGCCAGCATATGCTGGAAATAGATGCCTATTAAAAGGGGAGATAAGGAATTTCTCATTTCAGAAAACTATGTAAGTGGATATAACTAAATAGTGTCTTAGGTCTGGGTTGTTCTAAGAGGGATCTAAGACCATCTGTGCAATGTGAGCTTTATGTATGGGTAGGAGGCTTCTGTATGTATTTCAACATCTGCCTGACTCCTCAGATTGTCTCAAAAATGTTGCATTATAACTGACCTTTTACTCCAAAACTTGAACAGTGCAGATATTTTTTTATTAAATCCTTCTGCAGAACAAAAATATTTATTTTGTATTCATTGTAACATTTCTTTCTAGATCCCAATAGTAGAATCAGAAATCAAGAAAGAAGCTGGTGAGCTAAAACCTGAAGAGGAGGTGTCTGTGGGTCCAGCCCAAAAATTGGTGACAGAGATGGGCACTTACGCAACACAGAGTGCTCTCAGTAGTTCTCGGCCTGCCAAAAAGGAAGAAGACCGGTAATAAAGATTTCATATTAAGCCAGGAGTGACTTAGTTAATTATTTTTTTTAAGTTATATTGTCTCTCATGCAGAGTTTAGTGGTTGAGTTAATTCCTGTTCTAAAGTATTATCCCAAGTAGATGATATCTGGTAGGAACTTGATTTGTAATCAAAGCTTACTGCATATCAAAAAGGATGTTATTAATTATGGCTTCTTAAATTCTGGTTGATTCTTTATAATTTATAGATAAGACACCTCACAAGTTTAATCGGATACAGAGATGTCACCTTTAGGTTAAAACACTTTTTCTTTCTTGATAGCACTTTACACTGTTTAGTACTTGCTGTAGTTTATTTCATTGGTCACAGAATCACTAGGTTGGAAAAGACCTTTGAGATAATCGGACGTAGATAGAACATACAGAACAGTTGCTGTATTTCCTTAATTCCTGCAGATGGGCTACTTCATCTGGGCAAGTCCTTATCTCATAGCTACGGTGACATAGTTATCCACTACACTTTTCACTTCACTCCTCCTAAGTGGAAAGGTGACTTGTGAATACCTCTGTATCTGGAAATACCTGGTGTACCTCTAGATGAAAAAAGAAAAACAACTTCTGAGACCTTTCAGGGTGGTTTTGTTTGTACAAAATGGATGTTAAGGTATGAAGAAAAGTAGGGTGAAGAGTGTCATCTAAACCTAGTTTTCTGATTATCATTTGTCTTTGCAGACCTCCATTACGAGGATTCCTGCTTGATGGAGATTTCTTTGTTGCAGCTTCTCTTGCTACAACTTTAACTAAGATTGCTTTGCGATATGTGTCACTGGTTCAGGAAAAGAAGAAACAGAATGTAAGTCTTCTATTGTGTTCTCACTCTAGTTGCGAAGATGAGTTGGTTGTCACCTCTTTTCTTTTAAACAGATGCAAAATGTGTGCAAAGTCCAAAGTGAAGAGCCAGTTAGGTGATTGGATAAGAATGAAAATTTGGCTCACAAACAGGGCCTACTGCTGCTTTCTATCCACTGTATCTAGACAGTCTCTAAATCATGCTGCTTGGTTTCTACATAAGTGCTAAAACCCTGAAGTACTCAGATCATAAAAATCTCTGAATGGATTAATGTGCACCTTGAACATTTCTGTAAAGCTGTGTAAAATGTAATAACCTCATTAGTTCTCTTTCCTTTGTCATCCTTCTCAGTCCTTTATCGCTGAAGCTATGCTGCTGATGGCCACTATTCTCCACTTGGGAAAGTCCTCTCTTCCCAAGAAGCCAATTACAGATGACGACGTGGATCGTATTTCCTTGTGTCTGAAAGTTTTGTCAGAATGTTCTCCTCTCATGAACGACATTTTCAACAAAGAATGCAGGCAGTCCCTCTCTCATATGCTGTCAGCCAAGCTGGAAGAGGAAAAGCTTTCCCAGAAGGTGAGCTAGTGTAACCATGGACACGTGGAATTTTTACGGATGTTTGCATCCAAGCAGGTCCCAGAAATGTCACCATTTGCCTATGTGTAAGCCAGATGTTATTCCCTGCATCAGGGAATGGCATTTGTCCTGAAATTGTAATGTTTTTCTTCCTCCAGAAAGAATCTGAGAAAAGGAATGTGACAGTTCAACCGGACGATCCCATTTCCTTCATGCAGCTTACTGCTAAAAATGAAATGAGCTCTAAAGAAGACCAGTTTCAGCTTAGCCTTCTTGCAGCAATGGGAAACACACAGAGGAAAGAGGCTGCCGATCCTCTTGCGTCCAAACTTAATAAGGTAACGTGAAAGTCAGTGTTTTAATTATATAGACTTTGTGCTGCTTATGCACAGGATCAGCTTTGGGAACTGCAGGTCAGAACTGATGGGCTGAAAGACGTGGTTGTCTCCTGGTTAGGATCAAGAGAAAAGCCTTTGTGCTTCAAGTCGTTACCTTCTTCACATGGCGGGGGAGCAGGGGGAGAGAATGAGGGGGACGCTTGGAGAGTGCTGAGCTGGTGGGCTGTGGAGAAGATCAGTTTGCCAGCCTGAAAAGGCCTGTAAGGTTCACAGGGAAAAGAGCAGGGATGCCACAAGTGATTAAGAACCCCTTTCTTGCTTGGCTGCCATATCCTGTTGCCAAGTGCAGTGCATCCTTGTTTAACTATTTATACTCTTGCAGTCAGTTTCCAGGATCTGCAGAGAAGGTCCAAAGACCCATGCAAAAGTACATGCGAAGGAAGGATGCACTTGCATTTATTTGTATGAGTAGTATGGACAGTTGTCACGTGTGTTTAACTATAAATCGATTAAATCCATTTATTTTGGAAGACTCACGCATGAACTTTAGATTTCGTAAGCATCACAACTTCTTTAAATACTGTTTTCTAGATAAAACTTATGCTAATTGCAATGTGTTTTCCAATTTCCTTTTTAGTTTTTTCCCTTTTCTCCTACTAGTAAGTTAGTTCTGTGAAATTAAAAGCTCTCTGCACATTTGCTTCATTCAGAAGCTCATGTTGAAGAGTAATGGCTTTAATTGTACTTCATTCTTACTTTTTGTCATTGTTTGACAAGATTCCATGTTTTAAACTGATTTATGAGGAGAAAAAGTAACTTTAAACTCTTTTCTGTCTCAGGTCACTCAGCTGACAGGTTTCTCGGACCCCGTCTATGCGGAAGCGTACGTCCACGTCAATCAGTATGACATTGTGCTGGATGTGCTTGTGGTCAACCAGACCAGTGACACCCTGCAGAACTGCACGCTAGAACTAGCTACGCTAGGTAAGGAGCGCTGCTGGAGACCAAGCAGCCGGCAGGCAGCAGTGAGGTAGTGGCCAGTGGCACCTAGTTGTAAAAGGGTTCTTAAATACTTCTAAATATTTACAGATCTGTGCCAGCTTTGTTGGCATTTTGAAAGGGGGGGTTTTGAATGCCTTCAGAAATACATTTTTCTTCCAAAAGGTGGAAGACTTGTATCTACTGGCACTGACAAAGCTATCTGACAGTATGAACCATAGTCAGATCTTGAACTTCTTAATGCTTTTTTCACTAGAAAAAAAAATAGCATTCCATTTCCCCTTCTCTCTGTTTCCTGACATACAGACTTCTTTTTTTTTTTAATGTACTTATTCCCTATTGTGCTGTTACCATAGAGCAACAGGACAGAATCCAAACTAGTATGGAGCAAATGTCAGGCACCCCCTGCCCTAGGCTGAAGTACTTAAAAACTGCATTTACAGCTGAAACTTTTCCCTGTACCAACAGCTGTGCCAGAGGCTTGCTTAAACAATACTGAGGCTTTGCTAACTTCTTTTAGGGGAGGGACTGGAGCAGGTAATCCAAGAACAGTAACCACTTACCTGTTAGTTGTCTTCTATTTTGACAGTCAGGAGTTGAAATACATTTACAGCATACTAGGAGGATGTGTGTTATGTGCTTTTAATTGATGTAAATGCAACCGGAGGGACATAACCTTCCACCTTTGTTTTTGATCAGAGTAATGATGGGATAAATAACTTGAATATTTTAATTAATACATTGTAATTTTCTATTTATCAGCTCACTAAAATGGAATTCTGTATTTCCCAGTTGATGTCTTCAGATATATTGCAAAAACTGACTTGATGCATTACTCGTGTTTGTAGAGTTGATGCTGCTCATGCTGTGTTCTCAAATTGCACAGTTTGATAGTTGAACTAAGGAGTCTTTTACAACTGCTTGCTAAAGATTAGGAAAAACACATCTCTTACTGTTTCCTGGGAGCAATTGCATTCAAAATCAAGGTGATACTTTGACCTGTTTATAACAAGCTTAGTGCTTGTAGTACTGGATGTTGAACTTTGTGTTTTAGACACTTGACTGTAGGATTAGGTATTACGGTATTGCCAGTGATTAAAACACGAGGTAGAATTAACCATTTTCTGGTTGTTAAAAATTTAATACTAGGCTCAGTCCAAAGCCCATTTAAGTCAGTATTTACATCTGTTTTCACTGGGTTTGGGTGAATACACTAATATTTTAACTGAAATTTTTACTGTGATATAAATTATTTTACATTATTAGTGTAAATTATTTTATTATTGCAGGTAGCAAACTATAAAACAAATCCCACAACCAACCACCAAAACAAAAAATCCATATCAACTAATACCTTTATGGTAGTATTTAGTGCAACTCTGTAGGCTTTAGAATTGAATTACAAGAAAATAAAATTTTAAAAATGTTCCAAAAGCTAAACTCATGGTGTACTGTTAATGTTCCCTCATCCCCCTCTCCCAATTTTTTTTTACCCAGGTGACTTGAAACTTGTGGAAAAACCATCTCCTCTGACACTTGCTCCACACGATTTTGCAAACATTAAAGCTAATGTCAAGGTTGCTTCCACAGAAAATGGAATAATTTTTGGTAATATTGGTAAGTAAACAATTCAGTGTGCAAAACTGACATTAATGTGTAGCATTTCTTATCTGCTTAATGACCTCAAAAATAATTAAAACACTTGATTGGAAAAGGAAATTAAATGGTCTGTGTTTGAATGTTTTGTGATTATTAAAAAAATAATTATGCCACTTTTACTTAAAATCGTAGTAGAACTGCTACCACTAGGATGATTGTCAGTCTGATACTTGAACCCAGGTCTCTGAATTTGAACTGAGGTGGGTGGCCCTGCCTGAAAGACTTAATTCAAAGTTCTGTGGCAACTTGCTTGAAGAGAGGACAGAGGTCAGCAATGAGATTGAGCCAGTGTTGACTGTTGTTAACAGGCACTCTTATTAGTGCAAGTTAACTTGTTAAAACATTAAGGTGGCTTGTGTTTCATGTTGCAGTGTATGATGTCTCTGGAGCAGCCAGCGACAGAAACTGCGTGGTTCTCAGCGACATTCACATTGACATCATGGACTATATCCAGCCCGCTGCTTGTACGGATGCGGAGTTCAGGCAGATGTGGGCGGAATTCGAGTGGGAAAACAAAGTTAGTCTGAATTTTTGTATGCTATTTGGAGTTCTTCTTGATGAGCTGTGAGCTGATGCAGAAATGGAATTATTACATCAGCATTATCTCTTTTGATATAGACCTCATTCAACATCCGCGTTGGATGTTGGCCTCAAGTAACTCATTCTGTTACTGTTACCTGTTTCACAAGCTTAGTGATGCAGGAGCTGTTTTGTTCTTACAAAAAAGGTATGTGCATTGAGCCTTACCTCCTGTACAGAAGGGGTCCACATTGCTTGGTGATTGCTGTGTATTTTGGCTCAAAGGTGAGATAGCAACAAGTGTGAGTTCATGCTGAGACAGCAGCATTAGTCAGACTGCGTAGCCTCTGCAGTTCTTCCAGTTCTGAATTATGTTGTCTTTTTTTTTTCCCTAGAAAATCATCACATGTTTTGGGTTGTGAGGGACCTTTTAAAATTACGTAGTCCAACACCTTTGCTATGGGCAGGGATATCTTTTGCTTTATGACCTTGCAGAACAGCGGTAGCATACAGAGTGGTTATGGGTGCTATATAAGACCAACCGAATGTTAGGTATGCTTAATATTAGAGGGTGCCCAAACTGCTAGTTACAGTCCTGTTAAAAAAGGGTTTAAGGGAGATAACAGAGACTTATGCAGAGAGTTTACATGTTAGGCAGAGTATCTCATTCATCTGATGCATTGTAGAAATCATCATCATAACAGGGAATTCCCACCCTTGAACAAGCAGATGGCAGGAGGTGAAGACTTTGTATTAGGCTGCCACATAAAGTGATTTGTTACTAGCTTACTGAATGTGGTGTTCCTCAAGGGGAAATGCAGTGGTAATCTTTTAGAGCCCGGAAGAAGAGATGCCTTCAGAAATGCCCAAGATGCTAATTAAAGTAATTGCCATTTTTCCCTTCTTGAAGGTTACAGTGAATACCAATATCATTGATCTAAATGAATACTTACAGCACATACTGAAGTCAACCAATATGAAATGCCTGACTCCAGAGAAGGTGAGCTATTTGGCTGAAGACTTTTAGACACCCTTTTTAGTTTGAGTGCTTTTTAAATTTGTTTATTGTTCGTTATAAATACTATTAGAGAGTTTTTTGCAATATGAAGTGGTACATATAATTAATTTTTTTTAAATGAGCACTCTGAAATGAGTAAAATCAGAATTCTCTTTCTCAATCTTTAGCTATTTCTTGCCCTGCTACAAAATCAGAATGTCTGTTTTAATGCATAGTAGGTAATCTATAGGGGATTTGGTGGAACCATCTGTTTTTATACAGGGGTTGGATTTTTTGGTAGCTCCATGTTTCTTGGTTCTCTGTCAAAATATACTTTTCTTTTGCCAATTTACCCTTTCTGTTGTAAAGCAGAACCATAGGATCATGGGTTGGAAGAGACCTTAAAGATCACCTAGTTCCAACCCCCCTGCCTACCCATATGTGTTACATGTAATACCTATTTGCTTATAAGTTGTAATATATATAATAATAATTAACTCATATATGTATAGTAGCCAAAATAGGTATAGTAGCTGTTGCTACTATGTGGCTTCTTTACCATTTTGCTGTTCATGAGATTGTAAAATGCCATCCTACCTTGTTGTGATGAGTATCGTAGATTGCATATCTTTAATAGTAATTTTAGGGAAAGACCAGCACTGAGTCCCACTGCATGATTCCCATGGTTTAAAAAATGTATGCAGAGAAGTTTAAATGTTAAACACTGCTGTCTGCCTAGCTGTACGTAGCATGAGTTGAAGTGTATTTAAAGGATTTTGGGCCTTTCTGAAGAGTTCCCATTTGCTTTCTGTAGGCGCTTTCTGGTTACTGTGGCTTTATGGCAGCCAATCTCTATGCACGTTCCATATTTGGAGAAGATGCACTTGCAAATGTCAGCATCGAAAAGCCAATTCACCTTGGACCAGAGGCACCTGTCACTGGTCACATACGAATCCGTGCGAAGAGTCAGGTAACGTGGCTTCTGTTTGAGCACCGTTTCTCCTTGTCATTTTGTACCAAGTGCTCTGAAAAACCTGCAGATTTTTGGGCAACGGTTAATTTCTAGTATTGGGTGAATGGGAAAATTTTTAGGGAAGGTGAATATAGAAATTTAAGTTTAAAAAAACTGTTTTATACACATTTTGTGAGGAAAGGCTTTTTAGTTAGGTGTAATCATTCCGTAAAGCCACATAGTATCTCTTCTCTCCCAGTGCATTATCACAAAATAGGCCTTTGGGACAAGATTTTCTTATTTTATCCATAGCACTGCAAAGTGGATAGTATAATTGATGTGCTTTTAACTAAAGAGAATATGCTTCCCAAGGTTCCATGATCTATTTCCTACTAATTTGTACATTTCAATTTTATATAACAAGGACATTTTTGTGCCTGTAACTGCTGTTCACTGTTGCGGTTTTTGGTTTTTGTTTGGTTTTTTTTTTTAAAACAACAGAAAAGACTCCAAAGTCTTTCAGTAGAATTGTTTTCTAGGGTTACATCTATGAATTTGCTTTGGATTGTAAAACTTAACACTTCCTGAGTAAAAAACAAGAGGAAAATTTGGAGCTCTTTAGTAACAGCTACTGTACCAGTACAGTAATAGGACCATACAACAAAGGACTGCCTGAGAATTTTCACATTCATCACATAAAACCATGCAGTTTATGTAATGTCACTGTGAAGGCTTCAAAGTTGTTTCAATTAATGTTTCTGATATATTGATGGTGGCATTTTTATATGATTGCATTCAATTATGTATGTCAGCTTAGTTCGCCTGTTGATTAGGTGGGTTTATTTGTGCATTTCCTTTTGACATTTCTTTAGCTTCTATGCAATATTAAAATGGCTCTGTGATTAAGTAATTTTCTGTAGCTTTAGAGCATTGAGTCCTAGTATTAGCACTGAGACTTTCAACAGCTGAATTACAGTAACTGGACTGCCAGTTGTCACTTTTTTTTCAGTAGTAGCATACTTTCAACTGGTGGGAGGTCAAGAGTCTTACTGTTTTTCTCTTTCCTTTCATATTGATGACAGATTTAGCAGTTGCTACCTCAAATTTAAGTTTTATTATTTCAAAAATACGTAGATCTAGCCTTTACCTAGGAGTTAAGGTGTGCACTATAATATATATTAAAAAAAATCAAAATACTTTTATTTCCATTCCACTAACTTTATAGATTTCTGTATATGGAATTTACTTTTTAATATAGATAAAACTATTTTGGAGTATCTGTGTCATGAACGTCGTCTTTCTTTTCCTTACAGGGAATGGCCCTCAGTCTCGGAGATAAGATCAATCTGTCTCAGAAGAAAACAAGTTTATAAATTTTACCTAATGTCTTTTCAGGTCTTTTACAATTTAACCTTAGGTATGTGGCTTTTGGGATCCAGAACATCTTGTATTCTTCAGTGTTCTGTAATTGTAGAAGCCAAGCTTTTGAGCCGAAAGCATTCCAGCAGATAATTTATAGGTTCCTCATGATTGATACTGAGCAAAATTTTAAATCTCCAGGTTTTTTTTTTTCTTTGTCCTGGAAGTCATGTTTTCTTTGTCTCTAATATATACTGCTGCTTGACAGTACAATAAACAAATTATGCCAGTACTGTTTTGTGTGTAACTCTGTGTTGTTTGATCAGCATTGAATATCTGGTCAGGGGTTTTTTTGATGCTCTAAAAAGTGGGAGTGTGTAATAGCTCAAGTGCTTACAGTAGTGACTAGGCCTGGATTATGTGGATGTGTGATCATGACTCTTATAAAATATTCTGGTATGCCTGGGAGAATATAGATATGTATTTGACACTTAAATCAAAAGCTGCATGTTCTACATGGTTGGTTTAGTAATGTGATCACTTGGCACAGACAGGCTTGAAATATCAGAAAAATTGTCAAAATTCAGCTCTTTACACCAAGTAGTAGAACCTAAAATTTATTTCTGAGATGTCTTCCTAGCAGCGCCATCAAGAGCTTAGTACTTCATAACCTGAGGGGGGTGAAGGGGGAGGAATAGCAGTATGTTGCCTCTGTGCTCGTGTGAAATTCCATGGATATCACTGTGCTGCTTGGGGCTGCCTGGGGGGATTGTCTTCTCCAGTCACTTCAAGCCTGACCAAGCGAGAAGAACATCCTAGGACACCAGTGAATGGTTTCATTGCCACAAAGACATTGTGATTGCTGGGACGCTAACAGAGGTTGTATTGTAGCTGCATGTGTACTGAGTGGTGTGAATGAGATGGATTTGCTGTCCACAGTAAGGAAAGGGTATTTTTGGAGGAGAATGACTTCCAGTATCTGTTACCCGAGCCCCATTTCAGTTGCAATCTGCTGTCCTCGTAGGAGAACAGAAACACATTCTGGCATGTGCAGCTACCTGTATTTCATGTGACTCTTAGTCAGCTGGGAGTGGCACATGATGTAACTCAGTTCAGGGTATCTTTTGCTATCACAGCTTTATGCAAGGACATGAAAACACCTGTTCAGCAGAACCTGCTGTGACTTCAGGGTTCATTTTCCACCTGCCATGCTTCTCAGTAGCCCTCCTGCAGAGTTGGTCTTACACAGAAGTTTTTGGTGGTGATGTGTATTGTCCCAGTAGCCTGAACAAAGAAAAGTTAAGGGAATGCCTCATGTCTATACTTTGGCCGTGAAATTCTGTCCTTGCATGTAAATCCTGTTGTGTTTTGGCTAAGACTTGCTCAGTAGCTCAGGTAAGACTGATTTTGGTTCAGTGAAGCTCCTTACTAAAAGGGCTTTAGTACCCTGAAGAGAGATTGGCTGGAAGAGTCTGTGTCTGCCTGTGTACACAGACAGCGTTCTCAGGTGGTCATTTGAGAGTGGTGGTCTGCTGGCCTTCAGCTACTCCTGGGCAGGCCTGTCGCTGCTGGAAAAATCTGCTTGTGCCAACTGCCACAACCACTTCTAGGGAAAGGAACTAGGAGGAAAACTTATGTATGGTCCTTGTGGTTTCCAGGGGAGAAAGCAATTGTGAGCAAATAGGAGACTGAGAACTATGGATGCACCCCTGATTGCTTAAAAAAATCACTTTTCTAAGGGGAACAGGAACTCAAGAAATCACTGAAGTACTTGATCAGCATTAGCGGAGTGCAAAACATCTAGATGCCAGAGAACTGCTCTGCATTTACAAAGGAATGTCTTACACACAGCCCTACTTGAGGGTCCACTGAAGCTTTTTTCATTGCAGCAAAAGTTAGTAAAAGCTGTATTGCTCAAAGCTCTGTAGGAGGTTACTAACCTGTCTCCTGAGCAGCAGTATTTATTGCAGATACTGTGCTTGGGAGAGGTAGTGTTAGTTACCCCGCAACTTTCATGGCAGAAGCTTGGGAAGGAATGGGAACAAATTCCCAGTAGATGTAAACAGATGCTGCCTTTCCATTAAAAGTTCTCAAAGGGCATTGCAGTGCTGCCCTACCAAGAAACTGGTTTCTCCACCCCTAGGGCTACTGTGAGTCAGGGGCCAGATCTCTTTATTCAGGGCCCAGTGAGGATTTGTCTTTGTGTCCCATGTGGGTGGTAGCAGAAGCAGGAAGATCCTTTATCTGATGACAGGCAGGATATAGGCGACTCTTGGTTACCTAAGAGAGGAAGGAGTCATCCCAAGAAAACATGAAGGTAGGTAATATAAAACAAAAATAAATGGAGCCATGGTTTGTATTGTGGGTTTTAAAAATAGGTAGGTGGTTTCTGTTGGGACAGCTTTACGTGATGCTCAGAAACGTGAAGCCTCGCGTGAGGGGCATTTGCTGTAACACGCGCTTTTTGGGGCAGAGCTGCAGCTGGACTGTGAGAGACTGAGCCAGTGCATCCACCTCGTGGGTAAGCTATTCCAGGGGCACAGCCAGCAGTTAGCGGCACGCCGTCACAAGTGGAGGGACTTTATAACGTTCCCGTGTGTCACTACAGCAGGGGGTGCTGTTTCACAGCTGATAAGTTTGGGTAGAGTGCTTTTAAGGACGCAAGTAAAGATGTGCTGAGGCTTTCACCATAGAAACGATAGAGGGTGATTTTGGCCCACTCGCACAGCCGCTCTCGGTTGTTTTTTGTATCACTTCAGGTTGCCTAGCTATGTGTTACCAGTGCGCAGTGATGCTGACGGCTCGGATTACTAATAGAGTACATCTGTTTGAACATCTCTCTAGAGATGCTGTACTTTTCTAAGGCATAATGAGATAGACTTGGCAGTATGCAGCTGGCCTAGGGAGGATCTTCTGTTCGAAAGACATGATAATGACTTCATTAAGAGAGGAATATAGGTGAAAACCAGGAAATTCTAACTATGACTTTGCTTGCACATTTGTAATACTAATCTAGGCAATTTTTTGTCATATTTGAGCAAAGCCATAAATAGCCATTGTCTCACTAGCTAGTTCTCCTCAGGTTTTTTGTGTATCCTGTAGTTTGCAATGTTCAACCTTTTCTAAATGCTGTGTATCATTTTTGATTGCATCAGTGCAGTATATTTCATCAGAATGAGCCACAGATTTCCAGGAATAGAATGGAGCTGCTAGCAACAGTGTGACTGCTTTTGTTCTGAAAGATAAGCTAGGGAAACTTTCTGTTTTACAGGAATGATCATCTGAATTTCAAAACAGAGCAATGAGTTCTTATTCTGATCTTTTAGAGTAACTTTGCTGTCACCCGTATTCAGACATGAGAATAAAGAATTATTTCCACTGAGTTGTCCTTAAGCTATATGTTGTGTGAGAAAGCCTAAGTATTTTATTAATGTGTAGGAACTTCACTGGGTGAGATGGGTGAGATTCCCCATGAGCTATACTTTTTCCCCTCTCTTGATTTTAAATATGTTACCGACAGCTGTAGATCTCATGCGCTGACCAAAACCAGCATGCCATGTTGCAGAGGCATCCCTGCTTGTAATTGTTTTTTTCAAATGAAATTCTGTCATTCTTTCCAGCACCCATTGCTGGTGGGCCAATCTCCTCTTTGAGCTACACCTACAGGAACACGTGGGAGGGCTGTACACGTGCAGAAGCACAGGCCTCTTAGCAGTAAATTCTTTCTGGAGGCCAGGCACAGTGAGTGATCGGTGCAAACATGTGTAAGCGCCTTTGAACTCTTGAGGGTAGCACTGTCACTCCCAAGGTGTCCTGGCTTCTTGCAGGGTGCTCTCTTTTTAACCTGTTGTCCTGGTTTCAGCTATGATGGAGTTAATTATTTTTAGCAGTGGATGGAATGCCATGTTTGGGAGTTAGGATGAGAACAGTGCTGATAGCACCCTGATGTTTCTAGTTGTTGCCGGGCAATCAAGGACCTTTCTCAGTTCTTCATACTTCCCTGCTAATGAGAAAGGAGGGGACGCAGCCAGGACAGGTGACCCGAATTGGCCAAAGAGGATATTCCATGCCAGTTACGTCATGCTCAGTATAAAGGGGGACTGGGGGGAAGAGGAGGAGGCAACGCCAGGACGTGCAGTTTCTGGGGACGGTCGGGTTCCGGGACGGCTCTAACTGTGCGGCCTGAGTTCTGTGGTTTGGTGAGAAACTGCATTGTGTATCACCAGTTTCATCTATTTTGTGCTTTAAACTCCTGTTATTGTTGTATCTAGTTTTCTGTTATTGTTTAGTAAACTATCTTTATCCCAACCTGCGTGGTTCTGGTTTTCTAGGTTGTGGTTTCTTTTCCTCCTTTCTTCCTTCCCTTTTCCCCCTCCCCCAACTTTCCTTCCCGCTTCCTTTTAAAGGTACAGGCAACTGTGTGGGGTGCGGCCCTTGGCTGGGGCAAAACCACGACACCTGTACAACAGGAGAATGTGGGACCTGTGGGCACAATGAAAACCCACCAAGTTCATCAGTTTTGGTAATGTAGTGCATGGTTTTAGGTGTGAATCTGGCTTGTGTCTGTGTCTTGTGATATCCACTTGAACTTAAAGCAGTTTCCCTCCTGGTAGGAACTAGGCTGAAGGTGTGCATCAGAGCATGATCTGGGTGCCATGCTTGCACCGTGGTTGTGACAACCTCCAGCAGCTGGGTCTGCAGGTGCCTGTGATGTGTGCCTGGGACCAGGACTCAGTGCCACCTGCATTCCTAGTTAAGACTGAGCCGAGACGTGGTACCAGCATGGCAACCCATTGGACCAAATCACAGCAGAGCTCCCAGTTGGTGTCTGAGCTTCTCTTCAACTGTTAACTTTCCTATGTGATTCCTACCTCATTCAGTGGCTGCGGGCACAGAAGTATCTGCCTGCTGTAGGCATTATCCAGTGCTCTGAGATCTTTCAGGCTGTTCCTGTGCCTATCCGTAGGAGGCCACTCTACTGGTGAGGCTTCCTGTCAGGAAGATCAAATGTACAGTTCTGTGTACCAGATGGGAGTTATGCTCCAGGCATTGATCTATTAGGTCTTGAGCAACATCATTGCTTGTTTACAATTTTCTAATATCTGAAAACCGCAACTTGAAATGGTCCACTTAATTTATTGTGTGTTAGGCACAGATCTGATGCCAGCCTGGAAGGCAAGTGTCCCAGTTTATTTGGTTAGTACAGCTGATGTTGTCACCATGTAGAAAGTGATGTTGTTCACTGGCTCCTTGCACTGAGATCCACACTGAGATGTATTCTTTTCCTAAGGAGAAGGAGCGAATTGTTATTCAACAGTAGCTATGGTTCCTTTCAATGTCATCATCCTCAAGGACCCTGCAGCTCACCCGTCATCCAGACCTGAGCTAGGTGGAGAAGCAGAAAAGGGCGCTTGAATCTGAGTGGTGGCACGTGCAGCACGGGGCGTAGCAGCGGCTGACTCAGACGGCGAGGTCCTACACACGTGCCCAGGTGGTTCCCACCGACCGACCTGCTGCTAAACCCCCTGTTGCTATAAACCCCCTTTTCCAGGTGCACGCAGGCAGGGGTTTGCCTGCTCAGGTTCTGACGCATCCTGTGTAGATTCGGTAGAGCTTGTCTCAGAAAAGCGATTTCACCCTAGTGATGGTCACCGGCTCCCTGTCCCCGGGTACACAGGGCTATGGCTATTTGGATTTCTGGCAGACAGGTGCCAACAAGGTGATTGACAACGCTGAAGTTTTGTTTCACTGGGGTTTGTAATGTAAAGGTTTCCATCGGGGAAACCAGACTCTCCTCTTACTCAGATTAGCAGGAATTGCCTTGCATTCCAATAGGATTATTTTTTTAATGCCATATCAAGCTTGCTTTTATAAAGGTGCAAGAAAATGAGCTATGAGAACCTTAAGATGTTGACCTGTCAGTACCTTAGTGCTTGCATTTTAAAGCATATAACACTGTGTTAATGCGTCTTTAACAGGAGATATAATTACTCCAGGGTTGGTGTGCCTACTCCATCAGTAAGAACAGGTGGTTTTTTCCTACGCCTGTTCTCACTTACACTTCAGGCGCACAAGTTCAGCTGTGATACTATATCCAGCCTTAATAAATGTGAACGTTGCCGTAGAAACACTGTCACTTTGGGAGAGGTATGGAATGCCGCAGAAACCTGTTCTTGCAGCGTGCAGATGCTAAAAGCAGATGAAGACGTTTATCAGTTAATCGGTTAAACTTATTATTTATGGAAAATACAGATCATGTGAGACTCTGGAATGCGTTTGTTAATTAAGTGAAAAATCAGGAATTGTGGTGTGTGTTCCAGCTAATTCCTCATGTGTTACTGTAGAGCATGACGCTACAAGCCCTGACAACCATGTACTTATATTTCAGGAAGCATAAGGTAGTCCCTAAATTCCTGAGATTAAATATGTTAAAGCACATAAATAATGAAGCTGAAAATCTTATTTAACTCTTGCTTTTTTGTTACCAATGTTTTCTGTGTTACTAGTTTTCTGGGAAATTACTGGGGTTTATGATTGGGGCAACCATGTTTTCTAAAGCTTGTAACTGACGGTTATAGCAGGATTTAATGGATGGTAAATGGGAGTGAGCACTGAGAATGAAACAGATTTCTGTAATTCTCCTCATACATCCAGGAAATCACCTCAGGCCCTCAGGTTCATATTTGGGATGTAGAGACACGCTGGCACCTTTGTGTTCTGGGATCTGTTGGTGAAAATTTCTGTACAAAAGCACAGTTGCTGTTCTGCTTCTGAAAACTGAGTCAGCAGTCCCCATGGACTGAGGAACTGCCTCTGGTTGCATGGGTGGTGAGACACTGGAGAAGGTCACCCAGAGATGTTGTGGATACCTCATTGCTGAATGTGTTCAAGATCAGGCTGTCTGGTGCTTTGGGCAACCTGCTCTAGAAAAAGATAGTTGTCAGCCTCACCTCTGTGCCTGGGAAGGTCACAGAACATATCTTCCCAGGATCTATGGAGGACAGACAGGTGATTCAAGACAGACAGCATGGCTTCACCAAGGGCAAGCCTTGCCTGACCAACCCAGTGGCCTGACTACATCAGTGGACAAGGGAAGAGCTATGGCTGTCATCTATCTAGACTTTTGTAAGGCATTTGGCACAGTCTCCCACAACATCCCTCTCTAAACTGGGGAGAGATGGATTTGATGGATGGACTGCTCTGTGACTGAGGAATTGACTGGATGGTCACATCCAGAGTAGAGGTCAATGGCTCAGTACCTAGATGGACACCTGGAGCACTGCGTCCTGCTCTGGAATCCTCAGTGCAAGACAGGCATGGACCTGTTGGAGCGGGTCCAGAGGAGGGCCACAGAAATGACTGGGGGGCTGGAGCACCTACAAGAGCACAGGCTGAGAGAGCTAGGCATGTTCAGCTTGGAGAAGAGAATGCTCCAGGGAGACCTTATTATGGCCTTTCAACTCTGAATTGTTCTGGAATTTTTTAGTGGCACTGTCTTCCACTACTGAAGTTGCCAAATCTTACCGAAGCATGGGAATATGTACTTTGCTGGCCTAGAACATGTTGTGTCTGATCACTGCTCTTACTCAGATTCCAGGTATGGCTTTTTAACGTCATGGTTTGCTGTTTGTCATAGATTCTCAAGTAACCTGGAATTACATTTAATTAATTGGGAGATTAGAAATGCAATGACATTTAGAGAGCTGATGCTGTATACTAAACCCCTGGTAGTGCTCGTTCACAAATGCCTCTGCCCTAAGACGCTGCTATGCCAAGAGTGTGAATGACAGTGATTAACAGAGTTACACTGTGGAGTGGGTCTGTGTCCTGTGATAAAAGTTTTCCTGGGTGATGTCAGTGATGCAGGTATTACAATCACTTGTCTCTTCATGTTTCCTGATGACAGTCTTAAATGTGATATGGCTCCAACGTTGTAGATTATCGTATAAAGTTCAGTCATCTGAAAAATATGTTGAAATGGTGCCATTTACATGGGTGAGCTCTGTGCTGCAAAAATCCAGCTGGATTGCATAGATTGCCCAGTGGCAATCCAATACATCTTTCCTTAACTGTTGTGTATGTTATGTTTCTGTGGCTGAAATGATTCTAGTTCTTATGACTGGGCAAAAGATACCCGTCCTTTTGAAGTTCCAGTAATCCTCATCTTTCATAAGGTAAGAGGAGCGGGACTTGCGTCACTTCTTTCCATGCAGAATTTGAGGTATGGGATAAAAACAGGATCTGAGCTTGAGAAAATTGACTGGTGATCATCTCTGCCTTGCAGCTTGGATCCGAGGAAATAAAACTTCATTCATAGCTACACCACAATGTCAGTGATGCGGTAACTAAGTGTTAATTTCTTCAGTGCTAGATTTAAGTCTAAAATATCAGAACATTGATAAGTCAGATAAGGCCGGTTGCCCTTTGCTAGAGGTTGGTCCTGAAGTGGCAAGGAACTTTGCTGGTGTCCCAGTTGGAGCCAGCTTGGAGCGAGAAGAGCAACATAAGTAAGACAGAATCTTGAAACCTGGAGCTTGAGATGCTTGGGGCTGTCTGGGGCTGGGCTTTTGCTCCCCACAAGAGAAGGACAAAGGAGAGTGGATCTGAGGGCAACAGGAGGGTTGTAAATGGTTTTCCCTCTGATGCATTGGTTATAATAACTACAGGCCAGGTGCTACCCGCAGGTGTAATAGCAGTTTTTCCTGGCTGCGCTTGTGCCAGGGGCATTGCTGATGTCCTTACAACCAACCTTTGGTACCACTTGCAAAATTTGCTAAAGAGGATTGAATTTTGAATGCAAATGTTTGATTTGTTTTTGGAGTGTTTCAGGAGGGAGTAGTGGTTTATTTGGCCTGGAAAGAGTGTTTTTAGATAAAAGCATTGTAGCCTTCCATCCAAAGGGAATTAGGGGCCTCTGCCAAAGCCTATGTTTTATTTTGAAACCCAGGTGCTGCACTTTTACTTCCACAAATGTTCACAACTGTACATAATGTACCGATCCATAACTAAGAAAAGGGTGGTCCTTGATTCTCCTACATCAGAAAACCCACGGGGAGGTGTAGTTCCTATGCACACACAGGCCCACGTACTCTCAGAGCACCTGAAGCTTCTTTAAGGGACCTATTATTTTAAATTCCTCGAAAACTTCCTGAAAATTAAAATCCATCCGTTTTCTTGATCTCTATCAAGCCACTAATCTTACAGAAAGTACTTTTTGTGCCCAAAATGCAGGTCTCTGACAGGAGACAAATGCAGTCATTTACACCGGCAGCCTCATTCTCTGCCTGACCTCACCCCAGTGGCACTCTGAAAGTGTGGGTGCGTTGTTTTGTTCAGGTGAATCATTCAGAATTACCATTCGTCTGAAAGAGCTTATCGCAAGTGAATGGGATTTTGCAAAATAAATGGCTTTGCAGTTCTTCATGTGGCAGATTGCTGAGAGGTGAAACAAGGCTTTGAGATACTTACTAACCGCTCTTGGTAGCTCAATGTAAGAAAAGCACATGCTTTGGCCTTTTCTGAAGGAAGTCTCACATCTTTGCATCAGGGCTATCCTCATTATGAATGCAGGCTGGGGGATGATGTGATAGAGAGCAGCTCTGTGGAAAAGGACTTGGGGGTACTCATGGATGAAAACCTGGACATGAGTCACCAATGTGCATCTGCAGCTCAGAAAGCCAACTGCATCCTGGGCTGCATCAAAAGAAGCGTGGCCAGCAGATTGAGAAGTGATTCTGCCCCTCTGCTCTGCTCTGGTGAGACCTCACCTGGAGTGCTGTGTCCAACTCTGGAGCCCTCAGCGCAAGAAGGACAGGGACTGCTTGGAGCAGATCCAGAGGAGGGACACAAGGATGATCGGGGGCCGGAGCACCTCTCCTGGAGGCTGAGAGAGTTGGGCTTGTGCAGCTCAGCGCAGACCTTATAGTATCCTGCCAGTACCTGAAGGGGACCTACAGGAAATCTGGGGAAGGACTGTTTGCAAGAGCATGTAGCGATAGGACAAGGGGCAATGGTTTTAAACTAGAGCAGGGTGGGTTTAGATTAGACATTAGGAAGAAGCTCTTCGCTATGAGGGTGGTGAAACACTGGAACAGGTTGCCCAGAGAGGTGGTGGATGCCCCGTCCCTGGAGACATTCAAGGTCAGGCTTGATGATGATCTGAATAATCTGATCTAGTTAAAGGTGTCCCTGCTTACTGCAGGGGGTTTGGACTAGATGGCCTTTAAAGGCGCCTTCCAACCTAACACATACTGTGATCTTTAGTTGTCAGGGAGGAGTTTTGAAGGCACCATGAAAACACCAATTGCCTAGTTAGTTGCTGTTTATGACACTATCTGTAACAACAGAAGATTATTTTTAATAAAGAATTCACATTGTCAAAGAATATCTTTCTAACAATAAGATTTTATTTTCAATTCTTTATAATGCTGTTTTCTGAATAATTCACCTTTTCTAACAGCTCAGAGCACTGGTGGGTGCCAAGTCCCCAAGGGTTGCAGGGTTCTCGTGTAGTTGCTCAGCAAAGGACTTCAAAGAAAATGGCAGCTATGATGATCATTCTTCTCTCATGTTTCATCAGGCAGTTGAAGTACACCGTCAATTTTTGATACCAGATGTAATTACTCAAGAAGCAAGTGTATATTTAATCCTGTAAGGTAGGAGTGTTACGTAGGCAGGATAGAGTTCACACGTACAAGGGTATTGCGTTCTTTAATGACGCTGGAGTGGGCTAAAGCTTATTCTCTGATTTTGTGTCTGCATGTCAAAGCGTGAACACAAATTAAAATCTCTGTTCGTACAGATCAGTCATGGGTGCAAATATGCAACTGCAATTTAATGAGTGCAGACTATGCCAGCAAAGGGGAACGTGCCTTTTCCAAAAGGTATCCCTCTACTTGTGCTTCAGCTGGGACACAGTGCTAACTGTATGAGCCCTTCCCACCACAAAACTGTGTTTTGATTCTTACTTAGATTATCAAATAAGCTTTATAGAGATGGGGATGATATGTATGTCACATGTGCTAGATCTGTTTGGACTACCAAATCCTGTGCCATCAGTTATGACTGGGTTATATGAGTGATAGCATAATGTAAGATTTGAATGACTTTGGCCTTCTCTTTACTGAGTGTTATGCATGTTCTCATTCTCCAAGGAGCAAAGGATTGTCAGAAAGAAACAAGGGACAATTGTGTGCAGGAAGGGAAATTCCTTTCTGTAATTCTGCAATTTTCCAAAGACACCTGTCTCAGTGGTTTCCTTGTACTTTTTTTTTTTTTTTTTTTTGCAATAAACACTCAACAGGCCCAGAACAATAGCAGATGGGGAAGGAACACAGTATTGCTAGGAGGTTATTTTAATTTTGATGGTCAGCAGAAAGACAGTTCAACAGTGTAAGTGAGAAACAGATGGAAGCAGCCACTCTAAACTCAGGTGAGGTTACGGGAAGTTTTTAGCCAAATATTTCACGTGTAATTGGTAATAATGTCTCTTTACGCCGCATTTTAAAGGCTGAGTATTTGTAAAATAGTTTTTTGTCCAGCGTTCTGCAGATGGGGAGAGTCTGGGGATTGTTCAGAAGATGATTCTCTCTAATGAAGTGTTTTATGGCTAAGACCGTTGCTGGCGTAAAAACGCTGGCTACTTCTGCCTGCAGCTTCTACATCTAAATCCTGTATATATTCATTAACTCCAGCTTCCTCCTCTCTTACTGATCTTATTCATTAACGAATACTGCGGGTTCCTTTATTGCATCTTCTCCATCCTGGATCATTATAGGGTCACTAAATGCAATTCTTCCCTGTGGGTACATACTAGCTGTTCCTGCTCATTTCACAACGTTGTAATTATGGAGAAACCAGAGGTTGCAAATTATGAAAACAATTTAGTTTAATTTAGATTCAGTGTCAGCTGTAGGGGAAAATCCATTTATGCACCCACATTGTTGGCTTTACTTTTTGCTTTGCTTTTAATAGAAAGGGACCTGGTTTTACTTACCCAGCGCCTCATACAAGGCAGGAGTCCTGCAGCACTGTTCCTTTCTCGTAGCCCCTTGGATTTGAGATATTAGTACATTTTACACAAAATCATACTTGTTTCAGCAGGCCAGTGCACCTGAGGTCCTGGGCAGCGTCAGCTGTCAGTCAGTCAGTGAAGGTGACGGTCAGTTCCCCCGCGGGCTGCGCTGTGTGCGCTGGCACCCTCTGTGCATGTGAAGGAAAGGAGAGCACGGCTGCTCAAGGCCTTTCGCCCCATCCAGGTCTTTCCCGGGCCTTGAGCTGGGCGAGGAGGTGGCACGGGGCTGGCTGCTACTGGGTGACTTGTGTTTCTCTCTCTGCTGCGTGTGCTCACTGTACAAACAGCCGCTTCATAAAGGGTGCGACTGCCCTTTATTTTTCCTCTACTTTTTGGAACAGCAACTTCTTGTCTAAGGGAGGGCTTGCCCGTGTTTTCCCTTCCTAATTCTGCAAAGGCAGGGGCAGCTCGCCTTCCTGTGCACACACTGCCCCTCGCAGCACAGGTCCTCGTGCTGGTTTTGCACAAACCTCTGGCTCTCCCTGGGAACATCGAGCTAGTGCTCTTAAGAGGGATGGTTGCCAGCCTATGCGGATGCTTTATCTGATTCTGAGAGAGATAAGGAGAAGGGAAACATGTGTCTTTCACTGGACAGCGTTACACATGATCTGCTCTAAGTTTAGTATTACACAATCTCACTAGCATCCTTGGTGTTTAAACCCAGAGATGACAGGTAACTTCACTGTACTTCTGACAACAGACGAAGCAGGTGCTGAGTACAGATTACCACATGCTGATATGGCCTGTAGACTCTGAATGTCAGGCAACGGACACTGTGTGAGTGCAGTGGCAAGAACAAACCCCTGAAGTGTCTGAGGGCCTTAAGCCCATTTCACCTCTACCCATGCATCAAATATGAACTCACGACTCCAGTGACTTAACTTTCTGCACCACCAGTCTCCGTCCCTCTCTGTAATGCTCCTATTTCTGCATGGGTCACAGGGGAGCCTCTCAGGCTTTTAATCTGTATCTTATTGTTTAAAGATTTATTTGTTTTTTGAGACTACTGCCAACACTGATCACAGGCTGGCATCCATGGAAGGAAGCTGGGCAACTGGCAGAGTCCACTACTTCTCCAACTTATCTGTGATGAGGCTGCTTTGAAGGATTCAGGTAATTTGCACACATCATTGTAGAACTGCGGATGCTTAATTGTTCTTGTTTACAATGGAAATTTGTGAGAGAAGAAGAAGTGTAACCAGCAAATCCCTGGATGTTGTGGAAAAATGCCTTTTTTTTTTTTTTTTTTTTTTTTGGGTAGGAGTGCCTTGTTTCCATGGCTACCCTTTGTTAAGAATCCCACTGTTGGGATCAACTTTAATTCAGTGAGTACCAGAGGATGCCCAGCAGTGGGACAATTTGGTCTCAGGCAGGGGGTTGGGGCAGGATGCATGCATATGCCTGCAGCCCTTGCACAAACCGGCAGAGCCTGTTTCCTGGGCTCCACGAATCTTTCCTCCCTCATTTTAAACCAAGCAAACTCACATTTTTTTCTCTGCCTTCACCCTCTGGCAGACTCCCCCCCACTTCAGGGACACACCGTCAAGGCAGGCAAATTGATTAAGCCCAGAAACTAAAGAAAACACTGATCCTTGTCCCTGCCGCTGAATCAAGATGGTACAGCTATGGGAATACTGGAGTTTTTGCCCTGACCTCTCTGCTCACCCAGTGATCAGCCTGTATTCTTCTAAAAAACCCCCCAAACCCTAAACAAGCACAAAAATCAAGGCTGACTTCCCCTCTGAACAAAACAACCCGCTTCTTGGAATTGCTTCATTTTGAATCGAGGTATTGATGTTAAATGTTTCTTTCCTAGATTTTTCCCATGACTTTTTTTCCTTTTCCAGATTCTCCCTCCCCCATACAAGTGGCAACAAGTAGATGGAAGGAGCTGTTAATTTTTGATCATTAGTGTAGCTCTACAGAGATGCTGTCATCTCAGAAGTGTTGGTTTGTAGTTGGAGTAGTTGGTGTTTTATTTATTCACAGATAAATCTGTAATAATAGAGGAAAGTTTCTGTAAGCCTGGTGGAGGTTTGATAACACTGGTGACTTCTAAAAGTTTGCTTGGGTGTTTCCATGAATTTTGAAGTATGTCACATATGGACCATTTGATTCCCTTTCTGTCTTTGTCGTCTGTGTTGAAATTGCATGTTCTTGTCAATGATGTGTGTCCAGAAGCACTAGACTTCAAACCCATTCATGGGTATTTCTAATTTCTCATTATCTTTCTCCCCTTGGAATTGATTGAATATATCTGGGTCTTTCTCCCTTGTCACAAAAAGGGGCAATGCTGCTTGCAGCCTTTCCTCCTACTTATCTATTTCTGTAGCCATGAGGTACAAGAGAAATCTCAGCTTCTATTTTCTTCAATTTTCCGCTAAATTTCCTTTGAAGGTTATCTTTCCTGGAGGCTTCAACTGATCCATTTTCTTTTCATTTCCTTCTCTCTTTTTTTTTTTTTTTTTTTCTTTTTGGCACTGCGTAATGTGTTTGTGTAAAGAAGAAGAAAGGAGAGGAGAAGAAAGTATACCTTTCTGTGGACATAAAAACTCTTTGGTTCTTACTCTGCTTCTGGGCTTTCTGCTTGGGTATCCTGAATACAGCCACGCATCTCTTTGGCGCTATAAAAGGGAATGCTGCTGTGAGGAATGCTGTTTGAAGTAACTTTCCTTATGGCCTTTGAATTGGGTCCTTTTGTAGCGGATCTGTGGCCTGCTCATATTAATGTGATTGTAACCCTTTGCTTTACTGATTTAAAGTAAATTTTAATTATTCCTTATTTTTCTAATTCATCTGGAGTCAATGCAGCTAAACTACATTTATCCTACTTTGGAGAGGGTATGAGGTTTGGAGGGTTGCGTCTGCTCCATAAACATGCCCCTGGCTGCTCCTTCACACTGGGGTGGGGGCTCGTAGCACTCCTGTGAAGGGTCTCTGACAGGACCAAGCCATCAGGTGAGGAGCGGACCCATTCTGGTGGGTGAGTCGCACATGCATGCATGTAGGCCCATCACCATATCTTTGCTGCTAGGTACACATGTAGGGCCCCAGATACACTTTGTATCGCCACCAAACTTCCTCAGCAGGATGAAGAATTTGGCATGTTGGTTTCTCTTTCGAGAAGCACAACCATAAAGTTCTTGAGAAAAGCAAGTTTTCTGTTAGAGCAGAGCTCCTGCCGCTTTCTTACATAGTTGCATTCTATATCTCCATCACCTGGTCATATCCACACTGCTTTTCCTCCTGCCTTTATCAGAGTTTCTAGTTCCCTTTCTGTATTTCTCTGGGCAAGTAGCATCATTTTGGCTGATTCAGTTATGGATGGGCTGACTGGTGGGTCAATATTGACGTGCTTCTGAGTCAGCTGGCTGCTCCTTCATTGTATTCTTTTTTCCTCTCTACGTGGCTACTCACTTGGGTTTCTACCCTTCATCCTGCTGATCTGCATGAACAAAAATAATAATCTCAAGTAGTATGAGAAATTTGGCTGAAATTGGTATTAACAGGAGGGGTATTGGTTGGCTTCTTAAGCTGAAAAACTTCAGTGTTCTCCTATTTGTCCCCAGGTCATCTTATATTCTACTGAAATATTTGCCCACTAACCTTAAAAGATATCAATAACTGATCTTTCATTCTCTTTTTTTTTTTCTTTTTTTTGCAGCATTTTATTTATTCATGGCAGGGGGAGGAATCCAGTAGGTTACATAGCATGTAGAACTTTGGTTATATGAGCTTAGTAGAAGGTCATTGTGCAGAAGATTAATAAAGTTATTTGACCATGTTGCATTTCCTCTTTATTCATTGTATGAGCAGCATTGACGTGTGCAGTACACTGATACAGATTGTACTGTTTCATCCAAGTACACACAGTCCTATTCTCCCTATTTTTTGCCTTTAAAGTGAAGCACTTGTAGTTGTGAATGATGTGATTTATTTTATTAATGGTATCTTTGCTGCAGGCTGTAGCATTGAGTCTCTTTGTCCCAATGAAGTCTTTTTTATGACAATGATAATATATGACTTAGTGTTTCTTTCAACAACAAGGAGACAACTGTGTTTTCCTTGTACTTATTTTCTCAGTCTCGAATTCTTTGGCCATTCCCAAAATAGACAAAATGGGCTGAAGCATATGCGAAGATCCTCATTTCAAACTCAGCATTATCTATCGGCACATTATTTTTAACTGGAGACAGCAGCTCAAGAAAACCAACATATTCCTTACCCACACCCTCAGGTTTTATTGAAATCAGTCTGAGATTTCAAACCAAGTTTAGCAGCCTCAGTCCCTTAAATTTGTCAGGTTAATCAAAACTGCAGAAACCCAGGGACCAGCATGGGGTTTGCTAGCGGGGACAGTCCGGGTTGTCGCCAGCTGCAGCAGGATGTTGGGATGTGATTGCCAAGGCTGGACTTTATCCAGGGTATCAGGAAACCCTATCCAGAGAAAGCAGTGTGGTGCTTGCACTGAGGACACATCACCTGGGCTCCCCATAGCCCTGAGTAAGGAGAGGCAATGCTGCCAGCATTAACTCCTTCCAAACCTTGCCTGCAGGGCTGGCTCAGGGCTGGCTTGGGATAGGAGCCTGGCTCTCATCAGCATCGCTTCCTGCCTGCACTGGTGCCACTTGAAGACCTTCCACTGCAAATATTGATCCAGCTAACACTGTGTAGCTTATGAGATCTGAGGAGATGAAAGTGTTCGACCTTATGGCTGCAGGCTGTTACAAATGATTAGGATATGAATCAGATCCTCCGCCTACCTGCGAGGTACTGAGTTTGGGATTCCTTTCCTCCCCCTGCCCACGCAGTCGTTAGCTCAGAGCCTGCTACCTCTGTAGGTAACATGCCGCTGGCAGGATCAGGCTGGCACACTGCCTCCTGGTTTGTGTTTCTGTCCTGAACACATCATCTTTTTTCTGTTTGTTATATGCTAACGATAGGGCATGGGGTAGAGTGGAAATGTCTGGAGATCTTTTGGCTCTAACCGAGTCACTGTTCAGCCCAGCGCGTGATTCAGAGGTCTGCATTCTTTGCACTGAATCAGACGTTAGAGAGGCACAAGTTCTGTTAGGTCACCTAGCACGCCCCGCCCTTCGGTGACTTTTCCTTTTAGGACCTAAGTCTAGTTTTGTTCTGCTAGGAGAAAAAAGGAAGCGGAATTGCACTGTGTCTCTGCAGGGCTGGGTGCTGCATGAACTCATGGCTCTTCGTTCCCCTGTGCTTGTGTAGAGATTTGGTGTCAGAAAGTCAGTATAGACTCTTTCCCACTGATCACGTGTGGATTGATGCAGCAGTTCAAGCAGAATACAAGTCACAGTGCAGCAGAAAGTCAAGGGAGAAAATCTTTCTGAACAGGGAGGTTTGGGGAGCTTTGTCACCCGCTTTTTGCTGTCACACGCGGACAGACACCATCCATGTGTAACTTTCCAGGCATCAATGAGCATTGCTAATATTGATACTTCTTTGATGTGCCTGTCTAGCAAAAGATCAGGACCTGGTTAATTGTCTCACTTAAGAGAAACTGGTGAGAGAGTGTGGTGCTGTTAAGGGCAGGTCTTGGGCATGGGAGAACCACTGCAGCAAAGACTGTGGCTCCGTGCCACAGATGACACCCTCCTTTGCTCACTGGTGTGTGCTCACATGATCACTCTGCCAGGCTCGGTCAGGGGAGCTTTCTCCTGTGGTTGCTCTGTGCCCATCGTTTGTGCTAGGTCTGTGTGCGTGCTCAGGGACACGTTGCCTTGCCCAAGGCAGGAGTGGGACAGATGCGTCCTGCCCCGCTCAGGGTTGTAGCTAGGTTTGTGTTTCTGCTTGGCTTTGTGTGCCGTGTTTTGGAGATGATTATTGTTTCTGGTACCAGTTCTTAAGGAGGAATTTACTGATTTCTCGAAGCCATTTTAAATGAAGGGCAGTAATTATAGCTCTGTGCTCTAACAAGGCACATCCCCAGCTACAATCAAAGTAGCTGATTACCTGTATTTCTGTAGGACCTGGATAGAAGTTTATCCTTCTAGGCTCTGCACGTACACAGCAGGAGACCAGCCCTGTGCGGAGGAATTCACTGGTTGAGGAGGCACAGCAGCAGAGGCTAAACAAAATGGAGACAGTGAATCTAGCAGCTCAAAAGCAGGAAGCAAATCAAGCTGAGAGCCTGCCTTAGAAACCTGTCTTTCTCAGGTCCTGCCTTAGGCCCAATGTACTGTGCCCCAGCACTCCCCTGATGCTCTGTTGTGTAATTTAAAAAACACTAAAATCGGTGAAAAAGCTGGTGGCTTCAAGTCCATAATGCAGGATTCTTGTTTCAGTTCGTTTCATACTGAGGAGACTTACTAAATGAAAGGTGAAGTTATCGAACTTAACACAGGAGCCTTTCTTTTCAGTGGAAAAGGGAGTCGCTGCCAACTTGCTCGGATAACAGCAGTTAGCTGAGCCTGTGTCCTGGAGCCTGCTTTAACCCTCAGCAACTCCGAGCTCCCCAGCTGGTTTGGGGAAAAGCAGTGCAGGTCTGCAAGAGCTCTGTGTCTGACCTGCTCATCGCTGCTTAGAAGGGGCAGCCGTGATTTCAAACAGTCTCTGCCTTCTACCAAGCCTGAAAATAGCCCAAAGATGCTCTGAGGCAGAGGGGTGCTTGTAGTTCCCCCCCAGCACGAGTTGGGCTGAGATGGAGATGCTCTCTGCTCCCTTGCAAGATGTGGGTTTGAAGGCAGGATCATGGGCAACTGGGGTGTGGACTTCTGTTCCCTATCTGTTGTAGCTCTACACCCTTCTTCCCTTATTACTGTGAGAACATTTTAACCCCACCCTATTTCTCTGAGATGTGTAAAAAGAAAGAGGGAGTGGTTGGTTTTGGTTTTAGTCAATAGCAGAGGGGTTTTTTATCTTTGAGTGAGTAAAAATCGATGTCAAATTGCTCAGGATGGGGGAACTTGCAAAGTCATTCTGTTCATGCTTCAAAGCTACTTGGGTATACTTGGGCATTCAGATATTGAAGTCCAAAGAAACCTAAACTTCAGGCTAAAAAACCTGAACATCCATATCTGATTAATGTTTTTAATAAGTTTATGAATCTGTGTTACTATTCATTTAAAAAAATGGAATTTTTAAAACCCGTCAATCTTTCCCCAGATATCAATGACCTGAGTTAGTAGGCACAGGGCCCAGCAGTTCCTAGAAGAGGGGACGCTTCGGAGAGGTGGATGCTCAGGTCTACTGGTGGCGCTTCTAAAGGTTGTGCTTGCTCTGCTGTAGGACCTGTTCTAATGAGAAATTACTATGTTGCCCAGAACAGCTTTTTAATTTTTGTTATTTTTCTTTACTTGCCTTTTCTTTACTAGTGTCAGTGAAACAATCCTAGGGGGGTCATGACAGCTTGTAAAATGTTCCTTACTTCTCAGAAGTTAAACAGGTCTCCTCTGTGGCTTCTTTAAATGTATCTTTCACAGAAAATGCAGGGTACTCAGCAGCTCAGAAAAACATGGGTTTAGGGCCCCTGCTTCATTATATCTAAAATAAGTTTAAAAAGAAAAAGAACCTAAAAAACAAGATAAAATTACTTGTTTCTGGAAAATGTTTGGCTTGGAGTTCTTAGTCTGTTCATTGATGTCTGTCTCAGAAAGGGCAGATGAATCTTGCATTTCCAAGAAGACTATAAATATAGAGCAGTGCAGTCTCATTTACTAATATTATGGAGCTAATTTAGCTGTAAATTCAATCTTATATCTGTCTAAACCATCAAGAAGAGTCACTCAGAAAACTGAGTTCCCAGCAAACATCTAGGCAGGAGCACAAGTCTCCTCTCTTCCTGTCAAACCACGAAAATGGTGTGGTCTTGAAGCTTTGAAACGACAAAATCTTTGTAGATTCAGGACCTACCGTTGTCTGAAGGCAACTTTACATGTTGCCTTTTTATTTCTTCATGACTTGTGATCTCTACGTATTTAATGATTACTGAAATTTCCTGCAGTTAAAAGCAGTGTCTCCTTAGTTATCAACTTAAAAAATAAAAGTATATACACACATACATATAAAAAGAGAGCCATTTGATAATCTGCCTGGTACTTCTCTAATGAGAAAGTGATTAATATATTATTCTAGATATCTCAAGCAATTCATTAAGGCTTTCAGCACCAAGCAGGCCACTAATGGATACAGAACATCCCTCAAAACCCTACTAAAATACAATAAACTATATTGGAAATGGTAAGCCTTTGACAGTAAGCTCTAGTGTAGGGTGGCAGGGATCCACCTGAGGTAGAATTTGGGGAAACAGGCAATTTATTGTCAGTTGCTTACAAAATGTTCCAGGAATTTCTCCCGATTCTCTGAGATATCCCTCACATCACCTGACTTTGACTCAAAGCCCAGACTGCAAAATGTAGCTTGGTTTATGAGATAAGATTTTCAATTTCAGCCTTAACAGAATTAAGTATTGACTTGACATTTATACAGATTCTGACTCATGGGATGCGTTGACTGATTAAAATGAGGACAAGCAATCTACCAGAGTATGAAAAAATGATGAACAGTGAAGAAGGAGCAGTTGATAGTTATTAGTGAAGATTGCATAATGCCTGCAGAGCTATCGCACCTCACACTGAATGAGCTGCAGAAGTTAGTTAGAAGACCCTTCAACAGAAAAGCAGAAAGCACCAGTGAACTTAAGTGTGGTTGACTCAAGAGTTTATCTAGTGTAGGTCTTACTACACCCAATGAGTATTTCCAGTGAAGAGGTAAGGGCAAGGCTCACTTGCAGGTCTGTTTAAAATGTGAACTCTACCATGTCTTTTTCATAGCCTCTAATATCACTTCCCATTACCTACCTCTTGAGTGACTACCCCTGAATAAAGCCACACAGAACTAATTAAAAGGCCCTGTGGCAAACTGTATGTGGAGACCTTTGCCAGAGTTTAGAAGATAGAGAGTGAGCAAGTAAGGGGCTGTGTCACCAAAATCCAGGTTTGCTATTAGATTAACTTTTTTGTTGCCTGTTTACTCACCTGCCCCATTGTCCTTTTCTGCTTGGTGTCTCCACTGCCTCAGAACCTACTCCTGGACCATCAGCTTCCACCAGGTAACTCTCGGAGTTGGGCACAGGATTTGGCTAGCATTTTTTAGCTCTCAGATTAGAAGTGGTGAAATCTGTGTCATTTATCTCTGTGTTGTGTTCATATATAGGATCCGCATTTCTTTCTGAAATTCCTAGGTAGTACCATAATTAAAACAGTAATCTGGCATTAGGATGGAACAGGTCAGTAGGTGATCTGAAAGTCAACTTTCTAGAACCAGATTTGTCCTCTTTTTTTCCTCTCTATAAGATTTATTGGGATCTATCCATAGCCCCAGGCTATACCAAGTTCTTCACTGGAACCACAGGGCTGCACCACAAGGGAACACCATAAACTCTCTGAGAACAGCAGATGGCTGGACAAAACCTGCTTTGCTCCCAAACACAGAATATCTGGGCACAGAGACAAGTATAGTTTATAGAAATAGCTGATAATATTATTTATTTATTTTTAAGCTAACCAGCTTCCCTCTAGAAAATGCTATTAGCTTGAAATGATCTATTCTAGTGAAACTGGGAAAGCTGTGGAACCGTTCAGTATTGAAATGGACACTTCATTTAGACTTTCTCATCTCCTTTACACTCTCCCATTTCTTTTGCTCTGGTGCCTTTGCCTTGTTCCCTGTATGTATATGATAGGAACGATCATATATTAGATATCGAAATATTTTGATGTTCATGGTTAATTTTAAATTTTTTTTTTACACTCCAACTATTTTTTATCCATGTTTGCCAGCTTCCCCACTCCACTGTTTTGGGGGGGTTGATTTCTTTCTTTTCTTATTTAAAATTACTTGAACCCATGACACTGTGTTCTGTCTTCTGGTCCCATCCTCCACTGCTCCCCCCTTTCATTGCTCCCCTAACTGTGCTCTTAGTGACATCCTGAACGTTTAAATCTTGTTCTCTCTCTAGGTTTGATGATGCCAAAGGAAAGACCCTGGGGCAGAGACTGTGCATGAATGACAGTGTACAAGGAGAAGCCTGAGGGTACATTCTTCCTTTTCTCATGTACAATACCTTTTTTTTCTCTTTGCTTAGGAAAAATGAGCTACCTACTAGCTATATGCTTTAACTTATGGGATAATGGGTCTCCATTCTGTCCTGTTGGTGGGGACTAGCATTAGGACAGCTCAGTGTAAAACTCTCACTATGAGGGGCAGGCAGACAAGTCTAACCTTGGTTACGGTCATCTCCATCTTTTATCCCTGGCATATGCTACAGCGCTTTCCCTTGGTGTTATTGCTATTTCTGGTTTTACAGACACATCAAACATGGCTTGAGGACACATTTTAATAGACACTGTATTACATTGATACATGAACTCTGATCTTAGACATTAATGATCTTAAAAATCCTTCCATTAACTGTAATTCTGTCCTTAACGTGCTTGAACAAAATCTCACTTTTAGCACATTGCAGCTGAAGAGGTGATGGCAAAGATGCGGGGTTTCAGCAAGAAGAGATGCCTAGGAAAGCTTTAAGGAAAGAAACGGAGAGAGGGCAGCGATGATGGAAGTGAGACCATGTCAGTCACTGAAGCTGGGAAACATGAACACAAAGGAGGTCCTTCAAAGAAATGGACTCCAAGACAGTGTGAAGGCGATGATAGCTTGTTAGTAGAGCTCTACTGTCACCAGCCTAGGGTGAAGTAAGGAAGAGCTGTGAAGGATTTGGGATGCTACAGAGGGAGGTCAGCAACAGTCCTATTGAGCCATGATTGGACTTCTGCAGTGAGGCATGTCTCTGGTGAGATTTTACCTGAAGAAATAAGTGCTAGTGAAGTGATGCATCACATGCTGTGACACTTGGCTGAGGGGAGAATAATGAGTGGCACGGAAGACGGGAAAAAGAAGTAGGTGGCATGATAAATAGAATCTATTTACTAGAGATTTGTGATGGGGTGGGCATGAGCTGCCTTTTATTGAATAAATTACTGTCACTGCAAATACTGTGTAAGTGAATCCATTCTTTATCCCTAACATGTATATTAGCTAAGTCAAGGCTGCCTGCTCCATGATTTCAAGTGGAGGTGAAGGGCTACTGCAAGCCAGACCGTGCTCTGCTTTTACATTTGTTCAGTGTTGACATACAGGTTTATTCTTTGCTTTTTCATTCTACTGATTTCTGTTTCAGCTGCTACTGGGGGGCAGGGGGTATTATTTGTGTTGTAGATGTTTGATATACATGCATGTTATTTAAGGAAGGGCAAAGTCCAAACTAGCATTAGCTACCTTCTGGGCAGGTGCTGTCTGGAACTGAAAGACTTGGGAGACTTTGCCCTATAAGGATGCATGGATTGAATCTCAGTCCTTGTGTTTCACATCTCCTAGGCTTGAACTTCAAAAATGTTTAATAAATGCAAGTATTGGTTGCTGGATCAGAGAGTACCTCCTGTCTCAGGTACCTATATTTATCAGTATTATTTTATTGGTAGCAGTGAAATAAATGCAAACATTTAATGGCAAACGGTGAAGTGTGACTATCACTTCCAAAAGTAGGAAACCTACCTTTGAGGCAATGTCAAAGGAAGGTCCTGGGGACTGTCTAACACCACAGGTTCCATGTTTGATGACTAAGGGACACCGCATTGCCTTGAAGAAATCTTCTTTTGCATGTGACCTGTGGCTTGCCCTACAGAAGTGCAGCGGAAGGCTGCCCGGTGTAAAGGTGAAAGGGAATTGCCTCTGCTTATCAGTTATGGAGAAGAACTAATGCACTTTGCGTGAACTTACGGATTACTCTCAGATAAATACCAGGACACTTTAAAAGTAAATTTATGTCCTATTTCTTCATCTGCCCTTCATAGTAACTGCAGCAGCCCTTTTTTCTGTCTTAATTTATAGCTCACATTTCTTATTAATTCTGCAGTAAAATCTTCACCACTTTCAATCAGTGTTGGATTAATTCCTGAACAAGGTATAGATAAAATGCTACTCTCGGGGTGAATTGCTGAGTACTTCACTTACCTTGCTGCAGTTTCCAACTTCTTCATTCGTTGTGTTTGCCGTGGATACTGTGAACTCAGGAACCCAGTGTTGAGATCAAATCAAATTAATCTTGATCCCAATGTAGTGTATTGGTAAGTGTTACAAACACAGGTTTATCACTCAATAGGGAAAAACCTGGGAAACTGTAGCCCATTATCCTGACCTGTTTCTACAACTGACTTTGTATTTTTCTTTTAACGTGGTGGTTGCGTGGTTAGAACACTCAGTAGCTTGTTAGTAGTCACACACATAGCACTCGTGTTTCTCTGCAGTGCTGAATATGTATCCACTGTTTTAAGCAGGTAATTGTCTAATTAGGGGCTTGTTGTCTTTATTTTTCTTGTTGAGAAATCCAGGCTGAGCTTATAGAAGATAAGTATGTTGAGATTTTACAAAGGCATTATGAACTGATTATGGACCTATTTTAAAATACTTGCTACATCCCTAATGTACAAGTGCTGAGTTGAGACTACTAATGCAGGAAGCCACTTCTGATGTTTCTAAGTAAAAAAATAGCACTGACTGAAGAAACAAGTAAATTATACGTGTGAGGTGTGTGGCAGCCACGCATGGGCTTCTTCTTAGAGCTGTGTATGGATGTTTTCATGAAACTAACATCCTTATGGCTGTTCTTATGGCTTGTGATTAAAAAGGGAGAAGGTAGAAGTTGTCTTCAAATTGGACTACGAGCTCTCCATGAGACAGCTGTGTGCCCTCATGGCCAGGAAAGCCAACGGTATCTTGGGGCGCATTAAGAAGAGTAGAGGGAGGTTATCCTTCCCCTCTACCCTGCCCTGGTGAGGCCACATCTGGAGTACTGTGTCCAGTTCTGGGCTCCCCATTTCAAGAAAGACAGGGAACTACCGGAGAGAGCCCAGAAAAAGGCTACAAAGATGATTAGGGGACTAGAGCATCTCTCATATGAGGTTAAGGCTGAGAGCTGGGTCTGTTTAGCCTGGCGAAGAGAAGGCTGAGATGTGATCCGATTAATGCTTCTGAATACATAAAGGGTGGATGTCTAGAGGAAGGGGCTAGAATCTTCTCAGTGGTGCTCAGTGACAGGACAAGGGGCAATGAGCACAAGCTGGCACACAGGAAGTTCTGTCTGAATGTGTGAAAAAACTTCCTTACTGTGAGGATGCCAGAGCACAGGAACAGGGTGCCCAGAGAGGTTGTGGAGTCTCCTTCTCTGGAGATATTTAAGACCCACCTAGACACAATCCTATGCAACTTACTCTAGGTGATCCTGCTTTAGCAGGGGGGTTGGACTAGATGATCCACAGAGGTCCCTTCCAACCCCAACCATTCTGTGATTTTGTGAATCAATTCCCAGTAGTGAGGTCACCCTGTTTCCCCTGGGTTTCTCCCTCAAAGTCCAGCCTGCTCAGAGGTCTTGCTAGCAATCTCCTCTTCTTCCCACTTGCCACAGACCATTGCTGTCCTATGTTGAACACTTGCTGAAGGACACAGGAGCGTATAGCTGTGACGGATGATGTGCGGTGTGGGCTTAGCTGCCCGGGGAGCATGAAGTCTGCTGTGCTTCCCACAACACCGGGGCTCTTGTTTGTCATTCAGTGAAGGTAAACTGCATTTAATGAAGTTCACCCAGGTATTTCAAGGATGAGAACTCAAATCAACCTCATTCTTATAGGAAAAACAGAAAAAAAGATCTGTTGAAACAATTGAACTAAGAAATGCCAGGTCATGCATTTTGGCAGTGATCTGAAGCACGGCACACCTTCCCCCATTTCTATGGGAGACACTGCAAGTGGAATGCAAGATTAATTATTTGGTGATGGTTGGGGTTTTTTCCACCGGAGATTACCTCTGTGCATAGCTATGAGCTACTGTTGGTAGTTTCTGTCCCTATCCCTAACAAAAGCACAACCCTTTAGCACAGAGCCAAGTCAGAGATAGCTATCAGCTACAGCTTCACCTGCTGAAAAAAATAACAGTACAGTTCAAGCTGCAGTTCTAAGCTGCTCTTATTTAGTAGTTCCCACATGAACTGCTGTGTTTGCTCAGAGACCAGTTTGGTTTCAGGAAGGCTCTGGTAGTCACTACAGCCTGTCTTGATGCTATCAGCTGAAAGATGAGAGCTGTAGATCTTCATTCTCACTGCTAAGGAGTGTCAAAAATATGCAGCAGGAGCCCATATGTTACGTGTACGTTACTTAGACCTGCCTGTTATCCCTAGGGCAGCTTTTATTATATATTGGAGCACTAAAATAATAAAATCATGCTGTTCGTGGATGTAATGACTATAATGGTATCTGATACAATCCCAAATGGCGAGAAATGGTGGTCTTTGCACTGCCATGAAAGAAAGGAGTGGTGAGGGTGAACCCCTGCTCAGATAAACACTACATTAAAGAGTCAACAAAGAACAAATCCAAAGTTTTGTCCATATTAGATGTTGTTTTGTTTCTTTCTGAAAAATGTCCATCCCTCACTCCCCACCCCAGGAAACCGTTAACACTTCATTGCTCAATTATCTCGAGAGGTTCTCCAATTGCAAGACAAGAGCAAAGAGTCTAAAAAGCCTGTAGGGCATGAATGAATGACAGGTTTGTTTTTATGGCTTCCTATGATGAAATGAGAAATTACTTTTCTGAGGACAGGAATTATAAGGAGGTTTGGTCAAACATGTAGTGTGAAGTCTTGCTTTCCACAAACCACAAAGCATTTTCAGCAAATGTGAAGGCATGGCTTGATGGAAGCATTTGGAATCCAAAGTCTCTTTATCACTTTGGGCCTGAGTATAAAAAGCTTAATGCCAGTACTAACACAAACCTCTAACATTTCACTAGCACCGGGTAAATCCAAATAAAGTGAACAAACCACACCTTTTGGCTGCATCATTTAATGACTCCTGGTGATGTGGTTCTCACTTCCCTCTTGAGCAAGATGGCTTGCTTCCTCCTGCCTCAGGCACTGTGCTGCCATGGAGGAGGCTCCTTGGCTGCAGCCGGCCAGCAATCCCCACTGCTGCAGGCTGCGGCTGAAGCCACAGACTTGCCTGCTTCCTGGTCCCTGTGGGGATGGCTGACACTCCTGGAAACACTTGGTTTGACTGTGCCTGCGTTCTGATCTGGTGCCAAGCTGTAATCAGGAGTCTGCTTGTTCTGTCTAATCTCAGGGCTGTATCTCTGTCTTGTCCTTGGTTTGTAATCTCCGGACAGCAGCAGCTACATTTGTTTTGTGTGATGTGGCCATCAGCTGCAGACACGTTTGCAGATTGGCTTGGGGTGCTGGTGTGGCTCTGGAGTGAACACCCCCAGTTGTCCCCAGCTTGTTCAGGCCACAGAGCAGTTTTGGTGCATGCAGGCTGCATCCTCCCCAGAGGAAACCAAGCCACTTTCAGGTAGGTATCTACTGTGTGCCTGCTCCTAAAGTGTTCAAAGCAGCAAGTGGGCTACACCATCACAAAATCCTCCAGCATGGACTGAAGTTCTCTGGGACATCTAGTGACACTCTGAGCCACTTTTAGGACCACCATTATCCCTCTAACCTTTGCAACTCAATTCTTCATCTTCCTTAAAACTTCCCTGGCTTAAACTTTTCTCTACTTTCTTGTTATACCTTCGGTTGCTGTTCCACAACATCCTTCTCTCTTAAGGTGGAGAGAGATGGATTTTACTGGTGGACTGTTCAGTGGATAAGGAATCGGCTGAATGGTTGCATCCAGGGGGTCGTTGTCAACGGCTCAAAGTCCAGATGGAAGGCTGTGAAAAGTGGTGTTCCTCAGGGGAACTGGTCTGTCCTGGGACTGGTGCTGTTTAATACCTTTATTAATGATATTGACAGTGGGATTTAGAGCACCCTCAGCAAGTTTGCTGATGACACCAAGCTGGGTGGTGAGGTTAACATGCCAGAGGGATGGGATGCCATCCTGAGGGACCTGGACAGGCTGGAGAAGTGGGCCCAGGTGAACCTTATGGGGTTCAACAAAGCCAAGTGCAGGGTCCTGCACCTGGGTCAGGAAAATCCCCATTATCTATACAGGTTAGGAGATGATGTGCTGGAAAGCAGCACTGACAGTACTCATGGATGAGAAGCTGGACGTGAGCCACCAATGTGCATCTGCATCAAAAGAAGTGCCATCAGGTCAAGAGAGGTGATTCTGTCCCTCTGCGCTGCTCTGGTGAGACCTCACCTGGAATACTGTGTCCAGCTTTGGAGCCCTCAGCACAAGAAGGACATGGACCACTTGGAGCGCATCCAGAGGAGGGCCACAAAAATGACCAAAGGGTTGGAGCCCCTCTCCTGTGAAGATAGGCTGAGAGAGTTGGGCTTGTTCAGCCTGGAGAAGAAAAGGACACCTTATAGCAGCCTTCTAATGCCTGAAAGTGCCTATAAGAAAGCTGGAGAAGAACTGTTCATGAGAGAATGTAGCAATAGGACGAGAGGTAATGGTTTTAAACTAGAAAAGGGTAGGTTTAGGTTGGATATTAGGATACAGTCCTTCGCTATGACGGTGGTAGATCACTGGAACAGGTTGCCTGGAGAGGTGGAGGAGGATCTGTTTCTGGAGCCATTCAAGGTCAGGCTTGACGATGATTGGAGTAATCTGATCTAGTTAAAGGTGTCCCTGCTTACTGCAGGGAGGATGGACTAGATGGCCTTTAAAGGTGCCTTCCAACCTAATGCATTCTATGATTCTGTGATTTTCTTATTCTGCAGGATCCAATGAGCTGGTTCCACCTCTTGCCTTTCCAGCCCTTACGAGTCTCACTCCTCCATCCATAGGAGCTACTTACACAGCCTTATTCCCTGTTTCTCCAAGAAACAGACAGCAAGCCAGTCTCTCCTCACCCTCCCCCCTTTCTGGAGATGCACAGCACAGCCACTTGTCAGCTGCATTTTTCTCCAGCGAAACACATAGCCCTCAGTCTGTGATGTTTCCTGAGGGGTGTGGAGACAGCAGTCACAACTGCATGCCAGAATGCTCAAAAGGTCAAAGAAGACATAGAGGGCCAGGGCAGAAACAGTCAGAGCAGCCGTGCTTGCCCAGAAGAGGTGTGTATTGAGGTCCCCTTGGAAGTTAGTGGGTAAGCAGGCAAACCTAAACCCCTCTTCTAGGGAACAGAATAGGACTCCGTTCTCCACCCTATCCTTCTCAGTTCACCCCATTTATGAAGGCATGTTCAGGTGCAAGGTCATCCTCTGGCTTCTCCAGCTACTCACAGACTGCAGACGATGGGCATAAAACTGCTGAAATATTAGTCCTTTTTTTCCTGGTCCAGATGGAAAGGCTCAGCTGACTCCTTGCAGAAGTTGTGTAGAACTCAGCAGTCATCAGGGTTGCACTGATCTGTGCAGCTTGTGCAGTTTGCACATTTATGTCTAGTCTGTCAATCAGGACCTGCCATATTGCAGTCAAAGAAAATAGCACATTCCACTTCCTCATAGCATTTCACAGCATGTGGTTAAACTAGCCCTACCCTCCACCATTGTTTGGGTATGGCTTCATCACCCAAGAGCACAGAGGGCCTTCAGCCTCTTCCACATGATAGGTGGGTACCTTCACGCTGTGAACAATCCTGCTTGGAAAGAAGGTTTCAGCATCGCCTTCAAACCAGCTGCTAGAGGAGGGGAAAGCACAGATATCATGAGGCCTTCTAGTGAAGCCTGCCAAGATGTCTGTAAATCTCTGCTGGTGGGTCCACTGAGCCCTCCTGGCAACTGAGTGATAGCCTTTGTGGGTTACATAGTTACAGTTGGTCTGGGACAGGCACTGGATGGAAGAGTGGGTCTTGCCACATGGGGAATCTGTGGAGAGCAGTGGCCTGAATGGTTCAATGGTACCTCTGACTTGTACAGTCCAAACTGGGGTTTGGAGATGGCCTTAGGATCTTTAATCACAACTTTGCCTCTGTTGTATTTGTCCACTACAGTCTACTTGACTGCTGGCTGGTGGGACTCACGGGTCGAAAGGCTCTGGGGGACAACCACTATGAAAAATGCAATGCATTAGTGGTGCCAGTGGGTTTCATTTTGAAGTTCTGCATCTTGCTGGTTGACCCACTGGTCCAAGCTCATCTCCATGGCTCACAGTCTTCAGCTGACAAGGGACAACGCAATTAGAAAAAGACTTTCAGAAACTCAATGCCTGTATCTTCTTCCCCAGGCAAAGGGTTGTCCAAGAAGAGACAGTTCAGTCCTCCTGGAGGAGCTGCCACAACCACAACATGAAGCCTCTTATTGTCCCTCCATCAGTGATCAGTCTCAGTGCTGAGAGGAGGCCTGGACAGCAGGTCTATGGTGTCAACTGGAACAGGGCAAGGAATGGGTGATGCAGGAATGTGATCAAAAGCAAAAAGCTTGTGCATGGGAGGCCTTGTACCAGAGAGGATGGCTGTGGTAGGATGTGGCATGTGGAAAGGGAACTTGCAGGAAGGCAGAGCTTCAAACTTCACGTGTGGCTGTTCAGTCCAGGGAACCAGACTGCATCTTGACCAAACTGTACAACAGCATGTACTGCAGTTGGAGGGACCTCGACACAGTTGAATTTAATCTCCTATTTCACTGTGTTCCTTGTTAGCAGGCAGTTCTCAAGCAAGAACTTAAATGTTTTCATTTGCAGGCAGCCAAGTGTACAAATATTTGCTTGTGCCGTATAAGCTGTTTTGAAGAAGTGCAAATCTAATGCACTAGACTCGATGCCAGAACCCAGCAAAACTGCAGGTCGCTTGCTGTGCTTCCCTACGCAGCTCCCCGCCGGCGTGATAACGTGAGAACAAGCTGCTGCTTTCCTGTGCTGGTTTCCTGCCACGGCCAGGGAAGATGTGCGCACCTCAGGGTGAGATACCTCTCCAAACATTCTCCTTGCCACCGAATATGTTATTCAGCATTGTCTCTGCTAGTTTTAATTTTCAATGCTTCTCTTTTTGTCCCTTGTTTTTTAAACCCTTGCTGGTTAAAATGAAGCCCCAGCCTTGCCAGGACTGTTGGAAAATGTCCCCACACAAGTTCTACCTGAGAAACCAAGGACCAATTGAGTTGGGTAAGAGTTTGCTAGAATATTGCTGATTACCATTTATTTACCACAAGGCAGTGAAGGAAAGTACCATTTTAAGCACAGGAGTGAATTCAGGGGACAGAAAATTAACTCTATTCCAGCCAAACCCAGGACAAGCAGTGAATGGCCAGCAGGCCCACAGTGTAAGCTCCTCACTGTGATGGTTTTCTAACAGAAAGATAGATTTAGACTTAATGGTAAGTTTCCTGATTATGAACATTTCTTCCATTATTACTTTATGTGATTGCCACTTGCTTTTAATATATTTTCCTTTAATAGAAAATTTAATAGTGAGCCAAAGCATCTGAAAAATTTTGCTTTGTGTTACGAGCTTTTAAAAATGGGAGAGTTGCTAGTAACTGAAAATCCTAGAAATGTGCTCGTTCGATTTTTCCAAAGGAGATTATTTAGCAAGTAGAAGATTGGTCTTGTGTGATGCTTATCAGAAAAGACAGAATTTAAAAAAAATTATACATTGAAAAAATCGCGTCTGATTACATACAACATGTTCTGCCAGATATTCTGAGACAGCACCAGAAGGCACCACATTTCAAGTGGCAACAACATGTCATGGGAATATCTGAAAAGTCTCCTTTTCAGGAGAATGTCTGTTTATCATGCACTTGTTATCAAGCTGGCCTGTTTGTTTTTACCTTAATTTCCCCATTCTTCAATCGGTATGTACATCTTTGCTTTTCAGAGAGATTCTGATTTTCAGTGATTTAAGAGCATAAGCAAGCGTAATATGTATTTAAATATATATATACACACACACATATTTAAAAATAACTTATTCCTACAGCAGATATATCGGTCTCATTGATTCATATTGACTTCAGTCCCTTGTTCTGATGTACATTAAAAAATGACAAAAATAAAACCTATTTCAGCAGCTTCTTCACCTGCAGTGCTGCTGGTGGTGAATTAATGGGCTGATTCAAAAGAAGATGCAGAGAAAAAGTAGAATGCTTGTGTTGTTTATTCTCCAGTATGGCTCACTTGACTGATGTAGGCTTTCTGTGTGTCCTCAGGCATATTCCTTAGCGTGTTTGTGCTTGAATGCCCTGTCTGAGAAACAGGATAATAATATTTCTTCTGTCTATTTAGACGGTAATTTCCGTGTGACAGAAACTGGGTCGTACAACATGTTGGTACAGAACCCGCCGATGTGATCCACTAATACCGGTTCTTTAAACTGGTGGTAAAAACCCAACCTTGTACAACTATGAAAACTCAAATGTTAATTCCTCAGCTGAAATCTCAGTGCAAATTAATCTCATACAGTTGAAAAAGGGCTTTTCTTCTTCTTGGCAACAGGCCTCACTGTTAAAAACCTGGCAGATTTGGTAAAGTCTGCTAACACCACCTTTGAACCAAAGGCTTGAGTGCCTTTGGAGACAAACAGAAGGTATTCCGAATATAGAGTACGCTGATATGCATGCAGGGTTTCCTTGAGGTATGCAGATTGGGGCAGGAGGAAAAGAAGAGCAGGAAGAAGAGTTGCTAAAGCTCTGAAACAGCCTATTTTCTCGCCTCCGGCAGTATTCCTTCCACTCCCATTTCCCCATACCTAAACTGGAGCAAGCCAGAAGACAGCAATTTCACTTGGGTAGCGTCTGTCTGTTGAGTTTTTGAAAAACACTCTTCCAGGTCTTTCAGCTGGTGCTCAGCAGTACTACCTCCAAATACACAGCCTCCTGAGAAGGGGCTCCTCAGCCTTTTGGTGATGGAAAGAGTGTTGAAAGGGAGGTGTCTTCATTGTTCATTGTCTGTTGAGATGTACAGGGAGTGTGATGTGACCTATAGGCTGCAGGACTTGGTGAAGGAATCTGAGGACAAGATCAGCAGCAGAAACCAGTGGAGAGAGAGTTTACCAACAAGGACCTGCCTGCAGAATGGGAAGGAAAAGTAGGAAGAATGGTAGGCAGGAGAAAAAGACACATTTTACAGGATTTTTACATTAGCGTCTCAGTTTTCATGTCCGAAGAAAATGAACTGCTGAACCCTCTCCCATTCACCTTCAACTAACCCTTACATGATGAAATGACAGCACTGGGGCAAATCGTTCTAGGCTGAGAAAACAAGAGTTTCACTGAGCAATAGCAGTGATTTCAGCAAGCTGTGACATTTAAAAACCCAGAGAAACTACCCTGTCCTTTGTTTACTAGCAGTAGAGATGCCCTGTTTTGTTTAATAGGCAACCAAGGTCAGTAGCTACAAATTGACTGAAACAGTGAGGGAAGCTTCAGCTGTTTGGGCATCTTGGAAGGATGAAGAAACATGGCACGTTGCTGATAGGATGCAAGAAAAAGAAAGTAGGGACAGGAAAATTATCTCCTTGAAAGAAATTCATGTCCCCAGGCAGCTTTTAGCCAGAGAAAGACTAATATTTATGTATCTGTGAAACTCTTTACAGACAGGACCTTGCGGTACAAACCCCATTGCTAACGTCAATACTGTTATAAGACACCACCTAGGTGGAAAATCCTTACTGCCCTATTTTTAGCACTGGAAAATTAAAAGATGAGGTGAGTGTTTTGAAGGAAAGCTCTTTTGGCTAGATGCTGATCCCACATTATATAGATTTTCAGTCTTTTCTGTCGCCACAAAGAGAATAGATCATGACATCTTGAAGAATCAAAACACTGGACAGACAGTCACAGACAGTTTATTGCTGCCAGACAGGTTCTGATGGTTTGAGGAAGAACCCTGCATTTCATATAAACAAAGGGCAAACCTTGCACTGCCCTCAGGATGCACCTGCATTGCACAGGTGAGTGCACACTGTGGAGGCAGGGTGGGAAAATAGTCTGGGCAACAAAATCATGGATCTGTATATTAATGTGCTTGTTTAAATATACCTACAGTATCTCTGCCCTGTACTGCAATCTCAGTTGCTTAAACCACTGTGAAGTACTGAATCTTCTAAATCTCATCATTTCTTAGTCTCAGACATCTGGTAAACTCCATCTGTGCGATGGAACTATGCTATTTCAAGGTCATGCATTTCAGTAAACGATTCCTGGTGCGTTTTGCTCCTGCGTGGATTTAGAGTTCTCAGAATTAACCAGGCATCTCTCCACATCCAGCAGAGGTACCGAAATGCTGGGACAGTGAATTCTAGAAAAATCGCACCAGAGAACTTAACCCACGGGAATGGGTCGTGAGGGGGAAAGGGAAAGAGATACGAGGCTGCAAGGAAGTGGCCTTACATAGGGTGAGTTTATAGGAAATAGCGGGGTTGGCAGTTTGCTGAATAAATTCTATGAAGCACAAGCACCTGCCCGCTCAGTGCAAACGGACAGGAATTTCAGTGAGACCAGCATGCCTCGATAATTAGCTCTCCTTTGATCTCAGTGTAAGAAGGAAAAATGCAGAACATGAAATGTAGGTCATAATACCAAGGAATTATACTAAAATGGTAATACAAGCCTTTATGGTGGAAATTACACTGTAAGTTAGCAAGAGGAATAAAATGCAAGGAAGGGTATTTCTGAAAGGCTGTAGGTAAAAAGAGGGAGCTCAAGCTCGGGTGTTGTAACAATACCAAGAAGTGAGGGGAAAGTAAGGGGTTTCTTAAATTTTGTAACAGACTTAACTGCAACCAAATAACAAATTCTTGTCCACATACAGGACAATGCCTGTGTTGCTCCTAAATTTCATACTGTCTTTTGAGAACTTTTGTTTAATTCCATTGGTCATTCAGGATTCTCATTATTCTTGTTTCCCCCTCCGCCCTGCACGCAGCTTCTGAAAATGTAGGACATGTGCCTTCTTGCTTCATCATCCAGGTTATTACCAGAATATTCAATAATACTAGATTGGGTCAGGTCTTCTGGATAAGTTGTGTGGTACCATCCTCAGTTTTGTCAATGAACCACTAAAGATCACTGAGTCCAGTGTTCGCACCTGCCCTGTTCCCACTTTAGTGCTGCCATCTAACATAACATGGAGAACTACCCTGGGTATAAGTGCATCATGAAAGACAGTGTCAGAAGCTTACTAAAATCAAGATACAGAATGCCTACCATCTCCTCCTACTTAAATGCCTGTTAATGGACCGTAGGAGAAAAATATTTTGATTTGATATAAATTGTTCTTGGAGAAGAACATACTGGTTGTTAGTTACCTTCTTGTTTTCTTCCAGGTATTTACAAATAGTTCAATTATTTAATACCTTTTTTTCCAGAAAATGAGATTAGGGTGACTGATCCATAATTCTCTGCTCTTCCTTTCTTCCTTTTCTCCCTTTTTAACATATTTGTCCTCTTAAATCTCTTGGACTTCTTACCCATCTTCTATAAAGCACAGAGGGTAACCACTAAGGCCTCTGAGACTGCTCACCATGCACTTTACAACAAATTTATTCAGGTCCAGCTGATTTAGTCCAACTTCCCTAAATTATTTCTCACCCTTTCTTTCTCTATTCAAACCTAATTATCATAATTAAGTGGGTCTAGATGAGCAGTATGTGTGTGGAAGCTTTGTGTAAGTGGTGGAAATGTGGCTTGGACATCACAGCTCTCTTGACTGCGCTATCTTGTCAACTCCAGGGAAGCAATAGAAGCCAACCAAGATGTACCCACAAACTTTTGGATCTTAAACAAGGTGAGTGGCAAAGGTTTCTTGGGGCAGGTAGTGAAAGCCACTTGCCTCTTCCCGTTCTGGGGCGAAAGGATCATGCATGATCAAAAGGTGTGTGAAAACCTGGCTGTTCCCAAGTTTGGGATTCAGAGGCTGTTTTGGATATCCAGGCATTTCCCACAGAAGAACTTTCTCAAAAGAACACAATCTTTTTGTTATCCTGCCTCTCTGTCATCGCCCTGTGGGAACATCATCAATGAAAGAAAGAGAACAGGCTTAGGGGAAAATAAGAAGTTTCTTATATTCTGTACAAGGGGAAAGGAAAGCAGCAGTGTCTTAGCCTTTTGGTGATGAAGAAAAAAACCCCAGTTTCTTTATCTTGCACGGGATAGAGGCTCTGGTCATACTGTGGCTGTGTGCATCAATTAAACTAGCTCATTTTCTGGCCAAGGAAACCCAGCTCTGGTTTGTGGGATTGTCTTTCGCAGCACTGAGGGTTCATTCCTGTCTTAAGACCCCTAAATTGTGAAGGCGGTGGGCACAGTGAATTCAGCTTCTTGATTACCCCAGGCTGGAGGGGACTCTCCTGTGGTGTGACCTGAGAGAGGGACAGCTCACTGGGGTGTGAACATGAGCCTGGCAGTGTGTGAATCCCCCATCCTGACTTCACGCAAGGTGGCATGTGCTGCCACGGGAGATGCTTACCGAGACGAGCACAGGAGCCGAGAGTTGCAGGTGCTACCCCAGCTCTCAGCCCTGAGCTTGTCACCCATGGTTTCACTACAGCAAGCCAGGAGCGGCACAGCTCTGCAGCAGCCCTCTCATGGGGGCCAGTTCTGGCAATGATAGTCAGCTGCTCCATTGATAGCACTCAACTTGACCTCTGCATCAGGCACTTGTGGCTGCAGTTACCCAGCAAGGCACAGGCACCTTAACACAAGCTCCTCTTGGATGCTGGGGACCTCCAAGCCAGCACGATCTGGCCTTGCCCCATCCCTCTAGCCAATAGACAGGTCATAGAAGATGCCATGAATACCCCTGTGATGGTTTTGGGCAGCTCTCTGCAAGGGCCATGACCAGCATTTGAGGGAACATGTGGGGCTCACCAGTCTCTGGGGAATGCTCTAGTGTTGTCCCATGCTGTGAGAGTAAGATGGGTCAGTGGTGATCACAGCAGATGGAAAGAGGTTAGCAATGTAAGAGATTGAAGGCACCACACTTCACGGTGTGGCATGGACATGGTTGCTAAGCTCTGGAGGGCCCTCGCATCTCCTCCGAACTTGCTTCCCACTGCATATTATAACTAGTGGTTGTACCCCTAGTTACTCACTTTATCTGGAAAGAGACCAGAAAAGGTACAGTCTCCTTTTCTTGAGCCCAGTAGCATTTGCTCAGCTAGAAACTGCTAAGTGGGTCTGTGGAGAAATAGCTTAGCTTTTCTTTCAGTTTCTGGGTGCTCATTGTAAGTGTAAGAAATAGTTGAAATTTTTTATACAGAGGAAACATAATTGCCCATATTATTCTGAATTAGGTCTTACATTCCTATCCCAAGGAAAAACAAATTGTTTATGTCTCCCAAGCTTCTCATTTTATGGCTTTGAGAAAGCTGGTTTCCTCCCATCTTAGAGTCGGCGGTGAAGTCGGTGGTGGGAATCACAGCACATGGATCTCCTTAGGTCACAGTATGCACACTGTGCAAGGGGTGATGTTTAAGGCTCTTTGAGCAAGGTAAATAAACAAGTGCCAGCATTAGGTACACAGAGTCCTAAATTAGTGGAATAACTCAGCGTTAAAATTACCTACCATGCTGACTCATGTCACAAAGATTTTGTAACTTTTTTTTCCTGTGATAAGCCTGGGAACAAGTTTTCTTTTAATTAAGCTATTATGTTCTCACAGAGCACTTTTTAGCTTTCAATATGTCACGTCTTCTAACCTTCCAAACCCACATCTTTGCCAGGCTGCCAATGTAAAATAAAGTTCTGGATCTTCCCCCCAAGCACTTCCTGAAATCTTTTTTTCCCTGTCATTACATAAAGCGCTATGGTGCTCTTTCTTTTAAGCTTGCCATCTGGATGTCATTCTTGATTTTGCCTCTTTTTAAATACACATATTCAGGCTAGACCTGAAATGACGCAGCTTCTTTCTATGTAACGGTTCTAAAAGCTGTACTTTCTTTCCCAGGCATTTCATCAAGCCTTTGGTCATGTCTTCATCATCTCAGGTCCTGGTATTTCAAGTTCTTCCTCCCTGTTATGAAACCTTGCATTTTATACCTCCCCGGGGATATGCAAAGTGGTGCTGCAAAATCTGTTTTCCTGACTGCATGGACTGTACAAAGCCTCTTTTGAATCATCTTTCCCTGCTGGGGGTGGGGGAAAGACTCGTATCGGTCACAAGTTTCTTGCCTTCAGCTTTTCATAGAATCATAGAATTGTTTTTGTTGGAAAACACCTTTAAGCTCAAAAAGGTACCTCACCACTCAGCCCATCCTAGGTTAGCTGATCTTGACGTGAAACGTGGTATGTGTTGTGTCCTCATGTCCATGACTCTGTTCACATGTAAACCCTCTTGTCTCCTGAAAACATGGCTCACAGCAACAGTGAGTTGGGGGCATTTTACTTTTTTAAAGTAACAGAAGATTGTGTTAATCATTTTAATCCTTTAACATATCTGCCAGTGTTGTTTAAAAAACCCTGATTTTTTTGCGGAACTCAAAAGATTGGATAGCCACATCAGTGAGAATAGCTGTTTAAAAGGATGTGTAATGAAACAGGAAACTAAAAATAAGATAAGGGAAAATAAAAATGATTACTTTTCTATGCATCTCTAAACCAAGAAATCAGATAACCTGTTGCAATAGTTTCCATAGACATTACTGTGTTGTTAAAACTCACTTACAATCTGCTGTTCACGTCACTGCCATTCCTGACAGGGGAGTTCACAGGGTACTCTATAAACAGCCAACTATGAGACTGTAACTGTATTTTTATTTTCATAACATCCAATACTTGATAAACTATCAGCAGTTCAATTTCTGATTTCACTTCATTGTAGCCTGCGCTTCTTTTTTTCTTAAGCTGGAGAACGTAATTAAGAATTCGGAGAGCAGACTTGCCCTGCTGGGTCAGCACTCACTGGGGTCTCGACCCCAACCGAGGCCAGTAAGCCATTCGTGAGCAAGAGCAGCAGAACTGGGATGTGTGGAAAGTAACTTGCTTCTCACATCCAACCCATCTTTGGGCTGCCAGCGTTTCAGAAACTTCCTGAGTGAAAACTGCACTCCTGATCGCCATGCTCATTAGCTGCTTTAAGCCCAGTGACTTTGTCTAGCTCTCTGTCCCTCAGACATGATTTTGTTTTCTGCAGGCTCACATGGAAGCGACTTCCATGGCTCCCCAATTGTGTCTGCAGAAAGCAATATCCCTTTTTTTTTCTCTGTTTAAATTGTTTCTTCATACTATCCCTGGGTGTTCCTTAGTTCTCCTATTTTGAGACTTCCTCTGTTCAACTTTCTCTGTGCTGCTTAGGGCTTTACAGACCTCTGTTATATCTCCCACTCACTTATGTCTTTTCCGAACTGGAAAATATTAGGCTATGTATTCTCTGCTGTGTGAGTTGTTCCTTATTTCTGAATGACCAGGGCAACAAGGAAATGGATGTGAAGAAGCGGCTTATCGTTACAGGAGAATACCAAACCCAGGGCACCTAAGTCCTGACATTCCTCTTCTGAAATACTGTTGTCTATCCCAGTGGCAACGTGCATCCATCATCGCCTGCTCATCCAGTTACCCCATGAACTCAAAAGGGATCTGTTTGTTTCCTCTGTGTCGAGTGTGTTGAAAGATTTTATTTATGATGTTGGTTTTGGTTTTACAGTTTTGCTTTTTTTAAGCAGAGAAATCCACTGAGAGACCTGCTAAATTCAGTGTGACAGGTTAGGAAATGGTAGAATTAAGATTATGGGTACATCATTGATTTACCCCATGTGTGTAGGGTACCACATTGGTTCTTAATTAGCTCCACAATACGTTATTTCTCTGTTAGTCAGTGTGTCAAGCAGACAGCAGGTCTGTACAGGGAAGGAGGCTCCTGCCTGTGGGACCTCACCTCATTTGTTGTGGAGCCAAAACATGCATCGAATACAGAAAGTCTGGGTTTCATGGGTGAATAAGGGGAAGGGTTGCTGTCCCTGCCTCCCCACACAGCTCTGGTGCAATTTCCTTTGGCGAAGGTTTCATACAAAGCCTCTGCTTCTGTTAGCATTATTTTCCAGGTGGGAGGACTGCGCCTACAATACACATTGGTGTGGCTACACCATTCAGCACGGCAGTCACAACTGACTGTCATTCTGTGGTCACAAAAAGCTGTACGTGTGTTTCTGTACGTAAAAGCTCACAGTACTTTGCCGCTGTATTTCTTTTCTAAAAGGGGAGAGGGAGAGCGAAGGGATGGAGGAATTACCTGGAACTAGGTCTGCCAGCAAAAGTTCTGCTTCCTTCTCATGTGTGCAGTGCCCACCTCCCTAGTGTTTTGGATCTTTGGAAACATGTCGGACTGTAAAGTATTACCAAAACAGGCAGGTGACTGCTGAAAGCAGCAGCCTGCCCCCATCAGAGGTAGTAGAGATGTGAAGGACCAGGGTGATTTTACCACAGACTGTGGCCAGAGTGCTCTGACCATGCACGGAGAAGGATGGACGTGGGACTGTGACACCCAACGGCGGGTGACAATAGGGGAGAGGGTGGCCTTGGCCTGAGTGGCCTGACTGGGTGGGAAAGCCATGGATGCGTGTGGTCCGAGGAGGAACCGGGAAGGGCTCAAGGCTCTGGCTTTTCCCCTTCTGGGGAATCTCTGCCTGCAACTGACGGTATCTCGGCTCTAAACTCCTCTGTGCCGCGGCTCGGCATCCGTACGCAGGGGCAATGACACCCCCCTTCCCACCTCGTGGGGATTTGGAGAGGCTCATTAACGTTGATGAAGCACTCGGCGACGGGAGGACGGGCGCCCCAGAAAAGCCCGTGGGGACATCAGTAATTACTTCTTCAGCGCTGCGTTCGGAGGCAGAACGCGGGTGAGAGGGCTGGCCCGCGGGCCGCCACAGCCCGCACGTTACAAACAAAGAGGTGTGGTGCCGAGGAGGCGGATCCCGCCGCTCGCCAGCGTCTCCCGCACGGCCCCGCCGCCGGGCCGGGCCGGGTCGGGCCGGGCCGCCCGCAGGAGCGCGGCGCCGGGACGGTGAGCGGCAGGCCCCGCCCCCTCATGCATATGCTAATTAGCATGCCATGACGCGGCCCCGCCCCCCGGCGGCCATTTGTAGCCGCGGCGCCCTGACTGCGGGGGCGGGTGCTGCTCCCTCCCCTTCGGTCCGTGCTGCCGCACCGCACGGCGGGGCGCTGCCGGCGGCGCACTCGGCGGAGCGCAGGGGCGGCGGGGCCTCCGGTTGTTCAGCCCCGACGAGCCGAGGAGGAGAGCGTGAGCGAGAGAGGCGCCGGGCTCGGCGGCGGCGCTGCCGCGATCGGCTCCGCTCGGCTCCCCCATGGCCGCGGGCTGCAGGGACGGCCCGGGGCAGGAGAAGTACCGGCTGGTGGTGGTGGGCGGCGGTGGCGTGGGCAAGTCGGCGCTCACCATCCAGTTCATCCAGGTGAGGGGCCACGGCGCCTAATGGGGAGGAACCGGTCCGCCTGGCCGCGGCGCCGGGGCCTGGGCGCTGCCCGGCGCGCAGCGCGGGGGAGGGGGGGGGGCTGGGGCCGTCGCGGCGGGCGTCAGCTCCCGGAGGCGCCGCGGCCGGCGGCGGCGGGTCTCGCCGCGCTGCCGGGCGGGGAAGCGGGAAGCCAGGGGCGGGGTGGTGGCGGCGGCGTGACCTTGAGGGGTCTGGGGCGGCGCGAGCCCCCGGGAAGGTTCTGGAGGGCGGGAAGGGGCGGACGCAGTCCCCGGCCCGCCGGGCGCCTCCGCCGGGCGGTGAGCTGCGCGCCTCCGGGGTGGGGTTGCGCCGGGTCGGGCCGGGCGCTCAGGGCGCCGGAGGTGCCGGGTGGTCGGGGCCGCTAGGGCCGGCGGCCTCGCGGCGGCGCGGGCGGGGTCCGGCTCCGCGCTCCGCCCGGGAAGCGGCAGTCGCGGTAACTCAGCCATGGCCGCGGGAGCAGTGACACTTGGCGTCCGGCTCCGAAATAGCTGCCCCGAGGCTGAGTCTGGGCCACCGGAGCCGACGCAGTAAGGGGCGAGGCAGCTCCGGCAGCCCCCCGGAGGGGTTCGCGGGCGGGGGCACGCTGCGCTAGCCCCGGCCGGCGACTGCCCGCCGCCCCTTGAGCTCTTGCTGGTGATGCTGCAACTTCCACATAATTGAACTTTCCTCCCCACCCCCTAATTCATTTTAAGGAAAAAAAAAATAAACGCAGGATGGACTAGGTGGTACAGAGCGCGTGTGCCAGTCTCGTGCGGAAGGGTGCTTTGCACTTTCCTGGCGCGAGTGCAGCCGTCCCCTCTATTTTCTTCTGCCCTGTTGCTTTTGGCGTTTCTGCCGCTGGCACGGGAGTGTTACTAACCCACCTCGCTCCGTTTATGGTGGAAGGAGGCGGCAGCTGCTGGCGTTTGCCTTGCTGGTATTGCTGACGGCCGATGAGCAAATCTGGAGAGAATGACTTTTTGTTTGCTCTCCTTAATCCTGCCGAGGAGAGGCAACCCCTAAAATAAGCTGTTTGACAGCAAGGCGGACTTGTCCTTTAATGCTCGGGGCAATCATATTCTCACATAATGGTTTGTTAGAACAGGTGATCTGGTAGCAAATAGACTGGTTCTTTATTTTGGATTTCCTTCGCTAATGCGCCCATCCATGTGTTCTTTAGCCGCGCTGTTCTGTGGAGAATTTAAGCTCCGCAGCATAGGTGTTAGTAGCTACATAGAAACCCACGCTTTCAAAATCTGTGTGGCAACTGGATAACCGAATGCTTAGAAGTTCTTGTGTTGTACAGGAAACTTTAAGGAGAATTAGTTCTTTGGAAATTAGTTTAAACAGTGCATTTGAGATGGGATTGAAATCGTGTGGAGCAGGTGCCTTGTTTGTTGTGCTGATAGCTGGTCAGATACTGTAAGATACTGACTCGATGCTCTGTTTGAAGGTGATGGTGTTAGAATACCTGTGGTCCTCTCTGTGTGGATTAAATTCCTCATTGCTTGTGTACAGAGATAATTTCTGTCATTGATTGAAGCAGGTCTAGAATGCCTTTCACTGTGTGCAGCCTGGACCAGTTTAAGTTCAGTTCTGAGATGCTACTCTCTTGGAAAATGCTGCTGAATGAATCTCTGGAGTCCCTGGTTACATTAAAGGATTTGGGATAATTTTAACTTCACAAAACCACCAATACCACCACCACCAAAAAGTCCTAACATCACAACTGTATTTTCTGGTAAAGTTTTAAGGAGAAGAGAAGAAAGTTAAGCTCACACTTGATGATGCCTTGGTATATCCATTTATTTTAATAGCCATAAGATTCTGCCGAGCAGTGGGTAACTTCAATATTTGGGTGCTAGTAGAAGCTCATTCTTTAAAGTAAAAGCTTGAGCTACACCGCTGTAGAAGTAAGTTCTGGCCCAAGTGCTGTGAGTGACACTCCAACGAATATCTGCAAAAGAGGAACCTGTGTCACCACATATATGGATCACTTCAAATTAATAGCAGAAAAAGAGTGGTAATGGAACAGCCCTGTAGCTTCTCAAAACAACTTATTGTCAGATTGTATTAAGTTATCTACATCTTTTTGCCCTCTCAGCTGCTTTATCTTGAGATAAACGCTTGCCACCACACAGTGATATTTAGCAGAAAATTCAGCCTTTGGAAAGAAAAAAAAAAAAGATAAATAGCTGGGAAACAAAAGACCTGAGCAGAACCTCAGGTGCCTTAACGAGAGTTTTGTATTGTTTCCATGTTTGCTAGGTATTTACAGACTGCCTAGACATGAGGCTTGGTTAGATACCAAGAGTATCTTCCTGAGCCCTTGGCTCTTAAAGCTTATGATGTTATGGAGTGTGTGCAGTGCCATGCAACTGCTTCTGTAGTTTCTGTATGGCAAGTGTATTGCCAAATACTTTGTCTTTTTAAGACTGCATAGAAGCTCCTCCAGATTGTTTTAAAATTGATTGCAAACAAGTCACGTGCTTCATTTTTGGAATTTTTTTAGTGTTAAGTGACAAACTTGTAGTTGCCTTCACTAAAACATGGAATAGTACTCATGCTTGCCACGTGCTGGATCTCTGTGTCAGTGAAGGATTTAAATGCTCTTTTGCTTCTTTACTTACTGTGTTTAAAATACAGTTGTCAACAGCTCAGTTTTGAATCTTAAAAAGGAAAGTTTCTTCTTACTGATACTAGCAAATACTTCCATACTTGGTGTTGTTTTCCTATAATCCAGTACTTGGGTTTTGGTAGATCAGGGTTTGGGTACACTCTTGCTTTTACTTTAGTTCTGCAGATTCCTTTCCAGTAAACCAAACTGTTATGGTGATGGGATATCATGGGGAAGCATGTGCAGTGATTTATGCCCTATCTTTGAAAGGCTAAGGAGGATTCATGTTTGAAAATGGGAAAGCTTTTTTTTCACATGAAAATAAATGAGAACAAGAGTAATGGAAGATGTTGAGAGAACCAGTTCATCTTCCTCCTTTTGCCAGCTTTCTAGGATTTGCGTACAGCACGTCCTTTCCAGCTCTGGGTGTTGGTGGAGAAACAGGTAACGTTTGTTGTTACAAGAGCAGCAGTGGCTGAGGTTGGGCTCTTATTATGGCAGTGATCGGTGTGTAAAGTGCTTCTGCACATGGTGTCCTGTGTGCGAGAGTATCAGTTCCTGGAGGTTGTTGTGCCTCAATCTGTGCTGAAACAACAATGTTTTTGTGAGGAACCCGAGTGAGCAAACCAGTGTCATACAATGGAAGCTCTTTCACATACTGAGTTCGGCATCGCTGTGCTAATTAGTACAGTGCAGTAGGAATGGTATGTGAGATGTAGCTGGCTGCTTGCATATAACTGCTTGTGATCCTGTGTTGGCTTTTCAGAAGTTGGTTGAACGACTTGGAGAAACTTTAAAGTACAGATTGTCAGGTCAAAGCTTTCGGCTGTTACGTGAGTGGTGTGTTCCTCAAAATTCTTCCTTTGGGGAGATAAACAGAGCTTGGCATTGCTCTGTTGGTGGGCTGGGTTTTCATCCTGGAAATAAAAAATCATTTCCTTTAAATCAGGATATGATATATGAATTTATTGCTGTTGAGCCCATGACTGTTAAGACAGGAAGACAAGACGTTTTAATTGTAGAGAGTTGATGGGATCTGTTGTGGCTGTAAACTGTAGCAAAACAGCAGTGAGTTCACCATTACACCACAGGATTCTGTAAAACTCTCAGTGCTAGAACTAAGCATTCCTTCTCTTATTTAAAACATACACAAATAATCCATCATGCTTGCATCCCAAGAGGCAGAAAACTTCTAAAATTCATTGCAGGCGGTTAACTGGCCTCTTAGCAGGCTGAGGTATTTGGGAGTATGAGCTGTGCAGAGCACACAGCTGTTGCCACAATAGCTTTTCTCCAGCTGTCATGCAGAGGTCTGTCACAGAATACCCCACATTCCCTTCTCACTCAGCCCTTTGTAATATTCAGGTTTCCTTGCTCAAAGGGAGTACAGCCTAGCAAATACCTAATCACCGTCTGCGTGGGGTTTTTTTTTCCATCCTGCAGTTGCCATTTACTTCATGTTGCATTTTTTTTCCTGGTTAAACTGAACAATGTATAGCTACTTTTAGCAGTATACAGCAAGAAGGCCACTAACGTCTTAATTCTTTAAAATCTGCTCTGCGAAGTAAAGGATGCTTTTGATCAGAGTTGTTAAAGATATTTGTCATACTGTTTTTCTTTTCAAAAAACTATAGCTCTTTTGTGAAAATGATGTGTCTATTTTTTGCATACTGAGTAGACTTTGGTGGCTTACAAGTACATCTTGGTTAATAAATGTCGCTAGAACCTTGAGATGGTATTGACTGGATGTAATTCAGTCTTGCTGAGTTGAGCTTAGTCAATCAGCTTAATGTTGGCCATGGTAATACATGAATGTGTTTAAGCCTACTAAAACACTTGATGTAATATAAAATATGTGTAGGGGTCCAGTGTTTGGGGGTCTCTTTCTGTTTGCTTACTGACTTCACACTGTATTTACAAGCTTAATTCTTACTGCCAAATTTGTAAAATAAAATATTTTTCCTACTGCTCTTAAAATGTCAGTAACAAGTTCTGATTGGAGCTGTGCATACTGTTCTACTGAGTAAAAGGAGTTGGATGTAGATTTGTTGACTCTTTAATGTTAATATCAGACACTTGTCTGAAAGCAAGTATATGTGACTTGCAGATGGGTGGTGAGCAGCTGTTCAGATTTCTTTTCTTTTTCTTCCTTTCCTTTTCCAAGCTGCTACTTTAACAGGACTGTTAGCTCTCATTAACTAGCAATAAAGCTAAAGGTGGGTTATCTTCTGTCTCTGGTATAGCTGCTGGGCGAGAAGATAGCTTGTTCTGAATTTTATGGTAAAGCTCTAAAATAGGGTAGTAAAGCAGATTGAAATGCAACAACTGAAAATGCAGCTGGTGTTGGAGCCGGCGTGCTGGATGTTTGACAGACCCCGGTGTTTAGTGTACCACTCTGCCACGCTGGGCTTGGGGGATGTGCAGATATCCCCCCCGCAGTTTCTAGGTATTCTGAGGAACTGTTGCTGACTGTCACCAAAAAAAAAAAGGCCTTAAAGTGAGAGCAAAAGAAAATCAAAGGAATAAAATGCCATGAATTCCAGGCTGCAGATTCGTGCAGGGCTACGTGGGGACTGGTATGCTTACATTTTGATAAAGCGTGGGGCCTTCTTACGGTAAGTAATGCGGTGTAAAAGCGAGGTGACAAAATACAGTTTAGGAGAGTGAGCGACTGATCGTTGGCATCTACTGAGGTTAAAGGTGGGAAATGCAAATCCTCATCAAAACAAAGCACTTGTGATGCAGGTTGTTGCACTTCATGTGAAACGTGAACTGCTGGGATCCTTGCTTCCTAGAGCAGTGCTAACAAACAAAAGATTTGTCTCGCTCTGTTTAGCTTTAGATCGACGGCTTGGGAAACGTGGTAGATGACTTCAGTCTTAACTTGCAGGTAGGTGTTGGTTTGCACGTTAGTGGTCTGGTATAGCTAGCAAGAGTATAATGCAAAGGCATTTAGCCATCGGGGCTGCTGTGTATTAACATACTTACTGGGTAGAACTGAGCTTGGTTCAAAAGCTGGCATAAATTTGCAGCAATGCTTAAATTTTGATATGCTGATTGCTTTGGTTTTGAGGCGTTTACAGGCATTTCCCAGAGCGAAATTCCTCTGAGAGAACTTAAACCATGCTGCAGTCAGAAAGCACCTTTCCATGTGTTAACCCCTCACAGCAGTTGCCTATAGACCAAGTAAATATTGATGTACCTTTTGGTTATCAGGTTGTATTCTGCTGCCACTTGCACAAGGAATACTGGCACAGCTTCCTGGATTTTATTGGCCGGCATGCCCTTTGCACTTGGGGATGAATAGGCAGCCGCTGGCACGTAGCCCTGTTCCTCCTTCCCGTGCTAGAGGGAGAGGCTCCTGGTTTTGGCTGGAGCTCTGAATTCCAGTATTCAGTAGTGGTGGTAAAGGATGGCTCTTCTAAGTAGAGCCCTTATATTGAGAGAACTTTGAAGGACCTGAACGGCTCATGTTTATATACCTTATGCAACCTGCCTGCATTTACTGAAAGTGTTACCAGCACTGAAAATGCTGTGACTGAGCTCTTTGACATACCCAAATAACAGCTTCATGAAGTGAAATGTAGCAGTCTTCTGGCTAGCTGATAGGAAGCTAGGTGTTTTGTAGACCTTCCTAAATGAGTCACTCTTTGGGTCTAGACTGGGGTGACACAAGTGGGTAATTTTGCCGTTGAGTTTGACGATTCAGGTGGCTGAACTCCACTGGTTTGGTAGTCTTGTCTTCAGTTACTGCCATAATCACTGCTAAAGGAAAATGTGACATCCAGGTAAATGCAGTACTTGCATGCTTCTTGAAATAGAACACATTTATAATAAAGTCAGCATCAAAACTGAAATTACAGTTGTAATTGCACCTTCTTAAAGAAAAAATAAATTGCCTATATGTTTTTCATATAATATGTCCAAAGATTTCTGGATTCAACTTTGATCAACCAAGACAGATTTCTGATGAAAGGGATAGAGTGAATGGAGTCCAGATTGTAAAGCTTAATCATAAACAGTATCAGTAGGCAGAGTATGACTGGCCAGTGGCTTGCTTTACAGAGTTACTGGAGCTTTGCTGGAAATGCTGACAGTAGCAGTAGCCTGTTGCTACAAATTCAGAGAGTTGAATGGGATCCTAGGTGAATGGTTTCTGTCTGAGCAGTGAGTGAGGCCCTGTTTGTCTTGAGCTCTGTCTTTCTGTATTGAGAGAGATGCCCTGTGATCAAGAACAATTTATTTTTTTTCTGTATTCTTTACCTTTCGTTCTTTGGTGGTTTTGTGTCCTATCTCACAGCTTAAGTGTGGTTGTAGTTTGGGTTCAGGATAGCCTGTAAGCCACTTTATGGGAATAGGTACTAAAAAAGAAAGTATTTTTTCCTCTCTTTATAACTTAATGACTTGGAGCAGATAGCAGACAAAAAGGATGTTTACTTAATCTGTTTGCCTTGTCTTTTCTTACTCTCCTCTGACAACATACCATGCATATACTTCAGCTAGTCACATCTCAATGTGTAAGCTGCTTGCTGCGTAGCACTGCTTCTAGATGGAACTCCCATGAGGAATCCCTTTATTTTTTTTATAGATTGCTTGTTTTTACTAGGTTACTTCCAGGAGGGCTGGCTGGAATGCAGTGCATGGAGCTGTTCAGGGATAACTTAAAGGAGGTCACGTATTCACATGTGAAGTGCTTGATCATGCAACTAATCAAGCATTGTGCACAACTGCTGCCTGTCATTAAAGTGGGGTCAGGGTTTCTTATCTGCCACTGGAAAGGGAAAGGCTGGAGAACTTGCACTTTGATGTCCTTAAGTATACACAGTCTCAAACCTGGGTGGGGGGGGAGAGGGGGGAGGGGGGAGGGGGTTGGTAACTGAAGAGAACTAAAGTGCACTTCTCTAGTTACATGGAGAACTGTGGTAAGCTCTGCTTACAGATGGAGATCCTGCTGGATGATTAAGTTCTGTGGTGTACAGACATGCTTACAAAGGGCTGAAAAGGAGAAGATGCATTTCCAGGGGCTTGTGCAGAGCTCCCCAAGACTGCAGGGGGAGGCAATGGCTGACTTCGGCTGTGCTGAAGCTGCCGCAAGTTGGAGCAGCGTGCTGGTGCAGCTGGAGGAGTTGAAGGGCCTTCAGAGTGAGCACAAGTTGATCATGTGTTTGCTTTTTGGAAGGATTGGCCAGAGGGAAGGCATAGGGCTAGGGAAGTGATTTTGCTCTTCAGGCTTGAAGGAACAGGGCTTTGCTGTAAGTGAAGGCTTAATTTCATGAGCTAATACTACCAGTAAGGAAAAATGCTCAACAGGTCCCTGTGCTGCCACAGCATTTTACCTCTATAGCTATTTACTCCATCCAGTTCACTGAAACTTCACAAGTGATCGAAGTTAAAAATAACCAGGGAATGTTTTTACTCAGGATCGGTTACCCCATCTGGTTCCCTCCGCAGCTCTGCAAACAACTTTGGCAGTTGTGCTTGTTTAACCAGACCTGCACCAGCTTCTCAGCCGTGTCCAGAGAATAAACTCTGGTTTCTGGTGAATCTAGATAGGAGTGAGTTCAGACAGTAGGAATGTACGCAGAAGGGCGCTATTAAAGATAGCAGAAAGTACTAGCTGCTAGGACCAGTGTACATTAATAATTAACTAGATGTTGGCACTGACACACAAAAATGCTAGTTTAAGAAAAAAATTAGTGTAATGCTAATAACCAAAATATTCTACAAAGATTTTTTTAATGCAGAAGACCTATAAGAAGTATTACTTCTCAGCATATTAAGTACACATATTCATAACTACCATGTGTGTCACTTTACTCTTCTAAGCCAGAAAATAAACTTGAGCTTCCACACAACTTACAGGTAAATTATTTTTCCAGTCCTGTTCTGAATGCTCTGTAATGTAATGAGTCACTAGTTATATTTGCTTGGAAAAGGAGAAATTTTAAAATCACTACAGTTGTGAGTTTTTTTCTGACAAGACTAACTTGCTCAGCTTGTATCACAGAGCATCTTCAGTATTCCTCCTTTAGGCAGATAAAAATATATAAACCTGCAATCAAATCTGAAAATTTTGCTGCTTTTGTGGCAAGCAGACCGTTAAATGGTAGGATGCTTGTGATGAATTTGTGTGAAATATCTGACACTGTTGGGGTGGAAAGAGATCTGCTAAATTTCTTCTGGTTTTAGACTTATTCTCTGTGAGGGAAGTAAGTGGAATTACAGTAATACATAGTGCTTGAGGTAGGGGGTTTCTAAGTTGCATTTTCCTTTTATGAAGTTCCTATATAATGGATAAAAAGCAGTTGTTGATACACTTGTGTATGTGCTACCAACAGTACTACTGACAGAGATACTGTTAAAAATGTGTAAAATGTTTTTCTCTGAAGACTTTTCACTAGAAAGTCTTCATTAGCTAAGCCTGATAAAGTAATAAAAGTTTATATATTTAAAAGGATTCTGTCTTTGGATGACCCAGTATTACTAAGAATGGAGTTAACTTTGTCTTGCAGTTTCAATTGCTCTTTAGGATTTTTTCTAGGAGTTTGCCTTTGAAGTCCTTCAGAAAATTACTATCCTTGCCCCCTTGCATCTTATTTGCCTGCCTCCCCCCAGACCACAAACAACGTTATGTGAGTCTTGACTGTGTGTTCTGACAGTGATTTCCAAGGTGGAAATACACGTGCTGTATCATTTTGATTTCCCCTGCTTTGACTTTCCTCTAACTGCTGTTTCTCCTGCCTGTGAACCAGTTTCTCGCACTGCTGGGAGTTCTCAACTTGAGATAGTGCTCCAGGTATCAAAATACAGTGGGTGGAGACAGTATCCTCCTGTGCACAGCAGCACTCCCCTAGTGCTGCAGTGAATTTGGAAAACCTTGTCGCTGTGCTGTATGCCATGATAAACAATTTCCAGACCCTCGCATTTGAAAGTAAACCTGTAAGGCCAAAATCCTCCTCAGCACATAAACAAGGTAAAACAGCTCTGCATTTGAGCCAGAGGTGTATTGTCTTACCACCTGGGAGTATTTAAAGTCGTAAACTGTGGAAATATATTTCTGTCTCTGTAGTAGGGGTAAGGGTGTGTGTGTGGTGGGCTGTCTGTTTGTTTCTAGAAAGGAAGTGTTCTGCCTGTGGCACCCAGCTACTCTGAACATCCTGCCTTACTACTCTTAATGCTGCCTCTGAACAGGCTGTCACCAACCAACACTGCTATTACTGCTTGGCTTTGGTTTGGATGCTTGTGCTTCTAGCTCTTTCAAGTCCAGAAGTCTCTTCCCATCAACTAAGGGAAAAGGTACACTAAATCACTGTACAATCTTCTGTATGGATTAACTACTGCTCTGGCTTTCGGTGCAGTATTACTTTATACTACTGATTGCTGATGTACAAAACCTTATTGCACCAATCAAACAAGCTGAGAGCCTTAACTAAACATCTAAACTGCATACCATACCTAGATTATTGGAGGATTAATCATCTGGAGGCACTCCAGAATCATCAAGAAATCATCAGAAGGAATAGGGCAGCTCACTAACTTTTTGTGCATGATTTTAGCATTAAATGTAACAGAAACACAGGTCTTTAGTAGTAAAAATAGCTTAAGTTGCTTCTGCTTCTAACAGTTAGGCAGTTCATAACTTGCTGTTACACTGCTTGAACCATTGGGGTGGATGCTGTAAAAAGGATCACAAAAGCCCAGGTAAAACTCCATGTAGGTAATGTGGACCATTGTAGCTGAGCCCTGCGAGCAGGCAGAGCTGGGGGAAGGGATGGGACAGGCAGCAACTTCTGTAGCAAGGTAATGACTGCAGAAGACCTGCGTATAACTACATGAAGCCTTGTGCAACAGAGGAAAGTAACCTGTTCCAGCTCTGCTCAAGATGGAGAATGAAACTTGCAAGTGGTTGCTCTTGGTGTGTAGACCAAACACAAGAAAAGTTGCAAAATGCCTCCTGTCTGTAACACTGCTGAGTGAGTCCTGTTATCTGATAAAAGGACATTCAGGTAAAGTCTCTGACTTCAGACTGTCAGGTCAGCCAGTGGAGCAAGAGACTCTTGGACTTAGCTGGAAACGGCAAGGTGGCTCTGAGGCTTCAAGTTATTGTGGCCTTCTGACTAGTCTAGCTGCAGTAGGTGCCCATGCATCTCTCAGACTGTGAAGGCTGAAAGTTGGTTTACTGCCTGTCAGTGGGTTAGCCTTTGATCTTCTTGGGTATTAGTTCTGAGAGCACTGCCCTAGTGTGCAGGGGCATTTTAAAGTTGAGTGACTTTTAACAAGGATGTTTAAAGTCTGTAAAATTTCTTAATTCCTGTATCTGTGGCTTCAATTTACTAACTACAGAAAATCTTTTGTCTCCTATGGAATTTCATTTTTGTTTCTCCCTTGCTGGAAAGGTACACTCAAACATATTGATGCCTACACCTCAACGGCTTTGAATTTAAAGAAAATGCTTCAGAGCTTAGCTTTTGAAGTAAAGATGCTTTTTTCCTTTTGCTATCTGGAATTTTTTGCACCCATTAGAATGGATACAGACTGTATAAGGTAACTGAAGGGTATGATACTGTTTTTGTCTGTGAAGCTAATTTTTAGCCATATGTATTCTACAAATGTTGAAATTTGCTAATATTTATAAATTTGAAATTGGCTGGTATGTGTGTTGGTGGGACTGTAGGGGAAGAGAGCCTCACATCTGAAGTCTACTTCCTTGTCCCAATACTATTTGCCTTCTTCCAAATAGGTTACATTCCACACATTTTTAATAGCAGCTTCCGCTCCTCCATAGCTGCTTTGACTTGTTTTGTGGGAGGACTTGAATGTTTTGACTGTCACACCACAAGTCTTCTCCCCAAAAAGGAAACCGATAATAGCATTGTTCACTTTGAGCAGAATTTGAAAATTATCGGATCTGGGCTGACTGGATGTCTGTTCAGTGGGACCTGAGGTTTTACAATAACACTGCATTAGGGATTTTGCTCAAGGTTTAAGAGTTTGGGATTTTTCTAGTTTAAGACCTAAACCAGCACCTTGAAACTTTCTATGTTCTGTGCATCTATCCAACTTAGAAATATTCTGAAGAAAATGAACAAAAGCCCTGCATCTCTTGATGTGATCTCATGAAAAAGATGCTGGCAGCCTCCCTGTGTGAGGGAAGGTGGTGATCTGGAAGAATTTGTTCAGGGTGATTGCAGAAGATGAATAATTTAAGCTGCAGCCACTTGCTTCAGACTAGATAATTGAGACTGAGTTTGCTAACAGCTGAACAGTGTAAAACTTAATGCTTCCTGCAATGCGTGTGCTTTAGCTGGCTGTTTTATACATGAGTACTTCCATGCCAATTTGAGTAGCCTGAGACACTGAAAAGTATCTCGGGTCTTCCCCACTGCTGGTAGTTAGCATGAGGTGGTACTGTGATTGACTGATGCTGTCCAGCTAGGTATTTATGATCTTTCTGTTGCTTCTTCCTCGAATGAATTCTGATGCATCTGGTCTCTCCTAAATCTAGAGAGTGTGTGAAGTGTAGTAGTGAAAGGCACTTGTGCTACTTGATTCCCCTGGGTAAAACCTCGTGTGATTGTTAGTTCTGTTAGTGCTCCAAGCTGGAGCACTGACTTTTTGTCAGCTTCCACACTAGTGTTTTTAAGTGCTTGGCTAGCAGTGGGTTACCATAGCAATTCATAGGAAGATGTCCCTAGAGTTGTTAGGTTTTTCAGGGTCTTGAAGCATGTAGGATGTTAGTGCTAAAACATATTTGAAGAGGACTTCATTGTCACTCTGCTTGCTTTCTCAAAAAACCCCAAAAACCCCAACCCAAACCCCAAAAATAAACAGGTGAGCATGGTTTTCATTCTGTTCATCAGGTTTGCAGTGCGTGTAGCCCATCTCATCAGTTTGGAGTTTTGGTCGTTATGAAAGGTTGCTTTTGACACATACGCAAGAAGCGAGCCTAGGAAACTTAGGAATTATTTCAGTGTACACCCTAATGCTGGAAGAAAGCTCAAAAGATAAACTACTTCCTTTAATTGGTAGCATCCAACCTGTCCCTGTAACTAAGAAGAGCTTTGCTGCATGGTAAAAGCTGCCCGAGCTGGGTGGTGGTGATGTCACGCTCAGAGGTACGCTCACACTCTTCATGCGAGTTAACCCACAAGGAGAGGTGCACTGAAGGGCTCCTGCTTGTCACACTGATGTACTGCCTGTCCAGAGACTTAGTCGTTTCTGGAAATCTGAACAACACTGAATAGCCCATTATGCTAAGCATGATGAAGTTGAAGAACCTGTTTCTGATCTCTGAAAAGGAGTGAGGCTAATGTACTTTCCTGTGGTTTGGGTGCAGAGCGCAGCTTTGCCTGTGCATTCCACGCTCTGTTTTCTCTTCACTGAATGCCCTTACCACAAGCTATGGTATATAATATGGGAGCGGAAATAGCAGTAGGGTTGTGTGTTTTGGGTTGTTTTTTTTAAATAATCAAAACAACAAAAAACCCCCCACCCATCTGATCAAACGCCCTATGCTCTAAAACCACCTTCTGACAGTAAGCAAATGGAAGGTCTTTGCACACTGTGCTCGTTTCAAACAGGTAGCATTCATTGTACTGCTACCTCTTTATACTTACTGTACTGCTACCTCTTTATACCTTTAAGCAAAATGTTTGATTAAGTTTTTTGCTTAAGAAAGCAGTCAAATAATGATGTTCTCTATTTATTTAAAGTCATGCTTTATCATGTGTGCCTGTCAGACCAGGGAAGAACACTGTACATGGGAATTTGAATTTAGAAGTTGCTGTATAGATGACTTTCTAGAAGAGGAGGAGTGCTTGTAGGTGAAGTAGTATATTTTTTTCCTTCAGGACAAGAAGTTTTAAGCAGTCTGCCCTGCTAGGTGTACTATAAAGCCAGTTTTTCCAAGTGCTGCTGTTAGAGTACCAGAGGGCTACAGCATGCAGTGACTAGAACAAGGTCCTCAGTTCTGTACGTGTTAGGAATTGGACTTGGGTAATTCATTTGTTAGCTGCTCAGTTTCTATCGTTGTGAACTTGCTCAGAGAGAGAACTCTAAACTTTTTCATTTGTTACTAAAGGTTTCATTTGGGGATTTTTGAATTGCTTTATTTCATGTTGCCTCCTTTCTTCTTGCACTTTGCATGGGGTGGCTAATTCTGTTGCTGTGCCTTCTGTATATAGCATCAGCCTCTGCTTGGGTTACGGCCCCCAGGAATGAGGTGGGAAATGGATGGATTGCTTTGGAGGGGTCCAAAAGGCAGCAAAGAGCAGCAAGGTGACATTTTTGGGAGTAACAGCTCCCTCCTGGAAAATCTTAGGAGACCTGTCAAGTTGAAAGACTGTGAACTAGTGTAGTGTAGCCAATTACGGCATTTGATAGTGTAAGTTGTCCATGGGAAGGTGATTGTGCCCCTGTACTCAGCATTGGTGAGGCAGCACCTCGAGTTCTGGGCTCCTCACCATAAGAAGGACATTGAGGTCCTGGAGTGAGTCCAGAGAAGGGCAACCAGGCTGGTGAAGGGGCTGGAGGGCAAATCATATGAGGAGTGGCTGAGGGAGCTGGGGGGGTGTTCAGCCTGGAGAAGAGGAGGCTGATGGGAGACCTTATCACCACCTGAAGAGATGGTGTAGAGGGGTGGGCGATGGTCTCTTCAGCTAGGTGACAGGAGATAGGACAAGGGGCAATGGCACAAAGCTGCTCCAGGGCAGGGTCAGATTAGATGTTAGGAAAGTTCTTCCCTGAAAGAGTTGTCAGGGCCTGGAACAAGCTGTCCAGGGAGGGGAGGTGAGTCACTGACCCTGGACGTGTTTAACAGACGGGTAGATGAGGTACTTAGGGATATGATTTAGCATAGGACAGGAATGGTTGGACTCGATGATCTTAAAGGTCTTTTCCAACCTTGTGATTCTGTGTATGTTAAGATGATAAACAAAAAGCATCTTCCTTGTAAGTCACTAGCCTGTGTAGAAATCTAGTAACTCTTGTGCTATTTGTTGGATTCATAGTAGTACCCTCTTTTCTGAGCTTGCTACCTGCTGTAAGAATATTGGTGTAAGTAACTTTAAAAGCAAAATATCTTAGTGGTGAATAAAGTACCAAGTTGCTTCTGTGGCAGTGATGGTTCACAGACTGTCCCAAGAACATTCTTGCTTCACTGAAGATTTGTTACAAGCTGTTAATCCTAAAATCAGAGAGAGAGGCAGGTAGTGGAACCAGCTTATCATAAGTGTTGAAATGCAACTAGTGTGCTTGAGTTGGGGTGTTTTTTATCAGCTCTTGTCCTTCCTTGCTTTGATTATACTTTTATGTACTTTAGACAATGTTTGCCGATGCTTTTCATGACCAATAATGTGTTTACTTATGCTATATTCATATGATGTGCACCTGTGTTTTCCTGATAGTGATGCTTTTCTCTTCAACTGATGTCTAAAGGAATATTATGTAAAGAAGTCTGCATGTATCCTGTAATGCAAATGAAGTAGCTCATGTGCTCTGTCTGCTCTGGGCAGGTTCGTGGCAGCCTGCAAGTTTAGAAAACAAGTTTATTTGAGAATTTATGTAAATTCTGTGCAAGAATGAGAACACAGGGGACAGGAGGGAAATCACCTTGCTGGAAACCCCCAGAGCAAATCTTGACTATAGGCTGTTACTAAACTGAAGTGTCTGAATTTGAACCCTTAGTTTTTAAGTTCATGCTTTTTAATGAGCCTGAAATTCAGTAGCCTGTCAGTCTTGAGGTTGGGATGATGAACTGGTCAACATGAGGGTGGTGTGAGAGAATTAGAAATGCTCCAAATTTATAGTGGTATGCATCCCTTGTTTTCCTTTGCAACTTGGAAGCCTGCTAAAATATAACATTGTGTTTTATTCAAAATCAGAGCACTGGGAAGGGGAGAGAATAATTGAATGTCTTCAAGTGAAGCTTGGTGAAGAGCTGTCCTTGAAGGCTTGCCTGGACCTGTGTGGGTGGCTCCAAGATTCAGCTGTGCTCTTTTTAAGAAGAAATGGCACCAGCAAGCTGGTTGAATGGTGTTCTAAATAAACATAGAAAGTTACAATGTTGCAAAAGGGATGGGAATGGGAAATATTTTGCTTAACTGAATTGAGTTGAGATCTGTCTTAGGTAAACTTGTGGTGCTTCTGTCCTCTTCAAGCAGTGACAGGGCGTTTCCCTAAAGCAAAGTCTATGAAAGGATAAGCTGCCATCAGCAGAAAGGAAAGACCTTTGGCTGGGGGGCAGTCTGCTAAGCTTTGGAATACCAGAAATAGCCTCCTTGAAAGGTTTGTGTCCCTGCAGGTCAAATGGTTCCCCTGAGATGTTTTTAATACCAAGGGTAGGTGAGGAGCAATGCAAAGAGGATGACTGTTTCTAGTTTTTATGGGGATATGTGTTCTTGCAATGCTCTTAAGTTCAATAGGTTCATTTAATAGCTTCCAAAGAGTTTGCTGCTCTGCTGGAGAAGTAGCATTTTGATGCTAAAGCTCTATTTGCAGGATTAATTTGTTAGCCAGTTACTTACCTAAAGCTTGTAAACACAGTGTTGCTTGACAGAAATGAGAGTGGAGAGCCTGACTGTGCTGCACTATCATGTGCGGCTTGGTTAATTTTTAGAGCACTTGTGCTTCCAACAACCAGTTGCAACACCCACAGTTTCATGAGAAAAACTTACCTGGAGAGCTCAGGTCTTGCCTAAGCACCTAGCTCTTCAGAGAAAATAGAACTCTTTCCTTTTAGCAGTTTGTGTGTTTCTGAATGAGGCTGTCTACAGCGTTTGGTATCAGTTTGATCCATCTTCCCCTTGGGTAGAGATCTACTTTGAGACCTCCTCTAGCATACTGCTTAGAAGTGTATTAGAAGAAAATACTTAGACTTCGCTATCCAGCGATCCTAAAATCTCACGTGGCTCTAGCAAATACTTTGGCTCAAACCATGAATTCCCTAAACAACAAGGCATTGTCTGTGGATGTAGGATTTAATGCAAATTGTGTTGTGTTTTATCTGTTACTTAGAATTGGCTCCACCATGGGAGGTGATGCTGTTCAGTGTAAAACTGCTCTGCTCTTTAATTTGCCGCCTTTAGTGCCACCATACACGGCCATACAGTAAAAAAAACATTTGTTGACTCTGAGCAGCGTTTGATTATGTTGCACCTCAGCTGAATGTTTGTTTGCAGTCTTGATGTGGTTCACAATAGATGTGGCTTTTTGCAATTTGAAAGTAGGTATTTGTGCATGAAACTGTAGTTTGTGGCCTGACATACCAAGAAGCAGACCATAACATGAGAGAACGAGTCTGCTAACACTTGTCTTCAGCAGGCTGTTGCTGGGGTTTTTTTAATTGAATGAAGATGGTGCCTTACAAGACATGTGTTTAATTTTTTTGCCCATAGTTAAAGCAGCACTTGGTTTGGGGGTAATTATATTCTCACTGAGGTAAAACAGTCCATGCTCTTAAAATAGTAAGTTTGGTAGAAGTGTAAAAGGCAGGATTACCACATAACTGCTTAGGTCCTTTAGCTCAAAGGTCATATGAAATACTCATTTAACATTGTTAATGCCATAGATGTTAAATAACATTGTTTATTCCTGTATTTTCTATTCCACTTGGTGTCTGTGATAATGGCAAGCAAAAAGCAAACTCTGAGTTTCCTACGTGCTTCCCTGCCCTGTGAATTGGGGTGATGCTGACTAAGAGTGGTACTACACCTGCAGGTGCAGAGATGAAGGGGAAGAAACAATGTGGTCGGTTTTAGTATAAGCAAATGTTTTGCTGGTAAATATGCTTTTTTTAGATGGAAATTGATGCTTACTTAAATACGTAGAATGAATACTGAAGGCAAAAGCATTTTTCATAAATTTTGAGAACATAAATATGTTTTCATTTGACACTCTTTTGACTTAACAATCTAGTTGCTGAGGCTGAAAACTCTGTCACTGCTTAAGAGCATTTGAATTCTGCTTATTTCTGGGGCTTTAGGATGAAGAGACCCTAGCGCCCCAGAGTTGTTCTTTTTCCCCATAGATAAGCTACCAAGCCAACTTTATGAGGATTGTGCTTGTAACAAGTTCTGTGCTAGGAAATCTTGCTCACGTGTCAGGATTAGCAACTGTAAAACCACTCCATAGTTTCTGGTTCCTGGAATTTGAGTCTGTACTCATTTCCCCATATGTAAGTTGCAACAATATCGGTTGTGTTGTGCTTTTAGAGTCTTTAAGTGGGAGGATGAGGCCACTTGGGAATTCACTTTGTCAACCTGCCTTGTAAATGTTCCTGTTGGGAATGATTTGGTTTGAGGTGTGCTGGCCTGCAGCCGCCGGCCTCATGGAACAAAAGGAAGTGCTGTCTGTGCATCCTCTGCCAGGAAGGCATTTGCCCCTGCTTGTTGTGTGATTCTGATGTTTATATGCCCTTGTGCGTGCTGTAAAAATGATTTGGGTAAATAGGTAATGCTTAGTTTGGTACTCATGAGCTAAGCATGAGCAAGTATGGATTGGTGGTGAAGTACACAGAAGATGTAAGGCTGCATGTAGGCTTCAGGTGTCATCCTGTGAATTCACTGATTCTGGTCAACTTTGTGCCACCAAGGTATAGATCTAAGTGTAGTGCAGGCACAGGCCTCAGAGAGAAACAAAGCCTGGGGGCTGGGGGGAGGTGTGTTTGGGTTCGCTTGTGGGACACGGACCCGTGGAACAGGAACTTTTCAGTCTTCCCAACCGTGAGTCTGGTGGTTTGGGGATTTCTGCTTGTTGTTTTTATTTCTCTTTAGGACAGATTTTTCTATTACCCCTTGTATTCCTTCTAGGAACTTAAGCTAGCTGTTTCTGATGTAAAAGTTCCAATACATGTGGCTCTGCTTCTGAAAGGTCAGAAAAGAAATGCTGAATTTCCTATTGAAAACAGTCCTTGCACACTGTACTGCAGTGTACTAATTGATGAGAAAACCAGTCAGAATTACACTGTCAGATATGAAGGAGTAATAATAACCTTTGATCTTGAAATCAGCTCTTGCTTGTAGTAAGAGGCTATGAAGACTTTCTCCAAGGACATAAAGCTTTAACTTCTCTGCAAGCACTGATAAGGGTGGAAAGAAAAGTGTTGTATTCTCCTGGTATCTCTGATGGAAAATAATGTTTTTTTTCCAAGTGATTTGTCCAGCTGAAGCTTTGTTTCAGTTCACAAGTCTACACTGCAGGTTCCTTGAACTTTGCATGTTGGCTTTCTAATCTTTTATTCCTAGAGAATCTTGGAGTTTTTGCAAATAGTGGTATTAACTTGAACCAACGCTTACGAAGCACTAGTGTCTGCATCTGTGAGACTAGCCTGTGTTTAAAATACTTGTGCTTTTCAGCAGACATGGTGCCTCGTGATTTCAGGTCAGCCTGCATCACTGAAATGTGCCGGCTGTCCCAGTGCTGAGATGGGGGAGAATCTTCCTCTCTTGCTTCAAGGGTGGAGTAACTTACTGCTGTGCTCAGTTTAGTTGATGATGACCAAGTCTGTTCTCTTTTTCATTCCCTCTGTCAGGATCAGATCTGTCAAATGCCATGCCCAAGCAGTTGAACAAAACAAAAGGATTGCTTGTGTGCCGGGAGGATCTGAACACGCTGTCCCTAATGTGAAAAGGCCTACACAGCCTGCCCTACCTGGGAAGAGATCCCCTTCCCTTCTTTTCACTCTCACAATTAGGCTGGTTAACCTGACACCTTAGGTTAGAGACAAGGAAAAAAATACTCTTAAGCTTTTAATTGTTTGGCTCTGAATACCGAACTGAGGTTATGAGTACTTCTTGATGTGTCTGGTTTAAACCTGATGCTGAAACGTCAGTCTCTTGAAAAAATTTCCTTTGCAGAGGGGACATTAAGGCTACTGAGCTTATTGCTGGACTTGGGAGTGACTGGCACCATCTGTGCTTTGCTCTCCTTTGTGGTCCCTGTGGGAGCCCATGCACTGTCCCTGCCAGGAACTGCGGAATCTGATAGTACAGGTCACGTGGAAGAAACACTTGTTGACCGGTACAAATTCTCCCCCTATCTGAGGTTTTACTGCTTAGCCACAATACTTCTGAGAAATTGTTTTGGGAGGCAGAAAGCACATTTGCATCTTAAAATATATAGTGTGATGACTGATAACGGATGTGCAGAAATACCTGGTGTTGGACTGGTGAGCTGCCACGGTGGATGGGACTGTGGTGTGGGGCTTGTGTGTGACAAGTCCGTCACCCACTTCTGGCGTGGCTTTCATACAGGGTCTGATATGGTGTGAGGAAAACTTAAGGACCTGCTGTGTTAAAAGTGTGTATTTAGTGTGTTACCACCATGTAGGGTTTCTAGTGTGAACTTTTTGTTTATAGCTTGGTACTTGCAAGCTGTTCAGATACTAGGCAGCTTCCCCTTAGAAAAGGGTATGTTTTCATTTTAATTGATTTTGCCAGTATTTCATAGGTAGGCAACCAATTATTTTATCATAATTTAAAATTTTCATGACTCAGATTTAACTGCTTTGTATATTATACCTAACTGGATGAGGATTTGGGGGAAGGCAAATAATTACTAGTGAAAATATATGGCTAAATAACTGCCGTTTAGGCATTGTTGGCACTTCTGATTGTGGCACTTCAAAACTTAAAGATTATAGTAATAGCCTGCAAAATGAGTCTAGACGGTCTAGACTCAGGCCATAAGGTTGGACTTAAATACATAACAGCTATTAGAATTGTGCTTGTCTTCTGACACATGCTATTTTATAGTTTTTTATAAGTAATTACCTTCTAATCATAATTCAATAAATAAAACTTTGAAAAGTAAAGGACCCTAGACTTCACTGATGCAACTGAATGTCTTCATGTTGGATGTTGTCCAGGCTGGTGTTCAAAAATTCCATGGGATTAACTGTGGTAATAGGAAAAAACCCTCACAGAACATGAACTAGTATATTGCTATCTATGACTACAGTGATCTCATAGTATAAATGAGGTGTGTTACTGGCTCTGAAAGAGTTGTCTTAACTTTCAATTACATACATGCTATGATTTTGTGTCTCTTAGAAAAAGTGTTATGATAACTTCTAGAAGTTTTTACTCCTTTGTTTCAGCCCTGGTTTGGCACTTCTATAGAATTTGTTTATATATACAGATAAAAGTTATATATACAGATAAAATAAAGGTGTGGGGAGCATCTTTTAGTGATACACTGTGAGCTTTTCTTAAACTTATGGATATTTAAAGGTGGTTGCAGTTGGACAGGGGGATTTTTAAAAAAAAATAGTTAGCAGCTTGATCTGTCTGGTGTCCTGAGCTTGCTGCAGGTAGCAGGGAACTGTGGCAGAAGGTCAGGAGACGGGATGACAAGACTTCCCTCTTCCACCGGCAGGAAGCCGCTAATGTACTTCAATTGTATTGTGAAATACTAGCCTACAAATACTCAATCCTAACTTGAGTTGTTCTGGAAAGCTGTGGCTCTGGATTTAATGGGTTGGTTAACATCAAGGAATCACAGGGTGGTTTGGAAGGGACCTTAAAGATAATGTGTTTCTAGCCCCCTGCCATGGGCAGGGGCACTCTCCACCAGACCAGGTTGCCCAGAGCCCCGTCCAACCTGGCTGTATCTCTGTGTTAAATGTTTTAAGAGGAAGAATGTGGAAAACTTAACTTTCTCAGGCTTTCTACCTGCAATCTTTCTGCTGAACTGTGATCCAAATCCTCATCTGCTCCCATGCTGTTGCAGGCCTACAGAACTGACAATAGCATCGAGCATCATAGAGAACTGAAACGTAATAGTAAAGGTAGGAAAAGGTTTTTACTACAAGAGTCAAACTTTTGCTTTCTACTTTCAGAATAAGAAAGGTATTAACTTCAGAAATTTTTTACCTTAGCTTGCTGTGTAGTCCTAGGGCTCAAACATTTTTAGGTACTTTAACTGTGTAGTAACAGCTAACATTACTAAAAGTGTACTGGAGTTACTGAAGCGAGGCTTTGTTTTACTAGTTGGTTTGGGCTAGAAGTACTTCTTACTACATTACTGTAACTGTATGGGTCCAAATATCCATAACCTAGGCTGGAATATCTTGAAAAGTCCAAGTTAACAAGCAATTGATTTGCAACTTCAGTGTACTTTGAAGGTTCTGATTTGATATGGGTATGTGCATTCTGCTCAAGAGGTGGGTGGTTTTGCCAGGAAAGTAACATTTCCATTCTGTGTTTCAGTACTTCAGAACATTGCTCAGGGAATTAGATCTTAAGCATGAGTCTCCTCATAGCCTGTAACCTGAAGTCTTTTGCTGACTGTGCTTCAGTTAGCTCTTCATTTCAGTAACTTAACCCTATTTTGATTGTAAGTCTTACCCTATTACTGTACTTACACTTATAAATCAAAACCTCTTGTGTTACACCATATATTTTGAGGTGTTCTAATGATCTCGTTTGTATGAGAAAATGTGTGCCAGGAACTTGCTTCTGCCCCATCAGGGGATTTTTTTGAGTAACCTTACTTTCTTTTTGCTCACAGCTGTATTCCCCATTATCTGGTTATATGCATATCCTAAAATCAGATAATATTCTTTTTAAAAGATGTAATGGATGTCTTGAGGTAAAAAAACCCTGAGTTCATCCTGAGGAGTTTGTGTGAGCTGCTATGTTGAAAACCTGATAAAATTTAATGGGTGAAAAGATAGTACAGAGTGATTTTATTTTTTTAGAATTTTTTTTACACATTTCTTGAATTACAAGTGGCCAAGATCAGGAAGATTAAGTACTTGTGTTCACAGTTCTTGCACATGAAGCAAAAATGAAATTAAATGAAATGAAGACTCATCTATACTTGCAGTATGGAGTACACTTTACAGTCAGACATGTTTTGACTTGAGAAATTGCATAGCCACCTTCAAAGAACTTGGTAGGTACTTACCGGCATGAAAGGGCATTAATTCAAGGCATTACGAAGAAGTCTTAACAGACAGTGAAAGTGTACATTCTCTGATCTTGAGTAATGGAAAAATGCATCACCAGAAAGTACTCAAGAGGCCAAAGTTTAATGCATGCATTGCCTAAAACAGGTCTGTGAGTGTGCTTGGTGTGGTTTGATTTTGAGAAATTTGAGTTATAAATCAGAGGCAAATGCTCACAGGATGGTGAGCTGCTGATACTGAGCTGATGTGCGGCGTGGAGAGCTGTGGGGTAGGAACTGAAAGGATATGTAAGCACAGTGCAGATTTAGTTTGCGCTTGAAAGGTGAAAGCTGTGGGGTTTTTTTAAAGAAGGTAGTATTTAAAAAGATGTCTACATACATTTAAAAAATTTATTGACCCCCACTCCCCATCAGTATTCATGTTATGAATGTACCCAGTACCCAGTCTGCCCATATTTCAGGTTTTAAGGCTGTGATAAGTGTTTACAACAATTACCACAACAGTGTGTTTAAGCTTGGCAGGATGTTCGCAGAAAGGCATGAATTTTTTTTCAGTAAAGTAGATGTAGCAGTTGTTCACTAAACCTCTGTGACTGGAACATGGGCTGAGAGTCTACCTTAGCGATGTTTCAGAGATTTTTCCCCAGCTGAATCTGCTGTCTTAGGGCAGATTCTTGTTTTTTTTCACAGGACTGCGTAATTATCTGTTTAGCAATTTAAAAGCTCTCTGGATTTCCACCTGTAAGCTTGTGCTGCTTTGCAAGTTGTGCCTTGGCTGCCAGGTTTGAGAGAGGAAAGTAGTGAGGCTCTTACCTGTACTGCTGCAGTAGCCTAGGAGAGGATGGAGAAGGTAAGGCTGCTTTATTTTAAATAGCAATTAAGGAAAAGCCAAAACTAACAGGCAGGGTTTTTTAGGAGTGTTGAAAGATATTAAGGGCTGATGGATGCTCCCTTCCAGAGCATAAAAGTCAGTCTGATTTCAGACTTTCCATCTGTCCAACTCTCGGTTCACTGTGACCTGCACAAAAAATGGATGATCTGGAACTATGGTGGCTCTCAAATCCCTAATATCAGTCAGTCCTTCTGAGCTCTGGGTGAAGTCTGTGGAATTACCTAGCACACAGCTATCTAGAGGAACATCATTAGATACGACTGTGTTTATGGATATGAAGTTCATATATTTGCATAGGAAGTTGGAAAATTGAAGGTGCACAGACAGAATTCAGGTAACTGTATTAGCCTTCAGATTGAAGGCACTTCAGCCTCTATACCCTTGCTTCCTCCCATCCCAACTCATGTTTCCCAACACCTGTAGGGGAAAAAAAAGGTAGTTTTGTTTTTAGGTACTTTAGGTAGTAACCACAACAAAGAAAAGAGCTGCTGTTAGCAAAGTATAATAAATATGCCCATGCATTCCACACGGATTTCTTAAAAGCTTGTGTTTTTTCTGTGCTCCTCCAATGGTCACTGTATATAGAGGGGCAGGGAGTAGAGAGGAGGGGAGAGAAGAGTGTGTGGGTGACTGTTTAATAGGACTTAACTCATGTTTTGCACAGTGCCATGTACTCAGACCAAGTGCAATCTTTGAGTTGCATAAAAAAAGTTGAGGAAGACTTACTTACACTTAAGGTTAAGTCAGGTGTTTATTTTTGTATCCTACCATATCTTAATCAGAATTTTAGACTTGTATCTTTTCTGCCTTCAAATTATGTGTTGAGACATAACCTGGTAGGTGCTGTCTGATGCTGCCATAGGTTATTCAAGAATGTTGCATTCCTTGTTACTAATTTCAACAGAATCATTAAGATTTTATTATGTACTTACTCACAAATATCAGTGTTTTATGTGTTTGTAATGCTATTTGGAATAAAAAACGTACCACTTCTCAACTTGCATATGAATCTCCAAAGGGTTTGGCTCATATATGGCTCATAGCATCCTTCTTCCACTGTTACTTCAATTTAATCCTCTTCTCTCTTTGTGTCTGTTTTCACTGTTCATGAAGTTATCAAGTGTTTCACATCACTGGATAATTGCAGTAATTGTGGTTACAAATGACATCTGTTTCCCTGGATAGCCATAACAACGCTGGCAGTATACATTAGAACAGTGGGAAGTAGCGTAAATTGAGGGAAGCGTCATTGATTGCTTACAAGCACTGCTTATCTTTTAATTTATATTTTTCAGAGGAAAGGAACAGGTGCTCTTACTGTTTGCATAAAGTAACCTTTAAAGATTTGTGTGAATATGGGATTACTGCAGGGGGATACACCTGGCCTTCTGCAGTATGATCCAGTTCTGCAACCTGGTCTTTATCAGCACAATTCCAGACCTTTGGTCTCCCACTCTCCACCATATTCAACACAAAATGCTTCTCATTCTGCAGTGCATGACCACTTATGCTAGCTGAGTGGCTCAGTGCTGTCTCAAGCACTTCTGTTTAAAACGATGCTGGGTTGTGGTGGGTGGCTCCTGCAGCCTTTTTGGTACAGCCCTGTGCAGGACCCAAGCCCTTCACAGAGGTGGCACTGCTGGCCATGGACTCCAGCAGCATTCATCTCCCACTCCCTCAGTACCAACTGATTAGACCTGCGTGGAAACATCATGCACTAGTGAGCCACCTGCTCTTGGAGAGGCGTATGTTAAAGAGTTAGCCTTTCACAAGCTTGTTATCTAATCAGCTGTCTGCTGCTTTGTATGTGTTTGGCTTTTCTGTGACCTCAGTACACAGGGCTCCACAAAGCACTAAACTGGTATGTTTTGCTGTGTCTGTTCTGATACTCTGGAATATAGTCTGGATTTAGGTTTCCTTCCAGAAGTCAGTTTAGGGTTTTTTACTTGCATGTTTTCCTTGTTTTCTAGCCATCCAACTCAGATGGTTCTAAAGAAATGACCTTTAGGGTCTCCTTTTGTTGTGTGAAAAGGAGGTTCTTTGGTTAATCTCTTGAGGTGGTGAGGCCTTGGCAGCTGCTTTACTTCATTACCTGTTCTGCTGGGCAGGTCTGTTCTGGGTTGGGACCAGCGTGGTGCTTGAACCCTCAAGGAATATCTCTGTGGTTGACACTGAACCTGTTTGTGATCCTCTAGTGACTGGGATGGAAATGTAGATTACAGCTCCTTGAAATGGCCTCTAACCTCCCCCCCAGCCTGGAGGAGGGCACAGTGTTGCACCATGGTCGTTAGACTATTGACACGTGTCGCTCTTCTGAGGTAGAAGAGCTAAAGGGAGAGACTGATTTCCATGGGTGGCAAAGTAGTGAAGGCTATACACTGATCTGTGCAGCCAGTCATTTAGATCTTAAATCACGGTCCAGGGAAACTTTCCACTGTAGCTGAGTACCTCAAACAGAAAGGTTTTTCCTTATGGTCCTACTAACTGGCCAGGGCGCTGCAGTCCTGGTCTTAAGCTCTGGCACTTTGTCCATGGCTTGGAACAAAAGTCAGAAACACTAATTTAAATGAAGAAGGGTGTTTGCACTAGAACTTGGTCAGGCTTGTTTCCGGTTCTGGATTAAATGTTTTTGATATAATTGATGCAGTGTGTGATAGGGCTGTAGCTGATACTGTTACTTGTTCTATGCCAACCGTGTGAAGGTGTGCCACTACACATCCTGAATTGGACTTTACATCCCTCAAGTGGGACAGGAAAGAGCAGACAAACATTATTGATGAAGTGCAGAGGAAAGTGGAAAAGAGATGTCGAAGGCTTTTAGTAGTCAAAGGAGAAACTGCCAAAAGAAATGCTCTGTCAGGTAAGACTTACAGCCTAGGAGATGTTTTGGGATCATGTATTTCAGGTATCTGGGGATGGACACAAGTCTGCAGCTGAAGCTTTGGTGTGTAGCATTCACTGACATGTGTAAATTCTGACTTACAAATTATAGCTGGGAAGGATTTTGGGGCTATTTGCAACGCTGAAATTGTGGATGTTATTTAAATCCAGAGCTGGTCTGTAACTTTAGCTGGAGGGTGGAAACCCTTCTATTTCCTTGCCTCCACTGGGTTAAAACCAAAAATTTAAACATGTGGAAAAAATTTAAATAAGCAACTAGTGACTCTTTGAAACATTAGGTGTATATTTAGTAAATACAAATGGAGATTATAGACACAGAAAGGATGAATATATATTGTGGCCTGCGCCACTCCTTTAACTTGCTCATAGTGGATTGCTTTCACACTGCTGGGCTGCCTTGTGCTGCGTGCCCTTCAAGCTTTGTGTAGACATAAAAGGAAGAACGCTGTGCAGCCAGCCTCTGGACTGCAGCTTGTGTCAGCTCCCTGTTGATAGCGTCTGACTTCTCTCTCTCGCCATAAAACTGAAATGTTGGTGCAGAGGAAGGTGATGTGGTGCCTTTCCAGCTTGCGGGCTGTTGATGACCATATGATGAGTAAATAAGAAAAGCTGCATAAGAGCTGTGAAACTTCACAGGGGTTCTCCATCTTTCCATGAAAAGATGTCTTTGCTTCGGTAATTGCTTTTATTAATTTATGAAGTGGGACTCCTGAGCTTGTGAGTCCATCTAATGGAGGAATTCCCTTATGTGTACTAAAAGCAGCATAACGGGGGTGGGGGGGGTGTGATGATAAACTGAAAGCAGATTTCTCACACTTTCTCCTTGCCAAAAGACTTGATTGCAACAATGACTTAGAGATTACTATTACCTTAAATGGAAAGAGCCTGCTAGAGCAGTATTTGGTATACTAGTGCCTTTGTTCCTGAGAACCACAAGCAGAAATCCCTGCGAAGACGGGGAAATTGTTTGAAATACACAGTTGTCATCTTAAAATATATAGGAAGGGATTCTGTCAGTGTGGTGTTTGACCACAAGTGATGTGGGTGGTATGAGCATGGGGGGCTTTGGTTTTTTTGGAGGGGTGGGGTTTCCCCCTCTGCAAAAGAGTTTGCATCCTTGGCAGGCTTTTCCATTTCTGGACTTGATTGCCTCAGCAGTCTTAGAAAGAGGAAACCTAGAAAACCTGTTGCATAATATTTTGGATAAATTGAATGGTTGATGAGACTTCTGGGCTTGGCTTCTGGTTTCCCTGCTAGGAGGTAGGTGGAAAGAGCCTTGATTTTGCTAGTGATAATGGGGGTGGTGTAACACAGTAACGTGTTCAAGTTACTAAATTTTTTTCTATGAAGATCATAGAATCATAGGGGTTGGAAGGGACCTCGAGAGATCATAGGATCCAACCCCCTCATGATAGTTTAGTTTCTTACAATTATTTCCTGCAGGCAGTGGCCAGTTGTGGTGGAGCTGGATGAGTGAGGCTTACCTCCTCTGATTCGTCATAGAAACTCCACTGCTCCTAGAAGAGCAGATCTGACACACTGGTCTGTGTCGGGTCACCCTGGAGAGTGGCCCAGTGAAGTTTGTACCAGCTGGCATCTGAGGCACCTGCTGTAGCCTTCCAGTATTTTGTAGCTTAGAGCATCTGCTTGGAAGTATTAGATCTTGCACAGACAGCTTTCACAAAGGAGATGGCAGGAGGCAGGCCTGGGTGTTTCAGCGCTTGTGGCATCACACAGCATTGCTGCACTAAGCATGCAGGTGCTCCTCTGATTTGTCTGAACATGGCATCAGTTTAAAACCAGTAGGTTGGTGTGGTTTGCATCTGCTGGTGTTGCATTCCTGTTAGTCTCTTAAGCAGTTCTGCCATAAACTCCTTGCCTTCTGTAAAGCAGCTTATGCTGGTGTGTATGGTCCTGGGCTTGCTGGGTGTGCTGGCACCTGCCTGCTGTTGCAGGATGGCGCTCACAAGTAAAGTTTTCAAGATATGCTCTGCTATCCCTTAATTCTTTCAATGCTGACTTTACAGCAGCAGTAGGGCCCATTTCTGCTCAGATTGATAAATACTGCATCTGCTACACCTAATTGTCCTAATGAACCCTGACTGAATAAGGCCTGCAAGCTGTGGTTGATGCGCTCCCTGTGGCAAATAGTCCCTGTGCAATTTGGGAAGACTCCTTCAAAACCAGCAGCTATTTCAGGCACATTAGTTTTGTCCAGTGCCTGGAGGTAAACCACAATGCTAATTGCCTCGCAAGGCTCTCCCATAGTGGCTGTGACAGCAGATTTGGCAGTGCAGCTCCATGGGAGGGAAGAAATTGCTCATAAGAGGCCTGTTAAATGGGGGAGCTCTGGCATCTGCTCCTTCTGAATTTGAGATGTGGCTGATGCTGGGTCAGGGCAACTCAAATCCTGTTACCTTTCTTGAGGGAGGAACTGTGTTCCATGTCTCTGTACCTGGTCTGGCACTCCTCACTTTGTGTATAGTTTCCTCTCTTTTTTTTTTTTCTTTTAAAAAAAAAAAAAAAAACAACCAGAAAAACTAAACCAAAACAAAATCCCAAAAAACTAAGAAGGGTGGAGGGAATGACAGCAGTGCCCTGGAGATTACAGAACGTGCTGGAGTTCTTGGTCCATGGACAGATAATAAGGAAAATATGAAGAATCCCTCTGAGTTTGTTATAGTTTCACTTTTCTGACCTCTTTTAATGACAACTGTTGCCCGTGTTGAATATAAACTTGCTGCTTTAGGCCAAGTGTGGAGTGCTACACATGGGACATAATAACGCCATGCAGCGCTACAGGCTTGGGGGAGACTGGCTGGAGAGCTGTCAGGCAGAGAAGGACCTGGGGGTGTTGGGTGACTGCAGACTGAATATGAGTCAGCAGTGTGCTCAGGCGCCCAAGAAGGCCAATGGCATCTTGGCTTGTATCAAAAACAGTGTGGCCAGTAGGTCTAGGGAAGTGATTGTGCCCCTGTACTTGGCACTGGTGAGGCCACAGCTCGAGTGCTGTGTCCAGTTCTGGGCTCCTCACCATAAGAAGGACATGGAGATCCTGGAGCGAGTCCAGAGAAGGGCAACCAGGCTGGTGAAGGGGCTGGAGGGCAAATCATATGAGGAGCGGCTGAGGGAGCTGGGGCTGTTTAGCCTGGACAAGAGGAGGCTGAGGGGAGACCTTATCACCGTCTACAATTACCTGAAGGGAGGTTGTAGAGAGATAGGTGATGGTCTCTTCAGCCAGGTGACAGGTGATAGGACAAGGGGAAATGGCACAAAGCTGCACCAGGGCAGGTTTAGATTGGACGTTAGAAAAAAATTTTTTACTGAAAGAGTTGTCAGGGCCTGGAACAGGCTGCCCAGGGAGGGGGTTGAGTCACCTTCCCTGGATGTGTTCAGAAAAAGGGTAGATGAAGTACTTAGGGATATGGTTTAGTTTAGGATGAGAATGGTTGGACTTAATGATCTTAAAGGTCTTTTCCAACCTTGTTATTCTGTGATTCTGTGAAATAAGTTTATTCCAAAACCTCCTTTTTATTTAAAATTTTGTATGCTTTAACACTTTACTAGCTGTGAGGAGTCAGTAACTTTGACTTCTGCAGGATAGAGAAATGAAACTTTGAAGCTGGAAAGTAACTTTAGAGTGAATGCTTTATCTTCCACATCAGAACCCTGAATTTCTAGATAACCTAATAGTGACACCATATTTTAGTAGACTTTTTTAAAAACAAATTCCACTTTGTTTCCTTAATGAAACATGGGACTTAAATTCCCTTCCTTGTGGTCTTATCTTCTAAAGTCAGGTTCTGTAAATTATTTTATTTATACATTTATGTGGTCACGTAAGTAAATTTGTCTTCCATCTTTCAGAGTGTTAAAGTCCTCTGTAGACTTGAGACCTAATTTAGTATTTATTAATAAATTTCTCAAAACGTCTGTTCTTGTATTCTTGCATAGCACTTTTTTGAGTCATGGATGCTGGTAAAAGACAACAGTTTTGAAGGCTGGGGTTTTTCTTTCTTAAGTCTTCAGAGAAGCAAGGTAAAGGGTCAACTTGTAGTTGGAACAGCATCCTCCAATGGGCTTGTTCTGTGGTGAGATGTTCTGCTGCCTGCAAACAGGTGCTTTTCTGGAAAACTTGATGTTTGATTGTGTGCTTCATTGAGGATCACATGCCTGTTGGGTTGCTGGGGGTTGGTTTAGTTTTGTGGGGGTTTCATATTGGTGGGGATTGGGGTGAGGGTAGAGAGATTGCTTAGCTGGGTAAATGTTCAAAAATCTGAGAGAAACCATTTCTTATCCAGAAATTAGTAACTTAGACAAAATACTGTGGAAGAGGAGTGAATTACATACAGCATCTCATGTCACAGGTACCTCTGGTGGGCCAGATTGTTAAGATTTTATCCTTCTCAAAGAAGAATGTAGTTGTTTTTACCTTTATTGCTACGAAAAGGTAGCAGGTTACACAGTGGTGTTGTTGATGCAAAGCAACGGAGACTGTTGTGTAGGTGCACCCTGAGAGGACAGTTTACTGATGTCTAATCAAACTGCAAAGGAGATGTGCCGAGCTGTTCAGTGTCTCTGCTCTAGGGGCCAGCAGTTTTTCAGTGTGGTGCCACATACAAATGAGTAGGTACTCTTCCTGTAGCCATCTGCATGCTGGCAAGGTTGTGGTGTGTGGGCATGGATTATATATCACAAACGCAGCTGGTAAAGTGTACAACAGTGGTGAGGTGTTCCTCCCAACAAGGCAGCCACAGCTCAGGTTGAGGAGCTGTGCTGGGGGATCTGTGTCCATGCTTTTAAACCAGAAACTTGGCACGGATGTGTGGAGTTAGCGGTGTGCAGCTGAGACCAGGACACAGTACTGCAGCCAGTCCTTGTCAACAACTCCCCCCACTCAAACTGGGCAAGAACAAATGCAGCTGCATTAACAAAGCCGTATCTGCAAGAACAGAGTTCAGTGTTCTGCACCTAGTGCTGTGTCTGTGGGCTAGTGGTGGAATTTCAAGTTTGGTTGTAGGTTTTTCCTGGTTCTCCCTCCCATGGCGTCTGTCACCTTGGCTTTGGTAAGCTTAGAGGAAGAGTGGTGTCTTGTTGATACCCTTGAATTTGTGACAAGTGAAGATACTTCAGTGGGAACTATTAATTTTTACATTGATAGGGAGACTCACCCTAGTTTGGTGATAATATCTTAATGCAAGAAAACCCACACCCCCTTTTGCTTCCTAGGAGCCATTATATAGCTGTAAAACATTCTTATTTCCTTGCTGGCTTACAGAACAGAGTATTGTACACAGGTAGTAGCCCTTCAGTTACTGTGGCATGAATCTGGGTGCATAGGTGCCTGGAGTGCTTTATTTCCAAACAGTCAGGGTGGTGCCTGTCCCCAGTGCCTGCTGCATTGAGCACAGAGGGGCAGGAATTTTGATCAGAGTTCAGATTTGTTATGCCAGTCAGTGTGCTTTAGTTTTGGGTGAAGCAAACTTTGCTATGGCTGCATGTAGTCTAAAAATTCATCCTTTGAAACCTAAACTTCTTGTCTTCGGTTGGTGTTGTTAGTCTGTTAACAATTCAGTATCAAGGCACCCACTCTCTAGAAAGATGTGCTAGAATGCGCATTGCTCTGTAGTTTGGGTAATGAGTGATGCTGGTGGTATCTGGTGGAGCCCTGTGCTTAGGCCGTGGCTGACAAAGGTGTTCCATGGCTCATCTTGTTTTCAGGAGTTGTCTTTTTGGCAGGGGTGTGTGCTTGAAGTACCTGAAACCATGAGAGAAATCCTGGGAATGAGGATGATTTACTAAACTTTATTCAGTTTAGAAACTAAGGGTCGCTTGTACTGCGTAGAGCTGTTACCAGAAATTGATACAAAAACTGCTGGAGAAAGCTAGAAATAGCTGGGAAAATCCTGGCACTTCCCAAAAGGTACTGGCTATGGGAGTGGGGGAGGAAATCCTGGAAGCTTCTGAGAATTCCAAAAAACCTCTAAACTCTACCAGAAGTTCAGAGAAGCTTAGCAGTTTCTAGGGTCCATTAAACAGAAGTTTCTAGGGAATCCTGTTGGGAAATGGTAGGAGTTACCATAAATATCTAGAAAATGCTAGAAATTTGGCAGGAATCCAGTAAGTTCAGTGACTCTGATAGTAACTTCTACAATTGTGAGTGTTTACTAGGAATAGGAAAGCTGTTGCCTGCTGTCTTTTTGGATGAAGTGGCAAACAGTTGTACCTGGATAAAACCTGCCTGCCTTCCCTAAGCTGTCAAGTGTACAGGTTTAGCGTCTTCCTTGGTAAGTGTCCTGTATGTGGCTTGTCTTACAAACTTGTTTTATTTTCTACAGTCCTACTTTGTTACGGATTATGATCCAACGATTGAAGACTCCTACACCAAGCAATGTGTGATAGATGAGAGAGCTGCACGCTTGGACAGTGAGTACCCAGCGAAAGCCTGGTACTAACAGCCTCTAGCTGTCAGTGCCTGTGTTTACATCCATATGCATAAATGTAACGCAGGTAACCAGCTGTGCAGCATGTGGCCTTTATGTAAGTGTGCAGCTGGCAAAAGCTACCTGTCTTTCTTTTATTAATGAGCTACCAAGGATCTGAAATGCTTATGCCTTTTATGTATGTGGAAGTGTCTCTCTTTAAAGTAAATTGGACTCTTTTTTTAAAAAGAATTATTCCCTGAGCCCTAGTGCCTACAAAACTGCAAGAATTTGTATAATTCCTGGCAGTTACCTGGGTGACATGGTGGAATGAAAAACACATTCCTTGGATGTTGTGTGCTGCCTCTCCCAAGTGCAATATAAATGCTTTGCTTTAAAAGTTTCAGTTCTCCCTTGAGAGTCATTTCTTTAAAGACAAACTAGCAACCCTCCCATCCCCAAGTCTCTCTAAGCATTTTCCAGCTGTTTCAGCTGGTTGTGAGTTAGCCAAAGCCCACTGAACTTTGTTCAGCTTGTTTGGTAGGTCTTGAATTGTTCAGTCAGTCCAAGACCTTGTTGGGAATCTTAGCAGAAAAATCCAGTAGTATCTGTGAAAAGGGATTTCTGCTTAGCTGTGATGTACAGGAGAGGCTCTCGCCATATCATATTAGTAAGAATTTTTTTTATCAGTCTATACTTTAAGAATATGAACTGTAGTAATCATTGTTTTGCTTATGTTCAGTTCTGGATACAGCAGGACAAGAAGAATTTGGAGCCATGCGTGAACAATACATGAGGACAGGGGAGGGTTTTCTGCTTGTTTTCTCAGTCACTGATAGAGGAAGGTAAGCTTGATGTCAAGTTACTAAAGCAAGTTGTAATTAATCTTAAATTGCTGCTTATCCTTTATTGAAGCACTTAATGTTCCTGTTTGAGATTGTATATTCGCTCTTAGATCCTGTGGTGTGCCGTTCTTTCAGCACTGGTGAAAACCTGTTTTAAACCCAGTCACCAAAAGTATCTGTCTCTTGCAACAGATGACTTGAAAGCACACACAAAATAATGACAACTCTAATTACAGTCCAGAATCCTAGTTCCCTGGAAATGACAGAAATGTAAGGGGGACGTGCTGTAATGTCTGACCCGTTCTTGGAAATATCCCCTTGCTGTGTCCTCATCAACATCAAGTGGCTGGCTCTGGATTTCTGAACAGGTGTATCCAGTTCACGGTGTGTCTCTGCATTCTTTTGCAGGCAGTGCGCTCTCTGCTTGTTTCTATGAATTGACTGGAACCTGCATAACTGATTGATGGCAGAGTTGAGGTGAAACATAGCTTTTTAGAAGCTTATGGAGCTTTGTCAGCTAGCTTCTGATCATTGTGAAAGTAGGAGGCTGCCGTGTTTGATATTTTGGCTGTAATCTTCCTCTACTGAGGTTATCACATACGTAATAACAAAAGAGAATTGCTTAGGGATCTGTCTATTCATTTGTTTTGAGTTGCAACAGAAGAGCAATAAAATTACATCCTCCTAAAAAGTCTGATTTCCCACTTTAGAGCTTAAATCTAGGTTCTAATAAGTTACTTCTGATCTTATTAACAGCTCTATAGGAGGATTAAGGTAAGTGTTTCGCAGAGCATGAGCGTATCTTCATTGGATCTGTATTTTACACTTCAGCATTTGATGCTGCTAAATGTATAAATTCATCTTGATGTACTGGCAAGAAGAGATTCTTACACTTATGGCAGAGATCTGGGTTTGTGGATTTAAGACATACTGAATGCTTGTGGTTAGCAAAAATATTTTTGCTACAGAGGAATATAGTTGGGGTTTTTTTAAGTAATCATGTGAATTCTATTGTTTGTCTAAAAATCTTAAGTTTTTGTTTGCTCTTTTGGCTAAAGGTCTGCTTTGATTTTGAGGAGATCTTGATGTATCCTCTCTGAAGTCCTTCACAGACTTCTGAAGAGCGATTTGCGGTTTTTTTGTTCTGATATCATTTGATTCAAGAAACTTGCCTGTCAGTGAAGTATCTGCTAGCAGTGTCTGTCCTGCTTGTATGGTGGAAAGTAATAAAGAAGCAAGAAGAAATATAAATGTCTTAGTTGGTACCTTTCAGATCTCTTCCTGCAGTTGCTGCAGGCTTCTGAGCAGAGTATTAAACCAGCATATTACAATGGAGGTCCTTCATTCTGCTTTGCTTTTGTTCTCATGATTGCTCTCTGTGGGTGAGGTAGATTGGCATTATTGTATCTACGTAATTTTTTTTCTTTAATGTTATTTTCTTACTGATGTTCATCTTGCTTTTAGATTTTAGTTTGCAAATCTAAGTGTAAATGTCTTCAGAATGTATACCTGGAATTAAACACAGTGCTTAAGTATGTCCTCCAAAGGATATGCGATTGTCTCCAAGCATCTGCGATGAAGCTCCTATGTAGGGATGTAGCTCTAACAGTGTTTTCTTGAAAGCAGTGATTTATTTCTTAATCCTTGTGTAGACCAGAACTAAGTTTGGGGTTTTTTTAATATATTGTCTGTGGAGAATATTTCTGGTTTGCTTATCATCCCTTAAGCACTGCTGGAATATTCCTTATTGCTTGAACAGCATCAGTACCTGGTATAACTTAGTTGGTAACTGGAAAGCTTTCTGATCATTGAGCCCTGCTGTTTTTTGGTTCTTCAAGAAATAAAACTTTCCAGCTTTGATAGCTTCCCCACAAAATACTAGAACTAGTTGTGGAGGTTGACAGCTGAAATAGTGATTGTGCCAGGGTGTCTAGATTGTAGCTCAAACATTCTAACCAAAGTTGAACTCCAAAGTCAGTACTTGTGGAGTGGTTGCTTGATTCTGGGTCCCTCTGGATTGAGACAGGGTAAGCAAAATGCTTACCCTGCAGCCCCACCCAAGTCCACTGCATAACACTCTACGACCTTGAGGATTTTTTCAGCTTGAGTGTTGAATGATTCTCTAACTGGTCATGCTGTGATAGTGAACTCCTTGGTGGAGTGCCTGCAGCTGCCTGCTGCTGCGGCACAGCAGGGCAAGTCCGAGTGACTGACTCATTGTTTCTGAACTTCTGCACAACTTGGCAATCTATGAATTAATACACTGATGGTCTACTTCATTCCTTTACAGTTTTGAAGAAATCTACAAGTTTCAGCGACAAATTCTTAGAGTGAAAGATCGCGATGAGTTTCCTATGATTCTAGTCGGTAATAAAGCAGATCTGGACCACCAAAGACAGGTAACTAATTTGTTGTTAGTTATTACTCACTTTCTTCTAGAAACTTCGCAGGTTTCCTTCCAAAAATAGAATGGGAACAAGAAACAAAGTGGGGGGGGAAATCATACTGTACTAATACCAATGCAAGAAACACAACTGTACTCGGTTTCTATGCTTGAAGAATCTTAGCAGCGTGATGGCATCCCACATACAGCACATCTGACTCAGTGGGGTTATGTTGAGACCAGATCTCTTCCCATACAGAGTTGAGAGCTCTCTGTCATGACTTAATTACTCAGGCATGAACGTGTCTAATTCCTCCGTTTTGTTACTCACCATAGTGCACTGTGCCAGCAGAGTGCATTCCAGCAGTAGCCCTAACGATCCTGAGACTTCAGTGCTGGTGCTTTTAACACTTGCTGCTGTTAAGTGGCCAAAAAGAAAACAGGAGAAGGCTACTCATTCATACTTATCTCCTGTGTAACTGACTTAAAGCTTTAAAGTTGGAACCACAGCAACATAATTACTGTTGTATTTATGTACCTTAGATTTGAAACTAGTAGATTTCAGCCTCACCTCTAGTTGTAAGAGCTTAAAAGATTTTGTTTAGAATGATTTGAAGGAATTTGAAATTCCTATTTACTATTTATATTCAAATCACACTGATTTGACCTGAAATGAGAATACCCTTGCTACATCAGCAGGAAGGGATCAGGTGTCAAACTTACTCTTCTTCAGCAAGTTATTTCAGAAGTTTTATATTTTGTCCTAAGGCAGTAAGGTGACTCTTAAAGCTTGGTAGCAAACAAATGAATGATTTTTATCTAAGTATAAACTAAATATCACTAAAACTGCTGTGGTAACTTTAGAATTTCACAAGGAAAACACAGCTTTAACAATAAGATATTCTCACATTTGTGTAGTGGGACACGACTTAATTCCTATCCACAAGTACTTACATAGGTTTTTGTTCTTTGCTAAATCTTTTTTCCATCAAAAACCAGTGGAACAAGAAAAAACTCAAACTCAAAACAAAGAACCTGAAACAGTTTAGTGGGTTAGTACCCACTAAATTTCTTGAATACTAGATAAAACCCTCAGTAACAATACGCTCCCTTGATTGTCGCAGCCTCTTTACCCCAGAATGTGAATAGAAGTGATGACAAAATGAAAACCTATACTGAAAGATAATGTCTTAAAAGAGGTTTTCACAGAACTAGCATTCAAACTCATCAGAAGTAATTTCACGTACTTGCATGTGCACAGAACTATCAGCCTGTCCCTGAGACAGCAGTGAGATTCTTTCACTCTCTAGTTACCGTTATGTCCCCAGCAGAATTCCCAATTTAATCTTGCAGGTCCTGGAACATAATGTACTTTATCTCATGCACAAAAGTTGGTGTGGAAACCATGGAGGTGAAACTCAACTGTTGTGCAAGATGTAATTGCTGAAGGACAAACATCCAGATGCTTTAAGAGGGAAATAACATCATTGCTGTCAGCCTTGGTTCTCAGAGGATACCTGCAAATGTAGTTTACAATGTCATAAATCTGTTTCTAGAAGCAGTTATGGACTTTGTTCTCTCTCTCCTGCCCTCCTATTGCTGTTATGCTGTGTCTGCTTCTCCCTTAAAAGAAGTAGTGTCTGTTACCTGTCTTGATGGTCCCTCCATGCCTGATTCCTGGCTGCTTTTTCAGATGGCAGTGGGCTGGTACACATTGAAGCTCAAAACAGCTGCGTTTAAATTGCTTAACTTCACAGTTTTGCTGCTTATATCTGAAGACAAAGAAGGGAACGTGCTTTTTGCTTCTTATGCCTACATTAATTGCCCTAATTGATTAGATGCTGACAAGCATAACTTTTGGTGCTATCACTCAGAATTTACTTGCAAATTGGTTGATTAGTGACTTCCATTGTAAGTTGGGGCTTAGACAGCCTTTGTTAACGTAGCTGAAATAGCACTTCTAAAGTTGCTGAAACAACTAGTTACATCATCTTAACTCTTCCCTGTCACATGGTGTGTTTCCAGTTGGCTCCAAGTCTGAAGGAATGGTTTGGGGATGCTGAGCTGACAGAGTCCCCAGAAGGGAGAGGCTCTCCTCCCTCTTGACTTCATGTTCCTGCTCTTCCCTTAGCTTGACCCTGACTCTCACTTGAAGCACTTTGTGAGTTGAATCATCTCTCTAGGCAGAGGAAGACAGATGAGCTGGAGTAGCTTTCAGGGACCTGTGAGAGTTAAATCAGCGAGCGGAAAGATTGAGTGCCAGTGCTCAAAGCATGGGAAGGGGTGGGACTGTGGTTTGGAGCTGAGGAGGGAAGAATTGGGGTGGGAGGAAGAAAGCGAGACCTTGTCTTTTGGCAGCAGCAAGCGGTTAGATGTTATCAGCTGGATGTTAAATGCAACCAGTCTCTGCTTGTCAGTGGGGTTGATTCTACTGTATCACGTGAACTCTGAATTCAGGCATCTAGTCAGTGAGTTGGACCAGCTTACTGATCTGGGTGAAAACTAGTCCTGCTACCATGTTGCCCCAAGTATGGATAAACTCCAGCTTGACAAGCGAGGTCATCCTGCTCAGGCTAGAGGTCTGCTGCACAGGCAGCTGTGATGGGAGGACTGGGGACAAAGGCAAGAGTACTCCCTCGCCTTGGTGAGAAGTGCTGAGGTGAGTGGGAAGTGCTGGGCTGTCCCCGGGCTGTAACTTGCAGGCAAAAATGTGAGAAGTGCCAGTCCTCTGCATTACTGCCTTTTCAGTCTGCTGGTGTGACAGCTGTCACTTGAGTTACACTTTAAACCTGGTCAGCCAGGCTAGAGTGTCACACTCTGGTCTGCTTTCTTATCTGGCAGGTCTACAAGAAGTCATCTTTCTCTTTTAGGCTTGCTTAATCACAAATGTAACTTTTCTGCTTCAGTGCTTATAGAAATTCAGGAAGGTGGGTGTGAGTTTTTGGAGTAAAACTGCTTGTGCTAGGCATCTGTTGTCTTTTTCTGAAAGACAAGAGGCAACCCCGTGAAATAATGAAGAACACGTGCTACCTCTGAGCATGTCAAACTAAGTTCAAGTGACGTAGTGTGTGTTATGATCAGCAAATGATGCTTGATAAAATTAATGCACATATCTTCCTGGAGCCTGAAAGAGTTAAACTTGTGTGAAAGTTTAAGATGTCTCGAGGGTCTGACCACACCTTTATGCAAGTAACTATATTTTGTAGTTGAATACAGTACAGAGTGCTGTCATCACAATACCATAAATTTGGAAGCAAATGATGCATAACTAATAGTCCTTCTATGGTAGTAACTGGTTCTCAGGAAACATGTGAACTGCAGAAGCACACAGATGGTAGTATGATCTTGATGAAGTGTTAGGAGCATACCAAAGGTCTAGTCTGAAATAGTGGTGGCGGGAATATACTATAGGTCAATGCTTGGATGTTTTTGGAAGAAGGGAGGTAAGAGAGGAAGCTTAGAATAACACAGTAGTTTAGAATAGCTACAATAACTGTGTAAATAGTTAAGCAGACTTCTTGTAATTTTACGGTCTTTGTGGTGTAGGAGACAGTCCTCAGTATCTATACATTAGGTTGACAAAGATCAGTGAGTTATTAGGGTATGAGCCAGTATCAATGTGCTTTTAGAATGTCCTTGTGTAGTAAGGAGTAGAATTACCAGTGTTTCTAGATTCCTCAATCAGGCACGTGTTGGTGCCTGTGAAACCAAAATTGAAGCACCATCTCTCATTGCTCTTTCGTTAAAGTAAATGCTGCATGGTAGTCCTTATCTCAGATGTGCTTATTCTGTACAGCTTGAACAACGCTGGGTCTTTCTGCAGTAGGGCAATCCAGTAGAGCACCAGATGTTTTAGTAGTAACTACAACTGACAGAAGAGGAGACTTGTCCATGCAGTGTATGTTTGTCTTTTTGTAGGTGACTGCTAGCTTAAACTGGGTCAAGGCTGATTGTTACCCAGAGGGTCTTGAGGAAAATCCAAGTTACAACAAGTGATTGCTTGGGGTTTTTTTTTTTCCTTTTGCATCATGACTGAACTCATACAGTGACTTAGTGCTCGTGTCATTTTGGTGCGGGGTGCCTTCACAACAAGGTTTTGGAGGACTGTGTGACCAGTTTTTGCATAGACAAATGATGAGTGAAGCTGATGATCCCAGGTGAGCAGCCTCATGCTTTGATCTCAATCAGCATCAGCCAAGATGGTGGCAAACCAGCAGTTAATATATTGTTTTTTTCACAAACAGCTGGGCCTGAAGTGGCTTATTTTGTGAGAAGACAGGTACAGGGACTGGCATGGTAGCCTGTCCAAATTCTATTAACATTTTGGTTTGGCCTTTTCCTGAGCTGTTGTCACGCTTTCATACAGAGTTCCCAGCTTCTCAAGATAGTACATTTTATGGCCATACACAGTGATGCTTCACTTCTCACAGATGGATAGTACCTTCAGGTCTTCCCAAGGCTTGCCTGATTTTGGGCTTTATAGGTACTATGTTAGATGCCTTACCTGAATACAGCAAGCCAATCTGAACATATGTGAGTGCTTCATAGCCACAGTTCAGGTGTACCAGAGTGACCTCTTGTATGATGAGATGGACAGAACAGAATTAGTGGAGAGGGAACGACCCCTGTGGGAAGGCATTATGGTAGCTGACTGTAAGCACAAACTGGCAGCACTTGTAGGTGGGCTAGTGGGGCAGGTAATCAGAATGAGGGACACACTTCTCAGGAGCAGTGGAGCTCTCTGCCAGAACGGGAAGTGGGTCTGTGCAGGGAGCAGTGTAGGGTGACCACATGGAAGTAGGAATGGACTCCTCTCAGATGTAAGGAAGCACTTAGCCTGCTACCTGCTAAGGCAAGTACAGACTGTGTTACATATCCAGACAAAATACAGATGCTGTGTTACACTTGGCAGCCTTGTAGGGTTTCTTTAGGTGGAAGAAATAATAGAAACTTCAGAAATGAATTTGTATCTGATGGCTCTCGGGTACAGAAGTGAAGAGGAAGGGCTATATGAGGGACGTTTCACAGGATTCTTGTGGAGATACTCAGTTGGAAGCTATTTCAGTAAGATGACTGTTACTTCATGAGTTGGAGAATTAACTTTTCCAAGTTTGACTTGCTCACTTCTGTCTTCTATAATGGTATATAATTGGAGAAACTTCTACTATACTGACCAGCATGAATGAATGACATCCCAAACCAAACTGTACAATATCTTAAAGCAAAGAATAAGCATTCTAAGTGATTCCAGTTCATATTCAGTCTTAAGCTTACTAAGGTATCTTCACTGTAGAATCAAGGCACGCACAGAGTTACTACCAGACCATCCATGGCTCTCCTCACTTCTGTCAAAGTAAAATGCAGTGTTGTTTAACGAAAAAAAAGAGGCTTTTATTTTGCTGGTGACTTCAACAAGCCTTCCTATCATACTTAGTGAAAAGGCTCTCGTGACACAAGTTTGTCGTGCTGAAGGGAGAAAGGGAGAACATGAAGATGTAAATTCATATTTTTGTTTTCCAATGTTTGTACTTGCTGCATTTCCCTCAGCTATAAAAATGGAACTGGTATGCTCTGACCTCTAATTTACATCTTGGGCATTGCAAATGCTTCTGTAGCATGCCCAAAATCAAGTAACTGCTCTTTGCTGTGGTACCTTTTTTTGCTGTATGTTGCTATTGTTTTTTGGGGTTTTTTAACTGACTTTGAGGCCACCAAAATTGACCACAAGCTACATGATGGTATATTTGTAAGATTGACAATAGGATTAATTTGGTATTAAGCAATTCCAGGTCTTCCAGCAAATATGGTAAGGGTTTTAATGTTGAATGTATGACTTTATAAATGGAGAATAGTATGGAAGTGTAGTTTAACTTTATCACAGTGTTAAGACAGACTCGTATTTCTAATGTGCTTTAGATAAAATAATGAAAAATCTAGTAACAACATACTTTAAAAGACTGGGTTCAGTTTCTCCTCAGGTCAGTACACTTCTTTCCAGTTACTTGTTTTTATTAGACTTTAGTCATCATTTTCTGGGACTATACCAGGAAAAGTAAAGGTGGGGGTGGGGGTGGTTTTCCAAAAACTGCCATACCATTATGTTAACTTGTTTCTGTCTGGTGAATGAGGCAGAGATGCATAAATGGTTCTGGAGATCCTAATACAAACTTTGAGAGATTCTGCATTGTCATTGACATGTTAGAAAACAGTTGTGAATGTTTCTCAATGTAATTTTCATAAGCTCTGGAGTAAGGATATTTCCACATAATGGGCTGGAAGGTGGAAGTGGTTTTCTTTCAGTTAGTAGAGCAAAAGTCTTGAATATCATTCAGTTTTAAGACACCAATGGAGGACTTTTGTTCCCTGCTGTTCCATAGATGATTTTGGGCTGGGGTTGTTTTTGGGGGTGGTTTCTTTTGTCTTCATCTGAACTAAATGTAGAGTTTTGGTGAGTGTTTGAGATAGCAGGTGCATCCTGAGTTACTCCAGGTAATGACAGGGTGCTGGGGGTGCTTCTTGTACTGCTGCATGGGAGTTCAGTGGGAGCTGCTCCCAATTCAGCTGTAAATGTATGAATGTACCACAGAGGAATCAAACATGTTAGATGCCATGCGTGAAGGCACTCAAACTGTGTGTAGCTTGTTAGGAAAGCATTTTGCAAACTAAAAAGTACTTCTTTACTGTGCACTATGCTGAGTGTTCCCAGTGATGCTTTTCTGTCCCCACCTGTTGCTGTTTCTGTGTAGATCTCAAGTGAATATTAGAATGCCTTTCCAAAACTAAATTAAAAGAACCCATTTTTTGTTCTTGTTAGTCCTCTACATGCTGGTTTAACAATTTTCTGTGATAACACTGTAATCTTTGACACTTCTTCCAATAACCATTGTCGTGGCAAGATCTGTTGTGCTGCTGTTTCCTCCCTGGCCCTGTGGGTGACCTTCCCGTGGAAGCTCCACATGCCTTGCACTGCTCAGGGGGGCCTTCTGTTGTCTGACCTCGCTGCTTTCTGCTTTACCCAAAAACAGGCAGCGATCTCCTTTGGTTTTGCCCTGTGACCGACTTACTCCTCCTCTCTATAGTGGTCCATGAGCTTTCTGCCTTTTACCTCGTTGCTTTAAATTTCTATACCAGCTCTTCATGACAATCATTATTTCCTCTTCATCTCCCTTTTCTCCACTGTCCCAAGGAGTCAAGAGGTAGACCAGAGTTCCTTGCATATCTCTGGATAGCCTGAAGGCTTCATGGATTTTTAGATCTCTTGTAACTTAAGCTATGTTTAAAACCAGCTATAGTAAGGTTTTGCTAGTCACATTTTTAAATGTTTTTTTATAAAGATTCAGAAGCTAAACATGAGTTCTTGTTTTAAAAGTAGTAAGCAGATAATTCTTACTCCCTAGATTTAGCTAGGACAGGGAAAAGGTGAATTTAGCAGTAATACCTGCAGTTCTGTTGGTATTTGATCAGATGTGGATGTGCTTTGAGGAGGAATGGGGGACTCGTGTCTGCTTATGAAAGAACGTGGTCTTGTTACACAGAAATGAAGACACAAAGAGCCGCAGCAAGGGAAATTCCTTAGAGGGTCAGTCTTTGTCTGTCACAGAAAGTTGCTTTAAAAAATCTTCACTTGCATTTGAAGAGATGCATTACATGGATTTATTTCCCAGTTGTATTATGTGGACGGTGTGGGAACTATTCTGTGGCTAAATAAGCATTATTGTGTGAGGGCAGCAGACCCCAAACATGTATTTGCAGTGTCTGCCAATAAAAGTGCCTGCAGAAGCCTCTTAGTGATTGCTGTCTGTTACAGGTGACGCAAGAGGAGGGTCAGCAGCTAGCACGGCAACTTAAAGTAACGTACATGGAAGCCTCTGCAAAAATCAGATTGAATGTAGACCAAGCTTTTCACGAACTTGTCAGAGTTATAAGGTAGGATAAGACCAGGTAATTAATACCTCTACATTAATGGATAGGTCCAGCCAATGTATTGAAATGTAGCAGGAGATGGCTGAGAGAATTCTGCTTGCTGTTACCTGTCAAGTCCAACCAACCAATGCCTCCTGGTTATAAAATATTCTGGTGAATTAGGAAAAATGTTTGCCTTAATCTCTCAAATTTTATTGATCCACCAACTAAGTAAGCCTTATGAACTAAACCTTAGCCTTCTATAAAAAAAAGGTGCTTCTTAAAAAAAAAACCTACACCAAAAAAAACTATCGCTCACTTGATCAGTGGTTTGAGTGTCAAAGTAAGTACATCCGCTATGCAAGTGTAAAACCGGGAGTTTAAAACTCAGTATTTATTTTTATTGAACTGTAAATGATTCTGTGAATATAATTTGAGCTATCTGTTTCCAGGAAATTTCAAGAACAAGAGTGCCCTCCTTCACCAGAGCCAACGCGGAAAGAAAAAGACAAGAAAGGCTGCCATTGTGTTATTTTCTGAGAATCCCAAGAACCAAGCTATCAACTGCCAGATTATTTTTTGTTTTCTTTCCATCATTTTACATCATTTCTGGTATTGGTCTAGCCTTACATGTGCATGTCCTAAAAGTGGTCACCAGAATAGCCTTAGTCCAAGAAGCTGGCAGAATAGTTCTTGAAGAAGACTCAGTCATCCTGGGGCAGACTTCAAATCAAAACACTAAGGCTGCTTCTTTAATACCACAGTTCCTTCCTTCTCTCCCTTAAGAGCTTGCACCTTGTGGAGTTTTATTCGCAAAGGAGATGAAACAAAACCGTGTAGGACAAGGTGTTGAAATCATGCATAAGTTGTCTCTTGTGAATTAATTTATTTTTACTTACGACGTTTCATTCGCTATTTCAAAGACCTATATTGAAGTATAGAGAATACTTAAAAGAGGAAAAAAAAAAAGGTGGATTGGCTTTTTTTGCCCTCAGTTAAATTAGACTTGAGTATTCAGCTAGCCTTAACAAACCTACACTGAATTTCATTGTCAGCAAAAATTTTCATTTCGCTTATGCTGCGGTTTTATTTCAGTGGCCAAAAATGTCTACTGTATTTATTTTATGAATCCAGAACAGCTACAGGGTGATTACTACTACTATTCGGATATGGCCAAATGCCTGAGCTCATTCTGGATTTGAGGCATTTCAGCTTATTAAGAAATTTTACATCATTTGTTTGGAAACAAATTGTGTCTTCCTTTGTATTTCTGGGTAAGGGATTAAGGAAAACTAAAATTGTAGCCGTTTTTGTTTCATGTGATATAAAAATGAATTTGATCTTTCCATTGTCAGAGATGATTAAATGTTTTTGCTATATACTTTTATACATTATTTTCTTATCAAACTAGTTAACAAGTATTTTTATATGTTTGTAAGCAAATATGCTTTCACAGCATAACTTGTGTATATGTAAAGATGAGTATTTAATTCTCACAGTTCACTTTTAACTGACAAAATGTGGGATTTGCCAAACTGTGGTAAACTTCTCCCCTTACTCCTCCGGATGTACCCGAGAATGGCCAATTACGTGCCTGCCCAACACACCCATAGAGTAAAATCTAGTGTTGTGTTTTAATGAATTTCAGTATCCCTTACTAAAGACTGACCATTATGTGAATTAAACTGTAAGACTTTTAACTGATTGTTTAGTTAAACTGTGGATGGTTGTTTAATTTTGAGTTCTGTGGATTGTGTTTAAACAATTCAAGAGTATGTTCCCTGATATTGAAATACTGAGTGGTATTGCACAGTTGTCACCTTACTGAATGTGTCCAACAGTTCTTTGAAACTTGATTATTAAGCAAACCCTTGTATAACTTCAGGTGCTAGAATTAAAGATGATCTAACCATTATCGGGGGGTAAGCACATCGCCGCTTTCTGACTTCCAAAACTTGACTTTTTTGGGGGGTGGGGGAAGGAAGAGGGTGATGGGACCTGGCTAGGAGAGAGACAAACATCTGCATGACCTTTCTTCAAGCTTGGAAGTAAAGAAAGCCACTGCAGTTTAAATTGTGATAGGTGATACAAGCTGTTGGTGTTCTGACTTGCAATACATCGTGGTCCCATCAACAACTCCTGTGTTTTCAGGCTGTGCTCACTGTCAGGTGATCTGCTATAAATCTCTCAGCATCTGCTGAGAAAACAGCACTTAGACAAGTTAAGTTTTCTTTACTACAGCAAAGCATCAGACAGAAGTAACACTGGTGTGCTGTGCGTAGCAGAGGAATCGAATGTGTTTTTTAATGTGACTTAGATGGTGGTGTGTTACCATTTTGAGAGAGCGGGTAGGTCCCCCCCTCACTTTCCAAGCTAGTGGCTGATTAAAGGCTCCTCTCAAATGATGTGTAGAGAAGTTAAGAAGTTACAGCAGAAGTATGTTTGGGAGATGGATTATATTTTTCAAGTCAAGTGTCAGAAGTTACAGCCCGTAGCAAACACCATGATTTTTTCTTAAGTATGTAAAGCTCTCTGGAGTTGAGGAAACAAATGACAGCGTGTGTGTTGAGACTAAATTTGTGAGGTGCAAATACCTTTTAAGTTTCATCACTTTATTTTAATTTTTCACTCATTATTTCCTTTCAAATAGGTAGTCTGTTACATTGGTAGGTCTTTTAATATGAAACTAATTCATAGAGAAGGGGGAGAGCACCTGACAGAGCAGAATAGCACTGAGGCGGCTGATGCAAAGCAACCAACTCCTGTGTTTTAAGCCACATGGTAAAGTTTATAACAGAGTTAAACTGAAATGGCACCACTAGCTGCAGCTATGTACGTTTGCTAAGTTTATTACCTAAATATTCCTGTGCACAAGTTTTTAAGGCTTCTGCTGGAGAGAAAGTGCAAGCAGGTCTTTATGTCATAGCATGGTCTCTTTGTGAGGCTGGGTCATAGATTGTAAGGAGCTGTTAAACCTAGGTGTTTTGATCCTACTTTTCAGACTTAAAGTAAGCATTCAGAAAAGCAGTGTGAGTTTTTGGCTAGCACTGGCGCCCTGGGTGGTTGTGAGTTTGAAACAAGGTATTTCTAATTAGTAGCTTTTCTCATTGTTGCGCTTGAAGCACTTGCATCTCTACTGCAGAACTTGCAAAGTGCAATAGGGACCTTGTTAGTCTCAAAAGTAGTAGCCTCCATCTATATGCCTTGGATTATTTGTGAATTTACAACATTGCCACCTTGCTGTAGGATAGGAGTTTAGCTGACAACCTGAGAGTTTCTTAAACTTTGCCTGGCAGAGGAAGTGCTTAAAGGTTTGTTGCTTGTATTTATAGTTACTTCGGTTCAAGGCCACATCCTTAAATCAGTTAAATTCAAAGTTCAGGAATTTTTGGTGTTTAAAATGTATCCAGAAATGACCTCCTGCTCCTCTTAGAGAACAGGAGGATCTGGATCTTTGTTTTGAAGCACAAAACTCGTGTGTCTCTGAAATCTCACACTGCTGAGCCAGCTGCTGCACTGGATGAGGAGGGTTCACCTGCTTGTAGGCAAAAGCCTTTGTATGCAATTGGTGAAGTCTTACCAGGTGGTCCAGAATCAGGGAAGAACTACTTCCATGTAAGTGCCATGTGGTTCTTTGTGTCTGCTCTGGTTAATGCGTTTGTTTTTTCTCACTTAGCAACACTTCTGCATCACTACACGTGTAGTGACATGTACAGGTGAAGAGTAGGATTTCCAAAAGTATTACATCACCTCCTCTGAAATCTGTTCTGTCTTGTGACACGGCTTGTTGAGGGGTTAAAGGTAACTATAAATTTACCTTGATTGTGCAGGAAAGAGAAAAGTATTAGGTCAGGCTGTTTGCAGTGTCTTGCAGCATGCAGGACATGCTGTGCAGCGCACCCTGGCAGTGCTTGTACCTCTTCCTGCAGGACACGAAGTCTCCTCTGCCACCTCCTTACATGGACCTATCACTGGCCTTGTGGAAGTGCTCTGTGTTCAGGCTGCTGGGTGAGAGGCGACCAGGTAAATGCCTCAAGCAAGCCTGGCTTAGCCCAGTGTAGGGAATGGAAGGAGGTGACTTGTTACAAAAGGGTTAATAAAGCAAAAGACATTTAACATCCACTTACAGACACCACAACTGACTTCATGCATGGCCTTGTGGTCAGTCATTGACGAAGTTCAAGTCTGGATTAAAACAAAAATACTGGCTGACAGTCTTCTGACATCACTATATGTGACAATGTTTGACCCTTGGCATAGCTGTAGCCATCGCTGACTGGTCCTGCCATGTAATCTTGTTACAGACTTTTAATGACCTTATTCCAACCAGAAGATTCTTCAACTTAGTTGCCACAAGCCAAACTCTGCCAAAAACTGCTTGGAAAAGCTCAGGGATCTGTTTAACAGGGAGTAGTATGTTTGTTTGTTGATTTTTAAGCATAGATTTTTGGGAGGTGCTTACCCTCATGTTCCTGAACCATGACAAAGGGCCACTACAACTGAATTGAGGGAAACACTCAAGCTGGGAATGTGGGGGCACGGTGGTGGTTCCCGTGCTACCCGGCTGCCCCGCTGCAGCGTGGCAGTCTCTGAAAACTGCAGGCTTAACAGAGTTGAGGTGGTCTCTTGCTCAGAGCATCCTGAGTGGTGAATGCAGCACTTGCTGCTTTGTGCATGCAGCTTCTCTGCCATACTTGCCTCGTTCTGCTGGGCAGCTAAGTTAAAATTGCAGGCTTGAAGCATGCTCCAGGTCTTAAGTAAGTAGATGTTCAAGTAGAGGTATACCTGTGTGTTGTGTAGCACTTGTTCTATGGCTAGAAAACTTGTGATACGTCTTTGTATTCAGATATTCTCATAGAGCTGTGACCATGGGAACAGTGGGTTGAGAGGAATCAGTTTTTGTTCTCAGCACTTTGTGGCTGTCTAAGCAATTTTCTTGATCTTTCTAGGCCTGTTTGGGCTGTATGAGGAACAGCAGGAAAGTGGGGAAAATCACCAATGAGTGATAATGAAAGGAAGGAGGCGGGAAATAGCCGTGGTATTTCCTATGTTCTAGCCTGAGTGCCTGTGACAGATGGGGTGTGCGAATGGGGATGGGCAGGGCTGCCTTTAGTGGGGAAGGTAAAGAGCTTTCAGTGAGATGGAGCAGATGTGGAAGAGAGCATGGATTAGACTACAAGGAGAGCATAACAACCAGAAACAGCATTGTGGCTGCATGCCGTTCTTACTTTTTGTAGATGTCCTACCAGACGTTTAAGACTGGTTATTTTGGAGAGTTTGAAGCACTTCTGTGAATCGTACGTAAAGGGCAGCTGATGTCCCACAAATGGTGAATCTCATTCATGTGTATAACATCATCAGCCACGTTCTGGGCCAGCTAGCAAGTAGTGTGCAGAACTAAATGCATCGTCTTGCCGTTGGAAAGCAAGTCTGTTCAGCTCCTTTTTAAACTGTATTCTGTGAACTGTGTCAAGATACAGGGCATTTGGTATTTGCTGATCTATAGGGATGGGGTACTTCTGACATGGAAGTGTTATAGAGGGAGATGTTATCATAGCAAAGTATGGGTACCAACAGTAAAGTAAGATTGTATCGCAACAGTACAACCTCTTGGTTCCTTGTCTCTTAGTCCTGGGCATGAATTTACATGTTCTATGGGCAGGTTTATTTCACTTGAACTGGACTACTGAAGAGGGATAGGGCTGTAATGATCCTCCTTGGAATGCATCTTGCATTTCTCATGACAAAAATAAACTTACTCTGGTGATAGGAATAGCTTATACACTTTAAAAAGTACTTTGTAAAGCAGTGTTTTGAGACCTATCCAGCACTGTACCTCCAGGCTGCTGCTCTGCAAACACAACACGAGTTTGAAAAAGCTGTAACCTGAATAGGTGAGGCAGGTGCTCCTAGAGATGACGGATCTGCCAAGAGTCCAGGGTGGATTGTCTTTTTTTACAGAATCACAGGATGGTCAGGGGTGGAAGGGACCTCTGGAGATCATCTAATCCAACCTCCCTGCCAGAGCAGGATCACCTAGATTAGGTCACACAGGAAGGTGTCCGGGCAGGTTTTGAATGTCTCCAGAGAAGGAGCACTGGAACAGACTGCCCAGAGTGGTTGTGGAGCCTCTGTCACCCTCACAGTGAAAAAAGTTTCTTTTTGTTGTGATTATTTGTAAAGCAGTGAACGTGTGTAGAAAATCCACCTCTAAGCAAGGGATGGCAGCTTGCAAAGAAAAGTGGTGGTTGAGAAGCACCCTGTAAAGATGAAGGTATCAGGAGGAGAGAGGGCTACAGTAATCTGCTGATGGTGGCCAAGGGAAGTTCAGCCAGAGCTGCAGCAGCCCCTGGGTGCTCACCCACTGCTCCCCAAGCTGCTGCCAAGCGGTGCCATGTCCAAAAGGCCACCCTGGAGCTCTGCAGTGGGCACTGGGGGTCTGCCACTGGACTGCTCTGGCCCTAGAGTGGGGCTGGGACACATCCTGCTGCCGGTGTGAAATGCACAGTAAAGTAGGATATGGACAGCCACAAGATGTCACCACCGGTAGGCACCATGTGTGTGTTGCCAGAGGGCCTTTACCCACACCCTTGTACAGAGTTAAAGCTCTTATTTTTACGAGCGGGGCAGGAATGAAAGGCAAGAACTCTAACAGGGCTGTCGGTCTGTAATTAAACGGGGCCATGTGTCAGCGCTAGTGCAGAGCATTTTGTTCTGCGAACTCCCTACAATCCGGATGGTCGGCAGCTCAGGAAAAACAATGATCTATAAATAGCAGTTCTGAAGAAATCTGTGTGAACAGCAGGAAGGATGCTTGCAATCAAAAGCATCCAATCCATCTTAATTACGATGTTGTACAAATACTGGAGGAAAAAGTGATACTGGCATATCGTTAGTAATGCACGATTTCCAGTCGAAAAGCCACGTGTAAACACTTTGTGGTCAGCTAAGTAATACATCTAAATGAGGATTAGCATTAGTATGAGAAAAATCCAGTTGTTCTCATCTAGGCACCAGTCCCAATGTTTCTCTGTGGAGCGGGCAGATCTCTTGAATGTGACCTTTGAAACACATTCCTAATGCTTTTCTTCTCCCTATTGCAACTTTCGGGCAACACCTGCTGTGATTTTTAGGCTGTAGAAGTTTGTCAGCTCTGGTATCTCCTGCAAATTGTAAAATCCCCCTGCCCTTCATTACCTCTCGGAAGAATGTTGTGTTCCTGAGCTGCTGGCTTCTTGTCTCACCATAAAAGGCATTCTGTCTGATCTCTTTGCTTGTGAGACTAAGCCAGTCTGTGTCTCGAGCTGATTTTTATTATTTAAAAAATAATCAAGTGACTTCATACATGTATGAAGTACCACACTGGCACTTGGTATCTCTTCTACTTACACAGCCATCAGTCTTACTCGAAAGGCCAACTTTTGGTCATGGAGGGCTGCTTCTTCAAGGTTTCAGAAAGCATAATATGCTTGATGTAACTTTTTGTTCCTCCCTAATCCTATTTTTAAAAATACACATTCACCCAGTTGTATTTCTGGGAAAAAGGAGAGAGAACACCACATCAATTCTGTATGTGCAGCTGCACACTGATGTTGCTCACCGCTCTACTCCAGTTGCCTTTATGAAATAGTCTCTTAATTTTTTGGGGTTTGGTTTATTTGGGGGGGGCTTTTTTCTTTGGGGGGGGGGTTTAGGGGGCAGGGTGGGTTTTGTTTGGTTTGGGTGTTTTTCAGCTTGAAAGGATGCATAACCTATTCTGGTTATCTTTCTCTTAAACAACCACCTTGAGATACATTCCAATACTGGTTACAGTAGCCAGCTGAGTGATTATCTGTAGTCTAATACCAAACTGGGGTTTATAAGGTGTCTGGGGAAGGGATCTGTTGCTGCCAAGTCCTAAGGTCTGGGCTGTATAAGTATTGGCCTCTTCATGCTGTTGCCCAGACCTGCTCTATGAGGACTTCTTCCCAGTAGTATTATTTCTACTGTCTTTAGAGAGCTCTGGATATACAAATAGGGGTCACACATGTGTTTCCCACTTGTAGCACCAGAGCAGTCCCTCAGTCCTGGGAATTGCTGTTTAACTTCATATTCCTAAGACTGAATCCAGCTTATTTCTCCAGACTATTTACCAATTAATGAGCTGGTGGTGACTCCTCACTGGTTCTGCCTTTCAAGAGTTATGTATTGCTTGCTGAACAAGGAGGACAGAGCAGGGGACTCTTGGGATGAGTGATTTTGTGACAGCTGGCATAGACATGACTGAGGTACCCAGGGACTTCATTGTCTCAGTCCTGAGTGTTTCCCAGGCTCAAGTGGCTAGTGAAAAGGTATGATGAGAAGAGCCAGCAGCAGTGTCTGGGAGTCACGGCAGGGGTTACTTCAGAGAACTCAACCCATACAAATTCACAGGCTCCCTCCAAAGTGGTGGGGGAACCAGCTGATGTCCTTGCAAAGCTGCCCAGTTGTCTTTGATGACTGTCTTTAACAGGAAATTCCTGGTGACTGAAGGAAAGCAATTGTACTCACCCTCAAACAAGGCCTGGAGAGCAATGTTGAGAGTCAGCCTTCCTTCTGTCCCTGGCGAGTCCCACAGTGAGTCCTGCTGGAATGTGTTTTTGGGCACCAAAGAGAAGCGGCACATTCCTGTGGGCTGTTCCCCAACCAGTTTACCAGGGTCAATCACACCTGACCAGCACAATTGCCTTTATCTAAGGGGCTGAATCTGTGGGTCAGGGGAGAGCAGTGGATGTTTATTACCTCAACACGGTGAGACTTTATTTTCTCCCACCATGCTTTTGTATCAAAGGACCTTGCAGTCCGAGTGGATGGACAATCAGATGGGTAAAAATCCTGATTGCAGGTTAGGCTCAGAGGGTAACGGGCTGGCCTCTGTTTAGAGTAAGGTGACAAGAAGGTGCTACAAGGATTTAGCCTGGCACCTGTCATTTTGCCATTAACCTGAAGGAGACAACTGAGTGCATTCATTGTGTCTGGAGGAGACAGCTGGGGGCAATCAGTTGGTAAATTGGTGGATCTGTCATCCAGAGGGACCCTGACAGGCTGGAGGGACAGGTCAACAGGAGCCTTGTGAAACTGAACAAAGACAAACGCAAAGCCCTGCACCTGGGAACAAGACTCCCCAGTAATGATACAGGCTGGGGATCATCTGGCCAAAGAGGACCTGGGTTCTTGGCAGGCAGCAAGCTGGACACAAGCCAGCAGTGTGTCCTGGCAGCAGAGGAAGCCAGCAGCACCCTGGCCTGTACTGACAGGAGCATGGCCGTTAGGTCAAGGGAACTGATTTAACATCCTTCCTTTTCTCTGCGCTTGTGAGACCCCATATAGAAAACTACATCCAGCTTTGTGCCCTCTGGTACAAGAAAGATGTTGATCATCTGGAGACAAGTCCAAAGGAGGGCAAGCAAGGAGGTCTGGGAGCTGGAGTGTTTTCTCCTGTGAGGAGAGGGTGAGGGTGAGGGAGCTGGTCTTGTTCAGCCTGGGAAAGGGACGGCTTTGGGGGGAGGTGGAGGCAGGGAGGGAAACAGCAGCTTTCCTATACCTCCAGGGAAGTCAGTGAGAAGACAGAGCCAGGACCTTCACAATTGTGCATGGTGAGGCAAAAGGATGTAAGATGAAATGAGAGGTTCAGACTCAATATAGAGAACTCTTTTGCTACAAAGACAGGCTGCCCAGAGGGTCTCTGGTGCCTCCGCCCTTGGAGGTGTTCAACTCCTTACTGGATAAACCTCTGAGCAGCATCGACTGACGTCACGGCTGACCCCAGTTTGAACAGAGGGTTGAATTACAGACCTCCAGACATACCTTTCAACTTGATCTGTTCTATGATTTTTACAGAAGACCAGCATTAGAAAAAGGTAGGTACTGTGGAGCAAGAACTCTGAAAGGGAAAAAAAGCTCTCCCAACTAATTTGATGGTAGAGTGATAATGGCTAACACGTGCTCCAATCTGTTATGTCTGTGAGGGAAACAGCTGGTGACTCTCCTTTAGACACCTATGGGAAAGTAGGTAAGCATATTATAATCGACATCCTGCAGAGGTGTCTTTAGGATGAAGGATGCTGGCTGTAGTGAATAATACAGCTGCCCTGAACCTAAACTGGAAGAACCCTAGATGCATACTGGGGACTAACCTACTGCTTTACTTCTACCTGGACTGTGACAAGCACCCACCATGTGTTACCTGTGGTTCAGTGTGTGTGTGGTCATACCCCCAAACACTGAAACTGAACCTGACCTGCAGCCTGAGCTGGAAGTGCACGTTTCCCTCATCTGACTGCAGGCATTGGCTGGATGTACAGCAGTGCTCCTGGAACCTTGGCGGGAAGTCTGCCTTGTCTCCAAAGAACGTGCTTGAGGCAACTTTTAAGACCAGAATTTTCAGTTAAAGCAGCTTATTGTTTCAGCTGAGCTTAGTGCCTGTGCCTAGTTCCAGTGTCCAGCTTGCACCTGTGCATGTCAGGAAGGATGCAGTTGCATCAGGATATGGTGGTGGCCAAGGGCATGCCAGGCTTGCATGGCAGGTTTAAACTCCTCAGAGATCCAGAAAGGGGCAATTAGCAACTAGAAGTGGTGGTTTGCACAACCGTTGTGTCAGGGGGATAAGCAGGTACCTCCATTATATTTTTGAGTCTATTAAATGCTGCTTCTCACTATGGAGAAGTTGTTCACTGGCAAGAAGTAGCTCGTCGAGAGGGATGGCAAGGAGATGAGCAGTAACAGTTTGCAGCTCAGGTTCAGACAGGTTTTGGTGACCAGTGAAACAGGCATTGTAACCTGTGTGTGGAAGGGCAAGGTACTCTGGCCTTTAATTGTGAGCTGCTGCTTATAAGTGGGAAATCAATACATCATGAGGCTTTTGGTTCAGTTTCCATCTGTTCTGCTACTTTACTACCCAGATATGGGTCCTCTGAAATCAACGCCTGGCACAAGAGCAAACCTCTGCTGTGGTTTTTATCACCTTGTGAAGGACTTTGCAATGCAAAATTCTCTTCAGAGCCCGATCAAGTGGCTTTTTTCCATATCTGGAAGTTATATTACTCAAGTCAGGACGACATTAAAAATCCGGAAGGTGTAGTTGGGCTGTATGTGTCCTCCAGCGTGACATCTGTCAGTGTTTTTGTACCAACCCTCTGAGATGCAGTAGAGCTGGCAGCTGTGTGGAGCTTCATTGGGATGTTTTTGTCAGCTCTCCTGAAGATGCCATTGGAGGTGTGGCAGCCACCTCATCTTTGGCTTGTGAGACTGCACTGACATGGTGCAGCTCCCACTTCCTAGCAGAGGGTGGATTATGTGGGGATGTGGGCATGTGTCCATCTGCATTTTGTTGTAAGATCTCAAAGTAACATTTTGATATTTTTATGTACTTTGTGTTCCATTGTCCTGAAGTAACCTAAATTTCCCATGGCATTTAAACAACTTTGTAAGCTTTAAAAAGTAATTTTTAAGAGGGCAAATTGGCGAACTTCTAACATGTACTTTTTTTCCCCTCTAGATTCCAACCTACAAAAGCCTGAAGAGCCTGGTTTTAATGCTCCAGGTACCGAGTTTCTTCTCTAGCAAGATGCAGAGTTGCTTAAAAATTCCTGTGTTGAAAGGCAGGCAGTGGCAGACCCTATTGCTGCACTGCTGTAAGGACAGGGCTGCCTGGCCAGCTCATCTTTCCACAGTTTCTTGTAGCTGTAGCAATCTTCAGGAGTGCCAGCAGCTGTGTTTGTGGACACGGCCAGAGGAAGGGTTAACAGTTTGCTTCTGATCCCTGAAGCCAACTGGATGCTCTTGTTACCGGACATCCCGATGCTTGTGTTTGCCTCCTGCTCTGGAGCCCAGTCCTAGCAGCAAGGACAGTATCGGGTTTAACTAGCCTGGGAGATGGTGCATGGTAGGCAAGGGCTGGCTGAGAACTTGCTGTGGGAGTGCTCAGCACCCGTGGGAGCTCTGGGGTTGAGGGACAGAGCAGGGGACAGTGCGGGCACTTTGCTTGGCCGAGGCCAGCTGAGAGCAGCGCCTCTCTTTGCCTTCCCTACGTTAGAGATATGCTGAGCTGCTGTGTGCGTGTGCTGGGGCTGTGTGCTTCAGCCTTGCTGCAGCAAAGGTGTTCATCTTTTCTACTGCTTGGGTCTTTACTGCTGTTCCTTGCCGATGGTGCATGTTACTGGGGGCACAGTCAAACTATCTAGGCTTCGTAAAAATACAGTTATCTTTAAAAGCTGCCCTGGTGCTGCTGGGCATGAATTCCTGCTGGTAAAGCTGGGAACGTCTTTCACAGGTACAAGGATGCCAGTCTGGAGGCATGGCTGTAATATAAAAATCCCCCAGCAGATGGGGACTGAAATACTATTTTCTCTTTTTATTGTTCTGTTTTGGGATTTTTTCCCCTTCTTTTTAAATGAAGAACAAAAATAACTTCAACCCCTCTCCCAGTCTTATAAAACTCAAAAATGAATTTTCATAGCCTGTCTCTGGAGCTGAAGCATCTGATGCGGCTGCTGGGCTGGAGTCTCCTATTACTGACCAGCTCCTTTGCATGTGGCTGCCTGCTGCAGTGACACGCCTTTCCTCTCTGCTTCTCCTGGGCCCCTGCTTATGCCATTTCTTGTGCTCTCCTCACCGCTTCTGTCTACCTTTTACCAGCTTTTTCCCTGTTGTTGACTGGTCTGCATGCACGCTCAGAGCTGCATGAGCAGAGCACAGCCTTCTCCAGCCGCATGCCCAGGTACAGCCTCACACTGTGAGGGCCTCTGAATCGGTGGGGACCAAAACTTTTTCAAGTGCAAAGCCTGAATGCAACAAGCACCAAGTGTAGATGCCCTATGTCAGGGCCCTGTGCTTTCTCCCACAGAGCAGAGCTGTGAGATGGCTCCTGGGGGTCCCCAGGGTTGCTGTGAGTTTCTGCAGCCCAAGGTGAGCCCCGTAAGAGGGGTATGCGCTGAATGGGGCATCAGCATCCAGGGTGGCTTTGTACCTTCTCTGACCCAAGGAAAGTTCTAAATGTTGAAAACAATTTCTACATGCCATGTTTTACTTGTATTAGCGGAGCAATGCTTTGTTGAAGGCTGCTATAACCAGTGATCTGCCTGAGTTTGAAGTTTTCTGTACACGTGGGCAATTAACAGATGTTACAGAGATCAGTAGGGAATGAAAAGAACTAACGAGCTGCTGAGAGTTTGCCTTGGCAGTTAGGACTGGATGTAAGCAGCATGCAGTCCTCTCAGGAACATGCTCAGTGAGAAGGGCAGGGGCTGCTGGAAGACACAGATCAGCCCCCTTGCTACTGTGGACTCCCTCTGATTTAGTTGTTAGGGTATTTTCTATATAGTAACTGTATAGCATACATATAGTATCTGTAGGAAATAGAGTATTTTCTAATAAATCAAGCTCTTACCAGCGCAACGCCAGTTCCTTGTGTTTGTAAAGAGAGGGACTTTGAAACAAGCATGGAATTGCATGGCCACCAAGAAGGATGACAGGTTTCTAGATGCTTCCAGACAAGATCATCAGTGGATGGGTACCATCCTGTGTGCACATAGGACTTGGAGGGGGTTGCAATGTTTGTGGTGCTGGAGTGGGGCTCAGGAGACCGCAGGCAGCATGGGTGTCTGCCGTGGTTTCTTGGTTGCTGTTGGGAAAGCTGTGCTGCTTCAGTTTCCTTTCTGTAAGATGTAAATAATGCTGCTGGCTTCTCCACAAAGCGCTTGGGGACTGGCGAATGAAGTTGTTTATTATGTCGGGAGCAGAATAAAATTATAATGACTCTTGGCGGGAATTTTTAGAAGCTGCATTATCCTTTGAAAGGAAGATGAAATACCAAGATATGCCAGATGCTCTTAAGGATGTAAATACTCTCTTTTCAGACAAAATTGTTGAGCCCAACTTTCATGAGCTTTACTTTGGCAGGGTAATATGAGGGCATGTGGAAAAATAAACAGCAGCATTCCCCTTTCCCTAGTTCCCCAGCATAAAACATTATTTTATTCAAGGCATTGGTTTACGAGTCCCTGGCACAGACGTTAGGTGGCCTGGAGTCTCTGCTGCTCGTCCCATTGGTATGCATTTCTCCTCATTACAGCTAGATGGTCTCCAGCAGCACAGATGCTTTTATGCTGTTTTCTTCTGCTGTGGTAGGACACAATGTACCTTGCAGCCTGTCTTTGCTTTTCACTTTTTTTTTTTTTTTTTTTTTGGTAAAAGTCTGTAGTCTTTTTTCACAGGCACCTCGTGCTTTAAAAGCAGCAGAGCCCTGTGTGAGGAGGCAGGCCCTGCAGCACCATTCTTGCACCCGTGCACCCATGTAGCATCTCGCACTGCTACTGACCAAGTGCCTGCAGTGGCCAGAACAGCAAGCGGTGCTGACAAGTGACTGAAGCCCTTCATTCTGAGGTCTGTCAGGAGAGGGTATGATAGCTTTGTGGCTCTGCTCCTTTGCTTTAAGGACCTCTCACAGGGGTGCACTTAAACCCCAGGGATCGCTGTGTTTGGGCTTCTGTATAAACCTCAGTGCGTCCCGGTTATTTATTCCACTGGGGGATGCAGGAGCGTTTGCCCAGGTGTCAGAGGTTTGTAATTGTGTTTTCTTGATGCTTTCTTGTTGCTGTCCTAAAATCTGCCTGGTTATTGAAGGAGTTCTGTTCAAGTCTGCGGAGTCTCGAGCTGACATGCAGGCTGGGTTGCAATAGCCTCCTGCTGGTATCTCATAAATGTCACCCAGACACTCTTCCCCGGCAGCGTGCCGGAGGCAGCGGCTGTCTCAAAGCACGCAACGACCATTTTCTGAAAAAGCCCATATTCACACCAGTGCTTTGGAGGGGAGATCTCTGCCTGTGGCTTGGAGTTGTCTGTCCTCATGCTCCTTGCCTCACCACATGGAGCGTGGCCACCATGGGCTTGAACATGGGCAGTCTATGAGGAGGCATTTTTTTGTCAGAACAGTGGAGAAGGGGGCAGTTACTTCTCTCCTGCCTGGGTGCAGGTCCCTCGCCCAGGGCATCACCTCCAGACCAAGGAGTATCCCCCCCACACACACACACATGAACACACCCTCGGGCAGCATCATCCCTTTGAGGCAGCAGCCTGTGGGCTTGCAGAAATACTTGCTTGTGTAAGCACTAATTAGCAGTGTTGCAGGACTCATAATCTCATTGAGGAACTTTTTGTGGCTGTGGCTAGAAAACAACCTGGCAGTGCTGATGAGCGCAGCCTCCAGCCCTGTCTGACAGGGAGGGAGATCCTGGCAATTCACTCACTGAACATGCCCTCAGTGCTGCTGGGTTTCTGGAGCAGGTGAAAAAAGTGCCACAGTTGATTTTGGCCTGCGCCTTTCTGGCTGGACAGAGTCTGTCTCCCTCTCCAGGGCTCACAGTCTGGGCTCTAACAAAGGGTGGGGGGGTTTGTGGCTGCAAGCACCTGAAGGTGGTATGGGTGGTTGGTTCTGAAGGTGATGTTTTCTGAAAAACTTCAATCCAGGGATGCCCAAAATGTACACCTAAGCCTCATATTGTTTCAAGAACACCTAATCTGGGAGATATTCTATGGTGGGGTTTTTTGACTTTCCACTGTTAAAGACCTTAGGCACCATCCAGTGACTCAGCAGCTCCTTTGTCATTTGTTTGCAGCATGATGCGTGCCAGCATGCAAATGCAGGAACAGTCTGCTTCAACACTGCTGCCATTTGAACCTTGATCTTTCAACAGCTCAAACTAGTGCTGCAGATCACATTTATTTGGGTGATAAGTTCACTTGGCCATGTACGAAACACCTGAAACAAGGAAGAGTTTGTGCTCTCACAGTGCTTGGTTCCACGCTTTCCCCCAGCTGGCTCTGGAATGGGAGCTCTGTGGTCCCTCTTTCCAACACCTGTTGTATCATGTTGTAATCCAGAAGTTTAGCCCCCCCCCCGCCCCACCCCGGATTAAACACCTCTGCTTTGAGGTACCACTGTATCTGTGGTGGTCAGAGGGATCTCTTGAAACAGGGAGCAGATGTGACTCCTTTCGGATGTGTGTAGATGTGCTGGTGCACAGAGATGTGATGTCACACGCCTTGTGGCACTTCTATTGGAGCACCACAGGTGGCAAGGAAAATGCTTCTGTGGCTGGCTGAGCTCCGGCATGGGTCTTCCTTGTGTCTCTCCACTCTGCACAAGCTTGCAATTGCTTCACGTTCCCCATAAAAGCTGCTCTGGAAATTTCAGGTTTACAGTAATACTGTCAGCAAGGCAAGTGCTGGGGTCAGACAGCAGATCAGAGTCAGGAGGCTTGCGTAAGGAAGGTGCAGCCCAGCAGGAGCTGTCCATACAATTAATCCCAGGCAAAGGCTTCTCTCCCTCGAAGGCATTAGTGTTTGCATTGAATTAGTGACATGGGAGTTGAGAAATGCCTGTGTGGAAGGGTTGTGAGGTTTCCATGTGCTGTGCTCAGGGAGCCTGCCATTCATGCACAGGAAGCAGGGAGACACGCTCTCCACCCAGAGTATTTTCCTGAGGAGTCTCAAACTTGTCCACCTGCAGTGCAGCAGTGGAGAAGTCACACTCGTTTTTGTTCTGGAGCATCGCATGCCTGAGGATGTGTGTGGAGGGATTTCCTGAAGGAGGCACAGCCAAGATCTCAAAGCACCAGTTTGCCAACATCATACTCTGTATTTGGAGATCTGATATGGGCTTTGGTGTGTTATTTATGCAGAGAGGCTTTACTTGTCCTGAGGTTTGGCAGGGTCAACCGAAAATTGCCACAACTCCTCTGCCACAGCACGCCAGGACAGTCTCAGCTGATAACAGTGTAAGGAAACAAGGCTGCTGGGATGAGGCAACTCTGTGCATACAGCTGTGTTTCTCCCAGTTGCAGTATGAGCTGCCATGGTTGATGGTCTCCATACTGTGGTCCAGGATGAGTGAGAAGGAGCTCAAAGTGCCAGTGAGCTCTGTTTCTGGTGAGGCATGTGGGGAGGAGAGGCGGTGCTGGCTCTGGCAGCTGACCTGTGCTCCTCTCACTGAGGTGCCTTCAAGTGTTTGCTTCTGAAGAAGGTTTCCCTAGGATGCAGGGACTCATCAGAGTGATTTTTTTAGCTGTTCCATTGTGCAAAATGTTAGTCTGAGTAATCCCACAGCCAAGTAAATGGCCAGGTTTCAGTTTGCCCATTTACGATTTTCTTAGCTTGAGCACAGCAGCGAGCGGATGCGGGTAGGTGGAAGAGATGTGCTGTGACTAACTCTGCTTTCCAGACAGTTTGTTCTGTCAAGGTCACTCCATGCTGGTTATAAATGAGATACATGGGAATGCGCTGTCTGTATGTAACAACAACAACTCCTGTAACAGGATTCAGGATGATAAGCACAGAGCGTTACAAGAATGGGGCTTGGGCCTGGGCATTTTAATTGCCTGGATGATGTTTTCCCTGCTTGAAAGAAGCATGGCCAAATATCACCCATATTCAAGGAAGGCTTGACTGGATTAAAACTGGTATGCAAAAAAGTTCTTTGGTTGTTTCTGCCTATCCTGATGTGAAGGGATTAAGGGCTTGGCCTGTTTACCCTCCCAAAATAAAGACTGTAAACAAGCAGATGGACTGTGGGCATTCAAGGGAAAGAAAATTTAGCTTTAGCTAAAAGTACTGAACTGTGAAAGACCAAGTGGATCTCAGAAGCCCATAAAAACCTTTGAGCCAGAAACAGGTCTGTCTCTGGCTGTCTGCAGGGTGAAGCTCCAGGAGCTTTAGCTACCTTCTGGAGCTCCAGGAGTTTCTGGGAGCACTTTCAACCATCAGCCTCTGGAGCGTCAGCATGAGACTACTCATCAGATATGGTTGGTTCTGAGATGACAAACTGGGTCCAATCAAACCAAGCCCCAGTCCTTATTTATGTATGTTTGGGATTTTCAGTTGTTTCTACTGGGAGATCTTATGCTTAGGAGCTGGGAGTGTGTCATATGGCTTAAGAGCAGGGCTGGGCACCTAACTTTATTGGGGTTTTTTTGTAAGGTTGTTCAGTTTGAACTACTGTTGCACAGCCCACCACACCCCCCACACCCCATATGGAAGTTATCAGAACTGATCAGAAAATATTCAGTGAGCAACCAGAATCTCACTCCTGCCGGTGGGCACTGGGGAGCAGAGAAAACCCTGTGCTGTCTGCAGCTGGTGGAGGTGAAAAATGCCTCTGCAAGTGACCCACAGGCTGCAACACTGAGTGTTGCTGGTCCCCACTGGGGAGATGCAGGCAGGAGCCATGAAGCACAGCTTGGCTCTTGGTTCTATGTGCGAGACCTGTGCTCAGAAAGAGTTGTGTCCAGTCTGGGCTGATGTCATGCTGACACCCCTGCTCTGGGCCAAACTGGGGCTGTGAGCGGTACAGAACCAGCGACAGAACAGGGGTATGCAAAGCATGTTTGCTGTACTCTGAGTGACTCCTGAAGTCATCTGTACAGCAACCTGCCAGGTGCCTGGAGGGGAGGTGATGCTGTGCAGCTCCTGACCCCGGCCAGCTCCCACTGCTGCCCCTGCACGCAGGGGATGTGACCACTGTCTGCCCGTGAGATCAGGTCGGTGAGACCCAGGGACCTGCGGCAGGCTGGAAGGCGGCTGATGTCAGAGCAATGGACCCGTATCTGTGGCAACCAGTATAAATAAATAAATAAAGCGTGCCTGCTGGAGCAGGAGGCGTGTGAGCTGCTGCGCCCGAGAGCAGCTTCGCTGAATATCTCTTAAGCAGATTAGCACCCTTGCTCCAGTTTATTACCTGAGCGCCTTTGTGTCTGCCCGGCGACTGAAAGCATCCTGCCACCAGCCCCCTCAGCGGGGACCCCGGACCTTGCCCCCTCCCTTCATCCCTCCCTCCCCGGCGAGGGCAGTGGTTTATTCCGTGCATCCAGAACTCGATGGGAAGCTGCCACTCAGCGGTGAATTTTGGCCGCGCTGTGCAAGGCCGGAGGCGTCTGTCCGCATCCCTGCAGTGGGCCCAGCTTCAGGCAGGTGTTTGATTTCCAAGCCCGGCAGCCAGTGCCTGTGGGAGGCAAGCGATGCTGGAAGTGCCGTAGCCGAGCCAGAGATGGATGGTGTTGGCAGCAACAGGACCATGTCTTACAGTAGATGGAGTTACAACAGGTATTGTCTGGTTTGTTTTGCTTTGCTTTGTTGTTGGGTTTTTTCTTCTTTTTTCCTTCTTGCTATTGTAAATCTGACAAGCTGCTTGCATAAACCCAGGTGGAGAGACCTCTTCAGAGCAGCGTAAGCCTTGACTGCTTTTACAGTCTGAAAGACACTTGAGGCACCCCAGTTTCTCAGCGACTGGAGCAGCGGCGTTTGCTGCTGTTGGGCAGGTGACGGACTGGAAGGCAGGGTGGTAGCCGTGCCCTGCGTTGGCAAGAGCAGGGTGCTCCCAGCCCCAAGCAGCACCACGCGAGGCTTTCCCTGGCTCTCTCCTCTGAGCAGGGCAGCTGAGGTGCAGCAATTACCTGAGTAGGTGCCAAGATTTGTGAAGGGTGATCACTAGTGACTGCTACTCAAAGCTGGCGTCTGGGCTTTCTCTGAAAATACAAAGTAAAGCTTGGGAAAGGAAGGGGCTGGGAGCCAGGAGCCAGATAAACATTGATATTCTCAGGAAAAAGCTGTGAGTAATGCTGTGCACAGCCCAGGTACCACAGAGCTGAGGGGGCTGAAGTCGATGGCTCATTGAGACAGATGAAATATTAACGCTGTGTTTTGTATGAAGATGCAACTGTGTGTGTGTGTTTTTCCTCTTCTGGGGAGTGGGAAATTATTGCTGCATTAGTTTTGCTTTTATGCAATTCATGTTTGTGAGTGACAGGTTCTTTGAGCCCAGATTAAAATAAAAGGTCCAATTTCAAACTTTCCCCCTCCCTCACTTTTTGTCTGTGTAGATTTTACACCTGAAATGGAGCCAGCTGCTGAGCAGTGTTAGCATCTTACTGAATCACTGCCTCAAGCCAACAAAATATTCTGAAGAAATAACCTTTGGAAGTGGTTTTTAGTGCTTAAACACATATTCAGTGTCACCCACACTCCCTGGGTGTGTGGGTTTATATGGTTTATACATGCATCTACAGAGTTTTTCTCCTTGTCAGTGCACTCACAGTGCCTCAGCAAAAAATACCTGCAGATGCATACAGTGGTGGCAGTGGGAACAATGTCTTTTCTAGAAGATGTGTGTATATTTATGTACATGCAATGCTGAGTTACACAACAAGCCAGGTTTTTATGCATATATTCTGCCACGTAGAGGATGCTTTCTATCTGATGCCCTGTTCTCAGAAACTGCGGTGTTGAGACCCCGCAGTGCTTCAGGTCTGTCCCATGCAGTCTAAGTTTGCAGTAGTTTTGATATCCTAACCATACAGTAAACAGTCCAGAGATTCCACAAAGCCTCCTCTTGGATGCTTTCTCCTGGTGCTATGGCCTTTTGATTCAGCCTGATGTATTTCTTGCAATCTTTTTATCCGGTTTTTGGTCTTCCTTACCACGACAGGGAAGTCTCTGATTACAAGCCTTGCCCTGGGAGGTGCTGTGCTTGTCAGCCTTCTCTGCTTGGTGTGCATTTGAAATGCAATATTTCAGCACCCAGGTACACTCTCCTGTCCTCCCACACCCCCCGTGTGCCCAGGCCCATGGCAGGAGAAGGAGCTAACTCTGTATCCATAACCCCGGTGGCTGCCGCTTGCGGTTGGATCATGTTTCCTGCCCCGTCTTTGGTCTCGCTAAGCAGCAACAGCAAAAAGGCTCTGGGGAGCTGTCTGCCAGGGAGGGAAGGAAGCAGAAGGTGCTCGTTCAGAGCATCTCTGAGCATCTGTGGTGTGTGCCAAAGCCCGGGGACGTGGGCTCTCCCTGCCTGGCTCTGCTCCGGCTGGGCGCAGGATGCCTTTCTGTCCTGTGGGCTCACACGAAGCCTCTGCAGGCTGACATCCTCCCATGGCTACCTACCTGGCTGTCAGAGCTCGGCTGAGAGCATGAAGTTATTGCAAGGTTTCATCAGAGTTGTGCTCCGGTGTTAGTGGGCTGTAGGAGCACTGCTAGTCAAGTTAAATAATGTAATTTTTTCCTTCCTCAAGAGATGCTTGTAGCCTGTGGCAAGCAACACTGCTGCTTGCTCAGGAGGGATAATGACGCTTGCCTCATTTACAGGAGTCCTGTGAAACCAAGTAATAACACTTGGGTTATCTCTCCTCGCCAGTGGCCACAGAAAGTCACCGCTGCTTTTCAGGTAGCTGCCTGTAGCAGAGTGGTTCGGGCCAGGGTTCCTCCAACATCAGCTGGCTGCAAAGAGAACACAACTGATCTTTTGGGTTTTATAGAGTAAGAACATAATATTTACAAGTCTTAGCTCTGTTACTCATTGCCTTATGACCTGCAGAAGTCACTGTGTCTTTTACTTTTGCCTGTCCCCCCCCACTCCCCTCTCCATTTCCCTGAAAGCAGGAGGAGTTTAGACACACGCCTGGCTGCACTGACACATGGGGCAGCACCGTGAACAACCAAGAGCTGTGCAAAAGCTGGCAACTGCTCCTCCAGATGCACATCCAGATTTCTCTTCTTGGTGTTGGCCTCCATGAATCAGCATTGCAGTTACAGAGGGCCAGGGCTGATGGAGTAGGCCCCGCTTCCCATAAATACAATTGTATCTAGCATTTTAAAAATGCCTATCATCAGCTAAATCAGATTAAGGGAGAGGTTTTGGCCTCTGGATTCTGTAGGATGCATAATGGTAGAAATCTATGGAAAAGGGGGCAGTTGCTTTGTCCCTTTTAAATGGCCACGTGTGTGCCTTGCAGACAAAGGTACTTACACGCAGCACGTTGATGATTTCCTACAGGGATTTATCTGACATTTGTTGTGTATCTCAGCTTTTGGGCCCATGATTATGGCCTTTCCTTAGACTCACTGTGCAGGACTTCTCTATGGGAAAGCCACTGCTCAGTCCTGCAGGTAGTTTGACCACTGAAGAGCAGGTCCAAGCACTGACTGCAAAACTTGAGGTGAGGGAGCTCCATGTAGTGAGAAGAGGCTGTTAACAAAGTTTGCCTCAGCTGCTCTCCTAATCAAAGGAAAGCTTCCCCTCCCACCAAAGTAGACCAGTGCATATGTGAAAGAGACAGGTAAAATATGAAAAGTCTCTTAATGATTTGGTGTGGCATCTGGACATTTTACTTGTTGGCCTTCCTGAAAGGTTGGCCTTATCTTGGGCACATCTTTGCCTTCCTCCCATTTCAGTGCTGTGGTAATTTCCTTGTCACTCTGCTTTTGTCTGGCAACATTCAAACAAAACCTGAGGATGTTTTGAAGTTCCTAGAATCACTCAGGACTTGTGGAGTCAGACTGCTAATTCCTAAAGTAAGATAATGCCGCTCTTTCATCACCTGCCCTCAGTGACATGCTGTTCTCTGGGTAGCTACTAATTCCTACTCGGTGTCTTCTCCCCCTGAGCAGCACACTACCTGCTCACTGGGTGTACAGAAATGCTTGAGCAGAGCCAAACCTGCACTTTGTCATGTTCTTGGTTTTCAGTGTCATTGCAGGTTTTGGCAGCTGGCCTGTTGCCTATCAACCCTTGCTGCCTCCCCCCAGCTTTGTCCGGGGCTGTGCAGCACTTCACTCTTGGGGATGCTGCACAGGATCTAGGAGAATGTTTCCCCATCAAGCAAACTCTTCAGTGAATGGGGATGGGTGAATATTTTTCAAATTTCAAATGTCATTCATGTGGGCAAAAGATTTGATGTGTTCCTGTTAGGAGTTCATGGTCTGTACACAGAGAATTGTGCTTTTAAGGGGCTCTGCTCTGTGATGTGGTGGTTGCTGGTGGTACCCAGCACCAAACAGGTAGGACTTGAAAGCTGTGTGATGTTGAATTCCTCCAGGCAACTTGCAGCAAGCAGTTACTGAAAACATCTAGCATCAGGAGTGAAATGAGCAGCAGAAGCTGGGGTATTCGGAAGACTCTTCATCCTGGCGCTTTCTGGAAATGGAGGTGGCAACTGGAGGTTTTCCACAGTGCTTTCTGTCATATCCAGGTGCAAATGGAAGCTCAGAGAGAAGAGTCATTAATATAATAGGAAGGGGGAAATAGAGAATAGTTTTTGGCTGGTAGAAGACTGAAGAGCCGTTCTTACGAGCTGGGACACCAGTTTCCTTCATGGCACTTCCAGCAGTTGGACACCAGATAGGCAAAAAATTAACTCTCCACAAGGCCACACAAATTTGACCACTGTAGTTCAAGATCGTGCTAAGGAAGGCTTGAGAGAGCTCTGACACTCAGGACATAGTCAAACCCAGGTTTGGGGAAGGCACAATTTGGGAGAGTGTGCAGAATTCAGTCAGCCCATGGACACAGGAGGCCAGTTTAAAATCACATTTATGGGCAGATGGGGAATCTGTGGTATGAGTTTGGAGAAACTCTGCAATGCACTGGTGGACTGCAAGGTTTTGCAAGGTTGTCAGGTGTCACTGGACTCCACATAGCTCACATGACAAGGGTCACAGCTGAATGGCTAGTGCAGAAGGGGTTTCTGCAGGAGCAGTAGAAAGTTTTGCAGCAGCAGGAATGGGTATTCTGTAGGCCATCAAAAATGTTAGAGCAAAATGCCAGCTGTGGAGGTGGTAAAAGCCACATTTTCTTCCCTGCTTCCTCATGTTTCTTCCCAAGACATTTGCAGGCTTTCTCCCCTATCCTCTTGGTTTCATTTCCATATTTACTTTCTACATTTTTCCTGGAGTGTTTTAGTGCAGCTGTGTCAGGCATGTGAATTACCACATTGTGATTAACGTAGGTTTTATATCCTAGCATTTGGAAGTATGTTATGGGGCACTTACTCCCAGGATGTTTCAACTGCTGGAGACAGCTGAAAACTTTTTTCTGTTGATCTCCTTGGTCTATTCTGGGTATGAGCATTGTTTGTGGCTCCCTTTTGAAGCCTTTTTTTGTCCTCTGTTGAAAAGCTGTGACTGTGTATTTGGGTCACGGTGTTGGAGGGTTTTCATCTTAGATCTCATTTTTGAGGGTTTTTATACTCCTCTACCTTGATCTTTTTGGGGACATGCTGTCATCAATGAGTAAATTGGGGTTGTCCTCCAAACTTTATCCAAAAGGGATTTCTTAGGAAAACAGTAATTTCAGCAGCTTCAAAGAGAAGGAAGGTGTGAGATATCAAAACACGTACAGTTGCTAGCTCCCTGCACTTGCTAGTTTTGAGTAGCTTGAAGTGCAGCTCCTCTCTCCATTCAGAGCAGAGTAGTCTCCAGCCCTGGGTGCTCATCAGTGGTCAGCAGACAGATGGCATGGGATACCCTGACCATGATTACTAAGTCTGCTCTTAAGGGGAGCTAGCAGGTTGAGTAGCTACCTTTATAGCTGTAGGCATTGGACAAATCAATTGTGTAGACAAGAAGTGGAAATTGTCCTGTGAATCAAAAGGAGGCTTTAGGATCAGCCAACCCTGAAATGAAACCAGAATAAACATTTACATAATAGATAAATTTATGAGGATTTATGTATTAACATCTGTTATTTCTCTTTCATAATGAGTATCAGAATATCAGTTACATAGGAGGACCTAGAGTTTGGGAACAATGTTTCCTTCCTTGACTCAAAACAGTGGCTATGATCTGCAGGTGTGTTTGCGTGCATCCTCTCATGCTCAGGGTAAGCGTTTCACTTCAGCTGATGTGCCTCCTCGAGGTGTCTGAACTCTCCAAAGGCTGTGTGGTGGCTTTTGACAGCCTCAGAGAGGAAACTTCTGCCCCCATTTCACCAAAGGAGAAATTCTGAAGCTTCTTAAACAGAAGTACCTGAGAAAATATTTTAAACCTACTTGGCTTCTCTACAACACTGCATGCACATTACTTACGAAAGTAAGAACTGTCTTTGGAGCAGTAAACATCCCCACCAGCAGCTCGGCAATGAGAGCGAAGGGTAGGGTTTTTTAACGGAGAGCTCATTAACAAATTCACATTAATAAATGTTGTGACAAGACTTCTTTTAGAAGAAGATGGAAAGAAAAATAGAAACAAAATATCCATAACTTTTGTCACTACATTTGTAGAAATCCATAAAAGTTCCAAGGCCTGTCTAAAGCTTTTTGTTTAAACCTCGCATTTGGGGCTTCTCTTGAACCATGGAGACAACTCCAGCACTTCTTCAGAGTAGAAGGGGCAGTGGGAAACCAGCAGAAATAGCCACAAAGGGAATGGTGTGTGACATGCCACAAGAAATGAGGTTCAACACTGCAAAGTGTAAGGTGTTGTACTTGGGCCAGAAGAATCCCAGACGTAGATACAGACTGGGAGAAGAGCTTCTTGAGAGTAGCCCTGCTGAGAAGGACTTGGGGATTCTGGTGGATGAGAAACTTAACATGAGCCAGCAGTGTGCTCTTGCAGCTTGCAAGGCTAATGGTATCCTGGGCTCCATTAGAAGAGGGGTGGCCAGCAGGGACAGGGAGGTGATTGTCCCTTTCTACTCTGCCCTCGTGAGGCCCCAGCTGGAGTACTGTGTCCAGATCTGGGGCCCCCAATACAAGAAGGATGTGGAACTGTTGGAGAGGGTTCAGAGGAGGGCCACGAAGATGATTAGAGGCCTGGAGCACCTGTCCTACGAAGAGAGGCTGAGGGAGCTGGGCTTGTTCAGTCTGGAGAAGAGAAGGCTGCGGGGGGACCTCATTGCAGCCTTCCAGTACATGAAGGGAGCTTATAAGCAGGAGGTGATTCAACTTTTCAAAAGGATAGACAATGACAGGACAAGGGGGAATGGATTAAAACTAAAGGAAGGAAGGTTTAGATTAGATATTAGGGGGAAGTTTTTTACAGAGAGAGTGGTGAGGTGCTGGAACAGGCTGCCCAGAGAGGTGGTGGATGCCCCGTCCCTGGAAGTGTTCAAGGCCAGGTTGGATGGGGCCCTGGGCAACCTAGTGTAGATCCAGGCCTGAGGTTGGTTGCCCTGCCTGTGGCAGGGGGGTTGGAGCTCTGTGATCCTTGGGGTCCCTTCCAACTCAGACCATTCTATGATTCTATGATTCTATGAAATGCTGCTCTGGTATCTCTTGTTAACACTTTTCTCTTTCCTCCTCCTTTGGCCCTACTGCATGTTCTGTGTGCATGCCTTTTGTTACCATGTCTAAAATACACACGAAGTGCCTCATCTTGAGGGCCTAAAGCTGATATTCTCCTCTGTGCCTGAACATGTGTGCCATACAAGGGAGACTGAACATTGCAGCTCCGAGCTGTCAGAGACTCTTTGTGCTCTCACTGCAGCTTTTGCAATTAGATTGTATCTTAGAGAAAAATCACCCCCATCTCTCATGATCTGTGTTATCATAAAGAGAAAAACTTTCCTTTCTCCAATATATAATTTGTACAGATGTCACTACTAATGTCAGTCTGAGAAACAATGTTCACTGCTGAAAACCAACAAAGAGGGTTTTTTCCCCCTTCAGAAATGAATCAGGACAGAATAATAACCCTGGCTCTGGGCATGGCGTGTGCTGGGTGATGCACACATGTGTGGCCAGCAAGCAGGAGTGTGTGTGGCTGTGTCAGATTGACAAGGTCTGGGGAATCTTGCTCATCACTGATTTTAGGGGATGTTTCTGCAAGAAGAGCAAAAATTAATATTCAGCTCATTCAATTTTTTGCAAAGGCTAAAGGTCATCTTTATTTGGCCATACCCAAGTAAGCAGAGTCCATCAGTCCACTTCACTAAAGCCATAACCTCACATGGTCATGTTCATCAAGTTAACAAGCACCTCTTTGTTTCATTCTATCCCTAACTCTCACCTTCTAGAGCATATTGCCACAAGGGTGGCAGCTGGTTTGTCTTTCCAGCACCCTGAAAGCCTATTGCCTGTGTCTTGGTGCTCCTGGCTAGTGGCAAGTGCAGTACTTCCAGCAGGCATGGGGCACCACCCATCTTGGAGGCATCCAGGTGAGCAGAGCCCATGGTCTATGGAGAGGAGCACTTGCTGCTCACATGGGAAAGCAACGTGGTGCCCCAGCTAACCTCAAGTGCCTAAGGCCAGCAAATAATGTCCATTTGTGTTGGTTGGGGTTGGGCTTGGTTTACTCTTTGTGTCTCTGAAAAGTTGGTGTATCGCAAGGCTTTGAGATGACCAGACTGAATTCTACTGACAGTCACCTGTGTTTGTAAGAGAGAGGGATGTCAGACAACGCTGGATATATCTGAAATGCTTGAATGCAGAAGTCAAGAACAGGGGAAGACTTCAACAGTTGGTATGAAAGCAAAGATGCTCCCAGAGGAGTGCAGGTCTTTGAAGCATAAAATGACAACAAGTTAGCTCAAAATCAATTTCAGAAGTATTTTTTAAATTGTAATTTGACTCTGGGAGTCTACTATGTGGGCAATCAGCCAGGTAAGTTACTTTGCTTTAAAAAAAAGATAATTAATTTCTCATTTTTATCAACTTGCTGTGACATGTGCTTGATTCCTTTTATCCTTCTGGTGCTATGTCAGTTATGGTCATGTTACTCTGACAAACTGCCACACCATGTCAAACATCCAATTACTTGCTGTTCATGTTAGTGTGTCAGTTCAAATTCCTGCACTGATTTGTGGGTCCTTAGAGAGACAGGATGCATGGTAGTAGTCTTCCAGTTGTACTTGGATACTGTTACTCCAGAGATAGATCTCATCTGTGTCAGCAAGTCCAGTTTATTCTGAAATCTTACCATCTGATGATGATATTGATATTAACTTTAAAATATTGATCTGTTCTTGGTTAATTGTGCATGCTTGCCTGGATTCATTCCTGTCTTCAAAGCTTGTTGGCAATCCTTCAGAACATACTTCTTGAAGTTAAACTTTTCCATCTTTAAAATCCTACTTAAAAAACCCTGTTTGAGCATCTTCAACTGGGACCCATGAAGTCCCAGCCAATTCTTTCATGCTTAATGTGGCTTTTCTTGCAGGTTATTTTGCAGAGCTGTAACCTAAAACCCTACCAAAACACAGGGAAGTTGCTTGTCTTGTTAAAGGTGCTCGTGGAGAGCTGGGGGAGCTCTGCTCCTCTGCAAGTTTGGGGCTGTGTAAGGAACCTGTCCAGAGGGACTCAGCAAGGGATATTAATCAGACGGGCATTCCAGGAGAGACCGGCTCCACACAGATCATTTTGCTTGTCTGCAGGATGTCCAAGTCCTATTAATAAAACTGCATTTGTACTTTATTCCTCTCTTGATTATTTTTTTTCCCCACACAGTACTATAGACATACAACCGTGTGGACTTTGTCAAGCTGACGTTGCTGGATAAAGTTAATTTCTCACTCTGTGGTATCTTTATAACATCTTTGGTGGAACAAATTAAGTATTCTACTTTTAATCTAACTTGGCTAGCTTTAGGAAGAAGTAATGAAACCAAGGCTTCATAACAGGGCCTAATAGTTTTGAGCCAGCATTCAGAATTAAGTTGTTACCTTCCTTTTGGGGTGAAGGTGGAAAGGAGGAAATAAAGAGGGGCCAGTAGGGGAGGTGGAAGCTCTTCATTATAAAGCAGCTGCTGAGTTGATTTTTGTGCTCATGCGAATTGCTGTTGGCTTTCGAGAATGATAGTGGATTTAGCTGGGTTTAATTATCCAGGCCTAAATTACTCTCAGAAGAGCTGACTTGCACAATGCAGTTTTCTGAAGATGAAGCCATCTAAATAGTGAATCATTTATATATAGTCTTCTCTTACTAGTGGTGAGTAATAGGTAAGAACTGAGAGAAAATTGGGCAGCGATGGGACTAGAGCTGGGCTCCACCATACTGTTTGAACAGAAGCTTTGAAGGTATTGAAAGAGGCTGAAAGATTAGTGTCAGCTTCTCTTGGAAGCTGTGATTTTGCCCTGGACACTGAAGGCAGCAGTGGTCTTCTTCCCAGGTGTGTTCACCAGTGTGCATGAAGACGCTGCCTCATTTTTCTAGGAAGAGCATCACCCAGACCACCACCTAATATTTTGTTCCTTTTATCCTGAGCGTCCTCAGTATAAACTTCCTTGCCTCTCTGCCATGCTTTATTTCTCTTCTCTCCTTTCTAGCAACCCCCTAAATGTATTTAATTAGTGGGGATTTTGAAATTCAGTTTGGGCCACTCACGCAAGAAGAGTAGGAGACGGCCTGGGCTATGAACCCAGGTTGAGGCCAAAGCCCATTTAAGTCCCTCCTTACAACCCTTCTGTTCTCCTGCTAATCACAGTAAGAGGATTAGCTTGAGGAGCACGGGATGTTGAATACTACAGCCAAAGATGTTCATATCAGAGTCTGGGCTATTTTCATTCATTCTTTTGTAGATGTGAAATGACTCCCGAAGCAATGGGTGAACTGAGATCCAAGGCAATTTCTTCTTGCTTTGAACATATGTGTGTGTGTGTATATATATGTAGCAATAAAAGGGACTTTGGATTGAAAAATAAGAACTGGCCTTAAATCAGAGCTGAGATTTAATGTTCCAGACTTATTAAAATCCAGAGCTTTTGCTCCCACTGGCCACTTGTATTTGGAAAGGGTTGTATCACACAGATGTTTTTTGCTTTCTCTTATGAAAAGTAATGAGCGACCACATGATACTGCACTGCTTTTGTTGGTGTCTGAATTGTACCTTCTGTGAAGGTGTGCTCCTGCCATCAGCTTCTGGTGCAGGTGGGCTGCTCTTCGGAGGGGAGCTGAGGCCATGCCACAGCTATTTCTGTTTGTGATTTTTGGAGATCCTGGAGTTGAGTTTCAGTCTGACTACAGGGATTATTAAATGTGGCATCTTAAACACAGTATCATTAAATGCAAATGCACTGCTTTTTCTTAGGAGGCTGTGAGGGGAGACAGTGGTTTCCTGATGTTTGCTGTCTCCCCTGGGCATCAACGCTTGGATGCTGATGCAGCAAAGGGAAACACTGGCCTTGTTGTGTGAAGCCACTGTAGTGCTCCTGAGCATGTGAAACCAAAATTTGTCCAGCAGGCATCCTCCTAGGCAGGATGGGGCTGTGGGCATCCCAAAAAAAACCCCATCTGTGCTTGTGTGGGCAGTTGAAGTTCAGATGTTGTGACCAAACCGATTTGTTCACTGTAGTGTCTTTATCCCATTATGTGCATTTGATTTATTCATTGGAAAATCTATATGGACTTACAAGTTGGTTTAGAACGTAATTAGGGTAAATGTTTGCAAAAGCAGAAGCACTTGTTTTTCTTATCCATTGCAGTGAGGTTTTTCCATTGTCTGGGTCATGCTGTAGATTTGCTGACGTAATCCAGGGAGGTGCTGAATTAAGAGTCAAAGGTAAGGACGCTGTCTGTGTGGTAGACAAGTTGTGTCTGTTCCCATCCCAGTGCACAAAGATGCAGATCTGTAGGCCAGCTCTCATCATTGGTTAACAAATTTGGGTGCTTTGCCCTGTTTTCTCTGCTCATCCTGTGTGAAGCATTCCTGCCCAGCCTCAGGGAGCTGTGCTGTGGGGGTAGGGGGATGCTGAGTGCTGTTCCTGCTGCAATAACCCTGCTTTTGAGAGGAAGCCATGCATTTATCTTTGACTCAGCTTGATTTTTGGGGGCGGGGGGGGGGGGGGGAGGCATTTACAATTATCCTTCTCCTAAAAATCTCTCTGCTTTCATTTTGCCCCCATTATAGTGTGGGATTGTCTGTGTGATATGAAATACGTGATTAAGTCCTTTTTCTGCACAACTCACCACTCTTGCCAAGAACAACATCATAAAGAATATTAGTTTGCATCTTATCTGGTACCTTCCTGGCTAGTTATTTGGTCCAGACTCTGTCACAAAGAGCAGCTGCTGGTATTTTTATGTATTTAGTATTCCTGTGTACTGAGCAGTACAGAAGTGCTCGTGCTTCCAGTAGTGGTGTGATGCAGTGAATTGATTTTTTTCTTTTTTTTTTACTAAGTTTCTCTTCACTGCTCTTGTGTAGGTAGGTGGAAAGTCAGGGTAGGTGACTTCGATAAGAATAGGCAAGGAGAGAGGGAGTGATGAAACAGGTTATTTGGCAGAGAACAATACCAGAGCCCTTTAATGAGCCTTTTCTAGATTCAGACTTTTAATATGGTGCAGAAATTATGCAGAAAGTTTTCTAATGTTTCTTGGATTCTGTCCACATGTACCATTTCTGCACATAAGCTACAGCAGGTCTATAAGTTATAACTTATTTTTTGTTGGAGACAACTGAAAACCCCATCCCTCTGCAATGCACTACTCAAATCTGTACTCTGATCCCACTGACAGCGAGGCTGTTCTTAACTGCTTGTAAGAATAACTGAAAATTCACCTTCTCCTGGATGTTATGCACAAGGGTGGTCTCGCTGTCCAGCTCTGCCAGAAGCCAGCAGAGCAAAGGTGCCAGGGGAAAGTCTTGCTGTAGCGGTACCGATTTGTTCAAATTTGAGTTCAGCTCTGGTTTAGTTACAGCCTTGTGGACTGACATTTAACTGCAGCTTTGTGCTCTCCACCCTGGCCCCAGATGGGCTTCTGAGTACTCTGATCTATGGATTTTAAAATAAAAATAATCTCATAATATAAGGCACAGAATATTTTTGAGGAAGCAAGAAGTGCTGTCCAGTTTTAAGGAACTTGGTTGCTGAACTGAACCAGTCACTCTCCATCTTTTGCCTGCCCAGGCATAGGAGGGATGTTTCTTACCAGATGTTGGAAGAGAAGTCTCCAGAATTGGATGTTTACAGAGAAGTTCTCTCTGATGCTCCGTGAGAGCTGTCAGCATGCTCCCTGTCATCTCTACCACCCTTATGGTCCTGAAACTGTGAACCCTACCCTTCCTTCGGTGCTTTCCAGACAAACTCTGGGTATTGTAAGAGACCTTTTTTTAGCCTGATGAGCTTTTATTTAGCCTGTCCTGGCTGCATCCCATCCCAGCTTCTGGTGAAAATTGACTAGCTGAAACCAGGACAGACCAAAACCATACTCTCATCCCTTGGTCTGGAAAGGTGTTGGTGCAGGGAACATGCCTTTAAAAAAACACGGAGGTACAGAAGACGGCTTGCTTTCTCCCATCTCTTTCAAGTCTTCTCCTTTGTATTCCTTTTTTCTGCTACTTTACTGCCTTGTCTTTTCTTTCCAGTTTCACTACAGTTGCATCCCTGGTGATGGGCCATCAGAAAAAAACCCCAGGTATTATATTTTGCTGCACCTTGGCAGCAGACAAGGCTGGAGAAAGCAAGGGTGGATCTTCACAGCGGTTCACTTGGTTTAGCCCTTGCCTGAGCTGTCACACAGAGGATTCAGTTGTCTTCTGAATTAAATCTGTGCTGCCTTACTAGCCTGTTACCTGACAGTTGGCCAGAGCAATGTGAACTGTGGTGTTGAGATATTAATCATGCTCTGAAACAGCATTACCTCATGGTGATTGTGCAGTGGGCACAGCGTTGCAGTGCTGAAAGCCTTGGTAGGGCTGCAGCCAGGCATCTCTGTAGTAGGAGGGATTTACATCATGGCTGACTTTTTTGTTGGCTTTTTTTTGTTGGGTTTTGTTTGGTTGTTGGGTTTTATTTAATTAGAGATGCCTCTTGATTGCTTAGAAACACAAACCTAATTCTTATTTTAATTAAAATAGTTTAAAATTACAGAATAAGCTTTTTTTTCTTTAAAAGGGTAAATTTTTAATTTCAGAAATAGGCCACAGTTCATAAGGATAGAGACCTTGTGTCGTGGTTTGTAGAGCCATACTCGCTCATGCGCCTTGGCCTGGGTACTCCATGGAGGAGCAGCACTCCCTGCACCAGCAGCCCAGCTCTGCAGGCAACTGGAAATGCTCGATGGGACCTTGGGAGCTCAGGGAGAGCCAGGAGCTGCCAGAAAGCACCTACTCAGTACAAGACACTGCATGGCAGAATGCATGGGAGGGAGGATCCCCTGACATCTCCCTGGAATACCCAGGACTGGGAACTGTTGGAAATGGTGGACTAGCATGCCTTCATTTTTTAAAGTTTCATCTAAAACAACATGATTTCTTAGTGGTGGGTAACTGATGGCACGTTGCTGAGGACACAGCTTTTGGTGGAAATGCCTCTTGGGTCTAGGGACCACGCTGCCCCACTCTTTGCTGTCATCTCACACTGCAGGTGCTGTTGCTGCAGGAGAAGCTTGGTTTTAAATGCACTCTTCTGCGGAAGAAGGAGGGGACTATGTTTACTGGGACTTGGTGGGGGTTGGCCTCGATGATCTCTTGAGGTCCTTTCCAACCCCTACAATTCTGTGATTTTGTGATTCTTTCTTTGAATAGTTCTGCTGCTCCCAGGGCACATGGTCTCTGTCAGGACAGATGGGTTTAGTCTCAGGCTGAGGAAGTATCAGCTGTGAGGTATGCAGAAGATAACTTCGTCTCTTTTTGTTGGTGTTTTGTTTTATTTTAACTGTGCCATCTAAAATAGAGGACGAGCAGGAAAAGACACCACTGAATAGTGACTGCTATGTGAATGCAAGTAGCAGTGTGGATGCTGCCAGCAAAGCCATTTCCCAAAGATCTGTCTCCAGAAGCTGGAACAGGCTCATCTCATTCCAGATTTCCTCCTGTGCTTATGTACAGAGCTGCAAATGGCTCTCTGCTCTCGAGCACTGGCCTTCGCTGTGAAATCTGGCTGGATGGGAGTGCTGACTGCATGCTGAGTGCTTCTTTCAAAGGAAATACAAAGGAAAGACCAGCACTTTGTTAAGGAAATTGCCTGAGAGATGCTGAGGGCCCTTGCCTGCCTTTTCTCTCCCCAACTTGAAAATACCTGTTACCAAAGGTTGGAAGGGGATGGGGGGCCTCCTCCCAAACGTGATCAAATACTACTTGTGTATTTGGCTTGGGTAACTCCCTGCCTCACACCGTGGACGTGCATTCTCTTTTCTCCCTGATACCTGCCAGTGTATCTCATACTCAGAGGCCTTGCCTGGCACTGTAAGGTGGAATTCCTTCACATTTTTTATTCAATCAACTTCAAAGTTTTATTTTAAAAAGTTTTATACCTCATGGCCATAACTGCTGCTCAGCACTCTGTAGTGGAGTTCCCTGGAAAGTTGGGAAGTACATCTATAGAAAATGGACCAGCTGTTACGAAGCAGCTTTGGAGAAGCCAGTCCTGGGTAGTTTTCCTGCACGTTTTCCCCCCATTTTGGGCCAGTTTTATGAGCAAGCCCCAGTGAGAAGGTGTGTGTGTGTGGCGGCGGGGTGGCTGTGTGGTTGCCAAGAATAAGTGTTACCAATAAGTGTTACTCCAGAGCACTGAGCGCCTGTGGCAAAAATAGCTTTATGTAGATTGCATGAGGTACTGCAAGGAAGCTGAATTCCCTGCGGCTCTTGTAGGAGGAGGGGGAAAAAGGGCTTTTTTTCCAACTATGTCATACCAGTGCAGTCATGCCAAAGCACGACGGTGCACTGCTCCTGCTTTTCAGTGGCCTCAAGATTAATTGCTTTCCTTCTGAGAACAAGATATCTGAAAGGTATAGTGATTAATGACATAGCAGGCTTTCTCCCCTCCCCACAGGTCAAGCCTTCATGGACAAGGAGGAGGCTGCTAGCATGACGCTGGGATTTCTTCCTGAGACCCTGCCAGATTCAGAAACTTTTAATATTTTTTTTTCCATGCTCTGTGAATTTTTTCCCTTAATAGAAACTGTCATCTGTAATTGAGACTACCACATTGACATGTGAGGATAGCGCAGAAGAGTATGTAATTTAACTAATTCCAAGCCTACTCATCCCCCTTGCTAAAACAGACAAGGTGCTTTCTAGCCAGCAGTGTTTTGTTACAAAAGCAAGGCAAATCTCCATCACTTCTTGTGACTGCACGTCCCTTGGCTGGTACTAAAGATCATCAGAAAGACTTTGCCAAAACTATAGCCTGATTGCACTGTATCCCGTGGAAGCACCATGGCCAGGTTAGTGTCATCTGAGAAAATACATGGAAATACAGATAGTTTTATGAGTGCTGGGTGTAAGTAAGTGTGGCAGGGGAACATGAGTCAATAGTTTGCATGAGACTGCACATGCACAGGAGCTGAAACAGCCTCCCAATTTCTGAATACCCACAGATTGGGGTTTCCTACTGGCTGAATTAAGACACGAGGCAGAGGAAGGATGGTGGAAACTGGGTTGCCTCCTTCACCCAAGCCTTCCTCTGCTGTACTTAGTAGTAGTGGTCTAAAGTGACACACTGTTCCCAGCACAAACTGTGTGAATTTCCTTTTAAATGTTGTTGCATAGGTGGGGTTTGCATCCTGGGAATTGGACATATAACAAATTTTCAGTCTTGTTCAGATAAAGCTGTGATTTAAGCAGAGCATCAGTCTGCTAAATAAATCCAGGTATGTTTAGTACACATGTTGCTGTAGGTAAGTGAACCTGCTTTGGCTGACTTTGATGTTGGTAAAACACCAGTCATTTCCTACACCATGTACCACAGAACAGGACAGATAAAGTAGCTGAACCAACAATTTTCTGTGCCATTGTTACCACTGGTATTTATGACCTAGCAGGTTTTTCTTTATAGGTCTGTCCCAGGGTGCAGATTTTACAAAGTGCTATTCTCTTGGCCAAGGTTTCCATATATTTTAGATTTCAGAGAAGTGGTTTTCAACTTCAGTTCTCCACTCGCAGCATAAAAGTCCCTTGTTACTAAATCATCGGGAAGAGGTTGAAGATAACTCACGTACATACCTTCATCTTGAAATACTTTGTAAGTTATTAAATGCAAAATCTTGGAGCAGGCAGAAGGAGCACAGCTTTGTCTTCAAGGCTTGATGACATTAAAAAAGATTGCTTGTTTTAGCTGTCACAAAATAATTGAGACGCTCCTGAAATATTGTTTCAGCTTTTACTCTCTCGTATGTTGAATGTGGAAACAGCTCCTATTATTAGCAGTTATCTTTTGTCATAAATATATCTCTTGACTCACCAGGACCTCTTTGCCAGATATATGATAATCCCTTGTTTTCTGTTTAAGCCGCAACTGCTGAGATGGTAGTTACTTTACTGCCACTAATTAAGTAATTAATTCATCTGGGAGATATGCTGCTTATTTTCTCTGACTTGATTTTTTCAGATGAGTTGAGTTTAAACCCAGGTCACTTGAATTTATCTTTTTTAACCACGGTTGAATCAACAAGTTTGCAACTATGGGCCCTTTTTTTACATAACAAATTTTCAGTCTTGTTTGGATAAAGCTGCGATTTAAGCAGAGCATCAGTCTGCTAAACAAATCCAGGTGTGTTTTGCAAATGATAGCCTTGGCATGTTGTGAGCAAGCTTAGTTGGCCAGTCTTTAGTGTCTTTGATAAGAAAACCCCATTTAAGGGGAAAAACCCCCAACAACAAAAACCCAACAGCAAAGGACAAGTGAATAGGAAATCTAGTGTTTTAGAAGTGTAGGTGATTAGTAACATTTTTGCTGAATGCTGAAGTCCCAATGTATCATGGGAAATGCACAGATGGGGGACACTGCTTCACTGCCATGCTCAACATGTTCTATCTGCTCACTGTCCATACCAGCAAGGTAGCCATTTCTGAAGTGTATCCCTCTTGCAGAGCTGGCAAGAGCCAGATACCCCCAGCAATGCTGGGTTTTCATACTTTGACTCCTGTTGACTAAATTAATGGGGCAATAAGAAATCACAGAGGCACAGAAATAGGTATGCCTTGCTCAGATGGTCGTCTTGGAGACCTACTTGCAAGCATTACTCTATGTTGAAGAGTAAACAATTGAGACCTGACAGCTCTAGTGCTCTTCCTGTAATGGAGCAACCAAAAGTGACTTAAATAGGAACATGACCCCCCCCATATAATGATAAATGATAGAAAAATTATGGCAAGCGAAACTACTCTCTAAAACAAGTCTGAGTAAGACTCTGAAACCAAGCCTGCCTGCGAGCCATTTTGGATATTGGACCTGGAAAAGTTTTTCTCTCTTAGGGGAAGGAAAAGCAAGCTCTCAGGTACAATTTTCTGCTTCCTTCATCAACTTCTCAGAGAGATGAGATATAAGAACACTCAGCACGTAAAGCACAGGTGAGGGACCTAAAGTCATGTACTCAAGAGCTCTGCCAGTATTCCAATTTGTGCTATTGTATATTATTGTTTGAGAGACTTGGTCAAAGAGAATAAGTGGGTATTTTATTCAATTATGATTGTACTGTTTGAAATATATTGGGTAAATGAATAATTGATATCTCAAACTGGACAAATTTGGATGGGGAGGGAAAAGTTGAAATGTTTTAAAGAGCCTATAAAAATAGATGACTACACATTACTGTGTTCTGTTCCTCACCCCCCACCCCCCCAACACACTTTGGGCATGTATCTGTTTTCTTAATATTCTAAAAGAAAAGGTGGTGGAAGAAATATTTGAAATTGGAAATCAGCACAAGTGCCTTGCTGTAGGCCAACAAGAAAAGTAGAGCAAATTCTCCATGAAACAACATAGTAAACTTCCTCCCACATTATATCAGTGATATCCCCCAAAAAGGTGGCGACAGCATAAACAAAGGGTACTGTGTACAAACTGTTGAAGGGCTGTACATAATCATGTTATGTGGATACATCTTATGCTGGGATAGGATTGTTTTCTTTGCCAGAAAATTAAAAATATTATTCTTTCCTTATGTGGAGTAACCATACTCAGTTTGTGATGTGAGCAAGCGCAAAGTGTCTGTCTGGCTTAGTGAACAGATACCCCAGTGCAACCTTTTACCTTTTTAACTTGCAATTATTTCGGGGTGGCCTTCCGTGTCTGACAGCTGTTTCTGCTGCACAACAGACCTGTTCAGTGCATCCCAGGTATGGCCAGAGACGGTTGCCCTAAAGATTCACTGCTGATGAATCAGACTTGTTGTCTAGGCAACTGCCTTCAGCTCTAACTGGAAAACGATGAGTTAAGACCAGAGTCTTAAAACTGTGAAGCCTCCAAGTGTGGCCTCATCACACTGAAGGCTCTTCTAAACCCTGATCTTTACAGGGATGTGCTTTAAAGATGCCGACTGAGGACATATGGGTGGGATATGGCATCAACGAGACAGGGCAGATTGTCTGCTGCAACGGAGAGCTGCTGCCTCCTCGGCAGTGCAGGGTTGAGGGGAGTGGGTCTGATGCCTGCACATGGACTCCAGACCCCCACAACAGTGTGCAAAAGGTGGAGTGGAAACACTGGCTGCCCTCTTGTGCCCCGCAGATGTCTGGCATTTCTCTAAAGGATGCAAAACGTCAAAATCTTTCCCTACTGCTAAAATTTCTGTGCTGGACAGAGCAACCTTTTATATGGTCCAGCGCAGACTGTGTTTGGTAACTTAATGGAGAGAAGGCTCTTCAGGAAGAGCTCTTGAGGATTGCCAACGTGCTTCTAAAAAAAAAACCAAAAAACCCCATAAAATATATATTTCTGGCTTTTTGCTGTAGACGCTTGCAGCACCCTACTTGGGCACAGTGCTTTATAGCAAGTTTCAGTCCCGGCCTTGGGACTATCCTGGTGTAAGGGATGATGACAGAGGACACAACTAGATTTCCTGAGATACATCTTCAAGAAGGTTTAAAATAGACCGGCTGCTTCTAACACACTGGTGGCAGGATTTGCTCATTCAGAATTACATTAAATCATCCCTGACACAAGAACCTCACCACACACACCTTTGAGTGTCCAGCTGGGAGTGTGAACTTGGAGTGCTGAACCTGGAAAATTTACAGTGTGTGTGTTGATCTTTGAGAATTCTGTTGCCTTTAATCTGTATGCCAGTGTGCTGACCTGGCAAAGCGATCATTTCAGGAACTTGTGTAGGTGGCAAAAAAGACAACTTCCCTCTCCTGAATCTATGGCTCTGGAGTGGGTGTCTTTCCTAGACCTGTGCTCTTCCTGTAAAGATGCAACTGTGGGGACTGCAGGTGCTCTGTACTGGGGAATGTAGGGATGGTGGTATAAAACAGAGGTGCTTGGGCAGAGAAGGTGGGTGAAGCTAGCAGGCTAAGGAGTGAAATACAGGGAGACAGGTCATTGAGAGTCAAGAAAACATATCAAGCGTCATCCGATAAGGTTTAAAGGCAGCTTTGTCCCTAGGGGAGCTCCATGCATAGCCCATCTCCAGGGACTAAGCTGTTCACTTCTGCCCCTTGTAAGCATGGCTCGAAATAAAGGAAGTGTCATTTTTTAAGATGCTGAGCTGGCTATTTGGTGGAATGTGTAAGCTTTCATTATGTTTTGTCCCAATAAGTATGAACTATCTGTCGATATTTACGAGAGCTGCCAAATGTCTGTATTGAAAAATCCATGTGGTCAGACAGACATTGTAGTATGAGCCTGGAAAGAGAGTAATAAAAAATTCAGGAAAGGAAAGTCTTTGGAAATGGAATATAATTAAAATTGGTTTTGTTTTGTTTTCTAGTCAATCAAGGACCCCAGGGTCAGTTTTCTTTGGAAGTCTGTCAAGCCTGCGTAGATGAGGGTCGCAGACGTTAATGTAACAACAAAAGCTACCTGAAACTTTTCCCCTTCCAGTGTTGAATTTTACAGTCTGGGGTATATAATATAAAATCTATCCCCTGCTAACCACAGTAACAAATTACGAGTGTCAGCACAGACAGATGAAGCACATTTTGTATAAACACATGGGAATGGTCACCTGAGACCTCTGAGGCAGGATAGCTTTCTGTTGCAGTGCTTCTATCAGAATCATCAACAATCCTGACAGTTTGTTTCCTGCTGAAATTGAAGAGTTTTGTCAGAACAGATTAATTACTGCTAATAATCTTGACAGAATGCCATCAAACATCTTGTTTTGATTTATATGGAATATAGAACACAAGTCAAAACAAATCACTGGTGCTCAAAAAAAATATGCTTCAGAGTTTTAAATCTAATGTTCTCTTTTCTTCATTAAAAAGAGTCCTTAGCAAAAAACTTGGAATTTCTGATGTGGGAAATTGTTCCAAATGGATTCCAGCTCATAGTTTTCTTTCCTCCTTAGTTTATATTTTGACCAAATCTATCCAAGGCATGTATAAGAAAAGTTACTCTTAAAGTGGTGATTACTGATGATTGTAGAATCTCTGTGTGAATGTACCACTGGCTTTAGATTTAAAGCCTTAAAATATATTTGGTATGTATCCTAAGTGATGTTGAGAATCAATGTATTTCTCTCCTTTGGGGAAAAACAACTTCATCCTTTTGTTGACCACATCTACTGAAACTTGAGGAGGAACATGCTATGCCTGAGATGCCGAGACAAACTTTTCTTCTGCTTACCAGACACGTCAAATTTGAAGCCCATCATTTCTCTCTAGGAAAAGGAGCTATGAAAGACCTTCTTAAAGTGCTGACTACTTGATCAGGAAAAGGTAATCTGTTGTGACACAGGATCAGCAAGAGGATTCTTGGAATTGGAAAGCAAACAAATGAGGTCTCCTTTTTTATATGGTGTCATTTCATTATTTCATAACAAAATAGGTGCAGAGGAGTGGTGTGACCAATTACGGAAGAGGAGAGTAATAGTAAAAATGTAATAATGGGTGGCAACTCATGTGTAATATTCTCTAACATGTATAATCCATATAACTATCTAATGTAGCTCAAGACCTACACCCTCTATCACACTGTGTCTAGGTCTTTCCAGGCAAAGCCCAGCAGTTAGATACACTGGTGAATCTGGGCAGCACTGGCTTGCAAATCTGGGCTTTGGAAGTTTGCTTGAAGTGAAATGCTGATGGATGAATGCTGGCTCAGGCACACTTTGCTGTTGGAGAAATATTCTCCCCTGTTGGATTTGTGCGTGATAAATACTCCCTTGGTTTGAGTAGCCCTGCTCAGTGCTAAATTTCAGTATAGACCCTGGGGGGTGGTGTTTGTCTGTCTGTTGGAATCTCTTATGTTTCACATTAAAAGATCACATTTTGCAGCAGTACATGTGCTACACAGCCATGAACAAATACTGGATTTTTAAAAATAGAAAGTGAAAAAGCAAATGTGTTGGCTTATTGAACCGAGCCGAAGTCTATGGAAAAACATCGCTTGGGCTGAAGATGAGGCATTTTGTGGTGATTTTGCCTTCGGCTTCTGAACAAAAACTGCAGAAACACCTGGCTGTTATTTTATTTTAATCTCCATGAGAAATAAAAATTACTTACGGCGGCATTTAATTGGAACTATAAACAAGATTTATTCAGCACCTTTAGAGCCATTTGCCTTTTTTCAGGCTTGCTGCACAGATACATGAGTGTACAGATATCTTTGCATCTGCAGAGGCACCGATCTGTTCTGTGAGCTGTGGAGCTCACATCGTGCTTCAGGGCTTCCCAGGAGGGCAGCTAAAGCAGCCGAAATACTTGCAGTGCAAATACATTTTGGATCTCACTGTGGCTCATACGAGGACAAGCATGACAGAGCAGGTATTTTATCAATGTTGCCTGATACTTAGCATGTAGGAGACTTGCATTCCTGCAGGCTTTAAATGGATGAGGTGGCTATTTGGACCACTTTTAGAAATGCTCTGAAATTCTGCAAGCTGTACTAAGGATCAGTAGTTGCTGTAATCATGGAAGCCATCATTATTCACATTCGGCAGCTGATTCTCCCAGATTCACTTCATTGCTCTGCAGCTTTGTTTGCTTTCTCCTGGTGTTGTTTTCCACAGATGTAGAGAGCATTGTGGTTTCCTCGCTGTCAGTTTAAATTATTCTAGCAGAAAACTTGGTAAAGAAAAGCTAGGTATAGAAGCATAATTTGTTGGATATAGTAACCTATCAGGTAAGTCAAGTTACAAGGTGAGACGTAAGGAATTTGCTATACGTCAAGCGGAAGGAGGACATGCACTAAGGTCCAGTCTATGCTTCTAGGCAACTCTCATTTGTGTTTTCTGCACATATGTATTTTGAGACAGTGCTTTAGTGGCTAATGTAGTGAAATGTTATCTGCGTTCCCCGCAAAATCAAGATGTTAACACCTCTATTAATAGGGGAGAAAATGTGGTGCCAATTTTTTTTTTGTTTGAGAACTAGAGATGCCATATTGAAATACATCAAATAATTAATCTCCATATGTTGAATCTCCTGACGTCTCCAAGTCCCCCCATAGCACTCCAACTTAAAGTAGAAAAACTAATTTATTTTTCTAATTGAAATTAACAGCACCTGTCATTACAGGCAGAACGTTCTGCCAGAAGGTTTTTAGCTGGAGCGCTTGCCACTCTTTCCAGCAAACTTCAGTTTTGTGTCACAGTCAAGAGCTAGTTGGAGGTGCCAGTAAGTAAACCAGGCAGCTTAGTGATTACAAGTTTGAGGGCAGATCTATCTGTAAAGCCCATGGAACTGAAAGCCAGTTTCTGGTGGGGAGGGAGGAGAAGGGAAAGGGAGGAAGGAATTAAAAAAAGATGTGGGGTTGAGAAGCAGCACTCTTCTTGTCAGCTGCAGTGGATCCATATCCTGGCACTTGGAAAGGGTGCAGGGGGCTACTCGTTTTATTTGGGATTCTTGGCAATTATTCTGAATGTCCAAAAACTCTGTGGCTGAGGCTGCTGAAAGCAACAGTTTGTCTAAACTTCAGCTCAAGTACTCAAAGGAGGGTTCCCCCACCCACCATCATATTCCCTTAGTATTTGAAAAAAATGATAATATGTACATATAAATATTGCTATCAGAGAATTTGGGAGTTTTGCCAAGGACTGTTCTCTCTCATTTGGTAAAAAAAGAGAACCTTATATGTAATGAACTTTTCTCTTTCCTCCCACTTTTAGTGTGTCCCTAAGCCTCAAACTATTTTCTAGTACAAGAAGTAGGATGCAGAAGGTTTTTGTACAGAATCAAGGAGGTTTGACTCAGGAGATGCCCTGAATGGCAAATCCTCGAAGACTGGAAGAGGAGGTACGTTTTTTTTTAAGGCATCTGCTTGCCTCTTTTGTTTTTTTTGCTCTGAGTGTCCACATGCTGCTGCTGCAGGCAGGGTATGGAGCTAGGCAGGGTACAGAGCTAGGCAGCCCCTTGGTCCCAGCCTGCTGCTCTCACTGGGTTTCCCGCTCCACACTGTTAGTGTTTCCATGGCTTTTATGGAAACAGAATTACACCCCAGAGGTAACTGCCTGTCGGTGTTTGCTGGTGCAATCCCTTTGAGATAAAGTAGCTCGAAAAGTAAATACGAAGTCATGTTCTAACCGAGTACATTTGATGAGACGGTGAAATGATTGAGAGACCAATAAATGTGCATAGTTCTCAGCAGTTGTCTTGCAGCTAACACACTTCAAGCAAACGAGTGTTGTTCTCTATAGCTCATAAATTCCCACTGAAATAATAATTGAAAATGATAAGACTCTAACCTGGAAATCTCTGTGTAGGCAATAAAAGGTGCCCATACTCCAGATATAAACAAAGAGCTATTGAACCTGTCAGAGTTGGGGAAGAAATGCAGGTGCTATGGACAGAGGCATTCTGCAGTGCTGGATAATACGTCCACTTTCTAGCTCCTTAAGGATTTTCTAAAGGACTTTCATGTGCTCCTTCGCTCCCAGCTGATTCATCCAGTGTCAGTAACAGTCATGGAGTGGAAGCAGAGCCTTGCTGTGCCAAAGAGAGACATCTTTCCTTCCCTGCCCCTTTGACTCACAGCCTGGCTTCAGATCAGGATGGTGCTCACTTTGTTCAGAGCAATTCCAGATGAATTCAACAGCCTCGTGTCTGGAGCGGGAGGAATCAGAGCAGGACTGAGTCTGCAAGGCCACACTCCCATCCACAGCTATTTCCCACTCACTCAAACAGGTGTCAAAGAAGTATTTTTGCCTTAAATCCCTTTGATTAACTGTATGTGCCATACATAGATAAAATGAGTTAATGATTACATGTAGCCTGGTCTTGCCTTCCTGTCTCTCATGTACAAATAGGGATGAATGCAAGCAGGCAAAAAAAAAAGAGATGTTGCATCATCTTGAGGGTACCTTCTGGCCAGAAAGAACCCCAGGCTTGCCTTTGACCACCCCAGGCTCTTGACTCAAGTTCTTAGTGATGTTTAATCAACGAGTGTGTGTGCCCATTGAAGAACTAGCAAACTTTCGGCATAAGCCACTTTTCCATTAAGCAACATATATACTGTGTTGCCACTGCCAGTGGAAGCCACACAAAGCACAACAGAAAAGCATAGAGGAATACATCATGGCCTGGACAGATAGGTAGGAGGATTTTTTCAAATGTATCTCTTAAAGCACTGGTTATGGAGGAGGACTAAATCCTGTTCACTTCAAAGGAGCAGTGACAAATGGCTTGTCACTGTTGCTTCTGTAGAATGGAAGGATGCACCCTGAGGAGATACTGGGATCTCGAATGTTAACCACTTGCTGAATGGCTGAACATCGGTCGGTACAATAGAAAGCAGAATCACAGAATCACAAGGTTGGAAAAGACCTTTGAAGATCATCAAGTCCAACCATTCTCATCCTAAACTAAACCATATTCCTAAGTACCTCATCTACCCTTTTTCTGAACACATCCAGGGAAGGTGTCTCAACCACCTCCCTGGGCAGCCTGTTCCAGGTCCTGACAACTCTTTCAGTAAAAATTTTTTTCTAACGTCCAATCTAAACCTGCCCTGGCACAGCTTCTTGCCATTTCCCCTTGTCCTATCTCCTGTCACCTGGCTGAAGAGACCATCGCCTATCTCTCTATAACCTCCCTTCAGGTAGTTGTAGGTGGTGATAAGGTCTCCCCTCAGCCTCCTCTTCTCTAAGCTAAACAGCCCCAGCTCCCTCAGCTGCTCCTCATAGGATTTGCCCTCCAGCCCCTTCACCAGCCTGGTTGCCCTTCTCTGGACTCGCTCGAGGACCTGTAGTTCCCCGGATCCTCCTTCCGGCCCTTCTTATATATGGGTGTAACATCTGCCAGCCTCCAGTTGAGAACAGAAGGTTCAAAGCAGTGCACAGGAAGAGCATGAGAGCTGAAAGAGAAGCAGCTCAAAAGTGATACATGGCAACTTTTCTGGAGACGCTTGGGTAGCATCTTGCTTAGTCCATCACAGGAGAGCTCTAGCAACAGGGGGAGGGCTGGAAATGAAACCCCAACAGCAAAAAGGTGATTTGTCTTGTTCTGTGTTTAAATGCCAAGGAAAGTAGTAAAATGTCTCCCTCGTCTGTTCTGCTGGGATTGGAGTTCTTTGAAACTCTTCTCTTACTTAATGGGCAGGAAAATGGCAGGAAACATCTAATATTAACAAGTCTGCTATAGCAAACTGTTCCTAGCCTAGACTTAGATGTGTTAGTTTTAACTGCTCGTATCTATGCTTTTGTTATTTACCACTTTAATTCTCATAGGGGCAAGAAAGCTCAGCTGTGGGGCTGGATTCTGCTGCCCTCCACCCTGTAAACACAGGCACGCAACAGAATTTCTGCAACAGCTTCATGCTCTGGGGAGAGGGATGGAAAGTAAGGATTGAAAAGTCATATAAGCAGAGACTGTGTATTTGCATGTTCTGATGGCTACATGGGAATACCAGAAAAATATCTGCATTTACTTCTTCTGTCAGGGTCACGGCACAGCCCTTTACTCAGAGACCAGAAAAATAATGAATTGATGAATCTTGGCCCACATGTCTTTCATTGCTTCTCTCTGACTCAAGGAGGTAGAAAGCTTGAGCTGTGAATATGCCCTTTGGTGCTTGCTACAGCTGTTGCAGGAGAGGTTACTTCCTAAAAGCTGGCAGTGCTGTGTCACTGTGTTGTTGCAGAAGCTGTGCCAGCAATTAGCTCATAGGCCTCTCAGGAATAAAAAGAAACAAAAAGCTGTGGGGCCAGTAGGATTGTGGGTCAAGAAATCGGGCCTTTTTAGTACATGAGGGCATTTTTCTACCTGCTGTTAGGCTGCCTGAGTGCAAAAGGATAATTTTTGAAGGCCACACTGTCATGTAAAGTTGCCAGACTTTGCTTTTAAATTTCAATACCGCTTTTTTCTTTTGTAAGGGTTCATTTTCTGTTTTCAAACAGCTCCTGTGCTTCAGATGTGTCGGTGATTTGAGTAACTTATTTGAAAAATACCATAATCTTCATCAAATTCATGATATATTAGTGTTGAAATTTGGTGCATTCACTTATGGTTGGGAAGAAATTGAATGCCTCTTATTTATTAGTTGCAATAGCCTAGTCTCTTTGCATTAAAAAAAAAAAATTCCAAACTGTCTTTACATGCTTCACCAAGCAGGCCTCCTTTTATTGGTTTTGTTCCTAAGGACTTGACTGTGTTTTCCTTAAGACTGGTGTGGGGGAGGGGGAAGGGATTTGTTATTTGAAACTCGTTTTGAAATGAAAACGTTGGACAGACTGCATTACATCAGCAGAATAAGCTGAGAGTTATTTTAAAGGATACACCAAAAAATGCTTTTTTGAGTGATGTAAATACATATGTTCTCACAGAAGTAATCATCCCTTGTCTTGATGCTATCCAATGAATCAATGTAAAATTTAGGCTCATTTCTCCACCACCTTATAGCAAAGCCCTGATTCTCATGTGTTTTAAAGCCTGTGCTCAGTGAGCAGGCAGAGACTGGGAAAGCTCTTCCACCTGACGGGCAACCAATGAAGTATGTGGATCCTGACACAAAGTTGTAAAACAATGCAATGTTTTCATAATGGCAAAGCAGGAGGTATCCAGGAGCAGCCTGTCCCAAGAACCCCTGTGGGCACAGACACGGTTGGGAGCAAAGAGGACTGGTTCCTGAACAGCCACCCCAGCTTCTTGTCTGATGGTAGCATACCTTTGTGCCTCGCCACATTGAGCTCACATGTAAGCCTGAGAATTCGCATGCTTACCTTCTCCTCTCGGCTCTGCCAGCACACTTGGGGTGGGAGCAATACCCTGCTGTGTTCTGGGACAGAGCAGCGCTTTGTTTACCTGCAGATTGATTACTGTCTATCATGGGTGAAATTTAACTCACTTTTCTCACCTTGTGTGTACTGCTTCATTTGCAGTAAGCATTGCAGACAGCCATGGAAATGACCTTCTTTAATTGAAAAGGAATCATTTGCTAGTCAAGTTCAGTAGGCCTAAGCTGCTAAAAATACCTCCTCTGATTTGGTAGTAATGAGAATGTTACAGACTGAACAGTAAATGTATCACAGTGTTTTTTTCCCTTGGTTATATAACACATGCATTTAGGCGTTTTCCTAGTAGAGAGAAGACCTGAAGCATATCTGTTCACTCTCAGACTAGGGCATCAAAACAGAGACAACGATTTCTGAGATACAGCTGGTGTCACCAGGCAGGTGATTGAAGCAGGCTTCGGTGTTACAGCAAGTAAGGATGTAGGTCTAGCTCACCACAGCAAATGAACGTGTTTCTGAGCTAGCAGACCTTACACCCTGTGATTTAGGGTGTTACTAAATTAGGATCAAAAGGCATAAAATACCTAAACGTTACCAATCTTGATTAAGAAAACAACATTTAGATTCCCAGTATGTTGCAGCTCTGATTCCAATGTTTTCTAGACAAATGGCAATATATAGCAGCTGCGAATCTGTTTCTTCATCATGTTCTGCAGGAACAGAGATGTTTATTGCAGGGCTACTCTATAATAAAATGCTCTTAGAACTGACCATACATTGTCATGCTCCTTAAATTAATCACAGCTGAACTGGCCAAGGCCAGTTCTGTTTCTTGGGAAGTAGCTTACTGATTGACTCATTCTTTAGATGAAAAGGAAGAAGAAAATACAAATATGCTCTGTAAGTAAATATTTATTTGAGCTTGAACTTTGGGATACAACTCTTTTGTTTGGGTTATGACATGAATGCAGTTGCTTGATGTATTGCAGATAGATAGGCATGGGTGCTTAACAAGTAGAATTTCTGTAGGTGATACCTATTCATGGGAGACTATGGAAAGGAAACTGGCAAGAGAATGGAGCTAGGTAACTCCATTCTGTGTGGGTACTGAGAGAGGGGGATTGGCTGCAGAGAGGAATGGCTTGTGTATAAAAGCTTGCACTTCCAGAACAGCTCTGTCATACTTCAGAAATTGTGTGCAGTTTCTCTGGGAACACAGACTCAAGAAATATTGTCCTATACCCAACCATTCTTTGGAAAAATGTTATAGTAGTAAAAATTATTTGAGAAACCTTGTCTAGCAAAATAATGTTATTTCTGTTTCTAGATATTCCAGGTTTTTGTGGACTTGTTGTTTATGTCTTTTAGGAATTTATTTATATCTAAAGAAGCTTCCTCCCTCTCTATCTTGACATAATTACATGATATGAACTCAGTAAAGAGAGGCTATCTTTGTTTTACTATAAAATAAACTTACTCAGTTCAGTTCTATTTTTTTATCAAAGACTGGAGTTGGTAAACAAATGCAGGCAGCTTCCAAGTGTTTCCTGTTTCTGGTTAATAGGCATTAATTAACTGATGCAGAAAACCACTGCTAAGAGAGAGGCACTTCAAGACATGGAGATATGTCTTTATAACGTGTGTTGGCACAGACGTAAAAAGTGTTTGGAGCTTATATCAGACACTTGGTCACTTCTGCTGTGTGTGTTTCAGGAGTTTCTGTTTGTTGGAGGTGTAGAAAGGATAGAAAAATATTCCAGCCGTTGATTACTGCACTGTTGATGCTTATGAATCAGCAGTATATTTTTGTGCTGTGAGCTCACCGGCAAAAAGACTGCCTGTAGCAAGGTCTGCAAGAGCTGAATTTGTGCTTAATGGCTCCTGCGACTTGGTCAGGAATGTGGATGAAATTACAAAAGCGTGGTAATGCTGCACGCAGATGTTGTAGTGTGGAGATCTGTTGCTAGAAGCCAGCAAAACGAGCAGCATTTTCTTGTCTAATATTGGCTGGAAGTTCTGGAAAAGCCGATCTTTGCAGGAGGGTGGAAGGATGTGAATACATCCTATAGCATGTTGCTCTGCATTCCTGAGGCAGGAGAGAATTTTCAGGAAAAACTGGCATATCTTGATTATTTTTTTAAAATGTGCTTAAATTTTGTGACTTGGAGAACTCCAGCAGTTCAATGTGTTTTTACAACTGCTCATCAGAGGAACATCTGTCTTGTCAGACATTCTCATTCTCTAGCTGTGGCCATTCTCATTTTCTCACTATGTTATTAAGTGGCACCTCACAGAGTCTGATGGTGACTCTGAAAGTTTGGCTGGAGGTTATCCAGGGCTCTTGCAGGTTTCAACCTTCTGTTACCTGCCCAAAAGTGTGACTGTGGGAGCACCAAGAGGGGTGGCTGCTGCCTTGGTCAGGTTGCTAGTTGAACAGAGAGGATAGATGCAGGCGAAGAAGACACGGGAGAATGTATGTATGTATAGCCAACTGATGAGAGAACGGGCATTTCGTGTCTGGGTTTTTCTGGCACTAGAATTACAGTGGGCTACACAGAAGGATGGGGCAGGAATGGGAGTAAAGAGAACAGGAAGAGGATGATACATAGCCAAAACAGGCAAGAAGTTTTCTGGCTTCTCTTAAAAACCCAAATTCACTAATTATTTCCTCAGCTATTGGAGCCAAATTTCAGCATTAGAGGCTGGCTCTGTTGGAGCTTAACCATATATCACTAGCTCAAGGAAGAAGTCAGTATTTTACCTTTGCCATTCCATTTGGGATATAAATGCAAAATAGGTCATCATTTTTTTTCAGATTGTAAAATTTTTGGTTCTCTGAGGAATCAAAAATACACCTTTGTAATAGTGTACCTGTCTCAAAGGATTTGAAATTATACACTGAGGTCAGATTTCAGTGCTTAGTGAATTTTCCACTTTATATTCTGTAAACATCAGTGGTGTTTTTCTTCGAGTAGAGCTACAATAAAACATACTTAGGGTAATTTGCCTTTTATGCCAAGTAAGGTAATTGAAATTCTTCCTTCTTTAGTTTCAAAACACTTTCAGTAAAACAAATGTCTGGTCTGTTGATATTTTTGTTATCAAAAGCATGTTCAGAGGTAGTGATTTGTTCAGGACAAGCATCACCAACTGCAATCTTAATCTGACAATCTAGTGTCCTTAATAAACACAAGTAGTGTTATCTGTGTTGCTCTTTAGGTGACTTTTTCCTCTCTCTGAGAGGACTTCTTTTTTTTCTTTCAAATTCAGATGTAGTTGGAGTGAGAAAGTGAGCATGAAACTATGTGGGGCACGACAAATTGTTTTGATACGTGGCACCCTTGTCCCTGACTTACTTCTCATTTCTTTTTGGTCTAGTTGCCTTACACTTTGTGTAACTAAATGCTGTTTAATATGCAGTAGCACCAGTACTGGTGCTGTTCAGAGTCTGATCTTGCTGGTGCAAGTCATTGTAGAGGGTAAAAAACCCCCAAAAATAATATCTTACAGGTCACAGTCATTCTCTGTCTAAAGTTCCTGTGTGACCTAAGTCAACAGGGAGGAGAATGCTCTATCAAACACATGGGGAAGCCACTTGGTCCAAAATACATATACACAAAGGAAGCCAAGCATACATGTGGGAGGAAAACAAGCTTTCTCCCTGGTGGAAACAACAGATGAAATGTTTTTGTAGGCAAATGGGACTTAGGGTGGCCATGTAATTATCTCTGAAGGACCTTGGGACTTTTATTGTCTGGAAAGAAATTGAAAGGTGTAATACATGAAATGTTAATGATAAAAGGGGAGCAGATGTGTTTTTCTCTCTTGGTAATTCATAATTAATGTTTTCAAGGCTGGAGAAGCTAGGGGGTTTTCTTTGTTTTTTCCTCTTTTTATGACTTGGGGAATTTTAGAGCACAGTAAACAATGGGTTTTCCATTCCAGTGAGCAAGCTGTTCTGGGCTCCCAAGCTGTAGCTTTTAGCCCACTAGATTTGAATCCTGCTGGAGTGATGGATGCTGCAGCCACCATTAAGTGTTGGCAGTCTGGTGTTTCTCCATGCTTAATTAGTCAGGGAAATCAGCTTGAGAGGCAGCAGTTGCCTTGACAAAAGCACTGAAAGAGGTTAGTTGTCATGTGTTGGGTTTTCTTATGCAGTAAATGTTTGGCTCCCAGGGGATGACAGTTGGCTGGACCCCAAAGCAAAGGAGGTGGAAGAAAGAATGAGCATTTAGCCAAGAGGTGTGCGAAATGCCTCACATTAAAGAGCAAACAGGATTAGGTTCTTTTGGCATACAAACATACTAACCATAAGGCAGTATTTCAAGAGCATATAGGAGCTGGACAAACTGAACTCTGGCCTCGCTTTCTGAGCAGCTGAGTGCTGCCTTTCCTCAGTGTACAAAGCAGCTATGAAATAGCACTGTAATTACATAAAAAGATAGCAATTTTAAATGTTCTCAGTACAGCTCCTGGGCCAGACACCAACTGGTGTTGGTGGTCGGGCTCCATGGGAAATGGATTCAAATTGTGGCCGTATCCCATGCTCAACTACTCCTTGGCTGTTTTTCCAGGAAAACTGGTCTGTCCCAGTCTCTGTAAGCAGAATATCAGCTCTGATGACAAGAAAGTATGGCTTGCTCTCCTTGCAGATAAGGCAAATGGTGTTCTGGGCAGCATTAGAAGGAGTGTACCCAAGCAGAGCAGGGGAGGTGCTTATCCCCACCTTTGTGGCACTGGTGAGACAGCACCCAAAGTGCTGGGTCCAGTTCTAAAGGAGGCAATTCCTGTCTAGCTGCCTCCAGCTGTGACCGCAGGCTCTCTGCTTCTACATGCTTTGCAGCAGGTGCTGCTGCTGGCCCTGGGCAGGAGAAGCATGAGATTGTTTTGCAGGTTATGTAATGGGCTAAGTTTCCTGGCTAGCTGTTGGTTTTTGATCTTCATTCCCCTTACCTGCATCCATTTCAAGTGTTCCACAGAGACTTTCAGTTAGCCCCCCACCCAGGGCTCAAGCTCAGATGGTGCAAATTGTTGCATGTTTTAAAAAGCCCCCAACTCACTGGGTCCAGTCCCTTGCTGTTTAGATACAGCACGGCAGAAGGCTCATCTGCAGTATAAACATGGCAATAGATACAACAAACAAACTAATTAAAGCAACTCTTCCAGTGATGTCTCCCTAAATTGCACTCTTGGGTAACTGATTCTTTATTGTTATTAAACTTTCTCCATAGCATCTCTTTAAATAGAGGACTTCCTTCTGTCTGTGCTTTTCAAGAAGAATGGTTCTTTTTTGGATTGGCAGACGTTAAATTAGAAAAAAATTTTTATCAGTGCTGTTACAGAAACTCACCTATTACTAATAAAGTCCATTAAGGTGCCAGGATTTTATAAGCCCTCCAGACAGGGAGAAACATTTGGGCAGCAAATGGGAGGGAAGGCAGTTACAGTTTCCTAAATTAAAGTACTTAGAGATGCCTGCAAGGAGAAACACTGGGTAATGCAAGGAGAAGAGCATTACTAATCAGATGCCCTCTACCCAGGAGAAATGCCTACTCTCCGTGTCTGAAGGTCACTCCTTTTCTGTCATTCCCCACTGTCTTAAATGTGCATTCTGTGCTGTTGAATATGAAAACACTGTATCAAATGCTGGGGTTGTTTTTCTGTTGTATTTTGATGTTTTGTTTTCTGTATGGGTGGTTTTGTGTTTTGGTTTTGGGTTTTTTTTTTGTTTGTTTTAAGCTTAATGACATCTAAAGACATTTAAACTAGGTTTAAATTTCATATGACTCTGAAATGGTAGCAATAAGAATCAAAGTGTAAAGCTAAGGAATCAGGAAACTTGGAATTTCCTCTATCAAACACTGCTCAACATTGGGATATTTTTCTTGTCACAAAGACTTTTGTCTCTTTATTTCATCAGGCTTATGCCAGTGAAGTGAGGATCAACCTCAGCAGGAGTTTGGGATGCTCAGCAGCTGTTTGACTGGTCTTCAATTGCAATACAGCATCTTTGTACACCAGAGATTACTATTTTGGAGCAGTCAGTAACTTATGCTCCAGTTAGGCTTGAGAAGCTTTAGAGACTGAGGAAAAACATATCCTCACCTCCAGGTCTGTCCTCATCCAAGTGAGAAAAGCAGTTGCCTTGAGCTTCCTGTGTAGTTACAAGAGATGCATAGCTCAAGGGCCAGTTCAGTTCACCTAAGAACTATCCCCCAACTCTGATCCTTTGAGACACGTAAACATTATGCCATGTAGGTGGGATGATTCCAGCTTGTAGCTAATAATCCTGAAGCAGCCCTTGATCATCACCTCGCTTAATTTTCTGAATCAACCTGTTCTGTTTATCGACCTACCTTTTGTATCTTCCTACTGCTATTATAAACATATTGGCTGTGTGTTGTGGTTTAACACGGCAGGCAGAGAGAACAACTGTACAGCCATTCCTTCACACACACCCCCTCCTCCCCTAGTGTGATGGGGAGAGAGAATCAAAAAGGGAAAAAAAGGTAAAATTGTCATTTAAGACAAAGACAGTTTAATAGAAACTTCCAGAAAAGGAAGACAATAATAATACTGGAATATGCAAAATAAGATGATTGCTCATCATCTGAAAGCAATACTCAACTAGCTCTTGAGCCAAACTACTACCCCCCATGTTATATGTGGAGCATGATGTCATATGGTACACAATATCCCTTTGGCCAGTTGGGATCAGCTGTCCTGGTCGTATCCTCTCCCAGCTTGTTGGGTGTCCTCTGCATTCTTGTTCGTAGGCCAGTATGAGAAGCTGAAAAGTCCTGGACTACTTAGCAACAACTAAAACATCAGTGTGTTATCAACATTATTCTCATCCTAAACACAGCACTGTACCTGCTGCTGGGAAGAAAGCTAACTCTAGCCCTGCTGAAACCAGGATACTGTGGGAAGTGGAGATCACTGCTCTCCTTCTGTTTTGCCCATTGCCCAACACAGTGACAACACCACCTGAGTGAAGCTTGCCTCTGTGCTGTTGTGAGCAGCTCTGAAGAGACAAGTGGGTTATGACTGAACTAATGAACCTTAGGTTCTTTTGTTTTGATCTTGCCAAGTATTTTGTCAGGTCCTTAAGCTAAGTATTCCTAATGTGATGCTAGTCCCAAGTGTCATTTTCCAACAGGGTTTTGCTATATTGCAAGCATACTTCAGCTGCTTGCTTTCTTCAGAGAGGTAACAGTCATGTTAAGAGTGACGTGCTGAAACCTTAAGCAAAAACCTCTTTAGCTAAGGCAAGCTCCTAAATCTTTTCAGCATTTCAATGCAATTTTGCAAATTTGTGCTAGAAACACTCAAATAAAGGCAGACAGCCTAACACCTTATACCAGAAAGCATCTGAATAACACCATGTACAAGAAAGCACCTGAAAGCCCGCATAGTATGGCCTACTCTTTTAAAACAAGGAAGATGGCTTGTAGTTATGCTAGGCTTGGGCTAAGAAAAGCTGTGAAACTGTCACAGACAATAAAAGATGATCAGCAAAAGACTTCCTTGAACGTGTGCCTTGTAAGGGCAACTGGAAATAACAGCTATAAAGCCATACTATTCAGTTGCCACTTGAGTAAATTTTGTTTGCCTCTAATGGAGAAGATGGCCTTCTCACAGTTACAAAGGTTAGCGCTGGCAGTTTGCGTGAATTACAAGACAACTGCTAACAGAGGAACAGCAAAAATATCCAGAGGAGCTGGGGGGCAATTCCTTTAGAGGATATTGGATAGGATGCGCCCTTGTACGGGGAACAACAACCTACAGACAGAGACCAGGTTTGCAAACAGACCTTGGGAACTCCAAAAGTGTAAATTTCCAGCACTTGCATTCTAGCTGAATCAGCTCCTAGACAAAACTAGTCCGTATCTCGTGTGCCCAAAACTAGTTGTGTAAGGTTCATTGCTCACCTTAGGAGCTGTTGAAAGTAAGGCTTTGAACTAGAACTAGCTCTTTCAGATCTGTTTTGCACAAATTTGACTCATAATCTTATGGTTAGTATAAAGACTCATAATCTCCTGGTTAGTATAAGGATGTTACAGATCACACCCTGTCAGTGTTGTCACCCTTTGATAGAGCAACCCTTTTAAGCACAAATAATAACCCTCACAGTGAAGAACTCATCTTCCCTGCAAAACTTTTCAGGCCTGGCTTGCCTGTGGCTTGGAAGGTGTGCAAGAACAGTTCTTTCTTCCCCCAGGTCTGAGAATAACTTTTTTTTTCCCCTCAGTATCCAACAATTTTTGTAACGCTATGTGTTACAGAAACGCTGAACTCCCATAAAGACTGTTTTCCTATAGAACCAGGCAAAAAACACATAACCAAAGGTCGCTGAGGGCTGCCACCCTTCATGGGTGATAGAAGAAGTTGTGCAAAAGCTTAGACACATCATGTTGTATTCAGAGGATTCATGAATTTGCTTCACTTTGCTATTATTTAATGAAAATTCAGGAATGGGACAGTGTTTGTTTGGCACGTATGTTTCTGTGTGTGCTTCACTCCTAAAGCATGGTAAAAGGCAGAGACTTTCCAGCTTTCATCTCTAGCTTTGGGGCGTTTTGGTAGAGTTGATGTCTAATGCTGGATGGCACTATAAAATCCAAGGAAAGTCTTGCACAGCATGATGGAGTGAGGAAAAGGAGATTTTGGTAGAAGTGTACATTAGGCTCTTGTGTGCCTTATGAGGGGCACAGAAGCTACCAAACACCTTTGATGTAGTGTTTATTCAAAAGAAAATCTGAAATGAACATTGGTTATAGTTGTCCTGCAGTTTGAAATGGTCCCAAAGTATTCAGATATGTATTAAATTTTGGGGTTTAGCTTTTGGTTGACTTGGGTTTTTTTTCTTCTATTTATTTATTTATTTTTAATTTAACAGAATGTCTATTTGCAGATTTTTGGAGTTTTACCTTAGATGTATTTCTAAGTAAGGAAAAGTATCTGACTTGTTCTTTAGTTTTGTTGAGTGAGTCATTTTCTGTATGGTAAAAAAAAAGCCTGTGGATGGAATTGCCAAAAAAAAAACCAAAACCAAACTAAAAATAGATTGGCTTTTGGACTTCAGACTATGAAGAAAAAACAAACACCTCAAAGTTCTCAAAAATTGGAAATAATAGATGTTCTACTTGAAGCTTGCTTTTCTTTTACTCTAAGGTGGCAGACTTGATAACGGCAGTTAGGAACCTTTATCAGAGGGGCATGCAGAAATTTCTGGGGGGCAGCTACACCTTAATGTGCTCAAAGAAATTCCAACTTGTCGCCTTCAGAATGAAGGGCGAGGCTTCGGTAAGGGGAGCTGCCGGCCGAGACTGTAAAAAGGGAGAAATATCGCCATCTTGAGGTCACTGTCCTGTATGGTAGCGGAGATAAGGATGCTAGCAGTCCCCTACAACTAATTAAAAATAAAATATCTTCAGTTCCGCTTGAAAAGCTCCCATGGAACACAAAAATAAAGTTACTGTCATAGAGGAAACATGATTTTTCTTTAGCTGTACCCTTTTCTTCTAAAGAAAAAAACACTGATGAATAGCGTTTGTCAGGCTGTCAGAATCTGATTAAAATGGTAAGTGTTCCTTTGTTAGATAAAAGGAAAAAAGCTCAAGTGATATTTAAAACATATTTCTTAATTTTAAGACAGCCTAACTACCACCTGTGCCTTCATATAAAAATCCTGCATTCATTTTTACAGGCACAACACCACAATAGATTCAAGTTCTTAGTAATTATTAACATGTCATTATGTGTGTTTTGACTTTACAAGTCGATCCTCTTTTGAGAATTGTAACTGTGTGTAAATTCTGCTATGCCAAGAGCCAAACACAAAAAAACTTGCTCCAGTCCTACTTTGTATCACCTTGACACTGAGTTACCGTATCCATAGTGATTGTTTTCTGGAAGTCTAAGCTGAGGGGCCAGTGGCACGTAATCTGAAATATATGTCTATTCCTAATTCTTAAAGCTATTGAATTAAATGATCCAAGGTCCAACTGGGAAATCTGAGAACAAATGTTGACTTTTAGCCCTTGAAATGCTTTTGGTTTCAGCACAATGCCTGTGGGGTTGAAAGTCCAAAAGAATTTCACCATACTTCAAAGGCAAGCTTTTAGTGTTTGCTTCCAGACGAAACTAAAAGATCATCTGGGAGCAATTTTATAACTCTTTTACATTCTTGCCCTGGTCACTGGCTTTCTGATTAACTTTGAACCTGTCGCTGAGTGCCTGGGCTCAGGTTCTTTGCCCGTAAGAGACAACTGACTACCTCAAATGCACGAATGAGATGAGATCCATGGGTAATGCCAAATACTCTCAGAAAATGGTTTCCTTGTGTAGATACCAATCATGGTAATTGGCAGGACATTCGAAGAGTTGGGGAAGGCAGGGTGTATCGGCATTGCTCCACACTGGTTCTCAGAGGCATCACTGCAGGTGTCTGAATGTTGGATTAAGGGCCGACTGCACACCTCTCAGAACCACCCCTGTACCCTGAGTGCTGCTCATGTTAGACACACCACAGTCTCATCTTCCTTTGAGAGGAACTCTGTATTTCTGCAGTTGTGGCTGTGTGCATACCTTGTATTATGTTTACAGGGTTTTTTAGGGGCTAAACTACAGAAATAGTATCTCGGCTTCGAGACAGAGTCTATAGGAAAGAATTAGTGGAAATACGGAAACTGTAGTGGGCTTTACAATGGAACAGCTTTTCCCTTCCCCTCTGCTCTGCATCTCTGGCTTGCATGTGTTAACTACAGTAATTTTATTTATTTTAGTGGGGAATGGATTTCTCCAGTATCCCATTTAGTACCGCCATTCCTGCTTAAAAAAAACCCAAAACAACCAAAAAAAACCCCAAAATGAAAACAAACCAGAGCAAAGATAGTGCTCAAAACAGAAGCTTCAGAAGTCCTGATTTCTGAAGGTTTAGGGTTGTTTCAGGTCAGGGTAGAGGTCTGACTAGTCTACTGATTTTTCTGACAGCAGCTACTAGAAAATGCAAAGGGAACAGTGTCAGAAGCAGCCAAGAGTATTTCACCACCCATTTTTTTTCCACTCAGATGATCAAGTCTGATATTAAAAGAGCAATGTGGACATATTTGGGTATTTATCTATATTCACGTATACAAGACTATTTAACAGAAAAAACACTGCTATCAGATATGCTAGTGAGGGGTAGAAAATAAGCATCCTCATTACTGGAACTGTTACAGGCCAAGGAGAAGTTGGTAACCCTTAAAGTGGGATTAGGCCTAACATGAAGGCAAACCATTTATCTGACACCTTTCCTCTGCCACTGATGGCCATAGGCTAGCTCTGGACCCTGGAACGTCCTGAATGGCAGGTGACCAAAAATGTGAATATCCATCTTCTGAAAGAGCAGGGCTGTGGCACTGAGTGGTTGTGGAGCGTGCTGGAAATTGCCCATGGTCTCTGGTGGAGCTCCCATTATTTCAAAGTATGTGATGTGGGTGTCTGGAAACAGAACGGAGCCACTTCTGAGTGACAGCTGTTTTTTGAACTTGTCACCCCAGATATGACAATCTCTGTGACTATTTATTTTAGGAGATACACATATTAGAGCTACACTTGTGCAGATGGGACTTGATTTTCCCTTCTAGTCCCCCCTTTTGCTCTAGAAATCAGAGTGAAAGCAGAACTGGCCCATGGGAAGGAAATAACAGGAATTTCTTGTCATTTGTAAGGAAATAAGCTAAATAGACTTAGCACTCTGCCTACTCCTGTTTTCTTGCTTTCTTTCCTGTCAAGGGAAATTGTGATTCCACAACTGTTCTTGGACTGTGCTCTCTAGATGGCAAGTGTGGTGATTTAGTGCTAAACTGCAGTATTGGCAAGTCTGAGAATTCACACAGTGACAGAAAGGATTTTTTCAAAAAAATTACAGATTAGTTTAGATACTGTATTTTTTCCCAAAGCATTTCAACATTTCAGAGGTCATGGTTTTCAAGCTTTCCTCCATAAACTTGTTAGCACAGTGCCTTGATAGGAAACTGAATTTTCTTAACCAGAAGCCCTTCTGTGAGACAAACGGTCAACTATCCCGAGAATCTGGATAAATATGCTGCGTTGTCCAGAGCTGTCACTTTTATAAGCTTCCCCTTTACCCCTTAAATGAAATGACACATACTCCTCATGTATCAAACCACTTCTGCTCTAGTTAAAGCTGACTCTGCTTTTAGATGTGTTTCCATGTTCTTGGTTTCCCTTGGTTTTCCTGCGGGATCTTAAGGGGCTGCACTGAGGATCAGAGGCTTACTTAAGCCTGTGGTCTGTTCCAGGCTTTGCTGCTGCCTTGGTCAAGTCCTTCAAACACTTTGTGCTCTGTGAGGAACAATGATGATGCACCAATGGTGCCTTGAGCAAAACTTTTTGAATGGGTAGTGAGGGTTTTCTGTACTATGGTAGCAGAAGGCATCTTAGTACCTCAGCTGCTTGTGCCTTGGTTTGAGACTCCTGTTCCTGCCTTCTGGTAAACCAGGTAGTGCTCAGCTCTGCCTTTGTATCTGAAACGATTTCTGGTGTGGGGGCGTTTATCTCCTGATGAAAGGAAAGATAGGTGGAAATACAGCTTGTTTACAAAAGCGAGAAGCTGTTCTCATGAGACCATCGGCTGTGCAGCAAAGGTAGGAGGGGAGGAAGAGAGTGGAGAGTGCAGTGCTATTGATACTTATTCCAAGCCACCAGTTTTGCATTTTTTCTTTTTCTTGCCAAATTATAGATCAAAGCACAGGCCTGAATGTGCATGTTGGGGGAAAAAGCACTCCAAAAACTTCTACTTAATTGTGTTATAGCCCGTTATTGCATTAAGACATAATTGTCGTTTTAATTAGAGTTAATTGTTGCAATTCTAATTTCACTATCAAAGTGAAGTATCCTAGCTGTAAGAAGCAGCACATCATCTCCTGTTGCATAATGGTCCACATGTTACTACATGCCCAAGATCAAGACTTGGCTGTCTTTCTGAAAGACAGAGTTTACTTTAACAACAAATGATGGAGTTTGGAGAAGCAATTTCCAGGTGGTAGTTGATGTCTCTTTAGGCAGGAGGTCGGAATGGCTCTGCAGGGCTAGCCTGTCTCATTGTGGTAAAGCTTAGATGTCTGTGGGGTTTTTCCCTGTATCTTATGAAGGAAGCTGCTTAGCTGCACTGATGTGGTATTAAGCAGTTAGGCAAGCAGCACCCTAATCTTTTCAGGGATATAGAATTGCCTTGGGTTTGTGTTCCCAGAGGATGCATCAAAACCGCTTTGCTTTTGGATAGTACCTTGTGTGAGCAGGAGGCAGACTCCCTGAAGTGTATTACACCAAAAGCTGTCTCTGCCCCATCATGTGGAATACGCAGCTGTTCGCTTCTTTGGATCAGTGTGGGGCTTGTGGTTAAAAACCCCCAAAACATGTAGAAATTCATGTATAATTTAGGCAGGTCAGTTTATTATAGAATCTAATAGCTATTTTTAGTGTTGCTGACTCTCCATGAAAGACAGAATAGCCACTGTTAGAGCCTAGTGTACTACTACCTCAGCTTCTTTACTGGGATGGGGAAAGATGATAAATATGATTTAGCAGGTACTTACAACTGTATAGCAAAGCTGCTCTGAGGGAAGGCTGTGATAAGACAGTCACTTAAGGCTAAAATTAACCGGTTTATCTCAATAAAGGCCAGGATTTGCTCTTCTAATGGCTTTTAGTGTCCCATTTTCTTCTCAACTAGAGTTAATAGGGAGTAAGCAACATGAGCAGGCGTTACTGGCGAGCCGTAGCTGGTTTTGTGAGAGACCGCCGTGAAGCGGCGGCGGCTGAGGGCGGGCGGGCCGCGGGGCTGTCCTGGCTGGAAAGCTCTGCCGCGGGGCTCGGCTCCAGCGCCGGCCGCGGCCCGCACTCGCGGCCCCGGAGGGGCTGCGGCGGGTACCTGCGGGCTCTGGCAGCTGGCAGCAGCGCCCCGCCGCCCAGCGGCCGTTAGCCGGGGACCGGCCGTTAGCAGGTAAAGGCCGGCCGGCCGCGTTGCCACGGGAAACGCCGGGCCGTTGCCACGGGAACGGGAGCTGCGGCGGCGGCGGCACGGCCCGGCCTCGCTGTGAGGGCTCCGGCTCCGGTGGCGGGGGGTGCGGCCGGGCCCTGCCCGCCTCGCCGCGGGTCTGTGGCACGCCCGGCGGCTCTCCCGCTGGCCTTCCGATTGCCGTGCCGCGCTGGCAGCTCCCCCCTCCACCTCGGGGGAAAATGCAAACTCTGGGATCCATCCTCTGCCCGGCTTAGCCAGGAGGGAGAAGGGGTTATTATAATAACCGTATAATAACAAGCCGGCTTTGAAGGGGCACGGGCCCTAGCTGCGCCGTGGTGTCACCCCGTAACGCTTCAGGTGCACCGGGAGCGTGGGGGCGTTTGTGTTCAAAGGGCACAGCAACGCAGCGAGCAGGTCGGGGAACACTGCAGACTTGGCTGGCAAGATGCTCCTAGTTCAGAGTGTTTCCGGGTGTAACTCAAAGGTCAACCGACTGTCTCTGCTCAGTGCCTGCTCTGCTTGCTCTGTGTGTGTGGCAGTTATGCCCACACAAAGATGCAGTTTCCTGCAGCCTTGGCTAGCGGGTCTGTGCTGGAAAAGCCATGCAGTGGCCAACAGAGCATGCCTGGGGAAGGGTGCAAGGGCAAGGCAGCATTGCTTACCCTGCGCAGCAAAGGCTTGTGTTTTGCAGTCCAGTAGTCTTGGCTTACCTGAGCTGTTAATGACTTTTAAAATTATTTCTTTCTGCAGTGGATAACTGGGAGTATAACAAGGTTTTACTAGGCACAGCCTTTCTTTGAAATAACTTGTCTAAAGACAAGAGCAACAAGTAGGGAAAGAAATAAAACCTTACCAACAAAACACAGTTCTTGTGGGGTGGGATACTGCTGGATAGCTAGTGAGCCTTGCACATCCTTCCTGTGGGCCTTGTTTGCTTGCTTCAGATGAAACCACGAGCCAGACCGAGGGGTTTTTATGTCATTGCTTTGTAAAAAGGCTGAATTACGATAGCACAGTTTGACAGAGGCAGGGAAATGACCTTTTAGATGGAGTCCTGGCTCATAGGCAGCCAAACCCCTGATGCCTGTGTACAGCCCCAAGCTTCAGCACAGCAGAGCAGAGAGGTTGTGCCTTGAGACCTGGCAGGGTATCTCAGGAGATCAGTGCTAGTTACAGGGAGGCAAAGTTGCCTCCTCTTGGGAAGTCTGTAAGTGCCTTCCAGATCAGGACGCAGCAGTGGAGTAACAAATCACCTCTGTAATCGGCAGCAATTGTCATCATCCCAGTCCCCCCTGACCTAACTGGCTGTATGGTTAGCACCTATTTGCATTCTGCGGTTTCCTTCAGTCAAGGTGTCTGTCATTGCCGAGACAGTTCTGCCAGCAGCAATACTGGGGATGCCAGCACACAAGAAGGAAAATGACACTTTGAGAAGGATGTAATTTCTTTTTCAACATTGCAAAACATCCACCCATCTGTCACAAACGCATGTCTTCTTCCCTGGCACTCCAGCATCTCTGTATCAGTCACACATGGAGTATAGCTTAGCACAGGGGAATTTATCAAGTTAATGTTATCAATCGTATGCCAGCTCACATTAGTTATGAGTGCCAGAACCACCTTCTTTTTACCCCTTACCATCAGGTTTGGGCTGTTATTTTAAGCTTATCCTAGAGCAAAGACCTGGAGAAAACACAAGTGAGGAGCCAGCGCCCAAGTGTCTCTGGAAGACCAAGCTGGCTTGCAGAGAAACTGAATGTCTGTATCCTGAAGGAAGTCTGCTGTCAGATCGCAGAAGCAGAGGTGGAATGCCTAAAGCCACACATAGCTGACTGCTGCCCAGATCCTCCTCCTGCTGCTCTTTTCTGTTTGAATCTCAGCCGGGTACCTTTTGTCTGTACCAGAAGGTGCTGATCCCTTACAGGGGAAGAGGCTCCGTGACTTGCACGGTGAGCTGTTGTGCTACTAGCAAACCAAGTGATCTTCACACTGTTCATTCTGAAAATCATGTTCAGCCTAGTAAAGTACTAGTTGCACCAGAACTTAACATTCTGGGGGCTGATCTGCATTTTTCGGTGCCACTCCATGCCATTTGGAAACAGTATTTTGAAAAGCATTCAGTTAACCACTGGTGAAATGTGCTCTGTGGCTGTAAGGAAGTGTCAGTTGGATGGTGATTAATGACATGCTGCGAAGTTCTTGCTGCGTGAAAATACAGTATCAGGTGTGCCTATTTTACCAGAAATACAGTTCAAATTGACTTTGAATTTTGGTTCATTAAATTGTCAGGAGCTCTCAACAACTGTTACAAGGAGCAAACATTAGTCGCCTCAGAAACTGCAGGCATGTTTGTGAGAAACTCTGATTTGGCTCTACGATTTGATTTGGCTGGCTGTGAAATTTAGGTTTGTTTTTAAACATTTGTTTACTCATTATTGTCACATTGACCTTTTATAAAGAAGTTCAAGTCACATTATGGCATCAAGCCATGTTAGAAAATTAATGTCAGAGCATCGTGAAATACGTGGGAGTCTGAAAAGGAGCAATGTCTAGAGAAAAGACAATCTAATGTGGAATATTACACATTTTGTATATCAATTCATATTTGTGAAGTTACCTGGAGCAATTCAATTGTTATGCTATTTAAGAATAACTTTAAAAATAAAGCTATAAATAATACACGGTACACACAGTCTTGCTGTAAGGAAGATCAGAATTTTTTCTGGTTTGTCTATGAATTATTTCATTTTCTCAGGCATTTCTACTGATACCTTCCATCCAACCTCTTATGGGTACCTTCAGTAACATCTCATTCTTTGAGAGAAGAATTTTATTTCCTTTATCGGACATTTATATATGTGTCTGGGGTATCTGTGTGTCACTGCTGAGTTAGAAATCAGCCATAACAATACTGGAGAAAATTAATTCTCCTTGTGTCTCACTCAGTCACCTTGAATGCCAACTTCCAGAAGTGCGATAGCATTTGTCATTCTGAGAGTGCTGCTATTTTGTTGGCGAGATAAGATGAAAACTGGGATTAGTAAAGCACACACATGGCTTATCAGGCAGTTTGGTGGATGCACTTTAGGTTTGGAGGTTTATGAAAGATGGGACCAAATCAGGAACCTCTTATGCTTGTAGCCTCTGCAAACCTGAAATTTCTTGAAGCATCTGTATTTATCTATAAAAAAGGCATCTGGACCTAATCTGATTACTCCCTGAGAAGAGACAAAACTGAAATATCACCCCTCGGTGGAGAAGTGATTGACACAGGGAGCACTTTTCCAGTCACTGGTAGCAAAAATGCTTCAAATGTAACCATTTTAAACAAAGCTATTTATATATTTGACTACAGAGGTTGGCGGCCCATGCTGTAGACTGCTGGCCAGGCAGTCTGCCTGTGCGAAGGAGTGCAGAATGCGAGAGGTATGGTAGCAAACACTGAACGGAGAAGTCAGCCTGCATGTATTGCTCCATGTACTGATGACTGTCTGTCAGGGGCGATGTGTGCTCATTCAGCAGGCCTGATAGGTGGCTCCAAGGAAATGACTTCTTTTTTTTTTTTTTTTTTTTAAATTTGCCCCCTCATCAGCTTTTTGTCCCCTTCTTGCACGGAGTGGCCCAGTTTCTGTTACTACAACCCCTGAGACTGAAGACTCCCTTCCACAGGGCAAGGAAGAGGCAATGCAGTGATACCTTGAAGGTATGTCCATGTGATATACTGCTGACAATCTCTTTGAGTGCTGAAGGAATGAAGTTAGATATGAGCATACAAGACAGTAGCATTCACGGCTTTGCTGCCTGGACTCGCTTGTCCTGATGAGCAACAGACTGTGTAAGTCTGGAGGACCCTGTGGTACAGGACCAATGCTGTTTTGGCAGCTTGTGTGCTAAAGTAGCCTGGAATTATACAGAACTTGCCTGTGATCTGTGACTAGGGAAGTTTCGAAGACGAACAAAGAAGCAGTAGAGATAGGTCTAAATTCTGTTTTGTTCCTAGTTCGTTGAGATGAAAATTTTGAAAAGGGTAAGTTTCCCTGCCATTCTCTGTAAGCAGTATTGCAACTGCCAAGGAATTCTGCAACTCTTGCTCCTTTCTGTGGGACACCACCATCAGTCACCACTGCCACCTCTCACGTGACTCTTAGGACACAACAGCCTTACCTCCTTTTTCCTTTCTGCAGCCCACGAGTTCAGCGACCCGTGTGTGGCTAGGTCTGATTGCTACTAATGGTAAAGGCTCTCCAGCTATCTCAGAGCTGTGAAGCTCTGCTTCTCCTCAGGGCTCTGCCTTCCTTCTAGTCACACATTGGAAGAGGGGCAAAAAAGAGATTCAGCCTTATTCTTCTGAGAAGAGGGGACTTCCCTCATGCTTCAGACATGAAGGAGATGCTGAAATAGAAGACAGGCTTTTTTCTTGCTCCTGTAGAATTCCTCTTGGTGCAGAATAATTGCTTTTCTCTCTGAAAACCTCTTCCAGCCAGACCAGCAGGGGACCCTGGGACTGGATGGAAAATTCAGACCGGATTGCCTAGAGGTTTATTACTAGGACGGTGGTCCAGCTGGAATGGAAGGATGGGCAGGCTGGGTTGAGGCTAGCCAATATGTGGGATCAGTGGGAGTGCTCTGCAGTTCATGCAGTGCTACCCTCCAAATGTGCAGCCAGCTTGCGGCGTGATGAGTATCAAACTATTTCAACCCATAAACCCAGCCTCCTCTTAGTCACAACTGCAGATTTAAAACTAAGGGTGAATTATCAGACCATGCGGTAGCCAAAGAACAATTATCAGCTGTTTGTAATTCAAAGACTGTCTCTGCCTTAAATTGCAGTCTTTAAGAAAACAAACAAAAAAGCCCCACAAAAAAACCCCCACCTCAAAACCCCCTGATTATTTTTTCTCCAGTATTGTAATCAGTATAGCTGAATTATGGCCAGAATGTGAGAACAGATACTCAGAATTTGCTGCTACTTTTGTAGTAATAGGTCTGTTAGCAAACTGTCAATCAAATACTGTTTGTTTCAAAGAGAAGTGTGATGGCAGCTTTTCTGCAATGGCAACTCCATTATTCATCACTCGAATACACTACCTAAACAATGCAACATCCTTCAAATGTCCTGAATCCCTTTATATGTCCTGTCTGGTTTAAGTGCTTTGAAAATGGTTTAGTTTTTGCTAAATCATTGAAAAAAAAAAAAGTAATTCTAGTCATCTCTGCTAGCAAAATATACTTAGTTTTAACTGGGGGAATAGGATATGGTATTCGTGCTGCCTGAGAATAATGTGAGCAAATGCTTTATGTCAGGTTACTGAGTGCACCTTTTAATTAACTATTTGGGTGAGAAACAGAAAGATTATGGGCGTTGATGTTAGGTAAGTTAAATACCTGCTAGGTGGAAAACCGATGAGTTTGGGGGAGTGGTCAGTTGTCTAGAACTGTTATGGGGTCTGGAGGGGAAATATGTGGAAAATATTGGCTGTTACTAAAAAAAACCCAAACCAACAGCCAAGGAGGGAGTAGACTGGTGCAGGGAAAGGACATGGTGAAAGGATATAATGCTGGGTGAGTTCTCTAAGCCTGCACCCCATGCAGGAGCAGACACATAGCAGTATAGCATGGACATTGGACCATCTTGCCTTTCTTAGCCATAAACCCACTTTATTTTTGGCATTGGACAGGTGGTAGTGTCTCTCCTTTCCTCTCTTAGGCTGGGTGAATATGGACTATCATGGCTGCCACAGTGGCAAAGGTCAGGAATTTGGGTTTGAATCTTTCTATAGCATCCTCAGAAAGGTCCTATGCTGCGTGCTTGAGAGAGGGCATGTACTAGCAGGCAGGATCACTGCAACCAGATGTGCAGGGACCACACCGAAGCGTTACCCTAGCTCATGTTTAGACCTCAAGCCATGTCCAAAGGACAATCCACAGAAGAATTTACCAGGTTGTACAGTGGTGGGTCTTGTCTTGAGAAGGCAAGTGGAGAAGTCAGTCTCTCAGCTCATTGTCCTGAGTGTCCAAATGGGTCAAGTAATTTTGGTACTCTGAATTGGTGGTATAGGAGGAAATGGCTCTCTGTTCATAACACAGACACAATTAATGCCTAGCTACAAATAAATAGTCATTATAAATAAATCTGAATCCTGATGTCTGGTTTTGTTTGATAAAATAAACTTGCATTACTGGTATTTAAATAATTCTGAAGGCTGGTCACAGAGGCTTCCTTCGATTTCCTCTTCCAGTTGGTCTGGAAGTAAAATGCAAATCAACTTTAGAACAAGCTATGTGTTTTAGTTCCCTCATGTTTATCCAAAACCACTTACAGAATGTTTTTGATAGAAATAAGTTTTTAATTTGGAGGAAGGGCAAACTTTCTTCGAGAACTTTAATTTTCTCCTGCTTAAGCAACTTGCTGGCTACTCCAAATGCTAAATGTACAATTTAGTTCAATAGTGACATCTTTCAGATAACTACTGAAGGAATGGCCCTAATCTGCTTTTCTCTCTTACAGATAATATGGCCAGGAAACAGAAAGGAGGCAGATGAGATGAAATCTATAGACCCCTATTTCCATTCAGGTTCAAATTGTATTACTGCATCTGTTACCCACTTTGCATAAACTGGTAAACAGTGGAAATTCATGATTCTCTTGGTTATTTAGTTTTGTTACCAGTAGCTTGAAAAGACTTTAAAAGTCAGAAAATGCAGAGAAAACTACTTTATTCAATCTTGTCTGCTTCATTTTTTCAAGCATATTAAAAATGGTTTTTTATAAATAATTTTCACTGGTTCTGGTGACAGCTCTTAGCATTTTCTCAAATGTCACTTTTTCTAAGTAATCCCAAAGCAATCTTAAATATAAATACACAAGGTGGGAATGTTTTTATTCAAACAAACAAGGTAGAAGCATTAGCCTCCTATGAAATACCATACTGTAGGTTATTCTTTTAAATCTCCTGTTGGAAACATCTCACTTCTGCTCCTGCTGCCTGTATTTTCCTCTAACGTAATGATTTGATATTTACTGTAGCAGTTATGCTGGTACCAAGGGAATGGTGCCAGAAAGGCAGAACTGGGTGGGCCAGGGGTATGAATGTGTGACCGCTTGTGTTGAGCCTCAGCATCCAACCTCCATCTCTGTTCCACTCCTTCCATGTGCTGTGGGAAGTGCTGCTGCCATGCTGGACCATCCAGCCCAGCTCTCAGCACTTTCTAGGGTAGCCAGCATGCGTGGTGCCAAGGGAGCTTTTGAGGTCTAGCCACATCCTCGGTGTTTTGTGCCACGTTCTTTGCCCTTGCTGATCAGGCTCCGTGGCCAGAAGTGGTGGAGGAGGCAAAGCTGTCCTCTGATGAGGTCGAGCTGTCTTCACAGCATCTCAGGCACCAAGGCCACCAGAACTTTTAGTGTACAGCTAAGGTGTTTTCTCTCTTCTTACTGTACACCTAATATACACCTTGTAGTTCTGTCAATGCCAGTTAGCTAATTGCAAATTAACTTATTTTACTTGAGATGGTAGCCTCTAGATGTTTGGATGGTAAGACAGCTATAGGAATTTCGAGTGGAAGTTATTCTTTCTGATTTGATGGGGTTTTTCTCCTACAGATTGCAGAAAAAGAAATGTGAAATGCATACTCAGTTGGATATTCTTAGCTTTTATTTTTGAGTTTCATTCTTGCATGTAATTGTTTCAACAGACAAACTATAATCCTCCTGCTGAAAACTGTAACTGTGCAGAGAATTACAGCATTTAGTTGATCTTAAGGAATATCCAAAATTAGAGATCAGTATCAATAAAATTATAACCAAAGAACATAGACCCTTATTTTCACTGTTGTAAATTGGGAAAATTAGGATCCTCAAAAAAAAAATTCAATTACCTAATCTATGGAGAAATGTTTAAAAGAAAATATGTGAGGAAAACCCCAGAAGGTTTCTGGTGAGACACAAATCAGAAATAGTCATGGTTATAAGCCAGTAACAGCCAGTAGCACTATGTAGGAATGAAAGCAAAAATCCCTTATGAAAGCCCATGTCTGGTTTTTCAAGATGCCTCATGTTGTTTTCTTTCTTTTAGTATGCTATTTCCAAAATCATCTAATCCTTTGGAGTTAAAAGGCATACTTTGGTTAATATCCAGTTTTTTCAAAATATTGTAGGTTTATGAACATTCATTATCTGTGGCCAGTGACTCTTGCTGTAACATCATCTAGCTGAGGATCTTGCCACTTTAAACTGAAAGAGCACGAGAACAGCTTGGCAAAGTGATTCCTGATTTATGTATGCATGTCAGCATTTCACAAGTACTAAAATATAGCATGTGCTTATTTGCATGATGATGCCCGAGCTGAAAGATATCAATTTAACCACTGCTTATTTATTGGCTCTTGGATCATGCTTGTAGATAAATGTTATAAATGTGAGATAATTTTATCAGTCTGGTGCTTTTATTTTTTATTCACAGACACCCATATATGGAAATAAATATGCTTGTTTTCTTCAGTATAGTATTTTATTGGGTGTATGAACATTGCCTGAAATACCATACATCAGAATTTTGCAGTTGTCCTTGGCACACGGAGAGCAACACAGCTCAGCTCATCTTTGTGCCTAAATTCATGCCCGTAAGCAGCAGCCCTGCTGTTCACGGTCAGGACCGCAAAGCCACAAGGGCCAGCTCCATAGGTACCCTGCCACAGATGGCTCAAATGTGGGATGAGGTCTTGCTGCTTGTTTGCTTGCTGCAGAACCTCTGAATAGTCCTGATAAGGAGGTGCTTTTGCGAAAGCAAGCAGGGCCCTCTGCAGCAGTTGTGTAGCATGGAGGTCAAGCACATCATGCAGACGAGTTCCTGTTTGCTGCTTTTCCAGAACAAGCCTTGAGATTGGAAGTACTGTGTTGATTTCATTCAGGCACCAAAAATGCCTTCATCTATTTGGCATTCAGCCTTGTATTTTTTCTTTTTTTTCCTTTTCTTTTTTTTCTTTCTGCTGTGCCACCTGATGGTGCTGCATCAGGTGAAGGGCTGAGCTGAAAGGATGTGAAGGATATGCAATTAAAACAAGCCACAGAAGTATTTATTCATTGGACTTAAATCAAGCCAGAGATTTAAAAAGAAACATCATCCAAGAGCTGGAGTGTTGTAAGAGCTGGTAAGCCTTTCCATCTGAGGGAAAGGGCAGTATCGTGGTCACCAAAATAGCCTGAATTTCAAAATCCAGAGTTCAGTTGAATGAATCACATGTTTAAATGCTTTAAAAAAAAGTATGATAGAACAAACTCTTCAGGGTGTTCCTTATTTAGAGCTAATTAGGCTACCTTGACCTGCAAGGAAATTAGACTAAGTGTTGCTGGGAACAGTGAAAGTATTTTTACTTCAGCTTTTGTCTGGAGGGACAGTTTTTGCATGGCACCCTTCTGTAACATTGATCTAGTCACATATCTTATTTTTATCATGCGTGTATCATTTTGATTTACTAATTAGATTACTGTAGCTCTAGGAGGTAATCAGGCCACTTGATTATTCACTTTTTATAGCTGTAGTAGAGTTTGGGAGGAGGAAATAAAACCCTCAAGCAATCCTTATATCTTCTGTGAAAGACAGTTTTTTCTTTTGCTCCCAATCCTCTTTGCAGTCTGCCAGTGACAAATGGGGAGCGCAGAAATTAATGAAACAGGGTTTTTTTGAAAGCGAGTTAGTCTCTAAACCACCCATCTGGATTGCTTAGTGAGGCAAAAATAGAAAATCCTGAGCTTAAACTAAACAGGTTTTAAAACAGGAATCTTTATACAGGCCAATGAAAAACATTAGAGTGCATGCAAAGGAGAAATGTTTGCTGACACGTTTGTAAATTAAAGATTCAAACATTAATACCCTACAAACAATGTTGAAGGCTTGGTAAACATGCATTTGTAGTGATTCATTCTCATACTTAGTTGACCCATTAATAAAATATGAAATCAATAACTCTTTTGTTTGGGTCAGGGGAACAAGTGAAAGCATTTGAGCTTTTGGTTTAGGTGGGGTTTGGATTTTTTTCTGTTTTCTTTGGTGGTGCCTGGGAATGGAGTGTTGGCTTTGTGAAGTCGGTGACTCATGGTCAATACCATGCTTTGAGGACCCTCAGGAAGGTCAAAATACTTTCCTTCACCTGAGTGACTAGCAGGAAATGGTCACAAGGTGGCTGTGCAGGGACTGCCCGGGGATGCCCACACGCTGCAGAAGGCCCGTGTCGTACTGCTCAGGTACGCTGTTGGATGGTGTGTGCTGTGCAGCTTTTCTAGCCTCCAGTGATTTCCCTCTTAGGCGCTTCTGAACCCGAGGCAGCAGCTTTGTAACACACAGTGGATTTTCCTGCCATTTCTCTAACTGGTTTTTGAACACTTGTAAACTTTTAGCAGTGCTAGTATCCCAAGGCAAGAAAAGCCACCAGTTAGCTGCTTCTAATGCCAGGGAGAAAAAACCCCACGTCCTTCTCCATTCATCTTCTCCACAGAATCACAGTTAGGAACACAGTTTACTATTCCAGCCTTAGCTCTCCTTTTTCCATGCTATAAACGCCAGGGTATATGGATTTTTTTCCACTCAGAATTGCTCTTTACTTTTCATAGAATGGTTTGGGGGTGAAGGGACCTTTGAAGTGATCTGCAGTGAGCAGGGACATGTTCAACTCCATCATGGTGCTCAGAGCCCTGTCCAGCCTGACCTTGAATGTTTCCAGGGATGGGGCATCTACTGCCTCTCTGGGCAACCTGTTTCAGTGTTTCACCACCTTCATCGTAAAACATTTCTTCCTTACACCTAGTCTGAATCTGCAACTTTTTCAGTTCAAAACCCTTACCCCCTGTGCTACCACTACAGGCCCTACTAAAAAGTCTGTCTGTCTTTCTCATAAGCCCCCTTTAAGCCTGGAAAGGCTGCAATAAGGTCTCCTTGGAGCCCTCTCTTCTCCAGGCTGAACAAGCCCAACTGTCTCAGCCTGTCCTCATAGGTGCTCCAGCCCCACGATCATTTCTGTGGCCCTCCTCTGGACTCGCTCCAACAGGTCCATGCCTGTCTTGTACTGAGAACTCCAGAGCTGGATGCAGTACAGTGATAGGGATGCATGTGGCCATATATGGCTGTTCTGGCAGCTGGGTCCCTGTGGCCTGAAAGATGACCTCATGTAGCAGAAGGAGGAGGGTTGGGTGGGCGGCTGAGTGCCCCTTTCCTTCTGCTGCCACTCGGGTATGGGAACTGTCCTCCATCTGCCTTCATGTGCCTGGGCTCCAGCCCCCTCTTTGTCCTATACTTGGGCTACCCTGGACACAATGGCAGCAAGAGCACTGCAGGAGGGTTGGGGTCCTCAGTGACCCCCTGACATGGGTCCCTGCAAGTGTCACAGCCTGACAGTGGCTGTGAGAGAGCAAAGCATCTGTTCATCTTGCCGGTGGGAAAGGGCTGTGCAGCTGCATGGAAAGAATTGCTGATGGGTTTTGTTTCCCTTTCAAAATCTTTTATAGTTTTCTCTGTACTTTTGGAAATGGGGAGACAACTGATGCCTCAGAAAGCCGGAATCAAAACTCACCAGCCTTGGTGACTATTAAGCAGGTATCCTTTATTGCAGCGCTGGGCACACAAGGGATCGCTCCTCCAAATGCGTGCACCCATTAAAGCCAAATTTCTCATCTTTATACAGATTAACTATACATATTCATTATAATTTCTAAGAAAAGGCAGGGTTATGCAAATTATTTCCAGGAAGTCATTTACATTAACTCCTCCCAGATAGAGTGGGGGATAGACTCTCCTATCTCCTCCTGTTGCACTGTTATGGCTAGGTTTTGTAGTTGCTTTCATGAAGCAGCTCACACAGTTACAGCCATATTCCAAAACAAATATATTCTTAAAATACACAAATTAAAGTTATATTAATTGTCTCAAGCTACATCTACATCAGTCTATTCAGCATTATTATATTTCATTGAATCACCAAGATTGGGCACACTATTTGACTTATGGGTGCAATATATATTGAATTTTTGCGGTAAAGGTGTCTGTATTTTGGTTTCTTTTTACTTTCAAACCATCCATTGGCTCCCCTTTCCACAAAGTTTCTTTGAAGCTTCACTAATTTATCAAAGTCTAATTCTTAGTGTAAGTAATAGAGTATTTCTTAAAAATGAATTTCCACTGGGGCTCAAATTCATGACCTGAACAGGCTGTTCTGACACTGAACAGACTGCTACATCTTATTTTGCATTCACATGAGATTGTTATTCTATGTCAAGCTGATATAAATGTGTGGCTATGAAGTTATTTGTTTGTAAAAATGTTATTTAGTTGATAAAATCTGTGTTCCTGTGCTTGATTTACATGAAATGACTGTTGTTAAGCAAAAACAATTAAATATTTTTCTAATGCAAGTGGCAGAAACTCTTTAATGAGTTTTTCACAGGAAGTAACAGACCAGGAATGTAATTCCTGGGTCTGAAATAAGCAGTAATATTTCCATGGGGTTTAGGGATGGACTCTGTATGAGCCACTGAGTAATTTCAAAACACGGAACAGGTTTCAGAACATTGTGGCTATCTTCAAATGCAATATACGATCAAATCGGTTAATAGTTTGACTAAACACTTGGGTTTATCTTTCTTCTCCATAGGCCTATAGTGAGCATAGCAGTAAAACCAAGCAAAGGCCTGGTGAGTATTGGAGAACTATTTGTCTAAGCACAGTCAACAGCTTGTCTCTCTGTTACCTTCCTCTCTGTAAGCTTAGTACCCAGGAGCCCCAAAGCTCAGCTCTGTCTGAGTCAAATTAACTGCAAATGATGGGGTGATATTTATTTAGGGCAACTCCTGGCATACTGTTGATTCACATATTGTACTAAAAGATTTGCTCTTCAGTGGAAACCAGACCCATTAGAACACTATGGGAAGATCTTGTATTCCTTCTTGAAAGATGTTGAGCATTTTGAATAAAAGAGTAATTATAGTTGTTATAGTCAGCAGAACAATGTGAAGTAGTTTTACGTAGAATGATATGCAAGCACTTGTCAGCTTGCAGTTCAGAGGAACCTTTTAAAATGCCAGAGTAGTTACTTTCTAAATGCATAAATATTAAGTCACTGGAACACAATTAAAACAATTATATTTAGGGAAAGAGATTCTTGCATTTGGATTTTCACCACACAATTCCTGGCAGAAAAATCTAAGTACTAAAATAATATTCCATTCAAGTTAGATTTCTTGCTTAAATGAAACAGATGTTCAAAAAAAATCCCACTCCAGTCATGAGTCTAGTCTTTGTATAATATTGTTTTTTCCATAGTATTTAAGAGGAACATTAACCCATTTAAGAATGTGAGTAAAGGAGAAAATAAAATTCTTATTTTACTGCATCAATTACAGCCATTCCCAAAATGTGTAGGAAAAGCTGTATTTTGCCTCAGTGATTTGGGAGTTCTCTGTTTGCAGGAACTTACTACCTTGCAGAAGATTTCTGCACTGGAAAGTATGAGGGTACAAAGCCGTTTTGAATGCAAAGTGCTAAATAGTTACTCAGGTTAAAAAACACTTAAATATCAAAACCACATACTTAGCATTGCTGAACCTTATTTTAGCAAGTCAGATAGTTGTACATGACACCATCCGTCTGGTTGGAAGTGTGTATAATAGGAGGCCAACTTTGTAATCCCTGTTCTCTCCGTGTACATCTGGCAACAGTTTGATTTCAGTACACTTCCTGGTGAGAACGTTGCTTGTGTAACAGGACAGAATTTGGGTTATGTTCTCATTTCTAAGACTGGTACTCCCATGGACTTTTGCAGTGCTCTATGCTTGCTGCAATAAAGGCACCGCACAGCTCAGATAACTGCCTCCCAAAAGCAGAGGTGCTCCTTGATGTTTGAGCTCCAGCTTATAAGGTTTTTACTACCTTTCTCCTCTCCAGCTTCTGCAGGCTGCCTACGAACATTCATTAGGCTGCTGTACTATTAAAATAGATCAGTTACTAAGACATCAGTATGACACTTAATGTAGAAACAATAAATGGATTTTTTTTTCATTGGTGATTTTGGGGGAATGGTAAATTGCATGATGAAGACCCCAGGGCTGATTTTGTAATCAGCTGGACTCAGTCCCTCATGCAATTTGGTATGAAAGAAAAGCAGCTGTCCTCTTTATCTGTGAAATGTGCTTGATGTCTTTGACTCTTAGAAGAACTTTGCCCACTACCTTGGGATGTGCTTTTGCCGGAACCACCCTGGTCTCAGCTACATGACATCATACATAGTCTTCACCCCACTGAAAAAGGAAAATACAAAGTTCAGACATCCAGATGCCTTTGGGCAGATTGTTAAGGCATTGCTGTCAGCAAAGGTTAAACCAGCTCCATACCCACAAGGAAAACAGCTTGCTACTGAATTTCCTTCTGTGGCTAACACTGTTATTGTAGGTAGCACAAGGTTGGTTTTATCTTGAAAGGTAGTGCAAACTTATCAGTACAGATTTCAGTGTGCTTTCTGGGGTACAGTATAGTCTGTGTCTTAGATAGGATTGCCTGCAGGTGTTATTTCTTAAATCGCATAAATGCCAATAAATGACAACTGTGGGAATAAGGAGGTCCTTTGTGAAAACATGTTGGAAAAGAGAAGGTTGTCTTCATACTAGAAAGCCTGCAGTGAACTACTTGATACTTAGGAGTCTGAAGCAAGGTGGTATGTTTACACTTTACAATTTTCATAAAATTGCCTGGAACCCAGTTTTAATGATTAAAAGTTAAACCAAAGCTTAGTTTTAGTTTGTGCCTTTTTGGTTTCTGCAGAAATGGTGGGACCGATGGGAAAGGATTGGCGAGCTCATATGACTAAAAGAAATGGAAAAATTGGTCATGCAAGCAAGAAAATAGTAAAGAATGAAGTAAGGTCAGCTTCTTGCAAGGTCAGAAAGGTTCTCTTTGGGGCATTTGTTTGGCAATGGAGTAAAGAACAAAGACTTGTAAGCAATACTGAAAACTAAGTGTGACTTGTAAGCAATACTGAAACATGTGGTGGTTTTACTTTGGATGAGGGACTTTTGTGTTTTTCTTTGGTTCACCAGGACAGTATTTTCCATACGGCAAAATTTCATTGTGCTACACAAAGCAGCAGGTGTGGCAAGGCATTGGGGGTAATCAACATACAAAAGCAAGGAAGATCTGTACTTTTAAACTGTATTTTATATTGTAAGAGACAGCTATACCTGGGCAACAGTGCAGCAAGTATTTCTGGATCTGAAAAGCATGTGAGATTCCACAATGGCTATTTTAAATTGAGAATTAAATGGACGGTCCCATAGGCCCACATTTAGGGACAAGAAATGTATCCTCCCACCTAACTATTCACTCATTGGTAGACGTATGCAGTGACACACCCCTGATCATAGTAATTGCTTTGAAGAGTATATTGTATTTAATGCAATGCTTTCTTTGTCTCAGGGGCCAGAATATAGTAAAATTCAATATTATAAAAGAATATGCCTTAGTATTGACCACACAGGCAATCTCTCGAGGTCTAGCTTCAGCAGAGGCTTTCAATAGCTTCTAGATAAACATCAGTCAGGGCAGGAATGAACCCAGAGCAGAACGTAAGTAAATGGGGAGTGTCTGAAATATCCAGTGTGCAGCTGGGAAAGCAGTGTCAATGCTGATGCCTGTGGCACTGTCATCACTCTACTCCCTCTCTCTCCCTCTCTCTCTTTCATGCTTTTTGTTACCATGTCTCCTGTTTGGCATATGGAATTTTTATAAAAGAGTTAAGGTGTACTAATGCTAGCTTTGAATTATTCCTTTAAACAAAATGTTGCACTTGATATTCTTTGGTTTATTATAACACAAGCTAATTCTTTCTTCTCTAGTCTGTGGAAAGTTTTGCTATCCCTACAAGCCTGTCTGAAAGTAGTGTTAGCTTTTGTTGACCGTGCCAAGTCGATTGATAAGGCCCTGAATAAAGAGGAAATAGTCTGGTTTTGAACATGACCTTCCAGACCGTATCTTGGCCACAAAGATAACTTGGCCAGAATGCAGCTGGCAAATAGACTCCCTTGTCCTAGCTGTGGAAGGGAGGTGCAGCATTGTGGGGGTCTCTCAAGTCACTGAACTGCAGGAACCACTTATGACAAGGCACATGTTCTTCCCCCGAGCTTAAGGGTGTTGTTCCTTGCTCTCTGTAATGGATGTATTGTTCTTCCTGCATATTTACAGCTTGTCTTAATGTGCTACATTAAAGGCTGGGTTACACTGGGCACAGCATTAATAGTGGCAGAGACCATCCTGGTCCTGAATAAACTAAATGGACAAAATAAGGGTTAAAAACTTCCTCAAGGTCAGTGTCAGGCAGTGGCTGAGCCAGGAGAAGAATCCAGGCATCCTGATGCACAGTATGGTGGCTTTCCACTAGGCCATGATATCACTGTTGTGCAGATAATGCAGTAAGAGAATGGAAAGAGAAAAAAGAGAAAAGATGTCATCTGGACTGTGAGCCACCTCCTTTTCAGCTTCAAATGAACAGCAAAATCCTTCAGCAATGCATTCAAGACAGTTGCCCATGATGTAGGTGTTTGTGTTGTGGCTGGTACTTTTAAGATACACCATAGAAAAGACCATGCAGCTTCATCTTGAAGCTTATGTTAATTTTTAATGTCATGTCCATTTTTTGGTCTGTTTCACTTGAGTGTGTACCTGCTGATCTTGTGTGTCATACTTTCTCAAAGATGTAAGATCTACCAGAATACCCGCTGTTGTTGTACTACTTTTACTGCAGTTTTGCAGTGGGATCACAGCAGCATATTTCTTGGTGATACTCTAGAATCTCAATAAGAGCTAAGTTTTTCTTCCACATCTTTAAAGAAAACAAAATTAAACAAAGGAGACTTCATAGCAGTGTTGACATTAGTGTGCACTTTCTAGGACTCTATTCCCATCAACCTGGCACTCATCAATTTGAGCAGAAATAGAACTTCTGTCTTGCTTTTCATGGAGAGGATTTGTTTGGGATTAAGCAAGCAAGACAAAGATGTCTAAAAATGATACTGTGGCAGCTGCGTCACCTGAGGATGTCTTTCCCTTTGATCTTCTGTATGCCACAGACACATGTGAAGCCACGTTGTAGGTGTCCCTTAGAGTTGAGGGGTTCAAAAAACCTGTGTCCTGAAATAGTCTGTGACTCACCTGTGTCTGCCACGCTTGCCCTTGTGACCACAGGTTTTTATTATTTAAATGCCCTTCCAACACAGCTGCCAGCAATTCTTCAAAGCTTCTCATTTGCTCAAAATACAGCTGTCTGCTTCCTTGCTGAAGTCAGCAACTGTGCCTGTTTTGCTATGGTGCTGACAGATTGCCTTTACATTGTCCCTTATGTTTTTTTGCAGACCTTAAAGGATATGCTACTTGGCTTTGTTTTTATCTCAGCCTTGTACTTTGGAACTTGCATTCTAGCAACGTCAGAAAAGTAAAGATCCTAAAGCTGTATTTCAGCATGGAAAGATGGTATTTTGTCTTCTGTTGTTTCCAGGAAATTAGTTTCCTTTCAACAACAATCTTGGTGTATTCTCTCTACTCTCTGCCTTACACTCTTTCCCATCTTCTGACACTGAGGATTGCTGCATGATGTCCTGCTGAATGCACACACAGTTTAAATGTAAAACTTGTGTTTTGTTCACACCCTAAGCATTTGACAGAGAGGAGTTTAAAAATGCAGTCACTACATTTCATAATGGCAGTGTAAGCTGGAATGGTCCTTCAGGACATGAGTGAGGGGTAACCAGTATTGTTGGCTTAGAGGATGGGGCCATAAGAGACAGTTGTGACTCAGGTTTCCAAACGGCAAAGTCCAATGTGATCGTGGATGAGGGCATTAGCTGTGGAGCTTGGTGAATTCTAGGGACTTTTTTTTCTGAGAAAGACTTGTGGTAATTTCAGAACCCATAACTCTTTGGGAGAAACAAAGTACTTCCGCAGTGTTTGGGCTGATTGTGTGGGTAACAGTCTGTGACACCTGGTTTAAAAAGGAACCTGAAATTTCTGTCTTTAGATAGGGCAGGAAAGAATTCTGATTTAATGAATATCCTTGAATGTTCAGTAGAGGAACAGATGACAGCCACAGTCGTTGTAACCTCTTAAGTTTTCACACCGTGTAAAGTGAATACCAGAAATGCCCACTGCCTTTCGTGCTTCCTTTGTTTCCTGCATTCAGGGCAGCTCCTGCAGGCTTTTACTGAAGCTTGGAAGTGCCTCGGGCTCCTTAGTACCCAGACTGTGTTAGCATGAAAAAAGGCGTATGAATGCAGTAAAGCGTTTGAATAGGCTTGAATTCCAGGTTTAAAACAGGAATGCTGATTGCCAAATTTGGCAACCTTTGGAAACCTGGAGGTAAAGCCCTGAACTGACCTGCCTTTGGGAGGCTGGCATCATCCTGTGGGTTTGACTAAACGCATTGGTCTAACAGCTGCTGGATACCCATGTGGTCCAGAGCAAACGCCTAGTTCACTCCTAATTAAAATTCTGGCCTTAATCTGAGTGAAGATGGGCCAGAACAATTTTCTTATTTCCTTTCTGCCCTTTCTTTGTGTCCATGCTACGTTTCTGTTTCTCATGTGTTCTGTTTGGAAGCAGAGCAGGTGGGTGGCAATCTTGGGAGCCCAGACTTGCCTTTTGTTTGTAAATATTTCCTAGTGAGAAGAATTGTTTATTGCTTCATAGTTCTACTTCAGGACTCCCTCCGACCAGTTTTCTCTTTAGGAACAAGCTGCTTTTGATGCACAACTAAAAGATACTTGCTTTGGTGGTGAAACCCTTCTCATTGAGAGGACTGGAGTAGATTGAGAGGCTGACCATACTTTGAACATGTTACCTATTTCTTAGAGCTGTGAGTACAACCTCCTGAGAGGTGACACCTTTATAAAAGTAGCTCTCCATCTTTTTGCCACAAGCACAGACCTTCTGAAAATAGAATCCTCAGAGAAGAAAAGTGAGACAGTGATTGCAACTGCTCAGAGCCATCTCACGCCGTACATGAAAAATATAGATCCGAAACGTATGCTCAGCTGCTGGTACCAGCTGTTACATTCATTATAGTAATTGCTACCATTAGTGTGCTATTAATATTTCTCTTACAAACTGGTAAGAGAAATCAAATGAAAATGCAAAGTCTGCTCCATCTGCAACCATTTGGGTTCTTTGTGGGTCAAGTCACACAAGCAACAATTTCTAGCAATGCTGCTGTCCTCTAAGGAAACTGTTCTTAGGAGAAGCTTCATATCTTGTGAAATTTGGAAAGCCCCATCCCTGAAGGTGTTTAAGGACAGGTTACATGGGGCTTTGGGCAACCCAGTCCAGTGGGGGTGTTCCTGCCCATGACAGGGGGTTGGAACTAGATTGTCTTTGAGGTCCCTTCCAAGCCCAAGCATTCTATCATTCTGTGACTCTATGAAATTTCCATTTTGTGCTAGAGAAGAAAGACAGCATGTAAATTTGGGAGGGCATATGTATAGTTACTACAGAATCTGTTTGTCCATTGCAGAAAAAGTCTAACACCTTGTGAAATGCAGCAGGAAGCTTTCTGGGCCTGTCCAGCCTTTGGTGTAGCTTTGTACAACTGGAGACCCTGGAGCTGACAGCGAGTGCACCCTTTTACCAAATGGGCCACACAGGACTGTGTCTGAGTAGGTGGCGTATCCTCTGGATTTGAGGCAGCATGTTAAACCACCCTCAGGTGCCAGCTTTGGAGTGAATCTGAGGCAATGTCATTCTGACAGCTGCGAGGTTCTCCTGTATCATTTCTCCATCACCAACATCTTCCTAGAACAACTTTATTGTGGGCCAGGCTGTGGGGTTATTTTTCACTATCCCTTATTTTTCTGCATTTTTGGGGGGAAATTCTCATCTATGAAAGTGCCATTGAGTCAGCATCTTTCAGCTCAGGAGTACCAACACTGTTCACAAGCAGCTTGGAAAAATGTTTTCATTTCAATTTTCTTTTCCACATAAACTACTAGAATAGAGAACTTTGCTGATCTAAATGACATATTCATCTGAATGATGAATACCGTAGCTGAAAAAAGACTAGTTGATTTATCTAGTTCATCTCACAAGAAAATGCAAAGTACTGGAAAAAGTTGCTGTATTGATGGTTTGTGGTCTGATCCACTTATGGAAAAAATGATTAATCAAAAGTATACTGGTAGTAAAAGTTAATTATTTAGTGATCAGTAAATTACTCAAGAATGATTTTAGTACAGTTGTCTGCAATAGAATTAATGTGCTAATGCTGCATGCATACGGCTATAATGTATACTGTTTCGTGGTGACCTGTGCACACAGTCACTGCTGCAAACTCAATACTTTCACTGAAATAATCTGGACTTCTTTTGCATTTGCTCAACATTACGGCTTGCTTTTGCAGCTCTGTGAGACTCTCGTGAGATGCAGCCTGAAGTTTCAGCACTTGCGATTCCTGAAGCCTGTCCTTTTACAGGGAAAACTCTTCCATCAATCCCTGTTGAAGAGGAAATGTGAAAACCAGAATCCTAATGCTAAAATCCAAGAGCCAGCTGCGAATAGCCTCAATTTATTTGGGAACAGTACAATTTTTTAAAGCCAGTGCTGCAGCACTGGAGAAGCACAGCATTATTTCTGGATGCATGGGACCTTCAGTGCAGGTGCCATTTTCCCAGGGACTCCCAGGCTCCTCTGAAAGAGATAACCAGGTAGTCCCTTCAGCCACCTGCAAGCCCAAAGCCTCAAAAAGGCTGTGGCTTAGCACAGCAGTAAGATGGGACAGGCTTCTGCCTCAAGAGACTGGAAGACAGGCTAAGTATTCTCTTGATTCTCCCGTATGCCTTCATATAAATGAATGGAAAGTCATGGGTCTGCCCCAGAGGATAGTTTCACCATATGCCCTCCAAAGTCCTTGTCTGACCTCATGGAGAGTGGTGGGTGGACAGAAATTCACCGTGTCAGAGGGGATGTGCTGCAGTTCTACTTCAAAGCATTAAGAAGCAGCCAGTGCATTTTTTTTTCTTTGTTTGTTGGTGCTCCTTTGCAAGCAGCTCCTTGCAAAAGCAGGTGCTGTGTTTCTTCCTGCACTGATAGGCGTCTGTCCGTTACTCAGCCAGGCTGCGGGCAGATCCACCGTCACGCTGAAGCGTGTGAAAGACCCTTGCACTCTCTGCACACCCTTCTCGCTGCCTGGAGGGCAAAGGATAGGAAAGCTGGTTCTGGGAGTTACCTTCTTCATTATTCTGGATTTCCCTTTCATCCTCATCTAGTGTCAGCTTGTTCATGCTCCAGGCTCTGTGAGAGGGAACTTGTTTGCCTATCAGATTACCTGACTCTCACAGCAATTTCACGCATCCTCAGAAGCAGAGGAAGGCTGTACTCTTGAACCCTAGCCCAGGACCAGCAAAGACCTGACTAAAGGTTTGTCCCAGCCAAAAATTCCATCACTTCAAGGAGAGGCAAAATATAAAATCTGATGGATTTGGAATAGAAGAGCAGTTTATTCCAGAAGTGTCATACCTAGCACTGACTGAAGCAGCAAGGTTTGAGGGAGACCCTGGTGAAGTTTTAGCGGCTCATCATTAATACTGCACCTGTCATGTTTTATGATAATTTATGTAGTATTACAGAAATAATGGACCAACCTCTCAGCTGACATAAATCTTCATTGCTCACTCTGACTCAGTGAAGTTCTGCTAGTTTCTTCAGATATTTGGAGGTTTATTTGCAATTCTTATTGTCACATACAATATTTTCCCACTTCCATAGGTTTTGCAGTATATATTTCAAGTAACAAAGGCAGTGTTAATAAATCCATCTGAATGCAGAGTCTTCTCTGCAGATTAATAACATGAAGTACCTGACCTCACATTGCTAATGCAATTAAAAACATTGAAGAGGTTTTGCTATGGTATTAGCTCTTAACATTGCAGCTCTCCCAGTAAAAATGTAATTTGATGTTTACGCTGCCACAGCAAATTCAATTCTATTAATTCCCAAGTTGCATCCCTTGCATGTGAGAATACCCATCAATTTGTCTTTGTGAGTTCTGTTTCCTACTAATACATGCAGTGTCTTATGATCTGAGAGACATCAAACCAATCTGTTCATTTGCAAAATCATATTTGATGTGACCTCTGTTTCACTTCTGTCATTTTCTTTTCATCTGACTTCTTCCCACAGTTCGCTGATCTGAGCTAGGAATGTGGAACTTGATTTTCAGGGCTCTCTGCTTCTGAAAAGTAAGGGGATAGAGACACAGCCAGAGAGCCACCCCATGGAGTCCGTGGCAGAGAGCCAGGGCAGCAATGGTCTGGAGAAAAAAGGGCTATGGGCTGCCATGCTCGCTAGGCTATGGAAATTGAAGTTCAGGATATCATTTTGATATATTCCCCTGGGAGTAAAAGGGGAAAAATTCAGTAACATCAGAGATTTGTCCTAAAGGAGAGACCTGACTGTGCAGTACCTGACAGCCATTCTTTCAAATAGATCACTCAGGTCTTAAATACAAAGCCGATGTGCTGGCAATCTTAGACAAAAACATTTAAAAGCTTTGGGCTTGAAATCTGATTTAAATTTAAATCATAATTGATTTTTTTCCTCATTTTTATTTTTACGAGCAGATGGACTATAGCTAGCAGTTGCCCTTGAGGAGTCTTTAAAAATGAAGTTCTGTGAACTGTTTCCCTGAAGATTGATACAGCTGCTATTTCTTCAGCTATCTCTGAATCATCCTCAATTACTATATGTCTTTATAAAATAATTATAGGTTTTATCCAGGAACTGAGCCGGGCTCTGTATTTTTCATAAAACCCTTACAGAGGGTTGGTTAGCAAAAGAGATGGTTTTACCCAACACAGTTTTCAATTATTTAGCTTTGAACTTTTATTCTCTTATTCAGTGTTTTGCTACCATGCAGCAGCTATATTCCCTTGGAACTGAAATGGAAATGATTTTGTCTGCTCTATCCATCTCTTTACACTTACTAATTTGTCTGCCAGAGTAAATCACACACACAACGAACTTGGAAGAGTTATTAGTTCAGATGAAGCTATTCAGACTTAAACCAATAAATAAATGATGATCTTGCCCTGGAACATCTCTGCTTGTGCAGAAGTCATCCCTCTCTCTCTCTCTCTCTCTTTCCCTGTGCATATATAATGGGGAAATACTTTGTAGAAAAAAGTCAGTTTTAAATGCAACATGAGAACAGACTGAGTGAAAGTACGTGGCATTATCTCTGGATCACAAGGTGATGGAGGTTGGGTGGCAGCCACGTGGAATTGTCATCTGATGATGCAGATACTACAGGAGTTGCTTTAGTCCTTGCCCCTTGGTATATCCAGACATGTCCTTGATGATGCCTTGGCCAGTGACAGATATGTTGCAATAGGGAAGACAGTAGGTGAAACTGAGCCAACTGTATAGACAAGACATCCAGGCTGGCGGGTACCCTAAGACATCTGGGGTAGGAAATACTTTGTGAAGGAGAGGCTTTGTTTCCCCTGCACCTTCCATTTTTGCTGCCACTATAGACACCTTTTACTCACGGCAGAGACTGAGCTCAAGAACCAATCTTTCTTCTGGAGAAATGTTAGAAATTGGGGAGCCGTGCAGCTTCTGTGTGCCTTTATATAATGGCATGGAAGGGGATTGTTCTTTCTTTTAGGATGAGGTTGAAAAGTTGTAGATTATCAGAAGCGTTGTCAGTAAAATAGATCTTCAGCTTCTATCTCCATCTTTGTTTTATGTATTACTTTGATGCACATAACCTATAATTTTTATGCAGTACTATGGAGGATTAATCTTTTGCCTGGAGGAATTTTCCGCATGTATGTCAGTGAAATGAAGTATGGGAGGAGTCTAAACGCTAGCTTGTCTTCAGTCTAACATGCTCAGTGGCTGCTGCTGGAATTTTGCAAGGCTTCTTAATAGAAGTTGCCAGTTCCAGCCAGATGCATTCACGAATAACTTTTGAACTGTGGTGTCTGCAGTGCTGGTAAACTACCTAACAGTCAGCAGCCTGGCTATTCTTTGGGGATACGATTAAAACCACTGCATTCCCTTTGGTTCACTGAAGTAAGTTTCATGAACTTCAGAGTGCACAGTCTGTTTTAAGTTGATTTAACTGCCTCTCAGGGCATAAAATTTTGGATTAGACCTCTGTGCTCTGTTTTCTTAAACGTCTCTGCTGAAGATGCTTATTATGAGATAGAGAAATTCCTCATGCCTATGAAGACTGGCTGGTTAAGTGACAAATGCTCCTGTGCTGGGAAACAGTATGATTAATACCTCCAGACTGAGTGCTCAGTAGTTACTGGAGCACCCTGGCTTTCTTAAAAGCACTACAGATTTTAGCTTACTTAAATTAGAACGGCTTACATGTTTGGTTTAGTGTAAACTGATTTAGTTAATATTTCATGTTTGCTTTTGGTCTTTTGGGTTTATATTGCAGAGCTCCCCATGCAGATAATGGCACTGCTACCTAAGGCAAATACATCTAGGGGCTGTCCTGCATCACACTCTGACTGCCTTGCATGTTTGTACTATGAACATCGCATAAGGAAAGAGAGACCTATGGGTGAAGTGACCTGTTCAAAATCAGGTAATCTGGCCCTGGACTGAGAATATGATTCAATTGAAATTGAAGCTCATGTGTCCTTGTTAAATTGCAGTTTCCTAGTTTGATGCCTCTTTTGATGCTTGGCTTTGATGCCTGGAGTTCTCTTGTTCTTTGGGGGCTACAGGTGCTCATAATACTACCTTTGTTCACAAATACTTTCTTTTAAAAAAAGGAGTGATAGATTGCTTCAGGGATGCAGCTGATCACAGGGTAGGAAATGTAACTCAAGCACCTCTGCAAATAACTTTCTGGTGCTGAAAACCTGACTTTTTTCAAGAAAAATATATTTAATCAGTTCTGCTCATGAGATAACAACTGGGACAGAGGCATGTCTTCCTTTGTATCTGCTTGGAATTCATTTTTTGTTCGTGGGGAATGAAATAATTCCTATGCAATGATACAAATCATTGATGGTAGGTGTTAAAAGAACCCAGAGGCTCCAGTTTATGCCTGGTCAATGTGTGCCACTGTCATGTAAGCAGGCAGGGCGACTCCTACTACTCAACGATTTTACAACTGCTATACTGAAGGAGGAAACTAGACTCATCAAGGTAGGAGCAAGATGCACAGAGGGACCCTCTGTTTTAGTGTCACCCTAAATTCTCTCTGGTGGACAGTGAAGTTTTGTTAAGAGGGATGCCAATATGAAAAACTCAAAATTTTCCAGTACTCTTTTCTGATTTCCAGTTAAGTCACAGCTGTCATTTTAAAGGAAATTTTATTCACTTATTCTTCCAAATATTTGAATATATGAACAATTTTATTTAGGTATCCAGATTTAGATTTAATTTCAAATAATTAAAAATTGTATCAAGAAAAGCTGGTGGTAAATTAACATTAGGAGAGCATGGTGTAATACATCTTGAGGCTGGCTAGTGCAATTTTGTTTTTCTCCTCTTGAAAGCCCTACCTTGATCGTAAATGGACTGATCATAGAAAAAATGTGCATTAATACTTCCACCAGTTCCAATGGACTTCTGGAAATGCCTGTTTATTGCCAGTTGGTTCCTTCCAGAACATAATTTGCATCTGAGACAAGATATTGTCCTGCAATATCTTCTCTGTGTAATAATACATTTAGATCTCTTGACTCATCTATGCAAAAATTGAGCAGTAAAGGGAAAAAACGAGAACTCTTCAACTAGTATTTGATGGCTTGGGCAAACAACAGGGAAATACATAATCTCCAAGAACAGCTCTCTGTGAGGCTGGGAAGTTTCAGTAGAATTTAGCACCACAATATATTACAGACCAATCTGTATTTAAAAGACAATTTGAAGCCAAATCTGCCATTCAGAAAACCAGGCAGTATGTTTCCTTTCACGTGTTACTGTATGGCTGGCAAGTTTTGTGCAACAAAATTAATTGCCACCATTAACTGCGGTGAGAAGTTGGCAAATAGAAAAAAATAAAGTCTCAATACCTACCACCTGCTTCTGTACCACTTCAGGTGCTGCATACCTTTGCGCATTTCATCTGTGACTCATTTCTAAGTGCCTGACTTACTTCAATATCCTATTACAATATGTGGTATTTTTGGAGGTTTTTCATTTTTGTAGAGGTGGGGTTTTTTCCCAGCCTGCTGATATACAGACCTTTTGTGTGTAGTTTCTCCGACTGTATTTAGTCTATTAACTCCAACTGTGACTTCTAGACCCAAGTCTCCTGTTCTCTGAGTTTATGTTTTTAGGTATTTTTTTTCCTCCCTCTGTTCTTTTCTCTTTTTCAATTTGCCCATTACCCCTTAGTGAACTTTTCCAGTGTTTTCTGGATTGGTTGTGGTTTTTTTCCCTTTCCCCTTGACTTACTTTCCTTCACTGAGTCTTGGTTTCTCTTTGACATTTCTGCATAAAGGAAAGGTCTTATTGTTAACTGGACCTGCTTGGGAGTTAAATTGGAAAACATGCTGAGAGCCACAGAAGAGAATGCTTCTAGGTCTTTGTGTCTCAACACATCTCTCTGATACTGCAGTACAATACAGCACTGGTTGTAAACGAGCTGTTACATTACCACTTTCCTAATGTAAGGGAAGGCAGTGTGGGCAAGGATCAATAAAAAGCGGATGTCAGAATGAGGAAACTGCTCAGCAGTCCCTGAGGAAGAGGCAGTGCTTTTTGCAGAGTGGATTCTCAAGGGCGTTGTTACGGTGAGGGCTCCGTGAGAAGTAGCAGAGTCACGCAGCAGGTACAGCAGCAAAAGCTCTCTGCCAAATACCCAGCCTGCACAATCGCTTCATTATGGTCGCCAGAGGTACCCCATGTATGGGTATTGTATGTGTGTGCAACATACCTAAACATGCTGGTATTCTCTGGGAAAAGGGCCACCAGTGGTTTTGGAACAGCAAATACAGTAATTTTAATTTTTCTAACCTCTGCTCCCATTTTCTAATGCTCCCTTCCTCCCAGCTCTTTTCTTCTACTTCCCTGTCTCAGTTATCCTGCTTGCTTATCTTCCAGTTAAAGTGTGCTGACCCTCAGAAATTAACTGTCCAGGGGCAGGTGGAGCAATACTGCAGAGACAGTAAAAATACCTTCTTGAGAACCTGAACCTTGATCTTTCCTGAAGAATCTTGATAGATTCTTCAAATCCAAGAAAAGGAGACAGAGCTGTGAAAGGGAAAAAGGTAAACTGAGGCACTGCCACATCATTCATGCAGGAATGGGTGTGATGGGTGGTACCAGCAGAAAGGCAGTAACAGACCTGATGCAATTCTTGGGTTGGCTATTAGAAAGAAGAACATACAGGTATATTTACATACAGTAAGTTAGGAGAAACTAGATGTTGGCTGAAAAGGGTCTGAGAGGCCAAAAAAGAAGATTGGTTTATGCAAAGCAAAATGAAGAAAAAGAAGGTGGATTTCATACAGACATGTTCCCTGTATGAAAAAGTGCACAGGCTCACGGAATTTTGTATCCATGTAATTTCTATACAACAGTTGCTAGAGAAATGTAAACTCACATTTGCTGTTTGATTTATTTTCCTGGTTTTGATTCTTAAGCCAAAATTACATGAGAAACGTTGCTTTACCTCATCTTCTGCCATGCAAGAAAACTCTTTGAAGACTATTTTTTTAAAAGTGGAAGTCTTATTTGAATGATGCTTTGTGTTTTCTTTACATTCCTCTTTGAAGGTATGAGTATATGTTTTGCTTAGTAATTAATTGGTGCTTAAATACTTTCTGGTATATGCCTAGAAGGAAAATTTTAAAAGCTTATCTTCCTGTCTGGCTGCCAGTAAATATATTTGCAAACAATAGGTCCTCCAACTGTTTTTACAGAAAAACAACAAACCAACCATCTTTTGATTTGTACTTGCTGATGTGGGGACTCTGCTCAAGCCACTGAGGAAGTTAATGAGGAAAATGTGCTCATGGTCTGGCAGATGCAGCCGAAGCTGTTCTCTCAGAACTGTTAATAATTCAGCACTGGGCTCTCCCTCCCCCCCTTCCCCATGAGTGAATAGTGTCACACTGGGGCTGCAGCACTGCAGGGTCTGGCCTGGCACAGGTGCTCTCCCCTCTGAGGTGGTGGGACCTCACCTACTTCATACCAGACCCCTTGGGTGCTGCCCTTCTGAGGGGCTGGTGACCGGGCTGTTAGATGGGACCTCTTGGGGGGGCCTCTGCAAGTGGCTGCAGGAGGATCCCCACAGGGGTGGGCACCAAGGGCTGGTGTGAAGGGGTGCTGGATGTGGCCCTGCACAGGGGTTGCACCATGAGCCCACCAAGATCTATAGGCAGTGAGCACCCAGGTGCCTGCCCAGGGAGCTACCACTTCATCAGTCAAAAGGAACCTGCCCTGGCATTCCCCAGTGGAAGCTGGGAGCTGCCCACCAGCTCTCTGTTAAACTCTTGACAGCCAAATCACCAAGAACCTGGTAAACCATGAACTAAAACATTTCACAAGGACATGCTGCTAGCATGTAACAAAAAAAGTCTCCTTAGTCTGCATGAGGTTATTGAGCACAGTGTCTCACATTTAGCTTGTGTTGAACTATTTGTCCACAGTTGCAGTCATCTCTTGAGGTAAAGTGAAAAAACCCTGTGCTGAACTCCATACCAATAATAGCTCCTGCAAACAGAGATTCTCAGGCAGCGGTTTAAGCTAATCTCATGCATCTGTATATTTAAAATTATTACCAGTCACATTCCATTGTAATTCAGGGAAACAAGGAGTAAGCAATGCACTCTCCTCCTGTCCTTGCGCTGGCAAATACAGAGGACTCAGAAAGCGGGAGGCACATGATACCCAGGATATAATTTGTATGCACACTAGATGCACGTTTCAGTGGAGATCAACTGATCAATTTCTAGCTTAACCAGAGACTTTAGCTGAAGGCAAACTAAATAATCTAGCTCTTGCCTCGGTTTATCATCTCTAATGTGAATGTGGCATTTTATTGCATTAGAAAGGCGATGGAAAGCAGTCAGATTACGAATAGTGTCATATATTGGCCAGAAGCGCAGATGATTGCAGTAACTCAAGCTAATAAGTTGCATAAATTCTGAAGGAGAAATTGGGTGTTTCCATTGCAAGCTCAAATATATTTAACCCATTCTACTGGAAAGAGAGAAGAAAAACAATAATGTAAATACTTTACTCCTGCTGCTTTTCAAAAGTTTTACTAGCTAGACTATTTTGAAGCAAGCAAATGAAAATAAGAACTTGATACTATTTAATCTTAAATATAAACTGAAGACTTGGAATGTTTTCTAGTTATAAAATACTCAGCTATTCTAAAAAAGTTTCCTATTTTTCTATCTCCTTTGACTCCAAACAAAACCATTCAAATGCTTTTTCTTGTACAGTGAACTCAACCTCTTTTTGATTGCAACTCTGTGCTAAAGTGTAATGGAACTTTAATTATTTCAAATGGCTTTTTTTAAAAAATAAATTTATTTCTTTCAATAATCGTGTTTGATGGAAGAAGAAATCTAGAGGGTATAAAGTGAGATGGTCATTATCATGATGTTCCAAACCTACAGAAAAGCATTTCTGGTTCTACTTAAAAGTTCTGCTAGGAGCCTTTCAATTTTCTGTCTCACTGTCAGGTGAACAGCTTTTAAGGGCAGATAAGTCATGTTTGAATTGGAAACATCCTTGAGTTGGAAACATCTCTAAGATGAGCCAGGATTTTGTTTGGTTTTTTGTTTAGCTCCCCAATAGCTAAGCACAAACATTTAAAACTATATCCTCAGCTGGCATAGGCAGTTTTAGATCTATAATTTTTTAAAAAAATTTATATTAACTGGAAGTAATGCCTATGCATGCTTTTATGGAAAAGTTATGAAGGATGTACTTAGCTTCAAATTAATCCTGAGGCTTTGCAGTATTAAGTACAGTTGCCTACTCACCATATTACAAAGGAAAGACAATTTAATATGAAGAAACACCTTGGGGTTTATCCTTTGAGCAGGCTAAGACATGCTACCGTTTGCTGACAGCTTACGCGAATTTCAGCATGGGTCTCCCAGTCCCAGTTGGAAGGGCTTGGTCTTGCCCTGAAAGGACACTGCAGGGTCCTCTGTACTTGCCACGATGACAACAGGAGATGCACTATGTTCCCCTCTCGCTGGCTGGGTGCAAAGCAATGCACCTTAGTTCAGAGGAGCACAATGAGTAAGAGACCCAAACAGAAAAACAGGAAATTCCATTTAGATGTAAGACAACACCTTCTGACTGTGGGGCTGGTCAAACAGCTACACAGGCTGCCCAGAGAAGTTGCAGTCTCCATTCTTGGAGGTAATTGACATCTTGCCTGGATTTGAACTGTCTTACAGGAGAGACATGCACTTCAGGTGGGGGAGTCTCTGTGAAAATAAGTCTTTTTGATTAGGTATCCTAACTGCCTTGAGTGACATGTAAATAATGTGAATGGTTCAGAAAAGTTCAAAAAGCATCAGTGCAAGAGATGGGAACAAAATTACTGTGTAAAATTTGATTTAGTAATAACTTTCAAAGGGAAAAGAAACCTTTAAAAGCAAAATTTAGGTGAAATAGTATGCTGAAATGGGATAGGATTATCCTATTTCATATTTAAGTACTGTCATAGGAAAATTCATCCTTTGTGAACAAACATTTTAGGTATCAGGATCTAGGACTAATGTTAGAGGGCAGGAAAAAGGGGACTCTGAAGGGAATGTGCAGCAGAATCCACTTCTAGCAGTCCCACTGGATTTAGATGAATGTTCAATGGGACAGCAATTCCAAAGATGAGGGGAGCCCTATTTATGATTATACTAGTTTCTTACTCAAGTTTCAGTGACTGTATGTGCGGCAGTCACACGAGTTAGTCTGTTGCTGTACAAGAGACTTTGTTTCCACCTTAGTAACAGGGTTTATTACTTACAAAGGGGAATCAGAGCACTGGCTGTATTCCGTGCAAGATTTTGAGATGCTAGTTCTTGTTACAGGTTTTGCTGTCAGACTGAACTAAGAACTCATTTAGCAGATGTTGAAAGCAGGCTACCAGTGGCAAACACCAGGACAGTGGCGTACAAGGTTTGATTTCCAGTGCTGGTAAAGCAAGCGTAACAACTTCCACTCCTCAAAAGTTAACATTTTCTCATCCTTACCCTATTTTATAGGAATATGACGATGTAGGTGTCAGCTTGATATTAACTAAAAAAAAAAAAAGGGTGCAGGATCTCAGCATAGCTAGGCAAGTTCAAACTGAAGTGACTAAAGTGAGAAATCATTCTGGGGGCCAAGGGAACTCTATTCTGTTATTGCAGAATAGATTTTATTTCAGTGTGTTACTGATCAGTATTTATGCTTCACAGCCTCACAAAAAAGCAACAGAAATGTACTTACTGGAATGAGAATAGATGAAAAACAGTAAGGAAAAGTGAGCATTCATGGAGAAATGGGGAGGATCAACCATGTAAAGGTTGGAATAAATCTTTCACATACCAATTTGTCTCCTTCCCAGAGTTTTATCTCCAAATTGTTCACCTTTGCCAGAAAATTTTCTTGTTATAGTTAAAATTGGGATATCAACAATAATGCCTTTTTTTCTTATGAGGGAAACAAGTTATAACCTAGGCTTCTTTCTGGTCAAGGCACAAGGACAGTGAAGTTGGCATAAGCCCCATCCCAAGCCCACAACGATGAGCAGAAATGTCTCTGTCATGGCTGTGGTATTACCAAAGTATTTATGGCTAAAAGTACCAATTTTATTCACTTTTTTGGAGGATTTTCTTCTTTTTTGATTTGTGAAAGTTTTAACGCCCTTACTAGCATCCCTGGAGTTTATTCTGAATTTGTATCAACACATTCCAGAACTCACTGCTTGGGAAGAAATCCCATGAGCTTGCTCAATTTCAGTTCATTATACAAAAATTCAGCATTTGCATCTGGTCCTGGTTAGTTGCACAGTTTGATTTTCAAACAAACAACAACAAAGCAAACAAAATATCCTAGATACACTCACAACTGCTGTGAGCTTTATTCAGATAAGTTCATGAACTTTGTTAGGCTCCCTAGGTTCCTAACGAAGGCAGCGTAAGTTTTATTTGGCACAGCTTTAATTCATGCTAGATTTTAGATATATTGGTATGGAAAAATCTAAACACAGCCGCTTCTGTAGTTATGCCAGCAGAAACACATCCCTATTCCTTGTCATTTGGAGCTTAAAATTAGAAGTGTCCAAATCAATAAAGGAAAACCCACAATCCTTACACGTTCATGCCAAATCTGTCCTGTTTGTGCTATTACAAGATTTCAAATGCCATACAGGAGTGTTTTCTGCACTATACTCAAGCTAAACCAGAGGCAACAAAACTACCTAAAAACTAAAGACCAAATTAGCCTATTGGATGTCTTAGGAGTGGGTTAGGAACTGTGAGTTAGGACGTGTGTTACAGCATAAAACCAACATGAAAGTAAGAAAAATCTCTATGCAAACAAGAAAATCTATAGTGTTAATTTCTATACTTCTCCTTTTTCTAAAATCAACCTTCTTCCAGGTCAGCTAAAAAGGCAGATGAGAGGGGAATTTAATCCAGCATGTATCCAGAGCCTACTTACAGCAGCTATGAGGAGTAGGAGTCCTTCTAAGCCACGCAACAGGGAGACCTTCTATCCGTAGCACATGAGCTCTGAACAGGGCAGTGCTCACTAATGCTGAAGGGACTGTAGCTCTACAAAGAGGAACAACAGGAGTATAGATAGATAGAAGCCTCTTTATAAAAGACACTCTGTGCACTTTTTGAAATCAGTATATACTTTTACTACTTCAGGATTTTTTTCATAGGCTGAATTCTAAGAAACTAATTCCCCCATGATGGGAAAATTAGACTTTTAAAAGTTACTGACCTATATATACACTTAGAAAAGAGCTTACATCAGTTTCTTATTTTATTACTTGCTTAGGTTTTCCCAACTCCCTTTCAACAGAGTCTTCCTGCTTTGATGTCTTGCTCTCCAGCCAGATTGCCAGAAGGCTTTTAATTGCAAATGCAGGTGTTTTCAGCATCTAGATATAGTTGTGTTGTATTATTCATTATCTCAATCAAAAAATGTATTAGTAGGACACTTATTTTATGCCGAGGACAAAATAGAACTAATTGGAAAGGTAGCACACTGTACCTAGAGGAAGACAGCACTCAGTGACACACATGTGGCATTGGACAAGCTAGGTTTTCATCTACGCTGGTGCTTTCCATCTGTTTCATCTATCTGTTGTTGAACCTTTAACCACTGTTTTTCTAGCAGACTATCTTGCCCATCAGGCTTGTATCTAAAACTAATTTAAGCATGGCCTTTGAGAAGTACAATTCTATTTACAGGGAGCACCTAGAAATCAGCGCTGCATGTAGGGGTTATTTGTTACATGCTGGTATTTTTTCCTAGTTTTTGTTGTAGTAGCACCTGGGTAAGCTGGCACCTGCAGAAGCCAGGTCTCCCAAGCTGCTGAAAATTATTAGAAATGTCAGTGAATGGAACTGCACCTCAAGGGCAATCTTCAGGCCTGTTGCATGGCATAATTAACACCTCAGTCATCCTCCCAGCAAGGATTTCTCTTTAACTCTTGCCTGTCGTTCAGTTAGCTCTTTGTGCCACATAAAGCAAAGCAATATCCATAGGAGACTGCTGAGTTGGGAACTTGCTCAGAATTAAGAGATGTGCAGTGACCCTCTTCTTAACACGGCCAGCTGTGGGGGGCTGGTGTTCGCTTTTCTGTTCAGCTTATCTGCTTCAGAAACGGGGACAGAGCATTACCAGTGAGAAAGACCCAAGGCTGGAGAGTGAGGCAGTGTAAAAGTGACCCAAGATGGTAAAAGGGATGAGGGAGAATTGGGGTGGGGGAGGATTGGGGAGAGTTTGGGGACACGAGTAAACCCTACAAAAGCAGAAAAAATACCAGGGAATTGTTTTTTCCTTCTCCCCATACAATTCTCCTGATGTTTCTTCTCTGTGACAGCTCTCTTCAGACAGATGTTAGGTTCTGTGCATCCCCATCTTTCAGGACACCTAGTCAATCTCCCATTCTGAACATCTGGTAACCCTGTATCTTTTGGATTTAACACAAACATGGTCTTGGGTTGTTCAAATGACAGTAAAGCACTTCCATATTCCATATCATTCAAAGGTTCTGAGGGATTTTTTTTTTTTTTGATGTGTGTGCATTAGTTCATCTATCAGACTTCTACACTTAGGGCTTTTTGAAAATAGATATTCTAATCACCAGTCTTGAGAGCTTTTGACTCTTAAAGAATCAAAACTCTTCTAGTTTTCATCTTTCTTCTTGTCTGTAGAAGCCTCAGTAAATGGGCATGCTTAAGAAGCATGCAGCTTAGTACCAGGAGATGGGATCTCTCTCCTGCAGCTGCCTCTCATGGGAATGCCCCTGCCCGGCAGTGGTGAAGCACACTCTGGGGTGGGCTTGACTAGAGGGAAGGTCTGTTGAGTCCAGTGCCTGATGCTTCTCAAGAAAGCAGCAAATTACCTTATCCGCATGGATATGAGAGAAGTCTTCCTTAAAGGTAAATCTCATTTTGACTTATGGAAAACATTTAAATTCTGGTTTCTGGCTTTAAAACAAAATAGCCTCTCAAAGGTTTATGACAGTGAAGACTATGGTAACATTTCTGTTTTCTGTTAAGTGTGCCATCTTCTGCTGAGTCTCGCTTGTCTTCCTGGCCCCTGCCATGTTCTTCAGCAGTGAACTCTACCAGTTACGTTGCATGAATACGTGTCTCCTGCAGTCTGTTTTCAATTTGCTAAACAGAGTCCTTAATCAAAACCTAAAATGAAAGTTCTGCTGCTCTGCTCTACTGTTTCTAGGCACTTGCACTGAAACTCCACATCTCTGTTTTTTTCAATCTCAGCTCAGATGTGCACCTTCCTGCAGCCTAATCTTTCATCCTCCCTTAGGATTCCGCAGTACCTTGCAATGAGATAACCTGTACCATACCTTTCTGCATGAGTTCACACCTTCAAGCAGAAGGCCAACACTGCAATTTGGGGAAGGCTTAGGAGGTCAGAGCTTCCCGTATTTGTCACATAGGTGTCCATCTTTGGCTTTCCAGGGTACTGTGGGTGCCACACGTAACTCTTTGGTGGTTTATTCCACAAGGCCTGTTCTGTGTGAAAAGGTGACTTCAGCTACCTCCCAGCAGTCTTTTAAGTATCACCGCCATACACAGTACAAATGTTACCTACAACAAAATTTCTGAGATACCAGGGGCCACACTGCCATTATTCAAATCAAATAACAAATACTTTTCCATTAATCCTTATCTTTCACTAATTCTGTCAGGTCTTGTTTTTTCCAAAAATCAGGAACTGTTTCTACAAGTGTGTAGCCTGACACAGGTTAATGGTGGGAGGAGGAGGGATTTACAAGGTAAATGGTTTAAATGGTCTTTACTTTGGCTGTGGCTGTAGAGCTGGTCCTGCCAGATGGGTGGTCGGTGGCCCAGAAGACATCTGGGTAGCGACAGCTGGGTGCTCCTGACCAGCCTCCTCAGCCTTGCACCATGGCTTCTCCACCAGAGCTACTGGTGCTGACAGCCATTCCAGGGTAGCAGAGGTAGGCTTGGCCACCGTGTCCCAGGGGCTCTGTCATCCCAGGGCTGCGATGCGCTGGTCCCATGTCAGCAGGCACAAACCGTGATTTTTCCCTTCAGGGCTGCGTTAAGCTCTGACTAATAGACCCCAGGCCGTGGCTGCTCAGCCATTCTGGGTCGAGTTCCTGGAATGTGAGGGCTTGGCTGGTAGGGCTGAGCTGGGCTGACCTCTCCTCGCACCTCTCCCCTGCCTCAGCCGGCTGCTAGGGCTGCTCAGCAGCTGTCCACCGCGGGGGCGACGCGACCCGAACCACCGAGCCGTTCCCAGCCCTCGCCGGCCGCGGCTCTCCGCACATGCCCAGTGGCGGCGCGGCTGACGGGGCAGGGGCGGGCCCGGCGCGGCGAGCGGCTCAGCCCGGCCCGCCTCGCCCGGGCGATGCCTCAGCGCGGCGGCGGCGGGGGGGTGGTGGTGAGCGGGTAGCGGCAACGGGGACGCGGCGCTGCTGCCCTGCCTTTCCCTGCCCGTCGCTGGCCCTTCCTCCGCCCCCTCCCGCGTCCCCCCTCCCCCGCTCCGGTACCCGTCTCAGCCACCGCTCCGGGCAGGGAGGAAGGGCTGGGAGCCGCCTCCCGCTGCCCCCGGCCGTCCCCCTCCCCATGCAGCCCGGCCCGCCGCTCGGAGCCCTCCCCGGGGGGATGTTTCTGCGGCCGCTGCCGGGATAACCGGCGCGCCGTCCGCCCCCGCCCCGGACGGAGGATGCTGCCCGCGCCGTGGCGGGTTCCGACTCGGGCAGCAGCGGCCGCGTCCCCCTCCTCGGCTCTGGGCAGCGTCGCCGGGGAGAGATGACTTCAAGGCACCAGGCGGACTGGATCCCTTACAGGTAGGGTGGACCCCCGCCGGGTTGGGCGGCGGATAAAGCGGTGCAGGCGCGGCCGGAGGAACCGGGGCTGCCTCTGGGCTGGAGCCGCTGCCCCTCCGAGGGCTCGGGAGGTCGCCGCCGGAGCCCGTGCCTCGGCGGCAGGGCCGGGTCGCGCCGGGGAGGCGATGGGTCCCGCCTGGGGGAGCGGGTCGCGGGCTGGCGGGCGCTCTCGGAGGGGGCTCCCAGTCCCGCCTCCCAACTTTGGGCCGGTCCCGCTCAGCGAAGTTGAGGGCCCGGTCTCCGGGGAGAGCTGTCAGGCCCGCGGCGAGCGGGAGAGCCGCTGTGAGCGGGTGAGCCGCGCTCGCCCCGCGGCGGGAGGGCTTTCCTCCCCGCCTCCGCCGCGGGGACCCCGGCCCCGCCGCGCGCGGGCGGGCGCTCGCCGCCCCTTCCTCTGGGCGCCACCGCGAGCCGGGCGGGGGGCGGCGGCACGGGCAGCGCGCGGGCGCGGCCGCCGCTTCCTCGCGGCGCGGGGCGCCCGTGGTCGGCGGTGCCGCCATGGCGAGGAGCGGGATCGCCATGGCAGCGCCCGGCGGAAGGCTGCCATTGGCTCCGCCGTTGCCATAAGCTACGGGAGCCGCCGCTCGGCGGCAGCGGCCCGAGAGCCCCGTGCGTCAGCGGGTGGTGGCGACGGCTTGGCGCTGCGGGACCCGGACCCGGACCCGGACCCCGACCCCGACCCCGGACGTTCGGAGCCCCGCTCGCCCTGCGGAGGGGGCGCTCCGCCCTCCTTCGCCGTGCAGCGCCGGGGTCGGTTCGGCGGAACCCGGTCCGTGCCTGCCCCGAGCGCCCGGCTGTGGAGCGGGAGCGTTTGCCGCCGGAACACGAGAACAGTTTGTTTCTGGCTTGCCGGTACGGGGAGGAAGCGAGCCCGAACGGCGGCCCGTGCCGAGCCGAGCCGTGCCGCGAGGCGGTAACGAAGCCATCACCGAGTCTGACGCAGGCGTCGCGGAGGATGTTAGTTTCCATTAAAGTCTGTTCCTGAAACCGAATTGCCGTAGAAATTGATCACTGGCGAGTTAGGGAGGTGTTCTGGGCGCGGCGGCCACGGTGGCTTGGTCGCTTGGCCGTAAATACAGCGGGGTGGACACAGTAACGTGAACTTCTTTCGTTAGGGAATCATGAGATTGAGAATATTTACGGGGAGCGTTTAAAGCCAAAGGTAGCTGTTTAAGTGGGTCAGCGGTGGTTTGCCCCGTTCCAGCTGACGGTGTTTGTAGTGACCGTATGCTGCGGCGTAAGCGTGAATCGCTCCTTAATACGGAGAGGGAAAAAACCAGACCAGGGGGTGCGTGCGCGGCAGTCTGCCATGCCAGTCTGCGTGCGTGATAGTTATAATCAATGGAATAATCCGGGATAAAGAAATCTGATTATAATGAACCCAAGAATATCGCCTTTCTCTCTCCGACAGCTCCTTCAGACCACGTGTTTGAAAAGACGTAAGGAATTGGCAGTAAGGCTTAAAAAATGGCTAGCGGATGCATTCGGATGCAATTTGAAGCCTTGTAATGAAGGCAAAAATACCAGAAGAGCAGCTGTTCGTGGCGCTTCCCAGCAGCAGAGGAACTGTTTCTCCGTTCCCTCGCAGGACGCGCAGCTCTGCGGAGGCCGGTGCCAAAAGTTTGTGGAGGGGTTTCGTAGCACTGGACTTGCAGAAGTAAATAAAGCATCTCTCCTGTTTCTGCTCAGAGCAGTTTGGGGGAAGCAAAGGTAGACAAAGCAGTAGATCATCAGAGAAACACAGATCTGGTGGTACTCGTGCCTGTCATAATACAATACTGTGCTTGAATGTTAACTGTATGTTTATGGCCAGAAACTGCTGAGGACTGCCCCAAACCAAAAGTCAAACAAAACGCGTTTCTGCTTGGAAGTGTCTTTGGTTTGACTTCTCACGTAGAGTTCTCTCAAGGAGCCAATTTATTTTTTGGTCTTGAGAGCTAATTCCCAAGTTAGAGGGATATCATTGCAAATCTCATGGAACTCGCTTGTTTAAAGCACCCTCTGGCATCCCTGAACATACCAGGAAAAGCATAGTTTCTGAATGTGTATGTGCTGGGATCACACATGAAATCACTGCATTAGTCAATTAGGTCAAAGTATGATTTTGTAGGAGTGCGATATGCAAGGAGAGGCCTGATATGCACCCCTTAGAATAGTTCATCTTCTCTCTCAGAGTAAAATGGCCCTTGCTTATCTGCTCCATTGCTTCAGGTTCTTGTTTGCTGTCGTGAGTTTGATGGTTGCTGACTCTCAAAGCTTGGAGGCATGTTCCCCACCTTCTTCATGGTCTGGGGTGGCATGTGACAGGCAGCAATGTCACTGCTGCTAGCATGGGGGGCAAAACATGGGCTGCTGGGTGTGCTGTGAAGATGTTTGGGAGATGAGCCTTGACTATGTGTGGTGTGCGAGCAAATCCTGCAAGCCCTTCTCTGGGCATGGCAAAGCTGTTTCAACTTTGGCATGGACTTTAAAACGACAGCATGACTCCTGAACCTGTGTTGTTCCTCTTAGCAATCAAACACGTGTGCAGCTTTATACCTGAATTAATTCAAGCAATGTTGTTGGGTTTTTTTGTCCTTTGGTAAAATGTCATATTTTCCTTACAAGTGAAATGAGCCAGAGGGAATCAGCTCTGCATGTGTTGTGCACAGCTCATTAAGTAATCTACCTGTGTGTCCGAAACTCACAAAATAGATTCTGCTTCCAAGTTTAAGATGCTGAGAACATTTTGAGTGAATTGAAAGAAAAATAGTAGGCAGTTTTTTCAGTGCCAGTGCTAGCTTTGTCATGCTGAAGTAGATAAAAGATTCATGTTATTTGTGAGTTTGCAGTTTCAGCATTTTGCCCTCAATGTCTTTTTTTTTTCCTGATGTATTCTGATTTTGAGACACTTAACAGTCATAGGATTAAGAGATTTGAGTTTGCTAATGTTCTCAAACACAATCGAGGAAATTATTTTAGAAAAATAAATATTTTGCATTTGTTTTCATGAAACTATTTCATGCATAGAAACTCGAGCATGTGATTAAGTGCTTACTCATATGAAGCTCATACCAGGTACAACAAACTAGGAATTCTTTTAAAAATTGAACCCATTTTTAACAACATTTCCATCCATTACTACTAAGGATCAAAATAGCTTAGGCTTAAGTGAAAAAACCAGTTGTGGTTCATGTAGCTGCCCTCGGTTCCTGATGGCACTGAAGACTGAGATGTAGCTTCTTGCAGAATTATATTCTCAAGCACAGTGGTGTTTTCCTTTGGTACCCTTTACCAGCTCTGGGTAGAAAATACAAAGCAGAAACAGCTGGAATCATTAGAGAGTCACAGGATTTTTTTGTTTTGTTTTGTTTTGTTCAAAGATAGGTTTTGGTTTCATGTCTTTTTTTCCCCCTAAACTAATTTTACAGGATTTCTGAAATTAACATATTGATTTTTATTTTATGCTGGTGTGTCTTGAATAAGTTGAGCACGTTCCTTGTACTACATGGCTAGCAGCAGTTTCACTGAACTGTAGCTAAGATAAAAGTGTCAATACGCTCAGTCACAGCGAGGACCTGCTCCCTGTTATTATTACTTCTATGTTCAACTGCTTCTCTAACAATAAATCTTAATATTGTAACTTAAAAAGGGGCACTTACAATGCTATCTAGCCTGTTTAACAAATGTCAGCCCAAAAGCGCGATCCACACAGGAATACTTGTGCCGCAAGTCCCTGGAGTTCTCTGTAAAGAGTCCGTGCTGTTCTCCTGAGACTTGGTTTGTGGGGATCAACCTGCTGTAGCCCAAGGGGAGCCCATGAATTGTGCTGCGGCGGTGGGGGTCCGGCACTTTTCACCGGGGAGCTCTATAAAGCAGATAACACAGTATGCCTTTGCAATGGCGTAATAGGTCTTGGTATGTACATGATGGTGGTAATAATATACATCATTTCACTGGTGACTTTTTTATTCTGCTCACTCTTTTGTAGCTTTTATGAATTTGCTCTGGAGTTTTAAGGCTGTGGTTAGATATTGTAGCTATAAACACTCCATAGCTATTTATTTGCAAAGCTGGATGAGGATTGTGGAGCAGAGCTGTGCTGTAAATTCATGAATCATGGCAATTAGAGCAGATAAGAAGAAGATTTCTGGAAGTGTGATGTGTAAACAAGTCCTGGAACAGGAACAGGCTTGAAGACTGAGGGTGTCCCACGCTTGTTTCTAACACACTGACACCTCAGATAAATGCACATCTACCTTTTAGCCTCAGCTTTCTAAGGGTGGCAGTGCAGGTAGAGTGCTTGACCTGCTGCAAGGTACGGTTGGCATCGGAGCACATCGCAGTGCAGACACGCTCACTCCCAGCTGCCCGCTGTAGGGAACGGCACTGGAAATTTATGAGAGCTGCTTTTTCTAAAGAAAAAGGTACAAAAAGTGTGTGTTTCCTTTGCTCTAAATGAAGACATGTTGTCTCAGCTTATTGTGATTTATAAAATTAGCCTAGTTGGGTCCTTTTGAAACGTTTAAGTTAGAGCACTGCCTTAATGGGGGTCTGTGTTCTCATATCAGTTTTTCACCCTGTAGTGCACGGAGGCTCCAGCTGAGATCAAAGTCCTGTTGTGCCCAGCATCAGTGTTAGGGAGCTATACAAGCAGGTCGTCGGAGGCAATTGCTACTCTGAAGCTGATAGCCTGACTCAACCAGGCAGAAAAGAGAGGCGAGGAAGATAAAGCATTACTTCAGCTTTACCAGAGAGGGAAATAGAGACTTGTGGAAGTTGGCTTAAATGGAAATGGGACAAGGCTCAAGGGAGATCAGCAGCAGAGCTGGGAGTGAAACCTTGTCGTCCTGTGCTTTGCAGTGTGCCAGAGGTGGATTTAAGTAAGGGGCTGGAAGCGCTTTGCTGCCTCTTGCACTGTCATACGGCACATAAGCATCTGTGCCATCCTAGAGCATTGTGACCCTGCACCACCTTTGTGATACCACCATCCAGATGAGGACTGAACCTCATTTCAGAGTAGGCCAGTGGCATTCCGTCAGTGGCAATCATTTGCAGGCTTCTGGCAGTGACAATCATTTACAAGTCATCTCTGCCAGGTTTGGATCCCAGCCAGAAAGTGGGTATGAAATGTTAGGTCTCCTCTGGCAGTTCCCTCAGTTGTCTTATGCCCAAGGGGTTTTGGACTTACCATTGAGACATGCATGCAGCAGCCTTTCTGGAAAGCGGTACTTCTTAATAGTAATTAAAAATTGTCATTCTAGAGAGCTGGAACCTTGCTACACCTCCTCCTTGTACCTCTTCCCCTCACAGTAATTAGTGACTTACTTTCTAATTCATGCTTTTCTGTTCTTTCTCTTCATGAACATATTTCTTTTTGCCATTTGTCCCCGTGCCTTGCTCCCCTTTCCTCCTTCTGTGCTTTCTTTTCTCCTTCCCTCTGAGATTATTCATGAAAGTAGGATTCTGGTTTGCCAGTTGTATGATACCTTTCCCTGTAAACATTTACTCTTTAACTTGTATTTTATTTTCTGTAAATGAATAAATCTCTCCTGGCTTCTCATTGTATTACTTAAGTAGTTAGTACTGTTTTCAGTTTTTTAAAATGACTTTTTTTTTCTCCAGATTATCCAGAATTAATTTCAGTATTTGCAGCAGATTATTCAAAGATTATTGCTTTAAGCTTGGGTATTATAAAACAAATGGTGATTTTATCTCACTTCTTGCTGATGCTTTTGTTACGGCAGTCTATGAAGGCCGGTAACTGGGATTAGGAGATGCCCTGCTTGGTGATAGTATGTATCATGGCAGTGGGGACTGGTGGGGAACTAAAAAACTCTTCTTGTGCAGTTCTGCAATCTCTTTTATCATGATGTAGTGGCAGGATGATACCAGTGAGTTCTGAAGGCTCTCAGCTGAGAATGTAATGCCTCTCTGGGCTCTGTTATCACTTGTATTATGCTAATAGCATGCAGGCGTACAGCAAGGCAGGCTGAAGACTTTTCAGTTTAGAAGATAAGTACAAAAGAAGGGCAGAAGATACAAGTGGAAAGATCGGGGTGGTTGTTTGCCTATATCTTGTTGCCTGCATTTCTGATACAGACGTATCATTATCAGCTTCTTTTGGCTATCCTGTTTTTAAGAAAATGGGAAGGAAGGGGATAGTGGCTGTGGTGGGTTGACCTTGGCTGGATGCCGGGTACCCACCAAACAACTCTATCACTCCCCTCCTCAGCTGAACAGGGAGAGGAGAAAAGAAAGATGGAAGAAAACTCATTGGTCAAGATAAAAGCAATTTAGTAAAGCAAAAGGCTGTGCATAGAAGCAAAATTCAAACAAAAGGTTTATTCTCTACTTCCCATCTGCAGGTGATGTCCAGCCACTTCCTGGGAAGCATGGCTTCAGTGCCTGTAGCAGTTGCTCCAGAAGATAGATGTAAAAAATAAATGCATGAATGCCTGTCCCTTCCTACTCCTTTCTCATAGGATTTTTTTTCCTCTCTTTGATTTTTTTTTTTTTTTAGGCAGATGTCATATATTATGTCCCCTCCCAAAATCTTGTCTCCATCTGCCTACTGGTGAGGGGGTAAGTGTTGGAGAGCCTCCAGCCTTGATGCTGTGGGAGCACTGCCTAGCAATTAGCCAAAACCCTGGTGTGTTATCAACACCTCACTAGCTACTAATACCCAGCACAGCTCTGTGAGATCTGCTACGGGGGAAAATTAACTCCATCTCAGCCAGGCCCAGTACAGTGTCTTAACTAGATAAGAAAATGTGCTCAGAGAAGGGTGTACAGAGTGTGCAAAGGTAGCTACAGGAGATGATGAAAAGATTGGAGTAATTATTTTGAAACAGTTGAGTATACATGATAAAAGATGAACCCTTTTTTTTTCCTGACATAGCTGTTTTACACCAGCTTGTTTTATCTCATACGTGATGGTAATATGACTTTGTTTTCTACACGTTCTGTAACCATGGATGTGCTGTAGGTCATCTACTGAATAATTTTAGTTTCTGTCTGCTTTGTGGCATTTAGGAAGGTCTTTAAATGCTCGTGTTGCACTGTAATTAAATTATTTACTAGATGTATTTGTATTTGCCTCTTTTACTTTAATAAGAAGCTAGAATATATCTTTACTTTCCCTCTCAGCAATTACAGCAGAAGTAGCTTTCATACTTTTGGATTGCTAATAAGTTGGGAGATGACAGATTGATCTATTATTTATCCTTAAAGGGAAAAAGTGACCCAATTTAAAGCACTCCCTTTGGTGAGATGCAGCAGGGCCTTATACAGCAGAGAATAGTAACTGCTTCAGCCAGTACAAGAACGCTGCAGGTCTTGGTTGCTGCTTCTGTGTGGTCAGACTGCTACCTGTACACCTGGAGGTAGGGATGCCTCAGTATCCAACACCACGCTCTGCCTTATGTGTAGTTGTGCGGCTGCTCACAGGAAGCAGTCACAAAGAGGTGCCATGAGAGCCTTTCTATTGACCTGAAAGGGAGCTGGATTGGCTCCATGACCTTTCTCTGAGCTCGTGTTTTAGCTGAGCAAATAATGGCAAGCGGTCTATAATGCATTAATACGATGCTGCGAGTGCACTTTGTTTCTGAGCGACAGGCTTATCTTGCTCTCCAACAGTGCAAGTGCCTGAGTCATTCTTTCATGAAGTTGAGTTTTATCTTGAGTTCACAGTAGTTTGCCAGAATTTCAGATTTCAGTGGAAACCTCATGGTTCCTGTTGAGAGGCATGTTAACACAAGCCTGTGAATATCATAATTTGTAATTAATATAACTCATTTGACACAGGTAATGAAACCACAGCATGAAGTTTTTAATGGTAATTTTAATTGTAATCACAGTTCTGACTACCTGCAGGTGAGGAATTACAAGATGATGAAATTCCTTGATTAACTTAAAATGATGACTAAGTTGGAAATTGTGTCTGCAAGTGAAATATGGATATGTCAGTATTTGATCCGTGTTTAGGGACGGGATCGAAACAGGTCTGTCTTTCAAGTTTGGTATCAGTTGGAAAGCAAAATGGGTAAAGTTAAAAGCTCGATATTTCTATTAATGGTACTTATGCCACAGCAAGAAGCATAAGGAAAATTGGTCCCTGTTTTTTCCAGAGCAGGTTTTTGCTAACCAATACTATTACAAAAGCATTTTCATTTGTCTGTGGTAATAAAAAAACCCCACATTGCATTATGATGCAATTCCTTCTTCTGAAATTTTCAGGAAATTATCTGGCATATTGCAGAAAGTAAAGAATAGATAACTTGTCTGGACAATGACTTGGACTAACTGCTCAGGTCAGGTTGAGTGGCAGTTGGAAGGCTTAGACTTACTGTACCTTGGAATGCATCCCACTATTTTTGGCAGATATAAATCCCAAGACTCAAGCCAGGAGTGTGAATTTCCATTAAACAATCTTTTGCAGACGCAGGGATTGTGTGAATTCTTCCATGCCTGCCTAAAACTTTAGGTTAGTTATGTGGGTAAATAATGTATCTTTTGGGACACTGCACCTGTAGAGCAATGTTAAATAACACTTACGATGTCTCTATGTACCTGTGAGTCAGACCTTGATAATTGATTTTTCCAAGTTACTGAATTTTAAATTACTTCACTGGCTGTTGCAGCAGCTTTAGGAGATGAAGTACAGTGTTTTAGGGAAAGCTTCTGTGCTTGTGCTAGAATAACACCAGCTTTGTTTTATTGCCTGTCTTTAAGTCAGAGCTCAAATGCCTCAAAACGTTGTGTATGGTTAAATCTGTGCAGCGATGGAGATGCAGAGAACCCTGTAGCTTTGCTCGGTGTTGAATTGGTTAAATTCTTTCCTTCTGTATTTGATCTCTGTGGTATGTCCATGCTGCATACTGCAGTGCAGTAGAGAGACACTTGGGCGAGCTGCATATGAGCTAACACAGATACTGAAAGTCATACAACATCAATGCAGAGGTGATTTACTCCTTTGAGGAGTAGTGCACTTCAGTCTGTGAGGAGCTATGCACTACCCTAGTCAAGTTGTTTCTGGTATATGGGTTAAGCTTGTTTACAGCCAGCTGGCTATGTGTCATAGCACAGTTCAGAATGGGAATGTAACTTTTAATTTAAAATTCATTATTTGGTCTGCAATTAATGTTTGGCACTTAAGAGCACTAGCCACCCATGAGCAACCTAATCTAGGCTCAGGCTTTTCAGAATAGTGTGGTAATTCTTCTTGGATATGCCCAATACAGTAATTACACAATACTATATTATTATCCAGAGAAACTGGGCCTTAGTATCAGTGCAAAAAGATGACGACATTGCTAGAAGTTTGAGACATCCTGGAAGGTGCCTCTCAAATGTTAGCTACTTCAAATGATGAGATAATGCAGCTTTCTGGCACTATTGATGCAGCTTGAAAAATAGTTAATTACTTCCTTGGGGCATGAATATCACTCACAGATTTTAAAGATCAAGAAAAACCAGGACAGGATAAATTTAAATTAAATGAAAGGTCATTCCTTCCTTCCTTCCTTCCCTTTCTCATGCCTGTTCTGATTCTCAGGCACCTTCTGTTATTCATTCGTTTAATGCTATGTGCTTAAGGCTTTGCAAGATAGAGGTTGTTCTGAGTAGTATGGAAAGGAAAAAAAGTTTTCCAATCCTGTGCACCCTGTGTCAGAATGATTTCCAGATTATTCTCCTGGAAAAAATGTGAAATTATGTCTGCATAGCCTGCAAAGTGGGATGTTCAAGTCTCTGCTTTGGGTGTGGTGTTCCTTAGGAAGGTATTTCTAATACCTCAGATGATTTGTTGGTGTGGGCTCCACTGCCCACCCTGGTATTGTATCTGGGAGCTCTGGAGGTCACTGAGTTTACAAGATTTGGATTTGATAAATTCAGATTTTGAAACATTAGATTTAAGAACATGTGCAGAAGAGTGGCAGGCTGGTATGGGCCTTTCAAAGGATGGAATGTAGGGGTGCACAGGCAGCCTCCACGAGTCTACGGCTGGATTTTCAGGAGTGCTCAGGGTCACTGATTCTCTTCCTAATCATGAGCCCCTTTGAAAACCTGAAGCTTCTGTTGAAAATATTAATGTGTTGGGAAGAGAAGGGAGGGGAATGACTATTGTGCTGCCTAGTCAAAATGACAAACAGCATCTAACACGTTGCAGTTTTTATGTGTTCTTTGGCAAGAACAACTCATTCTCATCTGAAAAAAGCTTATTCTGAAGAAAAATGCAAGATGCATTAAAGGCATAGAACTTTTCACTGCATTGCATGATGAATTGTAAATACGCCCAGTTGACAATGTGAGGAGTCCTCAAAGTAATTCCCTGTGCACTGGGATGAAAACTCCGCCCAGGGGGTTTTAGTTCACAGCCAGCTCTGCAATGTTGCATTTACTGTAGACCTGGATTAACAATGCTGAACGTGACTCTGTGTTGCAGTAAGTAGTGCATAGAAAAATGATGTTGTGTGACTTTGCTTTTCACTTTGCACTTGATGATTTTTATCTTGTTGCTATTTTTTCATCAGAATGTCTGTCATACTGTTTCTGTATTTTACTCCATTAGAATAGGTCTAACAAGGATTGATTCACTATTAGCAATTCCCTAAAGTATTTACTTTGTGACGTGGAAAACATTTGGGTTTTTTTAATGTCATAAAATACCTTGATACTCAATACTTAAGGAAACTTACTCATTTCTGCGGTTCTTTCCCTTATTGTGTGAGTTCTCTGTATGTGGAAATTTGCTCTGTAGCATGCTGTCAAATGGCTGATGTTGGTTTTGGGAAGTGCTGCTGTGAGAGTACCAGGACATAACATGGGTTGAGTTAAATTTGTAACTCAACTGCAGTACTTCCCTATAATCTTCTGTCTCTTCTTAAATGAAATCTTTGAATAACCAGAAAGCCGATAAATATTTAATTGAGATTTCAGGTCTGTGCTCCCATCCAGGAAGTGACATCAAAAGTCTCTCTGAAGTAGACTTCAGATTCAAGTGAAGGTCCTTCTATCAGCATGTGGGAGCAGGGGAGAGCAGATGTGTCCCATGAGGTGCAGCATGGTTTGCAAGCACACATAACTTCAGGGATGTGGGAGAGCAGTCTGATTGCCCCTGTGTCACCAGTGAGAGGCTGGTGGTTCAGAGAAGCATACTACATGCCCCCAGCTCGCTGTGGATAAAATGATAAACACTTTGGAATGGTCAGGTAGAGGAGCCTGTTGCTCTGGCTTGCTTCTGCCAGCCAGATGTCTTTCCATAATTCCTGGGCTGAGCTCTTGCTCGTCCTGTTCCAGTTTTGGCTAGGTGCTGAAAATGAGAGAAAAAGAAGCCCTCTGAATCTGAAGGAATGAAGCTGACAGGCATCCAGTGGCTGATCCTGTGGGCTGAGCGTCTCACCTTGTATCCCACAATAAACACAAACTCATGGGCTTTGCATTAAAATATTAGAGCAATGAAAAATGTGCAAATAACAGTGATCGTGTGCTACATCAATTAGGACATTTTGTGCAGTGGGCAATTAGTGTTCAATAAAGAAACCAGAAGATACACAGTCATATGTATTTATCTGAGAGGAGTAGAAAAACATCTGCTGGTGTGTGAGTGTTGATTAGACCCAAAGGGGGATTTATTTTCAATCTTTTTTAATGATCCAACAGCTAAAATGATACTTTCTGCCTTACTCAAATGCATTTGGAAATATGTTCCCACAGTGCCAGAAGTGGTTTAATTACATCTGATACAGTTAAAAGGGGTCTCCTGCTTTGCCTGATGCTCCTTTGTCTATCTGAGACTAGGTCTGTCTGCTTATTAATGTTGTTATTCCTCCTGTTGTCTACTTTCCTGATGCACGGAGTGGCCACAACTTGAGAGCTTAGTGTGAGAGGTCCCTTTGTGGTCTGGATGCACCTTGATGTGGTGCTGTAGTGCACTGCCCAACTTGTTTCTTGCCCTCACGTGCTGTGGTTTGTGTGGAGCTCTGGGAGGTGTTGCAAAGGCGTATTGCCCCTGCAGTGCATCAGAAGCATAGCTTTTCCAGGATAAAAACTCAGTAGTGAGATCAGGGAAGGAATTACATCTGCTTTATCTTCTACTTCCATCCTTATTGCCTTTGAAACAGATCATCCATTTTATTTCTTTTGTATTTCTGTTCATCTGCTTGTAAGATATCAAAATTAAGGTAAGGCCTGTGCATATGTAGACAAGAAAAAATGAACCCAGTAAGCTTTCTCCACAGTGTTGGGGCTGGAAGTGATATTCTCTGTGTACCTGTAAGAAGGGATCCAAGGATCAGCAGAGCCTTTGAAGCCAGAATTCCTAGAGCTGTCATTCATCATGTTTCCCTGTGTGGATTTTAATTAATAGTATTATTGAGCTGAGCCTGAAACCTTCCTTTCCACAGAGAGGCTGTTTAAGGTCTTTGTCGCTACCCAGCCACTGCTTTCATCATTAAATCTCTGGGACTTCGAAAGATTTACCCCTCTTCAATTTTAGTTGCAATTAATCAACTGAAGAAAAAAAATACAGACATTATGAGCAAGAACTGGAATGGGCTGCCCAGGGAAGCAGCTGTGTCACTTTATTAAAAAGACCTGTAGATGTGGCATTTAGGGACATGGTTTAGTGGTGGACTTGTGCTAGGGTAATAGCTGGACTGGATAAGGGTATTTTCCAACCTAAACAATTCTGTGATTCTCAGAACACCCAAGTCTATCTTCCTTAAGAAACCAGGCAAGCCCTGTCGTTACACAGGCACTGATTGTCAGTGAAGGAATTTGAAGTTTGAGTGCTCTGGTCAGTTTTTATTACAGAACCCCTGTGAAGGAGAACTCTTCTGGAAACGTGCAGAGGTATGTTTGTTCACTGCTTTGTCTTGTGCTCCTAACGCAAGATGCAGCATTCACAGACACGTTCCATGTGAGGCAGAGAAGAAAGCTTAAATACTTCTTTGACAAAGACCTAAATATTTTCAATTTCATTTTACTTGCATGGTACGATTTGCTTCCTGTTCTAGAAAGAATCAACCACCAGTCTGAGGATCACACGTTTCTAATTCACATGTTACTCACTTTTTAAATTGAAATGTTTCCTCGGAGGGCAGTATCAGGCTTCGAAGGTGCCTGCGGGCAGGGCTGGGTGGGGGGCTTCAGTCTGGGGTAGAGATTGCTTCTGCTAGAGTTGTTGCCAACAGGCACCAGAGCAGGTGAGGTGGAGTAATTAACATGGCAACTTCAGGCACAAATTTAAAAAACCCCAAAAAAACAAAAAAGAAAAGGATGGTGACAAGCCCTTTCTTGTAATGGTTTGTCACTGATGCCACAGCACCTGAACAGCTGTTTGTTCAGTGAAAACTCTTTACTTCTATTCTTCCAGCCTTCACTTTGCAACAAGTTAAACACAAGCTTCAGCCAGCCTCCTGACAAATAGGTTTGTGTGTTTTACTGTGCTGCTGTATCCACAAAAAGTGCTGATAAACTTTTCTGTACTGTTAGTCAACACAGTCTTTGTTTAGCAGGTAATCTGATCTACTTCAGCTGCGATCTGTTTAAACACAAAAAAACCAAAGATGGTTTATCTCTAGACTGCTTAAGACACACTGGAGCAAATTAAATTATGCTTGTTTTCATTTTTGAAAAACAGAAAGCACAAATCCAAGACCTGTAGTATCTTGAATTACCTCAGGACCTCTTTCTGCCCTGCTTAAACAAATCTGCTGCAAAGAGCGTGGCTCTCAGCAGTGATGCCTCTCTAAAGCTGCTTCAGCTTCCACACGGGAACTGGAGGTGGGTTTATACAGACTTGTAAAGTTTTATTATTAAAAAATTCGGGACAGTAAATAGTTTGCACTTTTTCTAAATACACGTAAAGTGATATTTACAAAAATCTTGATTCTGGTTGTTCTTTCTGTCTTGAAACTCTTTATGGCAAGTTGTAAACACATAGTACTTCTCACAATATAACTGAGTGTTGAAGATATGCTTAAGCTCTGTGGGTTGCACCCAAGGGTTGAAATTCAGAATGGGGCCATTGTTCATCTTTCCTTTAGAAAAGGGAATAAGAAACAAAACCCCCAAACCTGGTGTTACCCATTCTTCTGTACATCGGAATTATGTTTTATAAAGGAGAGTTTATCTAGGCTAAGCAGTAAGTAGAGACTCAGTAGATTTTTCCTGTATTATTTCTGGCCAATTAACTTATCTTTGTCTTTCTGTGGTTTCATAATATGTGCCAATCTTCGAGAAAAGCAAAGAAAAAGACAAGAGAAACAATTTTGGTCTTAATTGGTAAATGAACTGCAGTGTTCTCAGTATCTGTATTTAGCATGAAAACAGCCATTAGAATTGCAGATTTTGCTATCCGTTTTGTTTCGGGGAACTGACAAATGTACAATTTGTAATCCTATATAATTATAATCTGATTCTAAAGAACTGTAATTTCTACCGATACCTAAAAATACAGCATTTGAGCGTAAATTTTCAGAACGCTTTGTGCAGGGATTAATGGCACAGCCTTAATGAGAATTAAGGATCCTGCTTAAATCCTTAGATACCGTGCTGTGATTCTATCTTTTCTCTATTTTGAAAGGTCAAATTACACTGAAAATCTGTAGTAGTAAATGACTGGCAAAGAATGCTACGTTGCTGTGTGACAGCTCTTCTTCGGTTTATAAAACATGGAACCCTGTTTGCTTAGCAATTGTCACATTGAGGGAGAAGAATAATACTTAACTCAGGTAAGAGCAGTTTAAAAAACCAGTAGGTTGGATAAATGCTGGGGGTATTTTTTTGTTTGGTTTTTTTTTTTTAAATCTAACACCTTTGGATATTTTGTTACAGTTACAGATGGCAGCTGCTTGCCAATTTCAGAAAAAAACTCAGCCCTAACGTCTACACATATTTTTAAATCTAATTATCTTCTGCATGCTTTGTTTTAAAGAAAAGCTTGCTCTTTTGCATGTAAAATGTTTGTACAAATCCTAGGAGTTTTCAAATCCATCAGAAAAAGCATCTTACTCCTTTTGTCCTCTTTCTTTTTTTCTTTTTTTTTTTTTTTCTTGTTTTCTGTTTGATGGAACCGGTAAATATTTGACAAGCAGTTTAAAAAACAAAGATAAAAGTAATGGTTTGTCATTAGCCTTTTCTTTTGGCATTCACGATTTCATGTATTTAAGCTTTTATTTTGCAGATACTTAGCCAGATGAGCGATCCACCTGCTCAAATGGGAGTGTTCAAAGCCAGCAATAGGTTTATATTAGTTTGTTCAGGATCAGAACCCTAAAAATTAGGTGGCTTGCATGTATAAGACTGGTTTCAGCCTTCTTGTAGTGAATGTAGTGAAATTATATTTCTAGAGTCTGTAATGTATTGCACAGAGGACCACTGGGGGTCTTATATGGTACCACGCAGTCTGTTCATGGGAAGATGCTTTTTGGAAAAGATAGTTGCAGTTAGAAATATGAATCAGTTGGGTCGTGATAATTAGCTCTTAATTTTCCAGTAATTTGATAACCATGTCAACTCTAAGTTGTATACTGCAGAGGGTATTTTCAGCTGGAAATCCAAAGCTTTTTAGGGACACCAATTTCCAGTTCTGTGAAACTGCATGTTGTTTGTGTGCTGTCTGACTCCTCTGCTGTATTCTGTCCCACATCTCTCACGTCTTGCTGGCAGCACATGTTTTTGCATGTCTCATACGTAAGGCAGAGCAAAATTTTATGTCTTGAGATTGTTACAGTCACCCTAATAAAATAGCTTAACTTCTAGGTGATTTTGGTTTTAGTTTAGAATATGATTTTGATTTTAAAGGAGTTATAGCAGCTATGAGAATATACAGCATGTTAAGGCTTTTAGGGACAAGACGGTGTGTGCCTTTATCACTATGGAAAATCTCTATGGACTCTGAATTAAAACAATGGCTACTGGTTATGGACCTTGAGTTAAAAACAATAAGTATATGAAGAAACTGGGTATGGTTACAAAACAGCAGCCGAAGACGAAGTGAGCTTGTGCAAGGACAGGGTTCACTTACGGACACGGTGAGGAAGACTATCGACGGCCACCAGAGGACCCCCACTCAACTTAACTACGCATACATGGAGGACATTTACATATGATAATGATTTCCAGGAAGTAACATGAATATGCTAATCATTAACCTCCCCTCTTTAAAACAATCAGCATAGCTAACCAATGATTTTTATAGAATAAGAATATAGATATAGTGAAGCAATCAAAAGCCAATCACTGTAAAGGTCAAGCAAAGAAGCGAGCATTTTGCACAATGATTTTTTGCTAAAATTTGTATAAATATGTTGTGCTTTGTACCTTTGGGTGAACATGTCTTTGGTGGAGCTATCCCCCCTGTTCCCCAGCGCTGGAATAAAAGAAGTACCTGCTTATCTGCTCTGCATAGATAAGTTCTTCGCGATTGCGACCACTGACAAAATGAAGGATTGCTGGATCAATCTACTGTCCAGTGCTGAAACTATCCAACATTGAGTTATGCCAGTTGATGATAGTTTTCAAACTATTTATAAAGTAAAGTAGTAGTTTTCTAAAAAATGAAGTTATTTATAAAATAAAGTAGAAGTTTCTCTGTGCTTTTTTTTTAACCGAACAGAAAAAAAACAGTGTCTATATAGTCAAATATGAGGAAATAATGTCTTCTCAGGTTATCTGTTGAGAGGTCAAGCTGGGCAGAACAGATACTGTATTGCTTTATTACTTTTATCAAGTTATTACACTTCTCAGTAATTAAACGCTTTTTTTCTATTTTTCCATTTATGTATCACTACAGTAAAGCATATCACACAGCTCTTTGTAGCTTCACACGTATATTACAAAGTATTGAGGGAACTATCCAGAGTAGTAATTACTAAGCTAACATTGGAGGTTGGCTTAACAGAACCAAAGACACTTGGTAATCTCAATCAGTTAGAGGTTGCATTGCCAGGGTAGTTTGGGTTTCAAATTTGCTGAAATAGTAATGGCTTATACTGTATCTGGAACAACACTGGCGGAGAATCCCAAGGTGCAACCCCTTTTCTGTATTGCATGTACTCTACCTTCCATAGTTTCCAATAATTTCCAGTTTCTGATGTACGTGTGCTTTCTGGTTGCTGCCCTTGTGAACTAAGAATTTCTCAAGTGTGCTGTATTGCCGTGAGATTCTGATGGAAGATTTGATCAAAGACTTCCTGGCTTAACATATTAGCTTGATAGTTGATTTAAACTTAGAACTTTACCCATCAGCTGGGTTTGTGTGTTTTCACGATTCGTGCCAGGACAGGTCATCCTAGTTGCTGGGATATTTCTTACATCAAGACAGACAGCTGCAACCCTGGGAACAAAAACTTTGTGTGAGGACGTAACAGAAACGGAGTCGAAAGATCACAGGGTACATTTCCAGTAACTGCTGGAGTTTTTCTGAGTGGACAGGCATTGTTTTGCACTGTATTATTGTGACAGAATTTTGATGACAGAAGTAGGTGATTTAAATGGCTGGAATCTTGCTATTGTGTGGCACAGGAAGAGCCCGGGCCTGTTTTTACTTCCTAATATAATTTCCTCCTTTTACTTGGGTAAAAGGTGCCTTGTGGTTGTCAGATGTAACAAAAACAGTCACCATGTAGTCCAGAAGAAGTTAACAGTCAGGACTCCGGTGATTCATAATGAAGACGGAAATAAAAATATTCTGATAATACATATTCGATCTGTTTTACATTTGACTAATTTATTTGAAATACTTAGAGCTGATATGCTAAACTAGGTAGATAAATTCAAATCTGTGAGCACAGTGAATATGTATGAAAATAACAAATGATTAAAATTTATGCAATGTACATATCTCTGTTGCTTACTAAGATATGTTGCATAACAGTACTGAGACAGTTACTTGATGTGACATTTCCAAGTGTTTAGAAATGCAGTGAATGCATTTTATTATTAAAAGGACTATTTTTTTGCCAATTTGAAATGCAGAAATGTATGCCAGCATATTTGAGATTAAATAAAGGATGGTCAGAATACAGAGGTGTGGTATAATGGCACAAGTTTTTTCCTAAAATGTATCAAAAAGTAGTATTTGTTCATTTTCCCATTTCCCTAATCTGTTTTATGACATGAGATTCTATATAGTATTATTCCTTGTTATGCTTTTCCATCCTCCTGCTTATTTTCTCTCTTCTTTTTTTTTTTTTTTTTTTTTTTTTAAAACTAGAGAAAGTTGGAAACTGGCATAGGCTGAAATTTGCAAGTAGGAGCTCAGCTTCCTTGGCTGATAATTGTGCAGAGATGGAGGAAAATCCCTTCATGTTGCAGAAAGGGGGGAAAAAAGGCTGATATGAGAGATACGGATTTGATGTATGGACTGCTTGATGGATTGAGGGGCTGGATGGTCGCATCCTGAGAGTAGTGGTCAATGGCTGTGATGAGTGGTGTTCCTCAGGTCTGTATGGGGACTAGTGTTCTTCAGCGTCTTTATCAACGACACAGGCAGTGGGATGAAGTGCACCCTCAGCAAGTTTGCAGATCACACACCAAGCTGTGTGGTGCAGTTGACGTGCCTGAGGGATGGAACACCATGCAGGAGGACTTGGACAAGTCCAAGGATTGGGCCCGTACAAACCTCGTGAGGTTTAGCAAGGCCAAATGCAAGGTCCTGCATGAGGGTTGGGGCAGCCCCCAGTATCAAGACAGGCTGGGGGATAAGGGAAGTGAGAGCAGCCCTGAGGAGTAGGACTTGGGGTACTGGTAGGTGAAAAGCTGGATGTGAGCATGAGCACATGGCAATGTGCACTTGCATCCCAGAAAGCCAATTGTATCCTGGGCTGCATCAAAAGAAGTGTGGCTGGCACGTTAAGGGCATCTCTCCTCTGTTGTGGTGGGTCCCTGCCTGCAGTACTGTGTCCAGCTCTTAGATCCTTAGTGCAAGACATGGACCCATTGGAGTAGACCCAGAGGAGGGACGCAAAAATGAAGACAGACTGAGAACGCTCCAGGGAGACCTTATTGTGGCCTTTCTTTTGCTTTAAAGGGAGATTATGAGAAAGACAGGGACAGACTTTTTAGTAGGGCCTGTAGTGATAGGACAAGGGGTAAGGGTGTTAAACTGAAAAGGTAGAAGATTCAGGCAAGGTATAAGGAAGAAGCATTTTATGGTGAGGGTGGTGAAACATTGGAACAGTATCCAGAGAGGTGGTAGATGCTCTATCCCTGGAAACAAACATTCTGTTACAATGCATACTTTTTCACCCATAGAGAATAATATATAATGGAGATAATTTTACCAACTGTGTGCTAGAACTGTTGGGCTTTGTCTGACAGTAGTTTCACTTGTGTTGCTTCCTTTCCAAAGCTGCATTCTTCCGTCACAGTGCCTGGACTGAATAGTATCTCTGAAAGGGAGTTACTTGCAGGGAAGAAAGGTCTTCTGATGGCTGAAGTGGGGAATTTGATTTCTTGATATTCTTAAACACCCAGAAAATCTAATGGGGGTTAGAGACTTTTTATTGGTTGTACTGTAGTTTCAGCAGTTTCCTATAATAATATATAATAATATTGACATAATAATATCACCTGGTTATTTTGCATACTTCTAGTGAAGGGAGGGTGGAGAAATTTCATTATAATTTTCTGATTTACCTGAAAATAATTCATGGAGAAAATTGAATCCTAGAAAAGTTTTACCAGGCAAAAATCCTCAGGGAAGTTCTTCAGTTGCTCACACACCTAGCCCCACAGCAGCCTCCACAATGGAAGACCCATCTCATGGGCTTCTCACTCTGTATTCTGTAGCTGCCAATGCTCCTAGGACCTTCCATGTCACCAATTTTGGCAGTCAGGCAAGTGGACAGGCATAGGATTAGAGATGCCAAGGCTGCCAGGGGCTCAGTTCAGTAGGTGTCTTATCTATTCTATAGAAAAATCTATTGCTTTTTCTTTTCTTTCTGATTTAGAGATGATGTGAATTTTAGGATGTCAGATTTTAAAACCTGTGGGCTGATCAATATAATGGAATTATTTTTCTCTGAACAGCCCTGCCATTGTCACAGGCAGGAGCCTGTAGTGGTGATCTGCCACAGCTTTATGGGGTAGAGCCCCTTCCAGTTCTCCAAGGACCAGAATTATTGAGTGGAGGCCAAGAGTATAGGATGGGTTCAACGGTCTCATTGGTGTTTGCTGTGATGAGAAACCTCTGTGTATGGATGCTGGTCCTTGAATGGTTTCCTACGTACTGGATCATGTACCATAAAGGAATCATTCACTGTGCAGCACAATCCAATTACCTGTCTTCAGGAATTTATCGTTAAAAATCCCCACCTGGAAGGCTTTAGTGGGAACACTTTCATGAGACTGAATTAACATGGTTTGGGATCAGGACTCATGTATGCAGATCATACTCTGTGGAATACCTTGTCTGCATAAAGCGCTGTTAGGAATAATGACATAGCTGTAGTTACTAGGTACAAAATCTAGGGCAAATGGTGTTTGTTACTTTTGTCAGACATCAACATCTTGCCAATCTTGAGACCCTTATCATCTGCTCAGGCCCTGGGATCTGACAAACTCATCTTTCCATTGCAAATGTTGCTCACTGTTGTCAGAATTTGCTACTTCTATAGAAGGTAACTGCAGAGAATGAACTCAAACTGAAATTAAGAATCTGCTTTCTTCAGTTCCAGCAAAAGAGTACTAGATTGGATCGTAAAGATGGTATGTGTGGGGGGAAAAAGTGACAAAATATTTTGTTTCGGGGTTAGTATTTATCATGATATGACACATCTTCCCTTAGAAACTATATTCCATGGAAACTGTAAAACCACCTGTAAAAAGGAAAAATGAGCTTGGCTGTTTAACTTCACTAACATGTCCGATCAGAGTTGTAATTCTTACTGTATTTTTCTTCACATTTGATTGCTCTAGCAGCTAAGGGAGACTACGTAGTCTCTTTCACCTTTACATTTTCAATAAATTGCTATCTTAATTTTACTGTTCCTTTAAAAAATCCAATAAATACAAGTGTATCTTTATCCTGTCCTCTCCTAAACGCATAGGTAGGCAGTAGGATCTGATAGTAAGTTGCTGTGTTAGAGAACTACCTCAGATACCATCTGTTTCTGCAGCAGTGTATTTGATATACACATTTGTGCCTGTGTTTACACGCCTTCTGCAGGGAGAAGCCTGGCTGAACACCTGCACTGGGATCAGTGTTTTGTTTATTAAACACTTCACAATAATACTATTTCTTTAAAGGCCAGCATTGTTTTTAGGTTAGCTACTGTACCTGTAACGCTTCATTCTTGCATCATGAAGGTGTTTCCAAGAGGAGTTAAGACTTGTTTGGTAATCTTATTTTACAGGTGTCTTGGAAGGTTGTAGTGTTGGATGTGGAACAGGTCCGGTGTGCTGCCAACTGGACAAAACCATGTATCATAGAACAGGTGTGAGAGAGGGAGGGAAAGGAGCCAGCCGTCGCCTTATGCAGGTTTTCTCTTGGTCACAGTGGTTCACAGTCTTTTCCACATCAGAATTGCAGAGGTCTGCTCTAGGTGACACCTTTTACCAGTGGAATGGAGGAGTCAGTGTGGTCCTCTGAGGTCTAGGTGCAGAACTCTCATTGTGCAGTGTAAGTGCAAGTGTGATCTCCTTATCCAGGCAACACTTTTCCTTAGTTTCTGCTTATTTAATTTACTGTTTGTGGTGCTCAGATGCCCTCTACGTTAATGGCTTGGTGCTTGTGCGTGTATTTTTCTGTTTTAATGGTTGAGTTCAGTTGAATTTTGGTGCTGAAGGAGAAATCAAGCTGCCTGTTAGGGCTGGATCTTCCCTGTGGCTGGCAGCAGCGCCTTTTCAATAACCGCACTTCCTGAAAGTCAAGTCATTTGTCATCTGGATCCATCTGCATTGCAGGTAGTGTATCTCCAGGTCAGGGTTTGTTTTTTCCTTCCCAATTCGCTCCTATTCAGGCACTTCTCATCAATCTACTTTAAATACAATTTTAGCATAGCTCACATAATACCCAAAGGCTATCGTGTGTTTGTGCTCCATCATTCCTGTTTATTAAATTCACCTTTCCCTTCTGGAACATAGATTTTCTTTCTAACATTGTGTTCAGTTTGTGTGTATTGAGGAAGGGCAAGAAATAGCCTGGCCTTCCACCCTTCCCTTAGGTGTTATTTTCATTATCTGCAATTTACTGCTTTGTGCTATCTTATTTACCTCTGTGTAATTGCAGAGAATGAATCTATACAAACATTAGTTCAGCTGATCTTTCCAGGGCCATAGTGGCAGCCCTGTAGTTCAGGTTGTTGTTTTAAACATGCAGAGTGCTTTAGGGAATAGTTTTGCTCCTCTTCACATTAGATCTCTTCTAGACCATCTTTGCTGAAAGCTGTCAGCCTGGACACTTCAGGTCCTAAACTGTAGTTTCTTTTTCCCAGCGACTACAGTTTTGTTACTGGAAGATGAATAACAGTTTTCTGATTGAACTTAAGGCTGGATCTCATTAACACAAAGCAGATCTACATTATCTGTAGAGCTCCTGTTGTTCTCTTCAGCACTGAGAGTCTGTTGGGCTGTTTGTTCTTGGTGAGTGCTTCGTTGTATATATCCTGTAATACACCTGTCTTCCAATATATTTTAACTTGACTCTGATGATATTTTAAATAACATATTCTGAGTGAAACATTTAGAAGATTTGATTTCTACCATTTCTGATGGTTTCATGTATCTCTGAAGTTGTAGCAATTGGAGATCTATTTTGGTGAACTCGGCTAATTAAAATGGAGCAAAAATACACTTGTATGGTCATAATGCTGATTTGGTGGAAGTTTAGCTTAATATTTATGAGGAATTAATTAAAAATTATGAATGTGTGTTCCTGTTACATTTTCTTTTAGTTAATCAGCCTGCATAATGGGCTGCCTAGCTCGGTTGGGGCACTGATGTTTAAGTTCTACGTGACATCCGAAAGGAGGACATTATTCACAGAATCTGGAAGCGGCCTCTGGAGTTTTCCAGTCCAATGTCCTGTTCACAGCACGGTCAGTTGTGAGGTCAGGCCAGGCTGCACAGGACTTTATTCATTTGGGTCTTGAAAATGCCGAGGACAGAGACTACAAAACCTTTCCAGACTGTCTGGTATTTGAATGCTGTGATTAAAGTCTTTCCAAAGCCGTCCCTTTTCCAGGCTGAACAAGACCAGCTCTCTCACCCTCTCCTCACAGGAGAAGCACTCCAGCTCCCAGACCTCCTTGCTTGCCCTCCTTTGGGCTTGTCTCCAGATGATCAACAGCTTTCTTGTACCAGAGGGCACAAAGCTGGATGTAGTTTTCTATATGGGGTCTCACAAGCGCAGAGAAAAGGAAGGATGTTAAATCAGTTTCTTTGACGTAACGGCCACGCTCCTGTCAGTACCTGTCAGTACCAGGGTGCTGTTGGCTGCTTCTGCTGCCAGGACGCACTGCTGGCTCATGTCCAGCTTGCTGTCTGCCGAGAACCCAGGTCCTCTTTGGCCAGATGATCCCCAGCCTGTATCATTGCAGGGGAGTCTCCCTTCCTAGGTGCAGGGCTTTGTGTTTGCCCTTGCTCAGTTCCACAAGGCTCCTGTTGACCTGTCCCTCCAGCCTGTAAAAGTCCCTCTAGACAACAGCCCTGCCTCTAGAATATTCACTAACCCCCCCGCCAACTTCTCATCTCTGCAAATGTGATAAGGGGGATCTCAGATGTCTCCTCCAGGTCCTTGAGAAAGATGTTCTCTCTTGACAAGGTGCAAGTACTTAACCATATGACAGAGGAGAGATGGAAGAGAAAAATCCCAACAAAGAATGTTCTGCATTGACTTACTGGAAAAATAAGTGCTTAAAAGGTGCAGTTTTTTTGGTTTTTTTAAATCCCCAAAACAGAACTGTTGGACAGACATGAGTGGCATAGATCTTAGTTAAAATGGACATTTAGACAAAACTTACTGAAGCAAATACGACTGGGAAGGTCTCATTCATTTACTGACTTTTAAGCTACTTTGCCAACCTGGATTTGAAAAGAAAATAAAGCACTTGGTTCTGTAATTATTTGTGTAGCTACAAATTTCAGCCTCTGCTTTTAGTCATCTGCCCTGCAGGCATTGCTTTTAGTGCTGTTTGGATTGCTGGCACAACGTGTGATCCTCTGTGTCTTCTTGGGTTTTGTGGCTGACTCGGTGCTGATAATTCTGATGCAAATATCTGGGTTCATACTCCTGCCTTCCTCCATCCTAATCCTTTCTAAGGATCTTCAGAACAGCTGCGTGGGTGGGAGAAGCAATGCTGTGTTCCTGGACAGGTGTGCTTTCATTTGCTATGTAAGATTCACAAGGAAACGGTTTTATTCCTCTGAAACCTCACATGAAGAAATGCAGTAGTTGAGGTGCCTGTACTGTACTGGGCAGCTCAGGGGTAACTGATGGGTGTACCAGTAGCGGCAGCTGTTGTCGTCTCTGCGATATGGGAAAAAATCCAGGAGTTTCTGCTGTTGGCAGAAGAAAGGCAATGTCCTTGAGCTGCTCCTCAGTGATGGCCCAGGAAAATAAGTTACTTTACCATAAAGATAGTAGCTGCATATTTTACTCTAAATCAGATGACTGAGCAATTGCTTTGGGATCAGAAAACCTTGATGATTCCTAGCATGAGGAGAGCCCTCACAGTCTTTCAGAGCGATTTAATTTAAAAGTCTTTGATTAGAGTGTGTGTCTGATATAATAATGTTCTCCCAAGAGGCTTCTGGTGAGCTCAGCATATGGTGCATGTGGGGGAGCTGACTTTATTTTATGTGGGGACTTGCAGGTGGTGGTGCTTTATAGAGACTGCTGGCTTTGCTGGTTAGGAATTGGTTGAATTTCTCATTTGAAGAACCTATGTGCCATTCCCTCAGGAGCATGACTTCAGCCTGCAGGTCCCTGACACCGTTACTGGGCTTTTACAGGAACGTTTCATCAGTGCTGCTGGAAAGCTTGTTCCTAGTGGCTTAACAGTAACATTATCCAGAGCACGTTGGCTTTATGGAGCTACAGAGATTTTATGTAAGTATAGAGATTATAGGGAAGTGTAATTGGGTGAATATGACAGATGGTATCCAATAAGCCAAGTGCTATCTCTGCAGGAATTTTATTTCCTATGTTTTTAGAGACTTGTAATGTTCAAAAGGCACATTACAGCCATTATTGTCCTTTTGATTCAGCCTTGTTCTAAAAGATCCCATAACCCACTTCTAGTGATACACCAACATACCAACTTTCTTCAGAGCAGAAAGCGCATGGAAAAGATCTGAGTTATCTTGAAGCCTGGTCTGGTATGGTGTATTTTATTACTTTTTCCTATCTGGTTTGGTCATCTACTGTTTCTGAATTGCAGCTGACAAAATGGCAGAAGAAACTTGAGATGAACATATCTCCTCTAATTTTCCGTTGCATCTGGTTTAGTGTTTTAAATGGAAGTTATGTTTTCTTATCCATTTCCTCATCTTTTTATAATGCATAAAATTTTCCCTGACTCTAAATTCAAAATAGTTTAGCCCCAGCCAGCACCGAATCACCACACAGCAGTGAGAGGGGGAGGAGAATTAGAAGGAAAAAAAGGTAAAACTCGTGGGCTGGGACAGGGACAGTTTGCTGAAGCAGAAAAGGAGGAAGAAAACAACATGAGTACTTATAAAAGAATATAGAAAGCGGGTGATACACATCGCAGTTTGCTCACCACTTAGAGCCTGATGCCCAGCCTGTCCCCTTTCTATACTGAGCGTGATGTCATATGGTATGGAATACCCCTTTGGCTAGTTGGGGTCAGCTGTCCTGGCTGTGTACCTTCCCAGCTGCTTGTGAAAATTAACTCTATCCCAGCCAAAAGCCAGGACAAAACGTTTAGTGGTAGCATATGTCTTTGTTTGATCAGGAACAGTTCTCAGTGCAACTACTGCTGGGCTGCAAAGTGGTGATAGATGTGATTTTGGACCTTTGTCCTGGCAAAAAAGAGTTATTGGCATGGAAAATGTTCCTTTATGAAGCCGTGTCAGGAAGGAAAAAAACATTGCCTTATTTGTCAGCAGAGACAATAGAACCGCTTTTCTGTGTCAGGCTTTTTCTTTTAAAAAAACAGATAAAATCAGTGACTACATGCATCATGCACATCCTAATTAAAAACTTTTCTTCTTAATTCTTTTTTCTTGCAAGGGTTTACTGAAGTGTGATCAATTTGTGTGTTTGAAGAGTAAAGGTGAAGTACTTGCTGTGAAATGTGTTATTTGAATTAAGGCCTTTCTGATTTTACTTAAATTGAAATCAGTCCATGTGGCATTACAGTAAAATGTAGGAAGATGTTGATTTACAGAAGCTCCTGCCTTCATCTCAGAAGTAAGTTGTGGAGCTGCCTGTAATCATGAAGCTTCATCTTCAAAGCCCAATTGGTCTTGGTTTTCTCCCTAAATGATTTTTAAGGAATAAAAATTATGAAGAACTTAAAATACTAAGATGCTTGCTTACATTTTTGTCTTGATAACAGTATAGAAGGCCTGGTTATATTTCTGTAAATTGAATTTAATGTTGAAGCTGTCTCTGTAAAATAGATATTGTGTTTTTTTAAAAGGTGGTATGAAAAGCAATATTTTGGCAAAAAGCTCAATGTTCATTTAATGTATTTCCATTTAGAAAAGAGGAGATGGGATATTTGAATCAAATCACATGTATAAAATGTGAAAATAATGCACCTAAATTTAATATGAAAGTCTCCATGGGCATTGCTCCAAGCTGTTAGTATGAATCTCTAAGGTATATAACTATAGGCTTAAGTCCAACATCCAATAAACTCTGAGGAGTGGGTTTCTCAGGTTGTGCATAGATCTATGGGTCTTCCTTGGATAATTATCTGCAAGGAAATATGCACCAGCTCTGATTTGTTAAATGAATTTGGGCTGGACTATTACTGCAGCCCTGAAGTGCTGTTTACAGTATTATATGTAGCGTGCTTTTTGTTTTAAATGGGGTCAAAGCCATAGCCAAGGTGCCAGGTGAATACAAGATACTTGATCAAATAGGAGTAAAAGTGAACCTGGCTGGATCTTCAGGATGCTTTAGCATGCTCAGCAGATTGCCAATATGTATGTATTCTCTTCAGTAATTACATTTTAATGAATTATAAAGTTGTATTTCTCTGTTAAGACTGATGGTGTCTCATACTGCTGCTGGGATTTTCCAGCATCACATCAAACATGTAGGCAGAATTGTTCTAACAGCCTTGCTCTCCATGAGATTATCTGCTGTAGTGGTCCTGCCATGGTACAGCTGTAGTTTTTCCACTGTGCTGGGCCTTTGGCCTCTGACCATCCCAGTTATTTGGACCACTGAGTAACAAAACCATGTCCATCTCTGAAACTATGCAGAATAGGCTGGTTCCTCTCCATTTACTCAGTTCTTCCAGAGGAAAGAGCAATTGATACCTGTTCCTTTCAAAGACCAGGAAATGCAAAAGCTGCACTTCTGCTCCTAGACTTTTGTGTTTTCAAAGAAATAAAGGGAGGATTCTCTGCATTTCAGCTCTTGAACCCTGGAGCATCTGCCAGGGCGCATGGACTGCCAGATGCTGTGGCAAGATTGTCTGCTGCCTCCTCCTGCAAGCCTTCACTCAAGTTGAGAAGGGGTCAGAAGGATCAGTGGTGGTAACACACTTGCATCTCAGAGTCTGCTGTAGATGTTTTCTGGAGGCAGAGTGAGGGCCTGATGGATTGCTGTGGAAACAAAGCTCATTATTTTCATGATTTATTTATTTCTAACCTGATAGCTATTTATGGCACATCCTGGGACTCACCCAGTCTCCTGAGAGCTCTTCCATCAAAACTCAGGGAATGTGAAGTACTGGCTGCTGATCAGCAACTCCAAGGTCTTCCAATCCCGTAGAAAACATGAGCAAAGCACACACAGTCTGGAATTAGAGTGCTCTGCTATTCCAGCAGAAAGAGTACATAGGCTAACTTGGACCCTTATGTAACAATTATTTAGGTGTGAAGAAAGGACCAAGCTGCAGCTTTTCACTGATACTGGCATTGTGTAGCTGTTAAAATAGACAGAGTTGGTGGTAATCAGATTACTTTTAAGGCCACTTTTTACACTGTGAAGGATTCATAAGTGTGGTGTGTCTGTCTGGTGGGAGTAAGGCCTTCTAGTACCAGTCCAGTAATCTAGAGGTGGCGAGAGTTGTTGAAGTAACTGTATTCATCTGAAACTTGGTATCAGTGAAGAAAGCTGGAGTTCAATTTTAGCTGTTGAGTGTTATGGCTTAAATAATTCAAGGCTTGTAGCTAATGCATATTTACAAAAGGATTGTGGAAAACAACTGAGAACTTTATAAAATATGAAGTGAGAGAATGAAGGGCCTGGAAGTTCCAGACGAGCTTGTCAGACGGTTTTCGAGACATGCTGCTTTTGGTGTCAGCTTTGATCGCATATATTCAGAAGCTTTACAAACAACGTCTTGCAATAGAAGGGCAATATGGAAAGGTGTTTTAGCGTTACAGCACCCGAGTTTTTTGGATGGAGGCTCATTTTTTGGCGGTCCTTTGGCGTGCCTGATAGTTACTTTGCATTCATGGCGTGCTGAATCAGTGCAAGTCACGCCCTTCCTGTGCCTGGTGTTTGCTATGATGTTACTTGAACAGCCACATTTACCATGGTAAGGTTGGATATAAAGAGACCTGAGGGAGCTCTGCTTGTTTACTTGAATCTGAATTTAGCTGTTTGTGGCTTCCTAGGGAGTCACAGAGAAGGTTTAGACCCGACCAAGGATGTTTACCTGCTCCCTTGTTCCACACAGTGTGTTACACCAGGATACGGTGTGGTGGGAAAGCAGAGGAAGAGCCATCCGGGGTGCTTAGAAACTGTGTCGTGATACAGAATTTAGAATTATAGCCAATCCAACGTCATACTGAAAACCATTATATCTAGGTAAAGATAATTACTGAACTGGTGGTTTATGGGTATGTCTGAGAAGTGTGTATATATAGCTCGTGAAACATCTGAGGGAGACAGGATAGTTGATTTATAAAGCAGAAGATGAGAAGAGATCAGAGGTTTCTCCTTCCCTCTGCAAATGAGTGTTGGAGCGAAGCAATATTGGGTCCTGAGCTCTCTGGGTAATACGGCTGTATATGTGTTGCTGCCTCTGTATTGGCATCGTTTTGTGGCTTTGGCTTTTTTAAAGCCTTGTCTTAGCTGAGAATCTGTTCAGGCCATTACTTGGACATCTTCTACTCGCTCGATTCTTCGACCAAAGATACCCTTATGGGTAGTTTTACTTTCTAGCAGTGAGGCTGATATGTATTGCAGTTGCAGTGAGGCACTCTTGAAAAAACCCGCTATTGTATACTGTGGGGGAATGTGTCTACTTTTTATAACTTGTTTCTGTAATTCATCAAATGAAGAATGCTTGGTGTAAAGCAGCACATTTTTCTGAGTGTGAGTGCTTTGGGTTTTGTTGGGCTGCTTTTTTTTTGACTTCAAGTACTGCATTACCTAAGGTACTTGTATTGCATAGTTTAATTCTGTGGAACATCTGCCTTTTGGAACATATAACCTGAGTATAAATTATAAAAGGCTGATGCTACCAATAATGCCTAATTAGGTCTTTCATAATGCTGGCATTGGAAAGGTGCCTGCATTTATTAGCTGTTCTCTCTAACTCTACTGTAAAGTTACCATCTCCTAAAGAGAATATTTTAATACATGGGAAGTCACAGTATTTATGGCATTTCCATTGCAATACAGTTTGGTTGTATGTAGGTCAGAACCCAGGTTCGCTTGTCCTAGATTTTTTCTTTTTTTCCTCTTGATTGTTAAGAGTAATTATAAGAAAGGGGCTCATCTTTTATAAAGATGTGTTGTAAGAGACGGAAAATTAATTCTACTTGCAAGAGGCTATTTTATTTTCTATAGCACTATTTTCCTTGTAGATGATATATTACAGTTTAACAGATTTAATTATCTATGTTCAGTGCTTAACCATAATGTTCTTATAATAGAGACCTTTGTTCTCCAGAAAAATAAAGTGTAGTCAGTAGTTTGATAAAATACTTCACAAAAATAATTTTCTGATGTCGATGACATTAGTTTTTAACATGTAATTAATTAAAATGATTGAATTTGCAGGAGCTAATCTCCCAACTAGCAACAATTAGCTGACAGAAATATGGCAATGTGCAATGCTTTTTGTCTTGCCAGTCTCCAAAAGCCGCAGCGAATGGCCATCAGTGTGACTTTTCAGATAGTCAGGAATAAATTCTAGTTTTCAGTGTGCAAAAGATTAGACAGTTAATACTGCTGAGTTGCTAAGCAGCTGTCTTACACTCCTCACTTTTTATATGCTTTATATGCAAATTTTCAATCAAACCCCTGCTGTTTACATTGACATTTTGCACTAGAAGACAGCGGAGAAGAATATGAGCTGCAGACCAGGGATTTCACATTTCTTTGTGAACTGGCCTAATATATATTTTTATTGAAGATATGTAAGCCTGAGTTGTTCAGTTTTTTGTGGGCTGCATTTAATTTCTCTTGAGACAGCTTCTGCAGGTTGGGGCAGGCAAACTTCCATGGATCATGGTGGGAATTTTGTATGAGTGACTCCCTGGAAGAGTTTACTCCAGTGCTTGCTATTAGGTGTTATTTAGAATGATGAATTTGTCCCAATTACATACTCTGTTTTGCAGTGTTCTGGACGATGAGGGGAGCAGCCTGCGTCAGCAGAAGCTTGACAGGCAGGTAAGATTTTGGAGAGGGACCTTCTGGCTCTCTGAAGTCTAGATCTTGGAGTAATGAAATCACCAACGTATATCTTGTAATTGATATAAAATTACATCTTCTGATTAGGGAATGCAAAAGAGAAGTCTGTGAAGGTTATGGCTTACTTTGAGGCATATCTTCCACTGAAATTTTTCTTACGGCTGTCTTGTGAGCGATTCTCATTTCACTGCTTTGGACTTGTTTTAAGCTGACTTACTATGTATTTATTACTCCTCTGAGGGACCAGAAAGAAGGTTCTAGCAGACATGCCACAAAGGTTTTTTTATATCTTTTCCTTTTAGGTCCACAGATTGAGCCCTTGTGGCTGTAAACTTAGTGGCATTACATTCTATGTTGCCTATTTTGCTACTGTAGCCTATATAACTTGTACAAGAAAGTGATTCAGAATCTCCTCCATGAAATCTTAGGGAATTTTGCCATCAAGTTTTAATGGTGTTTGAGGTTTTTCACTTTTCCTTTGATTTTTCTTTAGTCCCTTTTCACAAAACTTTTTCATGTTTATAGCTAAATCTTGAGAGTTTAATTTTATGTTGTTCTATACGTTTGTTCTCCCGTGTCTGCCAGCATCTCATTTTCAAATTCAAATAATTTCTGTTTATGACATAATCTTGTAGTAGATTCTGATTGTTTTGAAGTCATGTCGAGGTGTTCCACACAACATACAGAGCTGCAAGAGTTCAATCACCATTCTTCCACTTCAGTTTTAGTACATCCCCTTTATAAAACTAAAAAAAAAAAATTAAAAAAAATCACTGTGCGAGAGCAGGGAAGTGGTAAGGTAATGGGGAATTAAAATTAGCAGTTCAGTTCTCAGAGGCTGTGGAAGAGGACACAAAGAGAGAGGTGCCTATGGTGTCATAAGATGCTGAAGGTTTTGATATTCAGCAGGTCTAGCTGAGAAATACAAGTGTTTAATTAAAGTTCATCTTGTGTAGTTGTTAAATTAGGCTTTTGTCCAGCATCATCGCTTAATTCTATTTTTCAGATTACCTGATCTTAATTTACAGAAATTGAAATTGGCATCTCTGCCTCATGCCCTTGCTTACCTTCCCATTGCTTCACAGCCACCACTCTCACACTCTTGTTTTCCCAAGGGTTATTCCCAAGCAAGATTTGAAAACTGGTAGTGTGCTCAGAAAGATCTATTTTAATTATTTGCTGTTTTCAGCAGAAGGTGTTTTAGCAGTGCGTTGGTTGGGGTGGGTTTTTTGGGAAAGATTTCCTGTAACCCAATATCCCACTTGCCAAATGCTACCACTGGAAAACTGGAGAAGGTGTAAAGATACCTGTTGTTTTTCATCATAGCTTGCTGCTGTTGGGAGTCCAGTAACAGATGCTTTTCTCTGTGTTTCCCTCAGCGAGCTCTGCTGGAGCAGAAGCAGAAGAAGAAGCGCCAGGAGCCGTTAATGGTTCAGTCCAATGTGGACAGTCGCACAAGAACACGCAGAACGAAACATTCGGAAGAACAAGCACCCTTGGTGGAATCGTACCTTAACAGCAACAGCAGCACCATATATCATGGTATAGGAGTGTGATCTGTTGCATGTGTATTTACTGCAAATCACAGTATGATGGTCTCCTGGTTAAACTTATGCTAGTGAGAACAAAGGTGGTTGGTTTGGGTTTCTTTAGTAAATAATTGCTAACCTTCATTTGTGCATGGGGACAAAGCCATCAGAACTTGGGATGCTAGCCTAACAGGAGGGAGCGAGGTAACTAACTGCTGTTTCAGTGCTGTGGGGAAGAGTGAGCGGCTTGTCCCTTCTGCCATGAATATTTAAGCATCTTCAGCCTTGGTTCCAACTGAAGTGAAGCTTATGCTGTTCTACTCTATGTGTTCCTCCATACGTAGTTTTGCTTAAACCTGACAATGTTGATAAATTTAAAACCTGTTAACTAATTTCAACTGAATTTCAATATAATAATTTCAAAGATACTGTGTTCTATAAGGTTCCCTAAAATAGGTGAGCAGGTAGAGAACATTTCAAGCTTGTACAACATGGTCCACACTTAAAGATTACAGAATTCAGAAGGAACAGAGGCAATTCAGGTATCACAGCCATAGGGAAAATATTACAATGCCATTTCTGTATTGTTAGACTTAAGATAATTTAATCATCAGAAATAAATCCTAAGGAAACCAGTCATTATTTAGGTCTGTATTCATAAGGCACATGCTTTTTGGCCCTCTAATGAGGGTAGGTGCATTTTTTTCTTCCCTCAGATTTTCCCTGAGGGAAGCTTGGGTAACCCTTGATCAGTACTGAGTCTCTTGTAGGTTTCGTTCCAGGTTGTTGGGGAATTATAGAGGATGGTAATTTTCAATTTTTCTTGTTTTGCAGATCATTAAGTCAAATTTAATTTGTGAGGGATTCATAAGCCTAAGCAGCAAAAGGTTTCCTTCCCTGGGTATTGATGGGTATGTGCTACATGGAATTGGTATAAGGAAAAAAACATGTGGAAAGCATGAGCCGAAATCTACTGGTAGTGGGAATGCAGTTGGCTATCTTCAGATTGCAGATTCTACTAGGAGGCAGAGTTCTTCAGGTTCAGTGTGTAAAACCCCAAAACCAAGATGCCTTTGTGAATCTACGTCTGGAAAACACCCAAGCCAACCAGTATCCTAGTCTCAAAGAAGCAAAAACTTAATTCATGATTCAGTTCAGATCTCTGTCTAGTATGCTGCTCGTGCTCTAATTTTCTTTTGCCCTGTCATTTCACTTTCAGTTGGTGGTCACATCTTCCAATAAGGTGATGGCAAGTATTTACTGGACTAACGAATCATGCTGTGAGCAGTGCAGGTTTCAGAGTCTCTAGCCCAGTTTGCAGTTGGTGGAAATTTTTGGTGTGGTTACAGCTACAGAATTTATGTTGGAAACTGGAAATAATATTGATTAAATGTTAAGGCTTCACTAATAATGGACTTTTTAAATCTTGCTTCTGCAAGCAAGTAGGCTACCATAAATGATTTCAGATGGATAATTGTTTTTTCTCTTAGTATTCTTTTGTTTTTCTAGTAAATATTAAAAACATTAGTAATATTTCTTTCTCTACTGCCTTTCTTTCAAGGTCTGGGAAGAAAAACATTTTAAAATGAAACTAAATTTCTTTCCAGTCTGACCTAAAAAAATTGATTTAGCATAGGATTTTCTTTGGGGTTTTTTATTTTGTTTTGTTTGTTTTTTAATGAATTAACCTGTATTACCAGTTGATAAAGGTTTTAATTTTAACAGATCAGAGAAACAGACATCATCTTCCCTTAAATGACAGCAAATTTCATATCTGCATTGACTGAGATAAATTTTGCCACAGTTTGCACCAGAGTGGACTTTCTGATTTAAGTGAGATTAACTGTGCTCTTAAGGTAAAAGTGACCTTTCCTGTAACGTTATACCACACCGTTTACTGGAATACTTACTAACTTATACTCCATAAAGCAATTTGTTCTAAATTTGTCTCTGAAAACCTTTCAGTATTGCACAAGGTTTCATAGAAGCAAAAAAAGACACAGTAATGTTTCTCAAATTCAGCCCAGAGTTTGTTAATCCCTGGGGACAGCTGTCCTTGTAATAAACGGTGCAGTTAGCAAAAGCCAATTTAAGGAGAATTTAATAACCTAGTAAAGTGTTTTATTGCCTTGTAAAATCCTTTGCTAGGAACGTTGTTTTTGAAAATATTATAAGAACTCCAGAAGTGTCCTTTTTTGGTGTGGTCTTCTCTGGGAATGTGTTCAGTGTCTTAGGTAACACTGCGTGGTACACAGCTAGGTTTTGATGGCCTTTTTAAACTACGGGATTCAGCTTCAGGGGTGGCACTTCTTTTCCCCTTCAATGAAAACATTTGTATATGGGAGTGTCGGATGCATGAGACAGCTGGGCTGTTTCTAAAGAACTATTCTGCTCTTTTCCGTTCATTTGTTTCTGTTATGGGCATGCTGATTTTAAGTTAAGAATGACTCTTTGATGAGAGTTGATGGTCAGCTGAATGAACTGCAGTGCTTGGATGAGCATGTTTGTGAAATCAATTCCTGTACTGCAAAAAGCTACAAAAAGAACATTTCTTTCCACCTATCGTCCTCCTCTCCTCTCTTTTTTTCCCTTGTACTAATTCCGTGTAGCACAAAACTACTTGTTGATTTCAATAAATAATTGGATGCCTGTGTGGAGATATGTCTATGGTACTTTGAGCAAACTAGGTCAGCGATAACATCTCAGTGATTCAGAGATACTAGGCTTTCTGCATTGGGAAATTTTCTTTCATATGCTGCCATAGCTTATTCCGATGCAGCTATCTCTGCTGCAGTGATTCCCTGATGTGCAACTCTGTTCTGGAATAAAAAACTGATAAAAACTCAGAATAATTGTCAGAGTAAAAAGTCGAAGTCACTTTTGCTCTGGAATAGAACTTCTGCACGGTGATCTGTTTGTAGGTGAATATAAAGGAGCAGAATATCTTGCTAGTTAAGTTTTCCCATATAAGGGAGCCCTTGTCTGCTTTTGAACCTCTGCAGGGAGCTGCGTGGTCATTGCTGCTAGTCCTCTGGCTGCACATGTGTATTGCTGCTTCGAGCTTGGAGCCGAAGGGACGAACAAATAAATCGGAGATGCAGTAGGACAGAGGGATGTTAAACAAGGGCTGTGACTGAGCTCAGTTGGGGCAGCTCACAAAAGGGATAATGCAGACGTGGCTTTCCTATACTTACGTCGTTCAGGATTGAAGGTTCTGGGAATGAAACTCAGAAGGTACACAGGGGTCTTGAGGTTGTTTTTTTGTTAGTTTAGTAAACACCAAAATAGCTCTGCTGAAAGCAGAGTAAGGAAGAATATTGCCAGGATTGCCGTACTTTTTCCTAAATACCCTCAAGACATTGAGGTGACACGATAGGATGAAATGGTATCCCTGCCAAGTGTTACCAGCAATTCCTCTGGGTACTGTGAGACTTTTAAGGGGATGGGTGCCCTTCCCCTGAGGAAATGGCTCTGCAGAATTCACCATGCAGAAATCTCCAGACAGATCATTTTGTCTCAGTGCCCATGTTCCACCTACTGTAGCTTGTGAACGACTTCCATGTACTATATCTTTTTAAAGCCTTGTGTTTGTTGGCATTATGTTTAATTAACTAATAATAACAAAGGTATTTGAGTTATCTGTGGCAACTGACATGAATTAGGTTGAGCAGGCCACCCGGAGGAAAAAGGAATCGTTGGCACTCCAGTCCACGAGTGGTTGATTGCGTATTTGCGCAACGCTCGCCGTCAGCATCTGTAGGTCAGGTAGGACCAAGCATGCAGGAGATTGCTTTTGTTACTTGCAAAGGATTATAGAGATGTACATAGTGGGAACAGGACCTCTTGTTCTGCGCATCGAGGAACTCAGGCACAGTAGCTGGAGAAATAGATTCGTGACAGCATTTCTAGAAAAGTCTGGGGCAAAGCTGAGTATATGGAGGTAAATGAGAAAAGTGTTCATGCAAAATGATGAGTGCAGTGTCCTTCCCCCCATCCTGCCCCCCTAGAAAAAATGCAGGCATTAATTTAGTTTCAGGACCACACTTGTAGGTTAGACCCTACATTATCCGCCTACTGTTTCAAGCAGTAGGTATCCCCCCGTTAACTTCCACAATTTAGGTTCCAGTTGTTATTGTTACAAATAATGCCTCTCTCTCTTGTAACACCAAGCACAACTCCATTGCTATTTCATCATTATAAATAGCAAAATAAGAACCAATAACAACATTTTGTATTGCTATTGCATTTACATTGTATATAAAAGACATCAGAATCATTTATTCACAGGAATAAATTTAATCTGTCTGTGGAGGAGAGATCACTTACAAATTGCTTTGTCTTTGCTTTTTCTGTGTTGTTTATTTTTGATTTGGTGTCCTTCATAAGGACATACTGCTATCTGTCTGTTTATAAAGATTTTATTAAACTTTGGTTGCCATTTGGTAATGCCTCACAGTCCCATCTGCAGGGTTGTTTTCGTGTATCTCTGCACCACTTTCTTTGTGAAGTTGTTTGAAAACCTGGACAAACATTTTGGCCTGATTATGACATTGCAAAATTCTGCTGTGAGCATAGTTCTTTTGAGTCTGGATTGCAAATACATATTGAGCGTTCCTGGAGCCAAGTAGCATGCAGAGATACACTAGTTACTGCAACAATTTAATTACTTTATTTAATTACATTTAATGCAAATGATGAAAGCCCATTTTTACAGAGAAGAGTAATTTTACTTCTGTGAAAATGGTGAATTTCCATTGGGGAGTGATTTTTCTTTTCACAGCACTGAGGAAGGCAGAGATTTGAATGAGTGCCAGGTATGCTTTCATTAATATTGCCATACTTTGTTGCAGCTGTGGCTTTTTTTTTTTTAAGACATGAAATTAAAAATGTTTTCAATTAGATACTCTCAGGGTAATTTTCATGGCAACTTCCAATTTAGAGATTTAGATTAACCATGTGTAAAACGGCAAAATTACTTTCTTACTTTCCTCCTTTGACATTTGGCAGCACATCTAGATGTAATGGTTGTGTGGTGTGTTGATCAGACTTCTGATGACAAGTCATAGCTCTGGATTGTTAAATTTGACATGCCGTTCTGCTCCTTACCATGAATGATGGGAGAGAGTTTTCTGATGACTATCAAGCTGTCAACTTTGTAAGATGACATCAGTTGACTTGCAAATATATGGCTTTTTTAAATGAAAGGTTCATCAAACCAGCCTCTTGCCATCCCTGTTTTCCACTGACCTTGAAATGAGAAGGTATTAGTTTATTTTTTGAAGATAGCAAGGAATGTTCTGTGCACAAGACTATTAATACTGAGAGATCAGGCAGCACTCCAAGTATCATGTGGGCAAAACACTTTAACTTCCAATAAGCATATATTCTGAAATCTCCCTTTCAGCCGCAGTTTCTTCACCTTAAAGCATCTTTGATTTATCAGCAGTCCTTACTGCGCTAGTACATTTCCAACGTAAACAAACTAACCCAGCAGCAAGGATCAGAGAGCAGCGGGTAGCAAGTGGTTTAAAGGTCTTTTTGTGCTTCTTGGTACTGAAAGATTTGAGAAGGAACGTTAGAGGCGATTGCTCAAAATTGCTTGAAAAACTTTCTCTCTGCTTTAACGTTCTAGTTGAAGTATCTTTACTTTCAGTTACTACTTCACAGCTAGCCATTATTTTCTGCCCACAACCATCTTGGTGTCTGGGAGCAGCAGGGGCCAGGAGGTGCGGCTGCCCAGCACAGGCCGTGCCCTCACAGACAGAGCGCCGTCCCCCATCTCTCAACATGGTGGACAGAGCCACACGCTGATAACGGGATCCTTGGCAGTCCCAGATGCAGCGAGGGATGAACTGGGCCCGGGCCCCTCCAGGGTGCTGCTCCGGGTAGAAAGGAGATGGGGCCAGGAGACAAGGCTGCAGTGTGTACACATGGGGGTCCATCAAGCAGACGAAGTACCTACAGCATATAAGCTTCCCCTAGGTTGGACACAGCCAATGCCAGCCAGCTCAAAGATGGGACCTGCTGCTGACCAAGGGCGAACCAAGCAGTGACAGTGCTGGTGCCTCTGAGATAACGTACTTAAAGTGGAGGCAGGGGGGAAAGGGCAGGGGGCTGCCATCCCCCTGTGCTGCTGGGGGTGAGTAGGTAAGGAGACCTGGAGTAAAGCTGAGTCCAGGAAGAAGAGACAAGTGGAGGAAGGTGGTTTAAGATTTCGTTTTATTTCTCATTGCTCTAGTCTGTTTTGCTTGAGTAACAGATGATTTTTTTTGTTGAGGTTGTTTTGCCCAAGACAGTAATTGCTGAATGATGTCTCCTTTTCCTTATCTCCACCCAAGAACATTTTGGTGTATGTTCTCTCCCCTGTCTAGCTGAGGATTGACAGTGATAGAGCAGCTTTGGGGGCACGTGGCCTCCAGACAGGGCCAACCCACCACAGGCAGGGTGTGGGCGGAAGCCCCCAGGGAGCTCATCAGGGCAATTAAAACCTACTTGTGCCCTTAGGGCCCCAATGCACAAAATAAGTAAAGAATTTCTTACTGTCCTTAATCTTTCTGGCATGGGGTTTTCATGGATAATTTTAGCTTTCCTTATTAGTTGTCTGCTTTCCCAAAGAGTCTAATGCATTGCTAGTGACTCTTCATTTCACATGCTCTGTTTCCTTTCCCCTGACAGACGGCAGATATCTGGGGGTTAAGCAGACTCTCTTAATTCATTCCTTTGTTCCTTCTGAGATCTCCATAGAGCAGTGAGCTTTTGCTGATGACCTTAAGCAGCACCAGGTTCTCACATACATGTGCTTCCTTTTCCTCAGCCCGTTCACATTCAGTTCCACTTAGGGGTATTTTCATCTTTGCAAAATCAGCCTGATCACCACATCCATGTTAGGTACAGAAACTGCAAGAAGCCACAGGGAACTTATGGGCAATATAATATTTTGGGAATCTGGAATCTGACTGTACGTTTCTAGTTGCAGGCATAATACTTTTGATTACAGGCATTTTGAAGCAGAATTTGAATCTTCGTATGGCATTAAATAGCACCTAATGTACCAGGATCTTTGCCCTAATTCAGGTCCTGGTATTTAACTAACTTTATGTAAACCTAATAAAAATACTTCACTGCATTGTACAATATGTACTGGGTTTGCCCAGAATATTTCAGAACACTGCTTCAGAATGTTTCTAATACAATCCAGTGTCTTTTAGATAATTGTAAAAATGCCAGGCCGGTTCAGAATTTAAGCTGATCAAATAAAAGTGACAATGAACAAAAGCCCCAACAAGCAGCAAGATTCACTAAGGCTAGAACTTCACAGAGTAAAATAGCAAGCTGCTCTTACAGTGAAACACAAGAGCATTTTGTGCAACAGTGAAAAAGAAAACCAATTTGTGTTGGTTTGTTGAGGTGCACCCTGACAGCACTGCAGTTTGTCTTTCTTTGCGTGATACACATTCTGGATATCAGTTCTACTGTTGAGAAGGTGTTGGTAAAAAGAATAAATATTTGCTTTATACAGCTGAGCCAATGATTACATCACATACCTCATCATCTGGTTCAGCCTCTTTCTACTTGAGATGTTTTCCAGACAGACTGCACACATTTTTAATGTATCCATTTAATTATTTATTTTGGGGGTAATTGTTCACTCACTTCATTCTTCGCATACTGTACTGTTCAAAACCACTTCTTTTAGCACATGGCATTTTGATGTGATAGGGATTGCGAAGGGATGATTCATGGAATTTTTTTTTTATTTGTTTTTGTTTCTTCCCCTAGGATCGTAGGAGTGTGCAAGCTCTCATATAAAGAAACATGGCCATGCAAATGGAACAGAAAATATTCTGCACTTTCATGGCACGCTGCTTTGAAACTAATTCCCCCTGTGAATGTCTCATCTTGCAGGCTAGATTGACAGCATGCTTTCACTCAAATACGTGGGGAGAAGTAGCATTCAGTATTTTTTTCAATTCTGTGTTGTCGGCATCACAAATTAGTCACTTACTGACAAACTGCCTCCTCTCCCCTGATTGTGAGCTGTAGCTCCGTCCTTGTAACGTGCAGCGTTGTCCAACGCGGAGCTGGTTCATGGAGAGGCTCCTTTCTCCTGCTTCAAGCAGTCAGACCATGGGCGATGTGAGGCAAAGTCGGGATGTTGCTCTTCTCTGCTTTGATGCAGCTGCTTTTACACTCGCCTTGTACTACGTTAGAAGACCACTTGTTTCTTGTTCATCTTTTTGCTCAGATCCCGAGCTAAATAGTGTAATCTGTGCTGTTTTCTGTCTCCCCAAAAGTCTTTTTTTATAATACCATATTGAGGTTAGTAACTGGTACTTGATTTAATGAACATGGATGAATAACACTGAAATTAAAATCATATAATCGTTTTAATTGAAAGCTTTCCATTTATCACAAAACTATTTCTTACAATTTCTGAGTCCAAATAAGGGTGAAAAGTCAGATCTAGGAGCCCATTATTATTTGCTGTTTCGACTTGTGTCTTAGCGCAAAACATACTCCTCCATTTTTGTCTTGTCTGAATGCAAATTTTGGTACAAACAAGTAATTCTTATAGAAAAGGAAAATATGATGGGTTTTTTTAAGTGAAGGTTTTCATATCTTGTGCTGGGGCATGCAGAGTATCTGGACAGATCTTCAGATGTAGTCTCCTCTTGGCTAAGATAACTATCAATGGACTTTTTTAAAGTTACCTAGATTTATTTTTGCAGTGAAATGGATGCATTTTTGAGTGGCAGTCTTTGAAACGCCATCCCTGTATAAGGTTCTTAATGTATTTGTCTTGTAGTACTACTATCACTGCTTTTAACTTTTCCAACCAAGGACATAATCATATTGTCCTATCAGGGAATATTATCTAGGGAGGTCAGTTTATCTCATTTTCTCTATTCGCACATTCTTGTGGGGAGCTGTAAATTGCTTCATGGCCCATCTAGAGTCTGGGGAGAATGAGGGTGAGAGTTTGCCTCAAGGTTCCCGTCCTGCTGAGAAGGGAAATTCCAGTCAGACTGTTACATTGTGATCCAAAGACGTGGCATGGGCAGAGAGGAGGACATTTGGGCTCCTGAGGACATGGCAGGGGATAAACATTGCCCCTATGAATTGTTTTATCTCCACACAGACAGATTAGCTGGAGTGCTGATTGGGTAAATGCAGAATGAGTACAGGGAATGTGAGCAGTGATCCCTCTACAGCTCTCCAGGGCAGGACAAAGCACTGGAAACAGAAAACAGAAATTTTTACTTTGCCCCATAGCAAAGTTTGTTGGACCCACTGAGGAAGGTAGGTCCCCAGAGCCCTCTCTGTAGGGCAGCAGGTGTCAGAAGGCAGCCCGTTGCCCACGCCTCTGCAAGGATCAAGAGGACTGGCCTGGTAGGCAGGAACCACTGTGCTACCTTAACATCAGCTCCTGCCACGCTGCAGCGGGCAGCACTTGGGTGCGCGGCATGCGGGGAGGTTAGTGCTTACGGGCAGGGGAAGGCCAGTGCCTACCCTGTGCGTGTCTGTACCTGCAGGTGCATAGCCAAGTCCCCTGGAATTCGGTGCTGTCCTGTAATGAGTCTGTACAGTCAGCAGCAAAACAACGTGATTTCTTTCATATGTGCAGTCAGAGGAGAAAACAACAGTGAGCGGGTGAGCCTTAGCCCATGTCTGCTATTTGCTGAATAGTTAATAGCTAAGAACAAGATGGTGGGGTTTTGTGGCAGAGATGATATTTTGGGACTTGATTTGGATTTATTTTAGAGGTAGTGCTTTAAATATAATGCTAAAGCCCAGAAAAACATTCTTTAGAAACAGGAAACTGCTCCAATTCCTTTCATGAACCTGGCTGCACTATCTGCACATTGCTGGTTTAAATATTATTTTGCAACCTCCACCTATGTCTAAAAGTCCTTTGTAGCACAGACAGCAGTGGTGGTAAATGCTCAGAATTGCTACTGGACTGGTTCTCTGCCTAATAAAGCAGTGGGAACATTTTCTTCTCTGTCCTTGAGAGCTCCATCACTTGTATTCATCATCAGATACCCTTGCAGAAAGTTATGAGACAAAAGTAATTCAAAAAGCTTCAGTCTTTTCTTTGTTAGATCAAAGGATGGCTGGCAAGTTAGTGAAGATAAGCCTTTAACTTTTCAATAAAGAATGTTGGAATGTTTCATCTTTTGTTGATTGTTTCTTTGGACCAAGTAAATGACGTATCATCTGAATGAGTGAATACGGCCGTGTTTTAAAGGATTTAGATAAAGGTCTGGTCATTTAATATAGGTGATTTGTGAAGTACTGAATTTAATTATAATGCCGATTATCATCTTTAGAACAATGGAAAAAACACAACCTAGTTTTTAAAGAGCATCTGGGCTACTCTTCCTCTGTGTAATGAGAGAGGGAATGTGTGTTTATCGAGTGCCTCAGATGCTCTCTCTGTTGGGAATGTAGCGCTGTTCACCACAGATTGCTGTGCTGGGGACGGTAGCTCTGGTGCAAAAGCTGCAAGCCAGGCATGGTTAAATCTGTTTCATCTCCCTTATCTGAGAATCTCCTTGAAGTTTCTATTGCTATTCATGCCCATGTCGAATTTGCTGAACGGGTCCAGCAGCCTAGGGAGAGACTCGCCTTCAGAGAGAAGTTGCTGGCAGTCTGCATGTCACTGAGCATCACTTGGTCTTTTGGGGGTCTATGAAGTTTGTCGGGATGTTCTTAAAGTAATATTGTGGGCAACCAGTTCTTTACAGTAAGGCTTCTCATTGCCTTTTAAAGAAAGCACTTCAGTTTGGGCAAAAAGAAAGGGACGTTAGGAGGCACCAAGGGCCAAGGTGATACTCCTCCAGGATAAACTGCAATTACCATGTGAAGCTGGTGAGACTCAGCAGACCACAGTGACCAGCAGCTGGCACTGAAGTCTCTTAGAGCCCACCTATGGGTGTGAAGTTTGACAATTCCGTTCTGGATTTCAGAAAGGTACTTGCTTTTATCTCTTTGTAAACTCAGTATTGTTTCACTTCAAGGCTTGGTCTGACCAGAAGGAGTTACTATGTGTTTTGCTTTCATATATTCTAATAGTGGCCTCAAAGTATGTCACGCTTTTAGAAAATGATAAAGCCTTGTTTTACTTTGAAAGCAGCTAGCATTGCATGAATTATACTGACATTCACAGTTCATAATGCGTTGAGACTTCTAAAGAATTAATTAATTAGTATATCTTACAAGGTAGGAGGAGTTTTTAATTTCAGCTTGGATATAGTTTCAGGATAAAGGCATGGCTTTTCTACTTATCATATCATGATATATATGATGGTGCAAGAGGTGGTTTCAAAAACCTTCCTCTGATTCCTTGTTTACAGGGTTGGGGTGTAGTGTTAAGCATAGGCACCACAAAGTTGAAGTAAATTTTTTGTGCCTTCATGCTGCCGCTGTTGGTGATCAGTCTGGCAGAGCACCAGTATGAGGAAAAGTGCTTCCTACAATAGCTCAACAACACATTAATATTCTGATGTCACTTTTGGCCTGAAAGTTAGGGCCTGATTATTATTGGTAGGAGGGGAAAAAGTTAGGAAATACATCCCAGCTAACCCAGCACTTTCAGGTTTTTACTGTAGCCTTGCAAATGCTGGTTTATTTGACTCTCTTCTCTGCATGAATTGCCTGCAATACCAAACTCTGCTGTGCCTGCTTACTCTTTTATGCCTTCACAGAGTTCTGAATTCATTCTTCCTTCTCTCCCTGTGTTTCTCTCTCCCCTCTTTCTCTCTCTGTTTCTCTTTATGACTGGGTACCCCGAATCTCTCAAGCAGTGCAGGAGGCTGAACAGGAAGATGTAAAGGTGGTAGTGGATGCCCAAGCTCCGAAACCAAGCAAAAAAACCAAGGCAGCAGCTGCGAGCTGTCAGACTGGCAGCGCCAGAAAGGAGAAAAAAGGGAAGCACAAAGGTTAGCTGCATGCGGCTGAATGCCAGATCTTGGATTGACTGCAAAATACATTATTATTATTATTATTATTATTATTATTATTATTATTTCTTTGAATTTCTGAAAATTGCCTAAAAGTAATTTCTTGAAATTTTGATGAGATTGGAAAATGTGGGTGACTTGGTCCCGTCTCAGCATGTACAACCGGGGAGTGAAGGAGAGCTAAAATGTGCAAACTCAGTCTTTTCTGAAGGAGTGTTTTTGTTCAAATTGCAGAGGAGGGGGAAAAAGTACTGATGGAAAGATCCTGGTGTTTTCCTGCAGTGGTAAAGAAATGAGAATCATCTTACACCAATGTGTATTTTTTAGGCTATCTACATGTAATGTAATTTGGAGGAACAACCTTAAATTGCAGTAATTTCTGTCCAGACTCTTTCTGAGGTTTCAACTCTGTAAAAACTAGAGGTTAAGCAGGGTTTTTGAAAATCAATTTAACAAAACCGAGATAAGATCCTCAAAGGGGTTTTTCAAGTTGTTACTTCAGTGTTACTCTATCCCACCTGGCTGACCTATGGGAGGAGTTCACATGAAAAAATTTTCTGCAATGACATTGGGTAGACAAAAAAACCTCCAGTGCTACTGATAACAACAGAAGGGTAGGTAGGTAGAAATGATGTTGCCGTCACTAGATTTACTATTTGAGCTTTATAGATTAGATGGAAGAAATAACATGAACTACTTTAGAGGTATGCAGATTTTATATATATATATATACACACACACATACACCCCCACACATACACATAAAAAGAGAGATACTTTTGTACCAGAATGTACAGGGGTTTTTTATTTGATGGCGAATGACTAATGAAGTTAATAAATACCTTTCCAATAATTTGCAGTTCTTGGGTGAGTCCACTGTAACTCTGTCCTGGACTGTACTGTAGTCCTATCTTGTATATGTGTCTCTATTGCTTCTTAAGTGAGATAATAGTCTATATCCTTGACAAGTCTGTTTAAAGATAGCAATGACTAATAAGGGTAATTATTGAGGTCAGAGTACTGAGGCTTATCTATAGGGATTTTGCAGGACTTGAGCCTGCCTTATCAAAATCCCTACACCACATCGCAGCTTAATTCTTGAGATCTGAATCTGCAGCTTCTCTCTCTGTATTGCCTCTGGCTGCTAAGGAAGCCCTAGGTTAGGCAGGTTTTAGTCTAGTCCTAAGGTAAAGACTTTATTTGTATATTTTTAACCAGAAAAAAAAGAGATGGTGTGTGTCAAAACTTAATAAGTGAAAGCGAAAGGTAAAATTTACTGAATGTAAAAATTGCTGGCAAAACAAGTGAACAGAAAGCTAATGTTTCTGAAATGAAGGCAAAAAGCGATGCTGCTCCAGTGTAGTAATGCAGATGCCAGATTTTATTTGGATGTGCATCTTGCTGAAGAGTAAAAATTCTTTTACTGTAACTGAGCATTGTGTGGGGTAGTACTTAAATCACAGTTACTGCACAGCCTCAAGGTTCTGCCTCATCTCACCCAGTGCCTGTTTTCCTTCACGGGGCGTCGGTGTCTGTACTGCCTTCAGAACACACAACACCGTGCTGACCACTCACCGTGGGTTTGACTTGATGACTCTGCACTGTGTCACACCAAGGTGTGTGTACATCTGCATGATTCCTAGGCAGTTTTCTGATGAGTTCTTGGAGTTCTTGGCCAAAATATTCCACAAAGAAACTCCTGGCCGCAGAGCTGGCGAGGCGCATAGCAAGAACCAGTCGTCGTTGGAGCGTGGGCGCCAGGGCTGCTCTGCGGACACGGGGCAGTGCGTGCTGGGGCTGTGGTGGTTGGGTAGTGCGCTCTGAACTGACCTCCTAGATCTGGGCAAGCCTGGGCTGACTCTGAAGGAGCTACGCAGGTTTTTTTCTTATCTCAGAGCAAGTAATGCTTAGTATTCTTCTTGTGTGTCAGTACTCTTTTTTATTCATTTTCTGAAAAATTCTCCAAACAGGAAAATGTTGGCATGTTTCAATGGAAGCAGGTTGTGTCAGTAAAAGTAATGTCACTACATGTAGACTGAGAACTTCTGCATTCTGATACTGCTCTAGGTGTTGGAAAGGGATACTATACTGTCAGTTACAGAAACCGCTGCTGCTGTTCCTAGTGCTCATCCTGCTGTGCTACGTGTGGCCTTCCCTGGCATTCAGCATTTGCCCATCGTTTCCATCCTATGTATGTGTTTCCATGGAGCAGATGTGTTATCATTTATACTAAAGAAATGTTTTAGTGCCTTCTCTCCTCGAGTTTATGTTGATGATTAGTAACAAATCTCAATTAAATATCCCTGTCAGAGTGGGCTCTGAGTGTACACATGGCACCTTCTCATTCAGCTCATCTACTTTTTGTTGCACATCCATATTTAACTGTTCAGACATGTATAATTTCACCCATGGAATCCTGTCTACCTTACTTCTGATAGCATTGTAAATTTGGAGTGCTTGCAGGGGATTATATCTGGATTTCCAATCTTGCTTCCTTCTCAAAGCTGAAAAATATTTTGTGATCGGATAAAAAATAAAACCAAATGTGACTTTCAAATTCAGGAGGGATTTTACTGATCAATCCACTACAGACATAGCTAATTTGTGTTAGGAATGAAGAAAATGCAAGTGATAGCAGAACCCTGTAGTGGAACTTGCATAATTTTCCAGTTACTTTTAAGACTAAGTGTGAGTCTTAAGATTTTTCTAATAATGTTGAATTGATTTGCTAATAACTTCATAGCTCCTTAATGAAGATGGATGAAGTTTATACCATTTTGTGGCACAAGAGATTTTGTTAGAGGAAGTTCACTGGTAATTAGGCCAAATCTTGGAAGTTTTAGATATTTTTTAGCTTTGCAGTTGCTTCTGGTTTTGTCTCCACTCTGACTGGTCCGTTACCTTTGTACAGTCCTGTAAACAAGCAGGATGGATGCTAAGGGCTGAATGCACTTTGCTTAAAATAGCATTTTAAAGGTTTCTCTTAGTATTTAGCTATCGTGAGCGTTACCTTTCTAAGCATAGCCAAGCTCTTTGTGCTTTAAGAAAAAAAGAACCTTTAGACCGGATCCTATGAATAATAAGCTAATTCAGAGAAAAAAAAATCGTTGAATTATACATGAATAGCTCTTGAAGCTGTAGAGTAATGATCGTACTCTGGTCTTAGATGTGTAATGCTTTTTTAAGTGGCTCATAGAATGATGAAACTATGATCAGAACAATGTCCTGAAGACAAATGCGAGGGAAATATTAAGTTTAATGAGGTTATGCTGAGATAAGGCAAGAAAAGAATGCGGCTAATTGCTCATGTAGAGCTGATTGTGCCTCTCAAGTTAGGGGTCAGTACATTTTGTAATTCCATGATGGGTAGTATGGTATTCAGCAATTTTTTTCTAAATCCGTGATTATACTGGCATTTCGTTCTTAATGACAGCATATATGCCTATTTAAAAAAAAAAATCAATTTGTAAGAGCCTGTAAATGCAGTAAATTGATGACATTTTGCTTAGCTCATTAAGCTAGTATATTTGAAAGCTTTGTGTCCCAGCTTATTGTCTGACGTGATACTCAGTACTGGGGGAAAAACCCCAATGAAAATGTAACAAAGGAGAATGTAAGACGGTTGTCTTTCCAGTGGAGGTTGTGGATCAAATTCGGGTTTGATTTGTGATTGTAGCAAACAGTGATGAAGGAAATTAGTGAACCTGCTGTACAGTATCACTAGATGGTTCCGCAGAAAAATATTGCAAATGGGTGAAAAGAGTTGCAGCAGGAACCTATGAAAAGTATGTACCCTGCAGAATGATGCAAATACAAAACCAGAGCATCTTTCGATACCAAGATACTTTAAAAGCGGTGATTCCTGAAAGTAATACATAGTGTTGTGGGGGTTTTTGTGTGGTGTGTTCCCTCCCCCCCAATATAGGTTTGTGCAGAAGTTGGAGAGGGATATGTGTATATACACACACACGCACACATGGGATAAAGTGGCTGTGTGCAGTGAATGAGGCAAAAAAAATCGGGGAGATAAAACAGAACCTTTAAAAACTCCAGCAATCCATGCAAAGCCAGGAGCTAATTCCAAGTGAAAACTGATTATGAAAATCCAGGAATCATTCAGTGAAAAGCTGTGGGGATTGTTTTATTTGGGTTTTTGTTGTTGGTTGGTTGGTTGGTTTTGGGTTCTTCGCTAGCACTCTTGCGCTTATGGCATGTGAGTAGATTTTAGGAAAACTCTGCTCTGAACTGCACTGGTTCACTCATGGCCGTGGGCAGTATAAAAGATGATTTCCGTCACTGAAATCGGGAATCTGGATGTGTTTAAAATATTTGAAAAAAAAAAAGCCTTCCCAGCAAGTTTTCTCTTATGTTGTACATTAAATGTATATCTTAATGTTGGGTATTCCCTGCTGTTTTTGTGAGAATCAGAAAGCAAATGAGCTGCTCTGACGCACAGCACTTTTTCTGCCAGGGTGGCTATTTCATCTTGTGATTGGGCTTGCTTTTTCCCTGTTTCTTTTCTGTCTTTCACGCCTGTCTGTCTGTTTTGATCTGTGCATCCTGTCCCATTTTAATATGTAACAAGCAACAGCATTAATGCTGTCTAAGAAAGCCAGCACCATTTGTTGGGTAAGAAGCATGGATTCTCACTGTAACACTTCCTTTCTGATGGGGGGGAGGGAGGTTCATGTAGAGTAGATTGAGCTTGGCTTCCCTGTGCATTAAAGAGAAAGGGTGGGAGGAACAGCGAGTGAGTTTCCACCAAGGCACGTACTGTAATTTCCAGATCTGACAAGCTTTTTGGGCTACGCTTTTGCAACACGTGAACTTGATTGTGAAGAAGTCCTCAGGGTAGAGATTTATAAAGCGCAGTTCCTGCTAGAGTTTTCTAGATTTCAGCAAGGAGAGCGTACAGCTTGGTGCTCAAGCACTCACTTTTAGTGACCAGATCTGGTGTTGGCAACAGTCCTCCCCCTGATGGAAGTTTGGACTAAATCACTTCTAGAGGTCCTTTCCTAAAAAAAAAAATAAAATATGTTCAATTTACCCCCTTTCCCTATAAACAAACCCCTTTGTGATTTTTGCACCACTCTGGAAGTAAACATTGACAGTCTCAGTGGTGGCTTCTTAATGAATGCAGATATCAGAATACAACCAACTGTTGTTTTGTCCTTTTAATTTAAAGTGCAGATCACTTGAGGGAATAAAACCAGAAGGAGGGCTTGCTTTAAGCCAAGGATAGACACTCCTATTAGTTTTGGTGTCGGTCTCCTAAGGATGGATTTCTCTAAGGATCGACTCACAGCCTTTGAAGGGTTCTGCTACCATCTCTGAATTGGAGGGAACAGCTTCTCTGCAGCATCCTTGAAGAGCAATTGCAATAGCAGTGGTGCTGCTGGCCCCACAGCCTTTTTGAGAGTTTTTTAATTGGATATAACTTCTCTCTCCGGCCAGTGGCTTATCGCAACCTGGTATCTTGCCTTTGAAACCACATTTGAAAAAATAAGAGAGAGAAAGTTTACTAGTGTGCTGGTGTTTGCCATCAGCATGTTTGTAGAGGAAGGACATGCTTGTTGTAGATCCACATGGGCTTCAGGGTATTCCTAAAACTTAGTCTGTCAGCAGTGTGCCTGACTTCCTATGTGTCTTAAATGCTTTATAAATGAGAATAAGAAATTCTTATTCTTAGTTCCTAATTTGTAAAGTAGGGACAGAAACACTTATTTTCTATGCTGTGTTCCTCTCCTGATAAGTAAATCTTGTTTGCCATTCAGTCACTGAGCTCAATTAGTTCTCTCGGATGTTCTTTTTTCAGTTTCTTTCTCAGTTTGCAAATGTCCTATGAAGAAATTCTTCATTCATTATTGCAGTTACTTTCAAATAACTTAGAAATCTGGATTTGCTGCACTTAGGACACCATGGAAAGACTCTGTGAATAGTCAGATAATCATTCTTTCCTGTATTTACAGCTTCATGTAAAAGAACCAAGAGGAAATAACGTTTGCTGAAAATCCTTTCACAGCAAAGTGTTTGCATGTATAAATACATGCAGAGAGGAACATGATGTATGTAAATACAATTAGATTCTTTTCCTGCAAGATCCCATTACTGGGGATTCATGTAGTAGGTAGTCAAATACTTGAGTAATGTTTTCAAGAGCTGACTCACTGTGCTGATGCCTGAAATCCACTGCTGGGTAGTTTGTCATATATTTTATCTATAAGTAATTTTCTTCCAGACTACCATTGTGCATCATGCACTGTTGTCAGGTAGAAAAATCTTTCATCCTTTTGGTCTCATGCTCATCTGTAAGTGGTGGCCACATCTATCAGCTGCCTCTCTGAACTTCCCCTGGTCAAAGGTAGCTTGGTAGTTACATAGTCATTTCCTCCCATTTGACCTTCTCCCCTCACCCTGCCACCCCCTAAAAATTTTAAATACTCTTGTTATCTCTTAAAATAGTGGTTCTGGCCTATCCTCTTGAATTTTATTTCTGCTGTGATATTATAATGTCATTAGACTGTGATGACTTCAGAATTTCTCTGATAGGGTGTCTAGCAATGATTAATTTCTGTCCAGTTTTGAGAGGAAGTTCTGCTCAGATAGATTCTGGGTTTAGACAGGAGGATTCAACAGACTGATCTAAGCCAAGTGTTCAGCATGAGTATTCCCTTAGTTTCCCACCTGAAAGTAGGGTTAGAAAGTGTATTTCTTCTCTGCAAAATCATTTTAAAGATTGCGAAACTGAAATAAAAATGCATGAGGCTCAAATGGATACCCAGAACGGCACTTGTAATGCTCTACTAGTGCTACTGTTGGGGGGAGGGGTGTGGAAAACCCATCCCCAGACAACGTCTAGGTCTGTGGAGCCAAAGAGGAGGGATATATTTCAAGACCTATAGTCTCCACCCCATAAAGCCTGTACTTGCTTACTTTGTCAGAAAGAAATTTGATAACTGCACCTGGTGGAACCAAGACAGATCATCTGTGTTCATTCTAGCATTTTTCTATCAAAATGATTGGAAACTGTTCAGCAGAAAGCTGCTGGGGATGTAGGATAGAGGAACATATGCCTGGTGACCCTCTGGTAAAGAGATTTCCTTTAATCTCTTGATTGGAACAATAAACCAAGGTCTTGGCTTCACATCACTGAAATGTATTGTCATCACTCATGTGAGACTGAATGGATTTGGGTTGTTGGTTCAACCTTTACACACTGAAGTTTCAAACAGGCGTAATGTGGTCTTACACAATGCACAAAAGCTTAGATTTGTTCCCCATACATCATGAACACTAAGTAAGATTTTGCCACTTCGTTCCTTTCCTGAGGCTTTCAGTACCAGTTCTCTTTGTTATTTCTTTCGTACCTTTTTCTTTCTCCCTGCATTCTAGACCTGGATATTGTAACCTTTCTGTGTAGATAGTAAATGTTGAGTATTTAAAGAAAATCTTAAAAATTAATCCTACATAAAATCCCATACCCGAGATGAAAGTTAAGTGCATGTCTACCCAGTGTATTTTGAATTTCTTAGAATTTGGATGAATTCAGGTTATTAAACATTCTATGTGTTTAGCTTATCAGCTTTTAAGAGCATGCTGTTGTCTCTTTGTAAATACTGTCTGGAAGATAGAATAGAAAATTTTCAGTTGGAAGGACCTACAATGATTGTCTAGTCCAACTGCAAAATTTTAGGTGCTAACAGAATACAGGCATCAATAAATAGTAGTTTATAGGATGGAAATGCCAGGGAATGCCAATTTTCTGTTGCATTTTTTTCATTACCTCTTTGTTTTAATTTCTGGTACCTCTGGGTTTCATCTCAGACACGACTACATCAAAGTTAAACAGGTCTTTTCTGTAGGGATTGGTGTCTGCGGGTTGTTTCAGTCTTCCTCTTTGCTCCCTGCCCCCCTTCACAGTTGCCTCTCAACAATTCCTGTTCTTAGCAGGTATTGAAGGACATCATCACCAGGTTTTTTTCCTACACGTTTTTTGGGAAAAGCTGTAGAAAATGCTGACTGTAGCAATGAAGATGTTCCTTTGGCACAGCTCGCTCAGCTCCGTTGCCTGTTTTGACCCTGTCCTTAAACTAGGAGGCTTGGAACTGTAGACATGAATGGTTTGTTTTATTGCACAGTGAACCATCCTTCCACTAAGTGGGTGGAAAGGAGTCAGTGAGGCAAAGAAAGTGAGAACACAGGGAGACATCCAGGATTACACAAGCTGGGAAGTGTTTTTCCAGACATGAGGTAGGTGATGGTAGAGGCAGCTGCCTTTTGAACAATGACTTACGACGGTTTATATCTCATGATACTGAAAAAAGAAATGTGTGTGTATGCTGGCATTTAATGCCATTTTACAGGTGCAGATACAGCTACAAAAGCATGTGCACACACACCAGTATTAAACAGTTAATGCTGCATTTGCCACGAGCCCTCTACAGTATTCTAACACAGCAGAGGTTCTTATTTTTTCCCCTCTCTGGCCACATCTTCCATTTCCTTAAATGGAGTCACCAGTGGAACTATTCCTAATGCATGGTAACGCACTTTACCAATGGTGCGCTCTTCAGAATACCAAAATTGATTTTTCTTCTCTAAAAGTGGTGACCTGCCAGTGTAGCCTTCATCCTGACACCTAATGACACGCGCTGTTCCTGACAGCACGGGGTGGGAGTGCAGATGTTCTGCGGGCATGGGAAGAAAGCAGCCTCCGTGCAGTGTGAAACGCTGTCGAAGGCATTTCTGTTGCTACAGATCAATGTCTGCTTTGAAGTAGAATAATTGAGGCGTGTTGTTCCTTTTCAAATGGATCCTCAAAATTAGGTTTGTATCATCCAAAGCTTAATTAGGGGCCAGGCAGATATGTGTGAGCATCTTATAAATTCGTGGACAGTTTGGAAATTCAGACTTTCAAGGTAAGAACCTAACGTGAGGCAGCCACTTTAATGATGATGGTTAATATGGTTAAAGCTGTTACAAATAACAGTGGATCTGAGCTGCTGCCTGTCTCTGCTAGAGCGCCTTTGCTGCAGTGCTTATCCAGAGATAACTCGTTGAAGAAAAGCTCTTCTGTTCACTGCCGTGTTACACCCGCAGTGTAGGACGTTACACTGTTCTGGTTCTGCAGAGCTCCTCTCTGAAACTGTCATCCTGCCGAGGCCAGAGAAACATTTCCATGGACTTTATTTAGTCCTTGAAGGTTGGATGGACAGGATGTTTATTCACTGTCAGTTGTTGTTGCTTTTACTGTAAATAAATCAGAATTTATAGGCCTGGTGCTGAAATTGCCAGGTGGGGTTCTGTGTGATGCAGATGAGTCAATAGTTCCTTGTGATCTTGAACTATCTGTGAATTTAATACTTCTGCAGCGTGGCACTGTGCCTCGTTAGGTAGCTGCACAGCCAGTGCTGCTCCTGAGGGTGTGGACAGCTCTCTTCTCCGCTTAGGCTTCACATTGTGGTGGCATTGGCAGCTACTATGGCAAAGTACAGCTAAGCGTGCTGAACGTATAATCCAGTTACCTTTTAATGCAAGGTGACAGCTGCTGGCAGAGCAGGTTGAAATGGTATTCTTGGAGACTTCTGCTGCAGATCACAGTCTGAAAAAATCCCAGTCCCTACAGCTTCTTCTGACACGATTTATTCAGCTCTGTTTGGTGTGAGAAGCACCACAGTCTCTATTGAACTAGCTCATTGCGATGCTTGCTCAGTCTCCACAGTGTTGCTTGCTTATTAACAAAAATTTCCAAAGAGCAACAGTATACAGGCTTGTGTTATTTACTCCATCTATAAAAGATGATATTACCATTTTTATTGGTGCAAAAGGTAATTTCTGTATAGCTAATGCTACTAGCATCTACCAGCACCAATTCTTAACTAAGAACTAAAGTATATATGCAGTCTGATGTTTTAACTTGCTGTCCTGCAGAAAAAAAGAATGACATTAGCTTGTGATAAGACCACACCACACACCACATTTTCATTTTTCATTCTCTGGAGGCAATTTCCAGCTGTAAGGATGTAAATAGTTTCTAGCTGTCATCAGAAGGCGCAGAGTCCCAGCGTGGCTGAGGCTTGGAAGGTGCCTCAGGGCACTTACTGGTCCCATGCCCCTGAGCACAGGAGGTTGCCCAAGACTCTGCCTGGTTGGAATGTGAGCGTCTTAAAGGATGGACGTTCCAGGGAATATGTATTAACTTTATAGATTCACTCTGAGGTTTTAACTGTATAGCAATTTACTAACTTAGTAGGCACATTCAGGCTTGTTAACTCGCTGCTCTCCCCGTTGTATATGCTGATAGATTTACTTGGGAATTTTCCAGGTTCCAGAAACTTTGAAGCATCAGTTCATGTTCCAATATTGTTTATGAGGGCATATGGCATAATCTGGGACTCAGGCTTATCTGTTTCTGGTCTAGCTGTGTGTCCTTATGAAAGCTGCATCTGCTTCTCTGTTGGTCCTCTCCAGGGAATTCTTCTTCTCTTTACATTATGATGCGTGGATAGGTGTGCTTTGGGGAAGAGGAGGACAACAGGGAAATCCTGGAGATCCTCTAGTGCGATGTGTGGGAAGTAAGATGTCTGCCTCAGAGGCTTGTTTAAGCCCAGAAATATTATTGAGTACAAACTTCTGATCTCTGTTTCATAGAATTCTAAGATACTTTTTGTGAGCACGCAATTCACTTTTCAGTAACTTCTTGACACACAGACAACTCAGGCTTTTGTTGTCTGACAGGGATTGATGGCCCAGCTGCTTTTCAAGATGATGTTCAGAAGATAGGAAGTCAAGTGCAGATCCTCACTGTTGGGCAGTCTAGCCATGATGAAGATGATGGAGAGAAAATGGCTAGTGGCCAACAACAGCAAAGCAAACAAGATCTTAGAACAGCAATGCAGAAAAAAGGTAAGTCGCCAAAGCTGCCTTCATGTTCTCATTGCTTGCTTTATGTATTTTGACTTTGCCTTTTCTGACTCTCAGCCCTAGCCTAAGAAGAGATTGTCACTCTGTGTAAGCCTGTTAGGCTTTCTTCTATATCTCAAAAAAAAAAAAGAAAAAAAGAAAAAGTTTTCTCTCATCCCAAGGAAAGGAGCTCTCCAGGCTCTCTGGGATGTGGCTTTCCCATCTGCAGCGCAGTGCTGCTGTTACAGTACCAGGTGGATGCTATTGCACACATCCATCTGTTCACATTTCTACATTGTACAACTGTGGAATTCACTTAGTAGCAGGTTAAAAAAAAAATAAAAAAGTACAGAAGAACAGCATCCAAACTAGGTTATTCATTTTAGTTGCATTGTCAGTTAAGCATTGTTCATGTCTTCACAATGTGTGTTCTTGCTTGTGGAGGTGAAAATTACAGCACCATGTATTTCGCAGCGTTTCCCATGCATTCCACTTCCTCAGATGTTCTAGAATATTGTTTTGGTGTTTTTTTTATTTTTCTAGAGGCATGCATGATTTGGGAGATAATTTGTGTACACGTTTGGGCATCCATCTCTTCCTTCCTGCACTGTTGTTTTTTCTCATTAGACATTAACTTTAGGAAGGGGAAAAAAAATATCCTAAAACCCTCACAAAGCTTTTTCTGAAGGCATTTGCTTGGGAATTGTTCTTCTTCAGTGTACAGCTTGTGAAGCAAAGATGGCTCAGGCCAAAATGCTCTGATGCTTTAAGAATAAACTCTTTGTGCATAAAGAGCAAAATGTAAGTGCAAACTTGACTCATCTAGAATAGGCTATTCATACCTAAATGCCTGGCTCTTGTCTGAGGAGAAGTTCTCACTAAGATTCATTTTTTCTGGGATGTTACTCTGCAGATGTGAGCAACTTCAACTGAAATGGGCAGATTTTCTCCAAGTGTTGGCATTTCCTGGTCATTTGAGTCGGAGGGATGTTGGCATGACTAACAAGTTCCGATCTGTGCGGTGATTGTGTAGCCTTAGACCGTGGCTCAGAATATTTAATCATCAGGCACGCTACTTAACTAAAGCTGATTGACTTAAAAACTATCAGACTTCTCAAATTAGGTCAGAGCACTCAGATGTTTAGGGGGGGCGGGGGCACATTTCTATTTTTGATGATTTTCCAGGTTAAGATGTATTGTGTTTTGATTTGATTTTGTTTTGCTTCATTGCTTTATAGTCTTAAATATATGATACGACCTTTTTTTTTTACCCAGGTCTGAGCATGCCCCTGATCAGAACAGACACTGCTTAGAGCAGACCACTAGTATGCTTCAAGTCTGGGCAGGGAGGCTTGCTTTCTTAATGGGAATTAACAACAGAGCTGTGCTCTGTGAGAGGCAAAGTATCAAGACCAGACTGCAACCACCAGCATCTCCATAAAATATTTTTACCGTGCCTGGATGGTTTGCCACTTGATACTGGCAGAGGAAGCTTGTTAGAAACTTTTGAGCATGAGCACAAGTTCATGGGAAACGTTATGTAGAGCTAAGGCTCTTCAGGTGGATTCCCACTGCTGCTTGCCTGCTTCTGGCACATCCTTACTGGCATGTCCCTGTTGGTCTGGAAAGCATTTATAACTGCTGTCTCCTATTGGTCCTTCTCTTACATGGAATAGGAGCCAAAGGAGAAGAACACAGAGATAAATGCTAACCGGCCTTATCAGAAAGGCTGAGCCCCATTAGATTTGCATAGCCCTGATGTGTGTCCATCCTGGTCTTTGACACTAACTTTGTGGAGAGAAGCCTCTCTCAGCACGTGTCTGCTGCCCCAGCAAGTTGGGTTCTGTTACAACAGGGGATAGGCTACCAGAGCGTGAAAGGAATATGCTGCTTGCAAGAGAGTGCCAAATACTTTATTTGATTTCTCCATCTGTTGGAAACTGCCATACTAGCATACCTCCTGCAGGAGGAATGCCATTCGCCCTTTCGATTTTGAAATCTTAATACGTAGAGATCCTCTCTGGCAAACGAGTCAGGAGGGCAGAGCCAGGCTTCCTTAAGCTTTAACGCCGAATAATGAACATTCAGTCTTTGTGTATATCAGCTTCCTGTGTCTCCATAAAAAAGACTCCAGAAACTTCCCAGGCAGGGCACATGGTGCACAGAAGGGCTCGTGGCACAGCTGTTTAGCATGGATGAAGTTTTCTGAAGCTTCGGCTCTGTGATCCAGAGCTTCTTGACTTTATTCAAAGCACTAACAAAGAAGGTGACAACAGATATAAGTAGGTAGAAGATGAATTTGATTGTACAGAAAGTTAAAATGTCTATAACTGAGAATTCTGACAGCATCATTATGGCCCCATCCAGTAAACCTCTACCCCTATACGGAGTCCTGTTGAGAAGTTAGGCTTGTTCACTCAATTAAGGGTTTGCAGAATCAAGCCCGTGGATTTTTTCCTTTCCCAGATCCCCATGCAAATACATCCTGGTCCTCTTCCACCTCCCAATCCAGTCTTGTCGCCCTGGATCATGTTCCTGGTAAGTACAGAAGGAAAAAGTTAATTATGCCCATGCTGCTTGGCTCTGGAAGTCTTTGCATTTCATTTATCCTTCTGCATTAGACTTACCAATAGTGGAAATGCTGGACCAAGTGTTTGGGGTTCTTTAGTTGGTTTATTTTTTCCATTTTTAGGAAGATATACCATGTAGTTAGCCTCTAATATGTGGAACTTAGAGTTTGAACCTGAGTACAGGATGGCTTCATCTGCATGATACTCCTTGAAAAACTAGGCCTGGCAAATGTCCCACAGTTGATGCTTTCTGCTGAGTCCTATTTGATGTTCAAAGCTGTTGTTTCCCTTTGAAATGTCTGAGGTTTTGAGTTCTTGTAAAGTCAGACGTTTAGCTGCTCTAAGGCAGTTCCTTTGGCCGAGGCTGATGCTGGTTTTATACATGAAATAAATATACATGAGAACATTTCCTTGATGTGACTGTTTCTCCCCAGCCTAAGATCTGCTCTTCTTCAGATCACATAGGAGCAGTTGAAAGTGTGCTGTAGAAGGGCTCTTATTTTTAATTGTTAAGGTTTCCAAATGGCTGTGATAGATTGTCTGCTCAACTCCAATTTCAGGTTTAAGATTTTGTGTTGTGTTTGAAGTACTTGATTGGATTAAGAAGATCTGAATTTAATTCCTAACTGGGTATTGCTCCTGTATCACTGGGTAACTGTCCTCTCTGTGGAAGAGAAACCACGATATTTCCTTTCTCATTTGCTGAAATGTTTCAGCTGCTCAGGGCAGGTACTGCCTCACCCATGTTTGTACGCTGCCTTGCACAGCGACCCCCCTTCACACACACCCTCTCTCACCCCTGAGCCTAAGGATGCAACAGTATGATTAAGAGATGTTGTACAGCATTTATGGGGAGCCTTAACGTGTTAGTGTTTCATGTAAATGTGCTGCTTTCTCTTTAGGCATTTCAAGCAGCATGAATTTTGATGAGGAAGAGGATGAGGAAGATGAAGACAGCTCCAGTTCTTCACAGCTAAACAGCAACACCCGACCTGGTTCTGCCACGAGCAAGAAATCCAACAAGGTAAGGGGTGAGTGCCAAAGGAGCACGCGGGGCGCTGTGTGTGGAAAGGGCAGGCCTGGCTTTCTCATTTTTAATAGGCAATAGAGTATCTCCCAGGTGATTTACTGTGGTCACTCTCAGGGTTCACAGGAGCAAGCCATGAAAATAATGACTTGGAGAAAAGAATAGCAAATACTGTCTGAACTTGAATGAAGAGCAAGCTAAACAGTAAATATTTACCTTACTCCCTCTTGCAGGTGGTCAGAAGGATCTTTTGTTTCTATTGTCTTTTTCTGAGCATCTTCCCACCCCGATCTCACTGCTACCTTCCAAACATAAAATAAGACTTTGGCTCGTTCATATATTTTTAAATATGCTGTATCACAAGCTCTTGCTAAAGATGTTGATGGTGACCCATTATAAACTGCACTGACTTCTCATCTCTGTTATATCTCTATCCAGCTTAATCTGTCTGACCCCAGCCACTTCCCCTTTCATCAAAGACCATTGCTGTCTTTGAGTCCTTTCTGAAGAGAGAAGTGTGCTGAGGTGGGAAGATGTGAGACAGGGTTTGTCTTGTAGCACTGCAGCACGCTGCTTGTGCAGCCACCCTGTTTGGCTTTGCCAGCCGTGTCTGTACGTTAAGTATCAGCGGCAGAGAGAACGGCTCCCTGGGCCTTAGGTGGCCAGGAGCTTGACCGATTGGGTGGGGAGAGATCTTAGCTTGATAAGCTGCCTTCAAAGCTGCTGAGGCATCAGAACAGGGCAGACAGTATGTCCCTTGTATTTTTTTTTAAGTGCAGCTTCCATCAAATGTAATTCCTTTGTACTTACGACCTCATAAATCAAAGCTGACGAAACCTAAGTTTTGCTTACTTTTTTAGGAAGCAGCCTCAGCCCCCAGTCCTTCCACAAATGAGCCTCTCATAGCTGTCGATGACCTCGAGGAATTTGCCGTAAGACCTGCTCCTCAGGGTGTCACTGTCAAATGCAGAATCACAAGAGACAAGAAGGGAATGGACCGAGGGATGTACCCTACTTATTACCTCCACTTGGAAAGGGAGCATGGTAAAAAGGTCATAAAATAACTTGAATGGCATACCAGTTGAATATTAAATAATTATTAAGAGTCTGAAGAAGTCTTACAAAGAAAATATAATCTGAGATTTTAAATACATTTTCACTTTCACTGAGATCTGCCCTACAGTCTTCCAAAAGCAAAACAATTGTATCACTTAGTTCTGCTGCCTTTCTTCATATGTCTGATCTTTGGTTTTAAATAACCCCTGCATGGCACCTTTGTGCAACAGTCAGCAGTTGGGGCGCTCTGCTTTCTGTGGCTGGAAAAGCATCTATTTTCAATTCAGGTGGAACAGCCAGAGCGACTTAGAATGAAACATTTAACAAAATAGAACAAATTTAATTATTTAAACCATAAATAATGGAATGAATGTTTGAAGAAGTCACTTTCCCTTTCCAGATTATCTGATTTTGCTAAGTCCCAGCAGACCTTTGGTTACTTGGCTAGTGATGCTGGAAGACAGAAAAATTGCCTATGGCTTCCTTACATCAAAGCAGGAAGTGGTGTGTCCTAACCCCTTTGGCATTCTAGAATATGTTTTTTTGCACTGCTTAGGTGTTTCTGTTAGCTGGAAGGAAACGAAAGAAGAGTAAAACCTCAAATTACCTCATCTCCATAGACCCAACTGACCTGTCTCGGGGTGGAGAGAGTTTTATTGGAAAACTGAGGTAAACGCTGATACATCTAAGAATTATCTTTATGTAATATAAAGCTTGTTTGGAATTAAAGAAACCAGTATGACTTCTTTATTAGAGGCTTGGCTACATTGTGTGATAATGGTCCTACAGTTCACTAGTTCCAGGGCATGTTTCCAAAATGTCTTATGAAGTTATAAGGTCACATTTTATTGGAAGTCAGGAAGACTGAAATTCTTAAATGCGCAAAGGCCAGATTCTCAAGGGTGTACAAGCACAATTTAGCTTAGCAGGGTTTTCATAAGTGCATGAGTGGATTGCATCTAGCCCCCATTGTTATAAATACTTTGGAGTGTAAGCTCCGTCTGGTTGGTGATCTGAAAATCTCTTTAGCCTTGTCCAGATCTTAAGATCCAAATTAGAATTATTTACAAGTTGTGGTAGTCTTTCAGAAGCACTTGTTTCTTTTCTGCCTGTCACCCCATCATACACCGTTCTGTTGTTGATACCTGTGTGGAGCCTCTCAGTGTGCACTTAGGAAGGGGGCGGTGCTGCTGATGGCCATTTGGGCCTGTGGGTCTCAGAGTTTATGTGCTATTTCTTGCAGTGCAAACACAGAATGAGGTTTTAGTACGTTCTGAGCTGCATTTTGCACTCCTCAGAGTGATTTCCATTTGAACATGAAAGAATGGTCTTACTGATAACTCTATGAAAGTCACTCTCTGTATTTATCTAATAGAGTTAGGCGTCAAGTAAGAAAGCAGATGGTTTGCTACAGAGTAAGCATATTTCAAAAACCAAGCAAACAAACAAAATAGCCTCACTCAAGTGTGGCCTTAATGATTTCTTGAGTTTAACAGTTTGCAAGATGGCCCGAGAAGTCTCCAGTGTAATGATAAGGGCCCTTTAGTATGCTCTGCTGTACTGTGCCTTTACAGTTCTGTTATGGTCTATAATCTGGGAGTTGCCATTTAGTTGGGATTAGAATTAACAATTATTTGTTCTCTGTATTATCGGTCTTTGGTTTGGGGCTGCAGCACAGGATAGATGTCCCAGGCAGCATTACTGACAAACGGTCATTGAATTTTCCTTTTTTTGATTTTTTTTTTTTTTTTGACAGATCAAATCTTATGGGAACTAAGTTTACAGTTTATGACAATGGAGTAAATCCAATGAAAACAACATCAAGCCTGGAGGCGAGTATCCTGCGTCAGGAGCTAGCTGCTATTTGTTATGTAAGTACTGCTCACAGGCAGGATATGCAAGGAAGGACAGTTCGGTTTCTGAAATAGCATGCTGGATTTCCTTCTCTCTTATGGTTATGTAAATCAGTATTCGTACTTTGATGTAATCAAACAGCTGATGCTCACTAGAGAAACCAGGAAATTCAGTGGAAAAAGGAGGTGAAAAACACTGTGCCACAGAACCAGGTTGCCCAGTTCTCACTTCTGGTCAGAAGGTGTCGGGACTTTTTATGTAACCCCCTGAAAGAGTCTGGATGCTTCACAGCCTGCCGGCACTGTCCAGGGGAGCCTCTTGAACTGGAACGAGTTGTGCACATGGAATTATTGCACCAGAGTATGAGTGTTTGTAATGGTGTTTCGAAGGAGGCTTCTCTGATCCAAAGCACAGGTCGCTGGAAAGCAAGGTCTGCAGCTTTGGCTGAGATGCTGCAATAAAAACTCAAAAAATTCCTTTTTTCCAGGGAAGAAACCCAAACAACAGACCCCAAACAAAATCCGAAGTTCAGTTGAATGTGAGAAGCCAGTCTCTGGTAGGCCAGTGAATAGCATTTGTGTGGGGCAATGCAGACAGTCAAGACATGAAGCGCAGGTGCTGTTGTTCCATGATTACTGTATGAGTGACTCTTGTGGTGATGGTGTTCTTTCTGTCCAGAAATCTCTGGGCCCAAGAAGCTCTTCCATTCAAAATTGGTGCATACACTACTGCAGAAAGTTTTTTGTTCTCACAAAACAATAACTTCTTACAAAAATACCCAAGAACCACTTTTCCACTTTTCTGAAAAGTTCCTGCCCAGCTCTTACCAAGGATGCCTCGAGCTCTGTCAGATGGAGATCCAGCCATCCCAGCATACGCCCTGCACATGCGTAGAGTGTGCTTCTGGAAAGACTGGCCTCAGGATGTGCGGGGAGCAATATATCAGGAAGGTTTTGGCACATGAAAAGGAAAGCAGAGAGCCATCCTTTCCGTGCACAGTGCTGAGAGCACTAAGGGCTGGCAGTATTAACTGCTAACATGTTCTTTTCCTGCTGCTTAGGATGCAGCTTTTTGTGAATGTAGTATAAATCATGTGTTTCTTCGCTCATGCTGTTGTTATTCAAGCACGAGGCCTGTGACTGCAAACAGACAGACACACACCACCACCACCCCACTCCCCACCCCCATTCCTGTTGGATTTGAAACTGTATTTTCTGAAATTCTAACAGGATTGACCAAGAAAGTCTGGGACTTGATGTCAATTTAAAGCTTGAGAAGAACTTCCATGCTTAATAATAGGATTTTTTACTGGTTAATATAGGAGGGCATTCCCTGGAGCTGGACAACTAGTCTTCAGTGCAAACTGGAAGTGCAAGGTGAAAGCAAAAAATGGTTTAAAAAACAATAGTTTGTATATTAAAAAAGTAGGCATTGCTCATGTAATTCAGCAGCAATGAGCCATTAATGTTACCAAATATAAAGCTTGGTTATGGTCAGCAGGGGTAATTAGGAGCATGAGAGAACAGAACCATGGCCACCATTTGGAGAACGTGGCTAAAATCAGCTGCTGTTGGTTGAGAGATAAGCAAGTTTAAAGCTTGTACATCTGTATGAGAATAGGACTCGTTCCCTTGATATTTTGATACTGGTGGAGGAAGGCAGCAGAATTGCAGGTGTGCTATGGCCAGAGGACTAAAAGAAATCAGAATGGTATCTCATTACTTGCCAGGTCTGTTAAAGTGCTTCTGGCTGCAGCAGAACCCCAGCAAAGAACCCCAGAAAGAGCACTCCTGAAACACCCTTGTCCTAAGGTAAACTTTCAGTGCCCGCCTGGAGAGTTTTCCCTCAGCAAAAACTATAATAAACAATACTTGGAAATCACCACTGTGCCTCTCACTGTCTCTCAGCTCATCTGATTGAGCACCCACCCATCTGAAGAACAGCCGTACCCACTCCCACCAACTTACTGAGCCCGACCTGCTGAATCAGCTCGGCAGGTCTAGTTTATCCAGGGAGAAGCCAGCGCCGCGTGTCTTGTTAACTGTGGCATAAACGTGTTGAAAACTCTCATTTAGGGAATAAAGCTAGTGCAAGGTGGGACCGTCGTTTTTATCAGGTGCCCTTAACCATGTTTACTCTCCCGCTGACGGCAGGCTGGTGGATTAATAAACCTGCAGCAGCACCTAATGGCTGATTTCAGAATCGCTTGGCAGGAAGAAGCAGGGAGAAGCTTTGTACCGGGATTATCTGTGCAGGGTTCCTTTATGTCCGTAGTGTCTCACAGTGCAATTCGTGTCAGATTCTGCAGACTGATACGCTGAGGTGTTACTTTGGTCTCGGTAAAGCAATAAAATGGCGTGTTTCTACACGGGCCTCAATCACTTGCAGTGTGCTCTGGTGTAATGGGTTTGTGGTTAGGGCTTCTGATGGCACGATAGTTTCTACAGGACGTGTTAGGGCCAGGGCACAGCTGTGCCAATCAGCTACTGCAGGAGAAGCAGCTCAGGCAAAATGGGAGTAATTAAATTGCCAGTCCCCTGGGAGCTGTTGGGATATGGGCCTTGCAGCTCTGATCACCACAGCGAAATGCTTACGTAATTTCATGAAAGTGTGTGAGATTTTAAAAGCAACCCAGGGGAGAGGCCGGGTGCTTTTCCCGTAGGGTTTGTTGCGATGCACACTCCCGGGCAGCTTCCTGCGGGGCTGAGGCAGAGTGCAGCTTCTACGAAATGCTGGGCCAAGATTTAAATCCCTGGCGTGCTGATTGAGTCAAAAGGGCTCTGCCAGCAAATAACCCTTATTTTGAGCCATAAACCAAGGCTGTCAGCGACACTAAAATGGTGTGAAATCAGAATCTGCCCCATGTTTTCCTAATAATGCCATTTGTACCCTTGAATTTACACACACAGCATTGCAGAAGAGGGGAAAAAAAAGAGAAGCAGGGCATGAGACAGGAGATAAGGGGAATTAATTTTATTTGGATGCAGGTAAATTGGAAAGGTCTGCTTTGAATTAAAGCTCCTCTTCTGTCCCTACTGTTCTCCTCAGATGTTCCATGTATTTAAATTGTGTACCTTGATTTTAGCAAAAGGGTAGCATTTGCCAATAAAACGTTTGATACCATTGGTACCTGATGTAACGTGCAACTAGAAACTGTTCCTGTATCATTTGGCAGGAGTATTGATTTTAGTGTTTCTGAGCAAATCCAAAGAATATAGTCCTGTTATGTCAGAGTGATAATACCACTTGTTGGGGGGGAAGTGATTCAGCGCTGTTATTTAATTTTACCTCGAACAATGTCTTCAGCCAGTCAGCATCTAAATGAATTGCATGTACCATAGCTGCGGCTTGATGAGGAGAAAAGCTCGGGAGGCATTGCGGAGAAGACCAAAATTGTCAGTAGTCAGTGGAAAATAAACATAGGCATGAATCTTTTCTTAGAAAATTGCCCTCTGCTGTGCTGAGTCTCTCTTGCGTATAAAGTCTGCTGGCAGTCATTTTGGTTTGAGTCTCACCATGATGCAGAACCAGCTGGTTTACTCTGCCAAGGGCCATGACGGAAGCGACTCAGGAAAGAGGTAGAATCTTCCCGTTAATGTATATAGTTATGAAGATATATGAGTAGACCTGGGTTGCTTCAAGAGTGTCCAGTAAAATAACTCCTGCATGCATGAAAACCTCTAATGACTTGTTTAAAATCTCCAGGTGTTTGCTGAAACAACAAAGTTATTTCAGAGGTCTGACGGGTTACAAAACTTGTGCATGAGTAAATTTTAAGGGGTATTTCCAGAGAGTTGAGATGTATTTTTGCTCATAGAAGTAGAGATGTTTTTGAAAGTTTAATGTTCCTTAAAATCAGGACACTTTTATTAAATATGTAAAACCAGAGAGGTCTGAATATGTCATTGCTGAATGTCCCAGTGGTAAAGCCACACCAGCTGGAGCCTGGAGGCGTCCAGTCCTTGGCATCTTGCAATACACTGCTGGGAATAGCACCAATGGGAATTTCCTTCCTCTGATTCCTTACAGGGTGTCCACAGCCTTTCACCTGGGAAAGGTGGAGAGAAAAAAAATAGCACACAGCTAGGAGGGGGGAAAAAATTTTTAAAAAAGAAAAAAGTAGCCTAGAAGATGAGGAGATGGACTTTCAGAGGTGTCACTGCTTCATTTGCTGGAGTGAATGCTGAAATGGGCAATCAGGTTTTACTGAGTGGGTTGGACAATACTGCCCTTCACTACTTCGGTTTCAAAAGTAGATGATGACTTACTGAAATATTTGGCCCCAGTTTCTTCAGTGGAATAAAGAGCGCCTCAGATGCAGATAAGGTTTAGGCCTACCTAGATGTTACTGGTTGTGTTTTGAGAGGAGAGGGCAATACTGGCGTGCTGGTGTGCAGAGCTGGTCAAAGGGGCATCAAATCTTGCTTAATGGAAGAAAATGTGTTTTCCACTGATTTTTCTGCCCTGCTTTTGTAGCTCAGAAATTTGCATTCGTACCAATGCGTTTGCTTCTTACCATGCTCCTCTATAAGCATAACGTATCTGAAGACTTTGAAACCCATAGCGCTGCTAGCAGATGCTCTTACTGGCAGCTCAGTCTTGTTTGCTTTTGTGCTGGCTCTGGAATAAATGGAGCTGGTCCCATGTATTTAATTTTGTCTCTCATCAAAATGTGTGACTACGTTTTATGATTTTTAAATTACAACTATTTTATTTTGGGATCTAGCAGTAGCCAAGCAATCTGGTTAGTTCATATCCTTTTTTAACAAAGGGATTTATTCTTTTTTAAATTGTATTAGGGTTGCTGGCAGCCAAATGCTAGGAGTGTTTTTGGAAACCTCTCTATTTTAATTTTTCCTGTTGTCAGAGCTTCTAAGACAAAGCTAGAATGTTTGGCGGTGCAGTGAAGGTAGGGGTTTCAAGATGTTTTTTGAGTTGACTTAAGAAATAAGTTCCCCGGGCTGCCCCTGTGCCTCCCTGTTGAAGAAATTAACGTTAAAAATACAGAACGTGATGAACTCTTTTCTAAACATTTTTAGGAAACAAATGTCTTGGGGTTTAAAGGACCTCGTAAAATGAGTGTGATCATACCAGGAATGAATATGGACCATGAAAGAGTCTCCATCAGACCACGAAATGTAAGTCATACTGTCAGTCAGCCATAAAAATTACTTGAATTCTTTTTCAATTAGAGTGGGTTTTTTGCATTTCTGAAGGTCTAGAGGTTAAAAAAACAGTATTTGGACAATTGCAGAAGAATGGGATGAGTGACTAGTTCTGTCACTCACAAAAGCACTACAGCTTATAATACATTTTGATAACAAAAGATACGGCAAACCTTTTCTGAGCTGTGGAAAGGACTCAGATGCACGTCTGCGTTAGGATACTGGGAGTTCTGTTTCAATCGATGATAATGTGCTGAGAGTTGAGGGTGAGGGTTTATTTAGTCTTTAGGCTAGGATTTATGAATGTGTTTTTCTTGTGTGAACTTATTTTCTGTCTCGACTGTGAAGCTGAAGCGTGTATCTGTGGTGTGTGCAGGAACATGAGACGCTTCTTGCAAGATGGCAGAACAAAAATACAGAGAGTGTCATTGAGCTGCATAACAAAACACCAGTCTGGAATGATGACACCCAGTCCTATGTTTTGAATTTCCATGGTCGAGTCACACAGGCCTCGGTGAAAAACTTCCAGATCATTCATGATAATGATCGTAAGTATAGCTCTCTGCCTGCCATGTATAGAAACAGCTCCATACACAGCCTGCAGGGATTCCACCATTACTGTTGGTACCTGAGCAAATTCAGTTTAGTTATGTGGGTCTGTCTTAATGCTGCTCTGCCTTGTGGCCATGACGCTGATGCAGGCAGGGTGTTTAAATGTTTGTGCTTGAGACCAGTGGTTCTGCTATGTGCTTCCTTAGTTTTCTCCCTTGGCTGCTTGGCTTGTGAGCTAAGCAACAGTTTAGAGTTGGTTCTGCTCTCAGAGCTGTGGTACTTCCAGGCAGCAGGATGTGGGGCAGTGTCACTCTGCTCAAGCACATGTATCACACAATCTTTCCTTGAGGTTTTTTTTCCTTGCTCTGGCCTCCAGATGCTGCCCAGCTGGAGCTGGTGGCAGTCAGACCCACCCCCCTGCATACCTGCTTTGCCATTACTATGGCTTTTTTAGCATTAGCCCTACAGAAATGTGCTGCTTGCTGCTGGCAATGTACAGCCCCCTTTTTTCTCAGGCTGAGGTGCAGCTTTTTGGAGCAAGGATAAAGATAAGCACTCGAGTGGAACCATGCTGCCCCACTTCAGGCAGGCATGGTCACTAGGTGCTGGAGTGCGCTGGGCTAAACCAGAGCCATGCTTGGGCTGCGGGGAGGAGTGGAAAGGAACTGGTGAAAGTTGCTGTGCCAGTCCTGGAGAACAGCACTGAGTTTGAAGCATTGGTGTATGCATTTGCTGCATTTTATTTGGGACAACAATTCCACCTGCTTCTGCAGTGAAACATTTTGGACCGTGAATGAGGCTGAGATTTCCTGGTGTTGTCAAGGAGTACGACAGGCAAAAAAAGCTGAGGAAGAATTTCTGAGTATGATATAACAGAGAGACATGATTAGGTCTAGAACACAATTATGCCTTCTCTTCCCTCATTAACTTTCCATAAGTTAAGTAGTAATTGAATTAATTGGTTCTTGGTACATGTGAAACTCGGCACTAGCTCTGTATAAGAGGATTGAGCATTCCATACGAAAGCAATTTTCTCTCCATAATTGCAAAAACTACTTTATCTGTGTAGGTTTTTTTGAAGACAGTAACACGTCTCACAATCCTTTATCACTTGGCTGGTCCTCACTCCATATATCCACGCTGCTCCCTCTGCTATCAGCACACATGTGCATGCATAAGCGTTGTGAAGCCTGCTGAGTAAGCATGTTGTGTGTGTATGTTGTTGAGCTGGGCCAGAAGATGCTGTTGAGCACATGCTTCTCTTAGTAAGGGCTGCAAACAAAAATAACGCTTTGCGACTTTTTGTGACCTCTCTTGCAGCTGACTACATAGTGATGCAGTTTGGCCGTGTGGCTGAGGACGTGTTCACCATGGACTACAACTACCCAATGTGTGCGCTACAAGCCTTTGCTATTGCCCTCTCAAGTTTTGACAGCAAGCTGGCTTGTGAGTAAAGGGGCATGGGCGAGCATCCTCTCAAAGGAAGAAGTTTGCCATATGATTCCCAGTTCCTGCTGGTGTCGCTTATGGTCCATACTAAACAGGTCAGGGAAAACGCAGTTTCAGAGGACAACTCTATTGCTGAAGAGAAAGTAAAAGGAATCCTCTAAAAATTCAGGACATTCAGGAAATTTTCTTTTCCTTTTTTTCTTTTTTTTTTTTTCCTGTCATATTTTTCTGGAAGTGGCATCAAGTTTGTGTAAATAGGAGTTCTATCTCATGTCCTTGGTTATGTTATGGAGATGTGCCATGATGTACTGTACCGTGGCTCTAGTAGCACCATTCTAACGGTGTCTTTTTTAAATCCAGAAAGGGCGTGCACGCTCGAAAAATTCCTTTTTAAATGTAAGAGTTACTCCGAGGCTGCAATCGTACCTCAAGGTTGCATTCCTACATCGACTAATCCGAGCTTCACATCATACGGCGTAGAAGAAAGATAACAAAAAAGATGCACTTCTTTGCATTTGCAAGGATCTCGTGTAGTGCAAAGCCCAGTCTGAGGCTTGACAAGCTATACTGGACCGAACGTGATGCGTTGCTGCTGTGTACGTAGAAGGGCATGATTAATTTTAATTGCAGTAGGAAGAAATGGAGAAGTAGAAAGCACAAAACAATGTTGCACAAGTCACTTGAATTCTAAGCTGTCATTCTGTTTTAACATCTACATGCTTTTAAATTTGTTTCAAATGAAAATGTATTTGGAGTATGGAAAAGGAAAATGTCTAGATGCCAGGAAAGCATAACTTATGTTGAATTTGGCATGTCGCGTGTTGGGAATTTATATCCTTGTATTGCTGTGGTAATTCAACCACATATTTTGTATGAAGTGATATAAACAGTTGGATAAAAGGCTCTCCGCAGAGAAGCTTAATATTTTGAACAGGCTGTGTAAAGCTGAGGAAGGTAAATGGAAATATTTTATTAAATTTGTCTGGCCTTTTGCGATTTTACAAATTTGTTGATTGCATTTTTTGAACTTTCAGCAACAACCACTTTCCATATTTATTTCCCATTGTAAGAATGCTTGAAATCGATTGAAACTGTGTATGATGTTCTCTAATGTTAACGTGCCAGCTACTGAGCTAAATCCTTCTAGGCAAATCTAGTGTATGCTGCATACAAATGAGACACTGGCAGGACATGGAGTAGCTTAAAATAGTGTGGAGTTTTTGTTTCTTTTTCTTCTGATTTATCTGGAATATATAAACAAATACCATTTCAAAACACAAGCCAAGAACAAGCTCCCTCTTCTTTCTTTCTGCCTTTCTCCCTCTTCTTTCTGCCTTTCTCCCTCTTCTCCCAAAGCCAAGAGCTGCTACTAAAAGCACACTGTAAACCACCTTTAAACATGACGTGTCTTTCTACCATTGTTCTTTACAGCGTTATCCTAAATGGCACACAAAGTAGTACAATGTATATGTAGTTCACCGGAAGGTTATTGAAATATGAGTGAAGAAGTAGTTGTGTTTTATACTGTGTGTATTCAGATTTTTACTCTTTATAGACTCCTGCACTGCACAACCAAAGATTATGTAATGAGAAAATTAGATCAAATCTGCTTATCTCAAAGCTGTCAGTCCCTTTTTGACTATAGGGGACAAGCCATAAGGAGAGGATGTGCCATTTGGACTGTGTAATTTCAACTAATAAAAGAAATACGCTCTCTTCTTCACATTTCCCTTCAAGTCTCCTTCCCAGTATACAGACAAGGAAATTTCAGATGAGATAGAAGTAATTGCCAGCAATTTTTCTAAATTTATTATTTTTTTAAAAAAACTATAGAAAAAATGTCTGCTGGCTTTGAACAGTGTTTTGTTGATGGACTCAACCTGTCAAATGTCATCATCAAATCACATGAGGCTCTGTCTTTTTTTTTTTTCCTAATCTTTTTGCAAGAAGTATTTCCACACAGTGGTATGGAGTTGAGGCACCTTTTGTTTGAGATAGGTGAGCAGTCAGTACCCTCAGTGAACAGTCAAGATGGTGAGTCACGAGCTGCAGCGTGATACTTAGCCTTTGCAAGTGGATGCTTTGCTTTCCCCTGCAGTTGGTGGTTCCCACCACTTCACATCCCCATCCATGATCTCACTTTGAGTTTTAACAGAGCAGGGGGCCCTTAGGTTACCTCATGGCAGTCTTTAAACGCCACCTCCAATGGTAACCAGAATTTTTGGTTCAGGCTGTTGCAAAACCAGGCAGGAATTCCCGCTGCTGGTGTTCAAGCTGTGATGTGGATTTCAAGAAATCTGCAGCATGGGAATGGTTGAATCTGCGTGGCCTTTAATTCTGTGGCTCACCAGCCATATGTTTTCTTTAAAGCCTGTGAAAGCAGCACCTGACAGAGTTTTCTGCCTTTCTGCAGAGCACTGGGTCAAAGGAACTGCGTGTGTTACGGTGCAAATATACGATCTGTTGGCTTTAATGGTGGAGTTGGCTGAAGAAGGGTTGTGTTTATTGTGGATCCTAACAATGGTCTGACTTGAACCCTGACCCCACAGGGAACTGGCACCAAAAGGCAGCTCCTGTGCTGTGAATTCCAGCACAGGGTTGAGAATGGGAGGCTGGGGAACAGCAGAGTTTAGCTTTGTGAGGCGGGTTTTCTGCCAGCACATTGTGTAACTTCATTCTCACTGCGTGTTCTTCCCGGGCTAGGTACTTTTTTAACCTGTAAGCATGCCAGGAGGAAAACGGTGACTTAAATTCCCATCATCTTAGCAGAATCATACAGGGATATCAGCCAGCAAGCTGCAGAGGAAAAAAAATCCCCACCATAAATTGAGGTCACCAGAGGGAGATGTTAACCTGGAACTAAGAGGAATGAGGAGCTCTCATTGAATCTGGTTCAGTTACAATAGGACTTGATAAAACCACTGATCCCTCACTGCTGTTGAGCAAGGTATGTACTGGGTTCTTTTCGTTCACTTGACCGCTGCCCTCTGCCCCAAAAGCGGTTTCTTTTCTTTTGGCATCTGTGTTATTCCCGATGGACACTTTCTGGTGAAGGGCACCACTGCATTATCAGTGTGAGGTGATATCCCAAGCTGTCCAGAACATCTCCAAATTCTGTTTTCCTAACTTAATGAACTTGTAGCACGTTCTGTCTTAACATACAGTCAAACCTGAGATTGCACAGTCCTCACAAGGTTTGATGTTTTTTCCTCCACAGCAGCAATAAAAGGTTGGCACAGTATATGTTTTTGGAGAGACAGGCATACTAAAGTAGCTGGGCAGTACTGAGTGGCATGCTCATATTAGTAGTGGCTTCTGCAGGGCCTGCATGTCAGTGTGCAACAGGGCATAATCTGGTTTCCTTCGTGTGACAGAATACGATGGCAACGAGCTGTGCGTTTCCTTCACGTAGTCCTAGGGAGTGTTTGGATACAGTGGATTTAGTATTATTTGAAATCCCAATATTGATGATTTTTTGCATCTACTGTTGATTTTGGGAGAGAGTTGTAAACAAATTCCTTCCCTGGATTGCTTATAGGCAAATAACTGCATGCTTTAATGAGAGTTCTTAATCTAACTTGTCACTCTGTTTACATCAAACAGTTTCTTCCTGGCCCTTTATCTAATTTTCTTCATCTCTGATGCTTCTGTTCCTTCTCATTCTCTTCACAATCCCTTTATCTTTTCTTCAAGGATGTGCAACTGCAAAGTGTTTATTTTGACAATATTAGGCAGTGATCTCTCTGCAGATGAGTAATGCCCTCAGTGCACATCCAGTGATGCTCCTACAACAGAAGCCTTATCAGAGGGATGAGTTTGGCCCTTTGGCTTTTCAGTAAATTAACACATTAAAAGGTAGCAGATAAAAAAGCTTGCCTAAAATATAATCAGAATTTTTCTCAGTAAACATTCAGTAACCAGAGCTCCTAGGCCATTGGTTGCAGATCAATGAGCAGAACTGTCGGCAAGCCTGGAGGCAGACTGTTAGACACATTCCCTTTGTAGTGCTGCCTTATTTTTCCTTTTTCAAAAGGTTGAAAATGATTTTTGTGAGCCTAAATGTGTTGCTGCCCTTTTGGGGAGAGAGTTTATTTTTTAGAAGCTAGGCAGCACTCCACTCCTTTTGTAGGATAACACACAGCACATGAAATAGCAACGTCGTAGGCCATTGTTACACGTTCTGATGCTAAGAAGTCTGTGTGAATGGTTTTGTAATAATTACTGGGAAAATCTCTCACTATTCAAGTTGCCTTACAATAGCTCTGAAGTTCCCAGCTGGCTGTTCTCATGAGGTACTAGAGCTGAAGGAGCTTTGGTGAAGAGGGTTCTGCAATAAAACCTGGTAGCTGCACGATCGAGAAATGCGATTTGTGGAATCAAATGACACTGCTGAGTTTTATCAGCTGTGGTGAGCCAATGCCGTCAATTCAAACTTTTTGGACTTTTGCTCCCTTCTGATGAACAAGAGGAGGGGTTCTCAATGAGCAGAGATTCCAGCGATGTCTCTAGGGGTACTAAGCATTAGACCTCCTTTCTCCTTAATAAAACTCTTACCTCTACCTGAGCACTGCCCATTGAAAAATCAATCCAGTCCTTAGTACAGGAAATCACTCCCAGTTCTTGTACCTTTCCTTCTTATAAATTGTATTATTTAATTTATTAGCGATTTCACGTAAGGATACAAGAAGGACTGGATGTCACATGGCATGCGAGTTCTTGCCATGAAGAGATGATGACTCTAGACCAGTATCAGAACATTTTTTATTTGGATTATTTTAGTAGGATAAGATGGTGGGTGTCCTGGTGTTTTGGGGAGAGGTTCTGCTGATGTGTGGCATATGTCAGAAGGAAGATTTTGGGGTTGATCCGGTGGTGTTCTAACTAGTTCCCCCATACTATCCCATTGCTCTCCTAAAGTACCATTTGCAAGATTCTTCCTGGGTTTAGAGAAGCATATGCTCACCAATAAAATATCTTCGCTTGGCAAATCAGGACAGCACATATGATAAAACAGCGGTCACCTGTATTTGAGTTACAGGCTGACAGCCCTTGGACTTCTCAAAAGGCCTCATTCTGATTCCTAGAAGTAAGTCGTTTTATACGTAGCGATCTTGCACTAGACTTAATCTAACTGTAGACGCAGGCTTCTCTTGTATGTGCTACTTAATGAAAACAGGTTTCTGTTGTCGTTCATGTATGAAACGCACCTTCTGGAGTTCTGCTCTGCAAGTGTTTGAATTTAATGACGTAGGTAGTTTCAGTTCTTTCTGTTGCTCACCAAGGAACTAAGAAAAAAGATTTGCACAACTATCGCGGTATGTTAGTATTTTGCTATGAACTTTAGCTCAGTAGCTGATACTCACAAATGCCTGTATATTGGATGAAAATGCATTAAAACTTCTTTTGTATGTTGTATTTTACTGAACTGCCTGGAGATTTTCAGTGAGGGTGTGTTCACCCATGCCTTCGCTGAGAAGGCCTGAGTTAACTGTCTCTCTTGAAACTGTTTAATGGAACCAGTACACGGGTTTGCTAAGTTGCATTAGGCAGAGCACACAGTTCAGAAAAATCATGCTTGCATTTCCAAGGAAAAAAAACCCAAAACCCCAACCCTTCCTATTCACTTTGTAATTGGATTATTCAATAATAACACTGAGGTTTGTGGTGGTTTTCTTCAAGTCTACAATGGCAGTTTGAAAATCAGTCTGACAAAAGCTCGCCAGCACATGAACTGGAATGGCGGCCTACTTGGGAGTCAGAATCTAGCAAGCACCAGGGGACGGTCAGGCCTCTGCTCTGTGCTTAGGTACTGCTTGCATGCAAAAAAGCCCCTGAAGAGTCACAAATCTGTGTTAAAATCAGCCTAATCGGATTAGGCTGTCCAACAGCTGGTAGAATGCTGGCCTGGGGATCAGGTCACCTGGGGATCAGGTCACCTGGGATTTAATCCCAACTCACTGTGTGACTGTGTAAATCTTGTAACCTCTTTGTGCTTCAGTTCCAATGAGTTGAGTGGAAACAATAGTTCGCAGACCTGCCTATGTCCCTGTTCCTGTGAGAGGCTTCTCAGGAGTGTTTTGAGGCTGGTGGATGGCAGGTGGTGGTGGTGTGCTAAGTACCCTATTCAATTCTCTCTGAGGGAACTGCAATAATACATGAACAGTTTTCTGCCACTGATGTAGAAACTGAACTGCTAATCAACCTCTTAGGATAAAACCTCGACACTTTGAATGCTGTGCAAAACTTGCCAATGATTTCAGAGAGGCTTGAATTTTTCACCTTGTGTCGGTCTTGGTTGCTAAATGTGAAGAAAAATCAATAAGAACAAACCTCCCAATACACTTTTCTTTCTCACAGTGGGATGATGTTGGTTTTGTTCCAGTTTGCATCATCAGTTGTTTTAAAACCCTAATGCCTGAACCCCTTGCAGTGCTTCAGTTCCAGGGACTCCCTGTTTATGCTTACGTAGGGAACCCAGACACTTGGCGATTGTGCTGCAAATTACCTTTTTGTATTTTGGGGATTTCTTGGGTGGGACTCAGCTGTTCGAAACTGGTGCTATTTGCAGAGTTTGATTCTGTAACACACACACCTGATTTAAAAACAATGAGTCTCGTGATTTACAGCCACCTTTATACTCACACAGGATGTTTACACAGCAGTCTGCTGCTCGCATCTGACTGCGTATCTGTGGCTTCTCACCGAGGTTCTGCCGTTGGCACAATGCCATTAGAAGCATTGGTAACTTACAAGTGGGCACTCGCAAAGTAACACTTTAGTTTATAAACATTTAAATAACATGAAAATCTAGCTGATTTTGATGCCTGAAGATTGGGTGAAATTAGGAGGAAATTATTTGTTCAAAGTTTTCTTTCCTTAAGTTTGTCTGGAAGTTTGGGCTCTCATTTGAGCAGTAAGCTCCTGATCCTGCAGCTCCACCGGTGCAAGCACAGTAGTTTGGGCTAGGCAGGCTGCAGGAATCCATCAGGGTGATCAGGGCATGGTAAGCGATGGGATTTCCAGAGCCCTAACAAGACTGCACTTCCTGATTCTCTTGGGCACTCTTAGACATCACGTAAGAAATCACATACCTTTCCTGTGTTGACTCACCAAGTAACCAAACAACAGCAGAAATATTTTCATTCCCTTTGAATTTTTTATTTTTTAAAGGCTATGCTTGCTGTCTTGGTAAGTGTCGTTTTATCAGGCATTTAGTCTTGATATCTTGGAAAATGACATCATAAGACTGCTGCTTTTTCCCGTGCAGAAAATCTCTCCATCTCATGAAACCAGAGTGTTTTGTGACAGTGGGCTGCTTCATCTTACAAAGGGTGTCCAGAAAAGTTTGTGAGCTCTGGCACCTCGTAACAGGTTTTCATTCCAGACTGTGGGTATCAGGAGATAACCCAATTATTACAACCCTGTTCTCTTCCTTAGGGAGAATTCTTGTCCTCAGTGGCTAGAAGTAGAACTATATATTGATCCTGATGTGTCTTTAAACATTGTGAAGCTGTTTTTTCAAAGTTTTTCGGAGATGTAGTTTATGCTCACAGAAAATAGTCTTTGAAGCAGCTATACGTGTGCAAGTCGATTCAGTTGAGAGGCAGCTGCCCTCTCCAGCAATTTCCTGCCCTGACACAGTCCAGGAGCAGCAGGTAAGTATTACTATGCTTTTAAAGGCAGCGAAGCTGTGATTTGCACTTTATAAAAGCAGGCAGGCAAACAGTTATTTTTAGAGCTGGCACTAGACCTAAGTCCTTATTCCCTAAACCTGTGCTTTAACTATTGCCATGGGTGACCAACTAGTAGGCAGGTGTCTGTTTTGAGCTTCATTGTGAAGACTAAACATCAGTTTGGAATACTGGAAAACGAAACCACATTCCCACAGGGAGTTCTCATCAGGCAACTGAAATTACACTGAAATTGGGTTTCATGCATAGCAATTTATGAAGGGGGCCCAGAACAAACAGAAGGGTGCTGTGCAAGCGTCAGGAATGTGAAATTTGCTCAGGAAGTAACTTAAATCAGGCCCATTGAGTTTTCCTAAGTAAATATATTTTAAAAAAAACAGGGGAGGGCGGGCTATATTTCATTCCTAGCGGGATTTATTTGGAGAGTCAGTGTTTTATAATGTGGGCTGAAAACACACAAACGCTGTGTACTGTTGATTCTAACTTCTGGTTTAAAGAGGGGCTACAGCAGCGATGCTTACTGTTACAAGATTTTTAACAATGTTGTCTGAAAAAGATGATTGTGGAACATGGTTCTGGAACTGTGATGGATTCTTAAGAGTTACTGGTTCCAGTGACTCAATGACAAGGGGTTTTTGTTGCTTGTCTTTACAAAGACCCCACAAAACCAAACTGCTTTCAGACACACTGGTTACTCTCCCTTTTGGACTACCCAGCACAAGTCAAGGAAGATGAATTTCCATTTGGTGTCACTTCAGATACATTCCTGCAGGTGATAGATGCTTTTCAGCTTCTTAGTTACCCATGTTACTACAATTTCTTCTTTTAAGCTCCCTGGTTATTTTTTTTTCCATCTATAGCTTTCGTTTCAAGCACATACAGGTTTTTCCTTATGGGGACACTCCAGAAAGCTCAGTGAAGCCTTTATAAATTTAACATCTGTGAATTATAAAGTGTGTTAAATCCCTGCGTATACGTTCTCATTTCACAGCAGGGTGGCCTTCAATCCTGGTTGCATAATCCTCCGTGGGGGGTATTCATCCCATTGTGCAGTTCAAGGTTGTTGGTGAATAATTTTAAAGTGCTGAATAAGTTTCTGACCAAGGTGCTGGAGAAGATATGTAAAGGGCTTCACCCTTCTGTTTCCTCAGGGATGCAATTCAGACTTGCAGCACAGCATTTCTATTTGTACTTGCAAAGCTCAACACCTACAGACAAGAGGCCATGTGTCTGGAGTCCTCTTTTCTTACTGTGGTGGTCTTAGACCCTCTCTGATTTATTGACATCCGTATGACGAATTTAACAGCTTCCTGACAACAGTTTTCTTTGTTCTTTGGATTTTGTGGATGCCCGGGATCTGCTAAAAGCAACCGCTTTACTAGTATAGCAGAGCTTGATGCTAGGAGCATGGGATAAGTGATGCCAGCACAACTAGGTTTGTTTTTACAGTGCCCATCAGAGCTTGTTGCTCAGAAAATAACCTGCCTTTCTCCTTTTCTTCTTCATTTATATCTGCCTGGATGTGAAGAGTGAGAGCCCCTTTCAGCTTTCACGCACACAGCCACCATATAAGAAAAAACACCTAACAGGTTATTTAGGGGCAGGTTTATCGCTAAGCAACGTAACTGTTACCTGCTTCCTGCCACCCTGCTCTGTGACCCGGCAAGGCTTTCCCCGTGTGCCGCTTCCCACCCGCGTACTTGTCCCCAGTCAGAGGACACTGCTGCAGAGATGCGCACGGAAACTTAGCAAAGAAACCGCAGACCTGAAGCCTTGGAGACACAGCCCTCCTGATGCTGAAGAGAGAGCTCCTCCTGAAGGCAAAGAAAGGCACCTGTGGCTCTTTGTGTTATTTGAACTTTGCCGTGTTTGCATTGCGCACGGCTGCGCTTTTCTGTTACGCTTGTGCTGTGTCGAGCCCACAGCCCAGAAACGGGAAAAGTGCAAACAAGCTCTGTGCACAGATGTGGGGGGCTTCAGCGTGCAGGCAAGGCAGCAGGATGTGCTGGGGAACCGCAGCAGGGGGGATTTCCTGCCAGAGAATTAGCACGCAGCTCGGCATCGCTTAGAGCGAGTCGTGGGTTTCAGGATTCGTGGACAGGCTCTGATGGTCACTGCTTCCATGGCGTTACATTGGTGAGAACGCTGCCCACGCCATTTGTTTCTCACCTGAACAGCTTGATCTAAGTGCAGATTTCTTTGTGATGAGTTTCACAGGTTTACTTCTATTCTGGGCCAAATCCAGAGCCTGATGGTGTAACTGCAAGTCTCTAATTTCTGTTGTGTCTCCATAATGCCACGCTCATGATGTCATACTGTCTTTGTTTAAAAGCGGGCTCGCCTGGATCTCAAAAATTGGGCAGTGTTGGCATGGACACTTAGGAAGGCTTTGGAAGGGAGGACAAATTTTGCTCTCACATACATCCCATGAAGCCTTGTTAGCACTCCCAGGGGCATCTAAAATGCCTGTCAGTGAAGAAGTTGACCTTTTCTATTAAACAGGCTGTCAAATTTTATGCTGTTATTACTGCGACTAAACAGAGCACTTAGAAAACCAAAACTATTTCTGGAGTTTCCCTGAAAAACAAAGTCTGTAAGAAAGAAATCTCTTACACAGGGTGCTGTAACACACGTGTGGAAAAAAGACAAATATTGGGGCTTTCTTGATTTTGTTAATATCTTAGAAGTGTGAAATTCTTGGGATTGAAACTAGCAATTTCAAATAAGGAAATGTATTTGGTGACAGGAAAATAAGGTCACCTGGAGTGTGTATACACATGCATGCAGTATGGCAGGAATCTCACTGTTAGGAGTGGGGTGAATTTCTGAGTTTCCCATTTTTCAATGTCAGGTGTACAAACTGGGATGTGTGTGCACGCACACACCCACCCACACACATACTGCGTGTGTGGTCTTAAAACATTTCCTTTGGTGATGCCTGAGGATGACTCAGTGTTCTTTCTTTATGGAAATCTTTATGTGGAAAAGGTTAACAAAATTCTCTTAAATGGTCTCCACGTAGCTGCCTATTAGAGAGAGCCACCCACTCTTCCTTTTCCTTGGAGCTGACTTTTCAGTGGATTGGTCCCTTCAGTGAGTCAGTTCGTAGTCCATGCTTACCAGACTGGGGCTTTTGTTTGTCTTTTGAACAGTTCCTTATATTCAAGAGTACGGGAACAAGGAAAGAAAATACCTGCAACATCTTTAGAAATATCTCAGAAAGTAGCTACTTGTGGGGTGGTTAAGTTCTGAAGGTTCCTAGTAGACACTTACCTGGTTTTGTATTTCTCAACGCTGTCTTCAGCCAAGTAATGATGGTCTGAAAGATCCTGTGTTTGGCAGCAGCTGAGGAATACCCACCCGTTCAGAATGCATTGAGACTGTATGTGTTTGTTTCTGACTTGTTTGTTTAAAATTAAGTAGAAAATGCAGGTGCTACATGAATGTTTCTGTCCCCATAAAGTGAAAAAAAAGTTGAGTTAGGGTTTTCTTTTTTTTTTTTTTTTTATTCCCATGTCTTTTCCTTTCTTAAATAAACCAATGATATACAGTAGAATTTGAGTATGTTATGGTCCAGATTTCCTTTAAATCATTTAAATTCTATGGAGTTTAGAGAGGGGGAAATACCAAATTTGATTTTAAAAAAAAGTCTTAATCCTGAGAACTAATATTTAACAAGTCATGCTTTTTCCTAATGCCTGCAGCACACTGGTTGCTTGCACACAAGACTGTCTTGACCTATTTCGAGTAGTCAGGCATCTCATTGTTGTTGAGACCTATACCCAGTTACAGATAAACCTGCAGGAATATACTTTTACAAAGTAAATTTTCAACAAAACCCTTCGCAATTCTGGAGTAAATGTATTTATTTACCAGTATGTGCAGCAACTTTCTTTTTTGTTGTTATTTTCACATTATTTACCTTGTGTATGTCATAGAGGTTTGTAAATACAGACCACTGTGCAGAAATACTAAACTTAATTTGTTTGAAACAACTATGTCTAACCCTACCCAAGGTCAGAAATACCTTGTTAAACTACCTACACAGCATGTGGAGGTTATTGAACGTAAAGTGTTTCCAGTGCCATTTAAGCTGTATTTTTACCTGTAATGCTAATGTGAATTCAAACCAAAATACATAGCTATTGAAAGTTACACTCTCAGTCCCAACTTCGCCACATCTATAGTGATTTTCAGCCTGTAAGTTTTCTCTAGCTGAGCTCAAAGTCTTGAAATTGGTACACACTGCAGAAATATTCCTCGTACCCATTTTTGTGAAGAGGACTGTAGAGATTCCTCATGAACACTGGCTGAGCAGAGGCCCTGTTGTTTGCTGTCTCGTGTCCCTAGCACCCAACAATCGTGTCCTGTTCCTGTTACCTCACTGCTGTTTGCTGTGAACTAAACACAGGTCAGGTCGTTCTTAAGGACTGAATTTTTGGCCCACTCATTTCTACCAAAAGTAGTCTGGAAAATGGCCAGAAAAACCTGGGACGTAGTTGAGTAAAGACAAGAGCAAGACTTGTTCTTAGACAGGCGTGATCAACTGCACAATTAGAAAAAACCCCCAAGCTTGAGACATGTCAAAAGCTGTTGGAAAGCAGAAGAGAAGCATCCATATTTCTGATAGACAGAACTGATGCAAACTTCAGTCTGGTTAGACATCAGAGAATTCTCTGACCACACGGCTAGTGACCCTTGGCACAGACCTTTATATCTGAGAAACTTCCAGTGACAGGAGACTCACCATTTCCTCTGCCAGGACCAATACAGGTCTGGTTAATCTTGCATTGGACAGGTGGTTGATCTCAATGGCAGTTACCAGCAAGGAGAAGAAGTGGTCTGAGCCATTTTGGGAAGATCACTGAGGAAAATCAGCATATTGTCAGGTGTCTCTCTCTAGGAATCTGTGCCTTCCCTGGAAACTGGTGAAGCTCCAAAGCTGGGAGAAATCACTTGGCTAGACCAAATCATGTATTTGTACATGGGATGCTCAGTCTGTCTGGTCTGATGTTGCATTCATTTGCTTTGAAATATCTCACTGTTATAAACCCACTGAAAAATAGATTATTTTCTAACTCTTACCTGGGTTCTCTTGTCCAGTGTTCTTAATATGCGAGGTTGGAACCAATTTTTATTAGGATGTACAACTAAAAAACATTTAAATAGAAGACTATTGTGCTGGGTTGTTCTGTCATCCCCAAATTAATAATTTTCTTAGCTGGAAAATAAAAGAATCCAACATATGAGCACTAATTGCTAATGCAATGAGTTAGGTCACATGTTTATCTGTTGTTTATCTGTTTTCCAAATGCTATTTGATCTCTAATATTCTTTACTGTATCTTTAGGACCAGTGCTGTTCTTATGCTTTGTACTTTCTGATCCCATGGAAAGCCTGAATTTATCTGTAACCATTAACAAATACCCAGGAAGAATTAAGCACCTTTCCGGGTAATTTCATCATAATACTAATTTAAACAACACACATGCTGTTTCTTGTAGCTTTAATAAAAAGTACAGCCATTTAATTTGCAAGGTGAGAAGGTGAGGAACACTCTTAAGTAAATGAGCAGGTGCTTTTAGTAAGTACAACTGCTTCCACTGGATGTCCGCCATTTTTTTCCAAAGCCCCAAGTTTGGTGATGTTCTGACCTATGATTTTGATTTACTTAAGTAAACCAACTTACTTAGGTATGTTCTCCTGCAAACCACGGATTCTCTCTGCTGAGCAGTTGGTAGCTGAGAATGCTGGACACACCTGTGAGATGATCCTTTTCTAAAATGCTGACCTAAACGGGCGTTTCTGTTTCAGAGGAGGGGAGCTGGGGCAGAGAGAGAAAAGGAAGTGTCGTATAAATGGGAGGCACATCAGTTGGAAGGCTGCTGGTGAGCTGCTGCATGAGGCATTTCTGGCTGCGTTCAGAGAGCACTCGGTAACTGGGTTGGGGCTGCCACGGTGACCCAGACCTCAGGACTGGTGTCAGACTGATGCCACACGCTCAGCCTGCACTGCTATCTATCCTTTTCTCCCATTGGAGCCACAAAGAAATACAGAGCCTTTAGCTCTACTGCCAGTATGAAAAGGAGTCCTAGCAACTGGTCTCTGTGCTGGCAAGGCAAAGCTCATTAGCTTTTTCCCTTTCATTTGTTTTTTCACTAGTGCTGCGATAGGATTATCTCTGGGCTCTTGCTGTGGTGCACTGTGTGCATAGTGTGCCTGTGGGGCCGTGTTGACCCTCCAGACTAACTTGGGACACAGCTGGATTCTGTGGTTACCTGTGCTAAGGGGCCTGAAAAGAAATTGTGGACTTCTATTTGTCTGCCAAAAATAACCTTCTGGTAAGGACTGTGGGAGGGTGGAAAACAGCAAGGTCATAAACCAGACTGGACTCAGGAATTAAACTTCTGTTATTTATTGGGAAGTTTAGTGTGTCACAAAAGAATTGCTTTATATTTCTCTCGGTGATACAGAAAAATATAATGCCCAATGCAACATGGAACAGCTCCAGAGGACATGCTGACCAACATCAGTCAATAGCCTCCTGGTTAGGCCACCCCCCAGGGGACAAATGAGGTTGGTGATCCTTGCTCCACACTAGTGTGAGGATCTACAGATACCCGCCACCACTGTAGTGCAGCAGGCTGCCTTCGTCCGACCATCACCCCTGCCTGTCTCCATATGGATCCGGTGCCACGGGCCCGGTCACGCTGCTCGCTCAGTGCGGAGGTGCCAACCAGCACAGGGCCCACAGAGGCACTCACTCCAGTCCCGCACTGGTGGGTGCACGAGCATGGCATGCACAAACCACAGCTCGCTGGGTGTTGCCACCAGTCGAGCTGTCCTTAGCAAGATGATCTGGATGCAGCCTGTAGTAGCCTTAAGATTACCACGCTTCAGGGCATGGGCTTTGTTATTCACAACCATTTACTGCATTTTAGCTCCATAATGTACGAAACAGCTGTATAACAACTCTGTCTTGTACTTTGCTATCAAGACCATTTTGTCATGCATTTATAACAACTTGCACAAAATTAAATGCACAAATTTTCCCAAATGAAAATGATAAACTTTGAAAATTTCACATACCTTTATAAGCAGCAGGAATTTAAGTACATCATAAGTATGTATTTCTATAGACAGGTAAAATTCCCAAAGCCCAGGCTGCTATTGGTTGCAGTAGACCCGAGACAGCAGTCTTGTTTCTTGTGGCAATGGGTTGGACTGCTGCCGTATCTGCAGCAGCAGTGGTATATGGATATCATCGTTGGCGAATAACATGTAAGGGCTGTATGACTGGCAAGTCCCACAGCTGTATCAATCCATCTAGCCTACTTCTACAGAAGAACCAGAACTGTTCTTCATCCCATTCTTTGCATCCAGTCTCTCTGCTCATGTGACTTTTAGGACTGTTTAAACCATGAGAGTGTTGTTCCCCAGGGACTGAGGGCTAGACGGGTGATGCTACTTGCAATGGAATGAAGGCAGCTCTTTAGCAGCTGCCTTTGGTATTAAGGTTATTGCTAAACAAAACGTGGCATGCAGAAACGCTGCCTATCAGCTCCCAGACGCTGTAGAGGTGCAGCAGGGGTTCCCAGTGAAGCAAAGACTAGCCCTGCTCATAGAGAGAGGTCAAACAGGCAGGGTTAAAAGTGAAAGACTGTGTTGAGAGAGTCCAGAATATGTTGAAACAAAACCAAAATAGATGTTGGCTTACAAAATGATTCACAAAGAAATACACTCCTAATAAAACAGAGTAAGTACTCAACATTATTTTCCCTATTTTTCTCTTTTCCTTTAATATGAATTAATATTTTGCTGTACAAATTCTTTATACACAAACAATGGAACATCAGGCTGAAGTGACAACGTGGAAAAATAACCAGCCAAAACAAAATGTAAAGAGATCTCTCAGAGGCAGCAACCCATCAAACAACCCCAATCTGAGTGTGAAGGGCAAGATGCTCTTTTTTCTTCCGTTTGGTTTTTTGGTTTTTTTCAGGAATACTCTAGTTAAACCCTGGTGAGGCAGCAAGAAAGCTGGTCCACAGTGACCACCCACAGATGCTTTGAACAGGTAACCAACATTGGAACAGGATGCCCATGGAAGTGGTTGAGTCACCATCACTGGACAGTATGTAGGTGTGGCACTTAGGGACATGGTTTAGTGGTGGACTTGGCAGTGTTAGGCTTATGCTTGGACTCCATGATCTTAAAGGTCTTTTCCAACCTAAATGATTCTATGATTCTAATGACCTGTCCAACATAGTTCTAGTACTTACCAAGTCCCAGGGCTCATCACAGAATGACAGAATGGTTTGGGTTGGAAGGGATAGTTAGATGACATCTAGTCCAACCCCACCTGCAGTGAGCAGAGACATCTTCAAATCAATCTTTTATGTGGCCATATATGGCTGTTCTGGCAGCTGGGTCCCTGTGGCCTGAAAGATGGCCTCATGTAGCAGAAGGAGGAGGGTTGGGGGCGCTGAGGGCCCCTTTCCTGGGGATTGCTCCCCTGAGCCTTTCTGCTGCCCCTTGGGCACGGGGACTGTCCTCCATCTGCCTTCATGTGCCTGGGCTCCAACGCCCTCTTTCCCTGTGCTTGGGCTCCCCTGGACACAATGGCAGCAAGAGCATTGCAGGAGGGTCGGGGTCCTCAGTGACCCCCTGACATGGCTCCCTGCAAGTGTCACAGCCTGACAGTGGCTGTGAGGGGGCAAACATCCAGACATCCTGCCGGTGGGAAAGGGATGTGCAGCTGCCTGTGCAAGGTCTCCCAGCACTTGCTGATTGCCTAGTGTTGCATGGACTCTTCGTGCACAGCCCCTGGCCCGACCCCTGGAGCTTGGGATGGTGGCATCTCCTAGGCATGGAGCCCTGAGGGAGAGGGGAGGCAAGAGCCTGTTGTCCTTTGGGTTGCTGTGCTGATGCCACAAGAGGGGTCTGTTGGTGGCCACTGCAGGAGGTCCTTGGAGCCTGAAGGTGGTGGGGTTTCTTTTCAGCCTGAGGTTTACCCTCAATGTCTTATCTACTTTTAGGGACAAACCTTCTCACTACTTTTTTTTTCTTTAATCCCCAGCAATATTTTTATTGCTGTTCTCTAACACAACATGTGGGCTGACTCCTGCACTCATCTGTGAGTTTCATCAAGGTGTTTCACCATGGCTATGGCAAAACCAAAGTGGGCTCGTTTTGGCTGGGATAATTTTCCTCACAGTAGCTGGTAAGGGTCTGATTTGGGTTTGTGCTGATAACATGGGGACATTTCCTTTCCTGCTGAGCAGTGCTTACACAGAGCCAAGGGCTTTTCTGTCGCTCACCCCACCCCACCAGTGAGTAGGCTGGGGGTGCACAGGGAGTAGGGAGGGAACACAGTCATGACAGCTGGTCCAATGGACCAAAGGATATCCCATACCATATGATGTCATGCTCAGGAAGTAAAGTTAGGGGAAGAAGAAGGAAGAGGTGGAAATATTTGGAGTCCTGGTGTTTGTCTTCCCAAGTACCCATTACATGTGAAGGAGCCCTGCTTTCCTGGAGATGGCTGACCACCTGCCTGCCCACGGGAAGTGGTGAAGGAATTCCTTGTTTCGCTTAGCTTGTGTGTGCAGCTCTTGTTTCATGTATTAAACTGTCCTCTCAACCCATGTGTTTTCTCACGTTTTCTGATTCTGTCCCCATCCCACTGTAAGGAGTGAGTGAGCAGCTGTGTGGTGCTTAGTTGCCAGCTTGGGTTAAACCATGACAGACAGAACAACTTGTAATGCTTCAGTCTCACTCATGCTCTTTCTGGAACACAATGTAGATCAGGCTACTGGTTCTGCAGCGTGGAATAAGCTAGGAAATGGGTTGTGCATTGGGGTAGCATGAATTCTGTGGATTGTAGTGACAACAGTTTCTTGGGCGTACCACAGCAATGACACAGTTGAAAATGAGTCACAGCTGTGACTATGCTCTGTTCTGCTGATCAGTTAACATTCAGGTCAGAGAAAGAAGGCATACTTTCTCCTTCAGCTTCCTGGTAACATGTATGGATTTGGTTCATTTTCATAACTGATGGTACACAAACATGGTTTTGAGAAAGTCAGAAGAGACTTTTGGTTAACTCTGGGATGACAGAGAGCAAACCCAAGGATGTTTTCTTTAGACTCAGAAAGAATCACAAATGGAGTAACGCACTCCAAGATACCAGTCTCCAGAAAGCAAGGACAAACTGCTGCTTGCAACATCATGGTAAGTCACGACAAGACTGCATGAAAGAGGGCTTTGGGCTTCCAGTCCAGGTAGATGATCTGACTCTTACCATGGGAATGAAATTGATACAAGGAGATGAACACAGAGAAGTCTTCATCAGGAACAATGACAGTTTATGACCTCTACCTTCACCATCCACTACTGTCCATGTTACTCAAGTCCTTTTGTGTTGCGCTTTCTCAGTGTGCCTGTTCCATCCAAATCACTGGCTTTTTGCTCTCTCAGTGCTGCGTTTTCATTTTCTGACTCCACAGACTGGTCCTCTGGGGTTGGCTCTTCTGCTTCAGTGCAGCTCTCAGAGTGGAATCCAGAGTTCTCTGCTATGATGGCAGGATCATCATCCTGATAACAACAGCAGCACTCCTCAATGCTTTGGTTGTGATGAAGGTCCTTCTCCTCTTTACTGGTACCAGTTACCTCGTCCTTTTTCTCCATTAAATCATGACCTTCCCTTCTCATGGTGAGATGAGATAGCAGGGTTTCATTGCACAGATGCTCCTCATCTTCCATGCCCTCCATTCTTTCTGCCAGCTCTTCTGCAGAGGGCTGGCTCAGGTCAGGGTAATCTACAAGGATTGTGTCTTGTTTGCGCTTGAAGCAATCAGAACTATCATAGACAGGAAACGTCTCTTCTGGATAACCTTAGGAATAAAGTGATAGGCAGCCTGAAGTGTTACCAGCATTTAAAAGTGGTACTGACTTCAGTGATGGATGCACAAGCTTGTTAGAACAGCTGTTTATAGCACTGCCAACAGATGACCAGTGTGTCATCTATTTAATGCCATGTATGTCACAGTATTAAATCCATGGCAAGAATGTGCAAAACATGACGTCTTGGGAAATGATGAGAAAACCCCACCTATTTTTAGGGAGCCAGAATATGAACCCTGAATTTCAAGAGTGAGCTTTGCTGAAAGCCATGGGAGCTAACAGGTGAAAACTGCATGTACTTGGTCTTCAAATAGATCAATTTTTGTTTGCTTGTTTCTGTCTACAGATTGACTGATCCATGTTTGGAAGACTTACTCTATGAGCAGTGTTATTTATAAGGTTGAAAAACCAGATATGTCAATGACTTTGTGCATTTCATTTTAGAAAATGCATCATGAACTTGACTTAAGAAAACCGAGCTCGAGGCCACTGTTTATGCTTTATGTTTTGGATCATTTTTGAAAGCTTCTTAAAGAGCAAGGAATTAAGTCTGCATTTAAAATTACGATAGTGAGCAGCTCAACAAGGATATCTTGAAAACACATTTATGTAACAAGTAAACACCAAGGAATGGAAAGAAATTATAATTAGAATTTTTAAAAGCCAGACTTCCTGGAGTCAGCTTTTACAACATTGGAGAACAACTAACCAAAGTAAAAACTCTAAGTTATCCAAAACATATTGATTCTGATTTCCAAGGGGTCTATGATTTTGCATGAAATCTAGCCAGGCAAGGAAAAGGAAAGATATAAACCCACAGCAGCCAAGACCCAGCAGCAGATGGAGCATCTGTGAATATTCATATGCCACTTTTGGCAGCAGATACTGTAGTGTTTACAACTAAAGGAAATGCTGGATGCCTCAAAAATCTATTTTCTTTCTATTATGGCTGGAAAAACAAACCACCTCTTGCAAAGTTTTGAACACTGACTTCTGAAAAAACAAGGATAAAGTTAACAAAACATTTTGAAAGGAGCTGGGTCTATAAGTAATCCTTTATTCAATTTTTCTCATAAGGGAGAATTTTCTGGTAAGAAAGGCTCTTGCTTACCTTCCCAATCCTCCATGTAAGGAGCTTCTTCAGCTTCCTTCTCAGGAGAGATGCCATCTATGAATTTTCCTTCTTTCATAACTCTAGTAATTTCTCGGAGTTGCTGAAGCAACCTTTTTTCCTGGTCTGTTGTAACATTTTGAGTCCTGATATAGAAAATATTAGACACCAGAATTCAGTCCACTATTATTACAGACTATTGTCAGAGTTTGAATCCAATCATTTGGTCTGTCCCAGCAGCACAGTCTGAAGAAATCTGGCTGCAGTATCATCACTATTCAACAGCCGCACGTGGTCTGTGCCTCAGCTCAGTATAAAAGTTTAGCCCTAAAGCGCGACAACTTAAAACCGGTAAGGAAAGGCAGGTACAGCCAACTTGAGAGCAATATGAGAGTGACAGACAAGCAAGAGTTATGGTACAACAGACACTACAGAAATTCTGGTCTTTAAAAGAGCGTTAGGTGAGGAGGGACAGATCTTCTTCAAAGCATTATAAGAAAAAGTAATTCAGAACCTCTGTTACATTTAAAACAGCATGTAGGGCTGATCAAAATGTCTCCGACATCAGTCTCAGATGTCTAATAACCCCAAATTATGACCATTAAAGGTACTAAATTTGCAAGTTCTCATTAAAAGTCAGTCAGCTGGACACATCACGTTATTATGCAGTCAACAACTGCTTCTCTCCTGCCTGGCAGGGGGCAGGAGAGAAGCAGGAAGTAAGATGTAAAAATGAAAAGGTGCTACATTTAACTTGCCCTTTAGAATCAGAGAGACAGTGGGAGAGGACTGAGATTACTACTGCTCAGGTAAAACAATTACTGAGTGTTGTAACAAAAGTGCTACCAACAGATAAGGTCATGTAATCATTATATGTTATTTTTCTCTGGAAGAAAAATAATCTCCTAAAAATCTTCTGGACAAGAAAGAAGTATTTGGAGGGTGGTAATCTGAGCTCCACAAACTCACCTAGTAAAGTCAGAATAAGAAAGACACTGGTTGTACTTAGAGGTGAAAATGTTCTAGCTGTTGTGCTTGTTTCATCTTGAGTTTCAAGCTGCTCTTGAGCAGGCACTCGATCTCTGTGTAAGTGCCAGTTCAAGCCTCTCCGGGGCCCAAGGCCCTGCTCTGGCTCACTGTTGCATCTTGCTGTGGTTTAGGGCAGTTCTATTGCCTCTGGGTCCTCAGAGAGGGTGGCCCTTGGTGTGCTCCGAATGCTGAACTGCAGGCAGTATGTGAGGTCAGACAGACAACCTCTGGTGATCTCCAGGCCATCAGATGGACAGATAATCTCCAAGATTAGACAGCTACTCAGGGAATTTTAGGGGTGAGATGAGAAGGGGGAGCTGAAATAGATTATTTTTAATTTAGGTGATTAGCATCTATCTAAACCTTTTTCCAGGTACCTGAGTATTCATAAACTTGAAAACTTGCAGCATCCATCTTCAGTTTTTCCTCTTACTGACTGTTGTGAGTAGAGCAGCTCTTTAACAGGTACTGTGTGCTACTCTACAAATACAGGTATGACGGTGACAAAGTAGTTACTCCACTAAAGGCAGCAGGGTCATACAGGCTTAAGGCCAAAAAGATTAGGTAAATTTTTGCAATTGAAGCCTGGTAAACAGGACTTTAAAACTATGTAATAGAGCTGCATTATTTCTACATCTTACCTAATTACCAGAAATTGAGATTTTTTTTTTTTTTTCAGAGGAGAGTATTGTACAATGCTCCAATGGAGAAAAAAATATTTACAAGTATTCTTCAATTTAAAGGGGTTTCAAAATACCAAGTATTACAGGCAGTAGTGAAAAGAATATGGATGAGCCAGTTGCGAGAATGGGTTTGGAAATCTTTTGTACCCATTATATCACTGTCCCAACAGTGAAACACTCTGCCAAAAGCCTGGGAAAAGGCAATATGCATGCTTTTAATGCAGAGTGCCCTATGTAACCGTCAATCGAGTCTTTACTCCTGAATCATCAAATTCCCAGCAAGACTCCTCATCTCTGCTGAGAGATACTAGACTACAAAGGTCTACATTCAGAAACTGGAGATATTGAGGTCCCCTTAGTGATAAGATGTGATGATAAATTACAAAACCCTGTAATTTAAATTTATAACCTGCTGAAAAAAGTGGGGGAACAGTGCTGGATTTTCTCAGAGCTGTGAATCATTATATCCTTAGGTGCTACATACTACCCATTTAAGTGTGTGCATTAGGTAACAATTATCTTTGTAGACCTCTCAGTTTAGGCTTAGTTACCTTGCTGAGAAGCCAGCCAGGTAGTTCCTTCTTCCTCTTACTTTCTTTACCTGTTTCTAGTCCTTGCTAAGACATGCTAGGCCTTATTAAAAGTACCTTTACGTGTACTTTTTGAGAAGTTTTGCATTTCTGGAAAGGAGTTTCTGTATTTAAGGCTGTAGCAATTCCAACTGGTCTGCTGGTTTTATGCCTCAAAAAAAAAAGCATATTGACGTCCCTGACTGCCTACCACAGGGCTGGACAGTACTAGCTATCCCATCTGAGAAAAACAGATAATAATATTGAGAGGTCTTCCAGCCTCACCTCATTCAAATGCTATTGAAAGAAAAGGAAATGAGCAGGACAAGTCACAGCAAGAAAGCAACCCATATACTTGCTACAAAAGAAAATATAATAAAATCACACAGCACAGCATATAGTATTCCTTTGAAGTGGGATTTCTTTTTATGGTACAGCACTAATGGAGAATAAACTCTTCTTCCAAACTCATCCAGATTTCAAAAGCAATGTTTTCTTGAAGAAAATATACTAAATTATTATGTCTTTGGATTATAAGAATCCTCAGCAGGAGCAAGCCAGGAATCCGGGAGCAGTTCAGCCAGAAGAACAGCTTCTGAAGAACAGTGAGAGGGCACAGCGGCACGAGCTCAGATCTCACCACTGTTACAAACACCGTGTGTTAGGGTGATACACTGAATGTCGTGACAATGCAAAATACGTCCTTTGGTTTGGTTGCTAATGCCTCACTGGGGAGCCTCTTTGCCATTCCTTGTATAATGGACCATGGTCTCACTTTGGATCTTTCAGCATTAACTTAAATTTGACTCCAGTTATGTCTTTCTCTGACTTTTCTTCTGTAAGGATTTCTGTTTAACTGTGCCTTCATAAATGGAGCTCAAGTAATTTTTGCTCTGTCTTTCCTTTTTATTTAAATTTATCAACATCCAGACTGAATAACCCTAGCAACTGTATTCTTTGCTCTAATTACACTTCCTAGCCACATGCTTTATTTTAAGACATTCATCCAGTATTATGGAACTTAATGAGTATCACAGCGTAGATTAAGAAAGCTTTCAAGGCTGGATGTATTTAAGAAACAGCTATTTGCTCCACCTAGAGGTGCTTTCCCCCTCCTCTTTAAATAGGCTACATAGAAAATTGTTCGTAAAGTTCCGATTCTGATTTCCCCTGAGGCCTTTAGATCCATCTATATAAATAGTTTGGTTGAACAAAGAAGGGAAGTTCTACTACATAAAGGCTCTAAGCCAATAACACAAAGAGGATAAAATAGTGGCTCAGACCCTAAACCCATTTTCTCAGTAAAAAATGGCCTATCCTGAGCGTCAGCACAATACCTAAGCAGCTTGTAAGCCTGTTTCTGCCAGCCTGAAGGGATGCATAGAGCGCTGCATTAGCTCTCCAGAACAGAGATGAGTAATAGCCAAAATAGCATCCTCCTGTTTCACTGACAGAACCAGGGGAGCTGAGGGGTTCTTCTCCTGCTGGAATGTGGCCTAAGGCACGTCTGGCACCTCGCCTTGTCCAGACAAGCCCAGCCGCCATGAAGGGCACTGTGCAAAGTGGACAGAACTAGATGCTCAAAGAGAATGGGGTTGGGTGTGGAAATGAGCATGGTGTGCACGTTTGGCACTGAACTGCTCCCGCAGAACGGGTTAAAACAGGCATTGACTGTTCCAGACAACGTCAACACGCGTTACAACCGGAGCAGCTATCTTTTTCACTTGCAAACATCACGTTAATATTCATGGTATTTAAATTTTCAAACACTGCAGCTCTGTATTGTCCTATTGATGTGCTGTTCCACTCCTTATGAAAAACACAGACTTGTCTCCAGTATTTCTTTATAATGTAGAATTGTGATCTCAGATTTATAGCAAACATTAATAAACATAATAAATTTTAAAATCCTGATTTTACAACCCTTTTTCTTTTACATTTAAAAGCAAATGAATGGATTTACTGGTTGCAGGGTGGAACTAAGTTATGGAATCAGATTATTATATAATTCTGCCCTTAAAGAAATATTTTATGGATATTCTAACAGGCATTTACATAGATTATAATAGCATTTCTACCTAGAAAAATAACCTGTAACACTAGAAAATAACATAAAACAAATGGGTCTCTTAGGAATCATTCAGAATATTACTTTGGTCATGTAAGACAGGTTGTTTTATATACTTTAAATGTAGATCTTTTATTTTCTGTTTATACATACCTGTCATCTTCCATATAATGTATTATACAAAGGGGGAAGGTAGGGATAGTTGCTATTCTGTTTAAGGAAAATGAAGTTGGAAAAATTATTTATTTTAAATATAGGAGCTGAAAAAAGAGTAATATGTAAAATCAAATTTCTACAATTTGAAGAAGTAATAAAAATGCTATTTTAATATAGCCAATGCAGAAACGTTTAATATCTAATCAGATCAGAATTTGAAACATACCTCTCACAGTTAGGGCCTACTCTGTTCATTAATTTTTCCATAGCTTCTTCTGTCTCTCTCAATTTTTCCTGGAGTTGGGTAAGCTCATAGTCAGCTGTAAAACAAACAAAATCCCAAGATCTGTCAGTAGAAGCTTTGAAAACACAATCCTTCTCCCTTTATCACAGGTAACATATGCTGTACCAAACCAAAGTGGTTGTGAAGAAACTAAAATATGCAGCTTAAAGAGTTCTGCATACTTTTCCTGGTATAAGAAGGTGAAGATTGTTAGCAACAGTAATAGTACACACAGAAAGCACCTTCTTTCAAAGGCTCCTGAGCAAACTCCTAATAAGCAGAGAGAGTGAAGCACTGTAAATGCCCTGGAGATAAAACTAGGGAAGAGAAAATATTGTCCATGCAACAACATGGCCATTGTTTAGCTTTTGTAGCTCAAAAATCCTATAGTGGAGACCTTATTGTTCCCCACTGCAGAACAAAATGAAACCAGCCTGAGCTATTTAAACAAGGGATAGTACAAGAGGAAATGGCTTCAAGTTGGACCAGGGGAGGTTTAGCTTGAATAGTAGGGAAAAAGTCTTCACCAAAAGAATTGTCAAGCCCTGAAACAGGCTGCCCTGGGAAGTGATTGAGTCACCATCTCTGGAGGAATTTAGAAGACATGTAGATGTGGTGCTTGCAGACATGGTTTAGTGGTAGACTTGGCAGTGTTAGGTTAATGGTTGGAATTGATGATCTTAAAGATCTTTTCCAACCTAAGCGATTCTATGATCTAAATATTCAGGTGTGACAGACACACCTGTTTAAGTAGCACAAAGGCTCAATGGAGAAAGCTATCCAAACATCCTGCTTTTGGAAAGACACCTATCCTGCAGAGAACATCATTATTTAACGTATCACTGACTTCATTATTTTGCATGTCAGAGACTTTAAAAGTTGGGAAAAGGAAACTGGCAAAGTAAAAGGGAGTTACTCCCTCCAAGTCACCTCAAGTTCTGAGTCCAGCGACTTGTCCCCTGCTGTGCTGCAGCTTGCTATGAAGGCTTTAGGAATACAAATAAAGAGCTCTAGAAAAAGGCAGAATAATTTTCATCACCAGTTCTTTGGGGCATAATGACGGTAAATATTTAACTTACTGCAAAGTTAGTTTCTCTTACCAGGCATTAGAGAAAAGATTACAATTACAGTTGCTAATAAATTACACAAAATTGCCAGGCACAATGCAGTACAAGTGCACTGAAAATACAATCTATAGCACTGAGTACATTAGCTATTCCTAATATACACATTAATGTCAAGATAATTACAGCTATGTTAAGAGAATTACCTTACTGCTAGCACTTTCTATAAAACCCTAAGTACTTTTCTTTCCTATTACAATTTTGCCAGCTAAACATTTAAATACTGTTATGGTAGCTACTCATCCAACCTTCAATACTAAACTTACTCATTTATCTAATAAATGTCTTTAAGTAGCTGAATCTATCCCACTGATGTTTAGGTAAAATCACAATAACATTTCAGAATACTGTTTCCTTTCTTTATTATGCTCATCAAAATTCTGTTAATTTCAAAAAAGGAAGGGAAAAAGCAGGGAAGTGCCTGGTGATGGCTAGGAATGAATGAATTTTAAAAAAATGAAGCTAGCTTCTAATAATTTCTTTATATACTATTATTAGACTATTACAGATTATAGAATAATTATATACTGCCATCCTATTATCCATTTTTAATCATTAGATACATAGCTTTTCAGCAAATCTATAGTTAATTCAGTGAACCCTGTGAAAAGCCATTGCTTCCAGAGGAGCCTGGGATCAGGCTGCCATTGCAGAGTCTCATTAGACGAATGAGATCAGACAGTGATGGTCCAGTAATTCACTTTAAGTCCTGCTCATTCCAACACAGAAGCTTCTGGTTTGTTTTTACTGGGGTAACGGCAGCTTTACAGTGTGCGCAGAACCTCAAGAACCCATTCGGACCGTGGCTCTATGGAGTCAACAGCTACCCAGATACAACTCAGAAGTCATACTCACTGATTTTCCTCTTCATGTTTCCAGGTGCAGCAGTAGGGCATTTCCGCTCTCCAGCAGTAGTTTTCCCCTTGGAAGCCAGCTTATGAGTGAAAAAAGATGAGCCTTTTATCAGTTACAGCAATATTAATATGTAACTCCCAAAGGCAAGAGAAAAAAGGCAGAAAACGAAAATTATGCCAGAAAGTAACCACAGAAAAGCATGCCCAGCAGCAAAACAGACAACCATGAAAGATGCCTGGGAGATCTTGCCTGATGAAAATTCCTAAAAGACACTTGGAAAAAAATTGTATTTTTAAGCACAGTGAAAGCATAACTCATCAAACAAACCTTTTTTAGTTTAGAATATTTATCTGTTACACCCTGATCCTGTAATTCCTCTGCCTGTAACAGGGAAAAAAAAACAACCCAGTACATTGGGCAAGTATTGTGAAATGAAGCCAGGTTCTGAAAGAATGATAAATGACCCTACTTGTTCCTCTTGCAACATTTTCTGCCCTTATTACTCACCAATTCTGCACCTGCAACAAAGATACTGGCTGGCTCTATACAGGAGCTGCAGGCTATCCATTTCTGTCAACTTCTCCGTGTTTGAGCAGTTCACCCAATTCTTGTTCTTACCTCTCTCTGTCTAGAGCAGGCTCAACTGTTTGGACACTGCTCAGCCTGGAGTCAGTCCCCAAAGGAAAAAATATTTCCACAAGCCCCACTTCTCCTTACTCCCATACAGCTGACTGCCATCACCTATATGCAAGTCATGTCTGTGTAACAAAAAGCCATGAGAAGTTCAAATCACATTATGAAACACCCGAGGTGAATTTGGGTTGTGCTTTTTTAAAGTAGCTTTCAACCATTTCCTCAGCTAGGGTAGTTCCAGCGTGGGCAATATGACCTTACAAACTCCTATTCTCCAACAACAGGGCGCTTTTGTTCCAGAAGGTATGCAATAATTGCACTCCCTCTCTTCCACTTTAAATGCATAACACACACAGTGTGTATAATAGGTAATCACACAGAATAGAAAAGAACACTATGTGTATATCCAAAATAATCTAACATACACATTTTCCAGGGGAAAAAAAACCAAACCCAGCATAAAAACCAACTTGAAAAAAATTGTAAGAGGTCAGAGCCCAATCCAGATGCCAGCAAACCATCCCTATGGCATTCTTAGCCAGTCTTCGCAATAGCACAACCCACGGGACACACCAATCTTTCGACGACCTGTCAAAGGTCCAGCATAAGCATTCTTTTTTTGAGCAGGGCTGAAATGCAACCACGTGCAGAAATGGGACTACCATTCCTGTTTTGAGGTTTGGTTTTTTAGTTGTTATTTCCCTGATTTTTCAGTTTATGATGGTCTTACCTTAAATAAAATGTACAAGATATATAGGAAGATGCCAAATCCATATATAGGGATAATCTGCCCCACAAGACCTCTCCCAGTTCCACCAGTGCTTCCACCACCTCCTCCACCTGCCTTGGCTTTGGCAACTGCTTCAGCAAGGTGAGACCTTGGAAAATGAGGGGCAGCTCGGCTGTCGGGAGTGGCTTGGTAATGCATCCTTGGTGGAAAGCGACCAAGCTTCCCTGCAAAAAATAAACAAAGTTATTCTTCTATTACTGTTTACCCTCTTACATGCAGCCTAGCACTGCAGCAGTTACAGCTCATCTTCCTCTACTTTAAATGCACCACCACTGATGAAAAAAGTAACTATAAGTAGTAACTCCATTAAACTCAATCCTTGGCCACTTACTATATGCAGTGCTGAGAGTTAGGAATGCACAATTACTCTCTTGATTTTAAGAAGAGAAAGCCTGCAGGGCAATACATACCGAATTTAACAGCTATGGACTTGTCCAAAGATGCCATGAATCAGCATCCCTAACAGGATGAAGCCCCAAACGCTTCCTTCTGGTTCTCTGCTCAAAAACCCCAGCAACATACCATTTTTTTTGCTGTGAGCCTGATCTTTCAGTAGGCATATTAATGCATAAATCACCACCCATCTAGGATCCTGAAACACAGCTGCAGTGTTTGCTCAGCACAAATTTTCAGCTATTAATGTTCAGAGCATCCAGGTGTCTTCTCCAAGAAAGCTCTTACATGTTATACCTAGTGGGGGTTAGGACTTGCTAGAGCCTAACATGACTACTTATAAAGTTATTTAGACCTAAGTTACTGTACAATTCAGCAATGCTTAGTCTAGATAATAAGTCTTTCTGCAACATCTGACCAGCTGTAAAATGCTGGGATACATACGTACACATGTAATAGAAAGCCAGTTTGACATACTGGAAGTACACATGGGCTGTGGCTATGGTAAGTCTGCACTCCGCTCATCAGATTTATGGTTCATGGCTTCAGTTATAAAATGTGCATGTTCTTTGGGAAGTGTAGGAGGAGGGTTAGAGATGGGAAATGGCTGGCTGGGAAGCATGTGTGACTTGTCCCAGCTGACAGTAAAGCAAAGGATGCTGTTCCCATCACTCCTCAAATCTCAATCAAGCTGCTCCTCAGGAGGACACGACCCACAGTTCTGCCCATGCTCTGCAATAGGCACTCTGCCTTTTTTCCTTCAGTTCCATCCTGAAACCATAGTTAAATTACTTTGGTTTAGAAATGCTAAGATTAAGTGTGGTTTTTCTGAGTAAGACATTTACTATGCCTTACTGTGCATGCAAAACCAACCAACCAAAAATCCACAGACCAGAACAAACCAGCTTCAATTGAAAAAACATGTGACAGTGGGATACAGAACTATCCTCCTGCCTCAGCCACGCAAATTCCAGTGCTCAAACCTATCAGTGCTCAAACTGCACTCTGACACCCCCCCACACACATTTAGGGATCCTGAGGTGCCATTTACATTTTCCTGGTAAAATGTTCGTTGTGGTGACTGGAAAAGGAAACCACTGCTTTTCCAGACAGTCACAGGGATCAGAAATTAAATACGCTTCTGTGAAAGCCTGAACTCAAGAGCTTTGTACGTTTTTGTTGGACTTGATATTTAAAGAAGACGTGTGCTCTAAGCAAAGCTTTTCCCAGGTAGGCTGTGCAAGACCTCCCTGTCTGGTAGATGACAGCAAAGAGGCATCCCTGCCAAAGCCTTCCTGTCAGGACACTTGAATCAACGTTTAGCCCCTCTCCCTGTCCAATGAGATGAACTGGCCAAAGGGTTTTATAGCTGCAAATAGGAACATGACCACACAAACTCCATGATAAATTTGATCTCTAAACTGAAAGTGTCCTCCTAGGTTTACTCTCATAGTTCCCATGTTTTGTATAATAGCTTAGAATAATCTCTACACAAACTCTTTTCTTGACATTTAATCTAAATACTCTTTCAAGCCCCTCTATCTTTCTGCTGCTATTCTTTAGCATCTCTTAATTTCCCCAAAAGATTTGCCCAGAGAGAGCCCAAGTAATTAATCCTTTTTATAACACTAGAAATCCGTATTTGGCTCACTGTTGAGGCCACTGTCTATTTCAGCATCATACACTGTCACAAGACCCGTGTTTTGGATTTTTTACATGTGCAGTCATTTGTATTTTTCCCTTCTAAATCTTTTTATAAATATTTCTGATTATGACAGACAGTGTAACATCAAGATGAACTGGATAAGCAGTATGTATTTATCTAGTTCTTGCTCTTTTCCTGACATTTACAAAATAGCTTTGGCTGTATTCCCAACAACACAACTTTAGAAACCCACCCAAAAAAGGTCAGAAGGAATGACAATTTTGTAATCCATACTTTAAACCGCTGCACGGGTGTTTTCAATGGACAGAGGCAAACACTTGGGCATTTTTTATGAAAAATTGCAGGCGGAGGTTAAAAAGGAACACACAAAAAGTACCCAGAATGGAAACATCTTCATCTTCTTCAATAAGGGCACCTGCAGGCACCTGATGTGAGCATTGCACCAATCCAAGCTAGGCAGAGGTGCGACCTAAGTGTCACGTTACTTTTCTTGTAAAGCTGATGGCACTTTATTGTTCCTTAGAATGCAGACAGACTATACACCTATTGCCATGGAGCTGCAAGGCTTTTCTCAACCAACTTAGAGAGTCATTTTATAAAACACATGTAGCATGTATTTATGAACACTAGACTTAGAAGTATCTTTTAAACTGCTACTAGCACATTATTTTCCCTTTTCCGTAAGATTTTTAAAAATCTAACATCTGTCCATAAAGTAATGTGATACATTCACAGTGAGCTCTTTAGATCTATTACTGCAAAAAAAGAACAACCTTCCTATCTGAAAGTTACTCACTTCTATAGGTCTATTCTATTTTCCTAAGAGACCTCTGAAAACAGCTTTATTCGAGAAAGTGCCATTCCCACGCTTAGTCTGTTTCAGTAAAAAGCTTTCTGATAACATTGACTTCTAACAAATGGCAGTAAACTTTAAGGATCTTTTATTCAGAGGCATTTTGCCCCCAAGACTACAATAAGCACTTTCTTAACTCCAAGAATGACACGATTACTTCAAGTCCCTGAAACTTCTGTCAGGTAATTGCAGTTATCAGTTCACTGAAAAGGAAGGACAACTAATGACAGAGAACTGTTCAATCAAGATTTATTCTCTCAGTAAAAAAGTAACTTCAGATCAAATAAAGTTTGGTCTACAGAGCAGGAGTAATGAAACTCTTGCTATCAAATCACAAATACGGACTATAAATTCTCATCTGAAATGGACCAGCTGAGATGCAGTATTATATCTGCAGCTAAAGGCAGGTGCTGGGGTGCAACAGAGGAGCATGCCGAGCACTTGCTCTGCACACACTAACTTGTGCTGGACTGTGATCTCCTGCAGGGTGATGGAAAGAGCACTTATGCTACCTGTTGATGATGGGAAGAGTATTTGTTATCTATTTTAAGCATTCAACTGTGGCTGTGATTAAGCAGTTTGATAGCAGTGCTGTGCTAAAACAGCTATGAATATAATTTATCAGACAGATGTCACTGAAAATAATTTGGCGGCAGGTTTTTGGTTTTTTTTTTTTAAAGCTCATTTTCTGTCAGATCAATTCAATCCAGTCCATCCTGCAGCCAAAGAAAGCAGCACCAGAGCATTAGCTGACAACTGCTTAAGACTGCACTGCTGTGAGAAAATGCCACCTGCTATTAGTGTGGGATGAAAGTTGGGAGCCGTGCTGGGGTAGAAGTTAATGGAGAGACAGGCAACACCTCCCATAGGTTCTGCTCCCATCCCTGCTTCAGGCAGGTGACTTGACAGTCCTCACCAAGAGCCTGTGCATTCTGCTGGGTTTTTGCAGGGTCCAGCACAGTGCCCTCGCAGTCTGCTTTGATGTGCTAACAAAAAAAAAAAAGTCAGTTACCATTTTGGTTTTTTTAAGTGCTACATATTATGGAAAGAAACTAGAAACCTGCAGATCTACAGTGCTGATGAACCCATACTCAAGTCCTTAAACACCAGAATACACCATGGAAGGGTAGCTGTAAGATAGAAGTCATGTATTCAAGTTCAGTGTAATAATTGCTTCATCAGTAACTTCAGCCTGAATGTCCTTGTAAAACCTTGGTCAAATGAAGTGTTTCATTGAACCATATGGTCACATTAGAACCAGGCTGTTGAAAGGAGGCAGAATATACAGTCACCAAGCATGAGTCCCTGTGGGACAGCATCAGGCACAATCTAGAAGTTCTCTGAATTTCCACCAGCCTGAGCTCTGGCTTGTGGGCAGCCCTGGGCAAAACCCTCTTCCCTTCCAAGACCTGGGGCTATGATACCAGCTACTTTTGTGAAGTGCCTTGGGGAGAAAATACACACCATAAAAGGCAATGGGCATAAAAAGAATGGGAGATGCTGAAATGAACCCATGCCTCTAGAACTTAAGAGGTGACATGCAGGATGGGAGGGCAGGCAAGGACATACATAACTCAAGGGATTGCATGGACAGGACCTGAGTCCAACTGACTCATCACATGGCACGTTTATTATGAGAATTTGTTGCATGAAAGCCAAGCTTAAAATATTGGAATAGGAAACTAAACAATAAAAATTATTCAAATGAACTTTTATTTTATATGCAGCAACAAAAGCATTCTGTACACAAAATAACACTTTCAAATGTGATGTATCATAATGAAAAAAAGTGGTGTATCTCCTTTCAATAGCTTTAGTGCTCCACTTACATAAAACAAAATGAAATTTCTAAGATTTTAAACTATCTTTTTTGAGAGTAAAACAAGGTGAACCACAGCAAAGATGAGCTTTGACACTCCACACGCCATTAAGGAGAGAGCATGAGACTGAAACGGTTAACGCTTATGGGAAGGATTAACTACGCTACGTTTTCATACCAGGCGGCAGACCACCTTCCAGACGCGCCGTACAACCAAGAACCGCTCACAGAGCCCGGCCGCTGGCGGCGGCATCCCGGGGAGCAGAGAGCTCACGGGCCTGGCCCGGCGCGCAGCGCGGCCCGCCGCAGAAAGCCCAGCGAGCCGGCGGCCACAGCCCGCCCCGCCCCGGGCTCCCCGCTGAGCCACCGCCCGCAGTTTACTCTCGGCCCCCGAGTAGCAGCCGAAAAACGGACCTCAGCGTACCGGGGCGGGGAGGAAGGGGGAGACTGGCGGCGAGGACCGACCCGCCCTCGCCTCAGCGGAGCGGCCGCCGGCGGGGCCGCGGCGGCCTCTTACCCTCGGGTGGCGCGGGCGCTGCGAGCGGCGCAGCCCCGGGCTCCTGCCTCCCGCCGCCCCGAGACAAGAAGGTCCGCGGCAGGAGAAGGGAGACGCAGAGCACCAGGCAGGAGACCATGGCCACCCTACAGCACGTCGAGTACGCCATGGCGGCCACCGCGCCGCTGCCGCTGCTGCGCCGTTAGGGACCGTTACCGCACCGCTCGCCTGTGCGCAGGCGCGAGCGACTCTGGCATGCGCCGACGCAGCCTGAGGGAGGCGCGGGGCGGGGCCGGCCCCGGAGGGGCGGTGGGACGCGGCGGCACAGGCAGGACGGCCTGGGCGGGAAACCTCCTCTGGGGGCGGGGGCTCGCCGGGGCAGCCCGGTCCTCGGCAGGAAGAGCCTTGGGAACCGGGTTGTGCGAAACCGAGATCCTGCCCTGGGTTGGGTGCCTATGGAAGCCTTCACCTCAGAAATGCGGGGCAGGGCAGTGCGGTGCACTCAGCCACGATTTTTCAACGTGTGTTCCGGACTCGGTATCCCTCCCTTGAGCGCAGGACTGCGAACCTACTGAGGGGAAAGAGAGACACACAAAAAAAGACATTGCCCCTTTTTTCTTCACTCCTTGAAAGGTTTCAGTGCCGCACCCAGTCACTGCTGGTGGCAGCGATGGCAGCACCGAGCAGCTAGGCCCAGGATACTGAGAGCTCTGTCCTGTCTTGCCAATGCTGAGAGCTAATTTTATGGTTACTGGTGCTCTCCCTTAGCCCAGGAAGGGGCCAGGCCCTGGGCAGCTGGACTTGCAGGGCAGGAAAGCACCTTGGCCAAAAGAGCCAGCTGAGGCTGTGACTTGTCAGGGGCAATTCCTCATGGAATTGTTTCCCCCCTTTGGGCATATGGGAAGGGCATAGAAAAGTCCAGGCTATGTTTAAAATTTATCCAATTTACTGCAGCTATCTAAGAAATTTAAAAATTACAAATGTGTGTATGTTTTCAAAATTGAGTTTGAAATCTCCATATTGCAGGTGCATTTCTTCAGGTTGCTGCCGTGCAAAGTCATCCTGAAAATACCTTGCCACTGTACTAACAATAAAAGATGGGAGTTCATTGTTTGTACTCGTTCATTTTCACTGACTTAAGCAAAAAACTGCCAGTCATGTCAAATTAAATTATATGGGTTTGTATTTCCATTATATTTATATTACACTGTATTACTGTAGTTGAATTAGACTATTTTCCATGGGGTCTGGGCTGTGACTACTGAATTTAACTCACTTTACGCAAGAGCTACCCTTAATTAGACTTGAGCTGAGAGCAGAATTGCTTTGACAAACGCTGCAGACCGCTACAGCAGCGGAATACCACAGACTCTGAAATTACTACAAAAGAAATATCCACTGTCTGAAGAGCTGGAACTGGGTGGACGATCCCAGAAATCCTTCTCGCTGAACACTTCTGCCCTAGGGAGATGGCAACCCTTGGCCGGGTCCCCCCAGTCATTACTGGACTAACCTGGTGGGGCCTTCTCCTTCCACAGCTTCTTCACTCACTGCTCAGCCACCAGCTCTCAGGCACTTCCCAGTAGACTCCTGGGACTTCCCACTCAGCTCCTGGAAATAAGAATTGTGGCAACTCTAGGTTCAGTGTCTGAGCCTCTTTCCTAAACTTGCTGGCAGCGCTCAATACCCGCAGTCGCAATGTTAGCAGGTAGGGGCATCAAAAGGAGCATCTCCCTGATCAGAAATGTGTCATCAGTCCACTAACAACAAATAATACATTCAATCCATTATGAAAAATACATCGTACAGCCTGCATAGATGAAATGACTCTGTTTAGCCTTCAGTCATCGCGAGTTATATTTAAAAAAAAAAAAAAAGGAGAACTTGAGAAAGCCCTTTTTTCCTCTCCAACCACGTACAAAACTCCTGCTGGGGAAGCCTAGGGTACGAGTCTTGAGCTTCATGAAGAGGACAGGTCCGACCCTTTGTGGAAGTCGCAGGTGAAATCCTTCTGGTGCAGCTCGCTGCACAATCCGTTTCTAATCGTACAAAACCACCGTGAAAACAGCATCACAACAAAGAAGATCAAGAGGATGTTTTAGATGATTTTACCTTCTGGAAAGGGAAAATACCGTAAATATATGCTGATCTGAATATGTGTTTTTCAGACCACAGTCTGAATACCACAGATGCACTGGTTGCTCGGGCGGGCCTCAAAATGGTCGGCCTCCTGAAGTGGACTTTGCTGTATTTAGATTGCTTTGAACTGTGTTTGCCATCATGTAGAAAAGGATGCCTTCACAGAATGGTGTCCTCCTAAGTGCTAGTATTCACAATCATCCAGTTTGATTTATGTTTCCAAATTGGTATAAAACCAGCCTTTATAGTATTCAGAAACAACACTTGCATAGCAAAATACCTTCCAGGTAGCGTAACAGATATTCAGCAGGCATCAACAGCAATTCCCACAAATTATTTCTTTTGAACTTCTGGAACATTATAAATTAATTTAATTTTATTATTATTTAAGCCTGATGTTCTCCCACTTCCCTGCCTCTCTGCTGTCCTATGCTTACTTCTCCCAGGCTCTCCTTATTGTGGGACAAATGTAACTCCAAAAAGAGGAAAGGCCAGTGTGAGTCATGGAAATTCTACACATTCTTGCTACTATCCACGCTGACAATATTAGCACCAAAACAAACAAGCATTTGCACAACTATTTGCAGCTTACTGTAATATTTTTCCTTTCATAAGGAAAGGTTCATCTTCAGAATCTAGAATCTTTTTCATATGCATAGGTAAAGATCTGCACAAAGAGCAACTACTTGGAGCCACAGTCTCTGGCTTAACGAATACCGAACTAGAGATTACATGCAATAACACTCAACAACTCTGAAAAACAGGAAAAGCATGAATGCTTGAGTGTGATTGCTTATATTAGTGAAGAGAAAATTAATGGGAAAGAAGTTGAATTCATCATTTTAAGCCTGCCTCTTTTTTTTTTTTGTAAGCTGACCAGAGATAAATTGTTACGAAAATGAACAGCCTTTGATAGAAATAAATCTCTTAACATAAACTAAAAAGTGACTGAAGAATCTCCTCATATGTCCAGGCCTTGCCAAAAGCTGTGCCATCACAGCTTCACTCGGCTAACTTAGGAAGGGGTCTGCATGCATGCTGCAAGCACACTCCTCATTGCAGAGTACCTTGGTAGTAAAGGGCCAAGTGCCACAGTCATAGATAAGTGCAACCACCAGTAGGAAGCCTGAGAGCTTTTTTTCCTGAGGAATAATGTTGATTAGCAGACAAAAAAACAGCAGCCAGACTGCACTGGCAGCGTTTGCTGAGAAGCCCTCCATGGCATGTTGCCCACTGGTCTGCAGCGAGGACTTAGTGCGCTGCACCAGCGCTTGCACAGTTAGCATCCTGCAGCGTGCTAAGCCCGTGCTGTACCTGAGCACTAAAAATGGGTCACATCCTTTGTGCCTTCTGTGGGGAGCCTGGAACAAGGATGTGGTTTCTTGTCTAATGTGTGTAGACAGGTGTATTTGGCATTGTATCTTCGGGTCTTCCCCATACTGAGAACTGGAGGGTTTGCCCCAGTGTTAACTAGAGGCTGCCTGTGTGTTTTCCAACTCCGTGGTGAGTTGGTGAGGTGATGTCGGGTAACAGATGGGATTGCTTACACATTGTGATCCGGGACACAGTAAAGGGGATGGTTTAACTGATGGACCAGGTGATGCCTTGCAAAGCAAAGACCCTCTCCCTGCATCTTTCTTGCTATCACTGATCAGCAGAAAGAAAGATCAGACTTGAATTCTGCTGGCCCTTCCATCACTAAAAAAACATAAGGGAAGTAGTATTCTGCTCCAGTTAATTAAACAAACTGATATAAATTCCCCACTTAAATTGTACTTTGCATATCCATAATCTCTGTACTACATTTTATGTATACTTTACCCTTGGGTAAAAATTTGTGAGCATATAAATGCTTTCTCATATAATCTTGCTAAAGCACGCTCTTGCCTATAAATATTCATACCACTGCCAAAACATTTGCAAGCTTTCCCCAAAGGTGAAATATGTGTAATGTACTTTGCCTTCTGGGTATAAATATTATCCAATACATTTTGGTTAATATGAATACACTAATTATTCTTGTAACCCTTTTTAAAAGGGTCATCCTCATGATGTGAATTTTTAAAAAATGTAATTACAGTAATTGGATACTTAATCTAATTAAAATTGGCTTTATCTTTAATGGGAATTTTTCTAAAGAGGCAGAATGACAATTGACTTTCTGATAATCACTGTTTTCTTTCAGCTAGAGGATGCATTTAGTACAGTAGGAACCAGAGAACATGTCCTCTTTACTACATGCCAGCCACCTTTAGAGCCAGTTAAACTTCATTTTTATCCATTACCAGGAAAAACTTTTACTTTACCTAGAAATAAAAGTTCCATGTCCATCCTGAATCGATTTCATTGTGGCTCAGGTACAGGGAGTACTGTGCTGACTATGACGCAAAGCCTCCCTTAGAGAAGATGCTGTGTGGGAGAAGGTGTCAGTCTCACAAACCTACCCCTTTCGGTGGCTGTAGGCACAGTCACATGTATGATGAGCCCCACCAACTTCAGGGGGTGCATCTGGACAGACCCCATTATGCTTGGGTACATGTTAATTCTCAACTAATTCAACAGCTTTCCAGTACTGAGATAATTGGGATTATCTCCTGTCTGTGTAATTTGGATCAGCATTTCTAGCTTGCTCTCAAAAGGCATGTTCCTTGCTCAGTGTGACTGGAAGAACTGCTACTGTTCCACGGTGAAAGTTATGAGTCCACCTTGCCAGTCACAGGGAGCATCCCTTATTGTTTTCTAACAGCACTGAATGCAAAACCAAGGAGAACAATGTGATGGAAGAGCTAGGTGTTGTGTAAGAATGAGACGGAGAGATGAATTCACGGCCCTAGCATCAGATACCTGTGACATATGTGTGTGTCAGACACCTTTGTATTGGTTGGTGGGAAATCAGTACTTTTAAGGTAAAATTTACCTGATCATAGGTGGAGCTCTATTTTCAGATGCGCTAGATCACACTATATTTTGCCTTCTTGGTGATAAAGGGCGTGTAGGTGGGCACCCTGTAGAAGTGAATATTGAGTCAGATGAATGCCACCAACTGAGAAGCAACACAAACCCGTATCTGTGGAGTGCACCAGTTCACTCAGGAAGTGGAACAGAAAGTACCAACATTAGAAATCAGTTGAGGTTCAGAAAGTTTTGCTTTCTGGATGTCTGAAGATTCAGAAACTCAGCTGAAAGCTGGGTTGAAAGAACTTTAAAAAAAAAAACAACTACCAAACTTAAGAAACGAAAATGGAAATTCCCTGTTTAAGTGAGTGATTTTGAACTGTCATTGTGAAACAGTTCAAAATTGGGGGCGAGCTTCCCTGATGAGCTCAACTAATGAAAATCTGGCAAAACAAACAGTAAAAGCAATTTCTGTCAGCAAATATGACTGACCCATCCTTTGGGATATCACAGAGAGGCACTGCCAGCAGAGGCACTTAGTCAGAGTGGTGCAAGCCCTTGACTTAGGGTTTGATTCAACCATCAGGCTGAATGGACTCAGGCACAACCACCACCAACTTTTCAGTTAAAGGCAGGTAGTGGGAAAAGTCAATCATAAAATAAGTGCATACGTTCAAAACAGCATCAAAAATACCAAGGGAAGCCTCTAGCATCATTTGGGAACTGCAGGTGGTATAGACTTGTAGCTTTCAGCTTAATTTGCCATATGAAAAAGTTGGTGCTGAGAACATTGAAAAGCATGGCATCTCTCAGCACCTGGTTTCACCCAAGCAGTATCTTTGTGTAAGCTGAACCATCAGATCAAGAAATTACTATATCATCTGGTATCCTTCATTAAGTTTAAAGTTTCCAGACTGACATTAAATATAAAGGTAATACTGACCCATTCAACAGGGGGGAGCTTTTAGTGGCAGAATGCCAGTGCATTGGTAGGTAAGCGGTCCTGTACCAGAGACGCACAGAAGTGTGAATGTGGTGAGGTTCTGCTGCTATTACAAGAAATGTGTTTGTAGGTTTGGCAGTACTTCACAAGTGTTGTGGGAGGTGAGAAGAGGGAGTGTTGCAGTGGTCAGCAGCATGAGCTGTCATATCTTCAGAGCTGGAGATCCTTCTAGTTAGGTTTTTTGCTTTGGAGGCACTACTGGCTGCTTAGTACAGAGGAGCTAGACAAATCTGAGCTCTTCAGAAATAAGTTTTTGGACTGTCATAAGAATTACTGTCCCTATTTATGAGGCCAGTTCAAACTACACTTCTTGCAGTAGCTCATGACTGAGGAATCTTGGCAGATGCCTGTCTGAATGCTTAGAAAAACAGAAGCAATTTGGGTTTGCAATCTGTCTTGGTTAAAAACTCTGCATTGCTGATGTTCTTTCCAGATAGGCTTATTGGGAAACTAATATCAAACATTGCCCTAAGCATAAGAGAAAAGTATTGGCAGCTGAAGGGAATAAATGTGTTTGGGGAGGGGGAAGTGAGGGGAAGTCTGTTACCTCTCTTGTTGCAGACAAGATGTTCCTCATCCTGCAGTGGTACTGTTGTAGGAAGAGACCACCAAGGAATGGACCTTTGCATGTGCATATCCTACACTACCACTTTTGTTGTCTAAGAGAAAACATGAAACATTAAAGACTTCTTTGTAGGTTGGGGAAAAATCTCATAGATATTGGTACCAGTATCAACTGGTTATACTGAATTTATTTAAAAGACAATAAAACCCTTACGCTATTTCATGATTTCAAAAAGGAATGACAGCCTACAGTTGCAGAAACTACAGCAATTTAGACAAGATGCGATACAAAAGTCTCGCAGATGATTTTAGGTGTTTGTAATAAAAGGACAATCCTCAACAGACCATACATGACTTCTGCTTTGACAACAGTCAGGAGAGTGGGTGCTGCTTTCCACACTCCTGCCAGCCACAGCATTATTTCAGAGAGCAGGTTGCCACTATGCGCAGTAAGAAATGAACAGGCTGGGGAACTGAGCCCTGGTGACTTCATTTGCAGCAGCTCTGGTGTCTTACATGCATCACAGGCAGAAAAAAAGATTTGAATCCAAAGTATTAGTGAAAGGTTGTGCAATTTCTAGATGTCCATGAATCCAGCATCTCAGCAGCATGATGGGAGGGGGACCATTCAGCTGGAGCTGTGTGTGGCTGGCTGGCCGAGCAGCTAGCATACCTATAGCCCAGCTCTGCTAAGAGGGGAATGGGACCAGCTGAGGCAGCTGTGGGAGTAATGGGATGTCATTTTCACAGAGTGTGGATAATAAAGCATAGATAGTTCAGACATAACCTCTTCCCAGCAGAGAGAATCTAATTGTAAGAGGAATTTGGGTTTAAATCCCCCTTGGTTTTGACTGGAAATATGAAAATACCCTGAAAACAAGGCCTGGTAAATTTGAAAGTAATATGTGTGTGTGTATGTGTGTGTGTAAAATGTATGCTCTCACAGGCTACCTGACAAGTGCAAGTGAGGAAAGATTTCATCTTCTGTAGTTGAACAGTTCCATAATTTGAGGGAGCAGTAGGAAAGTTTTGCTGGAACAAGAGCAGGCTTCCCACAACCCTTTGGCTATGCAGACAGAAAAAGCTGCACTAAGTAGCTAGACTTCGAGCGGATTTCAGCCCTGATTGAGAGAGAACACCGCTGAGCAGCTATGTGCTTCACCTACCTGTCTCCCGAGAAAGGGTAGCCCCACATGAGATGTGGGTGCCCATCTCCCACTCATTTTTAGAAGAGGGAGCTGATGCAGAGAGAAGAGTCACCCCTCCACTGCAGGCAGAGCGACTGCTTCATCCTCCAGCTGGTCTTGGACCCAGCCTGAGAATCTAAGCCTGGGAAGAACATGAGAGGCTCATGTTCCTCTTCAGGCTGAAGGCCATTCATAGCAGCCAGAGGTCCAAGCTAATCAATGGAGAAGCTGGTGTTGGGGCAGAAGACGAATGGCAATATGGGCAAACGTAAAATCTGAGTATCAAAACTAATGCAGTGCCGAGAGATATGGGTGGTGTGTTTGGAGTTGGGGGAAATCCTTTCAGCAGCAGCCAGAACCACTGCTTAGTAAGTTGATAGGATGGTCAATTCTAATTATCATGGGGTGACTCAGAAAAAGCCAAGAAATCAGCCAATGAAGTAGAATACATCTCCTTTCAGATGAAAACTGCAATGTAAACCTCTTTACTCTTAAAATTCCATAATCTGAAAGCAACTGTTTCTGGGTCACTGACCTCTGGGGGCATTAAATTAAACAGTATTACACCATTTCTTGGTAGGCAATTCATGATGTGTTTAGGGAACTTAAGTTCGTAAAGAAGCACCAGCCCACTGGAGCATTGAGCTACTCTCACCATCTCCTTTTGATAGCAATACTCCACAATGTTCCAAACAGCACATCCATTCTTATTTCTCAGCAAAATCCTTTCACAACAAAGGGCCACACAACCATTTCTAACATTGAAACCAGGTACCCTCAGCGACTCTTTAACCCCTTAAATATAAGGGGTCATCAGCTTTTGTTCCTAACCTCTTGCTCTTGAAGTTTTTTACATCTCAAGATGAAAAATGTGGAAGCACAACTTCGTTTTATCCAGGAGATGGCAGTACCACTACAGAAAATAGCAGAGCAGTTGAGCTTCCGAGGTGACTGTTCTGTGATTTGCCAGCTCAGAACTCATATATAATAAGTTTTGATTTTTTTTTAAATAGATGATCAGATAATTATACTTCAATGACTGTCAAAAGCAATAATGATAGCACTCATTACAACTTTAAAGTGTGTCTGCTTTCCCAAGGGCTCACAACAAACGTTAATTCATCTGAATGGAAACAGGAGACATAATTAGGCAGTAACTCATTTCTATCACATACAGTGTATGCCATAATTAATTTTTGCTTTGCGTGTTCGCGCTGCATGTTGAACTGCCCTCCTAACACCCACCTCCTATGCCCCTACCTGGGGTAAGCACAGGTGTTGAAAGAGTTGCAGGCAAGGAGATGGTAAAGCCTGGATTCAATCCAAGGAAATGGCATAGCACATCTGGCAGCACCTGGCAGATCTGAAGGAGAAAGCAGGCAAATAAATGTATTGAAAATTAATAAGGAACACAGCACTGCACCAGATGCAGCGGTATGCTAACTACATTCCTAAATAGATTGCAATATGGTAACTAGACCATCTAAAATATATTCTTGCTTTCATGAACTGTGTGAGCTGATGCCTTTAATTTTCAGGTTGAGCTTGATTTCTGATTATTTTTGTCACATCATATGTCAAGGATTTTATGTTATGATTACATGCGATTTACTAAAAATAACAGATCAATGAAAAGATGCAGAACTTACTGTCCTTCTCTTTCTGTTCATTTATTATATTTTCGTATGTCTTTCATTACCAAAAAAGGGCTCTATTCACACTAGAAAGGCTACCTACCAGTTCAGTGGGAAGAAGGCAAGCAAAGAGTTATTCTACACCCTGCTAACATATTCATATAAAACTCATCCAATATTGTTAAGACCTTTTGTGGAGAATCAAAAGTTAGCGAAGATTGTATTGTAATTCCTCTTCCTGACCTGAAAGTCACACAGCTGGATTCAAGTAGGCCAGAAATATGTGCTTTATAGAAACACCTTGTGGTTGGGTTTTTTTTTTTTTTGAAGCTCAGAAAGTTTATACTGCTGACCCTGCCCTCCGTACCAACAACCGAGTCTCCTGTAGGAACTCACGGCAGAAGACAATTCGTCGCAACTGTCAGATAGCTGGCGGAAGGAAAGATCCACCTTGTTTCATCAGTGTCAGCCTCTGCGTTTTCCATCTAATGGGGCAAGAGTTATGCACTGCTCATTAGACCTGAGAGCTTCTAGTTTTGCAGTCAAAATTTAAATACCCTGGGGGAAAATAATTTGCTGCTTGATCCAACAGCACCTTTTGAAGTCAGTGTAAAAATGTTCATTAGCATCAATGAGATTCAGATTAGATCCTTGTTTCCTAGTCGGCGGTAATAGAACATAATTGGCTGGTCAACATCATCTTCTGCAAGTCACAGGAACTTGTGGTGAGCCATGTCAATAGCAATCTCATTTACTGTAACAGCAGCGGTGTCAGCACCCCAATGTTCTTTACAGCCTTACAAACATGCACAGTACAGCATTTGAACCCCTCCTAGAAGGTGCTAAACCCTATCCCATTCTACAGTGGGAATATGTTGCAAAATACTCACCACACATTTCACTGGTGGGTTCTGGTAGAAGGGAGTGTAGCGTTTGGGATAATGTCAATAACTGAGATAGAGAAGGAAATGCAGGTATTGCATAACAGCATTTTATATATCAGTTTTAATACTCAGTGTTAATGATGGTAGCGAAGTAACTGGCAATGGTAACTTGCATTACATACATGATTAAAACATCAGGAAATTAATGTGTATTGTGAAGAATCTCCTCAGTATTTATGCCTTTCAATTAATTGCATAGACTTTATAATGAAACATATAAACAAGGTATTTAAATAACAACTTTTCAAATACAGCATTCCACATATGAAAGTGTTCATTGGGTGGACAGGTCAACACTAGGTGCTAATCAAAAAGGAGCTCAGGTCCTGTGACTGAGACCCATCATGTTAGAAAAAAGAAAAAGAAAAATGTAAGTCATACTCATTTCTGACTAGTCAGTGCTCCAACACAGGTGTCGTGGACCATATTGTCCAGAGGTGTTACTCTCTACATGTGAACAACAGCAAGCTAATATAGGAGCATGTTTCAGTGTGATAGCAGGGCAGGTACATGTGCAGTGTGAGGCATCAGAACTAGCAAAAGGAGCAAAGTAAGTTTCTGTCACAAGCGAGAAACAGCCAAATATCAGGGGTAAGACACTTCTCATGCTCACACCTGACAGCACGCAAATGCACAGATGATAAAACTCCAACAAAACCCTGTAGGAACTCTTCCTCTCCCTGTCCCCCAAATGATGGAAGTGGAAACAAACTTGAAGAGTAGGACTAATAGGGGGTTCAGTCATCCATTACCACTAAGGTAGTTTTCAGAAGTGAAGCCCAATGCCTCTGAAAGCACATGCACCTCCCACACAAGCTCGAGTGCGGCCTACTCCGGGGTGTGATTCAATGCACATCCATCCCTCTGCAGTGCCAAGCAGGACTAGTCACCAAAGACAGGCAAATCAAAGAGCAGGACATCCACCAAGGTCATAGGGGGCTTTTATTTCTGGTGCCATTACTTATTTTCTGTGTCTGAAGTCATCTCTTATTTTCTTCTCTGTCAAAATCATTCAGTTGCTACCAGGACCTCAGCTGTGGTCCCCATTTTTTGTGTTTATAACTTGGTTGTATCCTCTGGACACAACAGTGTTGCTCCTGCTCATAGATGATTCCCACAAAGGAGGAAAGGAAGAATGACACAAGTGCATCTTGCTGTAGAAAGTCCTACTCAAACTGTAAGAGGAGGAGACCGCCTCAAGAGACACTGCAGCTGCAACAGCATAGGGATGAAGGAAGAATCAAGTGCTTGGCAAAAAGGGTAGAAATGATAGCTTATGATTTTCAGTGATAAAGACGACATTCAAGTTTAAATAATCTTTGGATGTCTAGCTGTAGGGACAGTTAATACAGAGTTCCCATTAAAAATCTCTCAGGAGATCTTGTAAGATTAAGTAAAATTAGCCCAAAGGCCCAAATTCTACCTGCAAATCAGGCATCATCCGCTGAAATTAAAAAGCCCCTGAAGACCGTAAGATCAGAGCAGCCACGTGGTCTGGCAGTCACCCTGAGCTCATCTCTTCCCCAAATAGCCTCCCCACCAGCACCTCCGTTTGGCTCTGGTCCCAGCCACCATGGTAGGTGACACCTGAGCTTGCGCTTCTGCTCATGTAGGCAGGTACACTTTGAAAAACACACAAAGAAAAGGTCGGTAGCTGATCCAGTGAGGACCAAGGCTCACACTAACATGCCATGCCTGTGCCTTATACAGCCTTTCTTGAAAACCTGGGAAGGCCAGGCACCCACCTTTTGGCTAAGTATGGCCATGAGGGTTGGGACTGTAGGCTTATGCATCAGTGACAAATAACTATAGTGCTTACATCTTGTGTTTCCTAACTTCTTGTGACTAAAAATTGATGTACCTCCAAAAGTCGGTGCTCTCAATTTTACATTAAGTGATACAGAAAAGAAAAAGTGGGGGGAGGGGGGTGGCAGGGAGAGAAGAAAAACACAAGAAAAAAACGAAGACTTATTAATGAGTGTAAGCTGATGATACAGGTTTTCCCTCCTTTCACAGTCATTCCTGTTCAGTCCTTAGGCTGCGCAGAGATCATTGCATGGTGCAGTCCCTGCTTTTCAGGGTGTTACAGCAATGAGGCGCTTGCCCTGGTTGCAGACAGATAACCAGTGGAACTGCTGCTGATCTGGGGGCAGGAGATCTGCAAGCCCTGGTGTTACAGCACGCCCAGTTCATCTAATGCACCCGCCAAACTTTTTATGCCAGTCATTACCGCCCACATTTGGCAAGCCCCTGGCATTACCAAGTACCTGCACCTGCAAGTAATTCCTCGGGAGTTGCTGGCCTTGCTGGTGCTACTTGGAGCTCAGCAGCCTCACTGCTGGTCCATTAACTCCGAGAGATGTTTATTATGAAGCTAAAATTTATTCAACTGAATCTCAGAACGAACAGGAAGTATAAAATAAATATTAGGGCTGCACTTGGTAGAAACATTACAGAATATGCTGTTTACCAGGGTGGATATGAATGCAGCTTAATTTGCATTGGAAGTAGCTGCAGGGGAGACCTCACTACGTTGCAGCAAAGTGTAGCTTTTAAGCAGATTTTTCCTCTCTGACACTTAAGAATATTTATGTGCACAACTTTTTTTTTTTTTTGCTTAGGAGGACTGACGATTAGTACATTTTACTTTTAGTAGCAGTTTAGTCTCCTGCTAGTCTGCAGGGCAGATGAACGGTTGAAAACAGACTTTCAGACAGCAGCTTGAGCCGGTGCTCGGTGCAGATTCTTAAAGTTAGGTAACATCCAACTCCCGATAAAAACATGACAGCAGTGGGAGGCACTCACTCACCTGTGCTGCAGTCATCGGAAATGCCATAACCAGTTAAAGGCAGGTGGACATTTGGAGAGCTAAAGCCTTAAAGCCAGATTTTCAAGCTATTGATGTGCCTAGCTACTTTACAGAGCACCCAAGGGCAGTTCCGCACTGGCTGTCACACCACCTCAGTGTGGCTGTACCACTCAGGAATGTCAGCAGGACACAGACCCTGCTCCACAGCTGCCTGTTTTGGGAGCACACCCTCACATTTTTGGATGAGGGCACCAGCAATGGCCAGATGTGCCAGTACTCATGAAGCTGCAGTGATCTAAGGACAAAGCAGGGGCTCTTAAGTCTTGCAAAAAAACCCCAAACCATGGTATTGGCTAAAGAGCCTTGTGTCTTTGAAGACATTCAGGTGCCTCAGTCTGGCTGACCAGCTGGTTGGGGCTCAGGACAGAGTGCCTATCCATGGATGTGTCCCACTGTCCTAGCAGATAGTCCAAGGCAGAGTATAGCTTCTCCAGGAGTGCATCTGTACATATCCATCATCAATAAGGGACAGTTTAGAGATCAAAATGGAGGATAACGGGAGGACAGTAATTTAAATCATAGTACTTAATTAGACATAAGGATTCCCAACATCCTCTTACTTTCCTAATTGCTAATATACTTAACACTGATTTTATCAATAGTCCATGATATATAAAATTACTTCATATCAGCTCATTAGTTATTTAATTAGGAGTAAGGAGGGGGGAAAAAACCAAAGCCAGAAGCAGATTGAGGACCCAAACTTCTCCTCGAGTGAGAGGAGCAGCACTGCCTCCAGTGCTGTGGTGCTAGTTCCCTCTGGCCTGCATTGGTTTTCAGGTACGTATTTACAGCAGTGCAGCCTTGCAAAGTACAAGTTAGAGGCCACCACACCAGAGAAAAGAAAAAAAAGCTTCTTCTCAGCTTTGAGACTTTAGGGAGAAAGAAGGTCCCAGGTAAACTGCAGCCGGCAGAACTGTGGCTGGATAAGAGAAACCACAGAATTAAAATTAATATATAGATACCAGTATTAAGAAATAAGATATCAAGTTAGCTTTTCTATGAATGAATATGAGAGGAGAAAAACTATTAGTTCTAAATACCCAGACGAGCACTCTGAGCTGTGTTTAGTGAATACCTTCTCCAGGACTGGCTTTGTTGAGAATGAAATGCCATATATTTTTCCTACATTATGCAAGAATTGGGTGAGCTGAATGATTCTGATTCCCCAGCCCAACAACATAAAGGCATTTCAAGCCATCACATTTTGTTTCTAAAACAAGCTGAGGAGGGGACACAAGGCTGCTAAATACAGCTCAACTGATGTGCAGCAACCCTCTACATGATGGTCTGTCTGTACCTGGAGGTCGTCTCATTTACCTACAAGTAAGGTTAGGTAGGGTTTGTCCCTAGCTGTTTTTTTGTTTTGTTTGTTCCCTTTTTTGATGGTCAAAGTGAGACAGGAAATGGAAAGAAGCCCCTGCTCCAATCCAGGGGTTTCACCACACACCAATCTTCCCTTTTACTCTCCAGGGAACCAAACTTTGATCTATTCTCTATTAATAACATCATCTACTGAACAAAATGGCCACATATTCTTCCCAACACTGACAAATTGATGGTTTCGTTTTCCTCATCTAGGATCTCCACATATGTGCCTTTTATTGGGCTGAGGACCCCTCTCTGCCCAGCCTGCCCTTGGCCTTTTTTCCTTCAGCTTCTGCCTGTGATACACATAAAAGCATCCTTACCACTGAAGAAAACATGACCACCCCACTAAAGTGAACAATGTGAATTTTAGACTTGCAGCCTTTCGATTTATTTACTATGGCGAAACCCAAACTCCAGTGTTTTTGCTTCATGCTGATTATCCTTCTGGGGATATAAAAAAATCCATCAATTTTCCTTTTACTCTCATTTCTCCACCGCTTCTATGCGGACAGTCTATGGACACTGTTACCTGACTTCTTCCTCCTGCTGAAGACAGAAGTGAAGACTTTTTTCAGCCACACACCGTTACAACTGCCCCTGTTTGTCCCATTCCCCCCACAGCCGACACTTACACCTCTGGTTTCGTGTGACAATTCATTGCTAAAGAGCGTATTTTCCATTAGAGGAGGAGAAGGCGGGGGAGTACCAAACAAACTCCACTGGACGTATTCAAAGTGTAATGCTTCTTATCACAAATAATTTAAAAAATGCAAGAACCCCAATTTGCAGCTAGGAGGCCCACTTGAGGGATCAGTTAAAATTTACTCCTTTATACGCATGCCAACTTTGACTTCAAAAAGACTTTATTCCCAAGGATAAACAACCCAATATTTGTGTAATATAATTAAGTGAAGGCATCTTTAAATGTCATACCAGCTTGTGCCATGCTTTAAATTGTTATGCATCAACAGAATTTAACGAGATGGCCAAGGATCCTGCTTCCTGCGTGAATGCGATAAGCCACAAATACTGTATAGCTCTTTAATAGATTGCCAAAATAAAGCATTTTGTATGCAAATTATTCATGGAGTGGCAAAGCTAATATAGTGCCAAAATTACGCCCACTGGTCCTCTGCAATTAGTAGTTAAGTTGAAGTATCTTCAAACTGCAGAATTTCTTTCAGTGTCTCCCAATACTTGAAACATCTTTTCATTTATGAAAATAGGAAATAGAAGCTTTTATTTTCCTTTTAAGGTTTAGGGTTTGCGCGCGCTATAGTGGAGAGGTGGCGAGCAGGATCTAATCAGAATAATTGCACATAGGCTACCCAGGAAATAAATATAAAAGTCCAGCGACTTGCAAGAAAGTTGAAGGAGAGAAAAAAATTGATTTCCCCCTCCCTGGCCCACACCCATAAAATAAAGTATGTGAGCTTCATGAAGTTGGGCTGAAAAGGCTAACTAAAAACTGAAGAGAAAATACAAGCATCTGGCTGACGGCTTGGAAGGGCTGATGGCGCCCCCCAAGAACAGCATCTAACCCCATTTCCCCAAAATCTTCCCATCCAAGAAACAACCACGTCCTAACAGCTCTGGGGGGAAGCTTCATCTGGGTGCACCAGGCAGAGGAGCCCCTACTATGAAAGGCCAACACCTCTAAATCATTTAAACTACAGCTTTGCTGGCAACAACTCACCTGAAATGTTCTCAACTAGACGATTTGGCCATAGGCCATCCATAACCAGGAGTCTAGTTTCTAACTAACTACACAAATAACTAACAGGCACCTGGGAAATACTTGCAAACTTCTGAAAATTTCTTTTTAAATAATTATATTCTCCCTTGAATACCAGTGACAGAGGTCCTTTGCGAGAAAGGGAAAGAGAGAAAGAAGGAAAAAGAAAAAGGATTTCCCAGCCTCCAAATCTTCAGTGAAAAACGTATTTTGCTCTTCCTCAGCTCTCCACGATCACCTCCCAGACAAACCTAGGGCCAGTCAGGGAGCTGTGCAAAGTTGGAGGAAAGCAGAATTGCTTCTTGACGGAGAAGTTTTTTGAGAAACTTTTAACAGTTGAATTAAGCAACTGCAAAGTATTTGGGCAGCTTTTACCCTCTTTGGTGTCACTTGCAATAGTGTGTGGAGATGAAGCTCAGTGAGGAACTGGAGGAGCGGGTAGGTCCTGTAGATCATGTCCCCATTCTGTAGAGTTAACACCAACTGTATTTTTCATTTACAACCTAAACATCAGAAGAGTATGGTAGATGTCAGAGGCCTGGGGCAGTGATTTAAGGAGCCTGTGTCAAGCTGTTTGGACCTAGATGGCCTTTCTAAGCTAACCCGGAGGATTTACTACCAGCTAAACAACAAATGTAATTTCAGTCACAAACTGGTTTATGAAATGTTTTGGAATACCATAAACAACGGCATTCAGCCCAGGGAGCTCCAAAAGCTGTAATCTACAGCTTTCTCTTAGCCTGGAGGGCAGCAGGGGGACCCAAACCCAGCAACCCCCTCTTCCATACTTGGATCTCAAAGGAAGAAACAGATAGCAGGCCTTACAGCAGAAAACTGCAGTCCCTTGGAAAAACAAATAAAAGCAGCTGCCACCATTAATAACATATATCTTGTATTTGGTCCTTTTTTATAGTGATGCTGGTTTAAATGTGCCCTTTTTTTATAGTGATGTGGGTTTAAATGTCCACCCCACAGAGGCGAGTGTTACCGCAGCATCTCTCTGCCAGACAAGATCTGGCAGAAGGCATGGGGGAACATGCAGCCCCAGCACCTCCGCGTGTGCCCAGATGGCCAACAACAGCCCATGCACCGTGGGGAGGACTCACCAGATGTTATTGGTCCAGGTCCCACACTGACAACTTGTCATTGATTTTCTTTAAAAACCAAAAAAAAAATCCCCAGCAACCAATGAAAATCAATCTTCTGATGCTCGGCTGCCTTAAATACCAGTAGAGCAAACAAACAGCCCTAAACAATACAGCAGAACCCATATATCAATTACCCTAAATGCTCAAGCATTTTTACTTCACAGCCTGCAACATCCGACTGTGGTACCCGCACCCACTGCGCCGAGATGATAATGGTGCGGCATTGTTCCTGGGCGCCTGGCGGCCAGATAAGGGCTGCCTGCACTTAGATGATAATGAAAGTGGGCAGACTTAACATTGTGATTGGAAAATTTCTTGGGTCTCAGAAAAAGGTTCTATTAAGCCCACTGACCCCAATTGAATATTAATTAGCTAATTAACAGATTTATTGTTCCACGCAATTTCTGGAGAGGCAATTTTTTTTCAAGTGCCATTATTTTTTTAAATTATTTTTTGCATTGTGTATAATTGAATCTTTGCAGCTGCCAGCATCTTCTGCATGATTTGGCAAAAAAAAGAAAGAAAAAGCACTCATAGCTTCCCCCTTTTTTTCAAGCCCAAATGTTTCCAATCACTTTAGTGAGTGTTAGAGGGTGGGGAAGGGAGGGAGGGGGAAAAGAGGCAGCTGATTTATGTTGCATTCTACAGATTTATTTATTCTTAAAAGCTTAACTTAAAAATGTCCACACTTCTTTTCCCTATTATGATTCACTGGTCTATCTCTTAGCCTGAGGTTACTACACTGCTACTCCAAGGAAAGATGCTAAGGTCTAGCCCTGCCTCTCTTTATACACCCTTTTAAGCATTAGGCGTCTTCCTTCTCGTGTTACCTGTTTGCTTCTGCCGCTTTCTGCCATGCAACTACCTTCTGCCCAGCTGGGGCGGGCAAGGGATGGCCTCTGCCCTTCCTGCAGTGGGGTCCCTCACACGGACCAACATGGTTCACAGTTTTTTCCCCACAAAGGACTATTCTAAATACTGAATTATTGGCAAAGAGAGGGGAGATGATATTTTACTATATGGGTGATTTCTGGCTGTTCCCAAGTAGTTTCTTTCACACCGACCAACCCAAGAGCTTCACACTGAAGTGAGCAAGAGCCTGCAGAAGCCTGTGCAGATGCTATTACCAGGGTAATACAGGGCAGGGGGGCTCATTGCAGATTTCTTACAAATCATTTACTGCATTAGATCTTTTCCTAAAGAAGCAGGCGCTCTCTTATACAAACTGTGATATTTTTGCGAGCGCTGTCCACAGGCACTAGTGTAAGCACTCTAAAGTTAGAATTAAAAATCAAGAGCTTCTCATGTTACGGGCTGTAGTGGAAAATGTCAACAGAGAACATCATTATCTTATTAAAAGTAGAAAAGACAGAAATAATCTTGCATTAGAGAACAGAAAACATGCAATTTATATGGTGCAAGAGAGCATGCACATCTCTTATGTCCATACACCTGGGCATAGGGCTAGTTCTTGTGTCCAAATCCAGGATCTCAACTATCTGCTGTCCCGAGCGTGGCTCAAAACTGAGACCTGGATCTATCAGTGTTTACTTCACGGCATACACCTTCCTTTTCTGACCATCACGTAAATGCACCAAGATGGCTATATACTGAGTATGGTTAAAAATAATTACAAGAAAGGACCCCCTGCAGGGGCCCGTGAAGAAATTGTCAGCACCTACAGAAGTGAAATTGCGTCTGCCTCATTCCCCATGCACCAAAGAGACTACAAGAGGGATAAGCTTGTACCTGCCCCAGCTACAGGTGGGTCCAAGGCTAGTGAATGCTCAGATTGCTTCTCCTCAGTTTCCTCTTCAGACTCAGGATTTGTCTGTTATTTCTCTTTTTTTTTAAATAAACCTCCAGCATTCAGTAAAATTCATTTGTAGCCTCATAAATACTTGAGGGGTGGGTGTCAAGAGGATGGGGTCAGTCTTTTTTCAGTAGTGCCCAGTGAGAGGACAAGAGACAGTGGACACAAATCGGATATAGGAAGTTCCACCTAAACATGAGGAGGATCTTCTTCGCTGTGAGGGTAACAGAGCACTGGAACAGGCTGCCCAGAGAGGCTGTGGAGTCTCCATCTCTAAAGATATTCAAAACCCCACTGAATGCTGTCCTGTGCAGCCAGCTCTAGATGATCCTGCTCTGTCAGGGGGGTTGGGCTAGGTGTCCAGAGGTGCCTTCCAACCTCTATCTTTCTGTGATTCTCAATTCATATTTCTACACCTTGGAGTCATGCTTGGAAAGATGTGGAACGGGTCTTTGATGACTCAAGACACTGTGGATCCACAGAAATGCTGTACTGCCAAATTAAATGAGATAAAATACATCCATCAAATATCTCTTTCAATTGCTGCAGGTGACACTGGTGCAGATTATGAACTGTACTGCACAGTGATGTAACAAAAACCAGCTTGTAACCCCATTTTGGGGATAGACACTTTCACTCAACATCTAGAACTAAGTTGTACAACCCAGAAGATGATAAGCCACCAGGGTCAGCTCTGGGCCCTGGCTAAATTTTGATCCAGTCATGGGGAGTAGTGTTGGTTTCTGGATGCTTTTGTCCATCAGAGAGATACAACCGGATTGAAATATTCAAATCTGGATACAGGGCCCATGTTTACAGTGTTTTGCCCAGGACCTACCTCAAGTCCCACGTGATGATCTTCACAAGATTAGTCTAGGTAAATCAAGGCACTTTAATGAACTGCTGTTCATTAAAGTTTAGAGTTCCCTACCTTATACCCTATCGTGAAATAAGCTAGTCAGGGAGACACTGCTTTAAACCACATGATCATTGACTTAATATTAGATGAAATATTACTGGGGCTCCAATTGAGAACTAATTAAAACCATTGAGAGATGTGATTTCTGTTTAAGTATAAAAACATAAGGAATAGAGAAAGAGAAACACAAAGCTTGCACTGGGATTATAGAGATATGTGAACTGTGTCAGTGAACAGCCTGGACTAGTCTCATCAAAAGGCTGGTGGATATTATTTCATATTGACTTTGACCTTCTACTCTAATGTAATTACTAGGAACAATTTAAATAACTTTCTTTTTTTCCAGAAAAAAAAAAAGAAAGCATTTTCCATTGCTTAAAACTGGAAAACAAAATGTTTGATTGAGGTCATCTTGACATCCATTAGTGTGATAAATGAAGTGGAATTCAAGGCTGCTCCATTATCAAGGTTCATTTTCGTTGTTCAGATCTGGTTTCCCCTCCTCCTCTATCCCTCCTTCTTTTTTTTTTTTTAAACAACATGGCCTCAGACTCAAGGCTGATTACAATAATTACATTTTCTACCCATAATAGTACAAATGATTCAAAGAGTTATTCAGAATGTTTCAATGTCAGCACTTAGATAAACGCTCCTTCTTTCCCAGGGATTGCATTTTTTATGCAGAAGGTTAGTTAGCAGCAGCAGTAACGGTATAGCTGTCAGAAAGCTGTGAATTTACGTGCCCAGTAACTACATTCACAATTGTTTGGTACTCGGCGTGGCAACGAGACTGAATGGGATACCAGATAATTTAGAACTGTTCCCCAATACAAGAAGAACAATTATATTGTGTGCAGTATAAAATGGCCATTATTTAGCTCAATTTTTAAAAATTATTTGAACAAAATGCCTATCCTTTGCAGTGCTATTTTCTTCTTGGGTCTAATTAGATACCCGAGGAATACAGGATATATAAATTTTAGCCAGCAAATATATTTATGGAATTTTAATTTGCTTCTTGTATACCTCTGCCATAAACCTTGTAAGCCTTCTTTGGGAGGTTTTTAATTTTAAAGGTAAAAAAAAGTAGTAAAAAAATGAAAGAGAGCAATCGTCGTACAAAGGTAGCTGCCATTTTTCTGATGAGCAGCGAGACCCTGGCTGTATGTCTCTCCTCTTGTACCATAAAATTACTGCTGCATGTTTTATGAGAACAAGTTTGTTTCTGCAGACTTGAAAAATTGCATGTCCTCATAGGGCAGAGCAGGGCCGGTGTAGGACAGAGCTTTCAGAGAGCCTTGAGCAGGTCAGGTTCTATGGGACCCTCCAAGGCTTGAGCTGAAGCCTCCCTCCATTCCCAGCCTACATCCCCTGCCCAAGCCTCCCCTCGGCTTTCATAACAATCAGACTCAGTTGCATGGGAGGAAACCTTTCTATTGGAACCCTCCACAGAGCAATTTCACAGAAAACAAAACAAACCCCAAAACCCCTTTGAGGCAGAGAGGCTTCGGGGCACACACCACACCTGGCTGCAGCTGTGATAGCACACACTTTGCCAAACACAGAAATTCTAGTCTAGGATGCAAAGCTGAACTCCATTCACAAGGAGGGCACTTCTCATTTTCTTCTGAACTGTTTCAGGGATCAACAAAGCATCTAAACCAAGTATGAGTTGGAGGAAAGTCAGATTTCAACGGTTTCTGTATAATTTGCACCTAAACGGGAATTCCAGTAGACAAGGGACAGACAGATATCAGAAAGCTCAGACTTGTTAGTAGCTGGGCCCAGTTTAAGACATGGTTGAAACTTAAATTTCACCAATTTTGAAGGGAAATTAACTATGCTTTTACCAAGATAGGCTTTCAATCAAAGTCTAAAATTAGGCTTACTTCTCTTGAATGAGATCTTAAAATATCTAACGCATATTAATCTAAGCCAGCTGTCTGAGCTGGGATCTCCCACCACCGCACAGCCAACATTGCATTAACCCCTGCCTTGGGAAGGAGACCTTTTAGGGGATTGCATCTACATCCCTCTAACCAGTCACATCTAAGGGGGGAAAAATACATATATATCTAAGAGAGACAGGGGTGGCAGCAGGCAGGGAAGTGGCTGCGGCAGTGTCCTGCCAGCATTGCAGCAAGGCTGTGCTGCGGCAGCAGCTCCCACCTGCCCTTTCCTTCACAGAGTCCAAGGGTACGGCTGCAGGAGAGAGCTAGGATGAGAGGCTGTGCTGAGTGCAATTAATTTATATCTCCATTTAAATAAAACCCTCTTACAGTCATAACTTGGGAGGAGACAGCGCCACTTGGCAAACAAAATTGTATTAAGTGCACTCCACTAGAAATGTTTATACTTTGTCCCTGAGAAATGTTTATGCTGGAGTACAGTATTTAACTTATCAATTTGAAAATGAATGACGAGGAGAAGTACAGAGGTTTTCTTATTTCTGAAACATTTGTTAAGTGCCTTTCATTTGCAACAGATCCAAAGTCAGGGTAAGTCATCTCTGCCTAGATGAGTCTGCAGTGACCTGAGCAATCCTGGCCATGTTGGTGGGGACCCTCCAGCAAATGTATACCAAAAAAAAGATTAATGATGATTTGAGGAAATGTCTTAATTTCTGATAAAATTCCTTTCTTCTCACCCTTTTCTGGTGCTGACTTGGCCTCAGGAGCCTAAAATTACATTAGAGCAGCCGGACCAGGGCTTTGAAGTATATCTGTGAGCATGAATTTCCAAAAGACTCCCTCAAATCACATCTCCTGGTTAAACTCCAAATTCCCAAAGGTCAGTGCACCCCCTTCACATCCATTCCCTGCATTTCTAGCACAGGGTGCCATCACACATGGTTGTCTGTCCACAGGGGTGCAGGAGAGCCTGCAGGCTTCCCAAGATGACTTTTGCCAAGGTGCTCAAGGTATTCTGGAAGGGCAACGGAGGGTGCAGCATTCAGTTCCCTGCAGATAAGATCGAAATTAAATGTTTCATTCTGCAGAAGCACAATGCAGAGGTTTCCTATATTTAGCACCTTCAGGAGGCTCAAAACCTGGATTATCATGTCCACCCCACACAAACATTCAGGTGGCAGCTCTAACAGGAGGAACCCAAACCATGACCAATCCCAGCTGCTGCACAGACAGCTTACTTGGCTAAAGGCAAACCTGAGCAGGTGATGTGCAGCAATGGTTTAACACACTTTCATGTACTAATCAGGGCTAACTTCAGACCCAAAGAGCTGCTGTACATAAACCCTGGCCATACCTCTCCCCACACTGGTAGTATGCAGGTACCAGGGCAGCCCAGCCCCACAGCCCTCTCCAGAGACAGGCTTCTGAAACAACCTATGGATAGCCACAAACTCTCTACCAGGACTTTAACTCCCCCATCACACACCAGCAAAGCCAGTATCCGAATTGCTTTTGCTTGATATAGCGAGAATGGGGAAAAGATCCATTGGAGAGACAAAATAAAATTTTTTTAAAAAAGACAGGAATAGAAGCAGGAGGGAAAGGAGAAACATTGCTCACTCCAACCATCATCTGTAATATCTCATTTGAGCTTCATACGAGGCTCACTGAGAGACAGAGAAAGATGGTGTAAGTATGAAACCAGGAACAATGAGCACTTGATAATCCTCATCATATGAGGAAGTATGACACTGACATTTTACCAATGCATCTTCAAAAAGTATTAGTGACAGCCTGCCTCAACCAACAGCCCAGAATATGCCAGACAAGAGAAACAGTTGCTTCCATGAGGCGAAGAGATCCAAAGGAGGGCAAGAGGCGGGACAGAACAAAACCCCTTGGGCAACTGTGGGAAGTTTCAGCACCTAACAACAAAGAGCAAAGGGGGGTAACCTAGTGCAGGAGAGGATGAAACAATGAACATTCAGCTACTCACGGAGGAGGAGAAAACCCACACCTCCTAGTGGCATCCTCAGCATTGGACATAGCATCAAACAGGCTCTTTCTTCATTGTGTCCCTACCATATCAGTCCTTGGTATTTTTTCTCTCCTCAAAAGCCTTGTTTTCGAATGTACATGACCAGGGTGCATGAATCAGCTCATGAGCAGCAGCATTTTGATTAAAATAATAGTAATTAAAACAAAAAACATGCCTGTTGATAGCAAGAAGTGTGCCTGACCTCTGCTTTCCCCATCATTCCTTTAGTCTCCTTCCACTAAATGATCGACACAAACAGAAGTGAAGAGCTCTGAGGAAAACAACACACCTTGGCCCACTTGTTCCATACAGAATCATATGGATTCAGGTAATTGTAATACCAGCAGCTTCAGCCTTCAAACTTGTTCTCCACCTGTAGTTTCCATCACATGACATCATAAGGATGCAAACACCAAGCAGCTGGGGAAGAGGAGGGCCCACAAACAGAGCTCCTGCTCAGATGTGATTTTATCATTAGCTAGCACTATCTTGAAGGGAAAAGCTGCACTCCTCATGGAGAAGAGAGGGATTTAAAAGAAATAATATTTTAAGGCTTGCATTAGATTTGAGATGGCTCAGTTGAAGTACTTAGTTAAGTAATTAGTTCAATATTTTCATAATGAAAACAAAGAATCTCTTTAATAAAATGTTGTAAACTACTGTTTTGACATCAGACAGCAACGAAATAGGAAGCAGTGATGCCAGACTGCATTAGCCCTGGGTTAAGCTGCCCCAGTTCATAACAGCATAAGCCGGCCTGTCCTTAAAGTTTATAGCCAGGCAATAAATGCACGAACTCTCATTTGCAGGATGAGTGTCCTGACACCCATGTCACCCTACCAAGGCCAACAGAGCTGCTGCCTCTGGGAGAGCTTGGTCCAAAGGTTGCTTTTTTCCCCTCCCTGATTTATTTTAGGAAAATTATACCTCATGTTAAGAGTAGCGTTCCTCACCAATGCTTAAAAGCACATTTGTTAGCCTTGAGCTACAGGAAAAGTTCCCTGCTAATGGCACATGCTCCCAGGAATGAGACCTCATGGTCATGCATGTCCTCTGGCAATTATTTCTGACCCTAACACACGGTGAACTATAGACCTGGCATAAAAGCTCTTTTCAGCATATCCAGGGGGTTGACTAGCCATCCCCAGGGTTTTCCAAAGCAGTGAATCCCTGTGCACCTCAGGGGGTGTCCTGGAGAGGTCCCTGTTCCTAGCTGTGGCTGCTTGCAATATGGCCTAACCCAACCTAGTTACTTATTTCAGGCCCGCACCATCATCACAAGGAAGAGGTCAAGTGCCCAAAGGAGTCAGCCTGCCGCCCAGGCTGGGGTGCACAGGGCTCACCCCAACTGACTCCCAGCCACTTGGAAGCTGGCCTTGCATCAGCAGCTGCAGGGCTAAACAAAAGCACCCTCACCCGTGCAAGAATCCCCAAACCCAGACATTCTCTAAGCACATCTGCCAGACACATGGCAGCGAGACACACAGCTTGGCAGCACGCACAGCCCCGTGCCTGCAGGGTCCCCAGGGAACATGAGCGCTGCTGCTCCCCTGTGCCAGCGGCTCAGCCATAGGAGCAGAGACTCACAGTCAAGAGAAACAGAGCAATGCCTGGCCTGCCCCTGAGCAGGGGAAACCTGGACTTTACAAATACTGCCTGCTCCCAAGCACAGAAACTGCAGCGTCCCTCCTCTTAGGCAGAGATGAGATTTATATGGCAAGAGGCGGGGGAGCGCTAACATGTGGCTTGAGCAACCAGCTACCCTTGGATTTATACTCCATTTGGGATGATAATGAGGTGGTTAATACAGAAATACAAGACAGTAATAAACCACTGACTTTTATAGATCTCTGTGTGAATCTGAATCATCATTTGGCGACCAGGAGATGGGTGATATACAGCAGCCCATCCCGCCCTTGCAGCTCCCTGGGAGAGCAGCATCACAGGGGACCCTGAGGGAGCTGAGGTGATAAATCCCACCTGGCTGCGAGAGACAGTGACCACCGGACAGGATTTGTTAATGGAATATGGGTCAACTAATCTCAATTAAAAGCATGTTCTTTTTACACAGAGATCCCTCTTCCTCCGTGCAAGTCAGGCTCTTTCTTAACCCCCATTGGAAACGCACACTGATCACTGAAGGCAGATTTAGCTTTAAAGAGAGGACTATAAACAACTTTTCTGAGGAGGAGCATTATCTACCACTAAATGATCTACTTCCAGGTTGTATAAAGTCATCTAAGCTCACGTTAATGTGCTTATAACTTTGAAAGGTTACAAAACTATGGAATAAGTGTTGCAGATACCTGAGAGATCATGAGTTCAAAAAAAAAGGCAACTGGACAAATTCATGGTAGAAAAGGTCCCTCAAGGGCTACGATATGACTCTTCCTTGCAGCTGCCCCTGAAGCACAGACTGCCAGAGGCTGGTAAAGCATTGCAGGTGGATGCACAGCACTGCATGTTTGCCTGGCACTGCTGCAGGACTGCTCCTACAGATGTGCCCCTGGCTACCACTGCTGCCATCGACCCACCACACTGCTCCAGTCCTGTGGTCCTGGTTTGGGGGAGCCACAGCTCTGGCATGGGCTAGGAAAGCCAATGAGCTTCATACAAATACTTTCCAAAGTGAAATAGCAACTTTAGGGTACCCAGCTTTAACAGAAAGCCCAATAGCAGAGGGCACACACATCAGCAGCTCCCAGCAGCAGAGGTGCCTGCAAGTTGTTGCCAGCTGGGCTTCCCCAGCAGCAAGGCAATAAAAATCACAAGTAGCTTCCAAAAGCATTCCTCTTTGTGCGTGCATGTGTTTCTGCAAGAGAGACTTAGGAGCTGGAGTGGTATTTCATTAAGGTAGCTTCCCATCCCTATTCTTCTCAGAGGCTGTGCAGGCAGGCAGGGCTGGGGCAGCAGCAGCACTCCTGCTGCCTCCAGACCCCAAATCTGCCTGTTCCTCTGGGAGCAGAATATATGAGGATTTATACGATGGGAAAAAAAAAAAAGGATAAAATGTTAGAGGAAATGGTCCAGAAATGCTGAAATAGAAATGAAGGACTGAAATAATCTACCCATACTTTATGCAGTGGTATAGATATAAAAATACCTTTTTTATTTATTGAGAATTATTTTTCTTCCCAAGAAAATTGTTTACGCAGAATCTCCCGAGAAGCTTCATTTTTTATTTATATGTCCATATATATGAGTGGTGGTAATTTGAAGTCCTCCAAACAATCACCTGTAACTTACAGTCTTTCTAAGCAGCAATATATATCCACAAATCAGTCCCAGGACACTGAAGCTCTATATGAAAAGGTCTATTTATGTCACTCCAGGCAGAGAAAAAAAAATTTGCTCTGTTTTATATAAAAGAAAATTTCTTATTAACATGTATAGTTAATTGGATAATAAAAAAAGAAGAGCCCTTTTAAAGACCTGGGATGACTACAAAGTTAATCTACTGAACTCCTGAGCAGCGTGATTTACCAGGGCAGCAACACTCCTGCCTCTCCTTGCTCTGCAGGTACAGATTTATCTGCTGCACAGCACTGAGCACAACCCTGGGCACAGCTCTTGTGCAGCACACACACACACACCAGGAGAGCTGCCATGGTGCTGGGGAGGGAGCAGCCACACTGCTGAGTGCTGGTCCACAACAGACAAGTCACCAGGAGTGACTCTGTCCTGGTTTTTATGCAGAGACAGCACAAGGGGAGGCAGGCTCAGAGCAGGACACTGAGGGGACAAGACCCCTAACCCCAATCTCCCCCCAGCATCTGTGGTAGGTGGGCAGCCCTGGAGCCCACTGCCAAGTCAGCCCATTGCCAGCCATGGGAAAGACATTTGAGCTACTGCTAACAGCAATTAAATCTGAGGTTATTTTAGTTGCCCAGTATGGTCAGCCACCACCATGTACACAAGTAGGTCTTGCCTGTCACACCTTGCTCCTGAATAAGCATCTGCCCAGGTTACATCTTTGGGTCTTTCATCTGTGACGGGGCAGGCATTGATGGCCAGAGTTAGCTTTGCACAGCTCAGCACTAGCAGTGATCTGCACGACAGGACCGTACAATGGTTCAAAGCAGAGCACATCTGTACCTGCAGCTCTCATAGGCCTTGTCCAACCCACCACCATACCTCCCGTGGTAAAGCAGCACTTTGCAGAGTGAGGGAGGCACGTGTCAGGAGTGCTGCGCAGTCATGTTACCAGCAATAAGGGAGCTGAGTTTCTACCACCTTGAGACTCATCCCTTGTAACATCAGAGTCCAGATCACACACAAGCATTTTTTAAAGTATGCTTTTCCTTGGAACAAAATTTTGGGAGAAGCTACTCATGAAGCCAACAAATGACATCAGCTGAAAGTGTCGTTCAACAAGTGGGCACTTAAGTGGCAGGAGTACTTGACAGAGGACAAAACATCTGATTGCTACAGATTTTCCTCTCATAAGTTACACTCTTGGCTTCCTTCTCCTCTCCCCCAGCTGAACATCACAGAAGATGCAAAAGAAAACTACCACTCTAGTTGGTCAAACATATAAAGTTAAAAATTACCAGGCAAATATATCCAGGATGTTTTCTCAAACACTCAAGTGAGTTTAAGCATGAGGCTGCAGCAGCCCTGCTTTGGAGGACTTTTTGTCTTCTTCTCTCGGCAATCGAGGTTTGCCTGCACCACCCGCTGCGTTAGGTGGCTATTGAGCCTGTCCATGCAAGTCTTTGCATTTACCACATTTTAAGGGAAATTGAACTTTTCTAGGCCCTTTCCTGTGGCTGGGCAGAGGGAGGGTGCCAGGGTACTCCAACAAGTTACCAGAGTCAAGAATTGGTGCAAGCAATTCACCAGGACAGCCCTAGCACAGCACACACTTAAGAGCCCAAAACAAAAAGGAAACAAGCAAAATCTATTAATCTTGGACACCAGGAGATTCAGGAAGAGCACAACGCCGTCACAGACACTCAGAAACAGGAGCTATGGTTGTTGAGGTTATTCACTGAGAATTATTTGCTCTATTAAGCTGCTTTCTCTCCACATCCTGTGTTCATCTTTCCTCCCACAGATATGGGTATCAATCAAGCCTTGCACCACAGAAATTACCAGAATCACCCAAAATTTACAGTACCAGGGTGAGGAGGCATCACCAGCATTCAGGGGCTGAGGGGAAAATCCCCCAGACCTTAACACAAGCAAGGAGCCTGAGCTGTGGCAGCCCCAGGCTTGGCATCAGGGAACCATCACGCCGGCGGATGCTCTGGAGCAACACCAGAGCCACCTGGTGCTACAGTCTGTCTGCAGCAGTTTAATAGCAGGAAACCAAAGGGAGCATATGCCAGGGGATGCAAGGGGACAGGGAGCAGGATGCTGGAGCTCAGAGCAGGTGGTGATGCCCAGAAATAACCATAAAGCTGACTTTACAGGCAGTGTGCTTCTTCCTACAGATTTCCCAAGCCAGAGGTTCTGAGCATGCACCATCCCCATCGCGAGTTCAGTTCCTGTGATAGCCCCACTGCCAGGCTGGGGCTGCAGGGCAACCCCTGTGGAGCTGCACTATCCCAAGAGCCCTGTACTCCACCACGAGCCTGTGGGCAGATGGGCCACATGCTCTCTGTGCAGCTTCCCAAAATCACCCAGTGAAAGCCTGCTTTAGCTTCAGGCTTGATTCTGCAAGCCCTGTCCCACACTGACAGCCAAAACCAGCACAGGGCCAACATTCTTGGGGAAGTTACACCCAAAAAATGGACTCTCCCTGCCATAGCGCAGGGGACAGCAGGCACCACCAAGGTTGAAAGGCTTCAATAATTTTAAGGCTTTTAATCATGCAATAATCCTTTTGCACAGGGCAATATAGAGCAGACTTTGGTTAAGGGATATCTTGTTAACTGATGCTTTAAAGAGAGGGAGTTTTGTAGTGCTTGGTTTTTTAAGAGGGGCTTACTGCTCATGCCATCCTCACACCACACAGCTGGGCACTGCAGCAGCCTGGCAAATGCCAAGCTCCTAGCCATTAATTGCCCTGTGGCTTGATGTCCTCCAGCTCCTGCCCCCGCCTCCAGCTCCAGACATTGATGAATTTTAAGCTAAAAGGCCAGCCAAATTTATTGTCTTCCATTAGTCTAATACAATACAATTTATTTTTAAACAGCTTTGCTCATGCAAAAGCATCCCAAAATGATTCACAGCAGATGACAGGCTCTGCATGCAAATCCAGACAGTTTATACCCTCCTGCACAACACGACACAGGTCATCCCACTGGCTGGACCGCACCCAGGCAAATTTAATTATCCACAAAATGGCACCATTATGCTTTGTCCTGGAGAATACACCATCAAAATGAGATAAATACAGTCAACAACAGAGATGCACAGAGCCACAGAAGGGACCAACATGGATGAAAACACAAAACAAAGACTGAGCAGCTCACACCACAAATAAAGCTGCTCAAGTACTTGGGAAGAGAGGGAGAAAGATAAGAAGGGAGCAAAGTGGTGGGTGGAAACTAGTAGCACAGAAAGTAGGAGCTACTACAGAGGAGAAACTAACCCAAGACTCAGAGAATGAGAAAATTAGAACAACTTGACAGGAGGTGAGACAAGTTGCACCACTTCAGGGTCTACCCTATCACATTTCCAGAAACAACAAGCAATTCCTCTAAAAGTAAAAAGTCTGGATCACACAGCTCCTGCATACGCCACATACCCATCATCTCCCTCCCCACAAGGGTCAACCCACCCCTAGGTACACCACAAACACCTCCTGCACATTCTTCAGCCCAGAAAAACATACAAGGACCATACCCATGCCCAGCAAGCAGTCTCAACAACACTCCCCAGACCAAACTTCCCACACGCACACCTGCAGAAGATATATTCCTGAGCATCTTGCTGCAAACAACCCACAGCTGCTCCAGCACAGCCACGTGGGACAATTAAAGAGACAGGATAGTGACCTGTGAGAAACAGCATCTCAGAACCCTGCCTTTTCACCCCATTCGCCAGGATGGCTTCATTTAACTTCCCTGGACTGATTGTCCCTCTACAAATATATGAAGAAATACAGTTCAAGGATCACCAGGTTGATCTATGCTGCTGATAACTTTCATTTTTATGTAACCTCATCAGCAAGACCCCCAGGGACCAGGAGCACATGGGCTGTCAGGCCAATACAGCCAATCACCTGCTGGAAGTGAAAGCCACAGCGATGGTGGGGTGGTGGCTTGCAGTGAGATGCACATCAGAGTGCTCCCCACAGCCATGCCAGCCAGGAAGACGCTTTACCCACAGCATCTTGCCTTCGTGCTATGCCCACATGGTCCCTGAGCATGCTCCAGCAAGGGTTGAACAGGTACCCATGCATGCCTGGGAGGCTTTCTATCCTCAGCAGAGTTTTGGTGAGGTTCACATAGGAGTAGTCATGGTTTTGATCCAGCTCAAGGTAGGTGCTTAGTAGTTTCTCAGGATTTCATATTCCATAATTTTATCTAGCACTGTAATAATCATGCTGCTTCAGCAGTATCTAAAAAGGACAGTGACTCTGCAAGAAGAGGGCTTGTTAGAAAGTTCATTCTTTATTTAAAAGCCTGAATAAAGTTATTTGGGGATAAATTAAATCATGGAAGTAAGGAGCCATGAAAGGTTAAAAGTGTGGGGTTGAGCAGTATGTGGCTCACGGCTTGGCTCACCTGACTAACCTTGCTGAAGCAGGGCCTCCAGAAAGCAGGGCAGCAGCACAGGCAAGCAACACCACCTGCCAGTGGTGTACAGCATCTGCAAAACCAAAAATAAATCATTTGTGCACAAGCACATACTGTAGTAACAATGCAGCAGCTGGGGAGCCCGTAGAGCCCAGCAAGTCATGGTGAAGTCGTATTATACCACCACAAGCCAAAATAACATTATACCCATGGTGGGTGCCCTTCCATGCCATGTCTTGCCTGGCCACCAGCCCTGCTGAGCAGGAGCTGACCCTTCCACTCCCTGGCACGCTGGCAACACCAGCTCCATGCCCCAGCATGTCATGAAACCAGCGCTGTCTTCAGCCATGGGTCTGGGGGTTTGGGGCCCCACTTGGCACACACTCGTGGACTTCACAGGTTTTTTTCTGGAAAGTGGCACCCTAGGCATTATTTCAAGTCAGACATCCCAAAAATCAAAGCATCCCAGATGATTAATTGCATCCCACATGACTAATCACATAAAAGCTGTCCTGAATGCCTTGATTATTTATTTCTTTCCCCAAAAGGAAAAAGACAGCTCGTGCCATGTGAGAAATAAATTTTTCTTTCTGATATTCTCTTTGTCTGTAGAACATTTATAAAGTGGAAAAGCCAGCGGCAAAGTATGTCAGGATTGTCTTTTAAGGGGTTAACATTTGTAAGATGAATGCTGTGAGAACTTTTTTTTTTAATTAAAAAATATATTTCTGGAGCAAAAACACAAGCAATAAAGAGTGTTTGCCTGTTGGGAGGCTTGTTTTGTAATGCGGTATGAATAACCAGCTGACAATCCAGTTTTTTGTTTTCTCTTCGTACGGGCAATGGCCACGAGCCAGCCAACTTTATTGTCCTTGAAATGTCATGATTTTGAGTATGCACAGAATTCTTAACTGCCCAAATTACTGCATAACATCCCTTTTTATTATATGGCAACAATGTGATCCTGGGCTCAAAGACTTACTAGTTAAGAAGATTATGTGTTTTCCTTTTTCTGTTTTGTTAAAGTGCCAAGTCTTGCATTTTTGGCATCTTCTAAAGAATAAAATGTCTTCTGAAATATTCTCTCTGAGCACAGAAGTTACCTCAGAGGAGCTCGGCAATGCAGGGCTTTTCAGTACTTTCTCGCTTGCTCAGAAGTTCAGACGCATTTCTTTTCCTCAAAAGCTTCCAATTTTTGCCTCTTTGTGTGTATTGACAGCAAAAAAAATTGTCCTTCATAAATTTGTGTTGCTTTGCTTTACTGATAATTTATTTCTCTCTTTTTTTTTTTTTTTTTTTTTTTTGTTCCTTCCCAAGTGTTGAACGTTTGTGCTAGTGAGCCTGAGTGGGCAGGCAGCAGGCACACGGGCTCACCCCCCTAACCCTGCCTGGTCTGCATCCCCACACCCACATCACAGCAGCCCTGTCCTGCAAAGTGACGGCCACCCCACAGCCCATGCTGGGGTACATGCCCCCCACCCCCATTGCCCTGCTGGTGTCCCCTTGGCTCAGCTGTGCAGGTTACAGAGGTACCAGGAGAACCAGCACAGTTTTGGTCAAATTGAACCTTGGCACAAGCGTGAAACCATGCGTCTGGTGGAGATGATCCTATGGAGAGCAGCACAGCACTGGCTCTGGCAGGCCTGGTCCCCAGCTAGCGGGGACACAGCACACCTGGAATGTGGGGGTCTGTCACCCCAGCGCTGGGCTTCAGTGTGGCAAGAGATGTCTGACTTTACGGACCTGCCCTTGCTTCCCATCTCCTCCAGCAGCTTGTGCTTCCCCAGCAAGGAAGCCTTTTAAATATGTTTTCACCAGATGACATTTAAGTGTGAATAAACAACTATTATGCTTGCACTAAATATTCATGTTTTACAACATTGCCATTATGCTGAGGAATTATTTATGAGGTGGCTGCTCCCCACCGGGATGAGGGGACATGGCACGGTGCGGCCAGCAGCAGCCTCTGGGCCTGCCAGTGTGGCCATGGCCCGGCAGTGACTTTGACATTTCCTTCTTGCCAAAGGCCAGGCTTTCCCAGAGCCACCTCAGGATGTTGGGTCCTGAACCTTTGTGTTCCTGTTGGGACATTTGGGATGTCTTTCCCCCTTTTCCGTGGCAGGCAGAAGAGAGGGCACACCCTCAGCCCATCAGGGCTCCTGTCACTGCGCCGTGTGTGGTACTGAGGCAAGGCACTTCACTGCATGTCTGGGTCGCATTCAGCAAAGATTTAAGAAATAATAAATAGAAAAAATAAATTATGACAGACAAAGATCTGCTTTTTGTCAGAAAACCAAACTGCAAGAGTTCTCCCTCTTGCCTTCAATTAAATTTCAGTACTGTAGTGAGATTATTTGAGCGAGAACCTGAGCATTGAACATTAAAGAATCACAGAATCACAAGGTTGGAAAAGACCTTTAAGATCATTGAGTCCAACCGTTCCCGTCCTATGCTAAACCATATCCCTAAATATCTGATCTACCTGGGATTACTTGTGTTAAATAACAGCTTATTGAAAAGCCATTCTTAAAAACTAGTGGCAAGGTGGCATGGCTTCTGCATCTGGCACAATTTCACACATGCAACGTGGTCGTATGCCTGTCCTTGGCCCCAGCAGCCCGTTATAGCCAGGGTCATGGGACAGCCACTGATGGCAAAGTGCACAGGGAAGTGTTTTAAGGGTGAAAAAAACTCTGTGAACTGCAGAGGGAGAGGCAGACAGGAGGGAGTCAGCACTTTCCCTGCCTCAGTGCTTGCACCAGTGCAGGCACCTGCTGCTGGGACGCACCTGCTGCTGGGACGCGCCCATGCAGGGCCACAGGACAAGCTCTGGAGGGCCTTTGAACAACAAGGTTTTCATGAAATAAACCCACAGCTTTCTATGGTTTCTACAGGGATGTCAAGACCTTTAAGTAAATACCTGATTCTATTTAATAATAATAAAGCTATTCCCAAGGTCATTTTCTTAGTAGAATTGCCCATAAAAGCTCAGGTTGCATTAGCAACATCTCTTTCCAGCAGTACTACCAGCGAGTGCTAAGACGAGCGGCAAGCCCTGTCTGCCCGCCTGCAGGCAGCCAGTGGGCAGCGCTCCACGGGCAGCTCCAGCTGTCCCAGCACTGGCCTGACTAGCCTGCACAGGGCGAATGGATTTGCCTGACTGGACTTGCTTTGGCACGGCTAGGTGATGAGAAAAGGTGGGAGCTACGTGTATTTGCACTGAAAAATGAAAGGAGCCACCCAAAATTTTATTCTTCTCAAAATAAATGCGTTGTCCTTACTTCATGTGAACAAGTTCCTGGGACTTAAGCTCCACATGGCTAGTCAATGGCAAGGCTTACATGCAGGTTTCTGCATTGCCACTGAACATGCAAGGTGACTGGCTGTGCATCAGCCCAGGGCATGATGCTGTGCTGTGCCTGCTGGCTGGCAGCCGGCACTGGCTGCACTGGGGGCCTGCCTGCACACCTTGGCTCAGGCTGCTGTGCACCTCCTGACACCCCAACTGGGCAAAAAGACATCGTGCTGGGTCAGACGGGGCTCTTGGAGAAACATCAACATGGCCACGGGGCAACTCCCATGGCCCACAGATTTCCACAAGCGCATCTGTTCAAGTCTTCTGAGGGTAAACCTGAACCTGGATCACAGGCTTGGACGTCCTACCTGCTCTCATCAGAGCACCCTCACTTAAAAGCACTCCCAAAGCTGCTTGCGCAGGTGAGCCCTCACTGTCTCCCCTCTATCACATGGGTGAAAAACTGCCCATGGCTTAGAAAGGGGGGAAGGTTGGGGGGTTGCATGTTCAAGTGCATGTGTGTTTCTCTTTCATGAGTCACACTCCTTTTCCAACTTTCAATACGTTTGCCTGCTTGGTGGTATCTGTCCTTACCTCTTGAGCTAACGGTGCTCCAGGCAGAGTTGAGAGCACATCCAGCACCAGGCACCAGCATGGGACCCACTGGCTTTGGTGCTCAGCAGCTTCCACAGGCAAAGGCCCTGAGGAGAGCGAATTTTCAGGCCTGAGGTGGAGGGAGGGCTGGCCATCAGGAGGCACGACAGGCAAGCAATGCAGCAGCAACCATGTGCCTGCAGATGGCCCTGTCTGCCCAAAGCCTTAGCAGGAGACATTTCACTGGGGTGGCCATGGGAGCTCACACTGGCCACAAGGTCACAGGCTGTGCACAGTGCAGTATTTTCATATTCATATTTGTATTCTTTACAGTCACACTTATACTAATATTTCTATTACTTCAGAGTGCTTTTGTGGCAAAATCAGACTCCGTTTTGGGCGCTTGCCCTCCAACTGTTCATAATAATCTACCAGTATTTGGCACTTTTGTCCATGGCTGACGCCCACTTCGATCCACCTCTAGCTCCTGCTGCTTCTCCAGGGCCAGACCCTGCTCCCAGCCACTGTTCCTCCTCCAGCCGTGCTTTCTCTCAGACCTTCACTAAAAACCTTCTTCAGCATCATGAAGTGGCCACCGCGCCAGGCGTCTCAGCCTGGCCAGAGTCATCCTTGACATCCTTCAAAGTTTTGCTATTAAAACCAGAGCGAGACAGACAGACAGACAGTCATTCAGTTCCTGTAAGCTGAGATACCTAAATGGAGCTGTGCAAACCGGCGCTCTCCCCGAATTTGGAGCCTCCAGCAGGAAGTCGGCCCTGCCCAGAGGGACACCTTGCCCTTGGGGGCTGGTTTTCACTGCCTATGGAGAGCACAGGGGTGCAGGCCCTGTCTTCCTGGGTCAATTCAAACCTGGCTTGACCAGAGATAGGAGCACCAGTTGAGGAGAAGCTGGTGAGTGACCTGATGAGTTGGGGCACAGTGGGACCGGTGGCTGGGGACTAGCATCCTTGAGCAAAATGTCTTCAACCTCCTCCTCAGCTAAAATGCCCAGCTCTGTTCTACTGCCCTTCCCACCCCTGCAGCCAATGCAGCTGCTGGAGAAAAGCCTTCCCATTTGAGAGCTGTTGAAAGCTGGGAGCCTGGTCCTTTGGGAAAACAGCTTTTGATCAAAGCCTGCAGGCTTTGATCACCATTTCCCCCCAGCAGTTTGGAAGCGAAGCGCGTGGCCCCCACCATGCTGGCAGACAGACCTCAGTGTGTCCCTGACATGCAGCAGGGCCTGGCGTGGGAGCACCCCCTAAAAGCCTGGGGAACACGTTGGTGTTGCAAACGTCTGCTGCCGTGCCCGTATGTCTGCTGATTTCCATACTAAAGACATTTACTGTATATGTTTGCCACCAGGGAGAACTACTGTCTACAACTCAGCTATATTACTGGAAGAGCAGCAGTAGTATTTGTGCTGTTCTGAATATTGCATTTCCAGGACCTGCTCTGTGGCTTTCAAAAATCCTCCTTCAAACTCCTCTCATCCACCCCCCTCCTCCCCGCCCCCCCCGGCCAATTAGCGAAAACGCATGGTTGGGGTGATGGCCCCTCTTCCGCGTGGCAGAGCCACACCGAGCCTCGTGCCAAACGGTGTGAGCCATCCCCTCTTGGCATTGGGAAGCACGGTTCGCAAGCCAAAGACGGAGGGATGAAATGCAAATATAACATTCCTTGTAAAGTAAATTAAGCTAACAACGAGGTAACAAACCGCTGTTAATATTAGATTGACTTGTTTGGCAAGATATGAAATCGGGTGAGCTGGATTGCCGATAGCGGAGTCCTCGGTAGCGCTAATGCTGCTCAGGGAAGTGTAACATCCCTCTGAAAGGCAGTCGCACACACCAAAAAATAAAATAAAACTAAGACTAGCAGAGGAGCCAGAGTCTGTGCAGCAATTACACTGGCATTAAAGATGAATGGAGACGAAGCTTGAGATTTGTATTGCCTTTAAATTCTGGATTGTTTTTTAATCTCAAAATCAACTGTGCTCTGATCAGCCATTAGCCCCAACTACCAAAAAAAACCCGAAAAAGAAAAAGATCCTAGAGTTTAACACAGGTAGTATGAACTGAAAATACCAGCTTGATTTGAGGTAAGGAGGAGGCAAACAGCAGATAATTCGGCAGTTAAAGCCAGTTGTGTGGGCTTGGCAGCTGGCAGCAGCTGAGCCAACTTTGGGAACGACAGAGACTTGGGCAGAGGGGTCACCAGCAGCTGTGTCCTCAACATGGGGACCAAGGCACAAGCTTAAATGTCATCCTGTATGCCAGTGGTCACTAAACTGATTAAGCAGCGGTTATCTTTAGCAGTAAAAAAGCTATCTGCTAATACTAAATGATTAGAGTCTAAAATGCCATTTACTCTGCTCTGATTCCTTGAATGAATATTTATGCCAAGTGATGACTATAACACCATCAAAAGGTTTCTGTGCTCTGCTCTGTAGAGTGGAAGTGATTATTCAACAGCAGGTCTGCACTCCAGCACTTGTTTCTATTAAGCAAATTTGCAGCGTTCAGACAAAAATTCATGATTGCATTGTCCTCCTGGGATTTTTATTCTTAAAGAAATCCCACTTCCAATGCTCTCCGGGGCACGGGCTGTGGCAGGTGGGCCTTGTCTGCTGCGCAGGCACAGAAAAGAGGGGATACAGGTTTCTCCCTTGCATTTCTTTTTTCTTTTTTAGTGTAAGACAACTGGACATTTGTCGCACCTCATTCAACAGCAAGGAGCTGTGCCCTGCCCCAGGCTTTCCTCCCACCCAGCTGCCAGCCGGGGCTTTTGCATGAAATAGCATAATGAAATTCCTCATGAGGTGTGAGGAATCAGGTATGTGCTAACAAATCAAGACAGCTGCCCATCAGCAACGAAGCCCCTGCACCCTGGTGGGGGAGCACTGCACACATTTCAGGGCAAGAAGCAGTGAATCATGGCCTGTAGTGTAACCAACACCCCTCTCCCCAGACCGAAGGGTGTTTTGGCAAGGTGTGGGTATGTCATTGATACCGCAGCATGAGTGAGGGAGGGCTACAGACATCCTGCATCAGGGCTGACTGAGCAAACCGAAGGGATGTTGGCATTCAAGCTTCATGCTGCTGGACCTTACATTTAGTGTGTGCTCATGCTGTGCTCCAGCTGGGGTGTGCAGGACTCGGTTCCCCCCAGGATGTGCTATTCCTATGGGGGTCAGTCTCTTGTAACACACCACCCTGATGTTCATCCCCAGTCCCAGGAGGAGAGACCCATGTTGTTCTGGTAACATCCTTTGTGACCACTGGATTGCTCCGCTTTCCTGAGGTGTGCTCCCTGCCTTCAGCCAACATTTCTAGCCGCCTCATCTTTGGCTCCTGACATCGCCATGCTGCCAGTACCAGACAGGTAGCAGCGACCCAGACTAGACCCTACTGCAGCTGTTTCCGCTTATGGGGTACTTTGTCCCATTTACCTGTTCATGACCCCTTTTTTTCTTCAAGTTCCTGGGCTATCTCCTGCTTGGGGGATTTCTTCTCCAAAGGGCTGGTCAAGCCTATCTACAGGTAGCTAGCTATAGGTGGCTTCTCTTTAACTGTTACTCCATTTTTATGGGAATAAAAGGTGATGGAGCCATACATTTTATAATGGGTTTCCCAACCCAAAACATCTGCTTACAAAGAAAATCCACTCAATGAATCACACGTTTGAGGTGTGGCTCAGGTGACAGGCAATACTCTGAAGCACACTGAGCGTCTGGTGGTGTTTTCCTTCTGTTTGGCCATTACTCTCACACAGATGCACATAATGCATTTCACGGAACTGGCAGAGCAGCGCCGAGCCGTGCGGTGTGTGGTGTTTGCGACTGAGAGAACGCGCGCGAGAGCCACGCCAAGTAACTGATGAAGTCGCCTCAGAAAAATGTGCTCAGTGTCTGTTTATTGGAGGAAAGCGAGGTAAGCCCAAGTAAAATCAAGACGAAAAAGTAAATAGAATCACAGCCATCCTTTACAGCTGCCAGTGCTCTGTATTGAAGTGACACTCATGGTACAAAGAAATGCGTTCGGTGCAGTCCAGTGGGTTGCACATGAATCGCATGACCTTGAAAAACATTGCACAAAGCATCGCAGCAGGAACACATTCAGAGCTCTTCTAACAGGAGAGGCTTCAAATCTGATTGCTTTCGTTACGTGGGAGGTCAAAGCCCCTGGCGCAGAGTAAGCAAAAAGGGCTGCAGAAAAGGCTGCTGCGTCAGTGCCTGGTGGCGTTCGAACCCTGGCATCAGCTCTCGCAGCAGCTCAGACCTGGACAAGCAATGCCCCACTGGAAAACCTCGCTGCCTATCAAAGCCTTGAAATTAATATTCTGATCAATGCTTGGGCACCTGTTGGCAGGGCTGGAGGGAGCCTGTACCTCACAACCCAGACGGGAGACACCGCATCGGCCAGCCAAGAAGCACTTCTGGCCATGGAAAGGCTCCGTCTAAATTCATAGAGACGAAAAGCAAGGCGATGCTCAGCCAGCCACGCAGCAGTCTCGGTGGGACCCGGCCAGCGAGACACACGGTTCCCAGCCATCACCTGCCCACAGCTCGCTCCCTCCCTCCCACTGCACAGCACAGCAGGTTTTTGGAGGCAAGCCCTAGGACAGTTCAAGCAGAGAGGTGTTTGAAGTCCTGCCTCTGGTTTTATTCATGCAGCTTCCAGGGATTTGTGTAGGTATTTATAATGGCCTGTTCAACATCAAGCACGGGAAATACGGGCTCTCACCGCACAGGGAACAAACCACAGCTCAGACAACCAGGAAACATTCATAATTTTTAATTCACACCAGTAATAAAATTGCATTACATTTTTCATAAAATAAATGTTCCAGTTTATATACAGAAAACAGACTGTACAGAGCCCTCCCCAGACCCCAAAAACTCACAAACATACAGGCAATGCAGTGCTCAGCTAAGCAGGCACAACTGTACATCTAAAATTGTAACTGCTTTGTGTTGGGGGGGGGGAAAGTACTACAATGTATATAGTCCTCTCTGGACCAAGAATTAAAAAAATATTGCAGGCAAGCTGACAGGCGCCCTCGCTACTCGCGCGGCCAAGCGCCTATCCCACAGTGCTTCAGCGAAGCAGGGTTTGTTATTGAACCTGGGACTCAAAGCTCCCGTTCAGCTGCCCCTCCTCATAGTCCATCTGACACAAGATCATGTTGTTCTTCAGGAAAAATTTGTCTCCCACACAGAATCTGGAAGATAAAAAGAATTCAGGGGTATAAGTATGGACAGAGTTTGGAACAGGGTACGTTGGAGGCAGTTTGGGTCAGAACTTGATTCCGGGGACCAGCGTTTGATTTCCAGCTCGGCCAGTGGCGCTAGACCCCTGGAAAGCCAGGGTGCTTCTCCCACACCTCTCCCCTTCCCCGCATGGGCCCGGGGCTTTGCCATCCCTTCTCCTGGCACGGCAGTGTTCAGCTCCCAGGCCACAGTGGTTGGAAGGAACTTGGGGAACAGGTCCTGGTCTCTGTTGGGTCCCACACCAGCAGCCACAGGAGGCCAGGAGCAGTGCAAGGATTTGCTGTCCCTGCAGCAGATGAGAGGTGTCAGCTCTACAATGGGGAAATCAAGCGGGCGGTATTACAGAGACTATTTGAAGGTTTGCTGGTATCCGCCATTTCCACGTTCCCCTCGGGTGAGGCAGTATTTACACTAATTTCCAGGCAAGGACTGGCTATTAAGTCCTTCCTCACCCCCTTGTGTACAGTGTAGAACAATAAATAGAAATTTCCTGGTGGCTGGACTTCTAACCTTTATCTTCATTGAGCGAAGGGCACCGCTCTCTATATACCATGTAAATTGTTCTGTTTGCATTGAAGTTGACAGAGAGGCTTGTGATATTTAACAATTTTATTTGACCATTAAGGTCAAAAAAGTTCCACACATAGGGTCTGAGAAGTGTGAATTGACAGCCAATAGCTTTTTCACCCTGCCTGCTTGCTCAAGAATCAGAAGCTAATCTTTTTCTTAAGATAACAAATAATGCCCTTCGCGCCCAATTCAGGGGCTGGTTTTTGTCCATCACACCAGCCCAGGGCTGCATCTCCCTCCCTCAAGAGCTGAGCCCTAAATCAGTCCCAGGTCCCTAAAGCAGAGTCACCCCAGCCACTGGGCAGAAAGGGAGCTCTGAACCAACAGGAACAGGTAGGTCCCACCCTCTGGTGAGGCCAAATAGTTACTAGCCTTCGAAGGAAGGTCAGTGGAGGTGATCCCATCCCCAGGAGACTTGGCAGACCTCAAATTCCCATTTCTTCCACTTCCAGGCAGAGCTTTGGCAGGGACATCGTCTACTTCTTGTCTAAAGTTTGTCTAGATTTATAACCTGGACAGCTTCAGGCAAGAGACCACCTCCATAAAACTGTGCATTTTGTGCTACAAGAGCAGGGTTGGTCATTTTAGAGCTCCTGTATAGGTCTGATATGGGCACGAGGTTTTTCCAACTGGACACCTCCAAATAAGTGGATTAATTTGCCAAGCCCATACAGAGAAAACTGGGCACTGGTTCTCATGCTGTGTGGTTTCACTGGAGACTTTCCATCTTCTTCCCTCTGCAGCATGTGCATTAGTGGTTCTGAAATTCAACATTTTCTGTATACTGAAAAGCTAAAAATTATTCTCTATTTAAATTAACAGCTTTTAAGCTAAAAAAAAAATGGGTTTTTTTTCTCCTGAAAACCATCTTCCCCACTGGTGGGTTTACTAATGATTTTTCTTCCAGGCAAAGCCACATTTTTGATAATGGCAGCACAAGCAGCTGGATTTCCTGCAACCTGTGTGATACTGACCTGTTAGCCAGGTACAGCAGTGACCAACTTTTATCCAGTACTGTGACAAAGCAATGTCCACATTACAGCAGTTCAAAGCCTGGGATGCAGAGTAGCCTTGTAGGACTTGCTGCAAACCCCATGTTTTGGAGAGTGAAGCTAATGAATATACTGCACCACAAAGATTTTGGAGATTTTGCTCTGATAGATTTAAACACCTACACAGACAAAGTCTGGAAACAGAAGGGCAAGTAAGCTGGAAGAGAATTAGAGAAGTGCCTTCATAATCAAATCTTTTTCCTAGCTTAAGAATGAGGTGGGGTTTCCAATTCAGAACTAGCTTTGGCATCTATCTCTGCAATTCTAATGTTGGGCTTACTTAAAATCACTGTTCTCATTCAGCATCCAATGTCGCCTGCCTTCTTGGGCTAAAATCTCTGAAGGGTAAGTCAGAAACGCTTGTAGCTTTCTGAATTCATCCAAAAATAACAACCTGTGCACAGCTCTACGCTGCCCACTCGGCCCATCTTTCAGAACAACTCGGCTCCTCTCAAACTGGGCAAACCTCACATGCCTCCAAGCGCGGCTCTGCCAGAACGGGGTGGGGGTAGGGGGGGAGGGGTACCTGTACCTTCCTGCCAGGCCGTGACTGCGCAGGGAGGCTATTTTAAGGGCAGAGTGGGAGTGCACTTTGCACCGAGTGCAGTGGCAGCGGTCGCAGAGGGTGGGGAGAGAGAGAGAAGTGCTTCGGGACCTTTGTAATCAAGGGTGACGTTTAAAAGAGATTCCCGAAGAGAGGTGAACCAGGCTGGCCACGGGTGAAGCCGGAGTTTGATGACCAATACTCATCCTACAGACAGCGCAGCCCGCGGCCGTTGCCCGTGCCAGGAGGGACTCTGAGATGCTCCAGCATCAGCGGGGCGCTTGGGCGCGCCCCTCTCCCGCCCGGCTGTCATCGGCAGGCCGAAGCAAGCCGAGCCGGAGGGCTGATCCCGGCACCAGCTGCCACGCTTCCGAGCCCGGAGCTGGGAACGGCGCTGCGCCCAGGCCGGCCGTGCGGGGCGGGGGGCGTGCCGGCCCGCCGAGAGCCCGCGCGGCGACACCCGCGGGGCAGTCCCGGGCCGCGAGCCGCTAGGTGGCGCTGCCGCCTCGCCTCCGGACGCCGGCGGCGCCCACCGGAGCGCCCGGCCCCAGCAGGCCCCGCCCACGGCTCCGCGCTGGCAGCCTCGGGCCCCGGCCCGCCGCAGCCCCGCTCGTCCCCGCGAGCTCGACGCCTGTCCGAGGCGCGGGAGAGCCGGAGCCCGGCCGCCTCCCCAGGTCAGCAGGAAAGGCGGCGGGGGCTTACAGCCCGCGCATCCCGCCGTGGCTTTTGTTCCGGGGCCAGCCACGGACTTGTAACTCCAGCTTTTTGGCTCCACTTTCACGGAATTCGGTTCCCCATCCTCCCATAAGTTTTGCCACCACCCTCGGACCTTCACACGGGACGAAGCGTTGCCTCCAGGTTCATCTGTGGGAAAGGGAACCAACCACAAGCCCAGCACAGGAACCCCTGCATGGCCCTTAGGCAGCCGCCACAGCCCTACAGAACAAATGGCGAGAACAAGCAGGCCTGTCTTGGATAACGATGGATGGATGGATGCCATCCCATGTCTGGTTCTGCGGGCTTCCCTTCTGCCTACAACGACCAACAATCAGCACGCTGCAAAGATTTTTTCACAGCTCTCTCAAATTCAGTTAGCTGCAGGTAGCCCAAGGGAAAGTGAAAACTTTGTGCACAACCCTCTGTTATGCTCCCTGACATGCGTTTTCCACGGGGTAGACACCAACAGAGATGGACAAGCCCCCCTCACTCAAAATTATACCAGCAAGATCCCCTATTAATTACATGATATGTAAAGGGAATTGTTCCTACTGTTGGAATAGGGCATATCTAGAGTATTATTCTCTTTCCCTTCCCTTTCTCCTCCTTCTATGCTGTCCCCAGATTTGAGCCTGTCAGAAACCTGATTTAAGCAAAATAACATCAGTTTGCCAGAGAAGGTCCATTCTCCATCGCCCATGTTCTGCAAAGAAGGCAGATCCTGAAAGGATGCTAAGACGGTTTGTTTTATTCAGCAGCAGCTGTGCTGCATACAACCGTGGCCAGATCTGCAGTCTTTGTGCCCCCTTCCTACCCACCCCCCGCCAACTCCCACCAGCACCAAGGGGATTTGCAGTAAAGGGGCTACAGGTACTTGCATGCATCACCCAGGGCAGCCTAATAAACCAGCCCAAGCCACCCCAGCAGGCTGAGAGCCCCAGACAGGTAGTGTGGATCAAACATTTCCCCTATTTTGCAGGCAAAGGTATAAATTAGTTTGTGTTTGCGTGTGTAATAACTGTGTCCTCACCGCTGGTTGCAGAGCTGACAGGCAAAGCAGTCCAAATGGTAAACATTATCTCTGGCCCTCATCACCATCTCAAAGGCAGGGATCAGTTTACTGCAGGCAGCACAATTCCCGGTGGTACCAAAGAGCCTGCCAAAGAAGCACAATCATTAGAAGCCATTTTAATTAAATGGTGGAAGGACTAATTAAGTGTAATTAGCAGTATCAAATACTGTATTGCACCAATAAATAGAAGTTGCAGTCTCCATTTCGCTGACCAACCAGTGTGCGGGAACTTGGGATAAAACTGCCTGGTGAGCAGGCTCCGATTGTCGAGATGAAACTTCATTCGGTTTGCAAGCCTAGGGCTAATTTGCTGTCTAATGGAGAAAAGCATTAAACACCTAGAGCGCTATTTTGGGGCTCACAAAATTTCAGTCAAAAACTATCTGCCTCTCTGCAGCGGCGGGGTAGGTGCTTGGAGCTGCCTGTCCTCCTCCGCGTGTGCTCGCCCCGTCCGTGCTTGGCCACAACCCAATGGAGGGGCAGGCTGGCAGCCTCTCACACCAAGGTGCAGAAGACCTGTGAACCTTGCCAAGCCTGGCAGACAATGCTATAGTGTAACTCGGGAAGAACCTTGCATACCTGCAGTTTAGAATTTAGAAAAAAAGCACAATTTCTCTTGCAATGAGCACAACAACATTTTGCAAGGCATCTCAGAGGGCAAGCCCTCCTCCCTGGCTGTGCCCCCCTCCTCCCACCTCCATGTCCCTCCTGGGAGCCAGCTAAGCCCTTCCACTGTGGCCCAAACAGCATGCTCAGCCGTTCCACTTCAGCTCCCTGGTCCTTGAGGACAGCCCTTCAGCACTGGAAGCTTTGCCATTTTCGTCTTGGCTTTCACTATCTGTCTCCCCAGATGTCTGCTGCTGTTACAGCTCCTGCCGGGGGACTCAACCAAGACTGCAGCATCCTTCCCCCGGCCCCCTCTAAGATGTCCCTGCAGACCCCTGTGCACGCCAGGGGCGGCACATCACTGTGACATTAAAGCCACATCAACCAGCTCGGGCGTGAATCAACAGGCCAGCAGAACCAAGTCTCACCCGAGAGTGTGGTCAGCACGCCATGCAGTTGGTTACTTTGCTTCGGGGAGGATAAAAATTGTATTCCTGGGGTGATGAGCCTCAAGATGTATGGTTCCTGCTGACCATTAGCTCTGCGTGTGCAACGCGTCACTGCCCGCAGACAGATTTGGGCTCATGGTTTGTTTCAAGCCATTGGTTCTGGCTGATTCCACAACAGGCAGATGAGAAGCATCAGGAAAATCTATAACCAATTTCTAAACCTGCAATTTGCCAAGCTAATCAATACTAATTATTACTGGCCAGTAATTGTGAATTAAACCAGCCAGCAATGTTATAGAAACCTCTCCCACCCTCACGCAGTGCTGTGCTACCAAAGTCAGCTTGCTCTTCAGCTATAAAAAGGGGCTACCCTTGTTTTTCATTAGAAGCGGTATCAGTGGTCTTTCACGAGGCCTGGCTGGGAAACCCCAAGGGTTCCTACAAAGAAACAGCACTACGTTTGTCCCTGGAAGTTACACTAAGCAAACGAAATGTACACGCTTGTTCAGGGCGGAAAAACTGCAAAGGGATTTCCAAAATTTCTTCCACCATATAAGCGCAGAAAGGCAAGAGTAAAGTCCCAGCTACGCAGTACGTGCTGGCAAACTGGGACCATGCAGCTGGTAACGTGGCAGCCCCTTTCTCCCTGCAAGCTGACTCCGGCTCCTGCTCCTGCTCCTGCAGCCAGGCAGGGGAGGCAGCTGAGCGCGGTGCTCGGCTGCCTAACGCCAGCAGACGAGACTGAAAAAATGTGGCGCTGAAAAGCCTGCAGGTCTCCATCCTGAAATGCCCCGGTTCTCATTCAGCACCCGCTCACAAATCAAGCCATTAATGCAGATATCCCTCCCTCCCCCCCTCAACGTAGCTGCGCCCTTCTACGGTACCTCACTTGGGCATAGCAAAACCCAACAGCTTTTGCCGGGGTTTTGCCATTCTCTGTAAAACCAGGCATCTGTTTTTAGAGTACCCAAGTCACAGCAAACTCAAGAAATGAATCCAATACATTAGGCAGGGAAACCAGGAGGTTAATCCTAGATTTGCTCTCTGCCCAGCACTGCTACATGCACAAGTATAAAATATCCATTATTCATTAGCATCACAGTTGTGTGGAGCTCAATCTAGATTAAACAAAATAAAGGGGCCCCAGACAGCACCATTTGCATTGTTAAGCAGGCGCTTTTCTTCAGCCTTCAAATGGGAGACTTTTCTAAATGGAAATGATGGGGAAATTTGGACAGATGTTCACTTAACTATTTAAACAGTTAGCTTAAGAAACATGAAAAATGTATTTGGCATCGTATTCACCTGTCTCCTTTCAGGGGTTTTGGGGGTAAACCAATTGTTAAACAGCTTTGACTGTTTGCATAAGATCTGAAGCTTATGTTCTGTCCAGCTGAAATCATGTTGCCTTCTAATGTCTACATAAACGTAGCTTCCAGCTAGTCAGCATGCTAATCTTTTTCTCTTCTATCAAGTTTCACAGTCCTCCGTTCCCTCCCTTCCCCAACAGATGAACATTTCACACTTATTCTACTACTTCCTATTTTAATCTGATTTTCAGGGAGTGATTTAGAACCCTGTATATTCACCATGGTTCTAAAAATATGCTCTAAAAATACGCTGTAACTTCTAGCATAGAACATAACTTTTTTGGGGGGTTTTGGGTGTGGTTTCGATTTTTTAATCTGCTGGAAGAAAAAGCAAAGTGAACACAGACATTTGCCTTTTCTGTTTGCTTGTAAAAAAATCTGCCGCCTCTGATACCTGCTTACCCAGAAGCTAGTTGAGCTGAAACTTTCTGAGGTGGGGAGCTTAACATTACTGGAGGAAGGAGAGAAGACAAGGAGCAAGAAGAAAAAATTTCCACCCCAATCCCCATCTGTGGTTAAATTTAAAATAACCCCACATGAACAAGCTGATCTGCATTCTGTCCCCCAGACACCTTCGTAAGACATGCAATACTCTCTCGCACATTCACGCACACAAACTTGAAGTGCATTAGAAAAATCTATCGGAAGATGCTGAGCATCTACTTACCAGCTTGTAGCCATTGGCATAAAAGAAGGTGAAAATACAGAAAGGTTTGAGCTTGGAGTAGTTTTGCTGCTTCTAAAAAGGGCCTACTTTTTTTTTCATCTCCCTTTGAAGTTAAAAGGCAACAATTTTTAAGTACAGATTTATTCCCCCTTATGTAACAGGAAGACCTAGCCAGCTTGTAAATAAGCACAGACTATGCAGATTTAAAATTTAGCACAATTAAACCTTTACCCTGTGGTAGTAATTATGTTTAATGGCTCTTAGCCTGAACTTAACCATGTCTATTGTTGTCAGCCAGTCTAAAAGCAGGAGTTTGTCCAAGGACAATTTTCTGTATTTTATAGGCACACTAAAAACCCTGCTATGTGCTGTTCTCATTGGCCATTGATGTCAGTGTGTATAGTAAAAATTAAAGCTAATTGGCATACAGGAGCAGCAGTGAATGCAAATGAATTAATGGGAAAAGAAGGGAGTGCTCCTGGAAGTGGTAGGCAACTGTCAAAGGATGCTTTTTGTGTAGTCCTGTCTGGGCTAAAGAGTCATCTTCTGCTCAATGATCCAGACCTCACCTGCTCTGTGAATACACCTGAAGTTAACTCAAACTATAGTAAAGTCAGCAGCACCCTGCAGATCTCTGGGGGAAAAAAAAGAATGGTTAAGGGTCCTAACTGTAGGGAAAAAGGGAAGAAACTTCACCTGGGAACACACTAAGTTTAGCACCTTTTTAACATATTTTTCCTTTTCTAACCAAAAATATGCAGGGTGGCTAAAGTGAGAACGTGATTGCCTATTTCTGTCACCACTAGAAACAACAATCTGTTTTGATCATTACCCATTGCCTACAAAGACTGTCTCCCCATTTCTTCTCTCTCTAGCTGGGTGTCTGACTAGCAAGCAGCTTGCAGTTCAAGAAAGAGGGAGAAAATAACCGCTCCATAGAAGGAGTGCAAATTTTGTAGCTGTCGACTTCACAGTAGAGGGGGGAAAAAAGGAACCAAGACTGGCAAATATAAATAATGAATGGTACAGAAAAGATAGGTTCAGCGTGTCAATTGGATTTTTTTTTTCCTAAACAACACAAGAACAAGACAACTTCGAAATTAAACATCTGAGTCGAGGCTGGTAATTGCCCCAAACAAGAGGCTTTGTCAACTCTGAAAGGTAAGAATTCTGAATGGAAGGAGGACTAGACATCTACAGATAAATGTCTACATTTGCAGATATTGTGTACAGCCACATATTTCTGTCTATATTTGTACATCCACATTATCTGGACATACAAGTTTCTGAAGAGTTACCAAACCCCATGGGCATATCCTCTCCAGCCTGTGGGTAAAACAGGTTTTCCCATACACCTTCCCTCTATGCCTGCTGCCATTTATTTCCTACCTTCGTCAGGACCTGCTGTAGAACAAGACTTGCTTTACACACTTGAAATTCATCATCATGAAAAGGGTTTGTCCCTAGCATTTGAAACAAACCAACAACTAGTTTTGCAGTGAGGATGGCTTTTAACTGCTTGCAATCAGCATTCTTCCCATCTGTGGGTATTAGAAATATGCTGAGCTACAAGTCTGATTTGACTGAATTACTGAATGTGTCAATAATTGCAGGGAAAGCCTAAACTTCATTTAAAAAGATAAAAAGAACAAGATTAAAAGCAACTTCACAGAATCACAGAATCACAGAATCACAGAATTGTAGGGGTTGGAAGGGACCTCGAGAGATCATCGGGTCCAACCCCCCTGCCAAAGCAGCTCCCTAGCTCATATTGCACAGATAGGCGTCCAGGCGGGTCTTGAATATCTCCAGTGAAGGAGACTCCACCACCTCCCTGGGCAGCCTATTCCAGTGCTCAGTCACCCTCACTGTGAAAAAGTTCTTCCGCATGTTGGTGCGGAACTTCCTATGCTCCAACTTGCAGCCATTGCCCCTTGTCCTATCCCCACAGACCACTGAAAAGGGGCTGGCTGATTCCCCCTGCATCCCCTGCTTCAGATAATTATAAACTTCAGACTCAAGGTTCCCGATAGTCAGCCTCTGTGTAACATTCAGAGAAAGCCCTAGCAATGGGCATCTGTTTCAGCACGGTCAATACACATTCGCTGGTGCACCCTCCTCTCCAGGGCGCCCCTGTCACTGCTACAGTGGGAAGTCACGTCAGCTGAAGGAAAGGAAATGCATTTTCATACTGATGAAGTTGGTCAAGCTGTCCTCTCACAGAGCCTTCAAGTTCAGTCCCAACAAATTTACATCTTGCATGCCAAAGGGCTTGGCATTCATGGGTAGCACAGAAAGAGGAGTTGAATCAGCATGGTACAAAAAAGCCCTCTGGTCGGGTGACCGCACTAGTTCAGAGATTACTGGGCACAAACTTCAAGGCTGCTCAAAGGCATCTGTTTTCAGCTGAAGAATGCATCTGAATGTTCACTTATTTTTACTTTAGTCTCTCCCTCCATATTTTCATTAGGTATTTGCAGTAGGGTTAGGATGCTTAGCAGGTAGAAATCCAAGTCCTCCTCCCCTGCCCCAGCCTTCCTCACACTAAAAGTGAAGCCACCAACTTTAAAACCCATCTTGACTGTCTCTGTCACTGTGGAACACACGTGCAGCAACACTGCCCTAGGGGAGTTTAAAAACAGTGGTCAGAAGGCTGGAATGGTGAAAGTTCTAGAGATACGCTAGTGTACCACAGCCAGGAAGAGCAACTCCACATAAGCCTCCCTCCTCACTGGGATGTTGTGGAGAAAGAGAATAAAAAAGAGGAGGAAGTGAAGAAGCCAAACGTTGCTTGTTTATTCTGAAGGGCATGGGCTGTGTGAAACTCCTGGAGCAGCTACTATGGAGAAAAAAAATGTCTGCTTTAACATCACAGAGCACTGCAATGTTGCCAAGACACATTGTATTTTGAGCCTAATTAATTCTTCTTAATCTGTAGAGATACCAGGTGTAGAAGTGAGGGTATCCTACATAGCATGCAAGATGATTCCTGTTGCGATGCAAGAACAGCACTTCAATTTTGCAAGATTTTTAGGCTCTGAGCAGATACCGTTTGTTCAGCCACATTGCATTTACACCTCTCCTCCCCACGCCGAGATGCGTCCCTTGAAAAGCAAACATGATCTCAGTGCCTGCATGTGCATCACGTTTCTCGGGTAGAAAGTGATCCCGAAGATTCTCCTTGCTGCTTCAAAGGCGGTGCAGCTTCTGCAGACAGAAACTCCAGAGTATCAGTGATGCCGCTTGTAGATGAACTTAAATTCTGCTACTGTTGGCACGCACTTCTCAGGCCCTGAAGACACGTGCTTACACTTCCAGCTGTGGTTCGGTTGTTTGGCTTTGGGCCTTTGTTACTGACCTGGGGAAGCCCACCAGAAGAACAGCATTTGCCTGTGTCCTCCTGTGGCAGAGCAGGATGCCCATGTTTCTGCAAGATCACTTTTCATGTCCCACAACGAAGTCAAAACCTGCAAAGAACACTTCATCTAACGGGCTCCCAAAGCAGTTCACCAGCAGAATGACCCCAGTGGGGCACTGGGGGCAGAGCAAAACCCAGTATCCAACAACTGGAAACCCCAGTACTGGGCAACTGACCCATTTGGACTAGGGAGCTGTCCAGGGTGGAGTTCAAGCCTCCATGACACAAGCAGTGCTGAGCAATGGCTGCGCTGCCAGGATGCCTCAGAAGGGCTGTGCAGGGCTGTTCCACCTGCCAGAGGTACTGATGCCACATGCTGAGGTGGTGGCACTGGCCAAAACACGTGGGAAGTTGGGTGAAAAGAATTTCCATGAAATGCACTGAGTGCAGCATCAGGGCATCCCGGAAAGCTCTTCCCTCTTACTGAGTTGCCATCAGTTTTTTCACGCAGCTTTTGAGCTTTCTTTGGAGTCTAATTAAGGCCTTAATCAGTTTAAACGATGAAAAACTTTCCCAATGCCAGCATATCAAAAATGCAGAAGTGACAGTTCTGCTCCTGTCAAAGCGAGCCTGACTTGCCTTTGCTTGTGTGAGAGCACCATGCCGAGTAAAAAGGAAAAAAATCACATTCTTCATCAGCACTTCACAGTGAAATTTAAGTTGTCAGCTCCTCCCGGGAAATCCTGATGCAACACCCGTACCGTCCCTGTGAACTGGAGCTTGGTGAATGTTTAATTATGCCGAGGAACAAACACATATTGCTGCGTGGGGGCTGCGAGGAGCCACCCGAGCCGCACACTAAGCTGCTCTGTCCCAGAAGCAGTTTCTTCAATAGCATTTGCTTATCAAAATAATTAGAGGTAGGAATGCTGGAACTGTGATTATGAAACAAATGGTAAATCTATTTGCTCAGATGAAATGTATCGAAAGACATATCTAGACACAGCTGGAGACTGAGGTGATACCGCAAGGATAACAACTCGAGATCCAATTTCATCTTTCATGATTAAAAAATGAGCAAGAAAGTGTTTTATGAAATGTGAAGGTTAACAAATGTTCCTTCACAAGCAATGACGACAGTTTATCTTTTGAAACAAATGATCAGGCTATGGTCTGCTAGCAGCTCCTGAAATACATTTGAAAAATTTCTTCCAAAAACCCAGAGGAGCAGTGGACACGGCCGGCAGCCCACCGCCCTGCCAACGCCTCGGTGAAGCAACGCCGACGCAGCCCCAGCGCTCTGCCCCACGCTGATGGCAAAACTCCGGGGGCTGAGCTGCTTTGCACCAAAACCCCTGGAAGCAGGGCCCTCTGCTCGAGAACACCTGCTGCCCAGAACGTGCCGGGAACCCCGTACATCGCTGCCTCCGCGGTGACGAGGCAAGCGGGAGCCTGGAAGGGTCTCTGCAGCCCCGGGCAGCATCCAGCCAGCTCCATGTTGGTAGATGGAGCCTGCGCCACAGGAGAAGGAATCGCATCTCACCAAGTAATGAAGCATGTATTCCCAAACTACACGCTTGGCTCACAGGCAAATTCAAAGAAACACTGGTCTATAAAGAGGTTATGAAACACCTTTTTTTCCCCCTCCTGGTCCTTACGCAGCAATACTCCCCTTGGACCTTACATATAAAAGACACACATATTTATATTTGTGGGTGCAGAGCAAGTCTAGCTTATAATTCTTCACCTGAGGGTTGACCTACTAAATACTAGTGCAATATTCACCCAGTTCTTACACAAAGCCATGCAGAGGAAGTGGTCAACAATAAATTCCTTTGGCTCTCTGACAGATAAAGTACTCCCTTTGTAGCACAAGTACAATGTGAAGTATGAAAACTTATTTTTAGGAATGAATTCTGCTAAATGTGACTGGTAGAACAAATACCGTGAGTTGTTGAATAAGGAAAAAAACACGTGGGTAGAGGCTCTGAAACTATTAATGGGAAGGAATTATATAATGATGGGAACAGGTAATTCTCCAAGATGAAAAAAGTCAAATTACCAGGAGTGAACAGACAGTGGAGAAGATGGTGATGGCAACTTTAGTTCCTTCTATTAATAGAACTAATAGTTAAAATTGAGAGAAAAAGAAATATTATGCATAGAAGGCAACAGAAGATGCTTTAAAGTTAAAAAAAAAATTCTTTATATTTCCATGAAATACAGGGTTGCACAGCAATGCCCTTACTCCTATACTAAGACCCTGAAAGGGTTTCCTTACCATCAGAATAGAACCCAGGAGAATGGCAGAAGCCTCCCAGTAAAACAGCATATGCCTCAATTTACTTATTTGTGAGAACACAGAACATAGCAGCTGTAAAGCTGGCTGAACAGCTAGTCAACAACTGTGTTACAGAATTATCACTCCTGCTTCCTGCCTCACTCTTGGACAGATTTCCTGGGATATGACAAGGATATTGTCCTTCCCAACAGAAAACAAGTAAGAAGTATTCATAGTGCTCAAAGCTGCTGTAACAGACTTAATTCAGAGAGGGGGAAAATACTTAAAGTAGTAAACCCCGCCCAGAAATCAGCTAGTAGCATAATGCCCACATACACAGACATCATCCAAGGAGGTCAAGACTAGCCAGAGAACTAGAGGAGACTGTGCAGCCAGGTGAGGGGTTTGGTACCCTACTCAATGTGGGCAGATGTCCTTGTTTTTACTCACAATACCTACAATTTCTTTAGCATGGACGATGTCTGGCCCAGTTTTACTGAGCCACACAGGACTTCTCTCTGCAATTTAACCATGCTGCACAAATAGCAACATGCAGTCCCCTTGGTGGACCAGAGATTATTCTAACCCAACAAACATGGAGCCAGAGGAGCTATGAGACCCCACTCAGGCACAGACTACGTTTGTTTCAGAAACTACACTTATCTGCTGCTGTGACAGAAGCTGCATGGACATGGTCAAACTGCCCCAACTGTTGCCTTCCATGTTTCACAGATTCGTAGGGATTGGGAGGGAACTCTGGAGATCATCTAGTCCAACTGCCCTGCTAAAGCAGAATCATCTACAGCAGGTTGCACAGGACAGCGGCCAGGCGTGTTTTCAATATCTCCCAAGAAGAAGACTCCACAAGCTCTCTGTGCAGCCTGTTCCAGTGCTCTGGCACCCTCACAGTAAAGAAATTTTTTCTCATATGGAGATGGAACTTCCTGTGTTCTAGCTTGTGCCTGTTACCCCTCATCCTGCCACTGGGAACCACTGAGAAGAGTCTGACCCTTCCTCTAGACACCTATCCTTCAGGCATTTATAATTTATACACATTCAGGTACTATACTTATTTCTTTTCGTGTCAGGAAATCACCCTTTCTTCTCAAAACCGGGATGTGGGTCATTTCCTGAGGTCTGCAACTCCTGGCTTCTTTCCCATCTCTAGCTCAGGCCTCTGGTGTGCCCCAGAAAGTCGTGCCACCTGAGGGCCTGTAAGAAGATCAGCGATGAAGCTTCTCCTCATCAAAGCAGCATTCTTAGGATAGACCAAAGAAAGAAATGTTCTACAACTGCAGCGATAAAAAGGTTCATCTATGTTTAACAGCATCAATACTGCTCCTTTGGCACTTTAATGCATCTGATTTGATGCTGCATGTTATTTTTGTTATGAAACTAGAACAAACCAAGATCAATATGGTGCTCATTAAATGGACAAGACATGGGGTAGCTCAAAAAGACAAACATAAATGGGAATCACCGCCCAGCCAAGTATTTCTAGGTGACTTCTGTAACAGGTAGAAAACGTTGAATATCTGTCTTTCAGGTCAGATTAAAAAAACCCAAACAACAAACAAACACAACGCTCTTTATCAAGTGAACAAATGACAAAGTGTAGAGAAGTGATAAATAATGAAGAGGAGAATGACTGATGGAGACACCTGGATCACTTGGCAAGCTGAGTACAAACAAGATAAAGGAAAGATGAAGTATAAACAAGATAAAGAAACACTCCAGAAAGTAATGCAGCCTATGCTTTCTGGATGGAAGACTACTCCTGGAAGAAGTTCTCCTGAAGTGCTTCGGGGATCCTTGTTATTAGTACCTAGCACGACCCAATTGTGATACTATGATGAAAAGAAATGCTGCAATCCCTGACAAGGGAAGATCAAGAGCTGTTCTGTTCTTCACTGACACATCAGAATTATGTCCACAACACATAAAGAGTACAGCTGACCTGAAGGAGGGTCAGTGAAGAATGCTAATTTGGGTGTAGAAATGTTCATATTGAAGCACCTTCTGGAGCTGTTTCTTCGGCTTAGCACAGACAGAGCTAAAGATACTTCCAGAGATCACTTGTGGTGGTAGTAAATACTCAGGACTCAGACTCAGGACAAGGTACAAAAATGATTTCATGATATTGAAGATGGTTAACTCTTTTTTTGCTGCACCTGTTACACCTTTCCAAAGGCTGCTTCTCCTTCAGATGCGTTCCACCCAAGCTCCTCCTCACCTGTGTTTTGGGGACGCATCCCAACTAACCCAGCATGAACCTCCAGCTGCCACCTAAATGGCAGAATTTCAGCTGAGACATTTCTTGTGTGCCCTGAAGAGTTTCAGCTCAAACAGGAGCCAAAATCCTCACGTGGGCAGGATGCTTTTGTACACTGCCTGGCTGAAAGGCAAGGTGGCAGCTCCCATATGGCAGCTAATAGACTTATTTCTTGTGCTTGGCTCAGTGCTTAATCTCTCGTGCTTAGAAGGCAAAACTCGTTTGTTCAAGTTTGCTAAGAAAATATTTACTAATGATTGTTAGGACTATGTTTTACATTGAAACACATGAAGCATCAGATCATCAAGACTAATCTAGCCAGCCTCTGGACACCACACGGTTAGACAGCATTTTACCTCCCTATCTTAAAACTGCGTGTTTGTGTTTGTTTTGCTTCAGATGTCTTTGCTGGTTGAGGTTGCATAGGAAATGTTATCAGTGCTTTAGGAAAAAAAGAAGAAAAAAGAGAAAAGGAAACACACACATTAGCTGGAGATCAAGTACACGCTTCCAAAGGGAAAAAAATGCAAAACTTGGAGTGTTTTTGCAGTGTGACCCTCATAAGAATGTTTGCATTAGATCTGTTGTCTTACTAAAATTCATTCGTGTTTATATAAAGTATTTTGTACAAACCCCCTCCCCCGTGCACACCAGGCAAAAAAAATCCCATGCATTGTTTTGTATTGCAGACCCTCACACAGATGGGGTAGTTCTAACTCAGTGCTAGTGATGATCTCTGTAGACTTTCTCATCAAGAAAAAAATTTTGAAGTAGATCTGTAATATTGGACTGTTTTCCTCCATCTACTTAGGGAAGAGACAGCCTCTCATGAGGAACCTTACTCAATCTAAGCCCTAGAAGCCTATCTAAAAGCCATCACTGAAAAAAAGAAAAGGTAAAGGTTTGATCCGGTCTCAGTCAACAGGTAGGACTGTAACATCAACAAAGATACGCAAGAAAAGTTAACAGCCTGTTCCTAATTTTCTCAGCAAGCACTGTTTGTTTTTGTTGGTTCATAATGACATTTAAGTCATGCCCTCCTCCTCCTTCTACCTTGACCTAAAAATAGGATTCCACCTCCCTGACTACAAAATACTTTAGTTGTAAATAAAAAGCCATGCTTCGACAGAGGAAGAAACTCCAGCCTCTTCCAGGCAGGGCTGACCAAGCATGAGTACATGTTTTTCATAGCAGAGGTTTAGAAAGGCAAACAGCTGGCAGCACACTGAGAGGCTTTGGGAAGAGCCCACAGTACGTCCCTCTATTTACCTCAGGTAATCTCTGCGGCAAAGGATGAGATTTGCTTTTGTGTAAAGAGTTGATCCAACCTCTCCAAGACGACAGTCACAGCAGGCACACTTTAGACAGTCTTCATGCCAATACTTATCCAGAGCCTTCAGCAGGTACCGGTCCTTGATCTTCCGGTTGCAGCCAGCACAGCCCTTCTGCTTCCCTTTGGGTTGTACGGATAACATCGGCACACCTGCAACGCAAACAGAGTGCTTTGTTTAGAGGACACACAAGCAGCTGGAATAGGTTTCCTGCATGCGGGGTAGCAGTCTGAGCTGTGGGTACAGCTGTGAGCAAGTACTGCTGCTGGTTCCGTTACACGGAGTTCACGCTGCAAGAAGCTGACGGTCAAAGGAACTTCACTGGCTGTCACAGGGTAAGCAGGAGCGTGATGCTTGCAGGAATGCAGCCCTTTTTCTCCTAAGGGGAGGGCTGACACAAAGCACAAGGCTTTTATTTTTTTTAATTAACATCTTGCAGCGGAATAAACTGGCTGCAATGTCAACATTTGCTTTTTCCCTCGTTACCAGTACCCTTGTGTTGTTAATTACCTGCCACAGGCAATTATGAAGATCAGAAGGGCCACCACTGTATATACCTTCAGTCCACCATCCTGGCTGGATCAGCTATGATGGGGAAAGGACAGGAGTGGGTATAAAAAGATGTTTTACACCACAGTTCTCCCCCTTTTGTGAATCCTGCCGGTCACAGAGGCCTCAGTGAAGGCTACAGCAGCCTGCCTGCTGGGAAATAAACGTTACTCAAAAGCCCTTGAGCACTGATGAGAACCACCCAAACAGAGCCGCTCTACCCCTAATGAAGCCATGCTCCTTAAGCAAATCAGAGCTTTCGCTTTCTTCTTGTACAACTGCAGAGGCTTTTGCTCCCTGGAAACCCCTGCCAAGACCCCAAAGCAAGCATGAGCTAGTTGGCTATGAGGACGTGACTGGACACTCAAGTCACTAGGCTGGTGGGGATTGCTGGGGCCACCTTTGTCACATTGCTGCCTCCAGCTTCTTCCTCTCCTCCATTCAGCTAGTGCCTCCCACGGTGGGCACTGACACAGGCGTAAGGTCTGTTGCCCTTGTCACTTTAAGGGAGATGCAGGGGAGCATTTTATGGAATCAACAGGTATGATGGAGAAATGAACAAGGGGACAGGAGATGATGAAAGAAGGAAAAAACCCACCTCACGGAGGCACCAGAATCCCATTTTCTCTAGAGCTTTGATTTTACTTTGTACCTGATTTTTATTGTCACTAGTGTCAATCACTAAAAATGACAATGTTGGGCCTGTAATGAGCATGCCATGGGCTCTAACAGTGCAGAGGAAATGAGAGGGGACACTCCCGCTACAGTAGCAGGCATCACTGGTTATGTACTCTTCCACAAAGTTGAGCACCGTTTCTGCAGTAAACGCTGGGTGTCCCAGAAATTGGCTGCCCGATAATGGAATTATTAACAGTCCCTTAACCGGAGAGGACTAAGTCAGTGCCACTGTAATAAGTGACATTTGCTGCTTCTCTTAAAAGCCAGGGTGACCTGACAGTGGCTGATGCTCAGCACACGTAAAACCCACAGCTCCTACAGTAATAATTGCTTTGTCAGAGCCACGAGCAGACGACAATAACACTTAAGACACCTCCACACAAACAGCGAGGTATTGATCCATTTGTTATCAAAGTGGTCTCAGCAGTGCGGAGACAGGTCAAGTAACATTCAAAAACTCTCAAGGCTTAAAGAGCCCTCCTGCTCTTCACTTGAAGCCCACTTGCAAAGTCAGTGCAAGGGAACTTGGGGCGCCAGTGACAAATATGCAATAATTAAGTGAAAACATAAATCTGTGTTTGAGCACCACGTACGCGACCCGTAATGCTCCTGGGGGAAGTTCTGCGTGCACGGGCGCAGAGGAGCACCCGTGTGTTTGGCAGGGTGGTGTCAGAAGCGTAATACGCCACGTGTGCTGGAGGTCAGGCTGCAGAAGGCCTGTGCTCCTGGTGAGAGTTTCTTAGGAGAACGAGGGAAGTGGCCCCATGGTTCTGGACACAGCACTGCTTTTTTTTTCCAGATTACATTTCAGGAGCAAAGAGAAGCTTTACTTTTTGAGTAATTTCATTTTGAGAAAGCTTAAATCTTTCATCCCATGTTGTCTCCAGCTCCATGCAAGGGAAACAGCACATTGTGTGAAGAGACTGCCTTACATGGAGGCAAAGAAGGGTGCAGACGTGAATTTGCATTTGCAAACTGTGTAAGATCAGTACCAGTGATGAAAGAAAATAGTTCGCACCTATGATAACTAAAACCTAGATGTGTGAATTGTATTTTAAGATAGGAGCCCTAGACACCAGTGAGTCACTACCCACCCCCCAAACAGGCTCTGAATATGAGCTGCCTACCCTCAGAGGCAGAAGATGATTTCTTACAAGGGGGCATCATCACACAATTCTTTTGCAAGGTTCATCTAGGTAACTCAAAGATCTGGCATCTGAAGCTGCTGCAGATTTCAAAATGCAGAGTCTAGATAACCGAAGCCCCTTAAACACCCTCGCAAGAGAAACACTGCATGGGATGGGTTTGGGATCATCTTGACTCAGAAATACAGGATCCTGAGCCAGACGGGACTTCCCAGGCCTGAGTACTTTTGGATCCCATGTCCTTTTGGAGTTAGACCTGCCCTCACCCAGAGTGAGGGGTCTACTCAGCAGCATAGCCCAAGCGCAACAAGGGGTGTGTAGGTCCCAAACCCTGGCCTGGCCTGACCATCAGGAGGGACTGATCAGTAAGCGTGGGCTGGTCGGGTCGGATGGTCTCTTGCAGTGGCAAGCAGCCCTGGAGAGCTGCGGGCTGGCTGCAGGGCAGTTCTCATCCCATCTGCAGCCCTGGCAGCCCTCACTCACCATGGCTGTCTCAGCTCCTTGCTACTGCAAGCACACCATTGTCTTAGGAGAGGCTTCTGTGAATAAGGGGAATGTAACACTTTGATTTTCTTCTAATAACTAGCGAAAGAACAGATATATATATTTTTAAACAGTACCTTAAGCAAGGAAAAAAAGCTATGTATTTGGTCAGTGTTCAGCAGGGGGCTATCTAATGAAAAAAGGTACCATTTCAGAGATCATATGATGTTCAAAGCTGCTATTCCCACTCAGATAATAACGAGCAAGGTCAGCCTCTGCTGGTCAGGTTCAGTGTTTTGAAATTACATTTTGGTCTGTGAGGCTTCCCTCCGACATCCCAACCAACCGGTCTGCATGGAGCACACACACCACTACAGAAAGTTGCAGCTGCAATTAGCCGGTGAGTTGACACAGCAGGCAAGGCGTGAAACAAAATTTCAGAAACTGCCAAACTTGATCAGCAAGGGTTCCTCGCTCGCTTGCCATGTCATTTCCAAGCAGCAAGAGAGCAGTGTATCAGAAGCTTAACCCCTTTCGTGGTCGGATGCTAGCAGAGAGAGGACACAGCCATCACCAAAGCCTGCTTTCCTCCTCCTGCTTGCCTTCCAGCAAACCCCAAGCAGTCTGGGCTTTGCAGGTAGGAACCACACAGAGAGCTGCTCTTTCTGGAAATTTTCCCATTGCAAAACTGCAAGGTTGCTTCTATGCGGTTTGTTCCCCAGCACTTACCCCAAAATGCCAAGATACCTAGTTCAATTTGTTCAGGAGCATGTGGTGTCTAACCAGGACTGTCAAGAAACAAAGGGCTCACTCACCTTCAGCAAATTCCAGGCGTGTTTTCCGGGCAAGGACTAGGAAATGAGAAGTAGTGTTTCAGAAGTAGAAAAATTAACAGCTGGACACTCACCCATTTAAAACTGTGACCACAAAGGGGATGCTAATTGACTACCAAATTCTGAAAGTACTATCAAGTTGTGCTCTCTCCTCTCCTGTTGCTAGCCATCCACTGCTATCTTTTCTTAGAAACTGTAGATAAGCCTTTCTATTTTTGGCTACCTACACTCTCTTCTTTGCCCTTTACAACTTAATAGACTTGCTGCTGGTAAATACAAAACAAAACCTGTTCTGAGTGCTCGGAGCGCCAATGCACATTAAAAAATTATAGACACCACCTCTGGACATACTGAAATTTATGGCTGTGTCTAAAGAGGCTGTTATTGTAGTGAGTAATCTAAACTTTACCTCTATTCACAGTCGGACAAACTAGCTTTAATCAGCCTGTATCTTCTCAGTCGGGGTCTTTCTGTAAAATTATTCAGCTGGCTTTATAACACAAGTGTCCACTAAGTACACCTCTAAATTTTTCTAAGCCATTTTACTGATATTTCTATTCACATGGCAATCAGCTGCAGTTCCTCTAAGGGCACTGTTCATAAAGACTCGTTTCCAAGAGAGCCTGGGAACTTTTTATAAATGGTAGACCTTTTAAATAACAGTTATCTGCAATGGTCCTACGGCGTATGGCTCCACAGTGCTCTGGTCTGCAAGAGAGCTACCAGTCCCCTCTGAGAGCATGGAAGTTCACCACCTAATTTCTTTAATGCAACTCTAAAGGTTAATTGGTCTGAAAGAGTAATGCGGGACTGCTGGCTAATGATATATGCCTCAAGGCTTTGCAGCTTGCCTGTATTTTATACAGTCAAGTCCAGAGCATAAAACACAAGTGATATCACCAGGACTTTTCAGACCCCCCTCCGACTTCCCGCAGCCCCCCGCCCTAGCCTCCCCCTCTCCCAAGCAAGCCCTCTGCACACCCACATGCGCCAAGTGGAAGCGGCAGGGGCTGAAGGCAGCTCTCCTCCACCTGCATTTCATGGCTTGTTAGAGGGGGCTCCGAGAAGTGCCGCCGCTGCACTCCTCATTACCACTGCAGAGAACTAAAAACAACCCTAATGAGGAGAGTGAGAGCGTACAGTACAGGGTGGGAGGAGGGACGTCCTCCCACACTCCCCAAGGAATCTGGCCAAAATCTTCAATTTGCCATTTATGACAGCTAATTAGTTATTCTATTCAAAATCTTTGCTTTAAATAAAAGAACTAATTATACACAAAGGTCAGTCCCCCACCTTCTGTGAAGCACACATAATTGGCTTATTTCCCCAACATTGTGTGTATGTTTTACACAATGCTTTCAGGCAGATGGCTTTAACTCTTTCCCTCTGCAAGATTTTGGTAGGTTTTTGTTGTTGATGTTTAAAAAGAAAAAAAACAACCACCAAACAAAAAAAGCCCAAAACTTTTCCTCAGAGTATCTACTTTTACCATAAAAGCTTGCTCAACAGCAAAGCAGATTACACACACAAAATACACCTACTCTTTGAAAGGTTAGTGAGAACCACTCCATGGCTGTGTGTGGAACAACTCCATGCTTCCCATGCAGTTGTACAACACCTTGCACAACACAGTACTGGAATGATGTTTTGATTGTCCACCACAAAATCCTGATTGAACAGTGCCTTTCAGACATGGTTGCCAGTGTGTGAACAACCCCCTTTGCCAAAGACAGCAGTTACTGCAGGTTTTTGTTACACTTCTTTCCTCCTTTTTTTGGGTTGGTTTTTTTTGTTTGTTTGTTTGGGCTTTTTATTTTTTTGTAATTTCCTTTAAGTGATTATAATAGGGATGCAGCATTCCAGTGCTAAAAGCAATTCTGGTTTAAAGACTCGAGTTTTAGCAGTTGGGCAATTGAGCCTAGGTTTCAGAGTTCCACTTGAGGGGAAAAAAAAAAAGTTTATTTCTAGCATCAACACTCTTTAAATGAGCTGACCTCCTTTTGCCTGCTAACAAAACCCCCAGCATTTGGCTGCAAAAGATGAAAAAGTAACTGAAGAGTAGGAGTAATCTTATTAACTCCTGTCTCATCACAATAAATAAACTGCAGTCTTATGTCTTTTATCAGAGGATCTGATATCATTTAAAAGCATTAGAGCCCTGCATCACCCATTTAAGTAAATGCAGAGAGTCACTGCCAAAAAGATGCAGTGAATTTCATTCCCTTAAAAAGAAACTCACTTTGTGTTCCCAGTATTGTATTACTCACCTTCTATGAATATTACACCCTGTGAAATAAGTTTAACCATGCACTTCCACTGAACCGAGCATGCACCGTCTTGGGCATCTTCACCAAGAATTTCATTTGAAGAATTATGGCCAGCAAGGTGAAACTCATGGTGTCATCTGTATACCCAATTAAAACATTACATTTGGAACACCGAGTACTTGCAACTAAATGCGTATGAACAAGCCACAGACCATTCATCAAAATTATTCAATGAGTAACCACAATCTTTTTTCATTTCCAGTTTCATGCTGCAATACAGAGCAGGTGATTTTTACAGTGGCTGTAGCAATTCATTTGCAGTATTCTTTCTTCTAAATCATCACCAAACACGTTTCCCAAGCGTGGAAAAAGAGTAGTTGGAGAGGGCAGTTAACAGGAGAAAAAACATTTTGATCAGTACTCCTTTTTAACTGTGCTGTAGTCCTCCTCCCAATAACACAGCAATTCTTTTGTCCCTGCCATTTGGAACAAGCTTTAGGGAAACATATTTCAGACTCTAGTGACCTCTAGGCAGCTTCAGCTTCCTCTAGTGACCCCAAGCTTCATGAGTGGCTTAAACCCCTTCCAGCCTCACACGCTGAGATCCCGGTTCCTAGCCATTTGCTCAGATAGACCAAGATACCCCACATGATCAATTGCACTGTGAATCTGTTCTAAGGTAGGTGCCGATTCAGGACACAAGGTTTAGGGTTAGAATCTAGATTTCCATTTTCCCCAGAAGTTTTGAGACTTCCGGTGCCCGCATTAAGACTCCCTCTGTTACGAGTTGCTCTTACCAGCGGACAACCTGTAGCTATAAAGGAACACATGGCAGCAGTGCTGAATGCAAACCTTAATAACTGTGGCTGCAAAACAATTTCTATAAATCATTCTGGTAAGCAACATTTTCCCTGTGCACATAAAATATGATTGTTTCAGCTTTAATTTTTCATAATTGGCATATGTCCAAAGTTTGTTCTTAGCACATGTAGTGTTTCAGTAAAATCCAGTTTTACTGTTTGAAGCCTTGGGAACGGTAAAAAGACATGCAGATTTCTTCCACCTTCAACCAGGTCTGAGAACATTCTGATCAGGTTTTTTCGATTAGTCACAATTTAGTGCCTGACAATCTGGCAAAGGTCCTGACCTCAGGTGGCCAGTTCCCTCCTTCAGCGTCTGTAGTAGAAAAAAGTCTGACAATGGAGAGACTACCCCCAAACCACCTTTCCAGCAGTGTAAGAACATCACAGATGAGAAAATTATTATGAGGGATGACTGGCCTGGAATCTTTCCCATATTCCCTAATATTCTACTGAAAACACAGTGAGCTCCAGAGTTCTATTTGGGGATTTGGGTGTCAAAGAAAACCAATGGAAGCAGAGTCTGAGTTAAATCATGACAAAGGTACTAACTTGCCCCTCACTTTCCAGCTCACTGAGAAATAAGCTATGTACCACTCAAATACAGGGAGTTTTTTACCTCTCCCCTTCCATAAAGGAAGGAAAATCTGATAGAAAAGACCTGTACCAGGTGAAAAAAATCCCAGAGTGTTGGAGAAGGGAAAACTCAAATCACTTATTTCTGGGCACGTGTAATACTACGCAGTTCTCATCTTCCAGTTAAAGAGCACAGTTTAACACATTACTACTGAGGTTTCGAGACACAGGCAAAGGTGTGTGATGTAGCAGAGCTCAGGTTTAGCAGTGAAACATTAACACCGCCCTGACGGATACGGCACGCTGTGGATGTGAATATTTTAAGGAGAACAGAACTATATCATTGCATGATCATCATCATCTTTTCTTCTGCCTCTTTGCAGACATATACAATGTCAACCTAAGCTTTCGGCAACCTTAATAGAATTTCAGTGCCCACTGCCAAATAGCCATTTGATGTTCTGCTCTGTGTACACTGATGAAGCAATCTGTCACAGCTCTTAATGCAGGCAATGACTACTTTCCAATCTAAAGCTTTCACAGGCTTATAGAAATTTCTCAAGACTTTTGGGGCCTATAATAATTTGTGCAATACCACAAAAAAAAAATTGGGATCCTGGTGCTGTGTTTAATGAAATACGAACGTACTCTTTTAAATGTTTCTAGAAGAAATCCTACTCAGGCCAAAAGCATATTTTACGCCATCAATCACCAGAAAGTTGTGCTGGCAACTCTGAAACAGCAAATGCTATAGTGATTACAAGTTCCTGGAGTATGAAAACAATAGCCCCTCCTGTCCCCATCTGAGTTTACTGCAAAGCCAAACACTGATGCTCAAGCCCTGGACAAGATTAGTACAATAAATATAATAGGACTATAACTTATCTGCATATTTTATTCAATTCCAAGAGATGAGTAAAGATTCACCTATAAAGAATGCAGAATCCCTCTGCTTAATGCAATCTGTGTAAGAGACAATTGCTGCTGATCTGCTAGAAGTCATGAAATACACCTCCCCAGTGATGGGGAAAGATGCAGTTACCCCCAAAACCTAGCCTCTCCCTTTCCTAGCAAAACCAGAGCAACCCATCTGCTATTAAAAGTTGAAAGGAAAAGGGCAAAGGAGAGCTATTTCCTTCTCTCCTTGTTGAAAGGAAAAAAACACAACAGACAGTCCTTTGCAGGACCATTTGCATGCTGAGCTGTCAGACCATGCACTTTCCATTAAAGAGATAGCATCCCTTTTCATAAGTCCATTTGGGATTCATTTTAGTGTTATCTAAAAATCAAATCTACATGGTAATCCTTTTAATGTACTCTTGACTTTTAAAAACAGCTTTATGTTCCTTCAGGAAATGTTTTAAGCCATTACTCAGTAATTACTACTCACCCATGAAAACACTGATCTTTTACAATATATAATCAGTTTGCTGACTTAAAAAATAAAGCAGACTGGAATTTTGTCTCATGAAAGTAGCAAAGAAAAAACAAGGTTAAGAGAGCATCCTGTCTCCCCCCCTTCCCAGTATTTTGAAGCGGTGTGTTTTTCCTGCTGTGTAAGAGAGGGGCTGAGGTGGTCACAGCTCCAGGTTTCTATGTTAAGTCTCTGGTTAAGTCTCCCAATCTCAGTTTTGCATTGGTGATCACTGCATAAGTAACCAAGACATAATGACTGGTTTAGGAAGTGGGGTTTATATTATGGTGCATATTACCTTCCGCAAGCCTGGAAGTTTTGAATGACACTATACAACCTCCTCAAAGTCTGGCAACATAGGAAACCATGGAATTTGTGGAGTTGCTTTGGTAAGCTTCAGCTGTAGCTGAACAAGTCTCAGAAGAGGCACCAAAAATTTTTCAGGTCTAGCACAACCTTACTGGATTTATCTGACCACACCTGCAGTCAACACAGCAGTGTCTAGCCAAACTCCAGGGCCCTGAAATTAACCTTGAAAGTCCTACTACCAGCTCCTAAAGGTTTTGCCTTGCTCCCTCTGATACTCCTCTGCCGACCCAGAGGTGGCTGGGAGGCAGAGGAGGGTTTGAGCAGGATGGTAAGCCAGCACTGTCTTGCCCTTTCTAGCAGAAGCCAGAAAGAGACGGGAGTCCATTTTGCTCAGTCACAGCTCCTATCTGAAGATGACCAGACAAAAGCCTGTGACTTCTGTAATGCAGATACTCCAACTAAAGCAGGTCCCTGGATATCCTGGCCTTGAATGCAGTTTAATAAAGAACCTAGACATTTATTCAAAGTATAGCCCACCAACAATTGGAAGGATCCATCCCACCCCAGAGAGCACAGCACCCTTCTCACTTGACTGCTCCGGCAAAGGCAGCTTAATATTTTAATACTAGAAAAAGGGCAGGGTGAAGCTTATCAGAAAGAACTTGCTCTGCCTTGCAAATAACAAACTAAAGTTGTTGTTCTCTTAGTGCCATGAAGATAGAGAAATCAGAAGGTAAACACTTTAATTGCTTCTGTTCTTCTGTTTAGTGAAGTCTAACTGTAGCCTTACTTAGTCACACTTTACTTCCAGAGACAGATTTTACTCTACCCCATTTTGCTACTACAATTAGGACAGAGAAAGTTCTGCTCTTGGCCATTTCCCCTTTCACTCACAGGGAAAGGTATGCAGACCCCAGTGCAACACTGTTCATTAAACATTTGTTATAGCTGCAGTTGGCTAGTAACTATATGCCTCAAACTAATTTTCGTTATTCACGACTGATTAAGTCAGGGCTCACAAGCCACAGCTGGCCATTAACGCTACCCTTCTTTACAAGAAATTATGCTGATAAGAATTAAAAGTGGTTTCTTGGCATTAGCTGCTGTATACTTGTTGTATAATGAGTTCCTTTGAGGTGACGTAGAGAGACGGGATTTGAGCACTATTACCCTGGACAACAGGAAAGACCCAAGTAAAATTACAAGACTTTTTTTTCCCCTTTTGTTTCTTTTCTTTTTTCCCCAAAATGCCCCAGATAGGCTTTGAAAACACTGCTGCAATTCACCATACATTCCGGAATAAAGTGAGCACTAAGGGTTTGGGGCAAGTTAGCATGACATTTAGTTTGCATTAAGGCATCTTAGAAGTCATATGAAATATACCGTAACAGAGCATATTCTACTCTATTAAGCATTCAGGAGCATCGCAGTGTTCAGAATATGGATGAGAAGTTGGGATTGCACAAGACATTCCTCTTCTTACGGTTGACCACTGAGTTGAATTCAAGCTGATCCTAAGGGAGCCGTTTTCATTAACCTACAGTAGCTCTCTAATCCTATTCCTTGAATTTCAGACCACCACCACTACAAGAATTTATGACCTGCTGCCTGCACTTTGGATGGTACTCACAGTTTACTCTCCTCCTCCATGCATCCTGCTCCTCTGGATCATTACCACTACTTCATGCAGCAACAGATCCCCTTAAAGTGGAAGTCTGCTCTTCAATTCAGTTATTTATGCTCCATTTAATTCTCACCAACATACATGAAGATGCTGATGGTTACACACTTGGTTAAAAACAATGAAGGGGAAAAAATAATAAATCATATGACCTAGCCCAGTGTGCAGAACTGAAAGCCTTCTGAAATGTATCTCCTGAAGTCTGGCCCAGGTATGTATCTGCTAATGCTTTGCCTGAAAACTCAGACTAGAAAGAAATTCTAAACCACTAACCTCCAGCTCCAAAATTGCTACATTTCCGGGCCAAAAAACTTACTGAGCAGCTTTTCCTCTGTTCCATTTCCACGGGAGCCTCTACCACTTGATTTGCTCAGTTTTCATCCACCTCATCATGAGATTCCTGACTGCTGAAAAGAACTCCTTCACTGAACTAATGAAATAAGGAGTCTTAAGTGCCCTGCAATCCTTTTTAGAAAAGTCTCTATCTCCAGATGAGTCTCAATTTCACAGCATCAGGGAACTGTCTGCCAACGTGCTGAACCGGAACGCCAGGGCTAGCAGGAGTTGCAGACAACAATGCTAACATCAGGGTTATTTTAGATTAGAGTACTTCCAAATCAATTTTGGATTCAAACTTTTAAATGCACTCTCCGTAAGGAATCTGCACTGACTGAGTATTTTCAAGGCTAATTTTCTAAGCTTGAATTAAACTGATTCTATCAAAGAAAATGATGCAACTAACCTTTGCCACAAAGGGTGGGTCATAGCTAGAAAATTAGGCAGACAACTGTCCTAAAAAGGCATAATCCACCTAAGAAACCATCTGTAAAACTGCAAACAAAAAAAGCACTACTCATGCTGCTGGGAAGAGATTTTTACCTGAGACCAGAAGTTGTCATAACGTTTGGGATCCGAGGCACTTCTGTAGCTGAGGTACCCCACATCTTCCACAAGTCCCACGCTAGCAGGGTAAGGACATGCACCGGGCTAGCCGGGGCAGCACTCCAGGAACATGTATCATGCTACAATGGGATAAAGGAGGAGCTGAACATCCACAGCCTGATGGCAGGATTTTGCCAGACAAAAAATCCTGTAGAATTTAAACAGATCCTCAGCACTCTACGGAAAGAAAGTGGTTGTGATGAGAGAAGGGAATGTGTAAGACAGATGGGAGAGTTAAGGTTAAAGTTCAGACCAGAAGCAATTAAGACGGGTAAGAGTGCTCTGCAACTTGACACAGGTTTGCTTTGTATTCAGAACTTTTCACTAGCATTAAGCATCTTAACTTGTGTATAGAGAGATTATAATTAAAACCTGACAAGCTTAAATTAGCCAGTTATAAAAGGGTCTCTAGAAAGCTTTTAAAGTAGACTAAACATATCTATTAAAATGGAAGAAAGGAAAAAAAAAATCAGAGCCATTTTCAATTACAATAGTTTTCCCTACCCAGATATCTCAAGAGATTACACAAATTTAAAATCAAAGTTCTACAACTGTCCAAAGCCACTTAAAAAAGGGGAGAGGGAGGAAGTATGGCAATTAGAAAAATCCTATAACCCCCCCTCTATTTAATAGCCCACAGTCCTTTGGATCAACGTAAGCACTCCAGAAACCCCATAAAATAAAAACGGGGAGGGGGAAGGAAAAAAAAAAAGATGAGAGATCCTAATTTCCCCTTCAGGATTTTGAGCACTTCAGGGAGCGCTCTATTATGGTTCCCCGGGGACAGAGGAATTATGTCAATCTACCACGAGGCTGGGCAGCTCGTGAGGGAGGCAGTCCCAGTGCTGGCTTTCATCAGGCCATGCCAATTAGAGCAGGGGGAGCATTTTTACCTCACACTGGCTATTCAGATTAATTCCTAGCATTTCAATGCTATAGAATTTTCCTATGAGTTCAAGAAACTGAATCTACAGAAAATTTGCTCTTTATCAAAGAAAGAAACATATCCACTGGTGTCAAATCACACCAGGCAATTTATTCCCCCTCAAAGGAAAAAAAGAAAATAGCTACAAATATTTTGATATTTCAAGAAAAAGTTCACAGACTATAAATATCTGGAAACCAGGTTTGTGAGAAAAAGTCATTAAGGGCAGGGCTGCTGCAAAGTCCACCTTATTACTTCCAAATCGTATTAGATTCCTTCTTCCCCTGCCTCGCCTTTTCATAAAGCAAATGCAGCACTCAAGAAATAGGGTTGGGTGTCCGGCTGGGACACAAGCAGCAAGCTGTGGTCTCCAGAGCATGTCTCCTGCCCTGCCATGTCTTACTCTGCTGCACAGGTCAAGGGAACATTCCCAGCTCATTCTCAGTACGCCTTTCAGCGAGGGAACAGCTACAGACATTTCTGTGGGCCACTTAACCTGTTGTACCAGCCTGCTGCCACTGCTGAAGACTCAGAAGCTACATGGTTGCAGCATCCTACTTTTGGGTGAGAAAAGGAGGCAGATAGGAAGTGGAAGAACAGAAGTCAGCACAAACGTTGTATAAAATGCGGTGCAGAGACAAGTACTGTAGTTCTTCAAAGGAAAGAGACAGCCGGCGCTTGTCCCTGAGAAAAATAATCAAGCTGTAGCAGCAGTGATTGCTCTAAACCCATGTCGTTTATCTACAGTCTACATTCATTGCTTCCACATGCAAAATTTAATCCTTTTCTCCAATCTACCTCAACTCTGCTGCACTCCGTGTGGTACCTCTTTTCAGAGGAGTGTCTAAATTATCTAAGCACAGGAAAAAAGAACGTTACTTTAAAGCGAGCCATGATCTTCTACAGCAAAGCATAAGATGAGTAATTTGGTACTTCAAGTGCTAGGAGGTCTTATTTTTTTTTTTTTTTGAGAGCCAACAATATTTGAAGTGGTAATATGCACATAGAAATCTTCATTTTGCTTCATCTTCATACGCCACTAGTGCCCTTATTCCCAATATAGAGTGAACCAAAAATCTGATAAGGAAAAATGACATCTGCTCCCAATCTGACAACTAATGGAAGCAAGTGAATATTTGCAAAATTCAAGATCCATGTGAGTCTCTAACTGAGCTGCTTACAGACAGGAATTGGGTGAAAAAGAATAGATACCTGCGTTTCAGGCACCCCAAAGTTCCAGTAAAAAAATCTATCCTGTTTTTGGTTAGCTATTGCAGCAATTTCACAGCAACTGCCGGGTGTGCAATTGCCACCCTGCTTTCGGAGAATTAAACAGCAGAAGACTTCTCCAGAGACTTCTCACTTTTTACGCAGGTTCAGCCTTATTTTCACTTCATTCCCAAACCTACCACTGCTGAAATGTGGCCACAGTCCAAGCAGGTCCATCAGGCAACACAAGAAGAGCGGCAGATCTGTGCTGAAAGCCAACACAGCCCAGGAAACTGAGAGCCACTTCCTCCTCACAGCAGGACCATCACCGTATCTCCCACTGCTGATCCCACTGTGCCTCTGCCTGTTCATGCCTGCAGCTGCCTGGGGCAGGGGTGTTTTCCCATGGAAGTGCCTGGCACGAAATTCCCCTCCCAGGTGAGACCCTCTGCTTCCCTCTGAGAAGAGTTTGGCTCAGTCATCTCCAAATCCCTCGTCTGTGACATTCCTCCATCTCTCCCTCCTCTCCAGGCTGGAAATCCCAGTTCCTGCTGCCTCTCCCTGTATGTACCATAATGAAGATAGGAAGACGGTGCTGGGTTGACATCAGACTTGTTAGGCTCTCTCCAGTGGGTTACCAGGACAGCCAGCCAACTTCAAATGATGGGCGCTTATCTTGTGTTCTAAGGGCTGCAGCTGATCTCATAATTGACATGCAGACTTCTAGGAAGCAAAAACTTGTTGCTTTTATATGGTATCGCCAACAATAGCAATCAGGTACCTCCAAAAAATTTTTTATTTAAAGAGAAACTCCAAAAAACCAACCGAACTCCACCACAAACTATTTGTACAGCCTGAGTGATCAGGAAACTTGATTTTTTTTCAATATGCTGCCAGTGCTGACACTGCATGACTTTTGCCTACAGACCCTCATATTGAACCATCAACAACCGAAAGGGTGAAACATGGCCATCAACAACCAGAGGGATGAAACATGACCATCATAAGACAGGAGTGAAGCCAGCAGGCAGCATGCAGACAGCACCATTTAAACAGCCAAGAAAATCAGGGGAAACCCTTGCTATGCGTTAGTGTTCTGAGACATCCTGCAGTTATGCAGAACAGACATCACTTCCATGTTTAAGATTTGCTCATCCCTCTCTCTGAGATCGACCCTCAGCAATAACAACAGTTCATCTCCTGCTACGAAGGTCAAGGGCTCCGCCAGCCCTCCAGAGATTTGAGCTACTGGTTCCACAGAGTCTGCCAGTATCAAACCTGACACTTAGATTAGTAGTTACTCCCCAGACATATCTAGTTTCCCATTTCTTCAGTTTCTAGTGTCAAAATACACTTGCAGTACAATATGCAAACCTCCACAGACAATATCCTCTCTGCTCTTTAGTTGTGGTGGGAGGAATGCCTATTTTTGCAGGGAAAAGGTGGACGGAATGTATTATCATAGTGACATACCCCCATGCTCATATTTTTGTTATAGAGCATGGAAAATGGTGAAGCTGCATCCCACAATTAGCATCACATTATCAGCACTCAGAGAAGTATTTTGGAAGGTAGCATTTAAGACAGATGCTCTGCATTATAAATACCCAAGAACGATCAGTCTTTGATATGCAGTTCATGGGTGGCTTCGTCACAGCTCCATTTGGTGGCTTTACTTGAACCAACACACGGCAACACTCTGTGTCCCCTTTCCGGGTCTGAATCTGCACGGGTACCTGTGCATTACCCTCTTCTGAGGGCAGTGAAGAGTTAAGCCAAGGGACCACTTCTTCCCATTCCACATGATCAAATCAGAGCAATCCTGTGCCCCTACCCCTTCAACAGCCTTAATATATTAAAATCATTGCTCACTTTTAGTTGTCATGAACAGTTTGATCTTAAACCGTAAAGTGGCAATTTCCCCTGGTGCTTCTGCAGTCCAGAACCACCCTCACTCTCCTAGGACAAGCCCCAGCCACATTACACAACTGTCCCTGTTTTGGGGTACCAACATCTTGAAAGTCTTACAAATAGATGGATCAATCCAGGTAATTTCTTGCCCAGCTTCAAGGAATTTTTAACAAGGAAGGAGACAAAATGAAGCTTAAACAGGAGCTATTAAATCTTGCTAGGCCACTATACACCAAGGTTACTAAGAAATTTGACATTATAATAGAGCTCTACTTAAAAGCCTAGACTTGTTTCTTCAAGGCTACACGTTAAAGTAGCTTGCAGATTCAGTCTGTATCTTTCAAGACTACAGAATCATAGAATATGCTAAGTTGGAAGGGACCCATGAGGACCATCAAGTCCAACCCCTAGCCCAAACCAACAGGAGCAGACTGCACACAAAAGCTGTTCTTACACAGCAATGGTGACACAGAACAACTTGTCCTTATCAGCTTTTACCAGGGTAAATGGGCATCTACTTTCCTTCCACTGACATTTATTCTGTGGCTGTGTTGGTCCCCCTCCTTCTCCCTCTGTTTGCCAAAGAACAAGCCAGTTCTGAATTCTGGGGCTTCCTGTAAAACTGTCAAGGGTTATTTTTCAGTTCCATTAATTAATGGACATTTCTGCAGAGAAGGTCCACGTTTGGATACGGCACACCTTGTAAAGTGTCGAGAGAAGAAAGATAAGCCATGGCAATGTACAGCTCAGGCCGCAGGAATGGCAAGAGGATATCAAATGCTGCTTTAAGTGCTGATATATTTGTGCTTTGAAGGAAAAATGCCTTCAGGAATCACAGCAGGAGTCACCTCTATATAAAGACTTTGCATATAAAGGGACATTTATTATTCTCAATTAATGGCATTCTGATAGACACGTTTACATTTCTAAGTGTCAGATTCAGCAGAATACAAAATGACTGAAAGCCTCTTATTTCAGTCTGAAAATGGCCATAAAAGGATCTAAAGATGACAAAAAAAATCCACACTTTCTAGAAGACACAAGACATCCTTTCATTCCTTACAGTTCTGAACCCTGGTTAATACAGCAAGGCTTTCCAAATACAGATTTAAATGCCTGCAAACAGCAAAGCGAATTGCCACTAAAGCTCCTTCACGGAATTGTGTGACGTCCACGTCGAGAGGCAGTAATAGATCTTGATCACATCCTCCCATGGATTATTAGGGAAACCTAATGTGGCAGAACACTGTGTAGTAGGTTTCTGGAAAAATGAATAGCTAGAAGTCTCAAAAAAAATTCACACTTTGCAAGCAAAACGTGTATAATATAATACTGGATTTTAAACCAACACATCGGAAATATTGTCTAAAAGGAGACAGAGAATAAACATCTCAATCTTGTGAGAGAAAACTATTTGTTTGGAGCGAGAATCTAGAAATGGAAAGCTACTTCAGAGACATTTGTGTAATTGAAGCACCAAGGAATTGTTCACACACACACGTGCGTGCCCACAGGTTGCTGGTGGCACAGCATGCATATGGCCAGGACTGATACACGAGCATTTGTCGCTTTTGAAACTCCCGAAGGCTATAAAGAAAGAAAAAAAAAAACATTAACTCAACCATGAGCAGCTAAAGACCATATTTAAAAAAAAACCCCACAACCCAGTAAAAATGAAAGTGCAGATACTTAAGGCCCAAAGCTATTCCAGGGCCTAACTCCCTGAGGCACCAGGAGGCCTCTCTCAGGTACGTGCACACACACACACATCAGCCATCAAATCCTTCAAACACTCTCAGCCACAGAAACGCTGCGGCGAATTGTTAAGTGGTCAATACACCTCCACCGGGTGCTAGAGGCAGCTCAAGGAGGGACTGACGCTGAACATTTAAATGGGAAGGGTGGGAGTGCACATGCTGCCGGGTAAGGGTTTGCAGGAGAAACAAGCTGAAATACCAGAGGCAGTTCAGGACAGTGGTTTGCAGCTTCCACAAGAAGTGATTTTGAAAAGCTCCTGCGTGAAGGCACAAGCAGCCCTTGCTTCTGGTCCTAGCTGAATCCCTCTACTCTGCTCTCTGGATGTCTACGTGCATCCCCCTGGTGCGACTTTTTAAGCCACCTTCTCCAAATAACATACATATTAAAAAAGAAGAATTTTACTCGTATTGACTCTCTTTTCTCTGCTGGAAAGAGTCACAGACTGTTTGCTTTACCAGAAACTGGAACACTGGTTAGTTTTGTGGGTTGATTGTTGGGTTTCTTCATTTGGTTGTTTAGGTGGGTTTTTTTAAATTAAGAATATCCCATAGAAGATTAAATGTCCCCACCAAGTTACACCATAGTTCACAGTTTTGAGGACTTCAAATAAAAATGCCAAACCATCTATTCAACTATATAAATCAACATATTGAGAGCATTCCTACCTGGTGGCCTGACATTAGACCTGTAAATAAATAACTCAGTATGCAAATAATAGCAGTTAAATTTTAAAATCACCCACAAAACCTGTTAACTGGAGCTTTCTATGGTCAGATTTAGTTTCTTAGGCAGGGTGGGAAAAGCAATTTACTACCATGGGGAAAGTACGGGTGTTGAAAACTAATTCAGCAACACCTCCAAATATGAAAGCTGTTCCTCAGCCCCAGCCAGTGGCTGCAAATCCCTATGGACCATGGCTCTCTACGCCCTCACACGTGGCATAGTGACTACCACCAGGCTCTCGGGACAAGCCCACTCTAAAGATCCCCAGGAAGAGCTAGGATGCCAGCAGCCCCCCTATTTAGATTAAAAACAGCACCACACCCAGAAAATCTCAGATTATATTTGCAGTTTTGCTACTGATTTTCCCCATGCATCTGTGTCCTCAGGGGTGACAGGACCAGTAATGCCAGTTATCTCCAAGAGATCTGGAGTGGTCTCCAGCAGCCTGCAAGCAGCTGCCATATTTAATGGGACAGGCTGTGCTTACCTTGCCCTAAAACCCTTTCTCAAAGGCTGGGTAGACTGAAGAGGTGTAACTTTCCACTGGATTATGTTAAAACTTGTATGAAGCTCCCACAACTAGTTCCTCTGAAAACAGGAGTTTACATTTCACTTAGCAAATAAACCCTTGGAAGCTGCGAGGCTCTCTGCCACATATGACACTGATATATATTACCAGCAAAAAGGCAGTTTTCCCTCCTTTTAAGTGATGGAAAGTCAATTTGCATTATAATTACAACCAAGGCCCTGTAACGTTACTTTTAGTTAAGACAGTAAACTACTATAATAAAAGTGTACCTGGGGAATATTTAGAGAAAGCACTAATGATTTCTTCCCTAGTGGTTAATAAATTCACTTCCAGATCAATTTGTTCACGATAGAAACTTGAGAGCATAAACAGTTACACAAGCACATTAGAGTGTGTCTTTCTCAGTATAAATGATTTATTACAATGATTAGCAGCACATAAACAATTTAAAATACAACCCTAATTAGCTTTTTGGGAGAAAAGGAGAAAAACCTTCCTGACTCCCTCTACACATTATGTTTTACTTTCCTAAGTGTGTACTTTTTAATTAAATCCAAATGTCACAATAAATTTAAAGTGTTTTATTACCACCCTGGCTAACTAAGCCATTCATGCAAACACCCATTATATTAAACCAGATGCAGGACTGAAAGTGGTTGAGAGAGGAAAAAGAAAGGGGGGAAAAGGCAGTTACTTCTGTATTTGACAAGAGATTTGTACAAATGTTTAAAGACACAAGAATATCTTTGGCAAGTTTTCTCTGCTTTATCCAGAGAGGCTGGCCAGCTAATTGCTCTTTAATACCTGTTTCCAAGTTTGAAAACATCACACCCTGTTAAACTTTCTCCATCAAAAGCAAGAGAGGGAGGAAAGAAAAGAAGGAGAACCGGTCTGCATAAAATCTAGCATGGGTTGCCACAAGCAGCCAAAGGAAACTGCCTCTCTACCTGCACATGCATATATCCTTTCTTATGTTCAGGGGAAGCAGAGGGATAAAACCATCCTGTCTGAAAATGCCTCAAGCTCTCCCACCACAAGCAGGCTGATGACAAGCCCTTGCTATTCATGATGACGTCTAGCCATCACTCTGCTGTGGGATGCAGTCCCACCTCCCCTCAAAACTTCCTTGGTTCAAGGGATGGATGCAGCAATCTAAGGCAGGGAGGTGCTCACCCGGCGGGTGTTACCGCCTGTCCCAAACAGCTCTCCCACAGTTCAGGCCCGTTCATGGTGCAAGCAGCATAACGAGGGACCCTGGCCACCACCAGCAGCAGCTGGCACTTCCCTATTGCATACAGTGAAAAGCAGGGGGGAAAGGCTCTCAAACAGAGTCGGTGAGGTGTGAGCACAGCTCAACTGATGGCAAGATGCTGAAGAGAGGGCATGGGGTGGCCGCTGAGCATCACAGACCCATGGACTGCCTCTGGGTGATTTGCAGATGCATGGGAGCCATGGGGCTGGGCATGCTGGAGCTGTGCTGGGAGGGAAACCCCAACCCAGAACCTCCCCAACCCAGGCTGCGATCCGGAAGCCTCAGGGCCACTCCCCGCAGTACTTTGTTTTACTGCTACATCAGCAGCCTGGTCTAAACAGGAGAGATTTAGCATAGTTCAGACAAAAGCTGCCCATTAAAGAAAGCAGCTACGATTATTAAAATAGGTTAAAGTAAATGGGCGCTGCGCAGATAAAGCTTTTGACCTTAGCACGCAGCTCTCTCAAGAACACTTTAGCATAATTTATCTAAATTAAAAACCAAACGCCAAATTCTAAAATGGCACAAAAAGATCGTTTTAAAAATGTGATTAAAAAAGCGGGTCAGGGGTTGGAAATTAGTAATTACTACTAGAATTAAGCAAAATCAGACAGCGACACATAAATTGAGCATATTACTGCAGTTCACGTCAGAAAGGCAAATGTGAGAGGAGCACAGAAGAAAAAAGCCTGCAAGTTGCAGAGCCACTCGTATAATTAACCTCTGCCACAGAAGAAGACCAGCTCTTGTAAGTTTGTGTCATTTGTTTCTGGGGAGAAAGGCTGCTAGTTACTATGCCGAGGTATCAGACCACGCTCTTCACCGCTTACTCAATTCTTTGGAAACCGATATTTTGATTCTCTTTCAGCCTAAGATCTATCCTAGCGCATCTTTACCCTATTAGTAGTACATTTGCCCTTCACCTCCTATTTTAATAGTTCTTAAAAGGATGAGAAGGGCCAGCTTCTGAACATGTTGGTATTTGCCAGGGGGTTCATTTGCCAAAAACGCCACCTGCCAGAGTCCACATTGTTTGAGTGCAAAAGCCTACCCAGAACTGCCAAGGACAAACCATAAAGGGTTCCTGAAGCAGACTGCTTAACACTGGATGAAGACAGAAATACTTCGTATGCAACTAACATCTTTCAGATGGCTTAACTTAGGTTTTGGGAGGCAAAAAGATAGATTAACAATTAGCACTTTGTTCCCACTTCAGTCTCAGAAAGGATCTTTGTGAGCTTCCTTGGAGCAACGTTGAAAGAGCACAGTGGGAAAGAGCAGACTGACTACTGGTTTGAACTATAACCAAAATGAACTATTCTCTAGGTCCTCCCTTGAAGCTATCATCTACTTTAGGTTAGATGAGGAAAATCTAGGTTCAAATCTTATTCAGGCTCCAGTTTAATTTTGAGAGCTCAGAAGGCTCCACAAATCATTTTAATTTAAGTTAAAGTAATGAAAATAGGTGAACTTGAGAAGGTGGACAGGCACGAATGATCTCTTCCAAAATAGGGAAGAATCCATCTGTTCCCTTTTAAAGTGCATAAAAGTCTTTGTAGCAGTAATGAAAATTCAGGGATGTAAGTCATGGACATCATAGCAGTCTATTAGAGAGAGGAGTGGGGCTCTATTACAGAATACTGTGAGCAGCGGTGATTATATAAAAGGGATGCTGCAAAGGCAGCATAGCAGAGGGCAAGTCAAATGATTCAAGGACTCAAGAATCTCAGTTCTTCAAAAACGGAGGGAGAAATGAAGATTTCTCTCTTTTGAAGAGGCTGGATGAGTACAGAGCCACACGGATGTCTGAAAGAAGTAGGGAAGATGGAGGTATAAAGCAGGATGTGGTCCTCAGATGCAGAAAGTAAATGGCTGCAGCTCCAGGTGAAGCACAGACGGTGGGTTTGCCCTGCAGCTGGCACAGGGGAAAACTGGAGGAGGGCTCTGACGCAGTGGTTAGGAAGGTCTCTGCTCTTCCTCTCTTCAGACATCAAACTATGCCTTTTGGCCACGCAGTTTCAAGCAGGGGCAAGGCATGGCCTCCATGCCAAGCACCTCAGGCAAGGTAGAGCAGTCAGGGCATCAGACACCTGACCAGGGCTGCCCACCAGCTCACGTGGTGGCTCATCAGCTTCCCACAGCTCGCAGGAGGGGCTCCTGTCCCCCAGCTCTGTGCCAGCACACACCCCTGTCAGCTCCTTCTGTGGCACATGCTGCAGGATGGCCACCAAGGTCCAATGCTTTGAGTGCTTGCAAGCACCCCAACACTGCCCTGCCCCAGAGCTGGCCATGAAACAGCCTGTTTGTGCCTTCTGCACAGGACTGTGGCACAAAGAGGAGCAATGCTCCACTTGCCACCTCTTTGCATCCTGTTCCTTTGGGGGACCCTCTGCAACACCAGCCAAAACCACCTGTGACCCAGGAGAAGACTAAATACTAGTTATCAGTCATGTAAAATAAAGACCAAAATGCCAGCAAGCCTTTAACTAGTCCAGAATATTTTTCTGTGTATATTTTTAAATGGCAGGTTCCACACCACTTCTGCTTACCTCTGTACCAGTTCTTACGGCTTCCAGCCAGTAATACCCAAAACTCACAAATACCCCTGTATACCCTGCTTCCAGGCCACACATGCCCTTCTCCTCCCCCAGTAGGTGACTACCTAGTACCTCCTCCCATACACAAAGACCTGGTTTAATGTAACGTTTCCAAAGGTGCTTTGTTGCTTATCTCCTTGCTAGTGTTTTAAAAATATTGTTGTCAAACAGTCCTCCAGCAGAGCACGTGTTTGATTTGGTTTGTGCATTGTTCCCAAATTGATTCTCTCTTGTTTGGAGGAAAACCACTTTGCCATAATACCACTACACAGTACAGTAAATCCAGCAAGGGGGGAGGTGACGATGACATATGAAATTGCATACGCAATACAGAAAGTCTTAGCCAGATTAGCATTTGACACAGCATTAACACACAATCTTACTCTCAAAGTAAACTGGAAACAGACTGGCAGCTGTCACCCATGCTCATCTACCCTTGGGTACGGTGCTGAAACTTGAATCACATGAACTTACGTGTTGTTTTTTTCAATTCAGCATGCAGTGTTCAGGCCTGAGATCTGGAGACCAGAATTTCACCCCACCACAGATTACCAAATGCTGCTGCTTTGGGAAAGTCACTTTACTTTCATTGCTCTTCTCAACCTTTTTTTTTTTTTTTTGATGCTTAATTCAAGCATCCTAACATAGAGATTATTTCTTGTTATTCTGCATGCATCCACTGCCTTACATAGCATAGTCCTAAATATAAACACAAGCAGGGTCAAGTCCTGTTGTTGTAGTTTGGGTTGTTTTGGGTTTTTCTTACATGATGCCTTAGTGACTTCTTCCAGGACATGAAAAGCATCTTCAGCATTTCTTTCATGGAAATACTGCCATTCAGCATCCACAGAATGAGTAAGACCATTCCTTCTGTGGGTAGGCATCTCACCTGAACTTAAGGGTAAACAGTTAAGTGGAAGGAGTGCTCTGAGAGCTTGCAGGGAAATGCTGAGTAAACACAGCCCTGCTATCAACAGGATTTCTTTAATGACAAACTCATTCAGATGTTAAAAGTTGCCTCAAGCGCTTGATCATGATATGCAGTGTGAGGAAAGTTCAAAATCAACTCCTCCTCCTGCATGCTCATACAACTTCAAACAGTAATATGCACCTACCTGGCTTGCTTTACAGATCTTGCTTTGATAAGCAAAATTTTAACTAGGTTAATACCATTTGAAGAGTATTCACCTAATTGAAACAAAATGAGACTTGTCACACTGTTCACAGCTGGCTCTGTAGTAACAACTCGCATGACTCTTGTAGCAGAAACCTGCTTAATAATCTTCACAACCGGCTTGCTCTGCAGATCTAATAGAAACTTAATCCAAGACCAAGAAATATTTCTTTTCTTTGATTAAGCATCACCAAGTAGCGTTCTTTGGAGAGCTGTGCTGTAAGCTTACAAGCTAAATGAGAACAGCATGCATTGAGAAACCCTAAGTACCGATTTGGGAAGGGTTTTGTCGAGCTCAAATTTTTATCTAGTTCCTTGGGATGAGAGGAGAGTGGGAAACAAGTTATCATTTGAGACTTAAACACATGTAGCTTGCTAAGCGATGAGGAAGGAGCCAACCATCCCAAGCAGAAAGATGACACAATGAAAAGAAACAAAAGCAAACACTTAATATCCATCAAGCATAGCATAGGGGCTACTGCAACAATGCCCACACCACAGCTCCTTCAGTTCAATGCACTGTTTAATTTGATAAAAAGTTTATAACGGCAGAAGATGGTCACAATATTTGTCTCAAAAGGCAACCAGAGCTTTGTTTAATGTATGAGAAATGGATCCAGTTGTGTACAGTGAAATACATCACGACTAAACTACATGACTCCTCCAGCCTCAGAGGGGAGGTAGGGGGAGGAAGGACAAACCAGTCAGTTTCTGGTATCATTTTTCAAGTCTTGCAGATAGAAAACCGTCTGACCTCATAGTTGGTCAACTACAGAAGGCGTCAAAATCATTCTCCTTTCCTCTGCCTTGACTGGTGCTGTTGCTATTTCCTTCAGCTTGCTCAGGATCCTGCCAGGGCACATTTTTCTTCTGAAAGTGACCGCTGGCAAATTGCAACTCTGGATGCAAGCATGGCCACCACAGAGGAGCACTGCACAGTTACTGCCCACAGGGATGACAGAAACTGTGCTGGGTACCATTAAAGCTGAGCAGCACATTACTGCTGCACGGCCTGTCTCATTGCTCTAACTCAGAGCCTGCCAGCATTTCCAGCATCACAGAATGACTAGGTTGGAAAAGACCTTTAAGATCATCGAGTCCAGCTGCACCTGTCCTTCCTCCTGGACTTAACACAACAGTTGCAAGACAAAAATAAAAAGCAAGAAAGAACCACACCAAGGCCTTAGGTTAGTCTGAAGTCTCAGCCTCCAGCTATGTCACACTCACTCCAAGACAACACTTTGAAGAATTCCCAAGAAATTGCCCAGGGAAACTGGGCTAGAGAACTGCCCAGGGAAATTAACATAGGTGCACCAAACCCTTGAGATTGTTCACCTGTGGACAGCACTGATGCATCTATGAAACATCAAGAAAGGTCTAGGTCTGTGACCATATCACCAGAAAGGTGATGGCTTACCTGACATTACAAGAGGCAAGAAATCAGGGATCCCCACCTGTGCTTTGAAGCAGCGAGGTGCTCACTGACTTAATACAAGCTGGCCTCTGTGTCTGTCCTGGCTGAAGGCCTAACGCTGGTCAGTAACCTTCCGTGGTCGCTCCACCAGCCAGAGACAACCACTGGCTTAGTGGAGAGGCTGTCAGGCAGAAGCAGGTCCCCAGGAGCACAGCTCAGCTTCAGCCCATTTTCCTTCCATAAGGTGCTCAGCAGAGCTTCCACACAACAGGCTCAGCTGCAGCAGGAGCAGCAGCACTGCCTGCTTTGGTGCATACGTTCACAGTGCTAGAATACACCAGGTTGCAGCCTGGTGTTGCTTCCCACAGAGCACATCGTTATGACAGGTGGTTGCATTCAGTAGGGTATTTTTAAGGCTACTCTAAGGCCAGCAACCGTGAGCATGGCACCACAAACCCCACAGCTTTGTGCGAGGCAGCGCCAGCTGTTTCCCATATTAATGCCCGATGCCTTTGAGCACTGATGCTCATATGAAACCAGGTGAGAAATCTTAGTGCTACTGCCAATTCCTGAAAAAGGGGCAGCGATAATCATGCACCAAATTAATTTTATTGGCCCTGGGTTTTCTCCCCCCCCATTCTGTTGCCGTTTCCACTACAAGCAATCCCATCTCATTAAGGTCAAGCCTGCGGGGTGGACCACAGGTAGGGGAAGAGAAGAAAACATTACAAGAAATTTAGGAGCTGCACTTGGTGCAGAACAGCTGCAGCAGTCAGTATCCCCAGGACATTACCATGAGAATTATGTTTCTCTGCCACCCTCCCCAAAGTATTTAATTCAGGACAAAAGGGGTAGAACACATTCACCTTTGAGCTCCCATGCCACAAGCAACCATACTCATTCAGCTTTCCTCTTTAACTAAATGGAGTTCACACATGCTAGAGTATAAAGTTACCTCTTGCCATCTGAAAGCAGTCCAATCAATGCTATACACAGAGAGTAGCATTTGAATCAGCCTTAAGTTAATTCTTAGTCGTCGAAACTGTGACAGCATGCTGACCCTTTCAAGTCAACTGGGAGCAGGCAATCTTTGCAGAAGATCCTCAGGCCTTTAATCAGATTCTCAGTGGGTTTTAAAGAGATACTACAGCATCAGTTTGTAAACATCTCTCTAGTGAAAATAAAGATTACTTCTGACCTAGCCAATTACTCAGTCCCAGAAGATATATCCTAGAGTTACAATTGAATGAACCATAGGGAAAGAAAATATACTTGAGGTAGGGGGTAGCAAACCCAAATCCCAACTTAAGATGCAGGCAGCACTGCATCCCGTGGAAAGATCAGATACAGACAGAAATGCTTATAAAAAAAACCCAAAACCAAACAGGTCTATTAAATCATCTAGTGCTTTCTCCTACCAGGGCAAGATTGCTCTCTTGAGCACAGAGCCCTGTGAAGATGAGTGCAAATTATCAGCTGAAGATCTTCATGAAAAGCAGGTGTGATGGGGAAAGTCCAAAGCATTATTTTGAGGAGACCCATAGTATCAGGTACTTGTCTGCCACATCACAGAGAATCTGGGGCAAGATGTCAGCTCCTGGTAGCAAGAATATGCTGCAATATGGGTAAGCAATGAGAAAGAAAATGCTGGAGAAGGAAAGCAGATGACTTGCGCTCAACACTGAGACTGTCAGAGGCATTAAACAGTCTCTTTGTTGCACTACTTTAAAACTGCATTTCAGTCTGTGGAGCCTTTGCACTCCGTTGTGGAGAGATATAATTACTGACTTAAAAAAAAAAAATCAAGTTATTTATTCTGGAGCTATTACAGACTAATGTGTAACAGACATCACCCAATGGGTCGTAAAGGCTCCAAGGGCCACTACTGCCTCACAGGGCAAGACCTATTTGAAGGTTTTAAAGTTTGTGGATCACTGCTCTTAAGCCAAACAGCATGGGCAACACCTGCACACCAACACACCTGCAGAAAAAACAGGGGAGACTTCTGGAAACAGCAGCTGCTTCTGTATTTTTACACTCGGATCAAACCAAATCAGATCAGTGAAAAGAAGTTCAGAACCTGCAGACATGGCTTTTGCCATTCCCACCTGGGAGTTCACCTGTAAGCTTGTAGCTTATGCCTGGTGGTGTTTTTTTTTTTAAAGGGAACACTGAGGAAGAAATGACTCGATACCCTCCATGCTTCCCCACCAGGGTCCCCCTTCTATTTTGCTTTCAGAGAGAACTAAAAATCCCAGCCAAGTGACGGGTTTATAAAATTTTAATAGGAAAGGAAAAGGTATCCTCAGGCAGGATCTTATGTGCAGACTTTCGCCATAAATGAATGTTCGTGAAAATATGGGGTTTATATGGAAACACTGACAGAGCTTCATAGACTGTGACATAAATGCCTCAGCAACGACTGACGACTGAGAAGGACTAGCGAGTCCCACCTCCTGCACCCAGAGGCTGTCATACCATCTCTTTCTCTAACCCACACAATTCAGCTTCGTGCCTCTACTTTTCTCAGAGGAAGTCTGATCAAGAGACCAACTCCTTGGAAGCCTAGAAGCTTTCAAGTTGCTAGCCTAGAAATATTCCTAGACATTTCCAGCTACTTGGTTTAATAACAATAAAATATTTGGGGGTAAAAAGACCATTTTCCTTCCTCCCTGGGGTTTCTCCTCCCAGTGTCCTCAACACAGGGCAGGCCAGTCAGCCTTCATTTTGCAAAGGTAGGCAAGTTGAAGTGCGGGCCCTTCTATCTTCACAGGCACCTTCTCTGCCCATATTTCCACATGGATTTACTGTCTCTGAGAACAAGCGATCCGTGGTTTACCAATGACAGACAAGTTCTATCAGTGCCTCTCTCCAGGACTATTAACAGTGATCATTATTAGCAGTTTCTTGTTCGATCCATTCCAAGATTGCATTTGCCTCTTTCCAGCTACCTCATACCTCAGGCCTTTTGAGGTCAGCCAGGTTCACACTACCCTTCCCCTCTTCTGCTCCATTTCCAGCTGATGGGAATTCCTGCTTGTAGGTGGTCCAGCGATCCCAGCAAAGATCAGCTGGGGCTCCTGGACACCTTTTCTTACTGTTGTGAGCTTCACACAGGAATGAAACCAAAGAGCAACAGGACAGAATCACAGAATCATTGAGGTTGGAAAACCTAGTCCAGCTGTCCTCCTACCACCTGTATTACTAACTAAACCACGTCCCTAAGTACCTCATCCAACCTTTCCTTGAACACCTCAAGGAGGATGGTGACTACACCACCTCCCTGCGCAACCCATTCCAATGCCCAACCACTTTTTCTGAGAAGAAATTTCTCCTAATTTCTAACCTGAACCTCCCTGGTGCAACTTGCAGCCATTCCCTCTTGTCCTATCGCTACTTATCTGTGAGAAGAGGCTGGCCCCCAGCTCACTACAACCACCTTTCAGGTAGTTGGAGAGAGCAATAAGGTCTCTCCTGAGCCTCCCCTTCTCCAGACTGAACAGTCCCAGTTCCCTCAGCTGCTTCTCGTAAGACTTGTGTTCCAAGGACAAGACTTCAGTCCCCCTCCTATCAGTTCCACACACTGCAAAACCTTTCAGTGGCATTTCAGGAGATCAGGAAAGGCATACCTTGTGCTCACAAAGCTTTCCCACCCTTTATACTAAAAGGTAAGCTGAACAACTTCTGTCTGAAAGCAGAATTCATGGCTTTGGTTTCAGAAGCTAAACTACCACTTCTAAAAACAGTGATGCTTGAAGTTCATTTCCCCTCATCTCCCAGGTTTGGAATAGAAGCATTATTTCTCATTCACAAAAAAAGAGATGCCACAAGGAAGAGTCACATCCTGTTTAGGCTGTAATTTCTTAAAGCAGCAGCAATCTAAGAGCAGTGCTCCATAGCTGAGATATAACGATCCTGTATGGAGATAAAGCAGTTTACTATCTTTTGTCAGCCATCAGGTATGTACACACACTTCTGCAAGGCAAAGCTCTGCTTTCAGAAAACTTCTTAACCACAAGCAGAAGATGGGTTACCTGCATGACAGACAAAACATGTGATTCTCTTGAGTGCAGCGGAGACCTAAAGAGGCCAAGAGACAGCTCCACCCAAAAACTCTTCTCCATCTCTTCAGACTTTAATTGTCATTCTCTTTACCATACACACACAAGGGAGATTAAAAAAAAAAGAAATGGTGTGCGGGGTGGAAGCACCATTACACTGTATTAAAATGTCAGAGGTTTAAGCTCTGTGTTGGTTTAGTCATAAGTTACCAACAACCACTGATGGCAGACATAAAGCTTCCCTTAAATTATTAAGCACAAAACAGCAGACTGTAATATTTTGCTAAACCAAAGTACAGACACAGACAAAGATGTCATTTCAATATTTGAAACCAGCAAGTTTAATTTAAAATAAGAGCAAACCAATAAGCTCAGAAAATAGCAATGTGTGAGAGGAAAATTACACTGCTAGAGAAAAAAGTGGAAGGACTTAAGAAATTTATAAAAGTAATCTCCAAGTGGAAATTAGAAATCAACCCCTAGAAACAGAATAACACAAAAGAAATATTACTGTCCACTTTCTAAATCAATATAACACTGCTACACGACAGAATTACCATGGTAACTCAAGTAAAAAGAATAAAGCAATTCTTATTATTTCAAAATAAAATCACAGCCTGAAGCCCAGCTTTTATTACAACTGCTGATAGATCGCTGGCTTGTATTTATCTGAAATATTGCTTTTCAATCAGCTATTTTATGAATGTACAAATTTCACCAAGCAGCCCACTTAGACTGAATGCTTAAAAACCCCCAAAAAGACTAGTCAATGAATCGATTATACATACGCATACATTTCTTTAAAGGGAGCCTTATTGTACTTTTTTCCCCTCACTCTATCCAAATTAGAGAGAGATAAGGGAATGAGTGAGAGTAAGTTAAAACCTTGTTTAGTCCAACCTCTCTAAATTCCAACTTAGATTCCCTGGGAAAAAAAACCCAACAGTAATAAGAAAGAACAAAGAGGAATAACAGCCTACCCTAAATACTGCAGCCCCTGCACAAGGTCGGGGACTGCATGTGCATCAGGGGGTGTGCACAAACACCACACAGGAGAGACACATCTGTTCTCTTCTGATCAAAGGAAGAGAGAAAACACTGTCTAAATACAAAGTTGCTCAAGGACATTTTTACTTGCCCTGCTGGGTACTTCAGACATTTAAAGCATTGTTTGTACAGCTTGGAAAGTGCATCAAGCACAGGATACTTGTCTGTCTGCGTTGAAGCTGCGCTAAAGGCAGAGCTCAGTCAAGTTCCCCCCACGCCTCCACTGCTGGTGCCACCTTTTAAACACATTAGTGCAAGGAGAAAACCAGCAGGTTACCTTCTGCTCCCTCCCCCCGGACATTCAAAAGAGCATCGATCAGGAACTGAAAGCAACAGCCCTCTTAAAAATAACAGCACTCCTCCTCTGCCCCTGCCCTCCTGCCCCTCCTTCCCCCAGCCATGGAAAACACTCTGGACCTGCTGAATACTGAGATGGTGATGGTCACTAGATGTGGGGCATTGCTCCATGGGACCTTGGAGCAGCCCACAGAGAACTAACATGCCAATGGGCTACCAAGTTAAGGCATCCCCTACCAAAAAAGGGTTGCTAAAGAAGCACCTGTAGACTGTCAGGATGCTTTACAGCAGCACAGCCTTACCTCATTTTTCTGTTGCATGCATGAAACAGCAGAGGGGAATATGACCAACACTTATGGCAGAAATCAGAGGAGAAGGAAAATGATGGTCATCATTATGGCAGGAAGACAGGCTACAGAAGGTTCTCCTCAAGAATTTGCAATTACTTGGACTGAACCTCAGAGACATTAACAAAAAACCTAAATACATCGCTGGTTGAGGAGGGCTTAACACAACTGCCCTGAGAGCAGTCAAGGGGAGCAACTGTTGAAATAGCACTTCATCCTTCCCAGGAGATCCAGAAGTTATTTCTCCTTTCTTCTGCAGAGCCCTGACCTCCAAATCTAGCACAGGGGAGCAGGCGAGGTGGGACCCAGGCCCAGCACCGTGCCACAACAAGAGATGGCATTGCACATCCCACCTTCTCCTTTCATTGGACAGGGCAGCAAGGGCTGCCCAGAGAGAAAGCAGAGCAGAACAAATCTGGGACAACTTGCACAGAAGCACACCACAGCTCAGGGGGGTCAGGCACATGCCCCCTGATACCTGGGCCTTAGCTCCAGAGAAGGCTAACTTGGGTTGTGCAAATTCCTTAACACTTGCAAAATGCTTTGAGGGATAAAAGCAACAGGAATATGGCAAGCATCATAGCTGGAAGTAACGACAAGCGCTGCAACAAGAGCAATGAGCCACCTGCCAGCTGTCTTTTATATTAAAATACTTCAGTGTTCTTCGAGCTGCTTAATTTCCCATCTCACTCCAAGTCCAGAGGAACTTTGCGGGTTGCTCGTTTTGCCACGCAGCAGTGACATTGCTCATTATTTTTAAAATAGGTTTTAGAAGCTGTGATCACACTCAGCTCAATCTAAAAGTATGCACTGTCTTTTAGTGTAATGTGGTCCTTTGCTGTCTACTGCAAATGGGTTTTAAAAGCAATGGTGGAAACAATGTGTGCTTAATCTGGGCGCGGACTGCAGAGAGGTCACACACTCAAATACCCTCTTTTATGCAGTATCTGGTTGTATTTTAAAACACTCTTTCTAGAGACTTCAAGCCAGCTGAGGTCACAAACAATCATACACAGATTAGAAAAGGGAAGGAGCTGAGGGGAGTGAAGGGGAGCCTTGTCTGACATGCTGAAATAGGACACTCGAAATTGCACTTAGTATTTCTTTAAAAGAAAAAAATTGGCTAAAGTAGTAAGCTTCAGCGAAACAGTAAATACAGGGGTGGTTAAGGAGTTTTTATTCAAATAAAGTCTTGCCCCAGGAGATGGAAGGAGATTCTTGAAATACGGAGATAGGATTTTACACGTGCTAAAAGCATCAGTGTGACACTTTTTGGAAAAAAAAGGGGGGGGGGGGGGAATACCTGCGTTGTTATACATGACAAAATAGCAACTAAATGTTTGCTTTGATCCCAGCGCATAAAGGGTGAAGCTTTTAGGCAAGGAGCAGCAGGTGATCTCAGCTCTTCTGCAAGTCCTAATGCTCCTAAAAGCCACTCTTCCAGTTTCTGTAATTGGGCATCAGTAGTTAATGTAGTATTGACTGCATTACATGCTCCTGTGCATCCTCTCACTAATGCCAATTGCATCACCTTGTACATTTACCATATTGCTTAGCCAATAGCTGTTAAAAGCAATCCAAATCATGAATCATATAGGAAACTTTTAGCAAGACACGACATCCAAAGGAGACAATTTACAGTTGAGTTAATCTGGGTACATTAGCAAGACATGGATTCAGGAAGACAGACCAATTTATGTTACTTTAGTTTTACCCTTTATTGCTTTGTATAGGCAAATGAATGGAAGGGCATGAAGTAAAAACAGATATAAAGGAGTCCTTTTCAAAACAGATCTCCATTCTGTGCAGACAGGTCAAAGGGTTTGAGACTGATGCTTGGTTTGGGCTTTCATAACCGTAACAGGGTACTTACAGAAATCACTTTCCACAAAGGAGTATAAAGATAAATATATAATGGACTCTGAATAATGTTCAGTACCCACCCCCAATGCAAGTACTTTAGGCAGAAACCAGGCTGCTCGACGTTACCTAAGACATGGCTTATCCACAGGTCACCTGCCATCAAGAGCTTTACACAAGGTCCCAGGTAGGTCTGCTCACAAGCTCTTTCAGGTGGGAACCGGAGGTAGAAGTGTTCAGTCACACACACCAAGGCTCACCGGCTCAGGCCGCTCCTCCACCCATAGATCTCTACCGTGTCACTTGTCAGTATATAGAAAGTATGACTTTCCCCTACCTACTCGACTTGAAGGGATTGCATCCTTTTGCAACGTATACCCATCTCTCTGGAACAGAAGGAGACAACAAGCGTTAAAGAGGCATTGGTTAACTCACATCAGCTGCAAGGTAGCGCCAGCCAGGAAGCAAATTAGTAGCAAGTTCCCTCTGAAAAAGTACATTTTACAGAACAATTTCACACTGGATGCTTGACCAAAAGATGCATAGCAAATCGACATAGCACCTTTCTGCTTTTTTGATCAAGCTCTGTAGCGCCAGGAAAATAGAGGAGATGGGGATTAAAAAGGACAGCTAGGAAGTGTGCTGTTGCCTCATCTCTTATGGGTAGCAAGTAGTTTGTGGTATTTTTGGAAGGAGGAAGAAAAAAAAAAGAAAAAAGAACATTGGTAAAGGAAATTTAGGGAAAGCAACAGCTCATCAGCCAAAAACTTTACAAAAGAAAACTGAACTGCATCCTTAAATATTGGATTCCAAAATACTGAAAACTCTGGTGTTCCAAGCCTGGTTTAAAAGAAGATCATGATTCCCCTTTGAAAAGCTTCCAGAAGTCCCTTCGAAAGAGTTGCACATGCAGGGAAAATGCCAAAACAAAACATTTTCACTAGCTGATCAATTTAAACAGCTGTGGTAAAGCTGCAGCCACTGGCACCATCATTAACAATTTAAAGCATGGCTGCTTTTGTCTTCCTTCCCAGTTACATTCTCATTATGCCTTTTTATTTATTAGAAACACAGTCCTCCGGAATACATTTCTATATCTCAGATCCATAATAAACCGAGTAGGAACATCCCTGGCTCCCGCTCAAATGGATGTTTACATTGGTGAGAGGGTTAATTGTTTAATTCTGGTCCAAGTTCTCTGCAGTTCTGTCATGAATATGTAACAACCATCCACTTTTTCTTTAAGAAGAACTAGAACTGTTGAAATCAATAGTTTAAATAGAAGGCAAATATTACTTCCACTGCCTAAACCACCCTTTCAGAGTTTGATTAGCATGCAGGGAACTCTGAACACTGGTGTAAAGAACTCAGAGATGTTCAATGAAGTTTAAAAAAACCTCTGAATTTGGACAACAGCATCCATTATCTGCTTTGATGTGCAATGTATGAAGAAACTAGTTTGCAAGAACATTCACTGGAAAGGAGAGCTGAGCATCTGTTTGCACAGATAGCACCCAACATCGCGCTTGAAAACTTGGGCTCGGGAGTCATCCTGTTGGAGGACAGAGAAAACACACACGCTTACACACTGAGAATTAGAAACCAGTAGCTGCAGTGAATTCTTCTCAGAGCATCTGTAGGTTTAATTATGTTAATCTAATAGTGAAAAACTTTCATTTTAAATCGCCCTTCCCTCCACCCCCAAGTCTTCAGTGAATAGAAGCTACATTCACTGAATAAATCATTCCCTGGCAACAGTTACGCACATTATTGAAATTGGGGGCAGTGATTTCTATATGGTTTAAAACAATGTCTATGTATTCTAAATGATGAGAGTTCTGTCCAATTTTAAAAAGATATAGACCCATTAGAGTTTTATAGTTCAGCATTTAGCAGCATCTGCAGTGCCTTTTTTATTCTTACACCGCAACACTTAATGCTTGATACCATTATTCTGATTTTGAATTGATTTCAAGTAAAATACCTGATTTGCCATAAACTTTTAAATTCTTTACCTAAGTAAGACTCCTCGCAGATGCAATCAGTCATAATGCTAAGAGAACAGCTTGCCTTTAGCAGAAATGTAATAGTTCATGCTAATGACAGCAAAGCAAAACTTTGAGCAGCAAGCACATTTGCAAAGAGAGTAAAACCATCTCTAAACACAAAGCCTGAAAACCTTAAGAAAGCCTCCAAATGAAATCAATTAATCCTCCAACCATGATAAATTTCTTAACCATTTAAGAAACGTATTTCAGACTCTGCTGTGACCCTTTATCACCAGACCTAATGGATTACTTTATTAATAATGCACTGCTCTTAAAAGGAATTTTTCCGAAGATTCTACCATAAGAGAGCATTTTCAGAATGGCTATGACAAACAGGCTGACATGTTCACATTGTATCTATTAAAGATAATAAAATTTAACACTAAATCCAAAGAAGACAAATTATGTTCTGCTGCCAGCGTATCAAGCATCCTTTCTACTGTATTAAACCAAAATTAGAGCAAACTAATTTCCAAGAACCAGCTGCTTCTTTTGCCCTATTACCCAAGCTGAAGAGTGTTCCTTACACTCTTTTAATGCTTGTTATGTTGACCAGACAACTATCACAGCTCACCAGCATCTGGGAATGAACGAAGAACAACACCCTACATAGATGCCTACCGAGATCCTTCACCTATTGAGTTGGAGCAAACACTAAGAGCTATTTGACTGCCTGTCAGGCATAGTAGCTTCCTCCTATTAGGCCCACGAACTTCTTTCACCCCCCCTTCTCCCCATAGAATGAATCTGCATTAAAGGGATCTAGGTCATCGCTGCTCCAGCCACAGCACCTTCCATTTCTTGAAAAGGTTTAGGCAATTGCTGCACTATGGCAAAATACTCCCATGCCTCTGTGTTTGCCATTTCCAGGAATTGGGGACTCCTCTAGGAAGACTACCTCTAGCTCCACACTTGGCCAGCTTTGGAGAAACATTACTTTTTTTAAATTTTTTTTTCTTTTCCTTTCTGGCCAAACTTAAGTCTCAGGGTTTATTCTGCTGCCAGGTGTGCTCTGGCCTCATGCAGATTCCTGCTTTTACAACCTTCTGCCTCCTCTTCATGAATATATTTATCTACTGATCTACGTTTGAGTCACAGAAGGACACAGTGTCATGAACTAAAACCAGATGAAACCTCTGAAATTATACAAAGACTATGTGTGTCAAGCCTTCAAAAAACCAACAGGTAACATAGCCAAATAAGTAAATAAAGGGCCAGTAGTGACCCAAATCAAACATTCTTTGAATAAGCTGATGTATAGGAAGATACATAGTGTTTCTTTTTTATAAATAGGAAGTTCTATGGTGATGGACCACAGAGAAGGTCCAAGGTAGACAGGTGTAGGAGAAGAAAAAAAAAAAGGAAAACAAAAAATTAAGAAGAATTTGGTTCCATGTCATGTGAGGAAAAAGCCACCCTGCTATCTCCCCTCCTCTGCCTTGGCATGATTCTTCAATAGGTGTATATGAGATAGGTATGTTAAAAAGAAAACAAAAGCTACCAGCCACACGAACAGCTCTTCTTCCTATATGGCAGTATTTCATATTAGGCTTGTGTACAACCTGTACGGGCCTTATTTTCATGCATATAATGATTTTTATCAACAAGACCTATGCCACTGGAGCTATATATCTCTCTATATCCATCTACCTCTCTATAGGTACCCTTACATGGCAGCTGGCACACTCATTTGTGAAGTCAGCCCACAGCTCTGCTGTCCTGGCTAGGGTGCAGTGGCACCACTCCTGTAACTGTCATTATACAATCGATTTCACTGCTTTTCTCATTCCAAATGCTGCTTTTCTTTCCTCCTGAGCAGGGTAAGATGGGCTCTTACACAACAGGGAACCCAACTGCTGCTACTAATACAGTTTCAAATTACCTAATATTCATTGCCCTAAATACCTCTCATCAACCCAAGACCCATTCTCCAACTCCAATCCACATAACCATCAAGTATTCGTATTTTTCTTTTCATTTTTAAAGAAACTACAGCATTTTTTTGATTTTTTTTTTTAAATAAAACCCAAGGTTTGCATATGGGTACATGTTTAACAGCATCCTCAAACATGTTATTTACTTGGCCACCTCTTGCGATCTATTTAATCAGAGTTCTGCTTGAAAACACAAAGGATCCGTGATTTGGGGTGCTACTGTCTATGCAAAGATTGGGACGAACACACAGCTGATCAGTGTTTTACAAGTGCGTATACACGCTCCATAATTTGGTTGAAGGATACCATGTCTAGTTAACACAGGACAAGTTAGCTAAAAGGAAACTTTCACCCCCCACACACATAACAAAGAGCCGTGATTTCTATTAGTGCATTTCATACCATACATGCTGATTACCAGGCTGTGCTTCATTGTTAGCAGAGATTACAGCTGGGATAAGCTGCAGCTTTTTCCTAATTGCTATTATGATGACTGAATTTTTGTTTTGTGTCAAGCATTATTCACACATTATACTCCAAAATTTGATCCCTCCATGATGCATTATTGATTCCATGCAGGCAATCATACTGCCGCCAACGTGAAGAATTAATTTGGGCTATTCTACTTGATTTGCATTGCTCCATCATAGCAGAACATAGTTCTACAGGGAAAGACAAATTGAAAAGGAAGATTTAAAAAAATATGGAAAATTCTACTGTCCTTTAAAAGTGATGAGTCCTAAATGATGAGAGGGGAAAAGCCCAAAAAAAAAACCCCAAACACAGCACAGCACGTGTGGTCCAGAAAGAAATAAGGTCAGTCAGTCAAATTCATCTTAGTCAGAGGAAGGTTACAAGAGTAGCCTTATGCCTCTAATAAAGTAAACTAGCTTGCTTCAACTTCTATTGCCAAAGAAAACAACTGAACACCTCTGAGAGCGACACTGCTTCAAAGCCTTTGAAACCCTGTTAGCTTCATTTGTTTTCCCAGCATAAGCAATACTCAACCACTTAGTGTGTCTTTTATCCACAGTCCAGTCAACTGCAAAGCTGATCTAGAAGATGGGTAACAGATGCTTCACATCCACTACTTTTTTTTTTTTTTCATTTTAAAGTTCTACTGTGCTAACAAAGAAACTTATGAGAACTCAACAGAAATAAAGCCTGGAATTTATTTCATTTTTTTTCCCCCTGGATACGATTATTTCAAGTTTTAGAATGTCAACTTAATTAGCACAGAATAAATTCAGAAGGGCGAGACAACTTATAACACAGGTAAGGACCCCACATCGGTCAACTCTTAGCCAAAATTTGATCGAATTTGCATACAAGAGCGCATCGATAACGATGCATTGCTGCTTGGTCTCATCTTTTAAAGGTAAAAAATCTTTGTGAAAAGTTCATTCACATTTTGCCCCAAGTGCTTCCCATCAGAATTGAACAAACCCTCACGTCCCAGCCCACCCCAGAAACTAGATTCAAATTCTACGCACATGAATAAACCAGATTGATAATTTTAGAAATCAAGCTTACAATGAGACAAAAACCTCAAAACACTAGAGGTAAAATATGGGGTACTATTCCCCCCTCACACTTTTTGGGAGGAAAGGCAGGAAAAGAGAGAAGAAAAACTTCTGTAGAAGACTTTTGGTTAAAAGTGAGCACCCACCCATTATTTTCAGTTGCCAAGCCCTCTTTGCTAATTATTCTCCAGTACATATTTATTAATTTTTAAAATACCGGAAGACAGACATGGGTTGGGGAACAAAAATCATATCACTCCAACTTATTAGCATTGGGCAGCTTTCAGTACCATGCACAATATACAAACTAGCACCAATACAACATGCGAAAGTAAGTGACATTGAATTACAAGCTATTTTTCTCATAAATATTTTTTTAAAACGATATATTCAAGTAAAACCAATGCTACTGCCAAAACGCTCAACTTCCAATTTCTCCCAGCTCTTTGGCTCCCTGTGAAAGAACTGTTTCCTGTCTACAGCCTTGCAAACATTTGGTAATTTCTTCTACTTCCAAATGACAACTGCTTAGGACTCTTTTTTTTTAGCGCTTAGGGATTAAAAGATCAGAGACTCCAGCAACACACCCATTACCCAGCACACGTCATGCACTTAGAAAGGTGAAATGAAACGATGAGATAATAGCTACAAATGTGCATTAAAAGTTAAGAGGTAGCTCCCACTTCCCATACACAAAGCGCCACCACGGTGACAGTCTTTGGCAAGAGGCAGCACCATCGGTGGAAGTCCACCTGGATGGCTACAGAAGCACTCTGCTCTGGCTCAGTTTTCAGCACATGAGCTATGAGGGAAGACCTAAGCCACAAAGCAGCCTCAGAAAAAGCTCATCAAAAAGTTGTGACTGGATTTACCACATTTGTCCTAGAAACTATTGGTGACTGAGGAATTAAGTTGCACGCCCTGGTAGGCAACGTGCAAGAGAAAGCGTCGGGTCATTCAAACTACTAACACTGACTTTACATCAATTTGTACCACTCAGTCATCCTTGATAATGACTAGTCAGCTTTGAAAACATAAGTATGTGCGAAGTCCTAAAATGAGTCCTCTCCTTCGGCTTCATTCATTAAATTACCTCCCAAATGAAGTTCCGCTTCTGCCATTAAGAGAAGGGAGTACATTCTTAGAATAAACCAATGCTTTTTTTTTTTTTTCCAGAGCAGCCTATTAGCTTATTGTCATTATGTTTATAGCTATGAAGAAAAGCTGTGAGAAATAGATATTAAAGGTGCACATTAAAGAGACCCAAATGACACGTGATGGAAAGGAAAGAAAATCTCAAAATTAAATTTACAATAAAAGCTGTTAAAATACACAGGCTAAATGGATATGTTAGAGTAATTTGTAGAAAGAAAAATCTAAAGAGATTAAAAAAAAACCCAAAATCAAGCTGTTTCTGCTATGTCCTTCAGCAAACAGAGCCTGGGGTAAACCCTTCTTGACAGGTTCGATCATGACAGAGAAGAGATTAAAAAAAAAAAAAAGCAGGCATGCTTTTACCAACACAAGAGAAAAATATCAGAGGCTGAAAGCAGAGCACTCCGATATGCACAGCGTGCATATGTTTCAAAACTATTTATTCCTACGTTAGCAGCACACAGAAGACACCAAGCACAGGCTTACACAATCTCAGCCCACCTACCGTCCTCCTTGTCCAGCACCATCATCTCCGCAATCAAGAAAAGTCCGGGGACAGATGCTTCTTCAGCAGCCTCCACTCAGGGGAGAAGAGAACAAGTCTCTGGGAACACAAATGAGCTGTGGTACAGCTGATCGTCCTTTAGCAGCAAGTGAGCTCTAATTACCCGGTTGTCCAGCTTTTAACCTAGATTGCACTCAGTTAGAATTACACTCAGAAATAAAGCACTTTGCAGATACAAAAGCAGTCTCACCTACTTTTGTGCCTCAGAATTGCAAGGAACTAAAACTGCAATTTAGAAAGAAGGGGGATCAGAGCTGTTTCTTTGGTTCTCACCTTCTAAATGGCTCAATTTACACAGTATAATCTATTTTAATGTAATTGCATTTGATAGCTCATAACCCTGGCTGTTGCAACTACACAGCTTTCAACCTTATAAAGTGTTTTCCCTTTGGATTTAAGCTGAATCTAAATCTGAAATTATATTCAGAGAGGGCAGAATACCTAAGCCTGGCTACTGCTGCCTCCGTCTCTCAATTGGTGAGCTTTGCACACTTGCTATTGAATAAATGCACGTATTTCCCAGGGACCCCTCATCCTCCTGCCAGGGTTTCCTGGCAAACCGCAGCCTTCCCAGCTCAGCAGCACCACCTGCAGCCCGGCCCCGGCCCCGCCGCCGCGCAGGTACCGGCCCCGCCGGCTCCCTCCCGGGGCCGAGCCGCGGCGCGGCCGGGAAAAGCCCAGGAGCGGAGCTCTCGGCGAGCTGCATCCCAAACCAACCCCGCTCTCTTCCCGGGTAGGAACGCGTTGGTCCGAAGCCGGGGCGTCGTTGTAGGTTCGCTCCCGTGAGAGAGGGGATTTGGGCTGGAACCGGACAGCAGCAGGTCAGGGGCTCAACTCCCCGTGGCGGGTGCAGGCAGCATTACCCTACTCCGGCTACTGGCACAGCTACATTTCATACATCTGCAGTGACCTAAAACTTGATACCGATTTTCTGTGCAAACATTTTGGGTTTGTTTTCACACGTACGTATTGGTTTCAGGGAACGCCCTGGAGAACATAGCTCCATTTTCACTGGGTCGACATGAAAACGAATTCAGCAAATCCACCGCGGTACAAACCCTTCCTTACGGGTGTGCGCCCCTTCTCTGAGATGCCATCAATGGCCAAATATGAAGTGACGAGTTTGGGGCCCACGCCTTTTACCCTTCCTCTTGTGACTCACAACCCTTGTTCGGACAAGTCGTCTGTCACCTCTGATGCGCTCATAAGGATCGCAGGAGCAGGTGCTTCGCTACCAAGACCAACAACACCATTTCGCTCATCTCTGCCTGTTAATCCGAGAAAATATTTCATTCCTGCTTTAATGATACTTCTTCCTCCCCTTTACAACGGATACAAGGTACTCTAAAGAGCGTGATAGCAGGCTCAAGTTATATATCCTTAATACTGATTTTTAATTAGATTCCTTATCCCCAGCTGAAGTGGCTTTTCCTTCCCCCTTCATTCAGAATAGTTAATCCTAACAGTCCTTGAGCACATTTGATGTTAAACGCATCATTTTACATTGAACCATTTTCATGTAGTACTTCGAGCACCTCCTGCTTCCTAGTGATACTAGTTTGCAAGTATTGAATATGTATTTTAGCATAGGACCGCAGCCACCATAAATAATCATTTTATTTTAAGAAGTGTCACAAGCTGAAAAGGAGGAGCACTGCATCCCAAAGATTAAGAGTTAAGAGCATCGGCGCAAAAGCTGACGAAACCACAGCCCTTCCAAGTTTGAGGTATTTTAATACTTCTGACATACCACTGGCCTCCATTAGAAATTGGGGAACTCCAAAAAACGCTGCATCTTTCTGTTTACATTCTTTTCAACCCTGTCACTTTCAAAAGGGACAAACTTACCCCAAAACACCTGGTATGTTTCAGCTATTTGGTAATTACAAGAAAGGCAGACTTCCGATAAAAATGAAGTTAGCCGTTGTCTGTCGCGGCTGATGCCTGTGGCAGAGCAAACGAGCAGACACAGCACGCTTGTAAAAAATACACAGTGCTGGATCAATGTACATTTTATTCCTTTACTGCCTCAACACGTCATAGAGGCTGGATTACTCTTTCCAAATGGATATTTTAAAACACTTTATCTGCTTACTCATTTCACACACCAACAATAAAAAAAGTTTTCTAACCCCCAACACATTTGTACAGCAATTAAAGTCAACTACAATTAACACAATCTGTTGGAATTAATCATGATACCTGATGTCAGTTTACTTTTTAAGCAGAAATCTGGTCCTTGCAATCAAAACATTTACGTACTTGAGAAATATCTTAACTCTTATCATCTTGAAATTTCTAAATGCACTGCACAGTGCGTAGGTTGGCTTGCCCACAGCAAATTCAGCAGTGATTTACATAGTGGAGCAGACAAAAATGTAAGCCTTCAGTTTTTTGCTCTCCACCTTTCTCTTTTTTACCACCCCATCAGTCTTCTCTGACTTGCTAACTTTTCTTCTGGGGTGGTATTTGCCAAAGTTCCATTGTAAAAAGGGTCTTTTCTCATACCAAGTCATGTTGCATCAGTCAAGTTACATTATGTCACTTGAAACACACAAAACGATGTTACCTCCCTGACATAACTTGATGTGATGCCACAACACATCAAGTCAAAAACATTATTGTTGTTATTTTTTCTGTCTGTGCCTTCATCCTCAATGATATACGTAAAGACCACAGGAAAGTATTATTGGATCTCTACTTCTCTCGGCACCATGGAGTGTGTTTGCCAAGGAAGCTTTTCTCTCAAAAGTCGTATGGTGGTTATCAGACTTCACGGGCGATACCAGTCCCACTAGGCTGGCCCTAAGGCACTGTTACAGTCCCAACCTGGGGGCTGGAAGAGTGGGCAGCTGCCTCTAAGGCCACGGTACAGCTTGCCGAAGAGCCGTCAGGGATGCAAAAGCAAGGAGCACATTGCAACCTCTACCTACACAGTGGCAAGCGTCCTCCCTGTGATGCACCAGGAGTACTGGGGGGACACACATGACACGTTTCTGAAATCCTGCCTCCTCTGTGCAGTAAAGCTACAAATAACCCCACTGCTAGCAGAGACCTCAAAAGATGAAAACCCCTCAAAACCAAACGCCCACATGGCAAAGCCTCTTAAAAATCAAGGGGAGAACTGGATAGTACCATAACACCAGGATTTTTAGATGGTAGAAATCAGACCAGACTCTGGTCACAAAAAAAGAAAACCCAAAAAAACAGAGAGAGTGCCGTTTACAGGAATAAAACAGACCCATTTTTATTAGCAAGCTTATTCAAGCTTGATTTCAAAAGGAATTGTTTTAGTTAGGAAAAGCTTCCATTTTAGTCCATTTGTAACCTATGCAGGTCCAGCATCCCCTTTTAACATTCACAGATGAGCGGGCAAGCGGAGCCCATTTGAATCAGGCAGAAAAAGATGTACAAAGGTAAAAATAACCTCTTAATAAAAAGAGTTTCTTCTCTCACCACCTGTCCCCAATTTCTCCAGCGCACTTTTAGAAGCGAGCATAATTTCTCCCCGAGCATAACTACTTCATCAACAGCACAGGAGATTCCCAGGTATTACTGCAGTTCATTGCTCTGATCTCCACATCCCGCTCATCAGGGGTTTGTTTCCTACTTTACTTCTTTTTAAGTGCATCCCGCACTAATTTCCTCTTTACCTCTACCATAGCCACCATTATTCCCTTTTATACAGCCGGTCATGAGATCTCCTGGAAGGAGGCTGTTGAGAACTGTCTAGATAATCAATGGTTCTAGTTTCATTTCCTTGCACCACCATCATGCCGGCCCCGAGCTCCTTGTGTTTAATGAGTATGTCTGCGACACTTGAAAGAACCCAAACACCCCTATTAGGAAACCCTCTTCAGATCTCAGTTTTTCCTCCCAGCTCACCTGTGCCTCTTGCTTCTGCGGCGGAGGCAGCATCCTGCTGTTAGCCTGTCAATCAGATTGAAAGGGATACAGGTTGGCAGGCTCCCCCTGACAGAGTCACTGGGATTAAGACATCACCCAGTTATTGTTATTATTAAAAGGTATTAATGGAGATGTTAAAAGCCCTCCCTTTCTACTAACAGTTGAGCAAAATTCAGGGGACTCTCACAATGTACGTCACCCCCGAAAGCGAGGTCAGAGAGAAACACAAACCTTGTTCCACATAAGCACACCAGCAAGAAATTAACCTTGCTTGATTCCTCTGTCATTACTTAACTTTGTGCACAGGGGGTGAGGAACGAAAAAAAATTCTTTCTCCTGTCTCGCTGACCAGTTAGATAAGTTCATTCCCTCTTCTCCAACACACACACTTTCGACTGAAGCATTATAGACCCCATTAATAACACTACATCAGTTTACTTCAGAGGGCTTCGCGAAATTGGAGGAAGACAAGACGCTGGGAGAGGGATTCTCAACCCAGAGGCATATGACGAGTTTGCACAAGCTCCCTCCCCACGCACCTCTCTGGGGGAATGAGCATTTAACCTTCTAGTTGTCAGCGCTTCGGCCCCCTCCCACACAGCCAGATCACACAAGGGAGCCCATGATTTCTCTTCGGGCGCCATCTGACTCCGCGGTGTCCTGGCCAGCGGACTCTCACCTTTCAGAAGCAGAGACTCCAGATCAAGGGAGGAGGGGAGGTGAGGGAGGTGGGAAGGAAGGGGGTAGAGAAACAGGGAAAAAAAGCAGCAAAGGGAAGCATCTCCCACATGCCTCTTCAGCCCGGTGGCCACTTCTCCGAGCCAAAGCCCCCCGCCAGAGACACATGCTATAGCCGTGTACGCAATCACGCAAAGCAGCACTGACTGCAATGGGGTGGCATTTCGGCATGCTACGGCCTCGGATGCCACCGAAGTTGGCACGGTGGTGACACACGCTAAGCCCACCAAACCTGATGGCAGGCCTGGTGACAGGGCTGCAGGCATCAGACTGGCCGCAGCCCTCACCGGGGCCGGGACAAGCCGCCGCCGGCGTCCCCAGAGCGGGCACGGCCGCGCCGCACGGCGGGGGCCAGGAACGCCCGGGCAAAGGGACCCCGCAGCGCCTGGCCTTGAAACCGCGGCGGGGCGGCGGCAGCCCTTGCGGGGCAGCGGGCCCGGAGGTGGTGAGGGGGACCGGCCGGGCCGCGGGAGCCCTTCGGGAAGAGGCGGGTGGGGGGCTCCGCTACCCGCAGCGCCGGCGGGGCGATGCGGGACAGGCCGGGCAGCAGCGCCCTGCCGCGGCGCAGCGAGCGGCGGCCCGGCGCGGGGCAGCTCCCTCCGTCCCTCCCTCGCTCCCTCCGTCCGTCTCTCCCCGCCCGCCCGCCCGCCGCCTCCCGCGGCCGGAGCGCCCGGGTGGAGTTGGCGGTGGCGACGGAGCCCCGCGACCCCTCTCCCACCTACCGTCCTCCTTGTCCAGCACCATTGTCCCGGGCGCCGAGGGCGGCCGCCGCCGCTCCGGCTGCTTGGGGCGCTCCCCCTCCAGCCGCCGCCGCGCGGCTCCGGGGGAGGCGAGGCGCCGCGCCGGGCCGGGAAGCGGGGCGCTGCCGAGGCGGGGGGAAGCGGCGCGGCCGCCCCGGCGCTGCCCCGGGACGCGAGTTTGGAGCGGGGCCGCGGCGGACTACGGCCGCGCTGGGTGCCGGAGAGCAGGAGCCGGGCTGATGCACCAGCCGCCTCGCCCCCGGCCCCGCCGCTGCAGCTCGAGTGCCAGTTTAGATATTAAAAAAAGAAGAAGGTGGGGGGGGAGAGAAAAAAGGTAAGGTAGGAACAATATCGGGGGGTGGTTCCCCAGCTCTGTCCTTTCCCAACCTGCGCTGCCAAAAATTGTCTTAATGTAATCGCGTGTGATAGCTCGCAACCTCTCCCCCCCTCTGCTGTTGCTACTGCAAGAGCTTTCCAGGCTTCTAAAGTGCTTTTCTCTTGATTTCACTCTAAATCTAAAATTATATTCAAAGGAAGGGGGGTGGGAGGGAGGAAAGATGTGAACCTATCACTGAAAGCAAAAGCACTTGCCGCCTGCCTCTCTCGCTCGCTCGCTCTCTCTCTCAATTTATGTGCTTTGCACTCTCTCCCGCTGCTGAATAAATGCACACATTTCCCAGGGACCCTCAGATTCCCCTGTTAATTAAATCAATTCATTATGCTCAGATCTGATTAGCAGCCCCTTCCCCCCCTCTTTGAATCAATTATTCAATACACAAACATAATTGCCTGTGCCAGAGGTGTCTAAGTATTAGCTTATTTAACTCCAAGGACACTAATTACCCCTAGGGCAAGGGAACTTTTCTCATTAATTCTGACAAAACACAAAAGCACAGTTAAAGTGTGTGTGTATATACGTGTGTGAGAGAGAAAATGGGGGAGCGTATAGCCGGGGAAGGGAGGCATTACTCTAACACACGTGTTACTGTATAAATAAGCTCAGTTTTCTTTCTACCTTTGCATTAGATTATTCCCCGCATCTTCCCTTCGCTAAACTTGCCGCGTCCATCCCCCTTTATCCAAAGCAAGGAATTAGATCGGCATTGCAACAGTGGCAGCTCTCGAGCAGAAGTGCATGCAAACAAATCCAAAAAGAAAAAAAAAAAAAAGCATGTGGGGAGCAAAGCAGATATTTTCAAATAGTTTTGTTTTCCAAAGCAGAAAACTCGGTGGCAGACAATCCTCTGTACTTTAAAAACCCGTGAAAGAAGTGGCCCTCTGAAGCAGCAGGTAAGGCGATACATAATCTAGTATGTACTGGGAGCAGGTCTGAATCGTTTACCATTTGAATGAATGTCACTGCTCACTATTAATGTATTTGCTTCCTACGTTTACCATAATGGGCTTGATTTCCATTAGCTGAAGCTGGAATGCTAAAAAAGAGGCTAGGCAAGACTGATGCAAACCGAGATCGACCATCATTGTAGTATCTGAGACGCATGACTTCTGGCTTGTGTGTTACCCAAATTTTACCTCTCTGTGAACCTCCTTTAAATAAATAAATAAATAAAAGGATAAGAAAAAAAGAAGTAGTAATTGATTCCTCCAAATTAGTTTTTTTCTTTCTAAAGACCTTTATTGTTCATGTCCTCAATGTGCACAAAAGTATTGAAGATTCTCTTTTTGTTTCCTTAGGCAATGCATGAGCTGATCCATTAATCCATTTGGCTTTATATATCAGGAAACTAATATTAGCTCAGCTCGTCTACTAGCTTTTATTTAGGTCCCCCCGCATTGCCTTTTTTTGGACTTTTGTTTGGGCTGGTTCCCCTTCAGGGGAGACAGACAATTTTTGATAGATTTCAGGGGAGAAAACTCTATACATCATCTCATGGGAACTATGCCCTCCCTGATTCCCCATCCTCGCACTCACCCATGTCAAGAGAGCCATGATTAAACTTGCTTGGCAACTCTACCCATTATCTTTAAAGCACACCTTGCACACATCACTTACAGACCAGGGGACACACACACCCCACAAACACCTCCTCCTCCTCCCACCTTAGCTGAGCTTGCTTGGCAGCAAACTTTGAGCTACGTTCACTCGTTGCAAGCATAAATATGACCGGGAACATAAAGCTGTGTTTCATTAGCAAGCTATGATTTTCTGTGAGTACACACATGTAAGGATAAAAATGCCTTCAGCTTTGTAGCACAACAAACCCTGTTAATTCTCTGGTCTTTAATTCCCACTGTATGGCACATACTGCACCCACAGGAACTTGGTCCGTCTAACTCGATGAATCTTTTTATTTTTTCTCTTTCCCATTTTTTTTTTCTGAAAGAACACAGCAGCACTTGAAAAAAATACTGTTCCTGGAGAACATCGTGCATCGACTCATTTCTAAGTGTACTTTTGGTCCTTGAGCCCATTCCCTTTCTCATTGTGGCCAAGGAGACTTCTGAGTGCAAAGCCAGAATCTCAGGATCTTAGTATGCAACCCTTGAGCCTTAATTCTGAGTTTGCTACAGGGGTGATGCGGTTTCATCTAAACAACAGGCTTACAGAGTAGCAGGTGCCTGTCTGCATGCACTGAAGCTCAAGGTCACTGTTGGGATGCCAAGGGTAGAACAGGAAGAAACTGAGGAAACAGACATTGACTTTGGTATCATTCTTAAGAAGCGATGTTCACACTTGAGCTGAGATGTGGTCACTGGAGATGAAAGAGATGGAGGGCAAAAAGCAAGAGAGAAATTTGCACATGTGCATGCGCATGAGGGAGCGTCACACAAGGGGAGAAAAATAATGCAAAAAAAGTACAAGCCCCAAACCACTCCATTCCCAAATGCACATCCTGTGGTTTGAACAGCCTGCTGTAACCCTACTGTTAGAGTTAGGGGAATTTTTAGGTTTCGAGATTTAATGAGATGAAGCGATTGAAGCCCATTGTAAAGGTGCCCACTTTAGGTAAATGACTTTTTTACAGCACGGTGAGGCATTTGTCAATTCTGTCTGTTCAACCAGTCATTTCACAGAACAGAGCAAGTTTCAGTAATGTTTGAGCCTACTTCACCCCTTAGGTTGGAAATCTCATACAAAGAGTTTTACCACACTTCTATTTCATACCTAACGGGGACTATAACGAGTCACTGGGAAAACCTGTCACAGATCAGTGGCAGAACTGGGGATAAGCCTCGGTTCCCGACCCTCTGGTCTCTGGAACAAAGTGCTTAGGACCAGACAATACCCTTGTTGGGGTGCCAGTTTATCATTAAGGTGCAGTGCTACTCATTCAGCTGCGGTACCTTACGGACGCCCTGCCCTCCCTAGGCATTACTGAGAAGTCACAGAATCACAGAATCGTAGGGGTTGGAAGGGACCTTGAGAGATCATCGGGTCCAAGCCCTCTGCCAAAGCAGGCTCCCTAGCTCATATTGCACAGAAAGGCGTCCAGACAAGTCTTGAATATCTCCAGAGAAGGAGACTCCTCATGCTCACCACCGCAGAGTGTGCAGGTAAAAGACCACAGCTGTGCTCTGCCAAGGAAAGCTGCTGCTGGCCTAGTGCGAATTCCTGTTGCGTGCAGGAACAAACACCTACCTGCTGCAGTAAGGGCTGGGGCTCAGACCTCTGGGTCCGACTTGAGGCCCTTGCTCCCTAGCTGCTCTTGCTTTTTCTTTTGATAGTCTTGAGAACAAGCAAGAGAGAATGAAGTTCCTTAAAAACAACGTGCCGTTCTTATTAAATTGCAGAGGAAGTCTGCAGTATACTTAAGTCAAGCCTTTAGCAGACCCGTGAGGTTTCATATTATCCTATGCTTGAATGAGGCAGATGACTGGAGCAAAAACCAGCTAATGACATAAAAGCATTCTTCTACTTTCAGTCTCTCTTAATTAAGGAGTTGGTTAATGTTTCAGTGTTGGGAATTATAAAGCTTCATCAGGGAGGTTAATATGTTTTTTATTTTCTCTTTCAGCTGACAGGAGGAAAAAAAAATCAAAACAAAAAAGAAAAGAGGTGATTAAGTCATGTGCCAGTCAGAATCCCACAGCGAAGGCAGTATCAGGCCACACCAAAGACCACTGCTGCACATGGTGAATTTAGCAGCTATTTCCAAAGTCAGATTTCTGAGCAGATGAGACTTTTGTCTGCCAGTTTAGACACATGGGTTTTATTTCTTGAATTCGCACACATAACCAAGACAATTTGCGCAGCTCTATACTAGATTATCCACAAAAGATCTCTATGTTCTTACCCATTTCAGAACCACTTGCACCTACCTTGCTAGTGACAGGAAAGAGTGACCAGGGGCCTGACCTGGCATCACAATTCAGCAGTCCTGTAAAGGAGGAAAATCACAAGTGCTCTGAAAAGTTATGTTTGTGCAGAACATGGGCTGCAGTTCAAAAGACCACTTAAGTACATACCTGAGATCTACAGACTCAATTATTTCTAAACTCCTGCTTGATCTACTTAACTTCTCTGCCTATACATCGTAAAAACAAATCACTCTAATTCGTTACCATGTTTTCTGTTAAATGACTGTTACATACTTTCATAATTACAGGCTACTTTTTAAAAAAGAAAACAGGGTGTTAAAAACACAGCATTTCCTTTGATAGAAGAAAAATGGCAATGGTTCAAAAAAACCACCTCTAGAGAATGAGTTCTTTGCCACTGTGATATAAGGCTGGCACTTTAGGCCATTAGGCTTTAGAATCTGTAATGACCCTTTAAAGAAATTTACGGTGGATAAATTAGTTATTCAGAAGTTTTTCTGCTGCTCTCCATAGCACAAAGTTAAAAAGAAATTATTTTTTTCAAAAATAGAAGTAGGAAGACCTAAATGCTTGGTCTGCTGCTATTTTCATAAGAAGTTGAAGGGACAGATTCTGTCCCCCAAGAGCAGCTCAGTTGCCATGAACTCCGTAAAGTTTCTTTCTACAGGAGAAACTGGCATCAGAATGCCAGAGAGTGGGTATAAACTGCTGGAGGGTCAGGTTGGGTTTGACATATTGCAGGTGCATCAGCATCTCCCCAGTACCAGTACAGCTGGGGAGAAGGGCAGGTCTAAGGCAGAGAAATCTATGACCCAAGAGAATGGCTTTAGGAGGAGGCCCAGACTAGGTCCTGGGAGAGGCTGGCTTCTCCTGGGAAAGCATACTTGGAGGAGATCTGTCTTTTCCAGGAGAAGCTTCCTTTCTCCTTTTGCTTCTTAAAACTTCCCCAAGCTCAAGCAAGATGTGCTCTTCCCCTTGTACGGTCAATCAGTTCTCAACAGTGATATAAAGTTTCAGTTCGTACTGAAGTCGAGCAACAGTTGAGGAATGCACCTTTAGCCCAACCTCTCTGAGCAAGTCCACACATGAACTCTGACACCTCTCCACACAGCAGTATCTGTGCAGTTTCCAGAGTCCTTTAAAGTAAATGCAAAGAACCAAACCAAAACAAAACCTCACACCCACCTCAAGACTTATGGGTAAATTCTGGTGACAGCATTTCTATAACCTCTCTCACTTTTGATCTGGACCAGTAATTGACTTTTCACCATATCCTTCTCTAATTCAAAGTTCATTGCTACCACATTGTTTTCCTGTCTTTTACTCCTTACCTTGGTGGCTGCTGTAGGTAGACGTGAAAGACAAATCTGGCATCCACACATGTGCCTCAGTTGTTTCATGGAGGAATCCAGTGAGACAGTGTCTGGTTCTGGAGTGACACATGGAGCTCTCAGGCTTGTTGCCACATCCAGTGTTCTGATCAGAGCTTATTGCTCCCAGCCTGATGTCAAGCAGAGACTAATCAAATGTGAGATGGGTGAACAGAGGCAGAGTCATGGAGCTGGCCCTTCGTAATCTGTTACTATCAGTTCTTCTTCACACTACAGCAGCACATAGGGGTCGCACTCATGGAGCTGGACCATAAAATATTGTCAAAATATCCCAGTAGTTTTCTTCCATGAGATACTTTATTTCTTCACAGTCTTGCTGCTGAAGAGACCATGCAGAATTGACACAGAATAGTCATAGATGGAAATATGTAAATTGAAAAGATAAAATAGAATGTCAGGTTCATATTGCTTTGTGATGCCTGTGTCTCCCATGTTTCTTGGCTCTCTGTGACTTGGCATGGGTGGCATTTGCCACATCTTCACAGAATCATTCTAACAACATATCATCTAAAAATGTTGACTCTGTTAGAAAATGGCTTCTGGCACAATAGCAGTAGGTGAACACAAAGGACGTGGCATGGCTACTGAACACACAACAGAGGAGTTCCAGCTAATCCCACATCACACAGCCAGTGAGGGTCTGTTGCACTGGACTATGCTTTGTACATGATTTAATTAGCATCCAGTTCAGTCTGAATCTACTCGTGATAATTTTCTTCATCTATTAATATATGAGCGGAGAAAACACATACACAAATCAGAGATTAATATTTCACTTTTTTTTTAAAAAAAAATAAGACCATCCTATGAAATGACAAGATTTCTTTCCCAATCCAAGACAAAAAACAAGTTCAATGAAGATGAAAGTTACTGAAGATCTTCTGATAAAAGCAGGCAGGTGGAGACTTTAATGAAGGCATACACTATAGTGCACATCTTGCCAACGTTTCTTAATGAATAATATGTGCACTCAGATGAGAATAATATTGATTGAGGTCTGCAGGGAAAGTTCTCTAGCAAACATTTTTATTCTAGGAGCAGAGTCCTTTTGGAAGATTTTGATCTTTTCCTGCTGCAACCTTTCTCCTCCCCTCTCTTTGTGCTACCCAAAGCATCTGACAGCCAAAAAATGAAAAGCCTGCCCTGCATCTAATGTATCTATAAGATCCAGAAAGAAATTTATATACACGTACTAAGAGTGGCTGCACCATTCTCCTTAGCTGGTAGAGGGCACAGCAGTGTGTAATTAGGACTGGATTACTTTACTCAGAACTGGAGCAGAGAGCAGATGTCATGCATTAATATTGGCATTTGATTCTACACACTTTCTCTGCCATGTTTGCAAAAAACAATTTGCCTCCCGTCTCGTGGATCTCACCTTGCCTTTACCCTCGGGCTGCGGTAATGCAAACAAAAAGCCACCAGTGGCAACATGAAGGTACCTGTAGAAGGAAAGCCCCATGCAGGGTGGGTAGAGTTTATGATTTAATTCCTAACATAAAACATCAAGTTATTTTCAGATTATGTTTATTAGATTAACATGGCTGGAATGTTCTATTAGACACCACCTCAGACACAAGAGGTCATGACATAATGCATTTGATAACAAAAGCCAACAGTAAAGAAACACCAAAATCACTAGGTTGGAAACGACCTTTGAGACCATCAAGTCCAACCATACCCATCTTCTACTAAACCATATCCCTGACCACCTCATCTTTTAAATACATCCAGGGTCAGTGACTCAACCACCTCCCTGGGCAGCCTGTTCCAATGCTGGATAACCCTTTTGGTGAAGAATTTTTTTCCTGATGTCTAATCTGAACCTGCCCTGGTGCAGCTTGAGGCTATTCCCCCTTGTCCTATTGCCTGTCACTTAAGTGAAGAGACCAACACTCATCTCTCTACAATCTCCTTTCAGGCAACTGTAGGCAGCAACAAGGTCTCCCCTCAGCCTCCTCTTCTCCAGGCTAAACAACCCCAAAGATACACCTTATTTCAAATGCATGTTGTCAGGTACTAGAACATACAAGAGATGCATCTCTCAAATATAACCAGTCTTTTCTTCACCTGTTTTTCTACACAAGGGACTGCAGTTTTGATTTTGCTCCAGTTCTACGTTTCATATACAGAATCCTTCCAGAGGGCCTACAACAAATTTTCATGCTGTTAAAAACATTGGCCCCAATTCTGAACTGCAGCCAGCTCGCCTTTGATAGCAACTTTATGGCTGCAGCTGGGTTCTGGAGGTTTCTTAGGAGCAAAAGATGATCTGCCTTAATTTAGGAGCATCTAGAGGCTGATTACAATGGCCTATACTACAGCAGCATAGAATAACCATAATATACCGGGCAGCACATAGCCCTGCAGAGCAGTGCTGACAAACTTTAGCTGCATATATACAGATGCAACCCAAAGAGAATAACCACTGAAACACTGCTGCAGTGGTAAGTTTGGCTTTTGGACACATCCTTTGCTTTACTTTGTGATGGAGGATGCACATCAGATCCAGGCCTGTCACAGCAGCAACACTCCCGTAACACCTGTTTGCAGGTGGTAGCACCTATTTGTATCATTCAGGGCATTGCCTACACAGACACTTTGGGAAGACCACCTAACTCCTCTATCTACACCTATCTAAACCCACCCCTACTGCCTCTGTTGCCTTGTGATGCTAGCCACTGGGGAAGGGATGTGTGTGACTGCAAGAACAGGGTCATTGCTGAGGGACCAGAAGATTTTTTGCTTGTAGACTGCAAAGTCCATTCCCCATGAAAAATTGTCCAGTTTTTTTTGCCTATACCATGTATGCAATGGAGGAACTGCCCTGGTCCTAGGGAAGGGCTATGTGTTGGATATCTTAAAGTTACAAATTAGGAGAAAGACTACTGAAATCTGATGGGCAGGTTCACAATCTTCTGGTCCATCAGCAAGTGACAGAAGTGCAAGAACTGCTATTCTAAAACAAGAAAGTAACTGGAGTGAAATGGCAGCAGTTGCCACAGCTCTCTAAGCAGGTGAGAAACTCAGCCTGAAAGCTGTAAAGGTAACTACAGAAATGATATCATTCTCTCCGTGAGAGCTAGAAAAGCTGCTCTGCTCACAGGGAGGTCAAGAAGTGAGAGCCCAGTGGATCATTTGTTGCGTTCTTAATGCTTCATGGCTCAGGGTCAGTCAGAAATCCCTATCCCAAGGTCATGGATAGGGCAGCCTGGAAAACAATCTTGTTTCTTTTCTCTTACTGGTGAGGCCTTGCTCAGGCTCTGCTATTTCTCTCTCTCACAGCAGATTGTTACAACCCACTCCTGCTCATCATGCCGTGGTTAAATTCACCCTAGGTGCTGACATTCCAACTTCCCTGGGATCACAGTGGCCCAGAGGACCTTCCCTATAGCGGTCCATAGTGTTGCAACTTCTTCAACAAATACCCAACCAAAGCTAACCCTGTGCAGCATTCAGGGGAGTAAAACCCCGTACTTGATAAGCAAGCACTAATAGTTATTTTTAGCTTAATTTCTAAGTAGCATCACGGACACCAAATGAGGAGCATGGGCGATAGAAACTTGTGTTCTAACAAAGTAACAAGTCCTGTTTCTACTGCACTAGCCCCTTCCCACCGCAGCAGTGCAGCTACACCTGGGGAAGCAGAGGTGTTCCTCCATCTCCTAACTTGCTTAGGAGACACTTCGACTTATGAGAAACTGAGAAGCAGAGTTTAGAGGGCCTGCTAATGACTACATCTGTTTTAAATAGATGTATTTTGACTACAGCTTCCATACCAAACAATCATTGGAGTCAAGTGATCTTTTAAAGAGGCCGAGATACAACTCTGGAGTACTTTACAGTGTATTTAATAGCTAAGCCTTAAAAGAAAAAATACCCCCATCCAAGCACACAGCTGAAGCACGGGCATTTAATGAACTCAGCTCACTGCTTAAATGTGAATCCACACTACAACACTCTTGCAAATGATCTATAATACCTCACGCTGCTAGTATATCAAATTTGCATAAATATGACTCAAATATTTATAAATCAATAGATATAAGCATGCATTTAAACTTAATATCAAAAGTGCATTACACACAGAGTTCTTACACACTCTCTAATTAATTCAAATAATCACATTTTGCCTTATTAAATTAAACATTACATGAATAAAATATAGCTTGCTATCAAATCTAAGCACTAAAATACTGCTAGAAGGGATTGGTAATGCCAAAAAAAAACCAAAAGAGAGAGAATGTGCCCATAGAAGACCACTTAACTGAAACGTAGCTGTAAGATCTAATGCCACGGAATGACTAACAATAATGTATATATTACTTTTAAACAAGCGAGCAATTTTGGCTAACTTTCTACCTTTTCATCTGGTACTCCAGTTTCAGCCTAGCGAGCTGTAACTGTGCAGGATAAGCAGAAAGCAGCAAAAGAGCCTGCTAACCCTCTTGCACATTTAAAAAAGGTCTCCTCAGAAGCAATTCCTTATTTCCTTCAGCTACTTATTTACTGGTGCTTCCCTGCCCTCATTTAATTAGAGCTAAAAAAAATCCCAATTGCAACAACTGTTCCTAATAGTTTTTATAAACTCTTTTCAACTAAGAATCCCTTTACTTATTGAGGTACAAAGAACTACTGTGGACAGCTGTGTTGTTTGGGACAAAATTCTCAGTTAGTCCCACTTTAAAGCTTTTATATACCCAAGAAGCCTACCCTTGCCTGAGAGACAGTGATTAAAGTTTTTTAAGAGTACAGAGATTTTAACATAGAGTAGTATGATGCTCAGGGCCAATTAAATGTCATCTTAAGTACTTAACCGAAGCATTTTTTAAACACTAGGAATCAGTTAAGTGGAAGGTGCCAAATTAAGCTTACATTTGAATTTTGCCGTTGACTTAATCTCAAGAGATTATGCATCGTATTTCAGGAACGATTTCAGTGAGCGTTCAGTAGAACAGCCTCTGGTAAACTGGCTTCAGGAGCACTACAGGTATCTGAAAAAAGAAAACACACAAGGGAAATCTGACATACTCAAGAACAAGTAAGTGCAAGTAACAACAGCAAAAGTGTTGCAATTAAGACCAGAATGATGCAGGTGACATCATGTGAGGGGGTTTCAGTCAAGAGAGGCTCACGGACATTGAGTTTGTTCCATTTTTGGGCAAGAGCAGTAAGCCCCAGGCTTTTCTTCCTCTAGCATGCGACAAGTTCATTTGCCGTGTGTAAGAACGTGATACGATGATTCACATGCTCTTCCTCTGGTGAATGTTTTTCTCAAGAAAACGTGACTTTGACAAATTTTGGGGGAAAATGGGATATAATAAAACTTTGGGGAATGAGGCAGGAGGTCTTGCAGCTAAAGCACTAGACTGGAACTTGGGAGACTTGGACTTTATTCCAGGTCTTGTATATGTTTTTCTACAACTTCTAGTAAGTCTCTTGGGCACCAAAGCAAAAGTCAGGTAGCCAATAATTGTTTTCATAATTGTTTAGGTGCTCTCAGCACCAACATATATTTAGAAAATAGAGGCTAGGTGCTGAAATAGACATAAACTAAACCCGGGCTAACCCAACCCTGCCAGCTGTCCCCATACCCTCTTTTGGGAGGGTTGTTGTTTTTATTATTATTATTTATTTATCAATTTACATGGATTACATCAATGACCGGGGTTAAGGAACAACTTCATGGGCAGCCCTTAGCACGTTGAAGGGAAAGAGGAGGAATACCTTAAACTGGCTTTGCTGATCACGTGACCGATGTGTAGCTCCTCATATCTGCACACCCCACACTACAACCTCATTTGGGAAAGCAAGAATACATTTGGAAGAAAAATTAGTAGTGGCCATCTTCAAAACATGGGGAAACAGCTTGACTTCTCTTTCTCGTAACAAAATACACCAGCATGACCTCTGAGATGACTCCCTGGCAGATGGGAGAGCTGGTATAATTCTTTCATGTGCCTGAGCAGATGTCACCTGGACCACCTAACTAACCAAATAGTCTTTCCTGGCTTAGGGTGTGCTCCTGAAACTTCTCCTGTTTAATTTATGTGCAATCATTAATAAATCATTGAACTGGAGGAGAAAGCATTACTCCAGGTGATGGAATAGGTTACTCCTCCTGGTTTGCACTCCCTGCTTTGCAGATTCTGTTTGTGTTTTACATTGAATAGTCTTTGGCTAATCTGTCACT